>CM072867.1:11830000-14245625 GCA_036937835.1 Pampus argenteus
GTGTGTGTGTGTGTGTGTGTGAGAATGAAGAGAAATAGTTCTCAACCAAACAGCTTTGAGAGAAAACGGTTTGCCAAATGAGAAAAATACACTGATGTTCATGTTTTTAATTTTTTGGGGTCTAAAGGCAGAACATGTTTGAGAGCCAATTTTATAAAGAACAGTAGGTACAGTCTGACCTCTGCTGCACCTCTGTGTGGAACCAGTGGTGATTTTTTTCTCTCTGTCTGTTTCAGTTCCAGCACTGCGAGGCACATTACATAACTACACTATTATTTTTTCCATCTCCTGCCTCTCTCTCTGTCTGACTGACATAGTGGGGGGAATACAGATCCAAACAAGGCAATAATAATGACTTGTTCATCTCTTTTGATCAGTGTATTTCTCACACCAGTCTCTCTATTTTCTTTTATTTAGTTTCTTCTTCTGTTTTCTGCCTGATAAAACTCTCTCTGCTCCACCACAAGTTGGTACAATGTGGTACACTAACTTTCCATTAGTTCATTTCCATTGGTTTAAGAATGTGCTTGCATGATGTCGTGTGTGCGTGCGTGTCCGTGTGCACGCATGTGCACATGTGCGTGTGTCTCCTGAGCCCCAGAACAGTATTATTGTAAACATATCATTTGATGGGAGAGTGGTTCAGGTTGTTGGCCGGCTGCCCTGCTTTCATTTGGAACAGAGCTGCCAACATCTGGACTGTGTCAACACTCACTGACAGTGTTTGTGTGTGTGTGTGTGTGTGTGTGTATTGGGGTCCTTGCTTCAGCCCCAGAGCTGTCAGCCATTGGATGGGGAACAGATTTGCTCAGATTAATCAAAGGTGTAGCATTAATAAAAGGAGCCCTATTCATCCATGCCTCCAGGCAGCCATTTTAAGAGCCTGGGAGAGCAGCCTTCCATCCTCGAGGATGAGCTGCAGTCACATGCAGGCCATGCGCAGGCCTGCAGGTACATGCGCACGGTCTGGGATGTGCTTTCAACTGAAATACCTACAATTTAACTAAAGCTGTAGCATGTGAAAGGTGAAAATGACCTTTCTCTTGTCTGTAGTTTGTCTGTTCACACACAATAAGGTGAACATAACAGTGCAGAGTTCCCTTTGGACAGGATGCTGTATTTGATACTGTACAAACTGTAATCTAAAGTGTGGCCACCCTGGATGGAAAAGCCACAAATCCAACAGAGAAATTTGTGCTATTCGTCTGCTGGGAAATGTGCACAATGTCCTTCATTAATGTGTTTAAACCCAGGTCAGGATGTGTAGCCACCGTAGATGCAAAACCTTCACAGAGGGTAGAACTCAAAGAGCAAATCTTACCTCATTAATTTATGTAAACTGAGAGCAGATGCATTGGAATTATTGCTGTATATACACACACACACACACAGAGCAATGATGTGAATGTTGGAAGAGTAGAATAGTTTAAAACTGGTATCGAGTTGAGTGTGTGTGTGTGTGTGTGTGTGTGTGTGTGTGTGTGTGTGAAAGAGCTAGACAGAGAGAAATTCCATTAATTATAGGCCATGATTAAGTTATCTTAACGCTCTCCCCACCATGCTTCTTGTTAGTCTTGATAGTAGTTTCAACTGTTATTTGTGCAAAGGCGAGGCTGTAGAGTTTCCTTCCTTTTGTGGTAGCACAACTACATCTTGAAACACACACATACGCACACATCATACAAGAAGTTTATAATCTTGTGGTTTTTCAAACCATGAAACAAACGCTTTGCCCACTGCAAAAACATTCAGCCCCCTCTTGTGTTTCTCTCCTTGCTAAACTTCTCTCTGACACCAGTTTCTGGGTTCATGTTTGCATTTGTGCATGTGCATCTTCGCATGCATGCTGTATGTGCATAATACATACGAGTAAATATGCATTTATGAACACAGACACTGCTGTGAGAACGGCAAATAAGGTCCCCCTCATCTGAGGCTAAAATCTCTGAGTCACCCAGCTGTCTGTTGGCTCTGGCAGGCCATTTGATCTGGCCTCGCTGGGCTAAAGATATTTGGGTGTAGAGAGCGTTGATGTTATTGCTGAGCTCTGTACAGCACTGGGCTGAGATGTATTTGGGTTGGCTGGCTGAGGGATGAAGCCTGTTTGCCTATTGGGGCCGAAGACTCTGCAGGGGGTCTGCTTAATCTTCTGCACCATCCGACAGCTTAATTAGTGTTTCACTGCTGCGCTCATATATAGTCTGCGCACACACACACACACACACACACACCCTCTATTCCACATGCATACACACTGGGGCATAGCTCGTTAGTCTAATAAGGAGCCATTAGAAGGTTAAATGTGGGTCTCATTAAAGATTAGTCATTTACTACCATTCATAATAAGACTCTCTTGTGTGATTGTGATAACTGCTCATATTGCTGCAAAAGTGAGGGCCACAGTCAGCTCATGCAACAATAATTTAGCATGGCATAGTCTGGGATTTGGCCTGTCTCCTGCTGAGAGCATAAACACCATGAGAAATGGATACAGTCACTTCCAGTCAATGTCTGAAGGCTTAAATGTCATTACACGAGGGTGTCTTTATGTTATGGGTGCGCTCTACACACTGTAAATTGTTTGCAATGATTTTGACGAGCAGTGATCCAATGGGCTTAGAAAGGAAGAGCCTTGAGAAGGATAAGCTGTGTGAAGAGGGGTCTAGATTAGCTTGAATGGATTTGGAAGTCCTCATGGAAGCTTGGACTAAAGGCTGTATTGAAATGTCAGAGATAATCATTTCACTTCTCTCTTTTCTGAAGATCCAGCTCCTAATGCCTTCACCATCTGTTTGAGAGCAAAGCAGTGGACGTCCATCAGTGCGAGAGAGGGAGCGAGTTTGGCGTACCACAAAGATACTTGCTCTTTCCAGCCCTCATCAAGCTCTATCTGATCCAAACTGTGCTCTTGTCTTTACTGAGACTCTAATAACATTATTCTCCTGGTCATGGCCACATGAAAAACAGATGAGCATGAGCCATAAAGGGAAAAATCAGTTTTCGAAAAGGAATTAAAATATTGGACTTGCCAATGTTTTGACTTAGTGGATAAAGCCTCCAGGCAACTATAGGGTGGTGGTGTGTGTATGTGTGTGTGTGTGTGTGGGGGGGTCAAACAACAGACAGCTTTACTCACTCAAGACATGGATTAACTATCTGAAGCCTTGTTTTAGCAGTTACAGTATTACTGTACAGCCTATGGCTAACCTTCAGTGTAACACAAAGTGTCAGCTGCATATCAATTAGAGAGATTCTCCTTCAGAGAGAGAGACATAGAGCTGAAAACGAGCTGTTAAACTGGCTGACAGATACACTTCTCCATCTCTGTCTCATTAAATATTTCAGCTGCATGCATAAGAAAGATATTTAATGACTGCTGTACTTGTTTTTTCATGTCATGTCTTTTCTGGGAACATCTGTGACAATGAGATTTGCATTTCGAGAAGACTCACAAACTGTACAGAAAAAAATGCCTTCTTGGAAATGTCAAATCCTGCTCCGCTGAGAGACAATGGCAACTTTTCATAACTGGTATGTTTGGATTTATACATCTAATAGTTTTATTACATTGGGAATAGTTTTGTTGTCTATTTTTGTAATTATCCATTGACAAGAGACAACAGACAGCTGATTTGAATTTTATTTCATTTTGAAATATCACACACAAGTAATTCTGTGATTTGTCATTATCATAATTATTTTTTATGGTTTATTTGTTTATAGTGTTTGAAAGTTGTAAAAGTGTTAACATAAGCATTCGTCTGTTGTTTACTCCGGCTACGCAGCTCTGATTTGTCCCCGAGTTGTTTATCATGTTTCCACTATTTAATGTTTATGATTGCTTGTGTGATGACTGTGTGGTTATGTTGTGCATAAGTAAATATGTCTCTCTGTGTGTGTGTCTGTGTCTGTGTGTGAGAGAGAGAGAGAGAGAGAGAGAGAGAGAGAGAGAGAGAGAGCGCAATTTGTTTTGAGTGACACTCTGTTGCTTTGCTTACAGAGGGAAACTTGCTAATTTACTATCTCTCAAACAGATGTCACATTATGCATCCAACAGTTGCATACACACAAACATATATCACCACCAAGAGCATTTACATTTGCCCATATGCGCTTAAATCAGTTGTCGAGGGAATCATCAAATAAGTTTCAACTCTGTTCATGAGAGCGTCTTCATAAAAGCATCTAACAGGCTGTATGTTGTTTATCAGCACGAACAAGTTACAGTTGTTTGCATCTTAGACTGAAGTGAGAACATGCTCCGGTCATTACAGAGAGGAGTTATTGAATAAATGTGTAATATTATTTGCTCTGCTCCCTTGTGGAAGCTGCTGCAATACCCCAGATGTACCTCTGCTGCTCTGCTGCAGAGGTACATCTCTAAAAAAAACACCCATTTTAATCCTGCAGCCAGTGTGGACAAACATACATTTTTTATTTATGATACACATTTTCAACTACCAGAACTGAGAAGAATCTGCTCATTATTGGAAGTAACAGGTCATTATTTCCATCACAAAATTGATTTTTCACATTGAGCAACTGAGCATGTCGGAGTTGCTAACATATATTGTCAGAAACAACCAAAATCTTATGTTTATGGTGCACTAGTGACTTAAAGTGTGTGTGTGTGTGTGTGTGTGTGTGTGTGTGTGTGTCATGAAGAGTCGGTTTGGCCAAGTGCCATGCAGCTGGAAGCCATCATAGAACCAATTACTTTCTGTCTTTTGCTCTCTCTCTCTCTTTCTTCCCTTCTCTTTCTTATTCTCTTCATCTCTCCCCTCAGCTTTCATTTTCTCTGTCTGTCTGATTTTAATTCTGCCGGGCTTGTCTCTTTGTGAGCCAAGGGTTAGCTGCACAGTTAACCCCTTTATTTTGCCTTCACTCACATCTTCTCTTCACTAAAGATACTTCTACCACCTAACCCCAACCATCTCCAGTCCTGTCTTTCATCCAAAATGACTTCACCCTTCCTATCATCCTCTTAAATATGTTTTCCCATTGTCTGAATTTCTCCTCACCTTGTTTAACACTTTACTCATTCATTCAGATGTGGAATGTTTATAAGACCTACAAGTCCCTGCCAACACAGTGCATGGACCAATTTATAGTAACAGTCTGAGCTGCATGTCATGAGTGAAGGGCAGCATGAGTGTAAACATTGATTGCAGTTTGTGTACTGAATGAACATGTCACCAGAGAGAGAGAGAGAGAGAGAGAGAGAGAGAGAGAGAGGGAGGCAGTGAAGGATGGAGGAAGTGAGAGAGTTAACAGTGTAAACAAATGAGGAGTGTAATGAGGATAAAGCACTGCTGTGAACAAGTGAGCCTTTGTCTTCACTCGTACCTGCTCCCTCTCGCTCTCTTGCTGTCACACACACACACACACACACACACACACACACACACATACACATATAAACTGCTATATCGTGTTTGAGTTTTTTGGAAGTGCAGTTTATTGAATGTTAAAGAAGGGAAACAGAATCCAGCACTTCATCCAGCGAGCAAGCGAGACACTTAATGATGTTTTTCAAGTGGCAGTGCCAGAGGGGAGTTTTCTCTCCGTATTCTCTTCCTGTCCATCAGCCAGCTTTTGCAAAACTGAAAAACAATTTACAAGGTTTTAAGAGGTTATATTATTAAATGGAGAAGAGTATAGCAGTTTACATCTAATGTCACTTGCTCCTTTTTTTAGTTAGGTCCTCTAATGTTTATATGTTTATACCACCCAGTATTCTGTACATACTGTTTGTAACTGTTGCACTTTTTTGGCCCTATTTTGCACTTATGGTTAGATTCCTACTTGCATTTAATTGTCTCAGTACTTGTGTTTTGTGCAATGGCCATAAAGTTGAATCTAATCTAATTTCAACACAGTAAAAAGTTGTCATGTCTAAAACAGATAAACTGCTTCATTTGTTATCAATGTAATAGTATGCATTGCATAAAAAGCTTGTGATTAGAACAGCATAAGTTGGTGCTGCTGCTTGTTTCTAAATTAATATAGGTATGAACAGGGAGAGTTGTAACAACAGTTGAATTCCTCCAATCAATATTAAGTTGGAGTGAGTTCAGAAACATTGCAAAAAACCCAGTTCTGTGTCTTACAGCTTTCATATTGTATATCAAACACACCTAGAAATGAATAGTCTTAGAAATACTACAAACATTTCAAATACAACTAAGTATTGTTTGACTCTGTTGTGAACAGAAGATATACATTACAAATGTGAAGATAAGCTATTAAATATCTATTAAATATCTAATGTATGTATATTTATCTGTGATTCTCTGTCATTTAATTTATGTTCAGGTGATTAGGGTTTACTTTAGACATGTTATACCTGTATCTTGCATGTGTGCATTGATTGTATTTGCTACCTCTGTGTCCTTGAATAAAAACACTCCAATAAACTTGAAGATACAAGTGTAATACAACATGTGACCTATTATACATTCCTGGAGTCTTACCATAAACAATAACACAATCCTAACCTCACCTTAACCTCAAAGCAAACCTTCATTGTGAATTAATGATAAATTATGGGGATTTTGTTTTGTTTTTTTTGTTCAAGGCATGCTTTTTTTCAAACCAAGAAAGTGTAAAATATCAGCTACTTTATGTGGAGTGCTAGAGCAAATACATATGATTATGTAATACACACATGTCGTTTGTTCAGAAGAGAAACTGTATCTTCTGCTAAAGTCTTCTGTCATACAAGAATATTCTAATATTGATTTGATATTGATCATCATCACCAGTAATTAGCCATGTCCCTGCAGTATTATTATGTTATCCTGCTTCTGAGTCTGATAATTTACCAGTCTGAAAAGCAATGCTTCACTGCCCTCTCTGGTTGAAAGCTTCAAGTCTGTTGCACCTTGGACCACATCACAGTCAGCAGTGGTTGTGTCTGGTCAGAAGTGTGCACCTGTAAATACAACTGACAGTGGTGTCACGGTGTACTGAGACACCCTAAAGTACATTTTTACTTAAAGTACATTTTTTATCTCTGAAGCAAGGTGACAAGCTAAACTAAAAGAGGCCAGCACAAAGACTATTATATAACACTTATTATTACACTTATAACTTGCCTTAAGGTGTTCTGTAGGTTTGAAGTTTGAATATGATTCTTGAAAAGCATTAAGCAGGGAGAGGAAACTCTCTGTGTTCACACTATTGCCAGGTCCTGTTCCTCAAATCCTGGAAATGCTCTGTTTTTCAGAGAGTTGCAAATGAAAGTGACAACAGGTTAGCAAAGGACCAAGAAAACAAATCGGACGAGGATCATACGAAGAATGTCTCACTGTGCTGAAAGAGGCCGCTCATTCTGAAAAAGGGGCAAATAGTAACAACTCACATGCGCGTGTGTGTGTGTGTGTGTGTACAACCCCCCCCCAAACACACACACACATACACACACAGATGGAGATGTGGCTGGGCGTGGGGCCAGATGCTCCAAGAGAAGGAAACTCACATTCTTGTGATGGAGAGTCATCAAGTATCAGGTTCCATAGACTCTGGCAGAAGCTGGAGCCCCCTCACCACCACCCCATCACACACACACACACGCACGCACACACACACACATACACGCACACAGAAACACATAGGGGCATACTTTGTGTGCCTTTCCTTTTGTGTGTGCATGAGGGTGAGTTGGCTGCATGAAAATGACTGTCTCTTCTAATCCTGTCAGATCTGTTTTTCGGGAAATAAGGACAAAAGTGACTGATCCTGCATGCAGCTCAGTCGGATTGGTTTTATTTTGTAAAAGTTTTTCTGTCTAATCTGACAGAAAGTCAGTCTTTACAGTGTTAAGTGTCTTAGTGAAGACGAAGCTGCCCATAGTTGAGATATATATGGATATATATGTATATATATATCCATAGATCTGGAGGAACTGAAAGTGTAGGTTCGGTCCAGGGTGAGGTGAGGTCTACAGGTCAAGTGATCATAGAGGAAATAAATGGACACAGCTGATGTGTAATGTCTTAGTGTTCCACCAGATGTCAGCATCAACCTACTTTTCACTGTACGTTGTACACTGGACATCACTAATGCTCAATGTGGTTTATGTGCTGAAAATTTCCAGAATCTCATTGTGTTTTGTGATTTTTGCATCAAACTCTGAAGCCACAAATAACAGGTTTGGTTCTCTATTTTGGTTCTCTGACAATGCAACGCAATGTTCGCATTAAATGAATACTTTTACCTTTAATAGTAATGATTACATAGCAGTTAATTAAACTTCTTCCCCGGAGTTTCTGTGCTCTCTCGTCCAGCAGGTTCTTGTGGACTGTGTCTGCTGCTGTGGTCCTGCGTGGCGTCTTTCTTCGTGTGTTGTCGCCGTCATCATTGTTACCATATTCCCATTACAGTTTAAAGTTAGTTAATGATTTGCTGCTGTGCATCTGTATCTTTACCACTAGTTTCACTGTTACTGTAATCATTCATCATTCATTGTCATTATTCTCATTTTATCATTGTCATTGTTTATCACAATAATTTATTGTGAGTGTACAATATGTGTGTGTTGATTTGTTCTGTACATGTGACATCATTGCACGTCTGTCCGTCCTGGGAGAGGGATCCCTCCTCTGTGGCTCTTCCTGAGGTTTCCACCTTTTTTCCCTGTTAAAAGGTTTTTTGGTTGACAAGTTTTTCCTCACTCGAATCGAGGGTCTAAGGACAGAGGGTGTCACTCCCTGTACAGATTGTAAAGCCCTCTGAGACAAATGTATTTTGTGATTTTGGGCTATATAAATAAATTTGAGTTAGATCACCCATGTAAAGCTCTTGAACCACTCCAGTCTACGCTCATTTGTCACACAATGATAAGTGAATGTTATCTGACTTGTTAGGTACACCTGTTGGCCTGAAAATTACAGGAAGACAGGTGTAGCGATGAATCAGTAAAACATTCATCTTGTGCCTGGAGGCTAACCTAACAGACAGGTATGAATGCCCTGTCATTCAACAGCTGTCATACAGAAGATGAGCTGAGCTGTTATGTCAACACTTCCCATAAAGATTTAACCTCACTGTGACTTTTTTATTTATTTATAATAAAATGTTTTGTTGTTTCTTGTGTTAGACATTTTCTCTCTCTTCCAGTGTAAGTGTTACATTTCTCTCAGAGCGTCACTATTTTTTGACATCACATAAGTAGTCTAATCATGTCTGATGTCTAAAAATGATAACCGATGAACAGCTGCTTCACAAAAGAAACTCTTGAACAACCATTCTTGGAAACATCAGAGTTACCACAAATATTTCGCTGGACCAGTTTGTTCCGCATTCCTTACAAAATTAAAATCTTTTTTTTTTTTTATGGCCCACACCCTCATGTTCTTTCCTTATTCAGTGATGAGTGATGACTGGATGTCTGCAGCATTAACCCACTGTTGATCATCAGCTTTGCAACTGTACTGTAATTTGTGTTCAATAAACACGCTCAGTACACTGTGTGTGTGTATGTGTGTGTGAGTGTGTGTGTGTGTGTATATGTGTGTGTTTCAAGTTTTTAACCAACAGAGTGATGCCATTTTTGGGAAGGTCATTTTGGCTGGTCATCACCTTTTCATTCATTCTTCTTTTTTGTTTTGTTTGTTTTTTTGTTGTTATGATCTTGAATTATGAACTTCACATTTCACTTCCACAGGCATTCAGGACAACAGGACTGAAACCTTTGCCTCTTAGTACTCTCTGACACAACTAATTATTCATGGCACGGTTGCACTGACCTCTGAGCATTGCATTTTTCAACTTCAAAGCACTCTCTATGCTAAAAATGTGAGCAGGTGCTGGTGTGCAGGGGGTATTCTTGACATTCAGTACACTGTAACAGTGCATTGGCGAAAACAGGACTGAGTTAGTTCATGACCTATAACATGCTCACAGTGAGTCAGTCAGAGCAGTGGGTCCAGTCAATGAGAAGAATCTCTTTTCTGTACTGTTACTGCAAAGACAAATCTCAGTGACAATGTGAATATTTATTAAACAGCTTCTGGTTCCAGGCTGACTCCCAAGGTCAACATGATGTACCTTTTCTAGATATTTATTTATGACTTTATGACTTAAAGATCCATTAATCAACAGGTTGGAACTAATTGTTTCACTGACCTTCCCGGTTGAAGGTTTCAAACTTGTTTCAGGTTGATGAAACTTTTCCCTTCTGGACAGTCAGGATTACTAGAGTTCATCTTGTTTTCAAATTTCCAAGTTCTCATTACATAAGAGAAACACTCAGGTTTCAATGAGTCAGAAAAAAAATATTTAAAATAGTAAAAGACATAGTAATAGATAAGAGAAAACAACAAAGTGTGCATGTGTCCTACCTATATGAATAAATATTTATCTGTATATTATTTGTGTATGTACATACAGGTATATATGTGCTTATATATGCTTGTGTCACAAAGAAAACATGACATTAGTGTCCATTGTTTAAAAGCCTGGTGTCCTGAAGGCACTGTATGCTCCATACAACGATTGTCTGAAAATATTTTGCATCACAGAATGCCCATCACATTTTCCTTTAGCCCGAGGTAACAAGATTTTCTGCAGGTGTTAAGTTACTAAATGTTAAAGTAGGTGTTAGACTGTTGGAGAGGGAACAGACCCTTCTCCAACTTTCTTTTTCACTCAGACCTCTGCAACAAATACCTGCGACAACTCAAGAAAATGTGGTGGATGAGAGGGAGAGGTGGAGTGTAGAGAAGAGGTGGAGTTTTTTGTTGCTATAAAAGCCTTTTGTGTATGTCTCCAGAGCACGGCTTGAGAGAAGCTGGCAACCTAAACAGCCTGTGGCGTTCTGGGGCATATGCCTGGATCACACTGCACAAAGGTAGGAGAACCTGCAATTATTAATAGAAGTGCCTGAAGTCCAGCAGGACAGTAAACTATGAATAAACTTTAGTTAATAGGTTTATGCTTATTTGTAAAGAAGATTGATATAAGTCTATACACGACAATAGGTTTATTATTATTATTATTCCTGTATCTGAAAGCACTGGTTTTGATGGATGATTCATTAAGAAAACTGCAACTGAACTCAAATCATAGTGGCACAATATAGCGGTGTAATAACATTTTGTATAAATAATGATCCATATTAAAATGCTGCCTGTTGGTTTTAGTTTGACCTTCTCTCCACTGTCATAGAGCCACATTAAAATAACATATTTTAACACATATTTAATATATACATTTGTTTTTTAAAATGAGATTATGTCACATTATTTTTCATACAGGATGATAAAAAAAATAAAAGTATAGTAACAGACACAAAGAATAAATGCATTTTTAATAATAATATTTTCCACTATATAGTGAGGAAAATGAATATGCTGCTGAGTGACGCCTTCGTTTCGTTCCTCTCAGGATATTCAGAGGAATATTGACTGTTTCACTTCTGCTGCACTGCTCACAGTTCAGATATACAGTGTAGGTTAGATGATGATGGGTATATTTCTACACGGTTCAAACAGTCCTTGTAATTTCTTGTTGTTCCAGGAACACCAGCTCCTAATGGCGCACCCTGATCTACAGTCTCAGCATGACAAGCCCTATATGGACAAGGAGAAGGACCCTGTGCAAACTGCAGAACCCACAAACCTGCAGAGAGCTAGGTCTCGCTTCCTAAAGGGAGTGTCCTACTTCTCTGGAGACATGGAGGTGTTTGGAAAATGGATGGAAAGTAAGTCACATTCTAACTGATCAATCCTTGATCCACAAAGTCCAGTAGTACCCTGGACATGGTATTATTATAAAATTGCATGATTACACACAGCTACATCATGTATTAGGAATGAGCTACTTGTGGTACATAATGTTTGGACTTTTTTTAAAATTAGACTTTATTTGAGAACCCAGTCAGGATGGTTTCATTGTTGCCCCTGGCAACACAACTGTGAGCCAGAGAAGACTAAAACTTGCCTCACAGTCACTGCTGAAAGCCTATTCCACAAGTCTGGGAAAAAGTCAATGTTCTCTGTTTCCATCCATCCAGAACAGTTCTTCTTGCTGCAGTTACTGGACTGGGTTCTGCGTGGAGCCGCACAGGTGATGTTCGTCAACAACCCTCTAAGTGGCCTCATCATTTTCGCTGGCCTCATCCTGCAGAACTACTGGTGGGCCCTCAATGGCTTTGTAGGCACACTCTTTGCCACCATTTCTGCCCTCATTCTGCAACAGAACAGGTTTGAGCACTCATAGCATCGTAATATGATGTTACTGTATTTAGAGAAAACTAGATTTTAATTTGCACGTGTTATACAAACCACAAGATCCTCGGTGTATTGTGTAACTCGCTGTCTGTCGCAACAGCTGTAGGCAGGTTGAGTTAATCAGCTGCTGACTGTGCTGGCATGAAACATGATACACAAATATAAATAGATTAAGATCATTTCCTTTTCGCAGTAGAAGTTGAATTGATTATGTAGCATGAGCCACAGTGTTTTGAGCAACAGGAAAACAATTCATTCAATCAAATTATTTCTCTTTAGGGGTGCAATAGCTGCAGGGCTGTATGGATACAACGGCATCTTGGTGGGCCTGCTAATGGCTGTGTTCTCCAATGCAGGAGACTGGTACTGGTGGCTTCTGCTGCCCAACATCTTCATGTCCATGATGTGGTGAGCAGCTAGATTGAGTAATGGTGAAATGGTAGATTCATACTGTATCACAAATTAGAAGTGGATGCAAGAAAGTATAACAATCATGACAAAAGGACCGATCACAGTAAGACCATATAAACCTCACGAGTGAAAAGCCAACTTGTTACTCACCATTTGCTTATTCTAGTCAATCAGTGGTGATTTAATATTGATTAAGTGGAGATAACTGGTTGACAGTATCACTGGCATATCTATAGATGTGACTGAGATATGAGCATACGCTGTAATAAATGTACACACATATTTGTGTGAGTTAAGAGTGAATTAAATCAAAAACTGGTGATGTTGTATCCTTACGTTTCAGCCCGATTGTGTCCAGTGCCCTGGCATCTATTAATAGTCGCTGGGATCTGCCAGTGTTCACGCTGCCCTTCAACATACTGGTGTGTGTCCACATGGTGGCCACCGGCCACTACAACCACCACTTCTCCCAAGTTCTCATTCAACCTCTCTCTGAGCTGCCTAACAACACGTGGGCTGATATTGACGTATCCAAGGTCAGTGACAGGCCCGGTTTTGTTGTGACAAAACTCTCTTCATAAACATAAATCAATGTGAGCTGCTGTCAAGTGTTTTTAACCCGACTCTTTAGGATTATGTAACCCAGCTCTGTCATATTCCTCAAGTTTTCAGTGTCAGAAAATGACTTTAAACTTTTGACCTCTGCTCAGGTTAAAGTATGTTAAGCTATGTTGTTATACACCCATACAGCTATGAGGAAGACCTCTAACAGAGGTAATAAAATTGACATCTGTGGAGGTGTACATCATGCTTTGTTGTGCATCTGCAATTATGTTTAACCTTTCAGTCTGTGTCTTACTGTCGTTAGCTGTTCATGTCAGTGCCCGTGGGGATAGGTCAAGTCTATGGCTGCGACAACCCTTGGACAGGGGGAATCTTCATCATCTCACTCTTCATCTCCTCCCCGATCACCTGTGCTCATGCTGTCCTGGGGTCTGCGGTTGGCATGGTTTCTGGTGAGTAGAGCAAACAACACCTCGGCAGGCAGCCGATATAGGAAATAATTCTGTCTTATCTTGTTAAACAGCACATCTTATTTTTGCTTCCTTACATGCTTACAGAATGAATTCAAGCCACAATCAATATGTTCCAACTCCTTGATGACCCCAAAAATATCCTTTAAAAGCTGCAAAATAACCAGGGGGTCATTATTTATTAAGATAATCCAAACTTACACCGAACATGGCACTTCTGTGATTGGCTGTGATCTTGTATGTGTTTGCAGGCCTGGCTCTGGCAGCTCCATTTGGAAACATTTACTTTGGCCTGTGGGGATACAATTGTGTGTTAGCCTGCATCGCCATCGGGGGAATGTTTTATGCTCTCACCTGGCAGGTGCACCTGCTTGCCATCACATGTGGTAAGTAGATACACAGAAGACAAAAACATTTGCTAAAAATCCATTCAATTCATACAGGATGGTCACATGATAGATATTTGTAATCTAGTACTTAGCACAGCATATACATGAATCTATAATGATCCTCTCCTCTTCTCTCCTGCAGCTTTTTTCTGTGCATACCTTGGCTCAGCCATTGCCAACATTATGTCCAGGGTAAGCACACATTTTCTCTCAATCCTACTCATATATTAGAGCACAAAAAAAAACTTAAGCCACGAACTTCAAGGTGATGTATTTTTGTCTACAGTTTGGTCTGCCAGCCTGCACGTGGCCTTTCTGTCTCTCAGCCCTCACGTTTCTTCTCATCACCACTGGGACGAATAAGATCTTTAAGCTGCCACTTGCCAAAGTCACCTACCCCGAGAAAAACCTGCGCTTTTTCTGGAAGCTGAAGAAGCAGGAGACATTGGAAAGAAAGCAAAGAGAGGAAGAGACAGATAGAGAGAAAGAGAGATGCTTCAGTGTATGAAGAATGTGAATAAGTGTATCTGTAAACATTCTTATATATTTTATATTTCATAAAACTGGAGCTTCTTTCTGAGTCAAATGGTTTAACTGAATGAATGGATAATGTGTTGCACTACTCTGTTCTGTAAAATTGCTTATATATGCTTTAAATATGTATAATTTGTAATAAATAATTTTCTAATAATCTATCCAGTCAATGTTGATTTATTTAAAGTTGTTTGAAAACACATGATTTGATTTGATTTGATTTGATTTGATTTGATTTGATTTGATTTGATTTGATTTGATTTGATTTGATTTGATTTGATTTGATTTGATTTGATTTGATTTGATTTGATTTGATTTGATTAATTCAATTAGACAAGCACACAAAAGAACAGGAACAATGAGATGCCTTTTAAATTGTAAATGCCAGTCAGAAAAGAAAGCAGACAAAGACACATGATACAATTGTGGATTCATAATTGATTTGGCACCAATTTGGATATTAGTCATTAATTTATGATGACACACAAATAACATAAATGGCAGTCATTCTCCTTAAGCTTTAATGATAAGGAAGAGGTAACCAGTAGAGCCTGTTTTTGACATGTACTATGTCAAAGCCAAAGTCCATCCTTTATAATATTTTTTTTTAATATTGAATCCACACACTTGCTATAATGCCTATGTGGCATTCTTTTTAACAAACCAGATATCACACAGACCAAGTTTGTCAAATTAATAATGGATACTATAAATAGTCACTCAGTATTTAACAGACCGTGCATTTGCATATGTGGCAGTTTTTTATGTATATACAGTATACTTATATTTAGTGTATGTGTAGCACTTGTGTCGACTTGATAGAACATAATTTTTTACTAATTATTAAGAACAATGAGAAAAACAAGAGGATTTCACCAGCTCTGCTGCTTGGACTCCTAAACAGAGCTCTTTGTACCCTTTCAGAGATTTATTTTACAAATGGCATTTAACACAACACATTCAAACATACAATGCAAATCCAAATGATTCAGATTGCTTTTAGATTAAATCCACAAAATAAATCAACTGAAATGATATCTTTAGCCAGCAGGGGACTATGGTGTGTGCTCTAGCAATGCAAGCTTTAACTCGCTGCAGCCTGAACCGTGCAGTGCTTTCTTCCTCAATCCACCAGTGTGGGAGACAGTGCAGATACGTTTTAGAGCACAGAACATGTACTCAGATGCTTCTAGTAATTTCTGCATTACAGCTTTGCATTACAAAACGGCAAAGGCTTGTTGCAGACTCAGTAATATTTGACCTTAAAAAGCATTTGAAGAACATTATACTAACATGTTAGGTGAGACCTAATACATTAGGAGTCAATTTAAATTCACAGATAATGATTGAGAGAATGAATTTGTGCTGATAGATGAGTTTTAGTTTTCTTTCAAACCAAAATGTTTTAAAAACTGGATGGAAAGAACAGCTCTTCCTCTGTATCCAGACGTGGAGACAAGATAGTCATCATGAGACTTCACAGTTATCATGATGGGCAGCTTATCAATACTCTCTTTCTTTTTTCTTTTTTTCATTACATCACTGTGACCTGAAGTAACTATTGTTCACTGCGTAGATCTATTGAACACTTCCACACAATTTCAGCCAATTCTTCTAATTTGGTTCTAATCTATGTAAACATGACTAATTACATTAGGTGTGCTTCGAGAGCAAGTCCTGGAGCTGTGCTCAGCGGTGCAACACAGACATACAAACTCGGATATACCGTCCCATCCCTGTTGATCTACTCAGCTGCTCTTCAGAAATGTCACTGTCACATCATTCTTGTGAATCCTATAGTAGCAGATATAGTTTATATGCCTCAGAGAGAGGAACGTTAGGGTGACCTCTAGTGGTGCGGCTCAGTAACTGGGCAGGATCATGTCAGAATAGTGCAAATGTATGCGAATGTAACATGTTCTTATTCTAATATCCATGAACCATTCAAATTATCAAAAGTCTAAGACTCAGCCAACCGCCTGAAACTGCCTGTGGAAAATTGATTTTGTAATAGACTAAAGTTGAACGGTCAGAAAGATGGAAACATACAAATTTTACTTTTACTTAATTTTTATGAGAAATGCAGTATTTCATGAAGGGTCATCATGATGAATGTCATACATTAAAAGTGTTAACTAATAAAATAACTTTATCTGACCATAAAGTTTCACATCCAAATAACTCAAGTGTACTTCAAACAATATCCCATCACCACACAGCTTTGTATTACAACACCAAAATTTGTATTTTCTCAGAATCACTGAGACAGAAAGGTGCATTTCCAACCATCACTAATCTGTAGAGTTAATCTTCTTTCATTCAAAGACACTTTTCTTATCAGTGATCACATCTTAATGATAATGTAACAACATGACCTGTAGTTGACTCTGTATTTAGCAATTCTGCATAGTTTAAATGGTTCCAACAAGACTTGTCACTGATTGATTGATGGCCTAAGTGTGTGACGTTCGACACATGGGCCCATATGCTGGAAGCTTTTCAAATCCTGACCTGATAATCACCTGCGATCATTATCTGTGCACGATGTTCTGTCACACAATGACAGAGGTATTGTGATGTGGCCTGATACAGTGATCTTGTCTGCACTCTCACCTCTTCTGCTTTTCATTTCCTGTACTAGAAGTATACATTTATACTCTGACCTGGCATTTTGTTTAGTGAAGGCCTTATTATTATAAGAAAGAATATTTAAACCTGCAGCTTCGCTACACAGCACTGCAAAGATATCACAATGCTGAAAATTAAGTAGAAGTTCAAAGTACATTAACTAAGTACATCTACTTATGTACATCACTGAACTTGAAATGTGCCGGTGAAACTTGTCCATGTCAGAGGGGAAATCTTTTATGTTTATAGAAATTGTAATACTGAATTGAAATAAACTGAACTTTTTAGCATATGATATTCATCTGACAACCGTAGTTTCTAGTTTATTTGCATGCACAACATTTAATGAGCTAAAACTGCATGGATACTGTATGATGCCTCATTAAAGTTAAACTGGCCATCAGTATTTTTAGAGTATTAGAGTATTTTTGACCAGCTACAACATAAACTACAACAATAGTGCTTACTGTACATGTGAGTGCATACATGAGTGTGTGTGTGTGTGCTGTGCAATCTTGTGCATATTTATTATGTAATATATATTAATTCTGTAAGATATGTCATTGTATATTTAAGGTGTCGACAACTGGCCAGGGATAACAGATGCAAAATTGCCATATAGACTTATTCTGTCAACATGAAATAATGCAAAAACGTAACACGTAAAGGAATTATTTTTCACGTTAAATTCCGTTTTGACATTTTCACACACTGAATAATTCAACACTTTTACTCAAGTAAAATTGTGAATGTATGACTTACTTTTAACGAAGTATCATTCCATTTGCAGTTTTGATAATTTTAACTTAAGTAAAGTACGAACGTTTTCCCTGTCTGGTAGCAGGACCCATCAGTACTGCTGTATAGAGTAAATACTGGAGGCATCCTCGTGTTCAGCATACATAAGTAAAGTTGAGTAGATTATTCAGTCATGTGACATGATTAATATCTATAGCATGCCTTCAGTGAAAGACGGTTCTGCCTGAGCTGTTGTGGTATGAGCACATCCTATAGTTGTCATGTAGGTCTTCTGATGAGACTGAATACACGTTCACAGGTTGTAGTATTCAGAAAGATAAATGGTGACGATGTTCCAACAGTTATAAAAAGGACTTAAGTCATAGTTTATTGCTTATTACGCTAGTTAATCGCCAACAAAAAAATACAGTAAATACAGCTTAATCTTTCATAAGATATAAATACTACAGGTTTCATATGATCTGAGGAGGCCATATTTAAGAGGAGAGTTATATCTATGAGTACCAACAAAACCTTTAAAAAAAAAAAACAATTTTAATTAAAAATGAAAAATAAATATATACATTGATGGTTGTTCTCTTCACTTTGATTATAGTGTGTGTGTGTGTGCGTGTGTGTGTGTGTGTGTGTGTGTGCGTGTGTGTGTGTGTGCGTGCGTGTGTGTACTCATTGTTGCAGAGTGAGTCATTACTCAATGCCTCTAGTTGCTTTATGAGTTCAATTCTTTGTGTCAGGTGTTGCTGCTTGTTGTTGTGAACGCAGAGGATGGTGCTCTTCCTCTAGGCGTTGTCTTTTAGATTTATGAGAAGACTCTAAACAGTGACACATAGCTGAGAGTCGGATCATGGCCAAAATATTTATTAATGATTAATACACGCAAAGTAAATGTTGCACGTGCCCTTTGATGTTGTTTTGTTCTCTTTTTAAAAATAAATTTAAGGAGTGGAAGCGATGAGCTGTCGCAGCATCTGTGCATGTGTTGTGACACAGTTCAGCACCTGGTGAGGAACAGCAGATATCATGTCACGTGTGAAATGTGTGCAGGACACGTTGCTGCGATTTACATATCAGGTAGAATACAAATACACGATTTGGTTTACAAGGATGTACACTACCATTACTACATAAGAATTTTTAAAAAAGTTATTATAAATACTATATGAGAACTCAGTCCTGCTAATAAACGTGTGTGTTTATAAATAATGTTATGTCACAATTGTAAATTCAGAATAAAACAAAGATTTAAAATACAGACAGAAGACAGAAGATACTCAAAAAACGTGTACGTGTAATCTTTTGTCAATAACGAAGACAATGTTTTGTTTCGTACAATTTACTCATTAATTATACTCGATCACTTATTTTATATCACTTGTCCTTATACCTCATGCACGTGGGTTGGTTGGCCAAGAAAGAAAGAACGAGGATGAAAACGTTGATTCAATGATGATTCAATGATGATTCAATGATGATTCAATGATGATTCAATGATCTGGCCTTCCGGCTGTGTGGCACTGTGCCAAAACAAGTCTTCAAGGCACAAACTATATCTTCTATAACACGCACAAAATACACTTACATAGAAGGAACATTTTGCCACAGGGGTCTGGATTAAAAATACACAAACACCTGCAATTGTTTAACATTAAAAAAAAAAACACTTTTATAAGCAGACAAAATGCTTTATTTTCTTTTGCAGACTTGACATGAAGTAATAATTCAACTACAGTTTCAAGTGCTGTTAAGTGGCCATTTCCCAGAGCATTTCCGTTGTGTAAGTGAATCATGTTAATTCATTTAAATCCACATTTTAAGCAGTGCAATAAATCCAAACAAACATGCATAATCTCCAATATTAAGATCTGATGATGGCGTATATGCAAGTTTCCAAAAGAGCTAGAAAGACCTCTGGTGGTGCAAGTGAGAAGCAATAATTACATTAACCATCTACACTTTGTTCATTGTAAACACACAATTCAAAATAAACCTTATAAAATTAGATATGTGTCTGTATTTTTTTTTGTGTTAGGTATAGTTTAGTATAGTATTGTTTTAGTTTTGCTGTTACTCAGCATCTTGTAGTTTCTGCCAGTGTTTTGATCAAATTGTTTACAAACTCCAGACTGCTCATTTGCTGGATTCTAAAGTAACACAAATCAAAAGTATCTACCGTTACAAAAACACTTTTGGACACAAAACCTTTTTAAAAGAATCATAGACAATGAAAAAGACAGAGAGAAGTTTGGAGGGCTGAACATGGAAAAGATACTAGTGCTCCGTGTGCTTCCATAAAAAGGAGATCCAACAACTTCACAAAACAATTTTATTTATAATTTGATCACATGAAGAGCAACACAGTTTAAAAAGCATCTACATTTAATCCAAGTGTAAAAACAAAGAAAAATCGTATTGAGTCTACCACACGCGCTTTACTACATCCTCTCATCAAGCCACCAACATTGTACCTGATCAGTGAAAATGACATCACCTGTCTCTGAAAAGCTTATTGCAACCGACGTCACATGGTCCATTTGTTTCCAAACCAAGAGATGATGGGAAATCAATGTCCCAGAGTCTCCCAGAACTGATTGGTGATAGCTAGAAAATGTCTGAGACTGATTGAACAAAAGAGTATGATTCACAATTAGCCACAACACAGAGGTAAAGATGTGTATTTAAAGGCATATTAAATGCCAGTTAAACACATTATCAGAGTTTATCAAACTATAATGGATCAGATGGAATGAATCAACGACAACCTTGACATATCTTAACTGCAATAAAATACTAAATGTACAGTCTGGTCATTAGTACGTTTTTTTCTCTTTTCGCCAGTTTGGAAAGCCAACATGACCAAACCGGAGGTACCACTACCAACTCCTTTATGACACTCAATTTCACATTTTTCACATTAAATGAGACAAAAACAACCAAATAAAAAAAAAAAAGACAACCAAAAACACAGAAGCAAGCTTGACACATGTAACCGGGATGGCCAAAGAAACCAAGCCTAGCAGATCTACTAGAGATAAATCCTGAACATCCTGACAGTGATGGAGTGAATAAGTAAGCAGTGCACAGTGCACAACTGTAATTATGTACATTTAGGAACAAAAGATGGGGGAACATATAAAGACACCTTCTCAATAAATAGCTAGGCTACTCTTCATCCAGCATCACAGCTGGTTAACATTGGAGTAAAATTAAATCTTCTCTGGTTTTTTATTTTATTTTATTTTGGCTGATGAGGAACAGCTTAGTGGATAGATTCGCCATGCCCAATATATATGTTCCTCTATACACTTTGTATCTTCAATATGCACTTTAGCCCTTAAAACACAAACATTCATCAGCAAATGAGCTTCCTACGGTAGTGTAAATCATGAAATACAGTAAAAAGTATTTGACCAAGAATACTGATCAATTCTATGTATACATTTCCTCTTTACACTCTATATACACACACAACATAAAGCAAATCTTAAAAGTCAACATGTTTCAAACAGTTTATCCTAAACAGAAGGGCAGAAACGTTGCAGGGTTGAACATATATGTACATTATAACTACAAGTCTGCAAGCACACTGACTTTAAGAATATATCTGTACAGTGGCTGCACTGCAGGGAAAAAGCTAAATAAAACTTGATAAACTGGGCTTATGACTGGTAGAGAAATAAAGCAAGAAAAAAAAATTTACATTTGGCTCCAGTGTGCACTGCCTGCCCTCATCTAAGACACATCGGTTGTTGATTTAAACCTGCACTGTTGTGCCATACGCCATCTGCTGTACACAGTGGAAAGGTTTTTCAGTACATTCAACTGATGCCAACACAAGTTTGGTATTTTAAGCTATCAATCAATCAATCAACCAACCAACCCCTGATTCAGTCAAACCATTACCAACATAGTAAATGCTTCAGGTTGCATGAATAAATACATAATGACAGTTATTTCTATACAGATTTTGTGTAACACAGCGATGCAAGGTTAGTTTAATTCTAATATTAATTCTGTCTCTCAAGTACCAGTAAATTCAACCTTTCATCACTGAGGAATCCCTGACAACTGCATCAATGTCCCACGGTAGAGAAAAGCTCCACGACATACTGTAAATTTGACATTCTTCATACTTCTAGAAGTGGCCATTAAATAGCTCACATAATGAAGTGTCTGAGAGCAGGCTGAGCGAAAGGAGTGTGGGTGAAGCGCTGCTCTCTGAAAGCGTGATTGTCTGGTCAGGCATAAGGTTTGGATGAGAGCTGTGGAGTAGAGGTTTGGTCGACAGCATAAAGTGTGAGGAGTTTGAGTTTGCATCTGACATCACTCTGCCAGACGCACAATCAGAGCCACCCTGAGCAAGCAACTACATCTCACAGGACCAATTTCAGAAAATCCAACACCCTGTCCACATAGGTGGAGTACAACCTCTGAGACGCAGTCCTACAATAGTGCAAACATTGCTGTTGTCCTGACGATGTGCACCAGTTGCCAGGCCAACTGTTTAGTGGGGCTGGAGACTGGATGGAGTGCCAGTATTAGAGCCATTTATGAAGTGTAGGAAGGTTCCTCTCCATCCAGCGCTGGTTCAACCTGATGGTTTCCAAAGCTTCCTGCACGCTTCGCATCTGAGAGCCGCGCTCCTTCAGACTGGAGAAGAAACCCCGCACCTGCACAACAAACACACAGTGTTTTTCCCCAGATAAGACTTGAAGTAACACACTTAAAGCATGCTGTAAACAGTTAATCTCTCCCCACAAACAAGAGCCTAGTCTCTCAAATAAACTGCAGTGTTAACACATTCTATTAGAAAATAGATTAAAACAAAAACATACTTGGTCAAGGTGTGTCTGTGAGGAGAACTGGGAGGTGGCAGACTTGATGATTCTCTGAATGGCAAAGGAGCCCACAGGGAACCTGCAATCAAAAACACAATAAACACTGATTACCTACTGTTTCACTGTTTTTAGCCCGTAATGTGAAATAACATATATTAACAAATAAATCTACATGACGCTGACAGCAACTACTTACTTCTCTATGAGCTGGTTCCAGTTATCTTGTATAAAGTCCCAGGCAAACAAGTAGCCAGCGAAGCCATCACACACTGCGCTGATGACCAAAGGCAACTCCTGTGTCTGGATGAAGTCCCCCCGCAGACCAGCCTGCAGAATCCTACATAGACCGTGATAAGTACACTGTTCATGCATAAACAACAGGTTGCATACAGCTTCTGGCTTGGGTTGAGTACAAGTTTGGTTATTTATAAAAATTCATGTCGTTAATGTCAATTCACAGTATCATGCAGTTGCAAACTGAAAATGGTGAAGCTGATTGTTTTATCTATTTTATGTATATGTATGAAACAACGTATATAGTAAGTGTTGCAGGAGTTTAGAGAAATGTGTTCATGTTTAAAACACTGCTGCTCTGTTTCACGTTGGTTTCAGATCAAACTGACTTGATCAGACTATGTATGCTTAAATTATCAGCAGGCAAGAAAAATATTTGTTGCTTGATTTTGGCCAGATGCAATATCACACACATACTTACCATACTATACGCTTGGCGTCCTGAGTGGACGCTAGGCTCCGTAGCATTTTTCGCTTCTCTGCGTCATAGGTGACCTGTTCATACATGTTGAGCAAAGTCAACCAATTTTCTTTTGATTGAGCAGCCACGGTGAACACAACTTGCTGCAGGTCGCCTGGGATCCTACAGAAATACAAAGACGTAGACAACATGTTTTAGGTTACAACTGCACCTACTTTCAGCTTGCTTCCTACAACTCAGATACACATTCAACCAAGTTTGTTTGGACTAGTCAGCCTTCTGTCACTGTGATGCAATTCAACAATGAAATGTTTCTTTACGTACCGGAAAGTCCCATTGGACTCAACATACTGCTTAAACAGGGCTTTGGCTTTCTGAGTGCAATTTTCAGCATTCAGACTACAGGCTGTCTCAAGAACGGCTGAGCGTAGCTCCTGCTTAGACACACTGTCCTCCTCTTCCCACGTTTGGCTATCCATCAGAGAACCAAAATGAAGCAGGATATATTTCTGTCATATATAAGAAAAATATATATTAGTATACAAACAGTTCACTGAGTAAAGCAGTCTGAAAAAACACTTACTCCTATCTTACACCCGGTGCACAGCGGGGCCAAGCATGATGTGTCTTTGCTACTTTCAGACCAACGCAGATGTCATTTTCCTGTCCAGCGCCCAGGCTGTACTTGAGCTTATCTGTGTGCCTATGGCTGTGTTGGTCTCAAAATGAGGTGTGGTCAGGTGTATTGCTATCTTGAGGAAGCAAAAAGTGATTGTGCAATTGACCAACACAAAAGTGGTCTGAAACAAATGGTGCTGTATTTTACTACTATCTTAAGGGTGCATTATCAAGATAGTAATATGCACCAACATAAGCGGGCACACATACATGCAAAAGATTACAAATAACAGGATTACAATGTGAATAATAAATATTGTGTACATCAACATAATTTTTAAAAAAAAGTGTCATAATATTTATCAGAATTAGCTGAAAACAATGATTAAACTACAGAAGGCATTAGCTGGTGGGAGATCAGAGGATCAACACCTTGGAGAGCGCTGCAGCACCCTCCACCCCAACCCCAACAGGTGGTAGACAACCTATAGGTCCATTTATGTTGTTGCAGTATTTTTTTTCTGTCATGTGTGAGCTGGTCCGGCAAAAAATAGACCCTGTGTATAAAGATAGTGGAATGGGGAAAAGACCCAGGTGTGAGCTGCACAAATCATGGAGCAGGCTGCCCAGCAGAGCCATTTCACTCCACCTCTACTGGTCCTTGCATTTTAAATTATCTCAAGCAACGCAAACTGTCCAGGTGATTTCTTTATTCTATGTATCCATGTATGAGTGTTTACTTTAATGATTTAATTTAAAGATTAGAGAGGCTGTTTTTTGCTGCAGTAATGTCACTGCAGCAAATATCGTGGAACATTTAAGCAGCAAAACTAAAAACTGTAGTTAAAAACTTGAGAGGACGGAGGAAACACAAACATAGTTAAGCATTTAGCAGTTCTTAGACAGTTTTGCTGACTGCTGCTTTACACCAAACAGTTTCGCTGTATGAACCTGGACTGACCTTTTGGATGTGTAGAAAAACACAGAACATGAATTACCATTAGATCCTGACCAATCCTGTCGACATTACTGGAGATTTAAGTAATCAATAAGTAATCAATAAAGTTACACCGGCTCTCTTAACGGGGAGAAGCATTTATAATTTCTGCTGTAATAAACCCAAAAAAGAAACATTTTCTCTTGCACACAAGCAAGAGAAAATGCTAAATCAAAATCAATATAGCAAATTCACCAAGGTGCAAGTGTACCTGGCTTTTAAAGGGAATGGAAGATGACACTGACATTGTTGCATGTTACACTCAAAACACACTGATTATTCAAGTAAAACCTTTATGAAACATGCACGCTTGGGGTGGAAAAAGTCCATTTGCTGAATCCAAGTCTGAGATTTATGGCAGTAACAAAATAGTGTATGTAAGAAGACGAAGAGGAAAGATAATATTGATAATGCAGTGTATCAAACACTGAAACATGGTGGTGAGAATAGTCAAGTCAAGTCTGGCATTATTTAAATTGCATTTAAGTTGTATTTATATGCAGTTGTATATTAGCAATGTTGTTTTTAAAAATATGTTATAAATGTCAGAAAAGACTTGCAGGTGCTTTATATTCAAGAACTTATAAGTTAATTTCAAAGTGGTTTTTGGTAAAAAAAATAAATAAATAAATAAGAACTCAAAAAGTATTTTTACAAACATATTACCACTATATCACCATGACTTCCCATGTAAAGCATACTACAAAATTAAATTCAATACTAAATAGACCATAGTTCATACATTCATTTTCAAAATGTATTTTTATTTCTCAAATGTTTTTTATTTCATGAAGTGTGTGTGTGTGGACATTATGTACCTTCATGCGGGCCACAAGACCTTGCTCCAGTCTTTTGTCAAGCAGCCGGTAGATTCTATTGAGCTGTAACAAGGCCTCTGTCACAGGAGAAGTCTCAGTTTCTTTGTACATGTAGTTTAAAAGGTTGAGGACATGATGGAACGACACACGCCCCAGTCTGTTGACAAAACAGCAAAGTGAGAGAGAAGAAAGAAACATGGAGGATGGAAGCATGCTGCCCTTAACTTTCTTCTGTTATTGAGTGCAACTGAAAAAACAAAACAAATATTTAGGTTGTGTTATATACCTGGAAAGAGCAAAGATGTTGTGTATAAGTGAAGCACGGTCGTCATGTGTAAGAACACTGGTATTGTTAGACAAGGCATCTATGAGCGCAGTCCAACCATCATCTCCATAATCGACAACGTAGAAGCCTGTGTTTCTATAGTTCAACTTCAGCCACTTTACACTTTCTGGCACTTTAAGAGTTCCTGAAAAACACACACAAACACAAAAGTAATCATCATTTAGCATGGTACCCGGGACACTGAGAGTTCACGTGGCAGGTTAATATTTTGTATTTTACCTGACTTGGTCTTCAGAGTAAACACTTGCTTGCACTCGGGGGCCAAACTACAGCTGTCGTTTACATACGTCACTGGAATATTCCACAAGCTAAAGACAAAATACAATTATCCCTCGGTTGAATTGTGTCTATGAACTTGTACGTTTGTGGTGTTAACGTAGCCCACCTGGAAGTATGCGTGGTATTGTCAGGTGTAAGCACGAAGTGCTCCTGTGTGAAGGTCACCTGATCTCCCTTGCGGCTTACAGTTACCAATGGGAAGCCTTTCTGTGACGTCCATGACCTCATCATCTCTGACACATTTTGGTGTTGAGGAGAGACCTCGACCTTAGGACAGAAACACAAAGAATTTTCCATAGTTCATTCTTTTAAATTGTCATTAGCCTTTCATGTACACAAACCCATCTGTACACATTTTGCCTCCTTTGTGTGTTAATTAAGTTTTTAAAACTGACAGACTTTTAGGACTAGTAGAAAATTTCACATGATCTGTGTGAGACTGTGCAGGTACAAGTAAAGCTTGCTGCTTGCAGGGGCGTGGGGGTTAATGAGTTGGCCGACTGCCCTTCATCTGAGGGCACTGGGTTCAAAACCTCTTGTTAGTAATTATACAGCCAACTGTCTGCATCTGTGCAGTGCTCTGACCTCCCTTCAGGAGGAGGAGTAATCTTGTGAGTATCAATAAATTCTAACTGCATGCATGATTGTTAAAAAAAAAATTTCTACCATTTCTTAGGATAATACAGCTCCCGTGAAAGTCCTCTGTGATTAGTTACTATGTGATGATGAAGAGCACATTTTGGCTAGATGGCTGCACACACACACACACCTCTGTGAGGCTGTTCCAGAGGTCATCGGTGTCTGTGTTTGATCCACTGAACTGTTTTAGGTATTGAATGATTCCCTTTCTGAACTGTTGATCTCCTGGCAGGGAGGCGTTCAGCATCAGAAGAATGGATGCACCCTAGAAGACAGAGGCACAAACCAGCTGTGGTCAGACCCGCAACAGAGTGCTACTGCAGTTAAAACAGAGATTTAGTAGATACGATAGCCAGCTGAATATGGAAGTACTTATAATATTATGTATAAAAGTGCACCTTTTCATAAGAGACAGAGTCAAACATCTCTTCCACCTGCTCTGCTGTATTAACCTCTGTTGACACTGCATGAGTGGAGTTTAGTGCGTCTTTGTCCAAAGCTCTGAATCGCACCGCCAGGAACAAATTACCCTGCAAATAAACATGTGACTTAGACTTACTATTAAGTGAAGGACACAACATTATCTGCTTTAAAATATGTGAGAATTAATCAGATTAGATGTGTGAACTTACAATGTCCAACTGGGGAAACACTGTCTGCAGTGACATGTACTGCATGTAAGTGGCAAATCCTTCGTTGAGCCACAGGTCATTCCACCAGCTCATGGTTACCAAGTTCCCAAACCACTGGGACACAACATCAGATCTAGATTAGTACCTGTAGATTCTTTACCGTCTCAGCTGCTTTCACACACACACACATACAGGCAAATGCAACTACCTGATGAGCAAGCTCGTGTGCAATTACAGATGCAACTACTTGTTTTTCCAGAGGAGAAGACAGATTCCCCACCAGCAGACTGGTCTCTCTGAAGGTAATCAGACCCCAGTTCTCCATAGCGCCTGCCAGGAAGTCCGGGATGGCTACCAAGTCTGATAAAAGAAAGAGGAAGCATATTGGGGTGTGTAAAGAGGGCTGAAAAGAAAGAAAAAAAAATGTTTAAGTGTGAAGATGTACACACCTAGTTTTCTGAGGGGATAGTTAATTTCAAAAAACTTATTGTAAAATTCCAGCAGTTTGCAGGCTGTGTCCAGAGCATAGTCAGTGTGCTTCTTCTTCTCTGGCACAGAGTACACAGACACCTAAAACGCACAGACATGCATCCAATCACTGAATATTACATGTAAATAAAAAAATATATTGGTGAGAACATGTACAGCCTTCACTGAAAGTAAAAAGGAGTCATATCTGTGTCAGACCTGAGTTTCAGACACATTTTTGTTGATAGGAGTAAAGTTTGCGACGATGAAGGACACCAGGTAGGTGCTCATGTTGACACTGGTCTTTTCAAACTCATCTTCCAAGAGGCCATTAGGAAGTAATTTGGTTTTAGCCTGAAACACAGAACAGAAGTACTAGATGACTAGTCAATCAATTTGGCATGTTCTCACACTGCTGTGGAGCCCAGTTTTTAATTAAACTCTGTTAGATTAATTATGCCCACACATAATACATGGAATGAAGTGAGTGATATAACACAAGCACACTTTGGCCTTTTTAGGTCAAAACCCACAATCTTACCAGTGAACATAAGAAAATGCTGTTAAATTAAACGGCACTTAATTAATGTTACAGTACCTTAGGCATATTGGAGAGGGCCATGTGGTCTGGTTTTCTGCTGATTTTAACCAGAAAGGTGGCTTTGAAAGCTGGCTCATCAAAGCAAGGGAAGGCCTTCCTTGCTGATAGTGGCTCAAACTGGGTTGCAGCTAGGACCCTGGGGACAAGAGGGAGATGATCATGATCATCCTGAAATAGTAAATTTGATAAACACTGTAAAATCAACTTAAAAATCTTCCAATTTCTGTTTTTAATTGTTATTTTTACATCGATGATTCGTCGAGTCAGGAGTTTAACAAAAGGACATGAGATTAGCTGAAGACACATGATCCTCCTCATAAATTTTTTTTTTTTTTTTTTTTTTTTTTTTTTACAGAGCCCTTACTCTGAAGCACATCTTTCAGCTGAAGCTTTCAGCTTTCAGAAGTACTTTAAGCCACAGCAAATTAGTCAAGTGCACCTTTTCTTTCCATCCTTATCGGTGTACGAACTGTTGTAGAAACCACCGTAGGTGTGTGACAAGTTTGCAAAGTAATCCAGGGTCAAAACACAGAACTGGCCTGCCTTCAGGTCTTCAGAGAACTTAACAGCTATCTGCTGTCTGGGTTTGTACTCAAGTACAGTTACATGACTTGCCTCCCCATCACCGAGCTGGAAGAGAGAAAGTATTACTTAACAGTGTTTTGTTTAGACTAAAAATGTATGTTCTCACTTGACCAAAGACAAAACTGAGACATGTTTGTGTACAGTTCTGTACATTTAGACAAGCAGGCTCTGTACAGTGTATAACATAACATCCAAGTTCCCTCTACTCAGTCACTACACTTACAAGTCAAATCTCTTGCAGTCTCACCTTAAAGGTAGCTTTAGTAACGTTAAGATTAGCAGCGTGCAGGACAATGCGCTTTGTGTTGTGAAACACCAACATATTGATAACAGTGTGGCCAGTGAAAGTCATGTTGTCGAGATCAGGGTTCAAGGTGAGCTCATAGCTGAGAGGACGTATACTGCGAGGCAGTCGGAATTGTGCCCAAGGGAACAGTTCACCATTGGTGGACACAGGGTAGACCGGGTCTAAGGGAGTGGTTTTGTTCGCCTTATGACAACCCGTCTGCAAAAGGATGGAGGGTTGGGTGAGCCAGGCAATCAAGAAACAAAGAGTAAATATTGTCTATCTACACACAGCTCACAAAACAAAACAGAATACTTTTCTTACCTTGGTAAAGGTGCACCCTGGTAAAAAGTACAATACCATGGTCATGGAGGCCACTACCACCAGGAATAACACACAGACAACCAAGGTACGGGCTGAGGGTCGTGAACATGACCTGAGACAGAGAAGAATATTATTGATAAATTCTACAAAGTGTTTACGAAGACACTGTGGATGGTGGTGCTGCAGGCAGACGGAGGCTGCAAATGTGAAGCTTCAACTTAGATTTCTGTTGCTCAGCAGACCAATGCCATTATCCATGCAGCTTAAGCTGTACATGTTTTGGCAATTTTGTTTTACTGCATCATGTGGGAACTGAAGCCTTGTTAGATTTTCTATATAAGACTTGGGCAGTAAACTGTTAATAAACAGTCCATCAACAACAAAACAAGTTTATTAACAAGTTTAAAAAGCTGATACTTTCTGATTTTCTTCTTTTATAGGTCTGGAAATGGAATTGAAAGTTTACTTGAATATTACTGGTGTTACAGATGTAACTAAGTAAAGATGCTGCAGCAACTTTGGCCAACATGCATTGATAATTAATATTGGCATATTACTAATAGATGCATCTGCTTCTTTGCTCTGCTATTGTAGCCACAATGTTTTTGACAGCACTTTGAATGTAGCAGCAATTTTAGTGTCTCCACAAATCTACGTGCACGTTGTTCATCAACACCACCACTGGTTGTTTTATGATTCCATGTCTTTTTATCTTTTCTCCTGTGACAATTGTATACGATAACACATTATTACTTACGCAGCTCTGCTTTAAGACAAATTTACCACAAGGCATATCACACTGGAAAAACCTTAATAAACCTTTTTTTTTTTATGCATTACCTGGGTGGAGCCTGTCTGGTGTAAGGGGAAGAACTGGATCTGTGAGCAGAGCTGCGGTTCATAAAGGACATTCCCAGCAGACGGGCTGAAGACTCACAGTCCTCCTCATCCTCGTCCATGTCATTCTCTCCCAGGCCACGCACCAGCAACCGTGAGCTGCGAGGCTCATATGACACCTCATCTGGGTCAAGGGCTGGAAACGTCTACAGCATGCATGTACAGTACACCATAGTTAAGCTGTGCAATACTGTCCTATATTATGTCAATAACTGGACTGCCTTTCCAGACACATGAATTAGCACAGGTAAGGTTGTCATATCTGGAGGCAAAGAAGAAATTAATGGAACAGAGCATAGAAGGGCCATCAACACAGGACCAGGCACAGATGCCAGGTAAATCATAATGACAAGATAACATCAGCTGTGTTTTTTATTAATCAAAATGGTAGCTGATGCTGAAATAGAGATCATGAACATAAGGAATGTGAGTGGGAATGACAATTAGGATATGTTTGGTTGGCTGTGAGACAGTGAGGTAGTGAAGACTGGGTGAGGCTTTATGATCAATGAAAGAAAAGATTATAGATATTATTACAACAGACAGAATATAATGAAGAAACAGCATTTTCATTATGATTTAAGGAAGTTCGTTTTTGTAGGAAATACATCTCACAATAATGAATTCAGACAGATGCATAACAGATCTAAAAACATTTACAGACCAGTGAAAAAACAAAATGTTAGAATCAGGCTGGTCCTTGAAATAAAGGAGTGCATAGCATAAGAAGACATCAGTATACCGGAAATGCTGTGGAGTCTTTGGCCAAATCTACAACATCTGGCTCTTCTTCAAACATGCTGTTTTCTATCATGTTCCTCGGCAGGTTGACTCGATCTACAACACATAGAGGAAAAGAAATAAGATAAGAGGATTCCCAAAAAGGGAAAAGAGAACCGGACCTCAGATGATTATATACATTGACACGTGTGCACACGCACAAACACAAACTACATCCTTGTGTAGTGTTTTTGAAGCTTTCTGCATAGAGTGGTGGCAACAAGCCAACATTCAACACAAAAACCATATCTGTCACTGGATGTGCAGGCAATATGAAACCTTGTATAACAAAGAGGTTTTTTTTAGTTTTCTTAGTAAATCTTCTGGTCTACTTCCTTGTACTTTGACCTACATAAAGAGGCTCATCAGACTGGTAATTTAGCATCTTTTAAGTACAAATATCACATAATCTGTTAATACAGAAGTTGACGGAAATCACTGCATTTCCTTGATAGTTCAGTTATTTAACTGCAGTGACCCAAACACAAAAGTGCCCTCAGAACAGGGAAAACACAAATACAATGAGAATGTGTCAACTGACCATGTCACATGCTACTGCAGGTTACGAAATTGCCCATTTCCATTAACTGGCATCTTCAGCATTGTGACAAGAGTGTCTTACAAAAGCCACATGATTTTTTTGGAAGCCAATTTCTCCATTCAGTCATTCTTGAAATAATCAGGCATGTTCAGCATCCTAATCCGATAATGACGAAAGTAGTACAACACTATGCAATGCAAGCTTCTTCTATTGTCTCACTTTTCACTCATTATTTACAGGGCAGACAATGCATTTCCAGTGTCAGTTGGTGTGGAAACCACAAAGAGAGCCAGTGAGCACCTACTGAATACACAGTGTACAAACAGAGACAACAACACTAAACAGAGGTGAGCAGAAAGGAAAAACAAGAATCCAGAAATGTGAGAGGTGAATGTCGCACCATGTCTGTCCTGTACAGCGGTTCTGATAACACTGTATGGGCTGTCATAGTCTTTTTGTCTAGCCCACACTGCTGTGGCATGAATGCCTATTAATAGGCAAGGAGCTAAGTAGTAGGTAATGTGTGATGTACAGAGGAGGATATGATAAAAATAAAACCCTCCAAAAAAACCACATCAAACTTCAATGTATATTAACCCTACTTCTAACAGCAGTGGGGTATTGTTAAGATACTATGGTGTTAGCTTTATCATATATGTCAGATCACATGATCATGTGAGAGAGGTATGTGACAATTATCATCTAGACAACAATCTAAAAAATGTCAAGCAAACGGGAAGGACCAACATCTCCTGTACAAGTGTCACGCTTGTATGTAAATACAGAAGTAAAGGACTTCATTTGCTGACTGTGCACTTCCTGTTTACCTAAAACTCACATAAAGAGTTACAGAAATACAGTTAAATATATGTGTCTGAGTTTGACAGGTGTGTCCACTGATTCAGGCCAGACACACTACACTGAGTACTGTGTTACAGCACTATCATCACTTGGTTGGTCGTTTAAGGGAAGCAAGTATATGCTAATGCTTTCTCATTGTGGTCTGATCAAAATCAGATTGTGAAATGTCATTTCTGTATCTCCCAACACACACAAAAAAGCAGTCACATGTCATGATTTGTTTTTTTTCTATTTGAGTGCTAAAGAAAAAACTGAGATTAAATAACACCCACCATGATGAGCAGTTATATAGTGTGCATTGGGCCTTTTTGTTTGTTTTAATAAAGCCCTGGACGCCTAAGGGCCATAGCAGAGGTTATAAAACTGTTGGTAGTCATAGTTAAGCTGAGCATGACTTATCTGCTCTCAAACAGTGCTGCTGTGTTTATAACAGACAACATGAGTCTGTACACTGGCAGCTTTATCGCTCAAGACAGAACTTGTTCAAGCTGTTAAGACATTTGTCATGTGCAAGTTTAATTCAATCAAAACGTAACCACAAGGTTTACACGCAGGTCAATTTTGCTTTTGTGTTTAAAAAAAGGGGACGTGTGCAGTAAAAAGGTTATCACGCCGATGCAGGACTGACAACAGACTGCAATGAAGTCAGCTTGTAGGAATCCCACCAACTGTAAAAACAAGCAAGTCATTCAGGAGACATAAAGATAGCCTTCATTTGGCTTGACAAGAGTCGACCCGACCACTCACAACATGTGTCCTCGGGTGAATGTCACTCCCAGTGAGCATGCAGCTAATGTCCCATTTGTTATTAGCTGGCCTGCTGCTGCTTGTTAGTTAGCTTGCTGTTACTGTACATACCATCTTCCTTCCTCACCTGTACTGTTACTGTCAAATGGATCCATGGCAGGATATCTGAAAACGGCTCCTCACATCCAAAACCAGGGGGACTCAACACGCTTGCAGCAGCTCGGCGGACGTGATGTTTATGGTAGATGTAAATCAGACGCTCACAATAAACAGCAGCCTATCGTCACTGTACTAACGCCAGCTACGTAGTAAGCTAGCTTGTAACTAGCCAACTTCTGACAACTGCAGCTAACTGACTGGAAGATATCCAGCTTGCTAACGTAAGCTGATCTCCACAACTTTATCGCCCATAGCGTTTTGTAGACCAATACGGGGCTACGGCGGAAGTGGACAAATGAAACCTCACATTTAAAGTATGTAAATAAATCTCTTACAACGCTGTGCAAACTGACGAAAGTGACGCAAATGATACTTTCCTTCCTCTCCGACCAGTTGTTGACAACCTCCCATCAAATAAAAACTGGCCTCCTATTGGCTGATACTGCTGGGGGCGGGGCAAAGGCGCACCAAATGCACGCAGATGCACGTTTTCTACTATACTTGTGAGGTCACTGTAACTAATGCTCTACATTCATTCTCTAACCTCATCCTTACTGTTACATGCAACACTTTAACCCTTACCCTAACCTCAAACCCACAGTGTTATACCGTAACTCAAGAAAACCAAAACAAGAGTCTGGACCTGCAAATATATGGATAACATGGTAAATACTTAACATACACTTTATATTTGTGAGGACATGGCATTGTTTTGCATTCATTCGCTGAAGGCCAACCCTCCCCTTAACCCAAAATGTTACATACTCAACCTATTCATAGCCATAACCTTAACACCAAGTCTTAACTCTTAACCCTAAAATAAACAGTAAATATAATGAATCCCAGGCCCACACACAGACACACACACAAACATACACACACACACAAACACACACAGGATATGTTTAAGTTTACACAACAGACAAAAGATGCCATTAACACAATTAAGTACAATTAACCTGTTTATTGTCTATTTGGCGAACAATCATTTACTCAGCATATGTGTGGTGTCACTTTGCAAAGGATGTCTCTCTCTCTCTCTTTCTTTCTTTCTCACTTTCTCAGAGTCTGTAGGTGGCTCTGCACCCAGCGAACATTTTTTTGCACGTGGTCCAGGGCAATCTGGACTATCAATGTCTGTTATTTGATGGACTCAAAGAACAACTTTACCTGGGGGTCAAACAAAAAATGTATAGGCAAAAAGTAAATTTCCATATTCTGTCAAAGTCACATCATTATTTTGGCAACAAAGGTAACAAAGCACATATTTGGTAATGCTTGGGAATATACTGTATATATATGTGTGTGTGTGTTTATAGGTCAGTACCAAAATATTTTACAAGTGAAAGCAATAATAATTTGAGTTTTTGTATGAGTTCAAGTCCAAATGTAGGTGCAAAACAGATTAGGTTAAGTATATTCCTGTTTTAATACTAATACTAATTTTAATCACTAATCAACATTTGTCAATATTGACACTGAAACAATATTGCTGATAGCTATAATAGATATTTTGTACTAACTTCTGAACCAGTGTATTCCAGTTATATTTGACAAAGTTCCAGGCGAGGTGATGTCCCTGTGGGCTTCTGGCCACCATCAAGATGACAGAGGACAGGTCCTGGGATCATATCACCTTCCCTTCCAGACATAGCTCCAGCTGTCTGTACCACAAACACACACACAGTCTGCACACTGCATTATCTGCCACCACTTCAAGAGCCTTCACTTAAAGTCGTGTAGCATATCTGTAATAAAGAGTCAGAATATACTGGGAATCTGTTGGCACCAGTACTGTGATACAATACCCCATATTTGCCACATGGTGGCAGCATTAACAGAGTGAAGAATATAGTGGAGAGAAAGTGTACCTGTATAGTTTGTTGATGTCACTGTTGCAGGTCAAGGCAAACAGATTTTTTTGTTTTAGTGCTGCAGAGAGGGAGGTATTGTATGTGTGTAAGAGTGAGGCCCAGCCGTGGTCATCTTGTGGTCCGACTGAATAGACAATCTTCGCCACGTCAGACATGATCAAAATTACTTGTTTTATCAAATAACTTGTTGTGACTATTAGTAAAACAGTGTGTGGGATATGCCAAAATAACGTACATCCAAAGAAAAAAAAGGTATAAAATGAAGGAAATACATTTTAAGAGACATCTTATTGTACTGATATGTGTACAGACCTTTGGTCACTTGTAATAAGACTTCAGAGTTGAATTATTCTGCTACATTTTCATGATAACTGAGTGATTCTGATGAGGACACCAAAGACACTTTATAGTGATATTGGTACTTCCTACTATTGTTAACAAAGAGTGCCTCACTTACACTACATGCTTTCAGTGGTGGTATTTTCGCTCTAGCTCTGTGAAAAAAGAGTTTATGCTTAAAAGTGGACCATTTTAGATCTTGTAAACACTTGAATTCTTAATTAAGAGGTCGGCTAATTCTAACAAACTGGGCCGAGTTTAAGATTCAGGCCACAATACATCTCGCCCCCTGAAGGAGACATGCAAATATGCAATGACTGAATCACATGATTTTCCATGCGGACAAAACAAGATCAGGACACAGCTATAACTGTAAGATGACAACAGCTGCAGGAGCATAGCTACAGTTTGAAGCAGGTTCCACAAGCAGCAGTTATGCTGTACCATGTGAAAAGATTAGTCCTATGTTAGTTGAAACAACCTAACTCTATCTTTATCTAGCCCTGCTTCAGGGCTCATATTTAAACAGAAATGTCAAATAGCTGCAAATGTCAAAAAGCTTTACCTCAAACTATTTAACTATTTCTGTTGAGTTTCACTTTCTCTTTTAGCCTCCCGCCCAGTGAGGAACATAACCTGCTAGTGTGTGTGTGTGTGTGAAAGAGAGAGAGTGAGACAAACAATGTAGCCTTACTAGTAATGTATTTATCAACTGATGTTAGAGGATTCATGTTGATACTATAAATATATTTATTATCAATACATTTGCCGATTTCAGATCAATACATTGTGTATCCTACTTAAGTAGTTAGATGATTAATATACAGTAACACACTAACACAGCTGTCCGCATGACGGTTTATCTCTTTAGTGTGTGTGTGTGTGTGTGTGTGTGTGTGTGTGTGCAGGTGCATGTTGTCTAATGTTCTGGTTGTGGTGATATGATCAGCTTCTCACCTCAGATCTAACAGCCGAAGGCAGGTGTATCTCCAGTTGTTCGAATTAACTCTTCACTGACTTTCCTCTGTCCATATGCTCTTAGCATAACCAAATGACATTCCCCCATTTTACACACTCACATACACAAGGCTCACAAACACACAGTCTCACACAAAACAAAGCAGCCATCACTGAAACCACTCCAACTAACAGACAGACATGACGGAGCCATCCAGAGGTCTCTTTTACCTTCCTATCATCTATTTATGGACAGGTAAGAACTTTTAAAAAATCTAATTAAGAAAGAAAATGAACGGACAAGGCAGGGTATGACAACAACAAATCCCTATCTTCTTATTTCTAACACTTTTCTAACACCTTGTATCTGAAATAATTTAGCCTATAGAGGAATATTGATTCTTATTGAACATAAACATATTTTATGAAATCTGAGTTGATGACAGAAAGCACAAGTGATTGGGATTTTGGCAGTAATGTTAATAATTATATTTGCCAATAACAGTGAATGCATGAAGGATTTCAGCATAAACTCATTTGTCTGTCTCATGTTAACTAGGAACTATAGCACTCATATACTGTATTTTATTGCATTGATGTGCTTCAGCCAGTGGCTAGCCTTCTGTTAGACAGCCGTCATGCCTCTACATGTTCTCTCTCTGCTAAACTGTAATGCTCCTCATGTGGTCTTCCTTTCTCCACCTGACCCAGGAGGAGTAGAGGGTGATGTGCTGGCATCTCTGGCTGCTCCAGTCCACCTGTCAGGGGAAAGACTGGGCTTGTCGCTACTGATCTGTATGGTCAGCGACTTCAGGAGAGGGCACCTGGAGGTCACCTGGAGGTCGGCATCAGAAGGCCAGATGTCCAGTGTACTATACGGCATTGATATAAAGAGGAAGCATCGCAATCACAGCCCTGTGGCAATTATCACAGTAATGACCAGTGACTGGCCATCATACAGCTGCTCTGCGAGCCATCGACGATACCCCAAAATCACCAGGAAACACCACACTGCCTTCTCAGGTAGGACAATGTGTTCATTGTTATTTCTATTCATAGTTTGAGTTATCTTGAAATATTATTTATCACTAAACCTTTAACACTTTTCATCATGTCAGATGATCAAAATATGGTCTGCCATGAAGATGATGAGACTAAAGGTAATATGTAATTGCTTTTAAACTACCGTATTTAAACCACTCCCTGTGACCCATACAGACTGGCTCTTTATGTTGGTCTGTGTGTGGTTTGATCTTCAGATATTGTTGTGTGGACAAACATGGTGACTGTCCTGGCTATGAGGCTGCTTCTCTTGAAGATCCTCGTCTTTAACACTCTGATGACCACGTACGCTGTTATAAAGTGGTAAGAAGATGGGTCTGTGTGATTTAATTTGATTGCATGGCCGTCAGTGTAACATTAACCACCGAGACAGCAGAAGTATGCAGGAAACTTTGTTGTTATACTTCTTACAGTATATGTGGGGAAACACCTTATTTAACTTAATTGAATGTTATTATTTCATAAATCCTAACAGTGTATTTGACTTTTCAGATGGTTAGAAACAAAGTGCTTCAGGTGCTCCATGTGACCTTCAAAAGAGAGAAGATGTTCGGAGTATGTTTCTTCTCTGAACTCTGCACAGTGAGGATTTCTACAGCGGCAGATGACGAGTATGTTCCTTCCTTGTGGTTTGCTTCATGAAAATGGTTTTTGGATGAGAATCTTGTGAATTAAATGGGAAATTATCCACTTTTAGGATCACAAGAGAGGCAGCTCTTAGCTTTTAGTGCACCTTTTCTGACTGACACCCCAGGTGTTGCTAACTGTGCCAGTTACAACCAGATTGTGTTTGTGAGGCCAAACCTGGTATCTGATCAAACAACCTAACCTCAGACAGATGGGTTAGTAAACATACTGTTATATGAATGTGTGTGTTGAGTCTTATTAAACTTTAATTCTGAACTTCTTCAATTAGCCTACAAAAAAAAAAAAAAAAAAAAAAAAATACAGTGTAATAACTTTGCTCAAGGTTTTTGGATATTTACAAATATATATAATTTTACATTTGTTGTTGTTTTTTTTATATTCCTGTAAAATATGATTAAACACGAAATAATCTTGCGTTGACTTTATTGTTATTAAAATAAAACACTTGCACACAGTTTTTTCCTCCATGTTTTCTTTAAGCGTCTTGAATAACACACTGACATAGCAACAGAGAACCACTAGGTGGCAGTACAATCACATCTGACATGTTTTTTTTAAATTATTATCCAACAGCAAGAATATGGAGCTTAACTTCCTCTACAGGACACTACGTTCATAAATAAGTTAAGTATTTCAACATTGACCAGTCACTCTTCACCAAACTGACATTCACACATGATGTAAGGGATCACAATACCAAAACTGAGATTAAGTTTACAACCAACCGAATGGGGCATAATTATACAGAATGTTATATGTCATAAAGGCTCATAGTCTCGAGACAGTTAGCACATTTCCATCAGGTATCAAAAAGCATACATTTCCCACAACACACTGCTGAAGCACATATGGCAGCAGACACTGTGGGGAAGTTTTCTCAGTGATTTGCAGTGTTTTGTCTAGTCTCCAGTATCTTACACGTAGCTCATCAATTCTGGCAATAGAAGAAAAATAGTCTACAGTAGCAAGTTTAAAAACAGAGGAAACGGAGAAGAAGGTGCTGGTTTAGTGTTGAAGTTATGATTTCCTTTGTACATGACAATGTTGCGCCCCTCTTACAAGGCTTCCATAATCTGTCTTTGGCTCAAATAAACACAACCAAGAATACGGTGAGCAACAAACATGAGCGCATATAGTTACAGCCTCTTGGCAATGATGTGGGATTGCCTCTGTCACAAACATAAAAAACAAAACAAACAAAAACAAAACAAAAACAATGACGCACTCACACACATACACAAACGCGTGCGGGCACACACGCGCATTTAGAAATCAGGACTGAGGAAAAACAACAAATTCACACAACAACAAAATAGTACTGATGGCATTTGCTGTGATAATATTCATAATACATTCAGAACAACTCACATTAAACTTAAACTTAAAGTGAGACACTGTGTCAAATCAGCTACTGGAAGAATGATGCATTTTAACCAAAAATGGTAGCTCCTTACTTTGACAGGATCCAAAACCAACTTCTTAGATGGTCTTCAAAACATGAGCCATTGGAGAATTTTGGTAGAGGACAGTTTGCGTGAAGAAGAAACACTGATGTGGATTTGTACAAAACAAAACAAACCAAAAACAAAACAAAAAAAAAAAAATCAAAATAAAGTGCTTCTGTTAAAACAAACATCCTCTGTCTGAGGTATTAAAGAAACATCACATCAAATGGAACAATAAAACAAACCTTACGCCATTACACTGTGCACTGAAGACCAAACAAACTATTTACAGTCTGGAGTGTATATCCATACTGTGTGATACACACTCAATTCACCCACACAGGGACCATTATGGCATCCTATCCAAAGATGAATCATCATGTCTCCTGTGTTATTCCCCAGTGGGCTGATTCTTCCAGGTTGACCCTTGCAGTGAGATTCTGCTCATGTTGTCAGTATCTCTTGTGCCTGCTGAGAGGTGTGCCACTTCCCCTTAAAAAAGACAGTTCCCAATAACTGTCCAGCTGTTTCTTCTCTGCAGGAGAGAGAAACCAGTGCTCAGTTTCAGTGCTCAGCGAAAAAAAACTCCTAAAACTCTCTTTCTAGTGCACACACATACATAAGCCCACATGCATGCAGGCACAAAGACATCCACTCTTACACGAACCCCGCACTCAATGCACACAGCATGAGGAGAGCGAGGCATTTGATATGTTGAGAATCAATGTGTAAGGTGGAGGTGGCAGAGCCGCGGGGGTAGATCCTCCATCTGTCCCGGTGTGGGTGAAGACTCTCCATGTCCTTCTGGGCACTGTATGCCGCCATTGTGAAGTTAGCATCCCCGGTGGTCAGGAGATCAAACACGCATGAGTGGAAGTAAATGTCCTGCACCTCCAGCTGCTCCCGACAGCGTTCCTTCGCCCCCTCCACACCAAAAACTTGTGGGGCACCATAAGGGGATGATTGTGTCTGTGAGGAGTAGCTGGGCTGATGCAGCTGCTGAAGCTGTAGGCCGAGTGCAGGTGGGGACAGGGGCAGGGGCAGATGCCCTCCCTGGTCGATACGTTCGCTGCTGGGGCACCCGTTCAGACAGAGCTGCAGGTCCTGGGTGGCATCGTAGGCCTGAGCCAGCTCCTCAGGGATCCGCACCGCCAGGGTCAGGTAGTGACCCAGCTGGCGGACGATCACCGTTACGCCAATGTAGCCAGCATGCAGCTCCACATAGCGCCCCGGGCTGCGCTCAGAGATCCACAGAGCCCGGACCTTCCCGGCTCCACCGTCTGCGCCAGCAGAAGCGTGGATTGGGTCTCCACTGCTCACAGTGCCATCATCAAAGGCAGCAGGGAGGTTGTCTGTGACGGCCTGGTACACCCTCTGGTCTGTGCAACCCTCATAGGGCTTGAAGATAATGGTGATCTATAGTGGAGACAGAGGGAAAATTTCATAACCTTCAGAGTTTGGACTTGGATTTGGTGCCTTTACCTTGGGCTCAGGAACATTGTGGTATCACTATTCTGAAATTTTATAGGTTACACAATTAATCAATGAATTGAGAAAATAATCATCAGATTAATGGATAATATAAATGATCAATGACTGCAGCTCTAAAGATAACCTGAAAGGTCTCTTACACACACACCAGCACAAATATTAACATTTACCCATTACACAAGTTATTGACTCTCATCGTCCTACATTTGAGAAATGACTAAATTACTTTTTAACAAGTTGTAATTTGACACAGCTATGCAAACATGCTGACACACACACACACACACACACATAAAAACACACACAGTGCTCCAGTGGAAGCAGTGGTGGATACAGGGTGTGGTGTGAGCATTAGCATCATAGTTCCGGTGAATGGCTGCTTTGTTCACATGACAGCCATGAGGAATGAGGCCCAGCCGGCCATTAAGGCTGGAGGGCTGTTAATGTGTGTATATGTGTGTATGTGTGTGTTGTGTGTGTCCCTAATAATCGTGACTAATAACTCACCCCACCTCTGACACAAGGTCAAGCAGTGCAGCAACCATACAATTTGCTTAATGTGTGTGTGTGTATCACCCAGTGTGTATATGCATGGGTGTGTGTGTGTTTAAATAATTAAAGCTATCGACTAAGTTGGAGAGGGATCATTGAGGGAAACATCAACATAGCTTCTTTAACACCACAAAGATCATCTTGTGGCGCTCATCATCCATTTGGTGGTGTGTGTGTCTTTGTGCATGTGTCTTTTTTTTTGTCGTACGGGGGGATAAGGACCTATAACACACATGGTGCTTTAAACTGGTTAGTGCTGAGTGCAAGGAGTGCCACTTATGAGACACACACAAATACTTTCAAACACACACTTAAGTAAACAGTGGGTCCTTTCACACGTCTCATTCCATGTTATTAGAGGTCAGGCCATATGCAGCCATTAACCAAGTTAGGTTTCCAACACTACTTGAGTCACAAGAGACAGTCACAAGATCGGGCTGTTTGCCTCACACCTGTGAGTCTGAGGGAGCGACAGACACAGAAGGTGAAAGAAACGGAGAGGAAAAAGTAGAGCAGGGAGATCAGGGGTGTGTGATAAGCCTAGCAGTGATAAGATTTCTTACTCTGAGACACAGAAAAGCAACTTAGAGGTCATTATAGAGAACGTTTCTCTCTCTAACACACACACATTTACACACGCTCACACAGAAATAAACTAGACTACAACCAGCTACATTACACTCTCACTTATGATACTCTTATAAGCTTAATAACAGCAAATTACACCCCAAAGCCAATTTCTCTGTGCCTCCCTCTTTGAAAACAGCTTTCTCTTCACCTTATTGGTTGCTGTGGCGCTGGAGCCCGTTACCACTGGAACATTAGTGACCTGCACTGACAGATAGTCATTATCGATGAGAGGCCAAGCCCCCTCCACTTTACAAGTCTGGAAGCTGTCCTTAAACGTCCTCAGGTGGGGGTCCCCGAACAGCCCGCAGAACAGGTACCCGGGTCGCGAGTGGCTGCGGCTGTGAGTGTGAGGGTGCATGTGTGCGTGGGAGTGCGTGTGGGCGTGCTGAGTGCGACTGTGGTAGTTGCAGGGTTCGGGGTGAACCTCGGGGTGCGTGGAGGAAGTGGGCCCATCCCTGGAGCAATTCCTCTGGCTCATGAGGTCTGAGATGCCCAGCACGGCAGAATGAAAGACCAGATTCCCCCGGCAGGACTTGGCTGTCCTCTGCGTGCAGGCCGAGTACGCCCGCAATGCCTTGCAAAATTCAGTGTGAAAGCCATCCACAGCCGGTGTGAGGTGTGAGGTCAGGGAGACAAAGTCGGTGGTGCATTTCTGGATACGGCACTGAGGGGTGGCCACCTGGCACTGACCTAGAGAGGAGACAAAAAATACTGTCAGCAAAGTGATATAACCATGCAAAAACTGCCTGAGAGTTGGATCTAACTAGAAAAGAAAATATACACGTTTAGATACACACAGAAGGGATCTAGGAGGAACGTATGAAGTAAGCTTCAAACAACTATGTTGCCAGTCTGTTGCATTCAAACCTAATAAAATTGGAAAAAGAACCTGCTGCTAGTTGAAAGGTTCGATCAGTCAGCAGTGCCGCTTTGTGAGTGTAATAAACCTGGAGTGTAATAAACCAAAGAGCAGGCAGAGAGAAAAGATAAAGATCATTTTCCCACAAGGAGTGAGATAATACTGCTTACATAGCCAAGGAGAAAAAGACATAGACTACAAAGACAAAGACAGAAAGAGCTAGACAATACAAGGTGTATTATTCATACACACACTACCATGCCAGAAAATACACATTAACAATGTACCTTTACTAAATATGATTTGAAGTTATGTTTTATTACACGTTAATGTTCATTTAGAGCTATAAACATGAACATCAGAGAAGGCTAAAGAAAGAAAATGCACCCAGGAGACTGACTGTTCTCTCCCCGTACCCAGTAGGAACAAATTTCTTGGTCCGAAATGGTCCCTGATGTTTTATCTATTGCTACATTGCTGAATGTAACAAGGGTTGAATCAGCCTCTTATATCATAGATCATCAGAGAGAGAGAGAGAGAGAGAGAGAGAGGGAGTTAGAGCGAGAGAGAGATTAGAGACCAGACCTAATGCATCAGTCACAGCGTACTCCTATTAGATTAAGCCAGAGAGAAGCTCTGTAGTGTATGGGCAGCTGCACATACACACACACACACACATACAGACACACACAAATAAATATCATAGAAAGAATGCTGGTTGTGCTTCCGTTCAATGCACACCGTTCGTAATCTTCAGATGGTGGTATGATCTCCTAAAGACCAAGTAAAATCCAGCTGTACATGGCTTTAACTGAAATCAACAGATTCCCTTAACACCATCACTTAACAACAATGTGATACCGCTACCACATAAACACACACACACACACAAGCATACAGAGCATTCCAGCTCTTCTTTGTAATGTATTTGATTTTGGGGCATGAGAGAGTCAGCCACCACCATTTGGGGGCAGTAGTGCTCTTACTTTTAGAAATCAGGGTACAGGTACGGACCCCCACTCGCACCGTGCTTCAGAATCTCTCTCCTGCCTGTTAAATGCTGACACCAACACACAGACACACACACACACACACAGGCTGCCTGCCATGCCAACCACCGCTGTACAGACGGTCCGAGCACTGAGGACACATTGTCTCTTTGACTGGCGCACCAACAGCCTTGCTTCTTTCCCTATCTGCAGGCAGTACCTAAATACCACTCCCAATCTAATCAGAGCGGGTTTATTCTCTTTCGGAGGGTATCAGAATCATGAGCTGCTCTAAAACACACAAAAGCACTCATTCACCAATGTTTCCCAGCAGGGTGACGTAGCAAGGTGGGAGTCGACCCCCAACTGAAGGACTTGGGTTCAAAACCACTGGCTTATATAAAGGTTAAAAGCTCTCTGATGACAAGCATCTCCTAAAGTTTCACTGAGCAAGATATTGGATCTAAGCAGCAGCTCCCATTAAGCTGCTCCTGCACATCTGCCTCCCTCCCATTCAAAAAGAGGATTTCCACATGATGATTAACAATGTTCCACATCAATATTAAAACACTTTTTTTTTTTTGTTCTTCAAGGCTTCCCATGATCTCTCTTTTGTGAAGCTGTCCTCTTAAGCGCCCTCTATAAGCACGCACACCCGTACTTTCTAAAGAAAATCCAATCTATGCATAAATAAGCAATTTGTGGTAAGACGAGACAAGGTGATGAATATTGAATTGACTTGAAAATATTATTAAGAAAATGATAAACTTTATATGGGAGGGGCTAATGCATGAGGGTCATTCAACACATCCAGAGCCTGGTTTGCTTCATCCCCTGGGGTCAGTATCTAATATAGACACAATAAAACAGTCAGCAATGCCCACACCACTTCTTCCGTCTCCTACCACAATATTAACCTCTTTTATTTCCACTCCACCTCCCTCCCCCAGCTTCCTGTATCATCTCATACTCTAGGTCTCATCTCTTCTTTCCTCTCAAGCATCATCCGTTGTCAGATTTTCTTGTTCTCCACCTCAGATGATGAGTTTTTAGCCTTCAGTAAGCTCTGTTCTCAGCCCCTGGCCAGTCTCCTCACCCCTTGGTCATCTCCACTCCTGTATTCCCCCTACATGGCGCTCCTCCTGAAGGCATGTTCTCTATGATCAGACAGAGGTCAAAAGATCCGGCAAGCTGAATCTCACAGGCTCGGTTTTTAGCGATTCTTTGTCTGTCTCCCTATCCAGCAGCCTCCAACTCCCTCTGATCTCTGGAGATCAGAAAAGGATCTACTGGGATCATCTCTCAACCGAGGGAATGGCTTGTGAAGTGCTTATTGATCACCTTGTTGTGCACTCTCTCTTGCACGCTCAGCTCAAATCACACAAACAGCCCTCCAAGCACAAAGATACAAAGCTTTACAGGAGCCCACTACAGCATACACCCTCCTGTTTCTGTCTCTCTCGACTAGACGCTCAGGAGTGTGAACAATTCAGACATACTTGCCTCCCTGTCTAAATAGACACATGCAGCTGACAATGAAATATGTCTAAAACACCCTGAAAAGTACAAGTTATAACAAATAAAACATTCTGTTTGCTTACACAGACTAAATAATACACATTCTTTCCAGGTGACGCAAATGTAGCAGAAGGTGCCAAGATCTTTAATGTGAAGCGGGTCTCTGTGTTCCCACCAGGCTGCGCGCAGAGGTGGTTTTGTCCCGCTGCCTGAGTCGTGTTAAACTAATTACTGGAGGTGTGACTGTTCAACAGACAGCCGCCACAACAGCCGACCCCCCTGCACATACACAACAACACACACACACACACACACACACTCAACACACCCCCTCCTCCTCCCAAAAAGAGGACATCCTGTTTTTTGTACCAAATGAAAAAATGCATCTGTGTCAAAATAACCAACTGAATTTAAAACAAACCAAATCAGAGCTAAGTAAATTATGACCTCTATACAGCCACAGCAAAGTAATCTAAAGTCACTTTATGTTTTAGGTCCAGTAATTCTTAACAAACACCTTATTAACCTTTGGCTTCCATCTTTTGTTTAATGGTTTGTTTTCTTTTTCTGTCCAGAATTAGTTGCAGTTCACAACACATAGCTTTTTGCTATCACTTTAATACAAATTATCAAGATGTATAGTATTGTAGTATTAACATAAACTGTAGAGCATATTTACAACACACTAAATCCCTGATCCTAACTTTTTATGAATAGATTTACACTCAGAAAGATTCTGTTTTGCTGATATTGATAAAAAAAACAGCAGTCTGTAGGCTAATGTATGGACATGAGGAGAGGTAGTCACTCTCTCTTCCTTTCTCTTCCCCTCCTCCATGAGCCATTAAGGGGCAGACAGGAGAATGACGGCCCAGGAGAGAGGAGGAGAAACTCGATCCATGCACAGACTGCTGCACTGCCGCTGGAGAGAGAGCCATTGTCAGGCAGCACTGGGCCCAACGCAAAGATTGGCTACACAATGATTACATACGCGTAATTACTGATGGAGTATAGTTGATCACTTCGATATGCAACAGACTGAAAATAAATGTAGCTACTTTGCATGTGGTTGTTGTGCAGCGCACATAAATGGGTGCAAATGTGATTGAAAAAAAAGTGCGTAAAATCACGTATTAGTTGTGATTATGTCCGGGGAGTTACGCAAGTCGTTGCCGTGTTTTAAGTGTAGTTGCTTACCTATGTGGGCACCGCAGCACAAAGCGATGATCATCAGCAGCAGTGGCCGGAAGCGGCGCACCAGAGACGGGGAGGCGAGGCGCTCAGCCCCGCGGCAACAGCATCCGGCTCTCCCCATCCCCGTCCATGCAGGGCCAGGAGGGGAGAGTGGACAGACTTCCAAAGGGCGAGGAGGGGTGGTGTCCAGGCCTTCTCACTTCTTCTTCTTCTTCTTGCTCTGCCTCTTCTTCCTCACTCTTCTCTCCTTCCTCTCCTCCCCGGGTACGCAGGGGCATTAAAACACAGCTGCTCCGCGTGGAATGCAGGGCGGAGGAGGAGTGGAAAGGCAAAGAGAGGAAAACAAAGTGTAAGCACAAGTGACTCCGACGACACTTTCACTTTTTCCCCTTACAAACCCACACCCCCACGTGATTTAAAGTGCGCTGCCTCCGCGATCGGACTTTTGCCTTGATTATGATCACTCTGTGCTCTCCTCTCTCGTCCCAAACACGCACAATCACATCTCTCTTTCTCTCTCTCTCTCGCCTCCCCCCTCTCTCCCTCCCTCACCAGGCCGGGTTTCTCCTCCACTCCACTCCTCCCCTTTCACTTTCTCCTCCTCCTCCTCTGCCCCTCCAACAAATCGATAAGAGAATCAACCAAACCCTGCTAGCGGAAAACCCGCCTACCACGACTACACAGAGAGAGAGAGAGAGAGAGAGAGAGAGAGAGAGAGAGAGAGAGAGAGAGCAGTCTACAAAATAATGAAGAGGATGGAGATAAAAGTTGTAAAATGTTAAGATGCTATTAAATCACTTTATATACTTTAGAGAATAATAGGTTTAATGGGATGTAGTTCTGCCAAGGGATTTTTTATTTGGCAGAGTGGAAGCTGATCAACGCAAACCAACTAAAATCAGCATAATATTTCATTTTGTGTGTTTTGTGTTTTTTTATGGACATGTTTTGTATGTATGTATATATATATATATATATATATATATATATATATATATATATATATATATATATATATATATATATATGGCCCTGCGGTAAAAGGTACAAAGCTGCTGAGTATTTTTCAGATGCCATGCCTATACATTTAGAAATTAAATGTATTATTCTAAAACACAACATATAAGCATATTAAATGTACAATAAAATAGTAATCTGAAAGTTTGCATTGGCTTGCGACTCTGTTTTCCTCACTGATATAGTTTACTACTATATGAAGCCTCCGATTTCTTTGATCAGAAATACCAAACTGTCTGTACTGTGACAGTCGTGAAAGCTGTACAGTCAAAGGAACAAAAACTGCAGAAAGTACAAGGTGAGTAAACAATGTAAACACCTTCATGCAATAATGACTGAACACTGAATACATGGTTTAATATGCAAAACAGCACATACCTTGCTTTCTATTGTTTTAGCCTCCTACAGCTATAACTCATAAATGAATAACTTCAAACCCACTTCCTGGAGGTTGTTGACATGTATTTTAACACTTTCTTTTTTTTATTGCAAGGAAGTTGAACCTAATCCAAACTGCCTTTCACGAATAAAGGTTATAGACTTGGACAGGTTTCAAAGAAAACACTGAAACATCTAGGATTTTTTTTTTTACTAAATGTGCATATCAAGTTGTGTTTGTTCTTTTAACACAGATTAGTGGCTGACAGTTAGGAGTATGTTGAAGATGTGCGTGTGTGTGTGTGTGTGAAGAGCTGTGCACTATGCAGTTCTCCTCTGCCATAAACCATATTCTGCCAGACTGTGCCATCATGGCTTAACCTGTTTGAGTGCATATTTGCATATGCTGTGTGAATGTATGTGACCTTGACTGCTTTACACCAAACAAAGCTTCTCTGTGGCTGATATTTTATGTGCTGTGTGTCATAGTCGGGTAGCATGACTACATACACTCACATCACTGCTGACCAGAAGTTTGGTCATGGCTGTTCATTCCCCACTGATTGTGTCAGTAGAATAAACACACAGTCACTATAAAGCTCAGGAGAATTTGACATTAAGTGTGGTCACAGGAGATGATGTGTGTAACTCAAATGGGCTCTAATATTAGATTATATTAGCTTCCTGTTTGTGCCAGGAACCTCTGATCTCCCCAATGAGGAAGTAGGCATGCATATGTACTGTGTGTGTGTGTGTGTGTGTGTGTGTGTGTGTTCGGGAGTGAAGACATCTTTTCAAATGTATTGTGTACACATGTACATGTGTATTTTTCCAGCATGTGATTGTGATGAGTATGGTATATAATACATATAGACAGGTGACTAAACAAAGGAAAAACTTAAATAAATTATTGGAGAGATATAACAAATACTTCTACACAGTAGGTCTGATCTAAACATTTACTTACTGTAAGTACAGCTTTGAGGTACTTTCCTTGAGTATTTTCATCCAATGATATACTTTATACTATACTATATTATGCTTTTTACTCTACTACATTTCAGTTTGAATCATCATCAAAACACCAAATGAGGAAATATCTTTGGTAAAAAAGTATTTATCCCTACTGTGAAGCTACAGAAATGTGTGGAGCACAGAAGATGTTCTGGTTTCTCCTGCAGAACAAACATTATTCAGGTTTTTACTTTAATTTTTTCCCCCAACTGTTTTCGTTCTTTTGACAGTTAAACAGCCTCTCTGACCAACCTTTCTGTCAGCCTTTCTGCAGGATGAAGCACACTAGGTGAACATTTCATTTACGCAAACACTCCAAACACAGAGTGGTTAATTCAATTACATCTGTGCATATGGTGCTATTCATCAGGACTAATTTCATATTTCATTCTAATCATACATCCGCCTACATGGACACATACACACAAACCGGGATAACATATGACCCTATTCATCCAGCTTAATTCTATATTTCATACTAATTCGTTTAATCAATTACACCACAGCTGAGACCTGGGAGCAGAGGACATTGAAACTCACTCACTCACTCCCCTCCCCTCCCCACCCCACACACACACACCTACCTCTCTACAGAGCTGCTCTGCCTAGTTACACATGCATTCATACACTGTGCCTCAGGCGGCACAAAGACAGTCTGTTTCTTAACGTCCAGCTTGTCTTCACCTCCACACCTCTGCCTTCCTTCTCCACTTCTACCTCTCTCCACCCTCTCCTCACCCCACCCCAACTCCAAACAGGCTGTCATTCAACAAACGGTTGCTTGCAGTTCCACACACCTGTGTGTGCATACGCTTCTGTGTGTAAAGTGTTGAGAGTTTGTATTGTTGCACACATGTCAAAGGCTGTGCTTGGGAAAGGTAAGATGTTGCAACGAATCTCTTACTATTTGTCAGAAGTATACAAATCCTACAAAAAGTTAAAAGTAATAATACACCAAATACTATATTACATATAGGTAAAAGTTTAATCAAAGTTTTGAAAAATCTTATCAACACGTTAGGATGTATTTTCAGAAAAAATGTACTTAAAGTCCCCACCCTTAAAAATGTTTAATGCTACTTCAGTTGGATGTTTGAGCTTCACTGTGCAGAATGATGTATGTTGTTGAAGGCTGTTTGCATATTTATCTCCTGAATGGAGAGTTTACGAGAGTTTAAGTGTACCTACAAGCATGATTTGTGACATCACAAATAGTTTGTAGCCAGTTGTGGTCGAGTAATTATCTTAGAGAAGTGTGATGTGAAAATGTGAAGCCTCCAGTGCACTCACACTGAGAAAGGACTTTTCAGTGAAGTACGAGACGCCTTGCACCAACTAGTTCAACTTTTGAAAAAACGAACGATATTTGCATATTCAAAGAGTCGCTGTTTTTCAATGAGAGTGAAGGAAGATATGTAATTTTAAGAATTTCTTAAATCCAATAGGTAATTGAACTTTTTGTGGAAAAGAACATATCAGATGCTTTGAAGGGGAATCTTTAAAGTATCAAAAGTAAGCATACTGTAGAATGGCCCATATTATTAGATCATATTATTGGATTATTGTCACTGATGCAATAACGTATAATCATGTGTATGTACTGTCAGGAAGTTCAGTCTCTCACAGTGAAAAATCCCCAATCCTCCACTGTCTCTTATAAAGACAACTTTGTCAATAATTGGCTTATAACAGCCTTCTTTCTTTAAATGTGCAATATGTAAGCAGAATGTGAAGAAATAAATATCTACTGAAGTTAGCATGCTAACCTGGTAGCCCTGGCGATGGTGATCATATGTATTTTGTATTGAAAATAATGCACAATTACTACAAAATTGCTCATTCTCATTCTCAGTGCCGCCACCGCAGTACATACACACAAATCCCACATACACAGTTCCTGATTCATAGTTGGGTGACAAAGGTAAGGGGGGGCTGCAGGTGTGTGTGTGTTTATATTCCTGATGGGAGGCGATAACATAAAAGATAAAATCCAAGTATCAAAGACTCTGGTAATGTGAGTAGTAACCCAACCCTATAATAGCCTGTTTGATATCTGTTTCTCTCCTCGGCTAAACTCATGTTGTGTTTTACCTGAGTTGGCCTTATCAGATCTCCTGTGTCTGCACATTGACTTCACTGTTACAAATAGATGAGAGAGACTGAGCCAAGTCTCAGGTGCCTCTATGCAAAAAGTGTCGGAGTGGGAAAGAGAGAGTGCTTATCGGGGGGGGGTCAGTTTATCTTTTAAAACGCACAAGCGAAAGGTAGTTTTATCAGAGAAGTCAGACCGGCGGGAAAGGATTCCTTTAACGCAGGCCAGAGAAAGAGATTATCACATTGATCCCTCTATTCTTACACTCTCAACACCGGTATGCTTGTCCCAGACCAGTCCACTGATGCGCATTGATTAACCGGTACTGACGTAAAAACAAAATCACGACTCTGCAGGTTAAAATAGACACAGAAGAAAGAAAATAGAAGACATCAGTGTGACAGGGCTTTTTGTTCTGATTGTCTAAATACATTTCTGCCCCTCACCTAGTTTACTTTAATCATGCTGCTTGTGTTTTTACATACAGTGGTAGAAAGTCATAGAAATTCTTATACAATTAAAAATCTAAACTTGACCTGAAGCATTCAGAACATGCATGGAAATGTGTTTTAGCTTACCACGGCTTCATGCCTGGGGGAAAATAAAAATTGTAAAATAAATATAAATAGAAATATATTATCACAGATGGGTAGCCATTCAATTCATTCAAGTGTGAATAAATCTAAAATAAACAAGACACATTTGACAAATTCACATATTTCTTTCCCCTACCATTTCTTCCTCGTCTTTATCTTAACCCTCTCCCTCTTCACTTCCCTCGTCTATCATTTCATCCTTTGTCTAAAAACATCTGAAACACACACAGCTGCATGAGACAGCACTATGACAACGAAGCCTCTGTTTTCTCTAGGCACACACTTGAACACACATACACGCATACACACATACACACATACATGAACGCACACAGCTGAAGGGTAATAGGGCAGATGAGGATCATGGGGTTGCAGTTTGGTTTGGGTCAGGGTGAATGTTTGGCAGCTGTGAGACAAAGACGCGCTATTAGACTCTCTCCCTTCTTGCCTCCAGCTCGCTCTGTTAACATTGAGTTAAATAAGCAGATTCCTTGTGATTGAGATTCATTTTGGGATACGAGATGTCTTTTTGTGCATGCATGCCTAACATCTTTTACTTGTGCGTTACGTTCAAAAACTGGGACATTTTTAAGTCTATGCATCTGATCATGAAAGCAGCACTGGTGCTAATTGTTAATCTACGTTTATTGCTGCTTTCTGTGCATCTGCTCTGATCACATCAAACCCACACTAACATGCTCATGCTCTTCTCCATGCCTCACACACACACACACACACAGAGAGCGAGAGAGAGAGTGAGAAGGTTACTTAGTTACTCCTTTTTTTTTCTACACATGCATACACGCTGCAGTTTCAGAGATATTACAGATGGTCAGCTTACATCTTCTGCTGTGCCATCCACTTCCTCCACCTCCAATGATAAACTCAAACCTCCTTAACACACACACACACACACACACACAGAGCGAGAGACAGAGAGAGAGACAGAGAGAGAGAGAGAGCGAGCGAGAGAGAGAGAGAGAGATATGGGCATCTATAAATCACTCATACTCCAGAGCCATATGTTCATACCTGTCTGTGAGGAGGAAGCCCAGACACAGGTGAGACCCTCACATTCCTGACAGATATACAGATGGGGAAAGAGAGAGAGAGCCCCCCCACCCACACACAGACACACATACACACAAACCCTCTCCTATATCCAGCTGTGAGGGCCTCCCTCTCTTCTCCTCCCCCTCCCTTCCCTTCTCTTCCCCTTGGGATAAAGTGCTCACAGAGTGGCAGATGGTTGGAATGCATAATACATAGACTATTTGGGGGGCTGGGAAGGTGCTGTGTGTGTCTGTGTGTGTGTCAGTCTACGGGGAGTAGGCTGTGGAATCATTATAGATCTAATGGTTGTGTTTTAGACGCTGTGCTGTGCCAATCTCATTTGAAGTGCAAAAGCCAAATGAGTGTGAAGCGTTTCATTACTCATGCTCTGTGTGTGTGTGTGTACGCTCCCCCTTCGGTTCATGCAAGGCAACAGATCAGTGATGCAGTCACAACTTTCTAACTGACATGTGACATATAAAAGAGCAATAAGGACATATATATATATATATATATAGAGAGAGAGAGAGAGAGAGAGAGACAGAGAGAGCGAGAGAGACAGAGAGAGCAATAGAGACAGAGAGAGAGACAGAGACAGAGACAGAGAGAGAGAGAGAGAGAGAGAGAAAGAGAGAAAGAGAGAGAGAGAGAGAGAGAGAGAGAGAGAGAGAGAGAGAGAGAGTGAGACGATTAAGTTGGATGCTCAACTGACTGAATTTGAATCTTTTGTTTTCCACAACCGTGCTTCTTCTGCTTCCCTGCTCATGTAAACCGACTTTATTTCCCTAATTACTGATTACAGCAGGACAAGGCCTATGTATCATAATGTTGTGTAATTAGTACTCAATTGTGAACTAACAAGGCCTCCTCAGGCATAGGTAATGGATTTTGGGTAGACAAGCTGAGCTGAGGCATGACTAATACAGCATGGGTAAGTATAATTAAAGCCTCCTCTCTGGAAGGAGGTTCCCCATTACACACACAGCAGAAGTTGAGGTAACAATGCCTCAATGGACATGAGTGCATTGTGACAGCAGTGTATCAAATTCCCACCATGAGTAATAGCAAGGTCTCTTTGACTATTTACTTTCTTGGGATTTGGTGGAGATATGTAAGATGTGTACTGCACCGAGAGGTAGCATCACTTTAAGCAGACAAACAGCCGGGGAGGGGTGGGGTGAAGAAAACTGATCGAGAGAACAATGAAGACAAGACAGAACAAGCAAAAGCTGGCAGGTAGCAGTCCTCTGGAGATTCATTAGGTTTGTCAGAAATGCTGGCTGTGAATATGCTTGCACAGCAAGCTCCTAGGTGGGCACACACACGTACACAAACACAGGTTGCTGCAAGTATATGGAGCTCTCATCTGCTGACAGGTAGGGATAAAAGAGCAATAAGGACAGCGGGATTTGGAGTCACACTATAAGGACAGCAAGCTGCATGTCTCCAAAAGGCTGCTGCGGGTATTAACATATCCTGACTGGCATTAAGTCCTGTGTTGCCTGGCACCCAGCATCTCAAGTGATGACTGAAATATTTATTTTGTGTAAATGTGACTGAGAGAACTCTGTTTGATTTAGCTTTAAATTTCAATGTGTTTTTTGGGACTGTTAATATAGCAGCCTATCTTCTAGTACTGTACAAAAGAAGTGTCTGTGACCTCTCAGTATCTGGTAAGGCTGGTTTAAGTGGGAAGAGTATGAATGTGCACCGTATCTGTGTGCTCCTGCTCATGGAAGAAAGAATCAGCACTGAGTTTTTCAATTTGTCTGGTTAAATAGGGCTTAAAATGCTGCAGAGTGAGCATGTAATGAACTGAAACGGTAGGTAGCATACAGTATTATATCACCAGAGAGCTGCTTGAACAAAAGACTCTTTCTCTCTTTGAATAAATCAATGTGTATGATAGTAGTTTGTTTAAGGTGAAACACTTAGACGAACAGATGACGAAATGACCTGAAATGCATGATGCAATCTGTGTAATAGTAAGAGTCCTCTTTGTGTGTGTATGCATGCATGATTACATGTATATGCATGTTTCTTCTTGGCACAGGAGCACTGTGTGTCTGGGCTCTGTGTATAAATCCCTGCGTTTAGGTACAAGAGAGAATCACCGTCTGATTCCCCAGCTGTTCTTGCAGCCGTTTCTCTGCCTCCACAGACTGATCGCCCACAAAGAGATGTTTACTATACACACACAAAGACACAATATAACACACACACACACACACACACACACACACACACATAGAATTATTGGCATGCAGATGCACATGGAGAGCTTACTGACAATGAATAGGAGTTTTCTTTGCAGACAAGTGTCCAGTGAGTAAAGTGCCAACCCCCAGATGGAGCCTCTCATCACAGAGAGGAACGTAGTGGGAAACTCCACACCAGCAGCTGGAAGCTAGATGATTGTTCCATGTGTTCATGTCTCACTGGAGATCCATAAAGCCAGGCCAGCACAGCCTGGGACTCATCCTGTGTGCGTACGTGTGTGTGTGTGTGTGTGTGTGTGTTAGAGAGAGAGAGAGAGAGAGAGAGAGAGAGAGAGAGAGAGAGAGAGAGAGAGAGAGAGAGAGAGAGAGAAAGAGAGAGAGAGGGACGCTTGTGTGTATTCATCAGTTCCAGACCAGTATTGCATTTCCTCTACACCCCTGACTGCATACATTTCATAACATTTTATATTGTTTTTGTGGCCCTGCATAATGTCTCACAGCTAGTGGTCACATAAAAATAGTCTCGTTCCGTCTCTCTCTTTTTCTTTTATACATTTTGACATGGAGTAGCAGTATTTACTTTCACCTAATTTTCTGTGGAAATGACGGGGCTGGCACACTGCATCTCTTTTCCCTCTCTCTTTCTCTCTCTATCCAGAGGGGACTCAGCTGTGGGCTGGAGATCTTGGGACTATGTTTCCGTGACAACCAGACATCATTGCTGAATCCTTCTACTAAAATAACAGACTGAATAATTTAAGTAGATCCATTTTTAAACACCATGTCAATTCACATCACTGGCCAAAGACACCCTGCTTGGCACCCCACTAACAGGCCCACCCAGGCTGGGTGAAGGGTGGGGTGAAATGCCCAAAACTCATTCAACAACGATCTGCCTGCTAGAGCTAGAAATGTCCTGAAACAAATGTGAAAATGAGAGAAGCTCTTTCTCTCGAGATGAAAAACATGTTATTTGCTTAATAGAAATGCATTGTGATACAATAGCAGCAGACTATATAAAGATAGGAATGAAATTTAAACTAATAACTGGCTAGCAGGGATCGTGTCGTGAAATTTGACTTCATGTCTTGAATATTTACAACAGAACTAAAAAAGCATATGTGATGTTTATAAGAGATAGCCCAATTTAATAAAAGTAGCAACTCTATGATCAAAGTTCAAAAGGCTTCATACATCAGTGGCGATTTCCATGTCTAATTTTCTCACTTAACTGCATTATAAAAAAAAAAGAAGTTTAAACTATGACTATTTATCAACAACAAAAATTGGAGACACAAATACTTTCACACATGACACACGGCCCCAACTGATGGCTTATTCAGGTAGAACCTCGGGCTGCGTACTAAATATTTGCACACATGATTTATCCTGCTTTCCTCGAGGCCTGAGTGTTGAGACATTTTCAGAGACCATTGTGTCTGCACGTGTTTGTGTGGTGTCTGTATCTGTGTGTGTGTGTATGCTCTCTCAGCATACACTGCACGCTCAATCAGCAGAGGGCTAACAGAATAACAGAGATGGGGAGGTAAGGGCCACGCAGGTATGTCCCATACTGTGTCTCTTTGTCTCATTTACAGAGTATCCTCTCTACCTCTCTATATAACCCCACTGTTTTTCATCGAACAAATTTTAATTAACATACATACAATGCACAAAATTTGTGAAAGTGAAAGACTTGCTTTAAAAAATGAGGTCCTTAAAATGTTCCATTTAGCCCAAGTGCATAGGTGTGTACAAATTTAAAGTTTTGCAAGAATAGGACCATCACAGAGATACTAGAAATTGACTGAGGAGTCATATTCAACTTATGCTGACTTTAAATTCTTGTGTCCCACTCTTACAGAGCCATAAAAACAAATAGAAATCAAATACAAATAAGATGTGTTTCCTAAAGTTCTATTGAACCAAGTAAATAAACTAAATCTTCTTGAATGTAACCAACTCAACACACGTCCTTGAGGACACTGGGATTAGTTATTGTGCAATATCATTTTGTCCTTTGCTATTTATCACATCAACAAAACAAGTTCTTGTGCTGCTGCAAAATTTAATCCTGTGGGTTGATCATGATTTACATAAAAACGCCTTCCAGCGCTTCCTGACTCAATATTTTGAATTTGACCTTATTTTCTGCTTTGGGATTTTGGGGGAAAGAATCCTCCTGACGCACCCTGTCATCTCTACACACACACACACACACACACAGACAGACACACAGACACACCCACCCTCCCCTCCTCTCACCAACCTCCAGGCAGTGCACCTGGGTACAACTCTTACGCATGCATATGATCTCAGATATACAAAAATACACAAACGTCTGCATATACACATTCCCACACACATGCACATACAAAGAGAAAAACACACTTACACCTGTCAAGTCAACAGCCAATCAGATTGTGTGTCAAACTCAACATTTATGTCTAATGTAGCTTCAAACAACCATCGTCAGGAGGTCTCCCATTAGGTCTTATTATAACGGCTACAACAGTACGACCACCTGGGAAATGACACACACACACACACACACATGAACACACACACAGTGTGAAAACCACTAAGAGACACAGCAGAATTGATCTCTCTCTATGGTATTGATTAGCCTACCCCCAACTCAGACCAGAAGATACCAGCCGTGTCAAGCCATTTACTTCCTGAAGCGCTCCGTCTCCTGCATGGAAGATAAAAATAATGACATGGAGAGAGTCTTCTTTTAGAGAAATGCTGCTGGCTGCTAAAGGGCAGGAAGTCCACAGGGAAACAGTTACCTTAGATGAAGGGTGCTCCGGGCCATTTGTTTTAACCCCTGGCCCAGTCCCACTAAATATGTGTGTGCGTGATATACCGTGTGTAACTAGTCCTTGAGCTCATCTCTCTTCTTGCTGGTGTGTAAGCGGTATAAAATAAGTCAATCTGTCAGTAAGAACTGAAGGTGCCTTGTTTGTTGGTCTTTCTGTAACACTCGTGAATGAATAGCTGCAAGTAACATAAAGTGATTTCTATCAATGTTATAGTTTTACAGTGTTATTCTCCTAGGACAGAACAATCATTTTACATTATTGATAAAGGCATACATTTTTTTTTCCAAAGCTACATCCTAATGACTTAATATTAAAAAATAATGATAACATTTACTGCATTTATATAGGATTTATTGATGCTCTATTTGCATTACTTTCAGATATCCCCTCTTTTTTAATCACTATTCAGTCTGTGTTAATGTCTGTAAAATCTGATTCCAACTGAAACTTTATAAATCAGAACAATAAACATTTTTTTGCAAACTTTTTCTACAGAATGAAATATAAAAAACCAGTGGCATTCCTGTTCAAAACCAAAATTACTATTGGCAGTATTTTCTCATAAAATCACTGTATCACTGCCAAAATGATATCACTGATAGGAAAAAAAGCTGCTGTTTGAGCTATGATGAGGAGCCCCAACTGTGTGACCAGAAGGTGGGGCATATTCCAGAGTTTTGCACTCAGTTATGACATTAAAATAGACTTAACTAAGTCACCCACATGGGTATATGTTTTATTTTCTTGGGAAGAAAATGCTGTTTTATGTTACTTCTCTCTAATTTGCTTTCCGCTATATCTCTGCATATAAATTAAATACTTGAAGCAATCGCACATGTAGAAACTTAAAACCATCAAAATGCTAATGCAAGAATAGGTTCAGTATGTCTGATGGATATTCTGCAGGTCAGAACATCCAGCTTCAGTTTGGGAGAAACTGCACATATATACAGAACAGATATATTTCAGCAGCGAGCGTTTGAATATATGTGTTCATCTGTGGCCTTGCAAAATGTGTATGTGCTGGGTAAGCCTACATGGAAATCTAGAAACCCATTTATATTGTGATATCTTTATATATGCAAGTATGAAAACTCTGGAGAACAAAAGACACATGAGTTCTGTAATGATATAAATAACATGAGCAACATCAATATGACTCTTCAAGTGACTTTCCAAACTCAAATGCTCCACCCCCCACCGACCCACCCCTCTCGTATTTTTGACAAGCTGGCACTCAAAGGGCATTGTCAAAAAGTCAAACTTTATAAAATATAGATATAAAGAGAGCTATACAGAGACTTTGGGAAAAGAGGACAGGACATGAATGGGAGGAATGTGACAGAAGTATAAAAAAAAGGGGGGCAGTGTGAGTGAGGGGGAAAAGAGATATGAGCTCTCAGTGGTAAAAGACAATAAAGTGTGAAAGGTTTTTGCTTTGTTTGATGTTCTCCCCTTGGGGGCTCTGTGACAGAGACCGCTGCAGAGCCCCAGTTAAAAGAGGAAAAATGACAGGAGCCATTTCTCTCTCTTTCTCTCTATGGCCCTTCAGGATGATGGTTGTCTGTGTGTGTGTATTCGTGTGTATGTGTGTATGTATGAGAGTGTGAGTGTCAGTGAGTGAGAGAGAGAGAGAGAAAGAAAGAGGGAGACAGTCAGAAAAACCGTGAGATGGAGAGAGATGGAGCCCTTGGGGTCTAATAAATCAGGCCTGCATTGAAAGGGACGGTCCTGGAGGATCTTACGTGGGAAGACAGGTGTCCATAACATTGTGGGGCAGAGGTTATGGTCAGACACATCGGTCACCACACACACACACACACACACACACAGACAGACAGAGGCAGTGCATAAATTGCCCAAAGACAAAACCCATTTCCTCCTCTTGTACCTTATTACCATGTCACAGTCCTCAGTCCTTTCATTTAAAATGTGAAATACTGCTGTGATCAAATAATGAGAACGCACCGCAACGTGAGATGCTTTTGTAAACAGTTTACCATTGATTATACCACCGCTTATTGTGTTTCACTGAGTTTTCCTTTCAGTTTATGAAAAGTGGCGCTGGCACCTTAGCGCACAGTAGAGGTGGCTCCCCAACAATATTAGCATAATAATTATTCACAGGCTGGAGGAGTATGGAAATGAAATAAAAATATTGCACTTTTATTCTGCAGTACGCTGCACTATTCCGCTGAGACATACAGTTATTATACATGACAAATATGAATTAAAGACTCGAGTTTGAGCGTGGAATAAGGGTCTCCACTGTGCTGCTGTGTGTGTGTGAATGTGACGTGTGTACGCAGGAGATATGTTTGTGTATGTACATAGACTATATGGAAAATACAGTATGTGCTTGTGTAACTTGGGTGACCCAACATCGATAGTTTAGCTGAGAAATGGTAAACTGTATATTTGTTTCTGGACTAAAACCAGAGCAGTTGACTCTGTTGACCGTGTGTGTGTGTGTGTGTGCGTGTGTGCGTGCGTGTGTGTATGCCTCAGGTTACCGATAGGGGACAATTGCGTGTTTCCCCTCTGCGTCCTCCTTTTCATCCTCACAGATGCAGGGAAAAGAAACTACATGCCACACATTGACACAAATGGCACTCACACACACACACACACAAGTACACACACGCAGACAGTCAAAGAGTGAAGGGTCCTGCAGAGTTCATAAGCTAGTGAATAATAAAAGCCCCACACTGGACTGTGCTGCCTGTCTGCTGTAAAAATGGCCTGGCTGTGACACGAATATGATTTTTGCTGTATGTGAGCGCACGCATGCAGATGTGTGTGAGTGTGCTTTCTATTGTAACTAGATGAATTATTCACCGTTTACTGATGAGGAGGCATTTGGGCTCCCAGGAGTCATGCTCAGAAGCAGGCCTCACCTCTCTCCTCCTGCCCTCCTTGTCTCTATCATTCTCTTCCTCCTCCCCTCTTTCCCACTCATCCACTTTCATCATCTCTCCATCACTGAAGTCGTTGGTCGTAGATAACAGTGCTTCGTTGGTAAGATGCTATTTTGAGTCGTTCTCCCGCCTTTACCTCCAAATCTCCGATCCTACTGACCTAGTTGTGAAACAATGTTCTGATGGTAGACTCTCTGTTATGATGAACACAGTAGGAATCCATTTGCATGTATTAAGTCAAGGGATGGGATTTGGTGCTTCCTTTTTTTTTTGGGGGGGGGGGGGGGGGGGGGTGCCTATGCTAAATTAGTAACACTTCACTGACTAGACTCAGACATAGAAATATACCCACACAAGTATGCGCAAATCACTGGAAGCCGAATTTAATCCTTCTTTTACGCACACAGAAATGAGTACACACAGATCCACACACACTTATTCACATTGGCTAAAATACAGTTAAGACACCCACTAATCAAGCTCCTATTACCAGGAGGAGGCTTTCACACCTGGGGACCAAGACTACCTTCTTCTAATTGGTCCACTGAGAGAATTGCTAAGTTGTTCACATCTGCAGCAATACAAACACACATATATATGCACACGGACACACACACACATATATATATGCATACACACACTGTGGTCACTATGAGCCAATCAGTGCAGAACTCCTTGGGCAATGTGCACAGTACCATCCTTTCCTTTATCCCTCCATTATCCCCTGGTTCATCCCTCGCTTTCAGCTCCATCGGTCCCAATTACAAGAGCCACAGACCCCAATCCCCGGAACAGAACCTCAACACACACACACATTCATGTACACACACACAGACACACACATGCACACACAGAGAAATGCAGTCCACTTACCACAGTCCAGCTTCCACCATAACAAAACCAGGGGTTCACGCTTTTTTAGCCTATTCGTATCTTTCCTGTGTCTGTGTGTGTGTTTTTTTAGGCGTGTGTGTGTGTGTGCATGTGTGCATGCTTGTGTGTTTGGAGTTGGAGGTTTCCCACCCGAAGCAGCCGTTGTGCTGCTTATTAAACAAAGCCTGTCTAAAGCTGTCTTAATCCTTTCCCATATATTCCTGACTACACATATAGATACACACATACACACACACATTTCTGCACCGTGGCTGAAGTCCAGCGTTTAGCAACACATTCTGTTCTCTGTCAACCAGCAGATAGAGGAAGAAAGAGGGAGAGCAAACAGACACACACACATATACCATGCATCTTGCTGCATACACTAGTGGGTAGCGAGGGTTATTTTAGACTAGCTACCATACCCCGAAGAAACTATGTACTCTGTGTGTGTGCGTGTCCAAGAAAGTACACCATCTACACACTTTTTTCAGCATTAATAATCTCACTTTGAAGGAAAAAGAAACATGAGTTCTCTTGACTCATTTGGCTCAAATAACTGAAAGCGTCCATCAAATGACATAGTTGCATATAACAGTTTTAGGTTACTGACCTACAGAAAATCTTGGCTGATGAGCCAAACATTAAAATACACATGCATAAATCTTTTTGAGTTGTGTGCAGCTACATCTGGCAGAATGGGAGCATTTACACAATACAAGATACAAGAACCGTAAAGCTGCTTAACAACAAAGCTATGAGGAGGACATACAAGTTGTGCAGGCTGAACACACTGTGAAATACATGACTTCTCTCATGAGGTGTAAACAACCACCTATTCCTATTTGTTATTGAGGAAAAAAGGCAAAAACTGTCAAAAACAGTGACTACAGATCATCTGTCTGACATTAACACCTGGCTGCTTTATTGGTATATGAGAGCTGTCTGGTTTGTCAGATCACCTACAGTTTTTTTCCTGTTTCAGAGCTTTCACTTAAAATGAGTCTAGAGACTTCATGAACAAAATGATGAAGTATTAGATTAAAAGTGGAGAAGCTTTGGTTGTAGTGACAAGCACTGCACACAAACATAAAGTCATTCTACCAGTTACAAGACAGTTTGTGTGTGTAAAGTGAAGCTTGTACTTGAATTGGCCCAAAAAAAGGTTCTGAACTAGAATAATTTATGCTGTGATTGGTGAAATTGTCTTCTCGGTTGACCTTTGCAGGGTTTGAAACTAATTTCAAATCTCACAAGTATTGTGGATTCGTGTTCATTCTTGTGATCACAAATCCCTGGCTAGATTAAATCATTAGACAGTAAATGTAAATAAGTATGAACATAAAAACATGAAGTGTGAGTAACCAACCATGGTCATATGGATGACTGTGGTCTTCATCATTTAACCGCTATGTTCATGAAGAGGGGAAAAACCTACAATCTGATTTATTTATTTTTAACTGCAAAGTGCATACGTGCAATGAAGCTTGTATGTTTGTGTCTGTTCATTCACTGAATGTGTGAATAAGAGTGGAAGAGTGTCCACATCTCTAATTTGCTGTGATATTTCCAGCTCTGGTTTGTGTGAGCACAGCACACTGTGACTTTGGTGATATTTGGTGATAATTGAAGCACATACCCACCCCCATGGAGGTCTGTGTGTACGTGAGTGTGTGTGTTGTGTGCGTGCATGCATATCTGAAAGAGACCAATAGAGATAATTACACTCAAATGTGTCTGCACTCTCAAGTTATCACTTATGGAGATTACATCCCAGGACTAGTTTCACACACTAATACACACACACACACATACACACACATACACACACACACACCTAAAGTAGAGGTGATTTAAGAAGGGCTGGGGCAGTTTGAAGAGCTGCTTCAGACACATCCCAAATAATTTTAATGCATTTCAGAGTGTCCTCAACATGGATGCAGCTGTCATAGACAGATGCACATGTATTACACACACACACACAGTCTCTCTCTCTCTCTCTCTCTCTCTCTCTCTCTCTCTCTCAGGACATAGACACGCACATTTTATTTTCCAGATGCTAATACTACTGCCAGTAGGGTTCTGAGCTCCAGTGTGATTCTGAGGCAATCTAAACACACAGTTGGAAGAGCATCACTTTGACACACACGGCAGCAACTCCCCCACCCCCGGCAAGAAAATAATGATAGTGAAATTTTATAAACGTGACTTAAAAAAAGCAGGGATAAGGTGAGGGGGTGTTAGGAGACAGAAAAAGAGAAATAATATGCACACATCTATTGTCCAGCTTGTACAAAGCCACAAAATGGGAGACCTTTCTGTAACCTTGTCTTCATGAGTCAGGGCATAAATCACTGTAAATTATGTTTGTTCACACTAATCCAACCTTGGCGTGGCACAAACAGTGCAGTCAGCACCTATGTGTGTATAACCTCTCAAACTGAAACACTCACACATGGACACACACACACACAGTAACCTGACCTCTCTTCTCGCTGAACTCCTCTGGACTGATATCAGCCTCACGTAAATCTCTGACATCATTTTTTTTTATTATTATTAGTGTTTTTTTCTAATAAAACTACCTTTGTCTGGTTAAAAACATAATAAGAAGAGTAAGAATATGACAATAAAAATCCATGATCCGTTGCTCTGTTGCCTTGATGCACCTGCAGCATCACCACATTGCTAATTAGACATTCTTATATTCACACCTGCTCTTTAAACTCTTTCTCTTTTACTTTTATTATGACTTTCTTCCTGCATGACTGCATGGTGTAATCCTGGTCAGGCTAAAGGAATGTGCTGGTGTTGTTCTGGTGTCTGGGCCTGTGTACACACTCTTGTGTTGTGTTGGGAAAGCAAAGGACGGGGCACAATCCAAGCTCACAAAGCGGGGTTATGCTTCTATAAGCACCACAGAGCGGAGCGTCAGGGCTGAGTGGAAAACCACAGGAGAGTGATGACAAAGAGATGTTACACCTCTCCTCTCATACCACCTCCTCCTCCTCCAACAACGACTCTCCTCCCCCATTGTTCATTCCCAGGCATCAAGGTCAGGCTGTGTTACAAATGAAGCACCGCTCCACCCCTCTCCTATCCACTCTACACACACACACACACACACACACACACACACGCACACGCACGCACACGCACGCTGACGAACACCCGCTGCTGTAACTCCTTGCTGTGACATCATTAATACGACATACTGTCCACAATGACATCATTAATAAGAGCCAGGGTGCTGTCTCTTCCTTAATGGCTCCCTAAATATGGCAGGTGTGACATATTGTCCATGGTGGTGCTGGGTGTGGGCGTGTGTGTGTGTGTGTGTGTATATATATATATATATATATATATCCAGCAAAGAAGCTTGTGCATACACTGGTGCCTGATTTACACAGACTGCCATTTGCAGGGTGCAAGGAAATGTCAGCCAGAGCGGGCTCCCTGTCTTTTTTAAGCAATTAGGAAAGCGGTTTCTCCCACTCTACGACATATCCTCACACACACACACATGCTGCTAGTTTTGTGGTTGATGGCCTACACTGAGCTGAAGATGGATTCTGAATAATTAGGCATATAATTGCCCAGGCAGGGGAGAACAGGAAGATCAATGGCTGATCTCTAAGCAAGTTTGTGTGTGTTCTTGTGTGTATGTGTAGGGAGGAGTGAAAGTGAAAGGGCAAATAAAAATATCGACTATCTATATGTTCAGTTTAGGTGTTGCCGTTTCAGACGATGGAAGTGTCAAGTAAAAGCCAGAAGGCCAGCACCGACATAACGATAACTTAAAAAACATTTGTTTGAGGTTTTTGTAAATTGCTAAAAAAAATACAAAGAAATCACTTATATGTATACAAGTATTCACAGCCTTTCCATTGATCATCCTTGAGATGTATTTCAGCTTAATTGGTGTGATTACCTGTGGTAAATTCAGTTGATTGGACATGATTTGGAAAGGTACACACCTGTCTATATAATAGTGTTAACAGTGCACATCAGCCCACAAAACAAAAATAACAATATATAGTAGTAAAATGTGTAGTGTACACAAAAAAAGGCAATGCTACAGCGGAGGAACATTTCAACCAGTGTCTTTGTTCTGCCTGACATCAATAGAAATAGACTCTCTTGCCTTTGTTTGGCAGAGGGGAGAGATGTAATAGAAAAGAGAGAGATGCAGAAGGGTGGGGGAGTGTGGGGAGGTCAGACTGCACCTGCTAAGCAACGGATATATTGTCATTGCAAGGCTTTCCTCTTCTTCTGTCTCTCTCTGACACACACACAAATCTCTGACAAAAGCTTGATGCTTCTTCTTAAACTTCTTCCAAATCTTTGTGTCTCTCACGCTCCTGCTGCCTTCGCTCCTTCCTTCTTTCTCGTGTCTCAGACAAAGGTGAGCAGGCGCGTCAGACCCTGACAATCAGACTGGAGCTCAAAACATGCATATAATTACCACACATACACACATGATGAGTTGTCTACACCTCCCATGGCAGCCAAACAATGAGCTTGCCTGACATTCAACTCCATCATATTTATCTCCTGGCAGACTAGAAAAATCTCAGTCGCTCTGCTATCTGGAAGCTCTTTTCTTCTCTTTTTTCCTGCACTGTGCATTTACATTTCAGTCCTTTAATAGACGGCCTTGAATTTAGAAAACATTATTTTCGTATCTAGGCTACCAACAAAGGCAAACAACTGGGACAGCATCACTGTCATCACTATTAATAGAAGTATCTCTGCAGAGTATATTGGTAAATGGTTTTTGTATAATATGTGGAGCAGACACAGAGAGGAAGAGCCTATATCAGAGGGAGCGAGGAGGGAGAAGACACATATTAAACACAGAGGGGGCAGCTGCTGGTGTAATGTTGTACCAGATAGGCAGTGGCAGGTTGAAGCCCGGGCTCGTCAGACACATCTCCATATGAAAGGAGCTCTGTGCCACTCTAAACGCTACGTATGCATTTGTAATGTAGCTCAAACATAGGACTGGGAATTCATCCACCGTTCCATGTGAGTGTTTAAGCAGGTGCTCAGAGGACAAATACTAATCAATCTGAAATCATCTAGTCCCGTCTCCACCTGGCACTCCACACATGGACACCACCTCATACGGATACAAACGCCATCCCTGAATAAGATGGGTCAATCCGTCGAGCCACGTCAGGCAAATAACAAAGGAAACTGAGGTGTGATAACTCGGTGTCCACCCCCCCTAATTACGGTGGCTAAACTGATGTTAAACAGTGGCGTTATGATGTCTGTATTAGCTTCTCAGAGTGTGCCATGAACCTCCTTTGTTTGAATCATAAAAGAGAGAAAATCTCCAGCAGTGCAAAGTGTCTTTGTGTCTCTCTGCTTGTTGCTTGATCCGTGATCTCAGAGTGTGCGGTGCAGCCCACTGAAAAGCTGGCAGCTGACTGACAGCTCAAGTCAAAAACATTAAATATGTTATATTTCAGCACCTCCAGTGTCCCGACAGACAAGACTCTAGGGAAGGATAGTTAACTTTAATGGTTTGTTTATTTTGGAGACATACATGTGAGGGAATTAAAATTGTAGCGTGGCCGTGTGGACAGATGACTTCACGCACAGTTAACGGCCAACTTGGTTATTTCTATGCAACACTGAACTTCCACAGGTAGAACTGGATCTCCCACACACACACACACACACATATACAATCTCACCTGCTGAAAGCTAAATTTAAACATAAATCTTGCCTATGTCAGATGTTACTTTATCTTTCTATGTTTCAATGGCCAGACAGGTAGCTTCCATGAGTATGTGTGTACTGTAATGTTGTGTGTATTTAAACACTATCATGTCATCATCAGGTTCTCATGACTTTCTAACCTAGAAAGTACTTCTGTCTCTCTGTGTTCAGAGTGTACAACCACAAAGTGTTTTATGGATACAAGCATCATCCTCATGGGGTGCTTTATTCATTCAGCTCTGAAGGCATGTAGCACATTTACTTTTCAGAGGCTGAAACATTTTCTGCAAAATGAAATATCTAGGTTTTAGGCAACACTAGCAGTTTCACTGGAAACTCTATCAGACTTGATGGGGAAAATAGCTTTTTTCAGCAGAGTAATATGTGCATGGATGACTGTGTGCACATAAAGCAAGAAATAAAATGGTAACCACACACAGTGACAAAAATGAGAAATAACACTATTATACCTTCTCGACAAAACACAGAGAGCCATAATGGAATCAACTGCTAAACACATTAACTAAACATTGTACTGTCACAAGGTGGTTGATATGCTATTAACTACTACCACTATTACTGAAGTATTGCGGCATTTCGATCATCAGCAGAAGTACCTGCTGCCGACATAAAAGTCCCAGAGGATTTAAACACACACACACACACACACACACACACACACACACACACACACAATTTATTAGCTGGTTGTGTTTTTGCCTTTTTCTGCACATAAACAGATCTGTCAGAACAACAGACTGGTAAATCCAGTTATCCTCCATCCACTGAGGAAATGACCTGGACAAGGCCATCTGTGAGTGAAGTGTGTGTGTGTGTGTAAGAGTGTGTATGTGTGTATTTTGGAGAGAGCAAGAGCAGAATAGGGTGGGCATAAAGCTAAAAAAGAGAGAGAGACTTTGCTTCTGACGCTCATGCATTATTCATGAGAGTGCAGAGAATTTGTGGAATAAAAGCTCTTTCAAACATTAAGCAAAAGAGAGGACAGCAAAGTAGGGAAGAATGGGGGGAGAAGACAGTGAAAGCTGAAAGCACGATTTCACTTGGCTTTTTGCCGTTTTATCTCCCTCCTCCATTTTATTTCCTCTCTTTTGTTTCCATTCTGAGGATGTCAGATGGAAACGGCAATGTGAGGGACAGAAGACAACCAGAAGAAGGGGAGATAAGGAAAGAAAGGGAAGCAGATAGGGGGAAAGGAGAGGAGAGGCTAAATGAGGGCAATGCAATGTTCCACATATCAGGATGAGAGCAGAGCAGCAGAAACATGTAGCTGTTGTGCCTCTGAGAGAAAATCTGTCTGACATTGGAAAAGCAAACTGACACCAAATTGGCTGTATTAGCTTTCCGGAATAAGGCTTACAAATGCAGATAAACCAACAATTATGCAATGTTGTGCAAACAAAATGCATCTAAATATGCAAATGGAAAAAGATTGAGCCTTGCCAACAACAAACAGTGAAAGTGTTAATTGCTCCAAACACCGATAGAGCACTGGGGAGCACTGGATCTGTCTCCACCTGTTAATCAGACATTTCATAATCAACTGGGAATGATGCAGCATTATTTACTCATGCTTTTTGAGCTGCTGTACTGAAATATATGTAATATATAATATATAATAATTAAATTCCCATTAGAGTCAAGCTATGTTTTTTTTTCCTTCGTCATGATGTAATTTTTAATTACGGTGATTGGTCCCAAAAATCTTGAATGGTGATATTTAAATGTAAAATGGGTTAAATTTGACCTAAGTAGTATGTAAGGGTTCAATATCATTAAAACTCAATAACAAATATCCTAAATACTGCTTATCTAATCCTCAAAATCGAACAACTAATGATTGTAACACAGTGAATGAGATGACAACAGATGCAAACAGAACTAAGTATTCTCCTTCAGGCTGCATGGACCATTTTTTCCATCTCACCACAACCAACAAGCTGAGTGCACTAAACGTGCATCTGGAGCGCAGTGAGAGTGTGTCTGCGAGGTCAATCCCATAAAAGTGCACCAGCAGGTGCCTGCTACAGTACATCACACAGAATTACACATTTAATCATGCACACACACACTCACACGTGAATACACACAACACACATGCATGGTTGGGTTGATACATCCAGACGTCTGACTCCAGAGCTCATAACGTTGCGCTGCTTTTTTCCTTAAATCACCTCTAAGGGAGAAAGACACAGAAACAACAAGACTTCACTATTTCTCTCTTTGGTTCTTTGAGGCTATGATACTTCAGGGCGAATAAGGTGTTGTGTTAGACTTAATGGGAAACCATAACAGATATTTACACCATTCATAAAACCACAGAGGTAGAATGGACGACTGTACGAGCACCAGACTCACTCTCTCCAGATGTCTGTCTGATTAAGATGATACACTGTTATTCTGCTTAGCTCTGCCAGGGGGGTCTGGCAAGGACTTTACTACAAGCCCTCTGATTGGCTGGCCTCTGGATGACCCAGAGCTTGCTGGGAGTCTTGAGATGTCAGACATGATTCTGAGGAGAGCTACACGTGGAGTAGTTACAGGCACAAAATTTTGGAAAGGACTTCTGCATCATTTACAGATGTGCAAAAAAAAGTGTTGTGAGGGGGTTGGGGTACGATTGTAGTTGTGGACCTCAGTGCATCCAGGTGGCTCTGCGTTGAGTTGTGCATGTGCTGAAGGTCCTTCAGCTCCTCTAAACACTGTCTGTCTGCTCCTCCTACATGTAAAACACACAAACCCGATGGTGTCACTGATCACTGATACCTCTTGACTTTTGACAAAGTCAAAATGTAGTGATATATAGCATGAAATGTGTTGACAATAACAACAAAATTGAAAATTGCCAGCCTTTTCCTTTAAAGAAGTGATGTGAGAATCCAGGAGGTACAACTGAGACTTCACCAAACTGGCATCTTTTTTTTTTTTTGAGGGATATTGTTAAGTAAGCCACTTGTTTTGCTCCACAGTGCAGGCAGACGTCTCTATCTTCATACTGTATATGTCTATTGGTCTGAATAACATTCAGCCATCCATACATCCGCGTAAACATTCATAAAATCAGTCGATCCACCCGGGCAGTGAGCTGCTCTCCCCTGGGAGAGGCTCAGCTGCCTCCTGCAGCCTTCAGACATGTTTTAATGGTGAGCCTGAGCTATAGGCTCCTTTGGCTATCGTCACTTCTCCACACACACGCACTCACACTTACAAACACACACATCAAACACTGCATAGAATTGCATGTATTTCACCAGTGGTGACGTCACCAATACCTCATTTCTATTCTCACAGCCTTCCCCTTCCTCTTAATATTATTGTACTGTATTTCTTTATCCAAATACATATTTTTCTTTCCATATAAAACCTTTTTGTTTTTATTTCTCAATGAACTCCATGTAAACACACCTTTCTGTATCGCAATCATCCAATCAGTTTTGGTCTTTTTTGTCACTCATCTCTCTGTGCATTTGAGCTCTGTCTCGGTCACCCCACCTGTCTCCTCTTTCTCAGCATCACCCCTCCTCTCTCTGCCACAGTCCCCTTTCCTTTTCTTTTACTCTCACTTTCTCATTTTCTGTCAGTAATGTCATGCTGCCCTGTAGTGAGTGTTTGTGTGAATGTGTGTCAGTGTGGTAGAAGTGTGTCTGACAACAGTGTGTGTGTGGCAGAAAGAATAGAGGGAAAAAGTTGACAGTGAACAGCACAGATGGAAGGACACCTGCTCTGTAATGGTGTTTACACCCCACCCCTTCTTCTCTTTCTTTCATGCCCTCATGCATGCATGCAAACACACACACACACACACATTTACTTCAGTGAGGCAAGCCTGGGCACAACATGAAGGGACATCCTCCTCCTCTTGTGGTCCAGTAGAGGCATGGTGATGGATGGGATGGGGAGAAATGGGAGTGAGATAAAACAGCAATATGGAGCCATGGAGGCATGTCCAAAAAAAGGGGAAGAGGAGTAAAGAAAGAGGGGTGCAGACGGGGATTGGTTTATACATTTAATGAGTAAAAGTAGTTGTGATAAATACAGCAGAGTGGCCTTATCTGTGTTCAGCTGTGTGTTTGCCAGCGTAAAGTGTGGTCCTGTGAGGCTGAGGGCAGACAGATTGGTGTGTTTTTGGCTCAAGAGGCGCTTGTGGATCTGGATCTGAGCTCCGTGATTTGTGTAAGGTATTTGAAGCCCAGCGCATATTTAAATAACGGACACAGGAAAGAGTTTTTTTTTTTATTTAAAATCTGCTATACATACTATACTTGGAACATGCTGGGGGTTGATGATTTCTGTCTGACTTTAACACACATCCAAGTGTGTGTGTGTGTGTGTGTGTGTGTTGTGTGTGGTTGTTTATTCATGCTGAGATTCAACCCGGGGCGTAGTGAGGCCTTGCACTGCATTCACTGGACCACAGCCACACAAACAACTCTCCGTTCTACAGGTGATTAACATTAATATAAAAGGAAGTGATGCATTTAGAAAAACTAACCTGGCCAAGAAATAGTCCTGCACATATTCATATCCATAAAACCACTTATCATTTTTACACTCCTGTGTAGCAAATAAGCATATTTCTCAAAACAACCCCACTGTTATTTTAAAGCTGCACTGCATCATTCCACATGTTGGTTGACCTACATGACAGCAGATGTAACATTTGAAATGTAAATATAATATTATATAAGAACACACTCCATATATCTAACTGGCTGTGAGTTGTTGCAGCGTCATTTCAGAGTGAAGTGTTTTTACATCAGAAAATTACTATGTGCTTTCTTTAAAGTGGAAATTTGTTATCAGCATGTTCATAATTTAAGTTATTAAAGTTTGCATTTACTTCAAGTGGTTAAAATATGGGGGCTTTAATCCACAGTGAAAATGAGAACGACTGAGAAGAGGAGGCTTGGTGAATTTCCAAACAATAAGTCCATTCTCAGGAGACAGGGCCATACAGCCCAGCAGGCAAACACAGCAAAGTCATTACCAGAAGTTCAAATGAGGTTTCTGACACGCATACATGTCAATGAGGAGAAGCCGAAGCCCAAGTGTGCAAAAACTCACTCACACTGTGCACACTCCCAAATAAACAAGGACGCACCCGCACACCCACATATGTACAGAAAATCTGGAAACTCACAGAAACACCCACAATTATATGCACTCCACATCACTATCTCACTAGATTCACTCACCAGCAGATTCACTATAACATAGCCTACAGGTGTCATTAACATTTCAAACATGGAAAAATTATGCAAACACCCTGCCACGCTGTGGGGGCAAGCAGCTCAGCTCATTTAACACACTCCTCCGGCCGCTCAGACAGAACTGTTTCCTCATCTGTTCCACTGCATTACAAAAACAAACATCTTGTCAACAAACTGCACTCTCAAATTTACATGAACACACACACGCAGGCATCGGGGGGCCAAAGCAGACAAATAATAGCACAGTTGATGCTGCAAAGGAAAACCAATTTCAGTGAAAAAAACACCCATACACATACGCCGACATCTTGCACATGAAAGATGGTGTCAATGCACATTTTCTGCTCCCATCATCCTTTCTGACCTGCTTGGATAGACTGTCCAGCAAAACCAATCTGCTCTTATTTCATTTCATCCCAATCAATTCTTTTGCTCAGATGAACTGACCATAGTGTGTTTGGGTGTGTGTGTGTGTGTGTGTGTGTCGATCAAGCCTGGAGGTCTATGTGCAGGGCCTCAGAATATGAGGTAATCAATCACATCATACTGCCTTAGATTAGAGCCACATCGATCTGCTCTCAGCTCTGACAAACAGCCTGACCTAGAATATATCCACCTGGACAGGGCACATATACACAGACACACACACATACACACACAGCATCCCTTCTTTTGCTGTATTTCTAGCACTCCACATAGCACACCCTCCTGGGAGTGTACACAACCACATACACACATACCAGGAATATTTACTGAGAACCACAGTCTCACATAGAGTGGTCCCTGTGCAGTAAACATTCAAGGTGGGATGATTTTCCTCATGGGTGGCTGATCATTTGTATGCTTCTTTCACTGTCCATCACCTCCGCTATCCGGGAGCACGAAAGCAAACACCCACCGCCACAGTTTGACGTTCTCATCATTAACAGACTCGGGAATGCCATACATATTTTGTACCTGTGTGCGTGTCTTCTCTCCATTGGCTGCATGCGCTCATTTAATTTATTAATGCCATCGTATCGTCCCAATCAATGGTCGTGGTGTGATGAAGGTCTTTGCCTGAGGGGAGAGAGGGGAGATTAAGTCTGAGCTCAACTGCATATAAGCATATGAGCATATGAGCATATGAGCGTGTGTGTGTGTGTGTGTGTGTGTGTGTGCGTGTTGTGCTTAACAAGTAATCATTAGCACTAGATATGCAGCGAGGCTGTCAGAGTGGTCCAGGTATTGTTTGTCTAAGCTATAGTGCAGACTGGGGAAAAAATCAAAGCTGTGAACATCTAAAGCAGAGGTGTCAAACTCAAATTCACAGTGGGCCGATATTAAAAACTGAGATAAAGTCACAGGCCAAACTCAATATTTACTGAAAAATTAAAAACAACTGTAATGTTTAACCTTTTCATATGGAAACAAACTTTAGTTTTACTTAAAAAAACCAAAAACAACCAAAGCTTGATATTACAAACAAATAGGAAATTACATTTATAATAAAAGACACATCAGTGGTATTGATTTCTGATTTAAATAAATAAAATATATTATGCCTTTTAATGTATCCTTCAAAGTTTCTTTTTGAAGTTAATATTTTTCAAAGCCAACAAACAAACAAAAATTACAATTTCATTGAATGAAAGTCCAAGTGTTCAACTATTAATAGTCCATATCTTAAGTAGAAAAAGCGCATAAAAAAAACACATATTCAAGCTCATTTTGCTACACTCGTGTTTACTCTGCACATTGGTCTAAGCCAGATACCTGATACCTGGTCATATGTTTTATTAGCAGGTTCATCAATGGGGTCAGGCTCTGAGCTCAGGAAACAGTCAGGGTGGAGTGAAGGTGTAGATCGGTGAGTCGACTCTTGTGAGGTGTTTTGTTCACATATAGATATATGATGTGTACTTCTCCTAATGTTTCGTTTCATAGTGTCTTAAGTTATTTTCCTTCGTTACAGCCACGTTTGATCCACAGACATGACAAACAGCTCCGTCCTTTATATTCGTGAACAGATAATCTGCCTCCCACCTGTCTTGAAAGCTCCTGTTGTCCATCTTTCGTTTGACCATTTATATGAAGTCATTAATTTGCCCGATGTGACTGTAGCCTGGTTGTTAATGACTGTCAACAGGAAATGAGGGTCGCTTGCTGTTCGCCATTATACTGGCAAAGCATTCTGGGATTTGTAGTACTAGCGGCGCAAGCAGTGGGCCAGCTGTAATATACATTTGATATGATCTCTCGAGCCTGAGTTTGACATATGTGATCTAAAGTGTTTACCTACCATTCCCCTACAGAGCAGACAAAATATACAGCCCAGCAAACATACCGTCAGGTGGCTGTAAGTCCCCCAACTCTGGTTTGTTTAATCAGTACAAAAACCCAATTATGTATATGGATATACAAGAGTTTCTCTTCAAAATCTCAGCAAGACATTGAATAAAAATAATTCCCAAAATGTAAAACTGTTCCACAAATCTAGCGTGTCATGTACTGTAGATTGTATGTATCTAATTTACCAGTCTCTTCTTGCATGAAGTGGTTCAGTCACATTAAGTTGTGTTATTTCTGTTTAGAGTCTCATACCAAATGTGTCCTGGTGAGCAACAGCTAAACAGTAAGAGACCTCCAGAGACAGCCAGGCAGATGAGTGACCAATGAAGTTCTTCTGGAGGTGGGAGGATTGACCAATGACAGAGCAGGACTGATTGGAGGTGATTTACGTTCCTGACATCTTTAACCAAATTACCCAGCATCCCTTGCGGTGTGATTACTGTGATGCACAGTCTTGATGTTTGTGTGTAAAGTGCGTGTGCATTACCTCTCTCCGGGGCACAGCTCATAATAAGTGAGATTCAAAATTACCAGATGGGGAAAAAAAGCATCTATATTTCAGATTTTCTATGATAGTTTGATATATGCTGTCTCTGGCAGCTATCACAGTTATCGTGCCCACTGACCTGCAGGCACAGCTTAGACAACATGTTTGGGGTTTTATGAAGTCATCTCATTGATCACTTGTCAAAACTGCTGTCAGGATATTCAGAAGTTTTTCCCAGCATTTGTTTGAATTTATGAGAATCTAACAAGCTTGTGTTTGCATTTCCACCCAGTGGTAAACAATTTCACACACAAAAAAAGCCTTTCCTTTTGCAATCTGAATTCTAATACATATTGATCTATACTAGCTGTAACAGGAAAATACGATAAAGCTATCTGTGCTGACATGCATTTGATTAGCTGGATCCCCAGTGACTACTGGTGTAATTTCCCTTAAGATCAAACTGGAGGCCTAAAGATTTGAAATGAGCTAAGAAAGCCTTGCTCAGAAATATGTCAGCCTAAGCTTTCCCTTTGAAAATAATATGCAAGCAAATCACATCAAGCTATAACTTGACAAATTGCCATTAAAGAAAGCATATAGAGGGTACTGTATGTAGTGATTTTGATGGTTCACTGTGAGATGTCTGTCTACTGAGACCAGCACAGTTTCTTTTAGAGACTAACAGGCTCATCTAACTGGAAGCTTGCATGATCCATCAGTTCATTTCAGCCACTCTGATCTCTCAGCCCTGCTCTTAAAGACAGATAGTGGGAGACTGTCTCATTTCACGCTTGCAGGAGTTAATGCTATTAAACTAGAAGGAAAGATACACTCAAATCTGCATAGATTCAAACACACATGTACGCACATTTACACTCACACACGCGCACACAGAGAGACACAATGTAGCTGCTATCTGATGGCCTGAACAACGACAACCTCTGAGATAAAGAGCAGCTTTCCTGTTCCAGTGATACACAGCCATGTTTAGCCTCTAGATGGTGTGTGTGTGTGTGTGTGGGTGGTTGTACCTTTGTGTGAACACAGATTTGCACCTGCACTGTGACTGATGCAGGACCAATCCCTCAGTGATCCCATTACAAGGGTCTGACGGGCGAGGGGTGTGTGTGTGTGTGTGTGTTTGTGTGTGTGTGTGATGGAGAGGATCATCTCAGAGCTGCTGTTAGTTAGCAGCATTCTCTATCACTGTGGCATGTTATTATCTAGCTAGAGCCTAAGTTACATCACTCATGCTCACACACACACACAGACACACACACAAACACAGATTTGTTTTGATAGTCCATTGACTGCATCCAGTTCATATTCCTTAGTTTGAGATTATGGAATACATTTATTTGCTTTCTTTCCTACAGTAAATCTGAAGCTGGAGCCAGGAGATGGTTAAATGAAACAGGGGGAAACAGCTTGACTGGCTCTGACCAAAGGTAAAAAAAATCACTTCAACAACTCTGAATCTCACTTTTAACTCGTTGCATTTCATTTTGTTTAATCCGTACACAAACAAAAATGTAGAAACAACTTCACAGCGATGACAAGACTCCATGAAGTCACTGTGCCACGCCAAGAAATAGCACATAACTCCTTGTAAAACCACTAAGTGTTGTTTTACCATATTTCCTAAATATAAAGCCAAGTATTAATCTTACACCACCTTTAGAAGAAAATATCCATTTACAGACCTGCCCTATGCTTAAGAGATCAGCCAAATAAAAAACTATGATTATTAGCATTTTGGGGGGTTGGGCATGGGTGCTGAAGCTAAAAGGAAAGTCCAGCTTACACACACACGTTTGTAAAAAAAAAAAAAAAAAAGTGAACAACATTTTAAAACTTTGTAGAATATCAATAAAACAGGAGCCTATAAGAATTTCACTTAATGTGGCAATGAAGTGGACATACTGCACAGCCAACTAGTCTTTATCTCTATGCAAACCTGCCCTCCTTGTTATTCCTGTGCAGCGCCAACCTGCCTGCCTGACACTGGAGCACATTTTAGACAGTCTAGTCAGCTCAGACTGAGACACAGTCTAAATGTTGCATTACTTATACTGATACACACACACACACACACAAAGCAAATGTACACATGTATACATTAATTATGGTAAATATTCAATAAACCATGGAGTCAAAACCTTGGTGCGAACCTTGTACAGTGTGACCTGTGTGCATGCATGTTATCTGTATATAAACATTGATTTTCATACTTGATTACACAAAACTACCTGTGTATTTGATATGTGAATAATTAATCATGCACATTTACACTTGATTTAGTAACAAAGGATGCAATGTTATATCCTGCATATAGTTTTTCCAAAATATTATCTGTAAAATACAGACTCAAGCCCCTCGTTTACTAGCTGCTTGAACTGGTACCTGAGAGCAGATTACTGTTCAGGAGACTTCCAGCAGAACAGGCGGAGTAAGTAGATCTCTTCTCCTATGCTCTAATCCAATCAAACTTGATGTTTCCAAACACACAGCAGCTGGCTAAAGGCACAGCGATGAGACCCTTAGAACAAACTCCACGCTTGTTGTCAGCGACTTACCTAAGCTGCTCCAATTCCTGCCTCAATTTAACATTCTCTCCCTGAAGCTTAACACTGCAAAACAACAAGAAAGCAATTTAACGACCTGGCACAGTGTGAGCTCAGGTGAAGCTCAAAGCTGTTCATGTCTGTTCGTGGAGCAGACATCCTCTGTGGGCTGATGGGGGCTGGTCTCCCATGATTCCATGTTTACTCTGCAGCATCGAAGTAAAGGAAATTCAAACACCATTAGACAGTGCTGACACAAACAACCTTTTAAAAATATCTTGGTCCTTTGAGAATTTTATTCTGTTATATATGTACAGTTTGCTGTATGTATGTCGGGGATCAATATAGGATTTAGGTGTGGTTGATATGCTACCACTTTTAAGCTCTCATGATTTATTAAAACATCAAACGTAATTTCTTTCTTTATGTAAATGAAATAATAGGGGGAAGGGCCGGTGGCTTTGATACACCATGTCTACATCAAATGTAGAGATCATTTCACTTCAGTCAGTACTGCAAAAGGTCCTTTCATCACTTTGACCTATCCAGCTCTCACTTTTATCAAACACTAATGAGAGGCTCATTAATTTCTAATCAAAGGATCCCGATGCACTGCAGGTCCATTGAGGATATTCTGCCCTCTATACACACAAAGTAGATGGGGTCATCATATTTTAAACAATACATCTGAGGACCACAAGATGGGCACAAGAGGGTTTACACACATGAACACAAAAGGTGGAGGTGAGTCTGTCTCAGATAATATTTTGGACACTTTTTAATCAGATGTATTAAAATACATACATACGGAAGTGAAGGTGGGAAAACAGGAAAACAAGATAAGGGAGAAAAAGATGCAATAGAAGGAAGATTGAAAAGAGAGAATCTCACTGTGTGTGCGTGTGTGTGTGTGTGTGTGTGTGTGTGTGTGTGTGAGTCTATGTGCACGCGCATGCAGGAAGGTCTGTTCCACCATGTTCCAGATAATTCCACTCACAGGCTGGTCCAAACTCTCTCTCTCTCTCTCTCTCTCTCTCTCTCTCTCTATACTAGCTCCACTAACACACCATCGGTCACTCTGGTCTGTGCTCGTGTGTAACTGTCCAGACTCAGTGAAATAGATGACTGCGCCTGTCTGTCATAGGCTGTTTAACAAGAAATTCTGCCTCAAGACTCTCAATCTGCAGCTGCTGAAAGCCAGTGGAGAAAACCACAAGTTTTATCAGAAGAAAACACACTCAAGATATCAGCCCAATCAATCAAAGCTGCACGGATTTCTACCTAGGTCTATAAACCACTAAAACATCATATCAAAGTAGTCATGCTATTGTAGCAGAAGATATTAAGAGAATTCCTATGAAGAATTGAGTTATGGGATGATATGATAATCTAATCTAAATCAGCATTGGTCTATTATTACCAGTATCCAATCAAGTTAGATTGTTATCATGTGCTCCCATTTGCCTTCAGCGTGGAATGAGAGTGAAAGAAGAACATTTTCAAAAAGGTATGTGTAACTTTTATAACCTGTAGGCTACAAAGAAACAGCAAAAACATATATACTTTGCATACATTTCCACACTCGTGCTATAAAAGCATGATGGCCCCGGGTTGGTCTGCTGAATTGATTGGATTTATTATAAAGATAAATTAAATAATGCAATTTGCTTATCAGTCAATTGAGTTTTTCAGTCAGGATTTGAAACTTTCAGCTGACAACAACGTAGGATAGAGCAACACAGTGAAATAACAAATCCAAGGGTTTCAGTAACACTGTACAGCCATCTACACTCATTACACATCCTGCAATCAAAGGTGTGACACTTTTAGAAACACGTCTGTCCACTTCCTTAAAGACTCTTCCGTTCAAACAAAAGGATAGATGCACATATGCAAGGCAAATTAGTCTTAGTACTTAACTTAAATCAGAGACAACAATAGTCTACATGAGACAAAAGATAACAGCTCAGCAGCCTCAGTAATCCACCTGTGTCACAGTGCCATCTAGTTATGAAATAAAGAACTGCAACAGCCTTTTCTGCAATTAATCAACCTACATTCTACTGAAATAACTCTGCATTTCATAATACAAGACTTCTAAAGTGTCAGAAACATGTCCCTTTAACTCTGTGGTCATTTTTGAGGTTGCAGTTTGTAGTGGTGTGATTTTCGATTGCATTATATTGAGACGTGTTACTTTGTGTAGTATGGATGTAAATTTTACCCCCCAATGCATGAAGCACATGTACACATGTACACATAGTGACACACATCAGAAAGGAGCACTGAGTGGTCATCGGCACAGAAAACAACCATGTTGGCATGCAGAAGGTGTGAATGACGAAGAGTAAGCCAATAAAATTCTAGGGTCTAATATCATACAAAAGCCAGTAAAACACCTCTGCATAATTTCAGCTCCTAATTTCATGTATGTATATGTTGCACACACATAAACTGCATGCCTGGTCTCTCTTTGGATACAGGCGTTTGCTGAACCGTTGAATGTTAAATAAACCAGTGGAGGAATTCAACTGAGTCAACACAGCCTGGATGTAGAGAGCTCAGTGTGTGTGTGTGTGTGTGTGTGTGTGTGTGTGTTCATTCTGGACTACCCTGTGACAGACAGCACTCTGTTCTGCTTCCAGTGCGCACACACACACACACATGCACACTGTTTATATCCTACCTGACTGTGGAATGCACAGAATCCAGCTGCTATGGCAACAGTAACCTGACGATAAATCTCAGTTTAATGCCTTGCCTCTCTCTCTCTATCTCTCTAACACACACACACACACACACACCTGACCTTCAGATTCACAATTTGATATTAATAATGGGGTGATGCAGTGTTTCCTGTAGCATCACCTTAGATATGTTTATTTCATATTTCATCTTTGTATGAAAACTTGTTTTGGATTCACCCAAGCTCTGCAGATCCATCATGATTACAAAACACACAACTTAATAGTGCTGGTGGAAGAGGCATTTAGATCCCTTGCTTGAGTATAAGTACCAATACAGCAAAGTGACAATACTCCATTACAAGTAAAAGTCCTGCATGAAAAACCTAGGGGTCGGGCCCTTCCAAAGGGTCACCAGATAAATCTGATGGGTCGTGATCCATGCATTTGGTACTTCCAGGCTAGATTATTGCAATTCCTTATATCAGTCTGCCCCAGCAAGTCTCTAAAGACTCTCCAGCTGGTCCAGATGCAGCTGCACGTATATTCCTCTTTACCAGTAGGTGGTAGCAAATGGTCCACTAATGAGAGTCGGTCTACTCAAGTGACGCGTCTTCCGTCCTCTCTACTTCCGCCTCGCACGTGTGTTTACAAAAAATGTGGGCTTAAGAAATAATATTAACAATTTTCCCATTTTACTACGTGTGTACTGGTTGAAACATGGGGAAGCTCAATGTCGTGGTGTTGAGATATTTATCTCGAGAAGACTTCCGAGTCCTCACGGCGGTGAGTAGTTGTGTCGTAGCTGAGTTAGCCTGTGCTAGGCTAAGGTTTGGATGTGTCGGACCATACAGTAACACATCTGGATAATAGGACAGGATTCATGTCAGATAGTTTGATGATGGTGTGTCACTGTACAGGTATATCAATCATGTGGTTGCGCGTGGGAAATAATTATGGTAATTGTAACTGCTACCTGCTTTCAGCAGTTACTGTCACTGGGTAATTTCGGTATTATTGCTAACCTTAACCCCAATTAGTGCGGCTAAAAAAGTAATATATATATATATATATATATATATATATATATATAAATGGGAAAGTAATTTAGTGATTTAGTTGCACCTACATAAAGTTGTGGGACTGAGTATTACATTATATAACTGTGTGTAAAATTGATGGAATGACCCTTTAAGTAATACCATCACACTGCTATAGCTAAAATCTCAGACTGATGTATCAATCAACAAACGGTGCTCATTTCTGTCTATATTTCTTTCAACTCTGCAACAGCTGTGACACTTTTACTTTTTACCTGCGATCATATTCATGTGAATTTCCCCATCACACAGGTCGAGATGGGGATGAAGAACCATGAGATTGTTCCAGTGAGTCTCCTCTCATCCATTGCCAGTCTGAAACACGGTGGCTGCAACAAGATCCTCAGGGAGCTTGTCAAGCACAAACTTGTGGTCTATGAACGCTCCAAGTGTAAGAAAACGCATGCTTGTTGTACTGCACACGTGTCCTGGCACATTTTTAATTGGATGGATGTCACACATGTAGGCGTATCAGTCTAAATGGTGTGTGTGTATATATATTGATTACAGCGGTGCAGGGCTACAGGTTGAACTACGGGGGATATGACTACCTAGCTTTGAAGACCTTTTGCTCCAGAGAAGTGATTCTTTCAGTTGGAAACCAGATGGGAGTTGGGAAAGAGTCAGGTAAGCAAGACAATCGCAAACAGTATGCATTGTCAGACACTCTCATGTAATCATGATTTTACACACATTTCTTTGTGTTCACCTCTTCAGATATATATATTGTGGCAAGTCCAGATGGGGACCAGTATGCTCTGAAGCTTCACAGGCTGGGTCGTACCTCCTTCAGGAACCTAAAGAACAAAAGAGATTACCACAAACACAGGAAGAACATGTCCTGGCTCTACCTCTCCCGACTCTCTGCTATGAAGGAATATGCCTACATGAAGGTAAAGGACCTGTCTCTATTCATGGACAGAGTGTCATACATCATCAACTATTCGTAAGATGCGTAGTAGATGTTTAGTGTGGTGCATCTTTTGAGTCTTCATCTTACTCCTGTCAGGCACTGTATGATCGAGGCTTTCCTGTTCCGAAGCCCGTGGACTACAACAGACATGCTGTAGTCATGGAGCTCATCAATGGATATCCACTGTACGTAAACAAACATTTCCTCTGTCTTGCTTTAATGTATGTGGACGTAGTACACTCTGTTGCATTTCTTATTCAAAAAAACCTTTAATGTGATAAAATAATTGTTTGGATAATTTCTCTCTTTCAGCTGTCAGGTGCACAATCTACAGGACCCACCAGCCCTGTACAATGAGTTCATGGAGCTCATAGTCAAACTGGCCAATCATGGCCTGATCCATGGAGACTTTAATGAGTTTAACCTTATGTTAGATGACCAGGACCACATAACAATGATCGACTTCCCTCAGATGGTGTCCACCTCGCACACTAATGCTGAATGGTTGGTGTCTGTGCCATAAATTCGAACATTAACATATATTTAAAATGAGTTAGTAAAACAAACAGAAGTTTTACCTGTTTTCCTCTTCTCCAACATTTATTTGTAGGTATTTTGACCGAGATGTGAAATGCATAAGAGCTTTTTTTGCAAAACGGTACAATTACGAGAGCGAACTTTTCCCAACCTTCAAAGATATCAGGTAACTGCTTATATTTATTTTTTGTTTTGGACTTTTTTTTATCAGATACAATTAAAAACATCTTATTGAAAAAAAATTTTTTCACTGAACTAAGTTGCATTTGTATGTTTGCACAACAATAATTTCTCAGACAATTATTGACAGATGTATTACACTGCCCAACTTTTAGAAAAAATACATCTCTAATCTGATTTAATTTATTGTCAATGTATATTCCTACAGACGGTCATGTTCTCTAGACGTTGAAATCTCAGCCAGCGGCTTTACCAAAGATCTGGAGAGAGATTGTGCATTGCTACATCCAGCTGGACCTGAGGAAGAGGAAGATGATGAGGATGACGAGAAGGACGATGATGAAGACTCAACGGATGAGGAAGCAGAAGAAGAGAGTGTCGACATGGATGAATATAAGCACGCAATGCAGGAACTTGAGGGTCTGAAAATCAGCAAGACACATGCAGATATACAACATGAGGAGGAGAGTGAAAAAGGGGAAGTAGAGAAGGAGACTGAGAGAGCTCCTGAAGCTCAAAGTGACGAGGAGCTGGAGAATAACTTGGAGGAAGAGTTGAAGGAAGCTGAGGATGAGTGCCCAGAGCTGACAGACCTTTCTGCTTCCAACAAAGAGTTCAAACCTTTCAGGTAAAGACGATGAAAAGTTAACACAGTCCAATATCCAAAATGTAGTAGCACAGTTGATAAGATACAGCAATGTGTATGTGTGGTAAAGATCCACCTAATGATTTTATGTCTCTTGAAAGGAATGCCTTGGAAAATGAGTCAGTCAGCCACTATTGAATATGCTATAGAAGTCATCTTCCTCCTTGGCCTGTTTGACCACCTGTTTCTTAAGAATATGTCATACTTTGTGTCAAATTAAGCAAATGCTAAATACACTCCTGCAGTGAACTTTTGTGCTTTGTTGTAAAATATACCATAATAGCGAATTATGTGTGTGTGTTTTCTCCTGCAGAGACTTGGACAGCCTTCTACACACGGCAGAACACAGGAGGAGGACAGACAGCGAGGCTACAATGGGCAGCATAGGGAGCTGCTCTACCATCCCACCAGTGAGTAAAACACAAACACGCATAAGTGCACATGAATTATACAGGAATTGGGGTTTTTATACTAAATGCAAATACTTAAAAGTATGAGTTTTTGGACTTTTTGTATCCTGTAGGTGCTGCTTACACATGGTGTTGTTTCTGTAAGAATGTGGCAACAGTCTACATACTGTTGTGTTTGCTCTGCAGAGACAGACAGTGCATGTATACAGCATCTGTAGTAACCTGCTGCCTCTGTTATTGTGTGTGCTGCAGGAGGTAGTCCGTGAGAAGGTGCGGAAGCAGCTCACCAAACAGCAGAAGGCAGCACAGAGGAGACGTCTGCAGAAGGGAGAAGCCAACTTGGTGACCAAATCCAGGAGAGAAAATCAAATTAATATCAAGTCTAGCATGGAGAGCGCCTCCTTCTGGGGATAAACGGGACTGTCATGGTGTGATGGACAGAAGGAATTCATGTCAGCGTCCTTTTCTATGGTTACCATGGATGACGTAGTTCCTCTGTCTGAGGAGTTGTAAACACATGATGACTGATGGAAAACCCCAACAAGAGAGAAGAGAGAGAATGACATAAAAACCATAGATCACGCCACACTAAAAAACGATGTGTATTTTTCGATTTGGCTCCTACACTGTCAGTCAGCATACAGTATAATGTAAATATGGACTGCTTACAATAAGGCATTATGAGTCACAAATAAACCATTTAAATATTACAACAATGTGATTTTCTGTTTTTAATTTAAAAGAAGAAAACTGTAATTCATTTTGGCTCATATTACACTATATGAAACCTTTTAAGACAGTTTAGGCACACTCTTTTGAATTGATATCGCATATCAACCTCCAACATCACTATGACAGAAACCGACTGAGTAGCCTGCTATTACTGAAGTCTCAAGTTCATTCAGCCTCAGGGTATAATGCTGACAGAATGACTAATGTGTGTGTATTCAACATTCAAAGTTCATCAACAGCTTTTATTTGCACTGAACGCCTGGGGTTCAAAGGTCTCCAACTATTATAGTAGCTTGAATAGTTCGCTACAGCCACCTTCCCAGCAACCGATCAAAAAAGAGACTGACACAAGCACGTGGGAACATGCACATATGCTCCTGAACATGTCAATACAGGGGATGAAAACTAAAGGAAATGGACACACATAGCATACCTATACTGCATACCGCTATTTCTCACAGATGCATATTAACCTACAGAGTGAGGTACAACATGTAAAAGATGAGAGGAGAGACATGGGAGCTGAGAAACTACTCAGAATTTGGCTTTCAGACATCGGGTGAATTCAGACTTGAACAATGGCCATTCATATTGAAGAGGGTGAATGGAGCTCAGATCCCAGGCTCAGTAGGCTCAGACTAATATGTGAAGTCAAGAGTGTCCCACCTCCACATGCCTTATAAACTACATGTGTAGCATTATAATGTATACTAACATTTTCTAACAACCACCCTATAATATAACAGACTTTCCATGGATACAAATTGTATTTTATTTTCCTCAAGGTGGTGCAGTTTGCTGTCTGTGGTTCAGTTTTCAAATCGCCAACTTTAACTCCAATAAGGGATTAGCCAGCTGCACATGCTGAGGGGAGGGGCTCAGCATTCCAGCTCTGCACCTCTTTGTGTGTGTGTGTGTGTGTGTGTGTGTGTGTGTGTGTGTGTGTGTGTGTGTGTGTGTGTGTGTGTGTGTGTGTGTGTGTGTGTGTGTGTGTGTGTGTGTGTGTGTGTGTGAGAGAGAGAGTATAGAAAGAGTGAGGGGCCCTCTGAGCTAATTGGCAGTGAGGGTGACAAAGGTGGACTGCTTCAAAAGAGAAACCCTGATGGGATGTTCACACAGGAGGGGAGGAGGGGAGAAAGTGAAAGGAGGGAGAGTGGAGGGGCTTTAAGATTTTGAGTTTATTCCTTATGATGACAGTGGAAGCTACTCATTTCTAGGGTCATGTGCGCAGTTTCGATGGACCATTTTGATGAAGCCTGTGGAAGCTGAGCTGGACCAAAGTGAATAAGAAAAGTGGACTAAAAGTGTTTGAGACAGCTGTGGAAGTAAGCGCTGGGTGAGGATGAGTAAAGTGAAAGTTGAGGACAGTATCATGTCATACCTGTCACAGAGTGAGACTGACACAAGCCCCAAAGACTGTAAGTAACTAAACGACAGCACAATAATAAAATGTACAACGAATTGTGTTAATCACTAACCTGCCGTTGAAACATTAGAAAATACGAAAATTGTTTTCTCATAATTTTGTTATATTTTCAGTACAATGCCTGCAATGAGTGTCGGTCAAGTTAAACCTGCTGCAATAGACTGAGTTGTAATTGTTTGGCACAAAGTGAGGGGAAACGCAGGAAAGTTTTAAACCTATTTCAGGGTCCCAAAAGCCCATATGGTTACAAAATGCTGATCTATGTAAGTTACGGGGTGTTTCCCTCCATCTCCTAATTCTACTTAAATAAATACTGTCTGGGAATGTTCATTTATAGATGTCTGGCTTGTACAGGCTAACATTAACACACATTCTTACAAGTGTTGAAACGATTTCAAAAGAAAATCATGATTGATGAAATGGGTCTGATTGACATAAATGCACTAATTTACAGTCCAACTTCATGCTTTGATTAAGCAACACATTCACATCCATGTTTCCTCATTATCCATGCAGTGAATGTCGTGGCCATGCTCCATAACTTCTGGGAGCAGAAGCAGATGAGTCAGTTAAATGGATCATCCACTAAATCGGATGGTTCTGTTGGGGACGTAGCCAGCCAGGCAGAGAGCTTGCTGCTGTATGAGTCTGCACCTTCCCCTGGTCCCCCGTATGTCTGCTATGTCACCCTGCCCGGAGGAAGCTGCTTTGGTAACTATAAGGTGTGTTCATCATTATTATTATCATCATCATCAGTACGTCTGGTATGATTTCAGCACTCTGTAGTTAATGTGCTGGTCCCCTAATGACTCCAGTTATCCTTCATGTTTTGTTGGAAATATCATCAATATGTAGTGAGTACACAAATGTGATTAAAACATGGTAAAAGTTAGTATTTAATGGTATCTTCTGATGTAGGTAATGTTTCTGCCTCAAGATACTAAATTGTAGAGATCTTAGAAACTGCAACATCATTTGTTATATAAATGTAATAGATGCATGTCATAAGTTTCAGTTTCAGTTCCACTTTCTAATAAGTCACCCTTTAAAGAGTATTTGTAAGTTGTAACTAACTTTATTATTGGTTCATATGACATGTAGTAATGCTTTATAGACACCTTTGACATGTGTGACACTAACACACGTTTCACAGTAACACACCCAAATATTGGTCTTAGAAAAGTCTTATAATTATGTCTTTTAAAGGATTAGCAAATGATTTAACCATTAATAAAGCCATTAGTTACAGTGTATAAACCCTTTGTAAATGGTGATTTATCATACAGCATTATTGTTGTCGCCAGTTTTGTTACACATTTTTGTTTTTTTCTCATAAAAAGCTTTTGAACTTATGACATGTTGTATTAGTTCAGCCATTACAATGTGACTATTCACACACATTTGAGGTTGTTTTTGTTCATTGTGACCCAGACAGCAGCCACCAGCTCAGAGCAGGCATGTGATTGGTTATTTGTGAATGCCTTTAATGTACTAATCTCATTGTTGGTTTGAGTTCTGATCCTATGATTATCTGTAGTGAAGTGTAAAATCAAAATGTGTGAGGGTAGGCATCTACTTACAGATGGGAGGGACTGACTCAAGTCAGTCAACCCTAAACTACATATCAGCAGGCCCTCATATTTCAGTTTGAAATAACAAAGTTGCACTCAAAGTTGCACATTTCATCCACAGGTGTGTGAGACTCGGGCAGAGGCCCGTAGGGATGCAGCTCGTGTCGCTCTGATGAACTCACTCACGAACGAGCTGCCATGTCGACGCATCAGCCCTCAGTTCATCACTCAGAGTTTGCAGCAGGCTGCCACAGACAGCGCTGTGAGTGTGAGCCAATTCTAACACACTACTACTGTACCTTTTATATGATTATTGGACTGAAACTGTGGAAGAGTGTTAAGTCTTAACATGAATATTGACCTGCTTGCCTCTGCACAGGTTTCTATAGAAGACGCATGTGATTCAAGCACAAGTATAGGAACCTACAGTTTGCTTCTCAACTCCTACATAGGCAGGACTATGCTGGAGTTCCAGGTAAAAGCCAAAGCCTACTTCAAATGATACATAATTAGGAGTTAAGCCAAACAACAAAACTCACAACCTTTCATTGTTATTATTTTAGTTATGATATGAAACACCCAATATTTCTACCTTTGTGTAAATAATGACATGTCTGCAGACAGGGGATTATTCGATTATTAGCAAGAGGAAGTGGGTTGATTATCATTCCTACTAAAGCACTGCCAAAGTTCACACACACACACACACACACACACACATACCTCCACATGCTTACGCACACATACAGTACTCCATTTAATATATACATGTGCAGGTATTAGTTTAGTCAAGCGGAATCATAAACAAGCAGCATAAGGCAGATGCACAGCTAGAGATTGAGTAAACAGGCCAGTAGACAACATGGACTTCAACCCCAGACAATATACAGTATGTTTCCCATTTTTATCTATGTCCTATTAGGTCAGATTCAGTATAGATATATAAGTATTCATGTATAGATTCTCTCTGTTTAACACTAATGCCACTAGTTCTTAACACATGGCAGCTGTTCAGCCAGACAGGGTAAAACCAACCTGACAAAGATTTGCAGTATCCTTTCAACACCATCGTCCACAGTTGGGTTCAAGAAGCATCCACATAATATGTTATCTTTGTCAGCGTACATACACAGCCCTGGATGTTTGTGTCTGTTAATCATGTCATTACTCATTGAGTTGCACATGACTTTCTCTCTCTGTCTTTTTCCCACCTCCCTTCTCCCCTTATCTTTCTCTTTGTAGGGCATGATGACAGTTTTCCAGTTGTTGCACTGGAACGGGACACTGAAGGCTCTGAGGGAAAGGCAGTGCTCTAGACAGGTATAGGTCTTTTTGCTATAGATTAGGCTGACCCAGCAAACTTTAATACTGTATCTCTGCTGCTACAGAGATCCCTCCATACTATTGTCTTTTCACATTTTCAGAGTGTGATTGCGTATTACTCTCGGCGAGGACTTGACGATTACATGCGCAGCAGCATGGCTCTGGACTGGCTCGGACGGGAGCAGAGGTCACCTGGACGGCTGGGAGAGGAGCTACAAGTTGCACAGAGGGAGCTGGTGTTGGCCCGACGGCAAGGCATAGAGCTGTGCTTCTACAAGGAAAAGACAGAGATCCTCAGCTTGGCTCTGAGTCAAGCATACATTCACCACGCTCCTGAGGCCCTCAGCCAGGCCCCGAGTCACACATATGAGCAAGAACAACTTCCTTTACACACATTATACTGCCAGGATTCAGAACTCCAGATAACACCGCCCTACAGTCCTTCACCAACCCTCCATAAAAACACAAAGTCTGTCTGTCAAACCTCTGGCAAACACATGCCCTTGAGCAGTTTGCCATCCTGCTCACAGTAGACTCACAGTGTGCCTTTAAATCAGTCTGAATAGACTAAAGCAGGACGTGGTGGATGAGTGTTGTCATCTGACTTTGTAAATGAAATTAAAGTTGATATTTGACATCTGTAGGGGAGAACATACTCTATCAAGCATGATAATGGTCCTCATTTGTAAACATAAGAGTTCTGTAATCACAAGCGTTATAACCACTGTTATTTTGTGTAGTAATGGTGCTCTAACCTTATTAACACTCTATTTGTTGACAATCCAGTTGTCTCAGCTTTGGTGAAGCCCTGTAGCCTATGTATGATAGCATTTTAAAGGGAAATGTTGAACTAATTGTTGTAATATCTACTTGTAAATAAATATTTCTTGTGTCTCTCACTGCCACCCTGTGCATTCATATGGTCACTGCTGGGAATAGTGAAATTATATATTAATATTACATTTTCAAAATGTAATATTACAGACTATATGGTTGAGAAAGTATTAATTGTATTATAATTTTATTACCAGACTAACAATTAGATTTGTGCGTTACTTTTCGTGCATGAGTGAGCTTGAGATCTTTTGCAATTATTATGTAATTGTGTCAATTAAGTGATGTTATGTGCGTCAGTTTATACAATCCTGGTTTGACAAATTATACATTGTGAAGTTACTAACTATTAAGGACAGATATATCCCATTCAAATGATAATGATAATAATTACATATGTATAACACCTTTCATGCAAAGAAGCTTTTTCTTTTTTGTTTGCGTATGATAAAGTTTGGGCTCTCAGGCTTTCCGTAGAGAGGTGGAGTATTCACGTGATTAAATATTGCGCTATATGAGTTCCTGGAATTAACAAAAACAAACGACAGCATACCAGTGGACGTGTTGGGCTCTACTGTCAACAATGTGAGCGATATTACGGTAAAGCTAAGAGACGCTGGTGAATAAATTACGAAGAAGACGAGCTCAGCTATGCGTTAGCCTAGCTTAGCCTTGGTAAAGCGTCATCAATATAGAAAGCTAACTTTAGGTGTCATTAGCACGTTTTCCTAAAAATGTAATATTATAATAAATATTATATCTACACTGGTAAACAACATGTCCGTTGCCTTGATGTTCTTCCTCCCACAGTATAGGAGGGGGAGGGGGGTGTTTCCCACCAGTGACAGTGTTTATCTTCACAACACAGACAACCACTAGCTGCTTATCACAGGAAGAACCTCGCTAGCTGGTCTAAGAGGTTGTTGTTGTTGTTTGTCTGTCTGTCTGTCTGTTAGTCCTGTTTATGTATGTGGACAGTTTCTAATCGTTTCTAATCTAATAATTTCTAATCGATCAGCTTCACTCATGTGATCCCAGAGGTGGGAAAGGCTGAGGTCAGCAGACGCTAAAGATGGAGGCTGTAAGACCCAAGAAGACCACAACAAAAACCAGTGGGAAAACCAAGGTGATTAAACCAATATATTGACTCTCATTTTCTGATGAGTTAACACACAGACGCATTCAAACACACTTGTAACAATGGTGTACAATTTATAGTATCCACATACTTGAAGGTATGTCTGCAGGTCTTCCATAACATGTAACTATATTTTTAATTGAAGATCACCTTGATTAAAATGAGCTGGTTTACTGTGTCACTGCACTGTGAGGACATAATGTTGTATTTTTTGCTACATTCATCATATTGTTTGCTTTTTAGTCACATACCCTTTGTCATGTGTAGAAAACCTGTAAACTAAGGGGAATTAATTTATGTCTGTTATGTATGCTTTCAGCTGGCCAGGAAGCAGAAGCAGGCAGAGGAAGACAAAAGAGCTCCTGCTCCCTCAACTGTCTGTGATGAGGCATCTACCTCAGACTTCACCGACATCCCTCTCAGCTTGCCGTATCAGGAGCCGGAAACGGTGCAGCAGGACCCTGTTCAACCCCCTGAGATCACAGGACAGTTGTCAGATTTGCCTTCTGAGAAGCAGCAATTGTCCTCTTCACAGACTTCATCCGCTTCAACTTTAACTCAGATTTTGCAGCCGCCTCTGACATCACAAGTCACTGTGCATTTGACAGAATCAGAAAAGCAGGATGAAACAGACAGGGGAATAAAAGTTCAGGGGGCTGATCTTAAAGTTACACCAACGAGCACCAAGCTTGAAGGAGATCAACAGTCCTGCAATCAGCCATGTGTTTCTACACAGTTTGAGATCTCAAATGCCCCCAGTGCTCCTGTGCTGTACCCCTCTCTCCCAACACTGGAAGAGAGCCCTGTGATACAGCTCAGTAAGCAAGCTGTGAACATTTGTGGAAAAGGACCTGCAGTGTTGGCACTTGCTGAGCAGGAGTCCTCTCCTCTGTGTTTGCACCCTCTGGAGTCTGTAGATGAACTCTCCAAGAGCAAACTCTACCCAGAATTACCCAAGACGGCGCCAGAGATTCAGGTAACCTCATACACCATTACATTAACATTCAGTGAGATTATGAAGTTTTAGGTTTCTTTAAATAAAAAGTTGGTTTACTCATAGTGTGCAAGTTACTATGTTAAGGGACTTGTCTTATCATCATTTATACTCCTACAATAATATGTGAATAACTTCACTCATCTTGTGTTTTATATAAATTGTATTTATATAGATTAATAAAATCTATCTATCTATCTATCTATCTATCCTCTACAGCCATTCACAGAGGCGCAGCTGAGTGTCTGGGAGCCAGGCAGAGGGTTGCGTTCTTGGCTAGAAGGTGTTGAAGTGTGTGCAGCCCAGTTCTGTGCTCTGGCCCAGCAGGAGAACCATGAATTGACTGAACTTCTGCAGAACTACTGGCGCTGTCGTAGACAGCTAACCCAGTCACACACACAGCTCCACACACAGTCCTCTGATTGCAAAAGCACACAGAATCGTCTCTGGAGCTTCACGGATCAACAGCTAACTCTTCAGGTGTGTCTTTGGGAACAATAAGAACAAGTGTATATATATTAAAGAAAACTGTAATTATACTCTGCTGTTAACAATAACACTTTTTATATAATTTATTCACTACAGGGTGTGTGTGCAGACCAGTCTAAGGTGTGCGGGTACCACCGCTTCCAGCAGGCAGAGTTTAGTGAGAGTGTGTTGGCTGAACTAAGGAGACTGTTTGAAGCTCGAAGTGAGCTGCTTCATCAAAAGGTGGCGCTGCACGCATACACTGCTCTGCTGTCACGCCTTCAGGTGGAATCATATTTGTATCGCATATTAAACGGTAAGAGACATGTTGTCTATAATTGTGTTGAAGTGAACATAACAGATATGGGACATGCACACTCCCAAACATCGTCTTTCACATACACCACTGATACCAATTGCACACCTGACATTCTTTCTTTTTTTCTGGTTTGTATGTTTTTGTTATCAGATTGTTCTGGAAGCCAAACACAGCCTTGTTCTCTCCAAACCCTGAAAGAGGCCATCAGTGTCCTTTTTAGCTTCACACGTAGAGTCCTTGATGATACCCAGTTTCAGACAGACATCCATCACTGGCTGGAAAGATTGGTATACACGCAAAACAAAACACTCTACATCTTCCTTTTTTTATACGTTCCATCCTTACTCCATGGTTAGGGATATATTGTTGTGATTTTTTTTTTATGTGGCTCTGGTCTGTTATCCAGGTGGCCGTCCTGCTGCATGTTGGAGGGTCAGGAGAGCACCTCTACCTGCTTTGCCATCTGCTATGTTGTCCTGCTGGGGTGGGCAAGTGGGCTGCACCTTTCCTTCAGGTGAGTTTAGGAAAACAGTCTCTCATTTATAGTTGCCATGTCAATAGTTGTACATACAGATGACTGGAGTTTTTACCTGCATAGATCCAAGTTTTGGGAAACACCTGTGGAGTGCAGCACTTCATGCAAGCTCTGGCTATATTAATGTCACCTGCTAGGTAAATAAAGAAGCCCATTGACCTTTTTTTGCCCACTGACTTTGAACTATTTTCTATGAGAATCCAGGTCTTCCTTATGGGGTCTAACAACCTCACATCTCTGACCTGTGACCTCTCTGTTGTGATTCAGACACCGTGCAGAGTTTCTGCGCCATATGAAGCCGTGTGAGAGCCAGAGCTCAGCAGCTTCCGAACCTCAGTCAGGCAACTGGACTCTAGTGGATGAAGGAGGAGAAGAGGTACTTGTAACCAGCCAATGATTGTAATTTGAGAAAAGAAACAAAACTTCCACATCACATTTTGAAAATTATATAAAAATTCATCTAATATTTATGGACATTTCCGATGTGTTTTCTCAACATGGCGGTTGCGTGAAAAAATAAATACACTTATTTATGTTAATTATTTTGCCCTGGTATATACAGTATATATTTTTTTAATGATTGTGATGCAGTTATGATGGAAAAATACCCACTTTGTATGTCTGTAGAGAAAACATGAAAATATTGTCAATGATGATTTATAAAACAGAATGTTCTGGTCTTTGCTCTGATCGGCTGAGTCATTTCAAAGCTGTTGTGAAGAGGGTGCTAAATAAGCACCTATGACCGTTTTTAAATATCAGTTTGCTGGCTGACTACTGCCAGTACTAATGTGTTGCTTAGGAGCTACTTTGTTTTGAAAATATTTAAGACATATTATTTTGCCAAACATTTTAAAGCACTGTAATATTATTATTGTGTATAGTAGATTTTTTTTAATTAATTTTCCCTTTTGATGACCATTTTACATAAAAAAGATATTTAAATTGACTTTGCACAGTTGCAAAATCCATCTTATGACTTATTTACTTAGATAAGTTCAGTGTATGGTCATTTAACCTGTAACTGCATTGCCCTGCTGTTCTGTATTTAGGATGAGGATCCAGAGAGAAGCTGGGTGCTGCTGTGTGAAGACGACCTGATATCCCTTCTGACCCAGTTCCCCTTCCAGCAGCTCTATTCACACATGCTGGGGATAAGTAAGCAGGGTAAATGAAACTGTTTGTTTCTCCATGTTTGTTCTTTGGGTTTGTATCACTTAGTGACTGACACAGCATACTGTTTCCAGGTGTGTACGAGCCTCAGGCCTGCTCCAGTCAGAAGATGATGCGTGTGTTTGCTTTTGCTTCCTCACTCATTGAAATTCTCGCTCTTGGCCTACAAACCTATAACAGGGCAAGATACAGACAGCTAGTCAAACGCATTGGACACATCATACGGTCAGTGCACCAATAGTATAAGCTCATAAATGTAAGGAAATACACAACATCGATTACATGTCTGCTCTTTTCCCCCCTCAGATTGACACTGTCTTATGTTAGTGATCACTGGGCCCAGTATGTGAGTGTGACTGATGATTGTGGATCCAGCTCTCATGTACACTCACTGTGTTTGGACAAGTTACAGCTGGAATATGATCATCTCTTCCTCAGAGCTGTTTTACATGTGCTCAGAAACAAGAGGTAAGGAATTGTCCTCAAGTTTCCGTTTTTTAACTGAAAATATTTACTTCATGAGCTTTTACATTTGATTTATTTGGTTATCTCTCACAGGTTGGGCATTTGGTTGCTTATGACAGAGATGCCATATGGGACTCTGTCCAGCTCTATGCTGTGGAGAGTCTTTTATGTTATGCAGTGTGCAGAGACCGCAGGAATAGAAACATTCAGCATCGCCAATGACACACATTCTTGCATTCAGGCTCTCAGAGGTATACAAATTTAAACTGCACAAAATATTTCCAAAATTATATCATAATGCTTGCATTTGGGTTACTGGATGTACCATAAGTTGTATTTCCCTCCCAAAGTTCCTTGAGTTCACTTTAAAAACGCCAACAAACTTGAAAAATGTTAACATTTGCCACCCTGATATTTTATGACTGACTTATGATCTCTGTTACAGACCCAGAGCACCAGGAGAGGTTTGAGCACTGGCTATGTGAGGGGAACAGCTCTGATGGCATCTCCCTCCTCACTGCACTGGCACACATGGCCACACCAACTCAGCACTCTGACCCCACCCTCATCACAAACATAACTCTGCTGATTTATCAGGTATGACAATGAGATGTAGAGGGAGATACTAGTTAAAATGTTATGGTCCGCTGGTTAAAAGACATATAGTACCTTGTCTTTTCTTATTTTTTGTTCCAGGTATCTTTTGTGAGTACATCAATCAGAGAAACCTACTCAAAGGTGGGCAGGGAGTTGCTGGCTACCATTGCAACATCCCATCCCTACATTATCTCTGTGCTCCTGGAGAGACTGAGAGAGACCATACAATCTGTTGGCATGGTTAGTTTATGGTTTTAAATGCAAGTAGTTAATCGCAGTCATAGTAAAATATGTAAATGAAAGAACTTAAACTAATGGGGTTTTGCTTCTGTTTATGTACGTGTGTGTTAGGTGGCACTGTACTTGTGTAAAGAGCTGCCTCTGAGCTTGTGGTTGCCACAGACAGAGGAAATATGTGTGATTGGAGCGTGGTTGCTCCAGCATCCTCTTTCTGCGGTGGAGAATCGGCTGGCCTGTGTTATGCTGGAGGGTCTGAACTGGGGTTACTCACAGGTAAGTGCATTCAAAATAATTGTTGACTTGAGTGCAGTTGTGAGTTTGTTGTGAAATGTCTGAGCTTGTTTCGTATTGCAGGATGGATCCTTGGCACTGTCCTCATCTTTGCACAGTGAGGTGGCTCTGCTGGTGGCTGAAGCCTATCAGAAGTACCTCACTGACAAACCATACAGGGGCCTCATATCAGAGGGGATCAAACGGGTAACACACACCAGTTCCTCAGCGGCATCTAGTGTAGCCCTCTGTGGCTGTATCAAAGAAGTACTTTGTATTAGTTTTCCATCTCTCTCTCCTGTTTCCTTCTTTCAGGTGTCTTACCTTGCCAGTGTCCTTCGATTGGGCGTGTCTCCTGAAGCATCTTTTAGTCAATGGGCTTGGCAACTGTTGCTAAGGCTGAAGCTCCATGGTAATGCCCAGAACCCAAAAGGAGCCTGGTTGGTCCCTGCTTTAATATCCAACCCACCTCCAGAACTCACACATGCTCCCAGGATGCACTCTGTTGTCAATGCTGTAAAAGCAGATCTCCCTATTGGATTCTATCTGTCCATTGCTATGACAACAGTGGGACATAGGTTTGTACTCACATATATTCTTGTATACCTACACTTATATACACTATCCACTATTAGTCTTATATTGAATATTCATGTCTTCAAGTGATTTTTTTTCTTCTTCCCAGACTGGAACACTTTTGTGCTAATGGAGTTGGTTTGTTAAAAAGTCTGATACAGTCTCGCCACTTGAGAGCTGCTGTGCATCTTCTAGACAACATCCTACCCCCAACCTATTCTCTCAGCTTCTACCTGCTCAACAACTCTCAGTAAGCAACATCCTTCATATACAACCTGTGAAAGACCTGGTAAAGTTGCCTTATTAACACTTAACATTTATTCATGTCTCTTCCCTCATGTTTTCTTCTCGTTTTGATGCCAGGTTTGTAAGTTGTATCCAGTTATTCCTGCAGTATGACAGTGTGCATCCTCGAGGTGTGGCACAGCATGTCACTCACCGGGTAGCACCATTCCTCACAGGAACCATCTATGGAGACAATGTCCGACTGCTGAACAGTGTCATTCAGGTACGTCACAAATAACTTTAACTATATAGTGACTTCACATCCATCACAAACCAATATTGACATGCAGGATTCTTACAGTGATCTGAAAAAAGTCTGAATATTATCTAAAAAGAAAAGTTTGTAGCTCCATTCAAAAAATATGAAACTATACAACCAAAATGTATAAGAAATACGCTTTATTTAAACCTATTATGAGCGATGAGTTACACACTCACAATTATTGCACACTCACTATTTCCAAAAAATATGGAAAAAATGGGAAAATGTAAATGTACAAAAAACAGCCTGTACAATGAGCACGAGTTATTTTAACCCTTTACATTTTCCCCAAAACAAAGAAGATATTTTTAAACATGTTTTTTTTTCTTCCAGAGCCATGTGTTGGAGAGCTCACAGCCCAGTCGTGTCGGAGCTGCAGCAGTGCTGGAGTTTTGGGTGGGGATTCTGACTCAGCAGAACCTGTGGTACCAGGACCAAACGGTCCTGTTCCTCATGGATCAGATCTGTTGCGCTGCATTCACATACCACCAGGAGGAACGTGTGCAGAAACTCCTGTATAAACAGCATAAGGTATTTACTCATTTGCGTTAGAGGTTTGCAGAACTCACGGGTCCCGCTAATGCTGAATTTTGCACTGTAAATAATGGTATAAACATAAACATTGCATTATTATTACAGTAAGACCTAGAGACAGCTTGTACCTTCAACTCAAGTCATAGTACAACAAAGTATGAATTACCATGCCAACTTACCAGGGAAATGTTTCCATTGTGAAAACTTCAGGAAGTCAGTACGGCTGAATAACAAGGAACTAGCAGAGTGACACCAACAATAACTGATTTTTTTTTTTTTCTTCATTTTCATACTTCATGCAGAATGCCTTGGGTTCCCATGGAGATCAAGGTCTGCTCTCCTCTCTGGTTGGCTGGATTGCTGGAACTGCCACGCCCTCCTTCATAGAGGGCCAATCACTAAGTGCAGAGGTAAATCCAAACAGTACGTGCAAGAACTATTGATCATGTTGGTGAAGTTCTCATTCCTGACAGGATTGATGTTTGTGTATGTGTCTGTGTGTGTGTTTTGTCTGTAGGTCTGGTTTGCCTGGCTGGTGCTGAATATGGAAGGTGTGTTTGAGGAAGAGACTCAGCTCAGACAGTGTGTCGAGTATGAGCTTCTCTCAGATTCTAACATCTCCCCAGAACAAGCTTTAAAGGTATGCAGACAAATACACAAAAAGTGTAGTGACAATCTCAGTTGTCTGAGGTTGTGCAACATTTTATTCTCTATTTGTCAATATTGTCAATCCTGTATTGTGAAAAATTCTGATATTTCCACCTCAACAAATGTATGTATGTATGTATATATGTATGTAGGTACAGAATAATCCGGTAGTTCATAATCCGGAGTGCTGAATGTAGATGTTGCTAACGGTCTGTCTGTATCTGAGCCAGAAAGCACAGCAGAGGCTGAAGCTGCCAGTAGCCCCATCTCTGCAGCGGCTGCAGGTGTATCGTTGGGCGTGTCAGGCCTTAGCCACACCCCTTGACCATCCCCTCCTTCCTCTGGTCTGGCAGAAGTTCCTACAGCTCTACCTCAGACAGCCTGGGCCTGAATTTGGGTATGATGTACACACATCCCATCCCATAGTCAGAGAAATCACCAACCAGACTGGATTTACAGTAAAGGTACCATGCATGTGTTTGTGTCCACCAGGCTGCCTGCAGGTGGATGTATTGGACGAAGGTTCTTACAGGCTTCTTCTCAGGCCACTTTATTCAGAGATCTGAGACAGAGAATACAGGAGGTGTCCGATTTCCACCACGCTGCCAGCCAGGCCCTCAGGGTGCCCCCGCCACACATGCCCTCATCAGACAGTCATGAAGGTGATGAAGGCCCTGATGGACCCCAACCCCCTTACCTCACCTCTCCTCAGCTACACACAGAGATGGTCAGGTAGGTCTCTGATGCTTGATGTTTGCACTGAAATAGATTTTCTGTTGTATAGCAGATAGTAGCAGCCATTAGTCTGTTTACAGATACTCAGATCTCCGCTGATTGGTTGTCTACAGGTTGTTTGGTGTGTTTGCCATATGGTTGGATGATGAAACTTTGCAGAAGCAGGAAGTGTACCTTCCCTCTCTTCCTCCAGAGTATGAGCCACACAGACTTGCACAGGTCATGCAGCGGCAACAGGTGAGTGTTTCTCTTTGTGTGGTTGTATGTGTGTTTTATATTGATTAATGAAAAATGTATGGATCAGTGGTTATAGCAGGTGGTTTATGTCATATTGCTCATACATTTAAATCTGTGTTGCTTGCAGGAACTTTGGCTTGAGTTTGTGGACCAGGAGCGTCTGCAGTATGACAACAAGGAGGTTTTGTCTCTGTGGGAGAAGGTTCAAAGTGAGCCAACCTTCCTTCCGGCCCAAAACCCCGGCTTCACTGACTACACCAGCCTCAGTAATGGTACAGTGCCAAAACTGATTCTTTAGATCCAAAACAGTGCCTGTAGGTTTATTTCAGCAGAAACACAGCCGTATATGTCATGGATGGACAATTTTGACTTGTGATTTTTCAAATATGAACACACAAATCTTATGTTGATGGTGATTTTGCCCCCATCTACTTTATCCCTCAATGAAAGCATGAATATGTAGACTTTTTATTTTGTTTTTGTTGTGTACTACGCTTTTTTGCATCCACTATCGAAAAAACAAATTCCACATGGGTGTTGAAATGAAGTCTGTTAACCAGTTTGATGTTGTGCTTTGTGTCTCTCTGTGTGCAGCGAGGGAACGTATCCTGTCCAATCTGCAGAAGCATCCAGTTCCTCGTTCAGCTCCAGAACTGCAGCGCCAGAAAGCTCCAGTAGCTGTGGTCCCTACTGTCTGTCTCACCGACTCTAAAGCTGCTGCTGAACTACTGCAACAGGACCTCAGCATCCTGCAGGAACAGGCCAGGTACATGGAGATCATACACATTAGGACTTCCACATAACTCACTTGTTTTCACAAACACGTACACATGAAAACATACACAAAGGCACGCTCTGATTGTTCATTATGGTGTCAGGATTGCAGTGGCACGTGAATGCCAACAGGTGGTGATGGAGCAGGAGCTGCTGGAAAGTCTTCCTCTGCTGTATAAGAACCAACCTGAGCAAGTCACCATGGTCCTGGAATGCAAAGGGAAGGGAGGGCAGCCGTGCCAGGGTCCCGCAAACATCACTGCAACAGTATGACTGCTCACACTGCACAGAAGCCACATTTTTAAGTGTCATTGTGAAATCATTCTCCTCATTGTGTCTGTGTGTGTGTGTAACTGTGTGTGTAACTGTGTAGTGTGAGCGTGTTCAAAGACAGGAGGCAGTGCAGACTCAGATAACGTCACTGTGCAGGGACCTCAAGAGGCTTCAAACTGACTCCATCACTCCTCCTCCTCAGAGCTTGGCCCAGGCTGCTGTCCACACTGAGAACTTTATCACGTCAGTATATCAGTATAAACAGATCCCACTGTTCAGAAAGAAAATACATGATCTATATGACAATATAAGTACAAATGTACAATATGTGATAGGAAAAATGGCATTGGCTTATGTATGTTTTATTTATATGCTCAGGGCTCTGGTGAATATGTACAAGACACAGAAATCCCCAGCAGTGTGGCATGTTGGTGTGTCTGTCTTCTACCAAGTGGTCTCCTTTGTGTGTGAGGACACACTGCGACATCCACCAACACGCCAGTACCTCTCCTCATGTGTGGAGATATTGGGACAGGTGTGCATACACACATACGCATAGCACTACAAGATTTATATCAAGCATCGTTTAGCTTCATTTAGAATACCCAAAACAAAGTCAAATAGTTATGTCCTTCATCCCTTGAAAACAATTTGTATGCTTGTATGCTCCCTGCTATTAGCAGAATTGTTATTTTTATGTGGATTTTAAAAAAAAAGTAGTTGAACATTGATACCTCACAACCAAAACCCTAAATTTGAAGCGGCCACTGTTCTTCTGTCTGATTAAATTAAACATACATGAAGTAGCCAGTAAATCTTGTTTTGTTTGTAGGTGTTTATCCGGGGCAACGCAGAAGAGTGTGGACGTGTCCTGAAGACTATCCTAGAACAGAGGCGGCTTTGCCCTCTCATCTCTCCCTTCTTCACTCCCAATGCAGCACCCAATCAGCTTGTCTTCCTCTACCAAGACGTGGTGACATCCCTACACCTAGACAGTGCTGATGTCATTTTCATGCTACTCACCAAGGTTAGTCCAAACACAAATATATACTATACACCTGCAGCAGTTCAGTTACAGAAGCTAATTTTGCACTGTCCTTTGTAGTTTAATTTGACCCAGTGGCTGAATGAATCCCATCCTGTGTTTTCTGAGAGAACCCGTTTGCTGGAGTTGGTCCATGGAGCTCTCTGTGTCTGCGGCCAAGACCCCGAGCCTGAACTTCTCACACCTTTTCACCTTTTAACCAAACACTGGACCTGGCTTTTACGCCACCATTTCCCCGACCACTACAGTGACTGCCTGCGTCTGCTTATGACCAGTAAGTGTGTTTGTGTTTGTGTTTGTGTTTGTTCGCTTGTGCGCGTGTGTCAAAGGCCTGCCCCCCTTTGAGCTTGATGATTGAAATCATAATGAAGTCACAAAGCCACATCTTGAATTATCATTTACACAGCCAAATAATCAATGCATTTATGATAGTACAGAAAGAAACTGATTGATATAGTTGTTCTGTCACAGTAAATAGCATATTTTCATATTTTTTCTGATGTTTTACCTACATGATAATGTAGGTAATGAAGTAAAATCATCTTGTTCCTGATTCAAATAAAAGTAAAGTTATTTGAATCCTTCCATCAATCATTAAGTTACAGACAATAGGGTTAAAGTAGTGCAGACATACACACACACACACACACACACACATTATGGGTTTAGGTGTGTGAAGTTCTTCCAAACAAACCAGACTTTTCTCAACATCACCAGGCTCCTCAGACCAGTTACTGAGCCCAGAGTGCTGGAAGGTGACTCTGCAAGTGCTAGGCTGTTTACCTCCAACCCGCAGCAGCAAGAGCAAAGGTGAACAAGCGCTCAGCACCAGTGATGTCTCCACTCATACAGTCGGGTCCCCCAAATCTCCCTACAGATCCCCCATCAGCCTCTCTCCTCAGCAGGTGACTTATGTTGGTGTTTTTGATAATAGACTCAAAATCTCATAATCTGATAATGTCTAACTTGTGTTATTATATTTGCTCCCAACAGGTGAATGAGACAGTCGACTGGCTGAGTGACTACTTCCTGCGGAGTCGTCTCAGTAAGACAGACCTCCGCAGTTTTGGCCTCTACTCTGCCTGGACTCCCTACATCACTGAGGTCGTCTCCTTCTGGGACCATTTGGTTGGTTGTCAGATCAATGTGCTGCTCAGCATCTGTGCCAAAGAGTCAGTGGGTAGCAGTAAAATAATAAAAGGTAAGTGTCAAATGCTAGAATATATAGAGTATATTTAGACCTGTAATCATTCATAGAATTCACCAGATCTGTTTTGTGCACATACTTCATTGTTATCTGCCATCATAAAAGAGAAATGTATCTCACAGCTCTTCAAGACCTACACAGTAAGATTGTGAAGTTATTCAAGCCTTGGATCTTTCCCCTGGACACTGATGATGGCGGGTAAGTATGGCCCGTCAGATATAGATACAGATCTATAGACATTTTTTTAATTTCTGAAGCACAATATACAGTAACACCAAACACAACACAGCTAAGAAAGAAAAGAACTCATGATTCATGTTTACTTCTGTAAGTCAATCAGAGGTTTGCACTGTGTTTCTCCTGGTCGATAGATGGTGAGTTTTGTACTTCCCAGGGTAAAGCAATAAAAAACAAAACAAAGAGAATGTCAATATCAGTGTCTCTGTGTCTCAGGAACCTCAAGTGTTACCCGTGGCTGGAGACCGATGCAAGTGCAGCAGGATGTCTGGTTGGCCTGTACACCCAACTGACTGACACACTGCACCACAAGTTCAGAGGTGGGTTCCCAGCAGTGCTGTGTTCACACACAAATGAGTGTTCATGAGTTGCTGTTCTTAGTTGTCTGTGTGTGTGTGTGCGTGTGTGTTACAGATCGACTGCTCCCTGGCCAAAGAAGTGCTCTGTGGCTATGTATAATGCAGTACTGTGAGAGCTGCACCTCTCCCCGCACACCTGAATACCTGCTCTACCTTTACCACACACACCTCCGCAGCCTTCCATGGAGACACCTACATCCTGACACTCAGCTCATGGAGCAACTCTTCAATGTAAGACACTCTAACCTCTGACTGCTGACCCCTCACCCCCAGCACTGTGCACTGATCTATACATGCATGACACAGGGGAGCTTGTTAACTTGAGACCTCGGTCCTTGGCCCCCAGCTGCTATTATTAGCCAGACTTCCCGTAATTATAGTCTCAACACCCTGGTCCTAACCAAGCTAGAACCACATGGATCTATAGAGGCTAATATACAAAATCTGTACACATTCCAGGAAACACTTGATTAAAAATAATAAACCTCAATTCAATAAAAATCATATTTGCTCTTCAATTAATTGTTAAGCATGACAAAAAATGGAAAGAATTACACAAGAGGAGGAAAAGGGAAGGGAAAGCAAACCTGCTGTTTTAGTGATTCACGCTAAAATATCCAATTTGTCTATCTTGTAATGTATAGACTTTTTCAATCATAGTAGTGAAGTCAATTTTTCTGTCTTATGCATCTCTTTAATAGACAAGACATGTATAGTCAGATGTAATTTGTTTATTTTCTCGCCTTATTTTGTCTGCAGGTGGAGAGAGGAAGTCCCAAGAGCTGCTTCCTGTTTATGGGAGAGGTGTTATGTGAAGTAAATTGGGTCAGCGTCCTAAGTGACCACTTACAAACGCCTCCCACATCTACAATATATCCACTTCTACCTGACATGGGTACTCAGAAGGAATCACACGCCATGTTGGTCTATCTGCTATACATGTTAGTTTTTCTGGCAAAAGAGGAAGAACAGCTCTTGAGTCAGCAGGTGAGTTCAAACTATTTAAAACTTTTTTTTTTTTTTACAAAAGACTCATTGTTAACAACAACTTTAGATCGCTTGACCCTGCTTTTTTGATTCTTCATTTCTTCTTCCTCAACCTCCAGGACTCCCCTCTTCTCAGTCTTTTGGTCCAGTCCACCAATCTACCTTGGCACCAACTGGACCTGTCTTCATACCAGGGCATTCTGGGATATGTTAGCTCACACTACCCTCCCTCCTTCCTGCTTAGTGCTGATTCTGTGCCTCAGCTGCTTCTGAAATCACTGCGTAGTGCTGCTGGTCTCCACCCCCGCCCTAATGACACTCCCCACAGGGTGAGACAGAACAGATTTATTATCAAAATTTATTATCATAAGCCTATATCTATATAGATATTGGGAGGATGAGTGTATTCACAGATACATGCAGCGAGACATTTTTTTTTAAAATTTAGCCGTTAAATTCATTTATAACACCATAAATAAAAGGATGAAAACTGCTCACAAGAGAGATTTCATAAGAGTCTAAAATATGAATTTAAATCAGTATGACTCATCTACTCTTATATTCCCTTCTTAAAAATCTTCAATGGTATATACATTATATTGTGAATGGCAAAGTTATGTATTTATTGGTTTATCATTATGTTTTATTTATAAATCTTATTTCAGACAAACATAAACTCTTTGATCTCTGTTGTTTTCTATCTGTCAGGGGGAACCGCTGAAGGCGAGTGCATATGTGTGCTGGTGTGTGGGGTCTTTGGTGACTCTGGAGCAAGGGGGCAGCATCAGCCTCAGCACCCTGGAGACCCAGCTGGAGACACTGCTGGAGGGCATCATCACATTCAACCCGCCAGGTGAGCTGTCCTCACCATCATCCTAAACATCATCATCATCAACTCTTTACTCACCTTACTCCTCTACATCTTCCTTCTTTTTTTCTTCTATAGACAATGGTTTGGAGCAGAGACACATGGCGTTCTGCAGTCTGTTCAGCAATGCACTGACTTTGCTCAACGGAGTGGGTGTCTCAACAGGCGAGGCCCTTGCTGCTCATGTCATCACCTGGCTTGAGAGGAAGGGGAGGGGCTTTCCTATTCTGCCTCTTCTCACGGCCTGTTCCCGCTGTCTTGCATCAGTGCGTCACATGACATGCATCATGGAGGCGTGCATCACAGCGTACTTCAACCATGGTAACCAAAGTAGAAGTTTGGGGTGTTTTTTAACTGAGGATTGCAATGAATTATTTTATAAACTGACTCGCATATCAACAAGAAGGTTTAGTCCTTTAAATGTCTCTCTTTTGTATAGAAGGTTTAATGTGATATCGATATAGTTACATTATTTTTGTTTTCGTTTCCCCTTTTTTAGCTGAGGAGGAGTCTGTAGGTTGGGGTCCTGTGTTGGCATCGCTGCAGGTGCCTGAGCTCACCGTGGATGACTTCCTCTCAGAGAGCCAATCACGAGGCAGCTTTCTGACACTCTATGCCTTCATCCTTCAGCGCCTTAACACTGAATACACAGCAACCAATGAGAGAAGGACGCTGGCTCTGATTAATACATGGACCAATCAAGTCTTCCCCAGGTTTGACCCTCTCTTACTCTTAATTACTTGCCTCTTCTGGCTTTTTCGAATTTCCATCATTTTGATTTTGTGAATTGAATTCATATTCCTCACTACATGTGCCATTATGTGTTTTGTGTGTCCAGTGGTCCTGGTGATGAAGCCAAGCTGATTCTTTGGTGGCACAAGGCAATGAATCTGTCAGCAGAGCAGCTGCAGCCGCAGTCGGGCCTCAGCGAAGTGTCCGGAATCGTCATGGGACTGTTGAAGTTGCAAACCAGGCTGCTTCAGCTGGGAGAAGAAAGAATCAACTCTGGACTACTAGGAGCTATAGGCCTCGGGAAGAGGTCTCCTGTTTCTAATAGGTAAGCTCACATGTATTTTGTTAAAATAAAACGGCTGATAATGATAAACCAGCTATTAATGTGAGTCTATTGTGTGTTTAGGTTCAGGGTGGTGGTACGCAGTCTGGCAGCATTCCTTTCAGTCCAGGTACCATCAGAAACTGAGCTCCGACTTCAACCCACCAGCGACTTGCAACTTTCTGCAAAAGCACAGCAAGTATGCAGCAAAAACTGCAAATAGTGTTTTCATTTTGTAGTCTACAATTATTTCCTAAAATAACCTTTCTTCTTTTTATGTGGATGCAGACACTGGATATGTTGGAGGCCATGCCAAGCAGTAAGCAGTATGCTGAGTTAAAAGACTCTGTAAATAAAGCTGTTCAGTTCATCCGCTACCCAGGCCACTGTCTCAAAGATGGACCCCGACTGCTCGCCCTGCTAGCCAATCTCCTGTACCCTGACCTCAAATACCTGCACATTAACATTGACTGAACCTGACATCCCTGCTGGAGATTTGCAGGACGTTCTTCTTCCGTGGCAAATAAAGTGACAGTAAAACTGTTTCCTGGAGCACAAAGTTTCCAAGTAGTGGCAGTAGTACTGAATTACCTTTTACTATTATATCAGCGAGAGCTTTGTGCGAGTGAAAATGACTCTTTATCAGTGTTTCCTGTGCAATTGTGACAAAAGCTTTTCTCACAGGGGATGAAGGATAAAACCAGTGAGAAATAAAAGAGATATTGTTTTCTAAACTTTTCTTGCACTTTGCATTCTGCTCACTTGTTGCGTTTTATATAACCTGCCTGCTGGTTTTCAAAACAGAATATTTACCAGGATGATGTTTAAAGCGCTTTCTTTGTTTCTGCCAAGGATGTCATTTTTGTCTGCTTAGCTGCTTAAACCTTCTCGACAATGTGCTGTGGTCATTTCATCTGTTTCTGTTACAAAATTTGCCGCCTGAAAAAGCACATAGAAGCCCTAAAAAAATACATTTGACTATATGAATGGAAACCAAAATGCTGCCTGGAATATAAACACTTTTGTATAAAGTAATGTGTGCAAAATAATACAAATAGCTAATGCTGTTAGTATTACTAAAGGAGCAGGGACCCTAGTTACAGCATATAACTTGATTTATATACAAAAAATAGTATAATGTAATAATCATTTGAGGATAAAGGCATGTATCAGACAAGTATCAGACTTTCAGCATTCCTGTACATCCAAGAAAAGTTTTGACATTTTAATTAAATCTGTTGCTCTGTGTCATCATAATAATAGTCGTGATGCACTTCTGCAGCCTGAAGCTCGCCTTATTGCCTGTGTTATGTAGTGACTATTAATGTCAAATGTATTTCTTTTTTTATGAGTCAGCGATCAGGAATGGGTCTGTAGGGCCGCTGCAAGAGAGGAGTTACAGTGCCAGGTTGCACAAAGTAGTCAATAAAGGGAACTGAATGTCTCGCAGCTGCTATTTATCAACCAACTCAGTCATCTAGGAACATACAGTATGTAGTACACTGAACCTCTGAGAGCCGGAAGACTGATCTTAAATCATGTGGAAAAACACTCATGAATTGAGTCCAGTTCCAAGAACCAGTGAGAACAGAGATCAAGACACAATACATACAGTAATCCGGATTCTCTGTATGTTACAATGCAGATGGTCAAACTGAAATTGAAGCTTCTTTATCGGACAAGCCTGTTATGACAGGCATGCACTGTGCCTTAGTGATTTGATTGGCATCCCTGTTTTCTTTTCATTTGTGTCCTCAACTGAAAGAAGCTCTCACAAAGGAGGTAGTCGATAAATTGAGCTGTGTGCTTTCAAGTGTGTGTATGTGTAAGCATGCACCCAGAATCCTCATTTGACACCGCAGTGTCTGTCTGTCTTTAGGCAACAGCGGTCTCTATGGTTACAGGAAGGGTAGAAAGTGAACGAGGAGGTGGAGAGGACGGGGTGTTCTGAGGCTGTGAGAGGGAGAAGGAGGAGGGGAGATGGAAGATGCTTACAGACACTCATGGCTGCCTTCTCTTCGTGCATGAAAGCAGCCTCCTGTTTATTCTGTTAACATCATGTCTCTCACTGTCTAATTGAAGCAATTGACATTAATATGACAGTTAGCTCTGAAACATTTCCCTCTTCCTTAACTCATCCCATGTTCTCAGCCTCTGTACTGAGGACCCATTGCTGAGACAGAGTATTCCTGGCAGACACATTAATTGTCTGGCAGTTTCCCGTGTCACCATGGAAACCCAGCATCAGGTCGGGGATAGTTGTTCCTAGACTGTTTCAGTGCACATTCAGCATCAAAGCAGCACATGGATCAGCTCCCATCGGTCATCACTAGCAGTCAGGATGAAAACAAACACACAAACTACATCCAGTCCAGAAACAGATAGTATAAAGTGAACTACTGCAGTAATGTGGCTGTGTTTTCTGAAACCTGACTAGTTATACAATAACCTCCGACAGTAATGACTAAGAAAACATTTTCAGTAGATGTTTCTGTCGATGTGTTGCAGTTGATTACAGCATGTTCCAGTGTCTGTCACAGGCTGGGCAGAGGGCCCCCACATGAATAACACTCCACTACTGACCAGTTGCTCTTGTAGGACAGCTGCACCGGCCCTAAAGTCCCTCCCTGCTGCCAAAACACACTCAGCTGGACATACAGGAATGCCTCTCTCTGTTCTCCTCTGCAGCCATGACTTTTCTACATGATTGCATTGTTCTGAGTGTTTAGCGTGTGTGTGTTTGAGAGAGTCTGCGTTGTACATGCATGTGTGTGTCAGACAGACTCCTCCATCAAGACACCCACTTTTCTCGCACCTCCTCGCCAGTCCGGAGGGGAGTGATGACTCAAGCTTAGAAGAGCCTTTATTTCTCTGTCTCTCTCTCTCTCTTCACCCTGCTGAGCGTACCTTTCTGTACAGTTAATGATAAAAGTCATCGATAATGAGTCAGACCTCCATTGGTGGTGTAATTTTTTTTTTTTTTTTTTTGAAAGCTGGTTAGGTTGCTTGCTAATCTGTGCTGGACTGAGAAGAGTTGACTGAGATGAAAGTTTTGGCCTTCAGAACATATTGAGTGAGTAAGTGTGTGTGTGTGCGTGTGTGTCTGTGTGTGTGTGTGTGTGTGTGTGTGTGTGTGTGTGTGAGCACCAAATCTTACAATGATAGAGATTTTTTTAACCAGTGTTGGTTTATATCTGGATTGTGGCACTGATAACTGAATTTGCGTCCCAGAATTTCTAGCAGCAACCTTGAATTGAGGTTTGGGCTACTTTTGAAATTAAATTTGAGATGAGGTGCCTGTATTAAGGTCAAGGCATTAGCATTAGGGTCAGGATTAAGGGTAGGCTGGTTTACTTTGGGAACTGTGAAAGTTTAGAGTTAGAGAAAGTCATAATTTGAGAAAATGTCTTCTTTTTTTCTCATTGAAGGATTTTTGTGAGGCGTTTTCCATTATTCAAATCAAGGGTCTAAGGACAGAAGATGTTGTATTGCTATACATGTTGTAAAGCCCCTTGAGGCAGAGATGTGATTTATGATATTGGTTTAGTTGAAGTCTAAAAGCAAGACATTAAAAATACAATTCAGGGTGAAAAGCAGGGTGTTTGTTTTGAAGGAAATTGTATAAATTAGGAGCCAAGGTTAGGGAAAGGGGTTCAACTGTTGGTTATTTTGAGAATTTGGGTGCTGTGGAAGTAGGATGTGACAGAAAATACATGTTCAGTCTTCAAAAAAGATAGAAGATCAAAATGTGTGCGTGTGCATGAAGTCATCATATGACTCAGCAGTGTTTATACTAACTCAACCCAGGCACAACTACAGGAGAACACTCAAACACACACTTTTATCAGGTGATTGTTATTCTGTCAGCTATCAGGACACAGGTCTCTCTCTCTCTCTCTCTCTCTCTCTCTCTCTCTCTCTCTCTCTCTCTCTCTCTCTCTCTCTCTCTCTCCAAATATGACTTGGTTTTGTTGCACAGTGAAACCCACAGCAGCCTCAAACCTCTGACATGCCTGATTACACAGCATTTTCCAAAGGGGGAGATCTTAAGTAGCCAATAATATGTCACTGGTCATCTTCTAATTCAAATTCCTCAGTCAAACTTCATTTGCACACATAGTCTGAGAGTGTGTTTGTGAGCAGACCTTGAACAAAGAGTCCTGCAGGCTGCTGGCTGAGGGCTGGGCTTTGCTCTCCACACTGAAAACATATTTTCAGACACCGACAGGATCGGAAACAAGACAAGGTAACGGAACACATATACTGTTCTGCATTTTAAAGCGAAAATGCCTTAATTTGTGCAGATTTTAAATTGATGTAATCAGACCACTGACATTAAGAATTAAGGATGGCTGACTTATGATACATCAAGACTTTGGAATAGAGTTATAACTTCTTATTACAGCCTCGTCTCAAAAGTTAATTATTTTAATAACAATAATAATAATTTATGAGCCTTTCTCTCTAAATCTCGTTATTTGATGATGACTTCAGTCCCCCTTTATTTCCGCTTACACAAACACCGTCGGGGAGATGAGTGATGGATGTACTGCAGGTTTATGGCTGAACGGGCAGTTGTCCGAGGTTTTCCAGTGAAACGTCAGATGCACCTCAGCGTTTGGTCACCGACTATTTCAGAGCCTGTGATCCTCCCGGCGTCCTGACGTCAATTCATAAGGACCCAGCAGAGCCGGGGCGGCTGGCACATAGCGGGGCTGAAGCAAAGAAAGAGAGGAAGGAGGAATAACAGAGCCGGACCATGATGATCTGATATTCCCCATAAACTGCTGCTGAGCATTCTGGTAGGGTCTTCATTCATTTCCCTATCATTTGTTTCCTATTGTTATTACTATCTATAATATGCTTTTGAACCTGGTTCTCTGAGTCGGGGTTTTGTGTAGCCTTTTTTTTTTAATGGTCGGGCTTGTGTTTATCGGTATGTCTTTGTCTGTAGTAGCAGCAGCATATAAGCAGCATATTATAATGTAAATGATGTAACCAGGCTTTCTTTTTCGCCTCTCTTGTTCCAAACAGAGACTCACTGTGTCTCAGTGGAGGGCTTTCTGCTGTCTGACAGGTTGTGTGTGTTTCTGCCCAGCTGGTTTAACATAACCAGAGCTGGGGCAGACCATGCCAAATCATTAAATCTAGCTCAAAATCACAATATTTAAAAAAAAGCATTAAATTATTCCAAATATTATCCATCTACTTTATGCTGAGCTTGTATGGAGAAGCCCTTTTGATTAAGCAGATGAAGGGGATTCCTCTGACTCTACATCAGCATGGCAACCGTATCCCTGTAGCAACAGTTAGTAAAATCTGTGTCCTCTTTCCCAACTGACTATATAACAGTATCACTCTGTATTTCTCACCAGAGAATCTGACCACAAGTTTGAACACAAGAAAAAGAGCGGTTGTCTCAGTCCCAAGAGTGTATGTGTGTGTGTGCAGCCATGGGGAAGGACTACTACAAGACCCTGGGCATCCCTAAGGGCTCCAATGAGGAGGAGATCAAGAAGGCCTACCGACGCATGGCGCTGCGCTTCCACCCTGACAAGAACAAGGATGCCAACGCAGAGGAGAAGTTCAAGGAGATCGCAGAGGCCTACGAGGTCCTCAGCGACCCCAAGAAGAGGGTCGTCTATGACCAGCTGGGAGAGGAAGGTGAGAAGACTGCCATTTGTCTGTCTGTGCCTGTATTGAGCGGGATCATTGAGTGAAAACCGGTCAGAGGGTGCAGGCTTCAGCACTGTGTCAGTGAAGCCTTGTTAAATAGGTGTTATGATGGATTAAGTGTTATTGAAATAGCTCAGGAACAGACTCAGCATCTAATATCACAGCAGAGGACTTTGGTGGGTTTTGTCCACTGAAGTAATAACGCTGTGTCTCCTCCACGTTGTCATGTTTGTGTTTAAATGCAGGTACCGGAGTGTGAGTGTGTATTGTTATCTGTGGTGTCAATAACACTTACCAGCGCTGATTCTTTTTAGTCCATCTCTACTTAAGTGTGTGTGTGTGTGTGTGTGTGTGTGTGTGTGTTAGCTGACAGACAGATGGCTTATGATTATTACGTAGTTGAGATATGAATACCAGTGACTGGTGTAGTTTGCATTTGTGGGTGTTGTGCATGTGTCTCTGTCAAGATATGTGTGTGTGGATATTAGTGTGTATATTTGTGTGTGCGTGTGTTAGATGGAGTGACCTGGTATTTCGTGAGTTTTTCCACCTTCAGCGCTGTTGGAAGATCAGTGATGCTGTGGGATTTTTCCCGCCCACGCGGGCAGGGCTCCACTCTTTTTTCTTCTCTCTTCCTGTTACCCACACTCAGCCTTTTCTGAACAGTGTCCTGTGTCTGGAGTTTTATATAAATGTGTGTTTTCAGCTAGTGGGTGTTGAGTGTGTGCATGTGCATGTGAGGTTTCACGTTCCTCTTTCTCTTTTTCTCTCTCTTTCTCTCTCAGGTTTGAAGACAGGAGGCAGCAGCTCTTCAGGTGCTCCCGGCAGCTCAACGTACCACTACACCTTCCATGGAGACCCCCACGCCACCTTCGCCTCCTTCTTTGGTGGCTCCAACCCTTTTGACATGTTTTTTAGCTCCAATCGCAGCCACAACCGCTCTAACGGCTTCTCTTTCCACAACGACCACAGCAATGATGCAGAGCAGGACATGGACATGGATGAGGATGACCCCTTCGCTCATTTCGGGAGACAGTTTGGATTTCCAGGGGGGATGAACAACGGCTTCCCAGGGGAAGGCCGCAGGAGGAGGGGGGCACCATCAGAACGCCTGGGGACCGGTCGAAAGCACCAGGACCCTCCGGTGGTCCATGAGCTGAAGGTCTCTCTGGAGGAGATCTTCCATGGCTGCACAAAGCGCATGAAGATCACCCGCCGCAGGCTGAACCCAGATGGGAGGAGCATGAGGACAGAGGACAAGATCCTCAACATTATCATCAAGAAGGGTTGGAAGGAGGGGACCAAGATTACCTTCCCAAAGGAGGGGGACGAGACCCCTGAGAACATTCCTGCTGACATAGCCTTTGTGCTTAAAGATAAAGGGCATGCCCACTTCAAGAGAGATGGTTCCAATATAATTTATAACTGCAAGATCAGTCTAAAGGAGGTACGTCTGCCCAATATCATCTCCTCTCTCTTTCTTCTGTCTTAGTACCTGCTTTTCTATCCATCAACCATCTTCTCTCATCTACATGGTACATGTAGGACCATGTAGATGAGTAGATAACAGTAGCTAAAGTTGGAGGTTTGATTCCCAGTGGAGCAAACTAAGCAAAAAGTTAATGCATTCATGGAGCTGCAAAGTCAGAGCCAAAAATAGCATGTTTTTCTCCCATTCTTTCTCTCATTCTTGTTACTGCAACCTGGGCAAACAGTGGATGTATGCCAGCAGAGAGGTGTGACTGTGCTTTAAGAGTAGGATTATATCCTGGGTGGCTAATTATATAAAACATATTGAAGATAAATGTGTGTGTTGCTGGATGGAACGACCAATAAGGAATCGAGTCTCTGTCACTGCGGTGAGAAGCAGCAGGAATGTGGTGTCCTTGTGTGACCGGCATAGAGCCATCATCCTCCTCTTGTTCTGTCTGCTGTGCAAAAAACATACATGCAGGCAGACATATATAAAGCTACACATAAACATGTGTGCAAGAACACACGTACACACACATACACATACACTTGCATCTTCAAGTGTATTTGCAAACACACTCAGTTAAAGATGGATTGTAGTGTGACTGTTGTGACAATCCAAGCTTCTATTACTGTAGGATATTTAATTAGGGGCTCCTATGAGGGCGATGGGTCCAGCGCAACTCTCTCATAAGATTTAATGTTTCTAATCAAGCTGCCACTTATCGCTACTCATGGTTAGCTTAATAGCAGGTGTATGTTACAATTTTCCAGCATTGTTATGAAGACAGCCTTATTGATGAGACCACTTTAGTGTTTGTTAAGTCGCATTAAGTAGGAAATGGTACATGATCAAACCTGCATAAAATTGCACTGTACAAGTCCAACAGCTACTGTAAGTCCTGCAGCCAGCAGCCAGATAAGAGACTTAAGTCTGATGAAGCTAAAGGAAGGATGGGGGGGTGGATATCAGGGAAGTGGGTCAGATGATTCAGTATCCAAAGCAAATAAGAGCTCATATTCCACTGCTCCGCTCTGCTCTGCTTCCCCAAAGATGCGATGCTAAATGCTGCAGTGAAAAACACAGCACCAGCTACATTCTGCATGCCAGACAACCTGCCACACGGCACATATAGTGTATATACTATAACCCAGCCAGCCAGGTGATTGTTTAAATTTGCAAGAAATTTAGATTAGATTAGATTTAGATTATTATCTAGTTATTTTTTTGGTCATATTTCAACTGCTGTATGATTCCTCTGGTATTTGATTGCTCAATTATGTTTTCTGCCTGAAGCATGCCCTGATGAGCAGCTTGTTTAGTGCCCGCGTGAAACACACTGTAAACTCCAGGGGAAAACTGCTAGAGGCAGCTTCCATGTCTTCACTGTGACAGCAGTCAACAGTTGGAGAGCTTAGCATGACTTTGACACATTGATTTCCCTGAAAATGATCCACACCTGGCTCTATAGGTTGGCTCTCTCTGGTATTAGTGATGCCTCTGCAGTGTGGTGCTATCATCAGTACACTGTAGGAGTACACTGCATCTTTAGGTCCTTTCACCACTGCATTCAACTCAACGTATCCAAACACACGTAGGTGTTAACTGTAGATACTAACTATAGCTGGTGGGCTCTAAAAGATAAGTGGCTACTGCTCCACCTCTGATATCATTTAGAAAAGCAGACACACTAGTCAGGCAGTGTGTGTTTTAATCCTGCCTTTAAATATAGCAGTAGTCACCAGTATTCAGGACAAACATGTATGAAGGGTAATGTGTGTGTGTATCTATACTTATGAGTACTGAAATGACAGTGATAGTCTTGTGAGGACTCTGTTCGGTTCAATGAATGGAAGTCAATACAACATTCTCACATGTAAAGCAAAATCAGAGTGTATGTGTATGGCTATTTATGTCTCCGTCTAGAGCTGCGTTGTCTGAGCAGAGGTTTATGCAATCAGATCAGCTGGCAGTGTGTGTCGAGTGTCATGGCAACCTATCTCTCTGTGTAAAGACTTGTGTTAGTGAATGGAACTGCTCATTACATGAGGATGAGCCAGCAGTCTCCATCACAGTCAGGCTAAATCACCCCCTAATGTACAGTATGTAATAGGTAAAAGGAGGCTGGAAAACTGAAGCAGCTGCTCTGCCTGGCTGAACCTGTCCATATGTCCGTCCCTTTTGGTTAAAAAGTCCACCCGACGAGACAAGAAAATCCCCCAACCGTCTTTGATCATTGATCACATAATGACACGGACAGTTTATCCATTAGTTTTAGCTTTTTACTCTTTATTTTAACAATTTCCTTACCGTATGTTAAGCTAACCATTTTAAATGTTTATCCAAAGCTATCTAGTTTAACTATTAATCCAACAGTTAACAGTAATTGATAACTTTAGCTACTTCAGCAGTTATCCTATACTTTAAGCAAATTATTAATAACATTACTTTTTTAGCTACATATTTCAGCTAACTGTTTAAACCTCTCTGTTCACTTGCTATTGCTTTTAGGCACTCTCAACATGTGGACTCAATATATATTATATTATTAGATATATTTTTCATATTGTACTTTTTTGTAATTTTTCAATTAGCTACTCCACAATCTTTCCACATATCCCAAGGCAACTACTCTTATAATGAATTATAGGTCATCTACAATGGTTTTCCGTCCTTGCACCTTAATGGTATTTATTCACTAACTTCTACTCACTAAATTTTGTTTTGTAAATTAAACAGTTTCTTAGGAAAGCATTATATAAGAAAAGTTTTTTTATTCATCAGGATGTTCATTCATATATACATACATATCTATATATAGGGTTTTAAATAGTTCTTTCTATTTAGTGCTAATCTGGTGAATGATGCTCACTGGAAAGCCTGTGAAGTCATGATAACCACAGGTTTCTCTGTTTAGTTTAGAGCTTTCTACACTCTGACGGGCTTCATCAGGCATTGTGATAAGGAGATGAGGCTTAGTGTGTGTTTGTGCGTGTACATGTGTGTGTTCTCTCTTCTTGGTTTGCCAGGCCATCTGACAAGTCCTCCAACTATTTACGAGCTCAGCCGATTCCTGCCTCACTTCATTAGCTCCGGTTATGAGGCCGCTTCTAAAATTAGTCCCCTGTGCAATGTGCAGCCCCTCCAACACTGACACAGTTAAACGTACACTCAACACACACACACACACACACACACACACACACACACACACACACACACACAGAGACAAAGACTGGAAAACCTTTCCACTGCCAAGTCATGTTTTCCTAATGTTCCTGCTGTTCTGTGGACCCCACAGTGCTGAGTCCATACTAAAACGATTTATTACTAAGGCCTACTTTTTCTTTCTCCTTCACACACACGATGAACACACACAGAAAACACTTGGAAGTTTGACTTATTAGGTTGACATACTGGTTCGTTGGTTTGTTCATGGAAACATTAAGTCATCAATATATTCATGGCTTTGGCATTTCATTCCTTCTAAAGATATTAACCCACTCAATCTCCTTTCCTTTCCCTCTCCTCTCTAGGCATTGTGTGGCTGCACAGTTAGCATTCCCACACTGGAAAACCGCATCATCTCGCTGCCCTGTCATGACATCATCAAGCCAGGGACAGTAAAGCGACTCAGAGGGGAAGGCCTGCCTTTTCCCAAGAATCCATCACATCGCGGTGACCTCATTGTGGAGTTTTCAGTCCGTTTCCCTGACAGGATTCCCCCTCAGTCCAGAGAGATTATCAGACAACACCTCCCCCAGTCATAGAAAGACTCCACAACCACACACTCCAGACTAATTAATGGCCCCAACCCAGAAAACCAACCCTTAAAACTCCTTCATCCAATTTTCCTTTGTATTTTTTACCCTCAATTTAGTAACCCTTCACACTCCCAGTACCCACATCCTGCATTAATGCGCTCGGCATTAAACAGACGTTTGTAGGGACTTCACAGTGGGAGGAAGAAGGACGAATGCCAGGATGAATGGCAGTATCAGGATGTAATTATTTGTGTTTTGTCTTTTGGCCCACACACACACAAGCACAGTGGAGTGGTGCTGAGGATGGGCTCAGCACAATTGTGGCTTTTAACGGGAACTTTTTTTCTTAACTCTGTTTTTTATGGATTTATCAGTGGTTTTATATGCTGCCCAACTATCTGATCTCATCTTTTTGTGATAGGATGAAAGCATGGTATATTTTTAAAAGACAAATTTTTTCCAGGATTTCCTTTTCAAAAGGAAGTTTCAAATAGGAAGTATTTATTATTACCTTGAGTGTACCAGCAGCTTCAGTGTGTTCAGTGCATACACTGGTTTTAACATAACACCCCTTTCACCCCGCCAGTCTTCTTCTCTCATGCTAATAAAGCATTCTGCTTCAAGTTTGTAGGCCGTCTAATGTTAAGTGATCTGTCTCCCGCAAAATCAGTTATATTATGATCCATGTAATGCCACAGCACACTTAAAGTCCCACATTACGTAATAGTATTAACATATCTCAACTGCATTGGAAAACATGAAATGACAATCACATGCTGTAACAACAGTATAAAAGCTCGGATAATACAATCTGTACATAATATGGGTGCTTTCACTTCTGAGCCACGTGGCGACTCTGAACTGAAGAGCCTGGCTCACTATCTGAGGGACATTTAGGTGCCTTAGCTCGGTGTCGTACCACACACACACACACAGGTCACATTGTAATATCTACAACCAGCCATGTTCAGAGCACAACAGACAGCATTGAGACAGCTGGTAATCTTGGGAAAACAGTAAGCAATGTAAAGCCAATCACCATAATGTACTGTATGTAAGCAAGAACAATAGATACTTTGAATTTTGCCAGGGAATGCATCCCCGTAAAGTGCCATACAGTACAGGTTGGATTTCCCAGAGGAATACAAGCATGACCTTAGTCATTCAGTGCATCTGAAGTCCATAGTAAGTATTTGAGATTCCTCTGGGAAAGCCAGCTTTGTTGTGTATATTCTGCTTTGTCTTGTGCCATTTGAAGGCCAATGTCTTGGTGCTACTGTGAACAGTGCCAAAAACAGACCACCTTGGTTCATGATTTGATAACTGCTTTTGTCCTCTGGAACATCTGTACATCAAACTTTGCATCTGTTTTTTCAAGTAGAAGACCCTGTTTAGGAAACAGGTTTTGTAATTTTGCAGCAGCTGTTTTCTGTGTCAGCTGCAGGGGGCTCCGAAAGCTCCCTTCAGCTCTTCCTACTGTAGTTTATAGCGATAATTAAATATATGTATGATTATGGTTTATGCAGACAAACCTAGTCAGTGATATATATATATGTGTATATATCATATGTGTGAGAAATGTTTGAATGCAACATGTTGATAAATGCACTTTTTATGTCACACAATACTGACGAAACTGTAAGACGATCCGAGTGACTTGAAGGACTTGTCTGAGTGTGTGAACGTCCTGCCTCTCAGAGCCTCCAGAGACATCGGAGTGTGGCTGCAACCAGAATGCACATGTGCTGCTGTTGAAAGACTCACTGTCACTGCTTATGTGCATTTGTCAATATTTATGATCTTTTCAAAGCAGCAACAAATAAACCAAATGTGTGAAATTAAATGTTTGTGTCATTTGAGTTTCTCTTTCAAAAATTAACATGACTTTGGTGAGATGTGCACCTCAAATTATTCAATTGTTTGAATGTGTTCCACGTAAACGTCACAACCAGAATAAGAACAAAACCCGGATAATACCCAGATATACTAATGAGCATGCAAACCTATTAACTGATCTGCTATCAGTCTATCAGAAACAAATAAAGGGAGCTAATTGTTCGAATCTAGTGTGATCAAACATTTGTTACCTATGTTGGTGAGTTCAGTGGAGTTTCGACATTTTCCAGCAGTTTGGGTTATAGATAAACAAATTAAGCCAGACTTTGACCTCACCCAGTTTAAACACGGATGGACAGTTACTCTCAGCTGATCACAAGTCCGTCTACCAGAGCCATCCCAGGTAGGAACTGAACTATAGTCTTGACTGAAAAACAAAAAAATAAAACTTGTTTATACTTCATATTTAATCCATACAACATTTGCTGACTGTGTTAGAACATTGTTAGTCAAACTCCATTCTGCAGTCAGGAGGCAGTCAGGATAACATGTGAAACAACTGCACTGGTTGATGAAAGGTGTGTGTGTCTGTGCGTGCATCACATGGTAAGAATATTGCAGACAATTAACAAACCATGGCAAGGCTCTCCGAGAAGTGCTGCGGTAAAACCACACTGTGACTAATGTCATAATGTAATAAGGATAGGTTCACAGAGAGTTTATATTTCTACTGAAATACACTTTTCAGCATTGAGGGTGAAAAGGCAAATAACAAGAAAAAGCAGCTCCAAAGATTTGAGCTGTTGCTTGCACCTATATGCTGCTGTAGTGCCGAAGTTAATGAATTCAGATGTGAGTGATAATCAGTAACAGAGTATCAAGACTTTGTCATGATGACTAGCCTGCTGCTGGGTCCACATCCATCAGAGTATCTACATGTAAACACCTCATAAACTCTTTTGTCACTGTCTTTGATGTGTCAGCTCCTCACAGTCGGAACATGAGCACCTTCGTGACTCTCTCGACAGGGCAGAGGATGCCCATGGTTGGGCTCGGCACATGGAAGAGTGCTTCAGGACAGGTAGACATGTTTGTTAAGAGAAACCATGTTTCTGGAGACTGATAATGCTGAAATGATTAAGAAACAAGTGTTTGGGCTGCGTCTGTATCTATGTGTTTTCAGGTGAAGCAGGCGGTGCTGGCAGCTTTAGACTGTGGGTACAGACACATTGACTGTGCGGCTGCGTACAGCAATGAACAGGAGGTGGGAGAGGCTCTAGCTCTCAGGATCGGCCCGGGCAAGGTCAGAAACTCCGGCGATGCTTCGTTCAGATATTGCTTTTGACAGTTTAATCTTGACTTTGGAATCTCAACTCAAGTTTTATTTACTCACTCATTCCAGAGCTTTCAACCATATCACTTGATCAGTAGATGTAACTTGGTCACTGTAAAGGTTCAGTTATTTGGAGCATTTGGACATCTCGTCCTCGTTGGCTTAAAAAGTTCATTCTCAAGACAAGATCAAGAGTTAGTTATCAAGACATCTGATAACTAAATAAATTCAATGTCCACTTACTGGCTTCTTCCAGAGTCTTTGTGCTTTAATGCTGAGAATAACAAAAGGTTTCTTTGAATTACAATTGAGCAGCAATGTGCTGATGAAGACAGTGTGATAAGGTTTAAAGTCCTGCAATAAGTGAATAAGTTGACCTTGAGTTTTGAGTTGAATATTTGTCAACTTGATTTAATTTGGTTTAATTATCATTATGTATAATGTTGATAATTAATTTCCTCTTAGTTGACTATGACATGTCAGTAACCGGGACAGCTGATAAAGTAGAGTAGGCTATGAATGTTTGGTTTTGGTTGGGAAACTGGAAACTGGGGTAAGTTTAGGGTCGGATTTGGGATCAGGGTCCATGTTAGAGATATACAGCAAATAGTCGGGTGACATTTTGTTGAGTATTTACTTTTTTTAACATCTGATAACTGAGTATCAGTCAGTCAGACAATGCAAATGTTTCCTTGAATTCAACAATAAGTAACTTATAGACCAGTCCCCCTTTTTTCCTCCAGGCTCTCCATCGTGAGGAGCTGTTTTTAACGTCCAAACTGTGGAACACCAAGCATGACCCCGAGGATGTTGAGGAAGCATGCAGGACGAGTCTGGCCCACCTGGGTGTCTCCTATTTGGACCTGTACCTTATGCACTGGCCCATGGCATTTCAGTGAGTGGCCACACACACACACACACATACACATACACACAGACACATCCATGAAAAATGATTTCCTCCACCTAGTCTTTAAGTGTGTGTCCCACACTTGAGTGTATAGAGGGTGCATTACGGATCCCATTACTTGAAGCAGCCTCTGTGTTCTGTGTGTGTATGTTTTAGGCGGGGGAAGGAGCTGATGCCTCGACGGGAAGATGGAAGTGTGTGTTACTCTGACACACACTACCGAGATACTTGGGCGGCCATGGAGAGCCTAGTGGACAAAGGTCTGGTCAAGGCCATAGGGCTATCCAACTTCAACGCCAAGCAGACTAATGACATCATCAGTATGGCCAGACACAAGCCTGCAGTGAACCAAGTACAAATAACAAAACTGCGTATGACTGTGATTACCAGTAAGCTTTGAGAAGGTTTTTACAAATATGCTGAAAAAGCTGTATATTCTGTGTCTCTTTGTTGTACCGTAGGTTGAATGTCATCCATTTTTATCTCAAGCAGATCTGCTGGCTTACTGTCGGTCAGTATAATTATGGTTTATTCCTTTTGGTTTATTTTTTTTGGAAGGTCAGAACTATCAAATGATGTTCCTACTGAGCCAGTAACCTCATACCTGTGCCTCAGGTCAGTGGCAGTTTGTGTGACAGCCTACAGTCCTCTGGGCAGTGGGGACAGACCGTGGGCTTCTCCTGATGAGCCTAGTCTCCTGGAGGATCCACGACTGGGAGCCATTGCCCGGAGATACCAGAAAACACCTGCCCAGGTCATACTCAGGTAAGAGAGGAAATCTTTCAGTAGTAGGTGATTGAAACCAACACTCTAACCTACATTACCAAGCAGTTTTGTTATATCCCTGGATTATGTTAACATGTGTAAACAGAGAGTGAAACCCCCGACACATATCCGCAGGTGGCACGTTCAGAGGGGCGTAGTGTGTATCCCTAAAAGTGTGACACCCTCCAGGATCCAGCAGAACTTGCAGGTGTTTGACTTTTCCCTGTCAGAAGACGACATGAAGCTGATTGAATCCTTCAACTGCAACGAGCGCTTCATCGTCCCAACAGTTGAGGTGAGTCAAAGTTCTCAGGACACCACACAAGATTGCAAAAGCACTTCTTCCCCTGGACGGAGACCTTGTAGAAACTTTTACTTTAAAAAAAAAACGTCCTGATGAGAGCGTTGATCCTGTTTCTTAGAGAACAGGGCTGGTTTTATAAGATGTGGAGTTATTCTTTGTATGCTGTGAATACAAACATTTGTATATAACTAACTTTTTTTTCCATAGAGGGAAGGCAAGAAAGTGTGGAGAGATGCCGAACACCCTCATTTCCCTTTCCATGATCTTTACTGAGTACACACACAACGAGGAGTCCAGTATTTTCTTTTTAAATAAATGATAATTGTCACATTGACGAAAACAAAACTGTAATCAAAATATGTGTTCCTTTTTTCTTTGGGATGAATTACTTTGATAATTAAGGCACACTGTTAAAAACTCACACTTGACCTTCCTATTAATTTGTCTGAAATTGGTTGCCCTCACCTTGAAATCCTTTGACCTTTACTAGTTTAGTGAGATGTGTTGTACTGAATTTATATATAATGATCATGATTCATTTGACTCTGATGCTTTCATGTGGAGTATGTTCACAGTTGCAGATTAAAAAATAAAAATGTGTACTTTGTTTCATTCTGTTTACTGGGTCTATTAGAGGATTAGTTGTCCCTTTTCGGTGCTGCAACAGATTTATGCTAAATCTAAGATTCACATGCATCTTTGCAGAAGCATAATTCCAATTTGACAGACCAGATGATCATCCCAGCTTGTTTAGAAAGTTTAAGATGGGATATCTGTGCCTTCAGAAAACAACAAGCAATGGACCAAGTGGATTCAGGTGATGGCAAGAAGACGCCAAGTCTGCCCTCTGAACAGGGCAGTAAAGCCAGCACATGAGTGCAAAAAATTCATGTGCAGGAAGCACATGTGCTCGCCATGAGGAGACTAATGGAAAAGTATTGAGATTATATTGACAGAAAATATGAAATATTTATAGTGAGTATAAGAATTACCTGTTTAAATAACCATTTTTTAAATAAAAAATATAATTGATGGATTTTAACATGTGTTTACAGGTTCAGGTCAGGTTTAAAAAACATACACATACATACATTAGACATATTTTCTAGTCACTTCTCACCAACACTGCAGATAATGAAAGTCAGTTTTTACCACTTTTACTGCCACAGTGACACTGTGTGGTCAGTAACAGAACTGCCACTCTGCACAATGACAATATCATACGCTTGAACTTGGATCACATGCATGTTTCACTGAGTTAAGATTTTTAACTCTTATATACTGTTCAAGTTCAAATTCTACCCATTTTTACATTTGAGAGCAGTAAAAACTAAACTAAGCTTTTAGCTTAATAATTTAATGACTTCCCAATACAAATATTTCAACCTTTTTTTATTTGTCTGATACACACTGTACATAACGAGGGTGAAGGAGGAATTATGTAGGTCTCATGTTCTGCAGGAATGATTTGTAAGGGGAAGGGGTCACATGTAAAGGAATAAGAAAACTCCAAATTCTGCAACAAAAAACTGAATTTTTACATTTTTTTCTGTAATCATTTCCTTTTTCTTCTTCTTTTAATAGTTTTTAATTATTCAAATGTAACAGTCTGCTTAAGTTTCTCACAACTCAGATCTGCACCCTGTAATGAGGGGTCTAATTTTCACATTTATGTGGAACTAAATTACTATAAAGCAAAGCAGTAGCCTACGATGTTGTATGAAACCTTGGTAAGTTGTTATAATATTGTGAGCGAATATACACAAACTATTATGCTCACTTGTAAAATACTGTAATACTGTAAAATACATTTGACAATATTAGACTCCAGTCGTTAGGTCCTGTCTTTCAGCCTCAATCAGAAGAATATTAAATAAACTCCTGATCAGTTTCATCACTTATCACTGCTGAAGTGACTCACACTGTACCTGCAGAGCATGAATATTTTTTGGAAGTTTTATGAAAAAGAAATAAGAAATACCATTTAATCCTGCATTCAGTGTGCATGTCATTAATGTCTCTTATTTTAAACAAATTAAGTCTTTTTATGTCAATTAACTTACTATTTTTGTGAACTATCACAATATAAAGAGGGATATATAATTATTTCTTAATCTTTATGAGCAACACTTAATATTTTGGGTATTGTTTTGCTGAAGATAATATCAAACTAACCATAAATGATGAAACAGCAACAGACAATAAAACATTTTTATGATTTTAAACCAGTGTACTGTATATCCACACAGGCAGTTTAGACCACTTTGTCAGGACTGCATTGGAGTGTACAGGCAGTAGTACATGAAGTTTAACGACCGCTGCAAACTTCCAGCTGAGCTCCACTCAAATTTAAACAGCTAAATAAGTTCAAACGGGGGCTGATTACTTGGTTGTACTAGTTACTGTTTTGTTTACTGGCCACAGGATGGCAGCACATGATCGTGTGTCATGAATGATTAATAATCCACATTACCTTACATTAATTTGGCAGATGTTTTCATCTAAAGCAACTTATATTTGGGTTTTGCTCGGGACACTTGGTGATGTGAAAAGGAGGAGCTATCAATAGAAGTGATCTTATATTGTATCTAGATATGTTTGTCAGATTAAAATGTGTATTTCCGAACCTATAAACTCCTGTTAATAACAATGAGGAGCTGAATGAGTGAATGGCATGCACTATAGTTAGCTTTAACTCTGCAGAAACCCATGCATTTGGGGTGATTTCTGTGTATGTTAGGCAAGTCACACAACTAAAATGAAAACAAATAAACACACAGAAAGCTCAACATGGATCCAACTAGGAACTTCTTTGTTGACTGAACACAGTGCATTAAGTTTATTGAAGTTCGTTGTCTTCAAGTTTCAGCTTCAGTTAACTCAGTTTACACGAGCACAACTGATGGACACAATAAACTATTCAATGCTGGTTTGGTGAGTTCAGTTTTAAAGCAGAAGGAAAAGTTGTGTTGAAGGTTGAAACTGAAATATCAGTATTTTTTACTGTGAGTTGCGATGCACCTTTTGGGTTTGTCTCTTTTCTGTCCATCGCTGTGTTTGTGCGAAGGACTTTGATGTTGTTTCACAATGTCTTTGTGGTCCAGGATGAAAATCTTGATCTAGGAAGGAGACAGAAGCAGACAGCATGTTCAGCTAATTGTTTCCTGTTGACACCCTCGCTGCTCTGTAAAGGTACATACCTTGTCCAGCTGCGTCTCTGTGTCATTCATGTCCACACCTTCCTCTCCTCCTATCTCCCCACCTGTCAATTCATAGAGGTTGAGTGTTGCCATCTTAATCTGTCCCAGTAGGAGTGTTTTCTTTGCTGCTGTTTGCTGGATGTCATTCCACTTCTTCTCCTGTATAGATAAGATAGGAACAACTGAATTTCACACAGAAGATAGTAGTTCAGTCAGTCAGCGTCTTGGCTCTGAGGCCCGTTTTGACATGTGATTATGTTTTGTACCCATATTTCAGCTTCAGAGCGTGCCTTCTCTAGCTCGGTCTGGAGCTGTGACAGCTTGTTTTTCTTGCGCAGGAGCAGCAAGTGATGCTGGTCCTCCAATGTCAGCAGTGCTTTTTTCTGCTGTACGATCTGCTCCTGCACTTTATTCTCCTTCTCAGAGAGCTGGTCTCTGATGTAGAGAAGATTCTCTAAATGGTCTGCAAGCGCCTGCACATTTTCAAACTGTAATATACATACGCATGAATTAGAAACTGTGAAAATTTCATTTACTGTTGATCAACTAATCAATTATCTACTACTTGTTTTATCTACTTCGGACCCACAGTTCATTTTTTCAGTAACACAACACTTTGGATGTGGTGCAATGGTAGTATTAGTTTTGGGAACTTTGTGTGCATTTCACAAAGACTTTCATCTGATAGATGGTTTATTAAATGGATAAATATAATTTTCTAGTAGACTATTTCTGTATGGAAAACAAATTTAAACTTGTAAAAATCCTTGCAGTACCTTGGTCAGTTTGAGCACCCGCTCCATGAAGTCCCGATACACACTGTGTCTCTGCACCTGCTGCAGTAGCTCCTGTTTCCTTTCCTTCAGTTCAGCATACTCCTCCTTCAGTCTCTCTATCTCTGCCTCCTTTTCAGTCACCTCTTTCATCTCCTTCTCTGTCTTCTCAGCAACTTCATCATCATCTTTATCCTTCACAGAGTTAGATGAAGATTTATTATTTAGTTAGGCTGTTGCTGTCCAGCTCCAAGCCCAAAATTGAGAAGCAAGGCGTACAGTTATGGACAGATTGATGATTTTTACATTTTTATGCATAAGCTATTGTCTGATTTGAGTGCTTTTTTTTTATTATTTTCTTTTTTTTTTAACATACTACATACTCAAAACCTGTTTAATATATGCAATGTGGATGTGGGACCAACAAGCATGACCCTCCACTGTATAAACAGACAGTTTGCTTTAGATCTGCATATTTCTATTCCCAAACAAAGTTACACTTCATCAACAGTGAAGCTGGGAGCCCTGCAGCATCAGTCTGTCCACGTTGACTTTGTGTTGATAATCCAGCCTTGTGTGAAATAGTCTTACTATAAGAAACTGGCCGTTTTTCTCCCGTTGTCTTTCTAACTTCTCCTTCAACTCCTCTTTGCGCTGTTGCAAACTCTCAAAGATCTGCATAAACACACACACACGCACACACACACACAGAGAGAGAGAGAGAGAGAGAGAGAGAGAGAGCAGGAATAATTTACATTATTTTATAACATATTTATAATGGACAGGTAGCAGAAGTAGTGCTTTGCTCCGTTAGCTGTTAGCACCTGTTTTTGTTGGTTACACTGTGTGATCAGCTCTTCCTCCTCCCGTCGTCTCTTCAGTAGTTCAAAGGTAGCATCGCTCCACTCCTCGTCAAAATTCACTGACGCCATGGCCTGTGGTTGTTGTTGTGTCTCACCGGTTTCAGGTTTCACTCTTTCTTCAGCAAACGTTGCTTAACTTTACTTTTCAGACTGTGTATCCAGCTGGTCCGCCCTCTCGTTTCTATGGTAACACAAACGAGGAACTTCTATAAAGCACAGTCGGTTCAAATCGAACCATAACACACTGAAACACATGTACTCGAGTACCCTACTGAGCACAATCTTAAGATGCTCGTAGGAAAACTTTACTTTTAAGATGAAGACAATGGCTGATATAACACGCTTTTAAAATACAACACATTGTTGAAGATGAACCCAGTGTCATTGTTTTTCTCTTTCTTTTTAAGGAATGAATTGAGAAAAATGATCATTTTAATAATGAAATCAGCTCTGAACTGAACTGAACTGAACTGTATGTTTACTGAAATGGAAAAACAGGCATCGCCCTGCAGGAGCCCATGAGGTTAAGGGGCTGAGTCAAATTACTCAGTTTTTGCTCCTGATTCCAATATATCAGCTAGAATTTTTTTGATTATTATTTTTTGTTGTTTTTCACTACTTAAAACAGTAGCCTACTACTACAGAGACTTGTATGTTATGGTACTAAACTGGCCTCAGATAAATAAAGTATCTAAACTTTACAGGTGTACAGTCTCCACCTGTAGTGAAATGGATAAACTTAAATTACAATGGGCATGTGGTTCCATTCCTGGCCGGCCCAGAAATAACATTTTGTTTAGGAATCCAAAATATGTTATGTTCAGTATTAAACGTGAATGTATCACGATGCCCTGAAGTGTGTTTGGAGTTAAAGTGGATGGATTGAAATCACATGATAGTGATGGCATGCCTTTCTGTGAAAATGAAAAAAGTAATATATCACTCAGTTCCATTTATAATTTTTTTCTATTTTATTTTACCATCTTAATTTGTCTTTGTTCTTTTCATTTCATTGTGTTGTATTTTGTGTAATGCTGCTTCTACACTTTAATTTCCCAGTTAGGGATTAATGTCTATTTTAGGAATTCAGGGACATTATCAGTAAAATTTACACTTAGGCCACTGTAAGAATATATTACAATTAAAAGTAAAGCAGTTAAGTAGATCTGTCTTAATATATTATGCATTACAGCTTTCGTTTGAAGGTTTCCAGTGAATTTTGTATGACTGGAGAGGAGAAAGTTTGCCAGCCTCTCTTCTTCCAGCGTGAACAAATTACTGTTCAGTTAACCTGCAAAATCTCAAAACTACATGGCTCTGCCTGCAGCTTTATCCCAGGACCCAGTCATTTAATGCCATGCATGGCACCTGTACAGTAAAGCAAAAACTGTAGATGTGTGTACACCAAGGACCTCAGTGATGTGACCACTGAAACATGAAGTCTAACCGTATGATTCAGAGAGCTGGTTTCTGAACTGCAACTTTTACCTGCTGATGCTGGACAGTGCACACAACCACTAGACTGTCAGACACAACTGATATTTAGACTTTTGAATGAGACCATTCAAAAGTGAAAACAGACACTGAAGACTTCCATTTCAGGAGATTTTATTTTCAACATCATAACCTTGACAAATTTGTAATACATTATATGCTACTGTTTATTAAAAAAAAAAAAGGAAGTCATTAGCAATACATTTCTTTTCTTTCTTATAGTCTAGCATACAATTCCATCACTAAAGCCATTCATGTTGGTTGTAATATACTGAAAATGAGGCCACTCAATAACCCTCAACCCACCGAGAAGAGTCTGAATCAGTCACTCACCTTCCATTTCCAAAATCCCCTTATCCCCACCCACATCAAAGTCAGGGCAAACAAAGCAGCTACATGCTTTCTCCGAGGGAAATCATACAAAAAAAAATAAAAATAAGGAACACAAGAAAGAAGCACAAAGTCCTAAAAATGTGGAATCTGGTGAATTTGTACAGGTGTGATCCCAGTATTGACCATTGTGGGGCAGTGTATATTTATCCATAAAGGTCATCGTCGTTATCTTCATTGAAAACAGGACCGCTGCCAGTTCCTCCTGAGCCATGGCTTGGTCCACTGCCACCTGTAGCACTGGAGGGAAACCTGAGAAGAAGACAACAAGAGTCATTAAGAAGTTCATTAGCAGAGAAGCTACTTTTGAGCTTTTAAAAAAAATAAATAAAACACACAACCCCACACATGGCAACCTGAACTCCAATACAAAATGTCAAAGTGTACCTGAAGCTGCCGAAGCCACGGCTCTGCTGCAGTGTCTGAGCAAACATCTCATATTTGCGAATGTCATTGTCACTGACGGAGCGACGCGCAAATCGCATTGCCTCTTCGAAGTGGTCCTTCCTGATCTCTGGCACAGGATCATCCTCTTCCACCTCCTATGAAGATACAGGGGAGTGTTATAAAGACACAAGATCAGAGGCAGCAGAGCAGTAGGCTGATGTTGAGTCAGATGAGGAAGAGAGCAAGCACTGACCATAGCTGATGGATTGGTCTGCCTCTCCCTCTCTCTGCGGATCTCATTCTCAATACTCTCTCTGATGGCCAGTTTACACGCCCGTTGGCAGATCTCTGTAAGATCAGCTCCAGAGAAGCCGTTGGTCATCTTAGCCAGGAAGTCCAAGTCCACATCCTGTCAAACAAAAAGTTCAGAAACTTACCAGACCTTTTCTGATTCTGCTAAAGTCATGTTCAAGTTAGAAGTGTTTTGGTGGCAATAATGGGAAGCAGAAGTGTCACCTTGCTGATGGGACTCTTGCGGAGGTTGGCCTTCAGGATGCTCATCCTGCTCTTCTCATCGGGTAGGGGGATATAGATGAGCTGGTCCAAACGGCCGGGTCTCAGGATGGCAGGATCGATGATGTCTGGTCTGTTTGTGGCTCCAATAATGAAGACGTTCTTCTTGCTGGACATTCCATCCATTTCTGTCAGGATCTGGTTGATGACACGGTCGGCCGCTCCACCGCCATCTCCCACGTTGCCGCCACGGGCCTTGGCTATGGAGTCCAGCTCATCAAAGAAGAGAACACATGGGGCTGCTTGACGAGCCTGGAAAGATACAAAAAAAATGGACAATAGTTTTACAAAAGTGAAATATTTCTGTAGAAAGAAATTATCTGAAAACATTGAAGGATGCCAGGTTTAATCTTCTGACACTTATTACAACAACTCAGTATCAACATTGTTACCTTGTCAAAGATCTCTCTGACGTTGGCCTCAGACTCTCCAAACCACATGGTGAGCAGCTCAGGTCCTTTGATAGAGATGAAATTTGCCTGGCACTCATTGGCGATGGCTTTGGCCAGCAGAGTCTTACCACAACCAGGGGGACCATAGAACAACACACCTTTGGATGGGGTCATGCCAAACTTGAGGAACTTGTCTGGGTGCTCCACTGGGTACTGAATTTAAGGACAAAAAAAAAATAAAATAAAATTTTATAGTAGGTGATAAATCCATTTTGAGATATGTTCTCCCTTATGGAAGAAGCTCATACCTGCACCAACTCCTGCAGCTCCCTCTTGACATCATCCAGACCTCCAATGTCCTCCCAGGTAATGTTGGGGACCTCAACAACCGTCTCCCTGAGTGCTGATGGGTTACTCTGGCTCAGAGCCCACTGAAGAACAGAGCCGAGCATGTTAATAAGTGCCAAGGAGGCCATTATAGACTGAGAAACATTTTACACTCGCCCTATAGCAAACATTATACTACTGCTCTTACCTTGAAGTCATCCATGGTCACAGCAAGAGAGTTCATGACTTCAGCATCAATAGTCTCATCCTCAAGATCGATCAGGTCCATCTTCTTCCTGATGGCCTGCAGGGCGGCCTCAGAGCAGAGAGCAGCCAGATCTGCACCCACATGCCCATGGGTCTCATTGGCTACCTAAATAAAATGGAGAACACAATAATACCAGCAGCTGGGACCCATTGGCTGGGTCCAGAACCCATCCAATGACAATATATTTATGCAACTTGTGCAGGGTTTGCCTAAGAAGGACAGTAGGGTCAAAACATCACTTTGTTCAGTCAAATCAAGTTTTTTGGAACCTACAATTCGATATGTAGATGCCATTTAAAAGCAAGCCTGCCTCAAGTACAACAGCAAATGTCAAATTAAACTAACTGGAAGTTGCACACTACTACAGTGATCACAGTACTGAATGTAAGAAAAGAAGGAATGCAAACTTGGAGCACGTGATCTGATACTATAACTATACTATACTACAACTATGTACATACCTGCTCTAAGTCAACATCGTCAGCGAGTTTCATGTTCTTGGTGTGAATCTGAAGAATCTCCAATCTGCCAGTGGCGTCTGGGATGCCAATATCCACTTCCCTGTCAAAACGCCCTGGAAAGCGGTGGGGGAAGGTTAAACATGTATCGGTTCCACTGAATTAGACTAATAGCAATATGATGTACATGAAACCGTTTAGGAGCACTTCCTGCAGGAACTTAGAACTTGGCAGCACAACTCGCATATTTCAAATGACAGATACAAGTTGTATCTGATTTGAAAATCCACAAATAATTTACGCATGTATACAGTTAAATATTTAATATCATCATTTACCAAATCTCCTAAGAGCTGGGTCAATGCTGTTGGGTCTGTTGGTGGCAGCCATGACAATGACATGCGCTCTCTGTTTTAGGCCGTCCATTAGAGTCAGCAGCTGAGAAACAATGCGCCTCTCCACCTCTCCATGAGTCTATCAAAAAAAAAAAAAAAAAAAAAAAAAAAAAAGACAAAACCTTAATACTTGGCGATGTTACACAGCCTATGAACTCTAAATCAGTATATGTATGATTATTGTTCAAAGAAATATAAAATTCCAAACTGTAAAGAAAGAAACAAACCAACACAGATTTAACTTGCAATCTCCCCACTCACCTTCTCTCTCTTTGGAGCAATTGCATCAAGCTCATCGATGAAGATGATGGCAGGAGCATTTTTCTCTGCTTCCTCAAAGGCCTTTCTCAGGTTACTCTCGCTCTCTCCTGCCAGCTTACTCATGATCTCAGGGCCTAAAACAAAGAGCCAGACATTCATTTCAGATAAACCATAGACTTACAGCATTCCTATAAATACTACGTACAAATGTAATGCTAGACAAAAGGCCTACAATTTAAGAGGGAAAAAAACCTAGACAAATTCAAATAAAATCATCAAACAGGCACTCTGAGGGTTAGTGAAGCCCCTCATGGCATCATACATCACTGTGTCCCATCTCAGTGCTCAGTGGTCATTGTTCACCGCTGCCTTATTCTCCTCAATGCACCCAAAACTTAATACAACACTTAGATTTGACACAAGTTTAACAAAGCAATTTTCTTGACTCTTTTCTGATAAGACTGACCTAGAATGATGAAAAAAAAAAATGTTAAAATGTATTATTTTAATTAATTAAAGACTACTACCAACAGTAAACTGGAACAAAGCCATTGTTTTCACAGAATGGCACGGACCAGGAACAAGTCCTTATAAAATAAGGAAATATCAATGAATGTTCATACCATTAATAAGGAAGAAGAAAGCTCCAGTTTCATTGGCCACAGCTCTGGCAATTAAGGTCTTTCCAGTTCCAGGAGGTCCATACAGCAGGATTCCACGAGGAGGCTGAGAAACACCACATCAACTCATTTTTGATTTGAGAACAGCACAAGTAAAATGTACAAATTATTTGATGATTGAGTTACTCTATACTCTGTCATCATTAGTTAAACAGGACCAAAAGCTGGAAACAAACTGCTTACTTCTCTCTTTAAATAACACTCATATGGCAAAAAGTAAGACTGTAGCAGTGAAACTCCTGAGTATTTAGGCACATTACATACAATGAAGGCCATGAAACATGTTGCCCTACAAATTAAGAAGGATGCCTTACCTTGACTCCTATGGCTTTGAACAGTGCAGGATGTCTGAGAGGCAGCTCCACCATCTCTTTGATCTGAGCTAACTGCTTCCTTACTCCTCCAATGTCATCATATCCTACCTCGTTCAGGGACTCTTCTTCATCCTGTATGTTCGAACAAAATAAGCTCAATCAAATTTGGATGTAAATTTGGTTAATATTAACCCCTGTACAGTGTTTGAACCTGCTACCCACCTCCCTCCTGATTGGCTCTCCCTCACAGTGGATGACCGTATCAGGAGCAACAATGCAGTAGGGAGAGGGATCGGTCTCCACCACCTTGAACTCCACAGCACGCATGCCTCCTCTGACCAGGAAGATATCACCTTCACAAGGAATCACCATTAATTTTAGCGCTCAAATTGGCACCATGTGTTAAAACATTTAAAGACAGATTTGATCAGTCAGTCAATATAAAATATTCACCTTTGCGGATTGGCCTGTAAGCCTCTAGGAAGTATGGCTTGAGGTAGACCTCAAACAAGTTGCCAGTAATTCCCTCTACTGTGTCATCTATTGGAAGGACGTGGATCCTCTTTCCATACTTCACATCAGGACATGGCTGAATGCTAAGGGAAATAATGAAATTAACACCGTTTCTATATGAAACAAATCTAAAAATCTTTGAAAGAACAAGTGTGTGCTTTTTTACCTGATGATGTCACCCAGTCGGACCCTCAGATTGTTGCGGACCACTCTATTCATGCGAACCTTTTCATCAGAACAGGTGTCATCAGATAGCACGATGCACACAGTCTCCCGTCTCTTCTTTCCCTTCATTAACACTGTGTCTCCACGGAAGAGCTGCAGCTCGTCCATCTTGGTCTTAAGACACATTATAACAAAAGTTATTATCTTATTACATTTTAAATAGGGAAAGAAAATGATATCCAAACATTGCCGATCACTCAAAACAGATCACAGGGGGTTCAATTTTACAGAAACACCAGCAATGCATAAAGCCTGAATGAGTACCTGAGAGAGAGAGACCACGCTGTTGTCTTCATTGATGGATTCATCAACAACAAGTCTGTTGGGTTTGTTCTTCTGTTTCAGAATTGCAGTGGCTAGATCATCATTTTTTGCTCTATGATAAAAAACAGAACAAACAAACAAACATCAAACTTCATAATTGTGCACCTTCAAGGTTTCAAGCAGCTCCTACAGTAAACAAGCTGCTCCAATTCATAAGTAGTTGCGCAGGAGGAAAAATTGGATAAGAAATAATTTCTTGGAGTTTCACATGTTCCACAGTAACTGAATATTAGAAGTTCCCCCCAACTCGAAAATGCGTTTCTCTTCTTGTTCCTAATAAATGAGTTTAGTTGGGAAGCTAAACCTGGACCAATACTGATCCTACACAAGTGTGATCTGTAAACTTGCATCCAGCACACAAACTGAGAACTGACTTTACAGTGAAGGAGGAGACATCTTATATTCAGCAGGTGTTTTGTGGGAAGCAAAACAAACAAAAACAAAATCGCACAGGTTATTTATATACACATCTTAAACATGCCTGGAGGGGATCTTTAAATTTGGTAGCTTCGTTAAGTCTGCTATGCTCCTAAAGTGCTCTGTGACAGTAAAACTTCTGAGTTTCAAGTTTAGTTTCTCTGCTTTCTGTGTTCAGGGGGGTCAATGTAGTGAACTTGGCCACATACCTCAAAAGTGAATACATGTGGGATCATTTTAAAATCTGACACAAAACAGTTTCTGAATAGAGATCAGACACACTCCAGGAATTAGTGATTCTACTTTTGATTGTGTTAATTATCTCTAGTTGTAAATGTATTTTACTGCATTGTCCGTTACTTTTTCTATGCAATCGATCACACCTAGGAATAAGCTGTAAATGAAATTATAATAAATTATGGTATGAGTTTATTTGAGTGATATGTTATTATATGGATCTGTTCCTATGCTGTTAACAGCAACAACAAAACACTAGCCATAACAGGTCATTTAACTTTGACAACTCGCCAGTTACAACGACTGATCATCTACGGTTAAATCGTATAAATCACATACAGACTACATGTCAAGTACCGTCAACAGGAACCCATTAGGTTAAAATATCCACAGGTTTCGAAAATACTATTGTAGTTTCCCTTTCATGATGTTAGTATGCTAACGCTAGCCTTAAAGCTAACTGTCTGGCGAGCAAGCAGATGACACAGCAAAAGAAACGGGGAAAAAAAAAACTTTGTTAGCTTCCCCCTTACAGAAAGACTAACATTACAATTATCCCCTGACTTTAATTGCGTAAGCAACACGCGTTACTGTTCGCTACATATTAACCCAGTAAGAAAAAGTGTTATTTCATGACTGTTTAGCTAACAGATGAAATAGAGTAAATTGTCGATCATTAGGAATGAATAGCATGCTAGCTTTGGTGCACTGTAGAAAGCTCGCCATCACGTTCGTTTTCCGAATGACTGGCGTTTTTTTATTTTGTTTTATAGCCAGTCGTTAGCCCATTCGCTAAATATATGTCATTTGGTTATTAGATGTGTATTTGTTGCATTTACAATTTGAGGGCAAGTCTCCACACAGGCTATTCCGGCGGACAGGCCAGCCAGTCGGTGTGATGGTGGCTGGCTTTGGCCTTGACACTGTTGCTAAGCTAAGCTAAGCTAAGCTAATGCTAGCACTGAAGCACGACAGCAATGACTGCGCTTTGTCACGGCGGTGTCACTGCTGGATAGCTCAGTACAGTTAACCGGCCAACGATGATCTTTTGACAACCGTCAACAATCTACCGGGATATTACCCAACGGTCAGTATTTTACAACCAACGGACAGAAGTGCGAAGGCTTAAATAATTGACCCCGTTAGCTACCTTGCTATCAGACTCGGTGATGTATTAGCCATCGAGCTAACTTTAATAAACCAACGTATTCTGGGGTGACGTTAGACATTTAAAAAGCTTTCGCTGGCAACCATTGCTCAAATAAACGCATTTCAATAAGACCGAAAGCTATTTTACTTACTCCCCTCCCGATGCCATGGTCGTCCACCTGGATTACGATTAATAAATATAGAAATTCTAGCTAAATGTATAAGAGGCTTAACCGGTTCTTGTTACCTAACAGTCTAACTCTGATATCACACGAAAGAGCAGCCGTTTCCGTGCTTTTCTTTACAATTATACTGTTAGCTGGATGCATCCTCCACTCTGATTGGCTTACAGGATGTCCATCAAATTCAGAAACCAATGACGGATTCTTAGATCTGACGTCGCCAGTTACAAATTAGTGGGTGGTGCCTATTTACATCAACTTTTCTCTTATTGGTCATTTAAGACTGTAGCTAGACTTCAGTCATCCAATTGATGCGTACCGCGTTGATATTGAAGAATCCGTAAAAACATGAAATTGGGTTTTTACTCTTTGATAATCACCCAGCATGTACCGCACAGCAGTGCAAATTAATGTTTTAGCTAGCAATCCACACAAAAAGCTGTGCAAACATGCATTTTAATGCAGCAGATATTTAGGGTGCGTATCTTTAGAAGTGATCAGTATTTATTAAAGACACTACAGACATTAAGACAAATAAAAAAACTCTGCTCTGAAACAATGTGTGTGATATAGTTTTTTCCACACCCAAAAAATATATTTACCACATTAAAATCCTTACAATGGCATCTACTCCATCTCCCTCATTTAAAAACACAGAATAAACATGCAAATCTTTTTCATTTCAAAAGGTTTAACTGCATGGACACAATCCTTCATACTTCACTGAGAAGTTCAAGTTTCCACATTGCACCTGTTCCTGCTGCTGAACAACATCCCTGCAGCATGATGCTGTCACCACAATGTTTTACTGTAGGGACATAACACTTGTTATTGTTATTTGAGTTAATGGCAGAGTTCGCTTTTTGTGCCCTCAAACCTTTCCAGACCTCAGAGTCTTTCAGGTGCCTTTTGGCAAACTCCAGGCGGGCTGCCATGTGACTTTTACTAAGGAGTGGCTCTGCTCTCCACAGAGGAACGCTGGCGCTCTGTCAGAGTGACTGTAGGAAGAGTCCTGGTGGTTGCAAACCTCCTCCACAGATGATGGAGGTCATTGTCCTCACTAGAAGCTTTAAAGCAGCAGAATTTTTTTCTGTTCCCTTCCTCAGATCTTTGCCTCAAGACAATCCTGTCTCAGAGGCCTACAGACAATTCGTTTAACTTCATGCTCGTTTTGTGGTCTGATGTGCACTGTTAAATGTGGGACCTCATATAGACAGGTGTGTGTGCCTTTCCAAATCATGTCCAAACTGAATTTGGACACCAGTTAAGCTGAAGATACATCTCAAGGATGATTAGTGGAAACAGAATAAACCTGAGCTCAATTTTGAGCTTGATCACAAAGGCTGTAAATTCTTATATATGCATATGTGATTTCTTTGTTTTCCATTTTTAATAAATCTGCAAAAATCTCAAACAAATTATTTTTAAGTTGTCATTATGGGGTATTATCTGTACAATTTTGAGGGGGAAAAATTGAATCCATTTTGGAAAAAGGCTGTAACATAACAAAATGTGGTAAAAAGTGAAGCACCATGAATACTTTCCATAAGCACTGTACATCATTCTGTACAGTGTAGCTAGAAACAGTAAAAGCAAGAACATATTTTGAGTGGACTTTAACTTTATCTTATCTTTTAACTTTATCTTGATAATCATACATTATTAGAGTAAGTCTTATATACACATTTTTTTCCTAATTCAAGGCAGTGCAAGGTTTATCACCCACACTGTGTTCATTCCCAATCTTAAATTACTGTAAGCCATTCAAGATGTTTTATTTTGCTATCCTACTAAATACATGTTTGTTGTGGGTTTCAGTTCACAGGCCAGAGAAAGTTGATCCTGTTCAGTAAGTGATAGGGCATTCTTCTTTTGTCCCCCTCCAGGTGGACTGGGTAGGACCAAGTTCCTGTAGTCTGTGGCGGAGCTCAGAGGAGTCCAACAAAGGGCCAGACTGGGGTTCCTGTAAGTATACAGGAACAATCCTGCAACATAAAAAGAATCTTACAAAATGAATCACTATTAGGGGTATTTTTTCTCTGAAAAATATTCTGTTCATGCCAAGTATCTCAAACACATTCAGATTTCATCTAGAATTAATTAAGACAGCTGCAGGTCATATTTGAAAATCTGTCTTAACTCCACTTTAGTAATTTATATGTTTAATTTAATGTTATGCTGTGATTACATTTTCCCAGCATACCAACAACAATAATGTAAAACATTATGTAGCACTATATGCTCTGATACGTTTTCCTGTAATGTGAATGAAAATCTAAAATGTGTCAGTTCTTTGGATTAGGCTAATCTACTGTTTTTGGAAGGTTTGTCATGCTATACACACACACACCACACATATTTGTGTTCACACCACTCTAAATAGTCTATAGTCATATGCATGTCTGACCACTTCTGAATGTAGCCCAAACAATCAAATCCCATTTTATCTGCAGTGTATTTTGTGTGCATTCACACCAATATTTATATCTGTCCACATGTAATCGGAACCCCAACATGCATTTTTGTTCCAAGTATGAAGAGGGCCATAGAGTACACAAATAACCTGTATGTATGTTATATAATCCACACTCTAAAAGTCCTTAAATGTAAAAATGACAATGTCTTACTCTACAGTGGATTGCGTGGTGATACTCCAGGTCTTTTCCCAACAGGCAGCTGCCTCCTGTTTCCTTCCAAGCCTCCACAGCACTTCACCATACCACAGCCCTGCACCCACACACTCTGAGATAACACATACAGCATGATGACATATACTAACAAAGTACAGATTTATTTGTGGAAGATTATTTTGTCTTCACAGTCCTTCAATACTAAGATATGTTGTTACAGATTAATATATTCATTGCAAAGTCAACCTTAACAATGAAATAAAATATTAATGGTAAAACACACATATATTACACACACATATATATTATGATGTCAAAAAAAGTGATTTTACAAATTTTTAAACTATAAGAGAAAATTACAGTGGTATCAAGTAGTTAATAATCTCAGAGTAAAGCTATTAGTGACCAAGTTGCTATAGTGCATTGGCAATAATCCTGTGTCAAAAACAGATTCGAGGGTTGCAGCATATTTCATTAAGGTACAGCTGAGGTGTGTGTACCTGGGAATGCCTGCAGGCTGAGCTGTAGATCTCTCAGTGCCTCTTTGAGTTGGTCTGTCTGGGTGAAGCTGATGCCCCTACCAGCTAGTGAAAGCCCCTTCAGCCTCTGCAGGATACACAGATCTTTTCTCTGCTTGTTAACCATGTCTGTACTGGGAATCTGTGGTTGGAACCCTTATATTGAATATTGACAGAATAAAATGCACAGTTAAATATTGGAGCTGGAGGACTTTTCTCCAAAACATCAATATAGCCAGAAAAGTACTCACCCTTTTTTTTAAAGTACACCTTCACCAGCAGGTTGATACACCTGTTATACAGAATACAGTCTTATGTGTTTGCATAGTAACATGAACATTTATGACAATTTAAAATAAAGTCACTTCCATCTCACAGACCTCGTGTAGTGAGTCACAGCTTGTTTCCAGTCCTTTACGTGAGTGTGGCAGTGACCCTGGAGAAGGTAGGCAGCACCAGTCCAGAGCAGCATCACCACTTTCTCTTCACCTTCTTTCCACACAGCCCCGGTCTTAGCCTCACCCCTCTCCTCTGGCTCTTCCAACACCACCTTCTCTGGCAGCATCTCTAGTGTTGTGCTGATGACTTCATCGCACAGCGCCACACAATCAACAGGCCGCTGTGCCATGAGCAAGGCAGTGCCAGCCTCCAGGTAGAGCTCAGGTAACCTGGGGAGGGAAGGCACCTCAGCATGCACCTGTGACAGAAACATACAACAAAACAGATACTGATATTATTTTTTACCATACAAGATCTGTAGCACATTTGAAAAATTATATAATCATTAATATCCTGATAGATCTCATCAATAGTTAAATCGTCTTACATGGCTGTCAGTGTTTTCAGTCTTCACTCCGTATTGATGTTCTGAGTGAAGAGCAGCCAGCAGGTCCAGATAATGCTCCACACTGTCTGACACCCTGCAGAAACACATCAGAAACTTCACACATTTAACAACAAACTGCAGTGTACGTGTGTGCTATTCTTAGATCAATCAAATTTTTTTGTGTTTAGTGTTCCTGAGTGAAGCAGGCAGACATTCTGAGCTCTATGCTGGTATTATCACCTCCCATGGAGCAAACACTTCAGGGCCAAACTGTGAAGGACAGTGAGGGCAGAGGGGACAGAGAGCAGACTGCTCATGGATTGGCTCCGGAGCAGTAAGGGCGGGGATAGGAGATGAGTATCGGCTACAACAGTCTCTGTGGCAGAGGGCAACATCAATGTCTGTGGGACAAGAGAGGTTTCATGTTTCAGTGTTCAGAACTACACTGAATGTGTGTCACTGTCCAAAATTAACTTTTTGGCCCCACCTAATAATTCAACAATAAAAATATAACCAGAGTTACATTTTGTTTGCATTTTTAATAAAAAAGAGTTTTCATGAACTAATACAACAGAACCAGTGAGGCAAAAATAAAATAAAGATAAAATGCACTTTTTTCTCATACCTACCCTCTATTTAAATACACTCTCTGGCCATTTTATTTAATACATTTTGGTATTACCAGGTTGGACCTTAATTCTTTGAGGCATAGATTCAATAAGGTGCTTGCGAACTGTAGTCTCAGTTTCCTGTTCTTAGCTACCCAGTGTGGTCCTTCTGTTGCTGCTGTTACTCATTAAGGTTCCACGTGTTGTGCGCTTAGAGATGATCTGCTGCATACCTAGGTTGTAACAAGTTGTTATTTGAGTTACTGTTGCTTTTCTATTAACTCAAAAAGGTCTGGCCTGTCTGCTCTGACCTCTGCCATCAGCAAGGCATTGCCCAGAGAACTGCCACTCACTGGATTTTTTTTTCAAATTGTAACCATAGAGATGGTTGTGCATTGAAATCTCAGTAGATCAGCAGTTTCTAAAATACACAGACCAGCCCAGCACAAACCAGTGTCGGGCTGGTCTGTGACTTAAACCATATTTCTTTCCCATTCTGATGCTTGGTTTGAACTTCAGCGGATCGTCTTCCTAATAATAAAAGTGGCCAGTGAGTGTATATATACACATATGTACGGTATGTTACCCACTGAGTGCAGCAAACGAAGAGCTTGTATCTCAGCTTGTCTGTTCCCCAGCTGCCTGTAGATGAGCATGCTCTGGTAAAGAGCACATACGCAACGGGAGTCCGTCTCCAACGCCTTCCTGAAACACTGCAATGCCATCTGAGGGCGGCTCTAGAGACAAGATGAAAACATACACATTCTCACTGCCATTATTCCCATGATTTTCTGTCTGTATGTGTAGACTTTGCCTGCATGCATCTGCATACCATTTGGGCGAGGCAGGAGCCTGAGAGGAGGTGCGAGTATGCTACTAGAGTTCTGGGAGCTGGCAGGGAGGAAGCTGCCTGCAGATCAGTCAGCGCTTCTGAACTCTGACCCTCATTCAGCCTCTCTGCACCTTAATGAATTATAAAGGACACAGCAAAACACTGGATTGATTACTCTGCAAACACAAGACATCCGTTTATAAATCATTGCCGTATATTTTTTTGTCTTCACTTTAAAGAAAAATGTCTCTTTGTTTTCAGCTTGTACAAGCAATATCTATAGGAACTATTATATTCACAAATACTCACTGTGGAAGACTGTGATCACAATTTACTCACTGAAATGCTACCCTGCCATTGTCCGATAATGTGTAATAGAACTTATTTCCAATAAATTATACCATGGTGAAATATGTATTTAGAAGCAAAGAGAATAAATCAAACTGACATTATTATTATTATTTCAAGCTTCATAGAATATTCTGGTCTGGTCATACCAAACTGCATCTGCACCTTAAATATCCAGATATAAAAACATGAATGTTGCTGACCTTGGGCCATAAAGGTGCAGATCTGCAATAATTCATGAAGTCTTCTTGGGTCCATCACTAATAGTGGAGCATCAGATGACTTTCCCGCTGCCGCGCTGTATCTCATGTCATCCCCAACCCCAGCAGATAGTGTCTCAAACAGAGAGGACAGCTCCTCCTGTATCACAGGAAAAAAAAACACAAGTGCTGATCAATATACAGTAATTCTCAATAAAAGATTTAGGTTTCAATACTATTTTATTGACAAAAAAAACATGGTGGTCTTATCCTACCAATTATGTGCACCATACACACAAGTGACATTGGGAGAAATTGCACTTAAACACCCGTTTCTACATGTTTTTCTACAAAATAAAACACACACACATATAAATACACAACAGCATCTTACCTGAAGTTCCTGTATAGTTTTCAGCCTGCAGTTGGCCAACCAGATTGCCCACTGCAGACAGAAAATGTACAGTACACAGGAATTCAAAGCTGTGGTTTCCACTGATTTGAGAACTTTTCGCCAAAATACAGGGGAGTCTGAAGCCATGGGGTCATCTCCTGTCGCCTGTAGAACTAAAGGTAATAGAGCAGTGAGGCTATAAGAGTCAGACAACCATGAAATCTGATGAAATCCATGTCATCTCAAACTCTGGATTTATTGTCATTTCACAGCATAAACATGCCTCTTTCCGTGGCTTGTGTGAGGAGCAGCTCAGCTTCCGAAACCTCAGACAGAGCAATAGAGTACAAACAGGCATTGTACACCACTGACAGCTCCAACTGCATGTCTGCAAGAGGAGGAAGACCTGCAGGAGAGAAATGCAAGGTAGAAAAGTGAGGACGAAGATAAGAGGATGGAAAAAGGTGAAAGCTGAATTCCCTAAATTCACAAAATAAAGCCTTCATATGATGAAGGTAGATGGAGCACCTTGGATTTTCCTTAAAAGTTTGTAAAACTCAGAGGACCACCATCTCCGTCTCTGGTTCTGGTCTGAGCTCAAGGCACTTTCTCCTACCTCTTGCTGCTGAAATAATGAGGTGAAATCAATTAAATCAAAGCAACTTTATTGTCCACCTTTGTTGCACAAAAGTAGAAATTCGTATTCAGCTTGCATGACAATCGACATCAGATATCCCATCATATGTTGCAAAAACGACAAGTAAAAAGATTTAAATACACTACAACAGATGCAACTTTGTAAAAGAAAAAAACAAGGAATAACAATTTTAAATAATTTATAATAATTTAAGAACAATTTAAGAAAAACGGGAAGAGCAAGTTCTGAGTACATTCACTTAAATACTCTTCCTGTACAAGTACAAAATGAATGTGGCTGTATTTGTTTTATTTTACATTTTATGATGCTGAATACTGCTATACTCTACTGCTATATACGACAATTTAGAGGGAAATATAGTAATTTTTACTCCACTATATTTGTTATAGATATTAGAATGGAACTTAAACATAACCGTCCTAAAACAAATTGTATCAAATACATACAGAAATATAAATTTACTGAGTTGTTAAAGTAAGTAACCTGATCCATGTGAGTTAGTATGGGACTGATATCAATATCGGTGCATCTCTTTGCATACAGAATACCTGATTTATTTATAAAATGTGATGCACTGTTACATATTAATCTACCAACAGTCTGTGTGTATATATATATATATATATATATATATATATATATATATATATATATACCCAGCTACAACAGACCATCTGTCCCCATAAGCAAAATGGTACGTATACAGCATTTTTTAGTTTTATGAAACCCTAAACTTGCCCTATAACTGTGTTATCATATTGATTCATCTTCCGCCATAAATAATAAATAAATAAATAAGCATTCAAAATGTGAGGTGGTCTTTTTTTAAATCTGCTTGAATTGACATGAATAGTGTGCACTCTGTGTTATTGCTACTTATGTAAAAGGCATGAATCATTTCTTCCATCAGCATACAACATTAATAACTGTCCCCAGCTAAAACATCACACAACAGTGAAAGACAGTCTGTTTATGTGCAGCCTCCCCAAAGCATGAACTTACCTTGCTTTAAATTAAAAGTACACCATGACTTTCGGCTTTCTTCATCTATTCCCGAGCATTAAAATACTTACAAGAAACATTACTTTCATAGTGTAATATAGACGCTAATAATAACAGCTAAAACAAGACAGAAATTTAACCTACCTTCCATTTGTTTACCAACTCGTTGTTTTCTTGAATCCATTTATCCCATAAAGCAGTTGATTTGTACATTTTATTAGACATTATATTGCTATGTGGGGGGAAATTAGTGATGTTTTGTTTGAACTTTCCTGTGTTTGTTAAACAGGAGCTAAGACCCCGGAAGTAAACATCAGTGACATCATTGTTGCCTGCGGGGCTGTGCTGCCCCTTGCGGACACATTTGGAAGTGACACCAGCAGTCTGCTTAGAGCCCAGCAGGTGGTGCTGTGACAGAGTCGTGTCCAGTTGTGCTCTGGATCCTTCAATCACTGGATTTCACATTGCAAACAAACTGTGAAGTGTTGCTGCCATTTGTTTTTGGTTATTAACTTCATAACTTTGCAAACAAACACACAGACACACTCACAACTGCACAATCTTAGTGTATTTATTTTGACGTGTGAGGGCCGTTCACTTCTTAAAAAGGCAACAATGGCTAAAGTGGCAGCATGCCACAATCGAATGCACACACATGCATGCACATACCCACATGTTTAAACCAAGTAAACACAAGTCAAGGCCTTAATAGCATTACAGCTGAGTCATCCTTGAGACTGCCAGAACAGCCATTTTTCTAGATGTCCCTTTTCAAGGTGACTCCCTTTTCTCACCCAGTTTCACTCCTCTCATCCCTCCATCAGTGCATCATCTTGTTCCCCATTGTCTGCAGCCTCCACTGTCTGGCTTCATTACAACCTCCCTGCTCCTCCTTCATTGTCTCAAATCACAGAAAGCTCTAAATATAACACTGTGGAAAAACAAGGGAAGCTCCTGCTGCACACTACACACTCATACACTTGCAGCTCAATAAGCATGCATACACACATGCCCAAAAGATACCTTTCATTCTGGTTCCCTGTATCTTTCATTCCCCAGGTTGGGTTTCAACGTTTTTCTGGCATTTTCCTCTATATCGATCCTGCTATTTTCCATCTCTCTTTCCCCCTCCCTGTCTCCGTCTCTTCATCCATCCCATCAAGGACAAGGTCATTACATGGCAAGAGCCTCCCACCTCTTATTCTACTGTTCCTCTCAATGTCATCTACATGGCGAGACTTCAAACTTTGATTAAACATGTTGCAGTGATAAATTATTCATGGTAGATTGGAGTGCAGATTATATTCCTTTTGAGACTGTTACTCGACATTTTGTCTATTCTCTGGTATCTGCTGGCAGGCCTTTCTGTCCTTAATGCTAAACTAGTAAAGGTTGTAGGTGAATTAGAAGACACAACAGCTAAAAGCAATGTCTTTTACACCAATTTCAACTTGTTTTGTCTAATCAACAATGCAAAACTCAAAGGTATTCAATTTACAGTGTACAACTGAAAAATAAGCAACTCTCTGTATTTAAGAAGCTTGAACCAGCAAATTTTTAATAAATGAGTTATGACCACAACTAGGCATACAGTCTCAGACATTCATCACTGCTGATAAACCCCAAATTTGGCCTTGATTGTAATATTATTCCAGCAGGTTTATCCTAACACAAAATTAATATGTGCAAATCTTTTTTCCTGTAAACATGGGATTCCCCATCACAGCAAAATTCTGCCCTTTATGCTCCATTATTCCCATTTATAAAACATGAAACTAGTGGAGGGACAGGGTGTGACGCATGTTATTACTGTCCTGCATGCCCCTGTGAGTGTGAGATGTGGCGCAAAACAAACTGTAATTGGGTGTGTTTCCTGAAGACAGCACCAACATGTGTATTTTTTTACTATAAAACAATGAAACAGACATGACACTGCTGGAGAACAGGCTGAGGTCTTTGGTTGGGTGCTACATGGTCCCCTGGGTGTCAATGCTGACAACACACATGTTCCCAGGGATGAAGAAAGGCTGATACAGAGAAATGACTGAATGCGCTGACCCATCTATTCTTCAACATACACCTTAAGGGAAAGGCATGTACACACGTATCCCTGTTCCTTTAAGGTCTGCAGAGTAAACTCACTAACCCTGGTTTTGAGTAATCAATAGGTGCTGTACTGACTCACAGCAGACATCCCTTTAGATCAGCAGAGACTGTTTTTGTGTGAATGCTGTATCATCGTAGCTCAACCTAGTGTGCATGCACTCTAAAGTTGCTGTTTTTTGTTTTTGTTTTATTTTATATCTGTCTGTGTTTTGGGGGTTTTATATCAGTGGTATATTTGTCACATATCATGCATGGTATGCAACACCATGAGTGAGAAACACAGCTTTAAAATGTGTATGTGTGTGTGTTAGTGACCCAGCAGTCTCAGGGGGGTTGGCGTGGATCTGCAAACTCACACTGCAGCAGTACTACAGCCACGGAGAGCATCAGCAGAACATACCGCACACCAACACAATTACACATACACTTCAATGAAGCCACAGCACACCCAAAATATGATGATGTTTGTTGAAATGTTTAAAACACCACGATGAATTCAAAAATCACCGGGGCTTGTATAAAGGGCGATTTTAGTTGACAGCTGCAAATAAAATTGCGCATGCCGTTGTCATTCAACATGTTTTATGCAAAAAACACATTGAATATATTATTGATATAAAAGCAATATTGGAGGTCTCTTTAGTGAAAACACAACTTATCGACATGGTACTAAACTGATCAGAGTGAATATACTTCTGCGCAGGCAATAGTTTTCTGGAGAAAGGATATCTCTTTAAATGTCCGTGTCCTGGTGCTGACTAGTGAGTTTTCCCTCCCTCCTATATAAACCCAGCGCTCCCCTCTTGCTGCAGTTAGTTCTACTCCGGCTCAGCCAAGATGAGTTTCACGGTTGATCACCACTTCTTCGGCGGCCCGACTGCGTACCGCAAGGCTCGGCCTGCCTCCGTGTCTTCCAGCGGGTTTCACTCCCAGCGCCGCCGCCTCACCTACAGCCAGCCGTCCTCTGCCGACAGCCTCGAGACCTTCAACGGTGACATGACACGCAGGAGCGAGAAGGAGATTCTCCAGGCCCTGAACGACCGGTTCGCCGGCTACATCGACAAGGTGCGGAACCTGGAGATGCACAACCGCAACTTGGAGGCAGAAGCGGCGGCGCTGCGACAGAGCCAGGCTGGGCGCGCCTCAGTTGGTGAGCACTACGAGCGAGAGCTGGGCGACCTGAGGGGTCTCCTGCAGCAGCTCACCGGGGAGAAGGCTCGTGCTGCACTGGAGCACGATCACCTGGAGGAGGACATCCAGCACCTGCGGGCCAGGCTGGAGGATGAGGCGCGCAACCGGGAAGAGTTGGAGGCTGCTGCGCGTGCCATGAAAAAGTATGTTGAGGAGTGCCGGCTGACACGGATGGAGCTGGACAAGAAGCTCGGTGCCCTGGAGGAGGAGGCCGTTTTTCTGAAGAGGAACCACGAGGAAGAAGTGTCGGAGCTCCTCGCGCAGATTCAGGGTGCTCAGGTGAGCTTTGACTTTCGGGACACGGTGAAGGCGGACGTCACCGGCGCACTGCGAGAGATCCGCTCTCAGCTCGACAGTCACGCATCCAAGAGCTCAACACACGCTGAGGATTGGTTCAAAGGTAAGATGGGTGAAAGAAGGGGGAATATTTCAAAGCTTTACAGTTTTGATTTAGCAGAGAACAATCTTCCGAGTGCGCATTGAAGGCCACGTTTATTCACTGTCCGTGGTGCTGAAATCCCTGAACTTTACATGACATTTAAATGAGTTATTGTTGCATTTTTTGCTATGGTACGATTAAGATGTTAAATTATGCAGATTAACAGATCTTGATGGTTATGTTTGAACTTTTGGGGCGAGGTGAACTTAATCCCACCAACCTGTCAGATGGCAAAATTCAGCAAAATACATCCATGGGGTTGTATCCCCATTACAGAATAATTATATATGTCAAGTAAGATAAGGTAGAAACATGTAGAAAGCTCAATAATATGACCTCCAGTTTAGATGTGCGCCTCTCAGCGGGTGCATCGTTGTGCCGCAGACGGATCATTTTTACTTAGGGCATACACTGCAGGAGTGAGACACAGAGGAGACTGTGATTAATTTGCACTCTGACTCTGGGTAACAGTGGGTGTGTTCTTGCTCGCGTCCCATGCGCAGCTGCGTGTGCCTCTGTTTGTTGTGTTCCTGGATTTTTACCTTGAACCTGAACCTGAAACTCTATAAACAGAACTGTCGTTTTCAAGGTCACTGTCGTGGTAATCAGACAAGACGAGTAATGCTTCATCATTCAGGTCATGTACCATCTACTGTGGTGCTGCTGACAAACAGACCTGCGGTTTTTTAGTGTAGCTCAGCTGCATGCCACAGGAATTGATGATCTATAGACTGGCCCCTGTGGCACATCTACATGCTGACTTGTTATTATCAATATATGGTGCAAACAGAATGACCTTCCCTGTGTGGTATCCAGCTGACTGCAGCAGTGTGGCTCATTCATGCTCAGAGGAGGGAGGGAGGGAAGGAGGGAGCTGAGTCAAACCAGTGGCTGACAGATGGAAGCTGTCAAGGTTACTTAGACTCTCAGTGGTGTCTGTCTGCTCTCTGTGGGCTTCAAGGAGAAGACTGGAAGAAGCAAAAGTGTCACATGATGAAAATAAAACAACAAAGAAAGAACTGAACAACAATGCTGAGATGCGTCTACCTTGCGTCAAATTGTTTTGGGATGTCAGCTACTCAGGGGTGTGACACAGCAAAATGCCATACATTAAATATGACATCCAAATCATTCATTATGCCTATGTATGTCTGCAATCTCCGCAGTACGTATGGAGCACCTGTCTGAGGCTGCCAGGTCTAACCAAGATGCCATCCGCGGGAGCCAGGACGAGATCATGGAGTACCGTCGTCAGCTCCAGAGTCGCACCATTGAGCTGGAGACCCTTCGCGGAACCAAGGACTCGCTGGAAAGGCAGCGTATGGAGAGTGAAGACAGACACCATGAAGACCTCAACTCGCTACAGGCAAGGACATCAGCACAAGCATCTTACCTCTCAAAGAGAAAACAAAAGATGCCAAGTCATTGCACCTTTGACCTGTAAGGCTGTGTGTTTTCATTTTGCAGGAGACCATCAATCAGCTGGACAATGAGCTGAAAACCACCAAATGGGAGATGGCCAGTCAGCTGAAGGACTATCAAGACCTGCTGAATGTGAAGATGGCTCTAGATATTGAGATTGCTGCTTATAGGTTGGTCAGGTTTTAAAATGATCAATATATATTTTCATCCTGCAGTTTTTCCTGACTGTGTGTCTTTGTTTTCAAAACAGGAAGCTACTGGAGGGAGAGGAGAATCGCTTTGTGTCAGGAGGAGGCCCCTACTCCTACCTGGAAAGCAGAATCTCCACTCACTTGAAAGTGAAAGGAGAAGAGCTCTCAGACACAGTCATCGTGGAGGAACAGACAGAAGAGACCCAGGTGACAGAAGTAACAGAAGAGACAGAGGAGGAAGAGGAGGAAAAGAAAGAAGAAGAGGCAGCAGCGGAGGAAGAAGAGGAAGGTGAAGAAACCAAAGAAGAGGAGGAGGGAGAAGGTGAGGAAGAAGAAGAGAAGGAGGAGGAAGGAGAGGGAAAGGAAGAGGTGGAAGAAGAAAAGGGAGAGGAGGGAAAAGAGGAGGAAGAGGAGGAGAAGGGAGAAGAAAAGGAGGCCAGTGAGGAAGAAGAGAAGCCCAAATCTCCAGAAAAGGCTGCTTCTCCTCAACCTAAATCTCCTGCTGTCAAATCACCAGAATCTAAATCTCCACAAAAATCACCAGAATCTAAATCACCAGCAGCCAAATCGCCTGTGAAGGCCCCTGCAGCCAAATCCCTTGTAGGAGATGAGTCTAAATCACCTGCACCGAAGTCACCAGTGTCAAAATCCCCACCCAGCAAATCCCCAGAATCTAAATCTCCTCCTCCCAAATCCCCTGAACCAAAGTCTCCTGAAAAAGAGAAGGCTCAGCCTGTCGCTGTCAAAGACATCCCTAAAGAGGAGAAAAAGGAGGAGAAGCCTGTCAAAGAGGAAAAGAAAGAGGAACCTGTGAAGGAAGAGAAGAAGCAAGAGCCCAAGGAGAAAGAACCCGAGGGTAAAGCAGAGAAGACAGATAAACCTGACGCAAAGAAAGAGAGCAAAGCAGATGAAGCCCCAAAGAAGGATGATGCTTCAAAACCTGCAACCCCCAGCAAGACTGCAGAGGACAAACCTGCCTCAAAGTCTGAGCCCAAAGAGAGTACTCCTCCTGCCAAGGAGGAGAAGCCCTCTGCTCCTAAAACAGAGAAGGCAGAGCCCGAGGCCAAGCCTGCCCCGAAAGCAGAGCCTGAGAAAGCAGAAAGCAAGAAAGAGGAGAAGAAGCCGGAGGTGAAGCCCACACCTAAAGCGGAACCTGAGAAAGCAGAGAGCAAGAAAGAGGAGAAGAAGCCCGAGGAGAAGAAGGAGACCAGTAAAGAAGCAGCTGACAGTAAGGACGTGAAGGAAGGTGGGAAGGCGGAGAAATCTTCTGGCACTGAATCAAAGGAGAGCAAGGAGGAGAAGGCCAAGAAGTAAGCCTGATAAGCTGTGCTTTCAAGGCAGTACAGGGTGGAGATGCCAAAGAACTATGATGGAGGGAGGGAGGGAGGGGAGGGTAAAGAGCAGGACAAGGGACTGGAATCTTTTCAGGTGTCCAAAGCAAAGCAGGTGACGGTATGTAAGCAATAGTGATTTATGTAGCAAATAACCCCCTGCTCTCAAGTATGGCCATTTACGCACCCCTGATGCTTCTGATGTATGACCGTAGTGAATGCAGAATGCTCTTAAACTCTTTATCTGAATGTGACAACTGCCCTTAATAAATGACAAGTGCATTAAAACTGAATCCCACCGACATGGACCGCAGGGGTCTGCTGTATCACACAAGCCTTCAAGGGTAGAGATGTCAAAACAATGTCAAGCTTAAGATTGTGACAGATATTGAATATTTATACATAATATATATAAAATGTATATTTAAGGAGATACAAATGTCTATATTATATTTACCGATACATCAGCAGGGAAAGAAATTTGCTTGTTGTGCACCTTAATGTTGTCTTCTGGTTTGCAATGCTAGAACAACGATGACTGTGCTATGTATAAACTGCTGAGAATATGCAGTATGAAACAGATAAATAAAGAATGAAAAATCAAACACAAGAGGCTTCTGAGGATTTTCTTAATCTGTGCATACAGCAGAAAAAAAACAATATATATTAGGCTACAGTGACATTTTTCAGTGAAAATTTATGAAGGAGAATAAATAATCACACAAGGTGCAAAGCCTAATGCTGCGGGTATTGCACTGCATTGCAGCTGAGGAGAGGAGGAGCTGTGCCCACCCGCATCAAGCACCACGCCCTTTGTCACATCTAGAGACTGCATTCATGTATAAATCAGGAGCAGTGCTGCTTGCTCACACTGAACAGACTAAATCTCCTCCGTGTTTGCATCTCTGGCTCATTGCAAATAAACTATCATTTGTATTAGGTTGTGTATTAGAGTTAAGATGAGAGCATATGCTTATGAAGTCACATAAAATGAACCCAGAATTATTAGTATCTGAGCCAATCATTGATTTCTACAATCTTGGACATAAAAGCTGTTCGTGATTTTTTTTACTAGGATTTGCTGATGAGTGCAGTAGCTTGGACAAAATCAGCTTTTATTTCTGATTTGGAGAAAATGTAAAGAAAAAATGTTATGGAGACATTGGATACACTTTGGCTGACATTGAAGGATTTGACTCCTCCTCATCTCCACATCATGTCTCCTCTAAATCCAATTTCACTGCATCTGATAGATGGCTCATTATTACTACTGTAGGATCAGAAACCACAACATAAAACACAAAATGTTTAAGTAATGAATTACTTTTTGAACCTATAACTTTTGCAGATACCCAACAATCTCATTTTCCATCACATTATCTTATTTTGCTCCTTGCTAATGATATTTACTAAATTGTAACTTGAATAAAGTACCTGTAAAGCGCCTGTTATCAAATGACTGTAGCACTGTTGCTCCATTGACAGAAAATCATATAACACCTAACTAAATAAAAAGTATCTACCTGGCACTGTGCCGATTATACAGTTAGTCTCAAAGTTTGACAGCAGTCCCTTCTACTTCCAACTACATGCATTTACTTATCCATAAATCTATGAGATATCAAGGTCTGGATCCCTGGTCCCTCCTGGACTTGCTCTTCAATATGACACAATAGGAGATTGATACTTCTATCATAAACACTTGTGTAGATTGCAGCTAGCTTATGAAATGAGCACAATCACATTGAATTGCTCTCAGTATCCTGAACAACATTTCTGCTTCCATTACAGTAGTCAGGATGACAAACGAAAGGTCAAAGGCTAACTGTTGACAGTAAATCAAATATTCCATGGACACAATTCCCTGTGGAAATGACTCAGCACTGAACCACAACAGCATAATAATCAGCTAGTGCAGACAATGTCTATAAATAGAGCACCTGAGCGAGAGGTGAGGGTAGAGAGGCGGCCAAGGGGATAAACCAGGTAAATTTAGACCATACAACAAAATGTGCCATAGAGACTTAAAGAGACCAGATACATGCTTGAAGAAAATATGGTGTTTTTATTTTCAAACTGGTAGAAAGACTTTAAAAAGGTATACAGTGTGTGTATAGAGTCACCTAGTTAACCATGAAGGTGTTTTAAAGCATAGTAGGGAGAATAATATGGACAGCTTTAACGATGGCTGAAGAAGCCCTGAGGATGGTTGTACTTGAATGGCTTCAGACGATTTGGACCCCTGAAAGACAAATAGGTAGAGACAGAAGTCAGAGATTAATCTACAACGTGAAGAGTTCACTAATTCCTCTCTGCAAGTGTGTACCTGACAGTACGTAGGCACATCTTTTCACGGGGAAACTCCCGTGGTCCCTCCACGCTGTCATCCTGTCCCTCAGTCTCTAAATACACATCCAGACAGACACACAGGCGTGCGATTTGATTGGTCAGGAGCTGGTGTCCTGGACGGGGTCCCTGCAGTTCATTTTTGAACACGTTCACCTCACTCTCCATGGCCTACAGAAAGTACAAGATGAGTCGAGTTAGAGCCAATTTGACTTGACATGAGCTTTTATGGCAATAGGGGACAACCTCATGATCACAATTAAAATGTTCATACTCGAAGGTTATCATCAGTGCGTCCACTGCGCTCTCCTTTCCAGCTGAGAGAAAGGGAGAGAAGAGGAGAGATTTCTGGGTAACGAGGACTCAGCACCACTGCAGCCTGGAGACGAGCTGAGAGAAAAAGACAAATAGAGGAAGACTGTTTAAAAAAATGTCCATAACCCCCATCAAAGCATTAATCAAAAGCCACATTGGTGGTAATATTTACCTGTGCCTCTCTCAACCACAGCCATAAAGTACAGATCAGTCTCCTTTGCCAGACCAGCATCAGTCACATGACGTATAAATGGCAGATCCTAGCAAAGAAGAGAAATATTATAATGAGATAGGTGCATTATGTATATATAATATTGTATATAACACTTTTATAACATGATTCAAAATACCTACACATCTTTGTGTGTGTGTGTGTGTGTATGTATACCATGTAGTCCTGCTGTGTGATGGTTGTCCAACGAGCTAAACGGGAAATTATCTTGGCTGGAAAGAGATGCTGACACTCGCTGGAGACAGGGATGATGCTGTGCTCTGAGGACAGGAAAGCAAATTTTGTTCACAATTTACAGTCTCTTCATTAGGGACATTTAATGCATGTGGTTGTTAACAGATGCTGTACCTAAAGAGGCAAATTGTTTATGCAAAGCCAAGCGGGACTGGACTCGTCCCCTTAGCAGCTTAATGGTGTTCTCCATGTGGCTGGCACTCAGAGAACTGCCCACACGTACACCCTGGAAAAAACAAACACCATGAATACAGATATACACACAATCTGTGTGATACTTGATGTTTACACACACACACACACCTCTGAAGGATCACTGGGAAAATGGAGTCCACCAAGACTCTGAACCCACATGTAGGGATGGCCCAGCTCCTCCACATAATCAGCAAAAGTAACAATCCTAAAGAAATGAAAATTCTGTTAGAAACAAAAAAACCTTCACATTTTGATCTGGCCTCTAATTATTTTACATCCTTACCCGACTTTATCAAACTGATAGCGGTTAGCTGGATTGGGGGTTTCTCTTCCCTGGTCACTGGTATAGAGACAGCTGAGGAGAGTATCTGCTTTCAGCAGGTCCCTGCAAATGAAGACACCATTAGATGTTTTTTTCAAAGCCACAAAAAAATGAGGCAAATGTCCACACACACATACCCTGCACTGATGGCTGTGCTAAGGTCTGTAGATGTGGAGACCTTGGTCTTCACTGTCATAATGTTCAGATTCATCAGGTAGTAGAAGAAGAGATGGAGAATGCTGCCATCTGTGGAGACAAGATACACATAACACATGGTGAAGAACTAATCTATAACTAGCTGATCTCAATATTAACTCTTCATTTATCCTCCCAGTGAGCAGCCCCCAGGGTTTACTTCACACTGCAGTGCATTAGAAAGCAATAACCGGCTGTGGTCAGGATGGACGCTACAAGCACCCAGAGGACAGACACTATGCTGATGATCATCTTTCATGCTCGACTTATTGCAGTCACACTGAACTCAGTAACACGCAATCACTCACAGTCACCTACACTGCTACGCTTTTTTTTTGCTTTTACTGCAGTAAACTGAGTGCTGCAGCGCGGACAACCAGGAAGGTGGAAGCTACTAGAGATAAAAGTATAAGAGACAGACTAGCGATGAGAAAATATGCTTGCAGCATGTTGTAGATGCTGCAGACCCAGAGTGCTGCAAGCATCTCTCTCTCCTCCACCTCCCTTTAGGTAGAGTTACGCCTGCAATGCAGACCTCCCTATAATGTGTCATTTTTCCTTTTATCGCCAGCAGAGGGAACATGAGGGTCAAGTGGTGTCATGACATCATAGCAGAATGGGTCAAGCTTACTTTATTTCACACACTGGTAGATATTGAGTTATATGCGTATGGTCATGTCTACAGACGCATTGAAACCATTTGGACTTAAAAATTCTGCATTACTTAATTTGTGCAGACTGACATTTTGAGCCATCATGAATGTAGAATGAGGTACCTTTACACTTGAGGTCTAGGCAGAGGGACAACGGGTGCCTTTTCAACATCTCTCGTCTTTTGTCGTCCAGTTGTCCGCCTGTAGTTGGCCTTCTCCTCTTCTGTGAAACAACGGATAATAAAAAAAGCAAAGGAGATGAAAAAGAAAAAAATAAAGCAAAAATATATATAATTGTATATATATATATATAAATATGTATAAAATAAAATCATACAAATGTAATCAGTCAGCTACGTACAGAGAAACATAATTTTGCTATATTAAAGAAGAAGTGGTTGGACGGAGAGACATAGGTTGCATCCAAATAGACCCCCCAAATGAATAATATTTACTTAACATCTATAGAAACATTCAGACAGAAACAGTGGTTTGATGCCGAGTGTGAATGTGAGAGGTGGACTCAGGTTACAGTCACTTAGCTATTCTTAACAAATATTTCCCAGAATCCTCCCCAGGTGGCACTCGTCCGGATGCAGGAAGTGATCAATACCCATCAGAGACAGTTTGTGTGTCCGACAGAGACGGGTATATGTTAGGAGATCATTCTCTGACCTGAGTGTGTGTATGTGTGTGTGTTTAACTCAAGTACTGACTGAGACTCACCGTTTTCTCTTGCTCTTCCTCTGCATCTGAGTCACTCTCATCATCTGGATGACAAAACAAATTATTGTTATGATTCTTTTGTTAGGGATGCATCTCTAACAAAAATATCTTTACAGCTGGGTGTAGCATTGTTCATACCCTGGGAATCCTCTGGAGGTTTGGACAGAGCCTTGGCCTCATCTACATCACCACTGATTGACACAGTCAAGTTCTTGTCTGGTACGAAAACACAAAACAATCACTTATAATCAAAGCTTGCACCTACCACTCTAAAAGTAAAAATCTACTGTGTCTCAAGATAGAATGCACTCTATTAATTACTTACCACAGGCCTGACCGTAGGCATTGGCTTGAACAAACAGGACATAGAGGGGAGGTGGCAGGTGACGGGCAATCTCTGTCTGTTTCTGTGTCTGCTCAAAAGGCATGGACAGGTAATCCTGCACTGGGAGAGAGGCCTGAGAGAGGAGAAAGATAAATCCTAATGTCATTCAGAGCATACGTACATGGTAGCACTGCAGTTAAGACCTTCACCTCAATGATGAAAAAAGATCATTTTTTTATACTTTTGTTTATCAAAAAAATAAATATTCAATATCATACCTAATAAATAAACACCACATCAGTGTTCCAGGCTGCTGACACTGGAACTAAACAACATGATAATGTCCTACTATTTAAGTTCAAAAGCCTAAAACCTTTATGGCACTCTGATGGTTATACCTGCATGATGGCATTCAGTCCTGGCTGCAAGCTTCTCAGATGTTCCTTCTTCACCTCAATACTCTTCTGGATCTTCTCCTTTGTAGCCTGAGACTCTTTGTATTTCTCTGCCAACCTGAAACCAAGAATACATTTTCAAAAGCTCCCCTATTCCATAAATCAAGACTAGGGCATTAACTAAGACATCATGATACAAATGTACGTACAAATGATGTACGTAGGTTTGAATACCTCTTCCTCTGTTCAAGCTCCCAGTCTAGTCGTGCCAGTGTGAGCTGGTGGGGATCATTTTTCGTGAGGTGGGGCCTGGAAATCTCCTGCGGTGCCTCCTGGTAGAACTCCTCCTCACTCACCAGGTCTATCTCCTCATGTTTAGACCTGGGACAAGGAGAGAGAAGTTAACCACCACTGTGAGGACATTTTTGAAAACCTGTGCATAAACTATCAAACTGCACAAGTAACAAAATCATATTTACAAGTTGTACTCCAACTGAGAAACTTTTTTGTATAATTAAGCTGTTTTAGTTGAAGGAGATATTTACTTGAACTCCAGACACTTGCTGATCTCCTTCTGAAGATGCATAACTTCATACAGAAGATTCTGCAACTGAAGGTGCAGCACATCCACTCTCTGCTTTGCCTGTGGGGAGAAAAACAAAACAAAATGTAATGGTAAAGCTGGTTTGTAAACATAACGCAGGTGTGTAAACACAACACAACACCCCATTGAAATAAATATGCCACGAATCATAACCAAGACTCAGTAAGAATAAGGATCGATAAAACTTTATAAAATAACAAAGCCGAGGGCGTATAAGAGCTCTCTTTGCTGACAGTAGCAGGTGCTGCGGCAGAAACAAAGTGCTTGGTGCCCTAAATGCCTTTCGCGATCAGCACAAAAGGGAGTTGAGGCAGCACTTTTCATCACATGAATGGAATAGAGTGAACTTAACCTAACCTAGTATTTCTTTTAATATCTCATAAACGTAGGACAGCGTTTGTGCAGGAGTTACCTCATGTGTCTGGTCTCTGCCTCTCTTTAGTCTCATATGAGCCAGACGGTTAAGTTTTTTCAGATTCATGAAGTGGATGCAGCTCTGCATGCGTCTCCGCTCGACCTCAGCAGACTGAGAAGAGACATCACAAGTTAGTCTCCATTACTGAGGTGGAAGCTGAGAACCAACCTTGTCTGGATCATGTACATTATGACTGCAATGCATTACAATGACAAAACAACACGTTATTGTATGGATTAAGTTCCTGCTGTGGCACAGACGATCCAACACGACAGACTTGTTTGTGTGTCTATTTTCAGAGTATGAATCTCACCCCCTCCTTGGCTCCGTTGGCTTTGAGTTCCTGGATCTCACCCATGAGTCTGGCCAGACTTTCACACGACTCTTTGTACTGCAGGTAGTCCTGCTCAGGGTCCCTGCCATCAAGCTCCACCTCCTCACTATATATACGCACATCCTGGAACAATTAAAGTATAGACAGTATTAACATTATATTACACCACATCAGGCCTACTCATTATTGGGCCATCTCCACTTACTGATGTAAAGTCCAAGCACAACTAGCAGGAATTCAATTGTTTTCAAAGCAGTAGTGTTTGACTGAGGTGACACACATCCAAAACTTAAAGACTGATCTTAATGACTCAAACTAAAGCTGCAACTATTGATTATTCTCACTATTAATAAATCTGCTGTTTATTTCCCAATTTATCCTTTTGCCTATAAAAGTCATTCTGTTAAACAAAAAGATATGCTTGCTTAACAAAATGATTAATCGATAAAAAAGGTGCAGATTAATTGATTCAACTCATACAATGATTTAAAAAAAACAACAGAATATGTACATCCAATCTGGTATTTGCCATCTTGGTGCATCCATCACAAAGATATTACTGTTTTGGCAACATAAAACCTTAATCTAGATGCAGGAGCAGGTTTAACAACATTTCTACTTTTCTGTAATGATGGCCATGCAAAATATAATACTCCAGTCATTTGAAACTGTAATGTAATCTTCTCAATCTATAGTTCTGTTTTATTGTTGTTGGTTTTTAAAAAAAATGGCATCCTACATCTTATGTCCCATTGCACTTACAAATAAAGTTATTATTATAGATTGGCTGCCTGCTGTATTATGATATTTCTGGTATTTAGTAGCCGAGAAACACAAACTATTTACTTAAAATGTTGTTAAGATTCAAAGTTAAAAATCTTGACCTCGATACTGGACCTAAACCTCAGTCGTTGTGCTGTAGGGCTTGACATGCTCCTACCTGCTGGTCTCCATCTCCTCCTCGGCCCCGCTTTATCTCTGGGGTTCCTCCTTCACTGCGGAGGACCTTCGACTTGCGCTTCTTCAGGGTGTCCGACATTGGTGCCTATAAATAAATTCAGAATATACCGGTTAGATTACAGTGAAGTAAAATATAAGTGGTGAAACTGAAATTTAAGCGGATTCAGTTAGGTAAGAGCCTCCAACATTTTCCTATTAGCGAAGGAGCTACTGTTAGCACTATGGAAGCTAGCAGTGCCTAGCTCCAATGCTAACAACCGAAAGCTTATCGGCTTATAAAGGCAGGTTTCTACTCGAATATAACAAACGAACGACATATTTAGTGACTGGTAAGTTGTCCATCAATATTTACATACCTCGTTAATGTAAAAAATACGTCTGTAATTCTAAAATCGTGCGTATTCGCACATGAATGAAATACACACTTTCTTCCACCGCAGACAACAGAGGACGGAAGCCCCGCCGTACCAAAAACCTGTGACCGAATAAGCGAAGGAGAAAAGCAGCAGGTATAGCACCTCCTATACTCATAGTAAAGCATTTCAATCATTCATATACAAAGTTCTGTAAAAAATATATATATATAATCAAATATCTTTTAAAATATACAAATGTGTAAATCTTAATGGAAAACAGAAAAAAATACACATATCTAACAAGTTCAATCTTCGCCACCAATTTACTTCCCTGCTATACTTAAGAAATAGAAAATATCTGTTAATTTCACAAATGTGAAATGGTTTTAAAGTCCCTGGAGTCTCTTTGGTAAAGCAGCCTTTTTTTTCATCCTACACACAACTATGAGATCTCAATTTAAGACCCAGCCCAGAGTAGCTAACATTTGTTCCTTCATCTTTTGAACAAATATATTGACCAGCCAGAGTGTGGCAGTATGATCACATTTGCAGCATTTTGGCCACCAAATACTTTCCTTTTTGCCAAATCAAAAAACCCCCAAAACAGTAAAATGTGTTTTGTGCAAGATTTAAACATGATACAAGGCTAAATAGTTAGTTTACTTATATTAGTAAAAAATACACACTTCCCATATGATCAAAAGTATGTTCACATATACATTGTGTATTTTTGTTCAGGGTTTGTTCCTCCTGGTTTGGGCATTTTTTTTCCATTCTAAATGAAAGGCATGTTAATTAAATAATATACAATTATTTCAAACAATGTTGTGTTTTTAACTTTGCGGCAGCCATTTGGGGAAGGCCCTCTAGTTTCAACATGGTAATAGCTTCTTGCACAAAATAAATGTTTTTCCCAGTTTGGTGTGGAAGAACGTGACAGGCCTGCACAGAGCCCAGACCTCAACCCCATCAAACCCCTTTAGGATGAACTCTTAACAGCTGTCTTAGTTTTTCTCAGCAGAGTTAAGGTTTTAAACAGGACACGCTCAGCTATGAACTTGTATGACATTCAGGAGAAATATAGCCCCCGTCTACTGTGGTCCGTGGTTTTCACATATGGAATAATCTTTTTGTCTTTACAGTATACTTGGTGTTCGTGTCTTACAAAAGTCATGACTTCAATTTGAAAATGTTGGAACTTTCTTTTATTGGTGTCGGTAGAGAAAACAACTGTTTTATTCAAGTCTTCCCATTTGTACAAGCTTTATTGTTACTGTACTATATACTAATGCAACACCTCAGTTACAAATGAGATTAAATAAGGAAAAACAGAAAAATGAGTTTGCACTCTAGATAATGCTCCCACAAACATTTATTGGTATACAATGTGCAATATAACTTTTTGCAGAACAATAAAAATAAACAAATATAGGCTTTTCTTTGACTGTGCCGGTTAACAGGCCATCCAATAAAAAATCCTGGAAAAAATGGCCCATAGCTGAACCCAATTGCTAATTCTTATCAAAACTTGATTTCTGCTTTTTTATTTTATTTTTTTTTTAAAGTTTGCTTGGGGTAGTTACTGGTGCAGCTCAAAGGAAGAAGAGCTTGTCCGATAGCTGGATGGCTGGCTCTGAGTGCAGGTACTGTCCGGACAGGAAAGCTAGTTTGTGGGCATACTTGCAAGGTGCTGGAACACGAATGGTGCCCGGCCAGTTCCAGTACAAATGGCACATCTTGAAAGTCAGCCTGGTGCGGGAAGAAGTCGTAAGTGCATTTAATGTCATGAAATAACAGCAACACTTAAACACAAGTTCCCTGCTGCGTTTATATTTGATTTTTGTAATTAACATGCAGGCCTTTTATTGACATTTCCCTGGTTTTGCTTTGTACTGTACAGTAACAGTATCCAATGACCTGTTTATTTTATGCCTGCAGAGATATCTATTCTCTAGTTGTTTAACCATGCGGCATTTCTTAATCTTATTTTGGTCAAAATAATAAACTAATACCAATACTGATTAAATTAATATGGTATTTCTACGAGTTATTGTTGACTTTCAAAAATATTGCCCGTTTTTCCTCACTAAAAAATATTTAGTAGCTGTTTTAAAAAGGGTTATTCCCTCATTCATGTTGCAAACAGTATATAGAATTAACAGCAATAAAAGTCAGACTGACACTATTATCAATGTTGTACCTTTGCAAATGGTCTGGTGTCAGGTTTGCCGAATTGTACAAAGAGATGTAGCGTGTGGGAAGTCCACAGCCCTGGCGAATGTGATGTGCAATCAGATAGAAGTCCACCCTGAATGAAAGAAAAACATAAAAAGCTTCTGTGTTAAAAAGCTTCCAGGACCACGTGTAGACTGCTGCTGTTCTGTTAGACATGCACAAGACCTGGTTGAAAACATCTCCTGTAAAGACAAGCTTATAATCACACACTAAATGAACTGCCCGAGATTATACATTTTTCTTTTCACTACCTGAAATTTCAAATTTACAGATTGTTTCATTGAAGTTCAGTTTTTGTAATCCTGCTAAGCACCACATACATTACACACTTTAGGTGTGACTGACCGGTCTCGCTGAGTGAGAGTGTGATCCAGAACAGTCCCAGGTGGGGCTATGCCAAAGTGGTTAGATGTCCAGGAGTAGAAGGTGGCGCTGATGTTCTTCTGGACAACAATGAAGACCAGCTTCGGCTCATAACTGGGGAACGTCTCAAAGCATTTGATTAGCTGTGGAATCTCATACTGCTCAACCATCTTCAACTGACCATCTGACACACCATCCCGATACACCACAATCTTTTCTGGCAAATTGTGGTTCACCTATACAAATGAATATGCACAGGTATTATGTAAGGCATGAGGAATGAAACAATCACTGCAATTCAATCTGTGTGTTTTTATATGAACATGTAGTCAAAACCAATATGGCCGGTGCTGTCAAGATCTGCTGCAGATGTTAGGATGAAGTTGGGAAATTTGCATTGCTGACCTCATAGTACTTCTGCAGTGCAGCCAGCAAGCAAACTCTGAAGCCATTGATCAATTCCTCTGTGGGTGTCTGAAAAGTCACTCTGGAGTACCAGCGAGTCAGAGAGCTAGAAAGTAATAAGTACAAAGTGAAAAGCAAATGATTTTTACTACCAATACTGCATGAGAAAACGTGAAATAGTCACATTCTTGTATATTCAAAAACAGAAACATTTTGGGCATCAATATGCAGATTGAATGTGCTTATTGTAAGGATGTTTAAATAGACTGTCTCTAGATAAAACACCTAAACCTGCCAGCCACTGGCAGACTGCTTCACATAATAAGGTTTACCTGTTCATACTTGCAACAAAGCCCATGACAGACTGATGAGCCTTGCTTGTGTCATGATGGACGTCAACTCCTATCACCATCAAGTGTTTCTGTTCAAGTAAAAAAAAAAAAGGCTTATTCTTTCCCTGGTGTCCTACTGCCATTTTATAACCCATTATAATAATGTGGTATTACGTTTAATTGGCAGTATCTCGCTAGCAAACACACTATGGATCAGAAAAATCACAACTAGACATTTTCTGCACACATTAGGGAAGCTGCTCCTCCTGTAAAAAACAAGATACTAACCAGAGGGACACTGACAGTCCACAGCTCTCCTCCTAACTTGCTGTTCATCTGCAGGAGAATCTTTTGGGCAACACTCCTCAACTTCTGTTGCTGGGAGATTGTCCGGATATTGATGGCCTAACGACAAATAAGTAAGTCAGCATTAGTTAAAAGGGAAAAAAAGGACAAAGTAGAGCGGTGCTTTAAGTTAAGTACTAATGTCATGCTGAGCAGGTGTAATCTCTACCATGTACACCATTTAACATGTTAATATTAATACTAATTTCATCAGTAACATTAAGTGCTGGAGCGAGTTCAATTGTGAAGATGCACCAATACTATATAGAGATAATACTACTAATAATAATAGATTAAAGATATTTCTGGACCAAAGTCAGTTTGTCAACACTTCTCGTTTCTATATTTTTTCCACCAACTCTACAGCATCCATGCACAAACACCTGGCCGGACATTTCAAACCTGGGAGGGAATGGGGTTTTTAACACAGCAGAGCTTCTTGATGGCACTGTAGAGATCGTCTCTGTTGCCGACCATGATGCACACTACAAGCTGCATTTTAGGCTGTAAAGAAATGAGAAATGAAAACCTACACATGATTGACTTAAATGTATTGTAGGCTTGGTTCAGTGATGTCATGCACAGTCAACATTTCAACAAGGTCAAAATACTTGTGCAGCTGTTAACGCTTCTGATGTGCTAAACATCACTGCACTTATCACCAATGACAAAGAAAAAATGATGTCACTAGGATACTGTGTATTTTTCATGCTTTTCTACAGAGCTGCCTGGAAAACTACCCTGATTATAAATCATTAGAAGTAATGTCAGTTTGTAGTTATTGCAAATCCAAAACCATCCAGGACTTGACAACTATTGTTCAAGAAATACTGTCAGTCATTCTGTGGTCTATTTCTGCACCACTTTTTTCTTCTTTTTTTAACAGCATTTGCCAGCAACTGTTAGTTAGTGAGCTGGGTTGTTGTGATGGTTGTTTGTGAATTTAGGAACAATGGCATTTATACAATATACATCTAATCAGTAATTGATATATTCAATATATTGATTTTATAATATTTATTCTCCAATAATTGGAGAATAAATATTATGAAATTGTGTTTTTATTTATAAAGCAAATACTAATTACTATAAAGCCAATATGCCTCTGTGTGGAGTATCTTTACTTCTGTGCCAGTCACATTTCAGGACATTAGATCATACCTCACTAGTGAGCTGGGAGTGGATGCTCTTGACGTATGTCTCTGTGCGATCATCCCTCAGCTCTACACATAAGGGTCGCTCTATTTTTACCCCAATAGGACCGGCCACCTTGTTAAAGGTGGAAACCAGCTCTTCGGCGTGCTCTGCACAGCGGCGTGGGTAGAAGATGGCCCATATGTTCAATGTGATCTAAGAGTAATAGCAATACAGCAGTCAGCTCTGAGGCAAAATAACACACAGTACTTATAGTACTATTATAGTTTAGACACACCCTCTCATTCACTTGAATGATAAAGTGTGTTCAAACGTTGACTTGTACTTTATGTGGTTACACACTAATGCTTAAAAAGGGCAAAGAGCATCTCCAGGTATTGTTACTGCAACCAGAATTTAGCAATGAAGCCAACAAAAGGTCACTCAGTACATCAACTGTGATAAAATGTCACAGCCTGGTTGCTGCTTCGCTTCAACTTTCCTATTAAATGTTGTGTTGCAGCTAAATTAAGTTAATCAAAAATTGTTTCTCTCCAACACTTACAGAGCTGATTGAAGCGTCCCTGACAACTTCTCTGGACCAGGATAGATCAGTACTAGTGACAAAGGATGAAGACTGGAGACAGATGGTTTCAAGGGGCAGACATCTAGCTTTAACCTGCAACGGAGGAAAACACTGCACAATATACTGTCAAAATAAAAAGTATGATAAGAGGATTAGGGAAGGATATGGAGAAATGCTGTCAACAGAGCCTTCTGATTTGACAATGCCAGGTCAAGACAAGTGGCAGAGAGTCTTCTTATCACTTTATATTTAAAAACACTAACAGTACAGAAAGTGAAACTGCTTGTCAAAGACAGCATTCAAAGGCATGATTAAAAGTGAGCTTTTTGCACATGCAAGTAGCTTCAAGAAGAAAAACTTTAATTTGCAGGTGACTGCACAGTCTCAAATCAAATACCAAGGGCATGCTCTCAACCTAAGCCCTTCTTATACCAAGAGACAGGTTGTGTCCAAGCCTGTTAAGAGAGCCCACAAATGTATGAGGTTTCTCCTTCTGTATCGGGTCTGAGTCTGAATAAGTTTATTAGTTTAAAGGGAATAAGTCATGGATGTATAAAGAACTGAGTACAGTGTTGGAGGCAGGGCCCCACTCATTCCTTTGCTCAGTTGAGAGTTAAGTCAACAAGCCACTTCCCAATGTAAAGAAATTACCCGGACGAAAACATACTCAGGATTTGTACAGCTTCATAAGAATAGATTGCAAGCACTTTCAAGGTACTGAAACAAAAACTTTCCAGACTCATTTATCTTTTATCATCTAAATTGTTACTATAAATCAAAAACAAAATATAAAGTTTACAGAATTTTAATATTCGACAAAAATTACACTTGCATCGGACATGAACTTTAGTGTTTGTGATCATGCACATTAAAACTGCTATTGAGCAATAGTACAACAACTTCAGCATTCACCTACTTCACCATCTCTACTGTTTTTACTGTTCCCTGTATAAGAAAGTAATGTTGACTTTGCAGAAGAGCCTCACCAGCAGGATTTCTGAACGAATCTCCAGTCCCCATTGGTTAAGCTCGTTCAGACTTTCGGGGTTGGTAATGAGGTTCTTCAGAAGCTGCTTTATTGAGTGTGTGTGCTGCTCACTGCTCATACTGATGTGTATGCTCAGGTCCTACAATATATGGAGAAAACAAAAAAAATCTTAGATAAAGATATTTCAGTCATTTTACACATTTAATCATTAGGTATTATTTATACTTGTCACTTTTGTGTTTTAGTTGGAGGGTATTAGCTTGGTAAAACCATCATCAACAATATTCCTACGCATGCCATGCACTGTATTACACTGCAGATCAGCTGTTTAGGTAGGAATACAGTTCCACGGTTGAGAAAATGTGCCAAAAAACACAACCAATGTGCCAATGACAACATTAGTGTGGAAAAGAGGACCAATTTGAGGGAATGTTTAATTAAAGTGACATTCGCTATAAATGAAACACAAGGCCCATGTTGTTGGTCTAAACTCAAACTTGGTTTGTTCCCACATAAGAGTAATAAAATGATGTAGTTGGTGGTCCACTAGCAGAGGCTGGCACCTATTTCTGTGGGTACCACACGTTTCAAATTAGTCAGTCAGAAACATAAATAGCTATTTATTTGTATTACCTCAATTATCAATAGAAACATGAATAATCTTTACTCGCATTCAGTAATTACTGGTATACTTGAAATAATTACTGCAATTAAAACTGGCACTACATTGATGTACACTTATGGTAATAATGACAAATTATTGGCATATCACATCTGATGATGTAAAAGCCATCTTAATTATCTCTGACTGCCGAGCGATAAATGACAGACATGAAAGCTCGGCGTTGCAGCTGTCAAACTCAACAGCTTCACAGACTGATGGGATAAGCTGCATCAACAGAGGCATGACTCAACTTCTGAGGTGATAAACTCAAAACAATTATGTGATTAAAACTGGGACATTCAGACTGCTAAATTTAATAAACACTCAAATACTATTTATCCTGATTTTAACAAGCCTGTTTAAAAACTGAACATTGTTAAAACAGCATTTAATTTAAACAATGTTAATAATCTAGGATATAATTAAATCACTGATCTTGGAGTTTCAAATAGTCACTCTTTATATAGTGATTCTGATATAAAAAAAAGGTCCTTAAAAGAAGATTTGGATTTATTTGCAGTCCATAACATTTGTGTCACACAAAGTAGTATGGAGCAGTATCTTTCGAAACGATACACATTTTTCTTCCCTTTATAAAGAAATTGTAGTCCAGCCTAGCAGAACATGAACATGGAGCTGATGCATCAGATTTACCTTCATTGCCCTGAAGTCCTTCCTCATTTTCTCAGGGATTCCCGTCATGAAGGAAAGTTCTGGTACTAAAAGGATTTCTCCGGTAATCACTTGCTGCAATAAATCAAAACTATTATAGGTGAAAATATGCGACAGTTTGATGTGTTGAGTCTAGTTCAGTTGTTGTCAAGTGATTATTTTTATTTTGTGCATGTTCTTAATCCTGACATGTCCCTTAAATTATACACGGTTGTGTACTTATGGTTGCCACAAGGGGGCATTTTGATACAAGAAATGAGTGGTCTACTGTAAAGGTCTGTTTTATCATATATTTCAGATTACAATTACGAAACACCTGACTGTGTGTCTTGAGGGTTTATGTTAAAATAACTGATGCTGAAGAGAGGTCTTACCTTTCCTCCTTGCTTGGACCTCTCCTTCGGCCGATGCATGAGTAGAGGTTGGTCCATGTCTTTGATTGTAATCCCGTAGTTCTTGCTATTGCAATGTGGGAAGACATTTAATGACAATGATTACTGAAGGAAAAATAAAAGAAAACAGAAAACTAATGGCCAAAAATAATAAATAATATAAATCATCATGTCTGTGCCCACTGTATACACAAAACCTGCCATTCTTTTAATGTCCACTTTCTTGGTCAGTTTTGATGGTGTCAGAGCGGTCTCACCTGTAGTAGTCTACAAATGTGGTTTTTGTGCCATTTATCAAAGTGAAGGTGTCTTTGGGTGATTTGTTCCACTCAATGGCATCAATGCGGTAGGTGCGGTTGTTGTAGCGGGTGATGACGATGCTGCCAATTAATTCTTTGGTGCATTCGTCTTGGAAATTCTCTTTGCTCTGATGGTACAGCACATTCCTGGACAGACAGCAGTGGAGCAGAGGTCATCGCTTCTCCCTTTTCTCTTTAAGCAGTTTTGCCATTTAAATTATCTATAGATGCAGTAAGTTTGTTGCATTTATCGTTGGCCTCAACTCCCCTCTAACTCCAACCACATTTCCCAAAGGAAGGATATGTACAATTCTGTCTCAGAGTACAAATGCACTAGGAGTCATACATTTTTGTCTGATATTTAAATATGTATGACTGTATCTCAGAATATGACTATGATTTATATATGTGCTGTGTGGCTCAGTCATAGTATATTCAACGCTTAAACTGGTATGAGCAAGTGTCCATACAGGAGAAATAGAAATTGATGTAGCAACTTGCTACTCGCCGCTACTGATGTGCTGTGTGAACTTACATGACATCCAGCACGGAGTCATTACGCAAGACTTTGTGAGACACATCCACACACAGGTACAGGCCTCCATCTGTTTGTTTGATACAGGTTGAATAGCCTGGCCACACCTGCAGCCTACAAAAACAGACAAACACGATGGAGTTGACTAAATTTAGCATATTAGCTGGAGACTGCCCTCTGATGTGAAAATACAACTCAGCTTTACCGCTGTTTTCCAAGAATGACTGCGCTTTCTGGATCGTAATGATTTCGTCCAACTAGCTTCAGTCCGATGATTTTCATGACCCTTGAGAAACAAGAACAATAACGGGTCAGATCCTGTCATTTGACAAACCTAATTAAGCATGCTTGAAACAACAGGGTACATTTCTTCATTAAAAATGACTTGTATGAATCAGAGGAACTTTCTAGAGCACTGTTCATCAGGAATATCACAAACTATCTTGTGCAGCATAGATTTTGTTTAACACATTATCTATCAGCATATTGGAAACAAATATGTTGTGATTTGATAATTCATGTACAACCCAAAACTAAAGTGATCAGTGTCAGAGCAGCCTTTTTCTGAAGTACCTCCTCAGCACAACATTGTAGAACGGGATGCACAGATCGGAGCTGGGTGGCAAAACCTTCGTCATCTGGATTTTGATTTGTATTTCCTCGTTATCAGTCCGTCTCAAACTCTTTAGAACCACCTCCTGCACATCAATCAAAACATTTAGCAAAACAAGCAAACAAAAAAAAAGGCATCTAGTGTTTAGCACTGTGACATTTTCCAATCTACAAATCAACACAAAGAAAAACTAATATATTGAAACTGCAGTAACATCTAGACGCACAACTATTTAAAAGTCAACCAATTTTCTTATGAAACTGACCATATTACATGTGCTAACTTCAGCAACTACCAAAACCTTTCCTACCCCAGTTAACACACTTCAGTCAATCTGTCACAAGGAGATACCTACGTTATCCATCTTAACAGGCAGGTAGAGTATAGAGCCATCAAAAGCCACTACTTCCCCTGTGGTGGAACGGTGATCTTTCATCATGCCAAAACGCACTGCCATTGATTCAACATTTGGGCTGAAAGATAATATTGGAAATACACATGACTTCTATATAGTACAGTATCTGTTGCGTCAGTGTAAGACCTTTTTGGGTCTCCATGTTCATTTTTGGTCTGTATGATTAAATGAACCATCAACATTATAACAAATACTTATACAAATACACCTAAATATGTGTCACAGGAAACATAACTGAAATTTTACAGTTAAATTTTACAGTCAATTATTTCCAACAGTAGTTTTTTGTTCCATGGCTGTTGAAGAGAGGAAACACAAGTAAATGATAAGTGATACTTACGTGAAGGTAACATGGTACTGATAAACAGCCTTATTCTTGCAGTGAATTGGGATGTGGTTTGAGCCAATAGTTACAGGAGTTCCTTTCGTTCCAGCCTTATTAAGCGGCTCACTGACCAGCAGAATACACAAAAGATCATTTTAGCACACCAACAGCATATTATTTTACAAGACGAGTCGCTGTAAAGCATAAATAATATTATATATAATATATACTGACGCAATATTATCATACACTGACAATACAAATTGAGAATGTAACATTTTGATTTGGGTAAGTAACAAAAAGGTGGCTAAATAAAGCAGAATAACAATACAATACAGAAGTTTAATTACTGTTTTGTTTTAATGAACAGCCAACACACACACACACACACACACACGTAATGGTGAGTGGAAGTCAACTTGGTGTGTCATAACCCAAAGAGATAAATTGAAAGTAGAGAAGTATCCTTACCAGACCGGCTCCATTTTCAGTTCTACCTTTACTGGTGCAACAGACGAGAGCTCCAGCGCCTCTTTAATGGGAACAGGAACGGTTCCTGCACATTATTTGTTTTCAGAAGTTTAGTACCTTTTCATATTTGTCAGTTATTGGGTTCCATATTTTATTAGAAATCTGATTTACAGAAGCAGTTTTAGGCAGATCTTTTTTTTTACACAATCACAGAGACTAAACAGACTTTCATCTAGCTGAAAGAAACCAACATGTCTCACAGTTTATCTTTTGCAATGTTGCAAGAGTTTCTTTCTTTTCTTTTTTTTTTCCAAACCTGTGGAGGAAGCCTGCGAGTGCAGAGGTGCTTGTGCCTCAGAGATTGGAGAAACAGATTCGACAAGACACGGAGGAAAAGAAGAAAGTAAAGGGCGTCCTCGTCCAAGCTGTGGCATCGCTGCTCTTCCAAGCCCCACCATCATATGAGGGGACAAACCTTGGCCAGGGAAACTGGAAAAAGTCAAAATCCATAACAGTCAGTTTTGCATACATCTTTATTTAAATACTGATAATGGTTGCATGAGAAAATCTTTTGCACATTCTACACGTCATGGAAAACACCATGTCTGTGAATGCAGCATCTCACAAAGTATGAACTTAACTGCATAAAAATGAAGAAAAAGACAAGAAATATAACAGTCCTGCAAAATATATCCTACCTTTATGATGATTAAACTGTTTTAGAGAGAAGAGCAGCGTGTGGTGCAGCTGAACTGCTGCTTGCTTTAAACTATATAGTGTTTCTAGGACTTAATCTCACCAACATAAATGACTCCATCAAGTGAAGGAGAGAGACTATCTAAGAAATCTGCCTCCTACCTGCTGCCTCTGCCCATCACCTCTTCAGGTTGGCCAATGCTCTGTGGGCTACTGACGCCACCTACTGGGACACCTTGCTGCTTGATCTCTCCCATATCTCCATCTGCCCCTCTTCCTACGACAAAATTGATCAACTCAATTCTTATGCATCCACAGTGATTGCTCACAGTGACTGTGTTTACATGCGTACAGTAGTACGAGTATGGCCATTTACATGATTGCAAAGGTGACAACTCCCTTTAATAATCATGTTTGCATATGTCATATTTTTAGTTTGATTATCTAGAGTTGTGACATTGATTAGCTTTGTTTACTTACAGTTATGTTCTATAACCTTTAAGTCAATAATGAACACATGAGAGCTCTAGCCCACTGGCTTGCACGTTATGTGTCTACACAAGACATACATAACACGAACTCTGTCCTCAGACTTCCTGAAAAAGATTTTTCTTCCCCGTTTTGCTTTGCCATTATCACAATTGTCAACACTACACGCCACGTCACCTTTATCAGTTTTAGTAAAATGACTCAGATGTATACATGCATGGACTGGCCCCAAATAATGTGAGTAATGTGACCTACTGTCTCCTTGAGTACTTACACAGCTAACACTGTATGTTCTTTCTCTGTCATTCTCTAGCTGCTTCACACATTAAAATTGTTATATGTTAATGGATATACATACATGCATCAGGTGGAGCATGTTGAGGCAGTTACTCTCAAAGGCTTCTCCTTGATGTACTGTGACTGGATTGCAACATATTTCATCTACCAAATGAATACATGTAAATGTCCTCTCAACCTTTGGTACAGAGGAATAGATGTCTCTATTAGGGAGATAAACTTAATTTATTGATACATTTAAATGCCATTTATTCCAATTAAAAGATGAGAAACACTTGTTAGTTTTTGGTATTTATGTGTTGGTATTTCTAGTATTAATGTTAACCGCTCACTACAATTAATAACTTATTATACAGTAGTTCATACTAATTATCGATACATCAATAAGTGATACCAGCCCTATTTAATTGGTGTCCTAAATACCCACCTACTGGCAGTGTCCCTCTTCCCCATGTTGATATTGAGGGCCCAATACCCATTCCTCTAAACATGGAGAGCAGTGTCGTTCCACCATGGGCGGGTACATCAACCTGTAAGCAGACAAAAGCTTTAGCAATTTTTGAATGTAGGGAATTCATATTTAGTAAACATGCACATGGTAAGTGTACACAGACATCTGGTTCTAACTACCTCTTTTGTTGTCAAAGTTGGGGTCTCTTCTGTTAGGTCTCGTGCCATGGTCCCACATGGAGGTGCCTGGCCATGCAGAGGCTCCAGACGAGGAAGGATTGCGCCTCTCGCCACTCCTACCTTTGGTTCAGCCGCCGGGAAGAGCAGACCTCTGGCTTGGCCAAGTCGTCCATCATCAGGCTGCACCAACAGGCCTCTAGCAAATCTAACTACAGGTTCGCTAATGGGTAGGGTTACTCCTCGTCCTTGTGGGGTATCACCAAGAGTGAGAAAACCTCTGGCTCGTCCTAAACTAGGCCCTTCTGTAGAGGACAACAGCCCTCTACTACGTCCTACAGCTGGCTCCTCAGGCTGTAGTCTGCGTCCGCGTCCCAGCCAAGGAACGCCCGTCATATCACTGGGGTCAGGAGGCTTGGCTGGATCCATTCAGTCAACTTCTAATATAACAGAATATTTGACTGCAGAGAAAGAACAACGAGAACTTATTTCTAATGACTTGAGAGTGAAATCAAACTATGTTGTATTTCTCTTTTCAGGAGCTCATTACAGAAACATAAATGACAGCAGCAGCCCCCATCCCATCCCATCCTCACCCACCCTAATCCTTTTGTTTCTACCCCTACTAGTGTCTTAAACTGTGATGTTTCTCTCTCACACATCAAGCAAACTAAGGGTCCAGTGGTATTCAGGGAGCCTCAAAGAATTAGGGCTCAAAAATAAAAAAAGGTGATTAATGAATATTTTAAGTAATAAATGATTAAATGGTCATTTTTGATCCACCCATAGAGCTTGTGCAACACTTTTCTGCCTCCAAAATTGTCCCAAATCATTTTGATATTCGTCCATTCTTTGATTAGTTATAACAAACTACATCATCTCTTTATTATTTTTCGTCTTACATTAGCATGCTCTCACAGTTTAGCTCGGTAACTAAAACACGTGTTCAAGACACCGACACATTTAGCTCGATGTTAAATTCACTTAGAAAACCCCCAAACTGTTTTGTCAAAGTTGTTGGCTAACAACAATGGCGTAATACGGTACTTTTAGTCGTTGTATGCTAACTCACATATTACCGTGCAGCGTTTCTCTCTGCCGACACAAGACGTGGATGAAGCCGCGCGCGCTCCAGCGACCAGATGCGCTGATTAACGGTTTCTTCCCTCCGATTCCCTCATTGGATAATCAATACATCTGCAGCAAGACATTGGTTTACTGAACCTGTCAATCTTTTATTGTCAATTTACATGAGATTGGGAATTATTGTTTTGTCGCCCTCTGGTGGTCTACACCTGAGTACCTCAAGTGAACCACACTTAATAATAATGAATCAGTGTTAAAAGTGTATATGGGAAATCCATAGCTGATTTATTTTATATTGTTTATACATTGATATAAACAATGCAATATAAACATGTTTCTGCAGGCAGATTAATGGGGTGCAGTCCACCTATCTTCCATCCATTGGCTAAATAATATTAACATTATTAAATATTGATACCACATTTAATGCAATTAAACCAAAGCAAAGATCAAAACCACACGACTATTTTTTATTATTATTATTTAACCAAGGAGAATTTTCTGTGTTATTATTGAGTAAAGCAGTAAAAGGATAATCATGATGAGGAGATACTTTACCAGATACTCAAGGTCAGCTGAAAAACCCACAGAGCTTTTGGTTTTCAGGGTACCAATCAGGCATTTAGACTCTAATGAAATAATCACAAAAATGTCCAGGAAGTATTGAGGTGATGACTTTGTGCTCACACTAGGTCTAGGAATAAATTAATCACTTGTCCAGAAAGCAGCCATTCCTCTGCTCTACTCCATTTTTAAGGGACTGAGGGAACAGTTATTAACAGATGTTAACATGCCTTTATATTTCTATAAACTTAGTAACGTAACGTAAACGATTCAGTGCTATGTTGGTGCTTGGATAACATCTCATAAACAGCAAAAACTGAAAGAGAAGCCATTTGTTTGTAAATGATTTTAGTTTTAAAGGATGTGTTGCCATCTAGTGACACATTAAGATAACTACAACTGATATAGGTTAAATTGACCTTTCATTAACGATGAAAGCCTTAACCGTCCTCAAAAAGATGCTTCTTAAGCCCAAACCCACATAGGTGTGAGTATTTTTTTTACGATAGGATTGTGAATCGGGTTCAGCATGCTTACTCAGCATACCCAACTCCTTTTTTTTTGTTACTTCATTGCAACAACCAAACATGATTTGAAATAAATGTAGAAGATATCCATGAATCAATATACTAAACAATACAATAAACTAAAATTCAAATACACATCCTACAGACAATCCCCATTTCTGTTCAACCCTCAGTGATGCAAACCTTGATTTTGAAGTATAACAGCTTCACAAAAGTTTTATCACCATGGCAAATATTTTATTCTGTTGAACTGATTAAATTTTAATGAATCTGTGTGGTTTCATACTGACATTTATCAGGTGTGACTATGAGTAAACAAAGGTTGATAATTTATGACTATGGGTTATGTATTTATAGTGATGATTGTGTTTAATGGTATTGTCCGTTTGTCATAAAAAGAAAAACACTGATCTGAGTTAAGCACTGTATCACTACACACGTCATTTCCGTAGCTAAGCAGGAGCAAATGTGTTTTTCCCTTTTCTGCTCCTTGCTTATATTTTGTTGTCATGATGAAATTACCTGTTTGTCGCCCAGCGCCTGCTCCGTGCCTGATTGTGCCACTTTATTAAGGTTGTGTTCGCTAATCCTCAATTTGCTGCCAAGATAACAAGATAAACAATGTTTATCTGCCCCCTTTGGCCTATGAAGACGGACAACCTCCACCTGTCTGCCTTCAGCTGCGATCTACATCTAGAACAGACATTTGACTTGAGCTCACTGACTGATAACATTATGCCAGTCCATGTCAGAGGTACGAGGACGGCCTCCAAGCCAACATAGTCAACAGCATTATCTGCCATGTGTAATACAACATGTTTGGATGAGATCTGAAGGGCTGCTTTTGGCAGTGTGTTCTGACATTTGAGCATTGGACAGTGATTGACATGTAGGGATGCTGAAATTATAGGTCAAAATGCAAAACCTGCATTACCAACATGTTTACTCTCTGTTATGGGTACCAATCAGAAGGGATCCAGGGCTTGTGAACGGGTTTGACTTTTGAGGTAATTTCCTGTAATTGTTTCAGAATCTGCTTTCATTTTTGAAAGACTGCACCACTGTTTTATTAAAGGAGCAAACAGGTCTGTCAGGAAATTATATAAGAAAGAAACATTGACATGCTGAAAAGGTTGCATTGCATACGGTAAGCCCCAGGCGAGCCCTTAGAGGCATGCATTAATCTGATGTGACAATCATTACTGACCTGTCAATCACACTTAGTCGTAGATAGTGGTGAATAAAAGGCCAAGGTTGTGGTGACTCACATGTGAGATGGGGATGGAGGAAAAGTGATGACAGGCTATGGAGGGGTTGTGGGAAACAGCACTGGCCCCTCCAGAGTCAGAGGGGATGAATGCACCACAGCTGTTGCTCCCAGCAAATGATGCGTGCAGCCGAATTCCTGGGAAGCTTTCCCAAAGGTCCCTTTCTTCTCCCAGCATCATCAGCAGCTTTTGAGAAAGTGGTTTTGTTTTTTAGTGTTTGAATTGTTCTACTTATAAATCAGGTGTTTTCTTCTCTAGGTAAAAATGCCCTAAGGTCAATTTCCTTCACGAGTACTGAGGGAAATCCAGAGATTTTATAAGCAAACTTTTCTGCACGTTTTTTTGTCTATAAAAAGGCTTTACAGGTTTTAACACAAATATTGGCCGCAGTGGTGCCGGCCAGCTCATTCTGAACATTATAATGATGATAGGGACATACTACTGCGTGTGTGATTGGATTTTTTTCACAGCTATAGCCAGAAATATATATAAAAATGTTAGATCCTATTCATAAATTTTGCAAAGCACGTGTGGAGCTCTGAAACCACTTTGAAATCATGTCTGTATCCTTTATATATTTATATACAGTGCTGTGCAAAGGACTTAGACACTTTAGATATTTAGATTCTTTTCCACAATGCAACACCATCAGAAAGTTGGCTGCAGCATTCTGCAGCATTCATGCAGCAATAACCTCAAACATACAGCCAGAGTCATAAAGTACTATCTTCAGCTACAAGTAGAACAAGGAGTCCTGTAACAGATGGTTTGGCCCCCAGAGACTCTGATCTCAGCATCATGGAGTCACTCTGGGATTTCATGGAAAGACAGAAGCAGCTGAGACGCCTGAATCCACAGATCTGCGACAACTTCTCAGAAATACTTTGAACCTGTCAAAGTACCTTGAAAAACTGTGTGCAGGTGTACTGAGGAGAGTGGATGCTGTTTTAAAGGCAAGTAAGGCACATTTGGGTTTCTTATGTTTACTGAATTTAGTATGAAGTTAATTAATAAATAAAATAAATATATTCATTGCATTACTTTTGGAAGCAACCTTCCTAAATACACCCCTAGGTGTTCAGTTAGTAGGCTATCTGTGCGTCACATGAGTAGTCCATAGTCCATATTTGTCAGGGAAGTGTACTGAGAAACAAGCACTTCTGGAGCAGCTATTCACATTCTCATCATAGTTTTGGAGTAGAGGTTATCTTGCCATGTAGGGATGGAACATGCAGCCTGTCTATATATTCATCAGATGGATCATCTTTCAGCGGGAAACAAACAAGGAGCCTCCTGAGTTGTTGGTAATCTGATGTGGTGCAGCTGCAGCAGACTCGATCTAAAACCGCTAGACAAGACCCGAAAGCCGGTATAGCAGGTATCCAAATATGCGCGTAATAGTGCACTGTAGTGATGTTCAATACTTCGGGAATTGAGCTCACTTTCAACAAGAAAGAGGATCTTTCCGAAGTTAGCAATGGCACCATCAGTCCCACAACCATGTGGAATGAGTCGTGCGGGGAGCAGCTGCAGCATTTTCGGCGCCCGGAGAAGATCATTATCGGGGTGATGCTGGCGATCATCACGGCTGTCACCGTGATGGGGAACACGCTGGTGGTGATCGCGGTGTGCGTGGTTAAGAAACTAAGGCAACCTTCAAATTACCTGCTGGTGTCCTTAGCGGTGGCGGACCTGTCCGTGGCCATAGTAGTGATGCCGTTTGTGATAGTGACAGACCTCACCGGAGGCAAGTGGCTCTTTGGAGAGGTCTTCTGCAACATTTTCATCGGCATGGATGTAATGTGCTGCACTGCCTCGATCATGACCCTGTGTGTGATCAGCGTGGATAGGTAAGTTCCCAAAGTTAGCAGCTGGAGCTTCACTGGCACCATAATTACGCATAGTACAGCGCGCCATGCGTTTTGAAACGACACGAAAGCGGCAAAATATATATATATCCCTTTATATGCTTCAAACTACTCAAGTACACTGATTAAGCAATTAACTGTAGGCTAAATGCATAAACATATCTGGGCGTTTTTTGCGCCAGAGAATGGTATTTATATGTCTTATTCCAGATCAGCCATTCATCTGGTTATCTGTGCTGTTGAAGACAATTCATTGGCAGGCTGTGATTCATTTACAGCAAGCTTAATTAATCTGTTTGACCAGACCATGGTCTGGTACATTTAGGATCAGCTGCTATGACTATGACACTTGATTTATCATCGTCTCTACATTTCCGTTAAGTACAGAGGTCGCACCTACTCTCTGTCAAGCGCTTTTTAGTGACAATGAAATTCTTTAAAACAACAACAACGACCTGCTGGGATTCACTTTACACACTTCTTGGCTGATTTGCGACAGGTAGTGTTCTACAAATACTGCTCAAATGCTGCTTTTTTTTTTTGGTCTTACCACATACATATATGTGATGTTTACAATCGTAGCGTTTTGCATTAACACAGTGTTGCACAATAACTCATGAAAGTCGGTTCCCAAGTGCATCACGTTGAGCTGCTTTAAATTCTACATTCAAAGAGTAGAAAGAAAAGCTTGAGCACTCATCAAGATTATAATGCCTCTGCGCTGAGCCTGAGAGCTCCTGCCTAATGAGACATGTCCACTGCTCCCACTATAATTCATAATGAAATAAAGTCAAGTGATCAGTGTCACTGCTCTGCCTCAGTACCTATAATAAAGACAGAAGCTCATTGTTGTTTTGATGATCTGATTGTTTCCTCCCATTTTGCCCATGAGGCGTTGTTATGCACGTTTCCTGCTCCTGGATGCTGTGAGCAGAATCGATTTTAAGTATGCCTGAAGAGGTCACAGAGGTCACACTGATTGCTTAAGATGGATGGGGAGTTTGTGATTTGAACATAATCTGTGCCCACTCACTCCCCTAGCCAGCACATCACATCACATACACATCACCCTATAGAATGAATTGTTTTTAACATCATGACCCTGGCGATTATTCAAGGAGTATATCATCATGAATATAATTTAACTAACCTCAGTAGAATTAAACAGGGTCAATGTGCGGAACCAGGCCTCTCTTTATCATCTAGTGGGGGGTAACTGGGAGTGAGGCAAAGAGGCTCTGTCAGGTCTCAATGTCATTGTCTCACATTATATGCTCAGAAAGGCCAAATGGACCCAGGTACATCTGAAAAGATAGAATCTGATGCCATGAAATCAAAGTTTGCACACCCATAATATTGTGCCAGTTTTTTTTTGTTTTAACAGACATTAAACTGTTTGCAGTAATCTCAATGAAAACAGGCTTGCTTTAATTAAACAATGCAGTTTGTTTGGCATATGTTCAAAATGGAAAATCATAGAGAGAATTCATTAGGATGGGAATTGCCAATTACACACATTGTTAGCTGTAATTAGGGCTTTCTGACTGTCATCCAGGATTCCCAAGAACATGCATTGTAAAAGTGTTTGCGGACGTATCATGATGGATGGATGAGAGACACAGCTGTCACTCTGGTGGAATGCATTTATCTCTGACATTCACCATTCACATTAGCTCGGGTCTAATCAGAACCAGATAAACCCACTCGGGGGTTCTGGGAGATAAATGATGTGGGCCCCACGCATTAGGTCACTTTTAAGTAAACATGTTTATCATCTTTTTTTTTTTTTTTATAGGAATGTACACCACATAGACACAAACCCCTAAAATAAGACTAATCAATAATGCAGAACCTGGTTAAAGGACCATGACATTTTGATTTCAGTTGATATTGTAATTTTGTAGTGGATATTCATAAACTGATTTGCAATTAACATAATTATCACAAACCATGCACATAATGAACATGAGGCTTTTGGGGACTGGGGCCCCAGGGCAGTTGGCAGCTTTGCATCTGTTGATCTGGGAGACAAGCTGCTGCATATGATTGCTCTTTCAGTGATAAAAAAGGAGTACTGAGATTATGATTTGCTTGGTTGGAAAGCAGTCTTACAGTCTAATTGTAGTGTGGCTTAATTACATGCAATCATTTTTTGGTGAAACGATACATTTTAGAAATATCAAGGATGCAAGTGCTATCTGCAACTTAATATTTGGGCTGGGTGATATGAATAAAATCAGGGTACATGTAATTTTACATTACAATATCAATATATATATCTTTATACAATACAGATAAAACAACCAGAAATGAATGTTTGGGTTTTTATTCAATCCAATAAATGAATAACTGACAAATCAAGGCACTGAAGCCAAAATGATATAAAAATGCTATATCGCAATAAAGCCCTACAGCTCACAGATTTACAACATTGTAAAATACTGGCCCAATTTACCATGAAATGTTAAATAGTTAGATACCATGGCATAGAGGCTATGGCAAAATCTCTGATGGTTCACAAATTTAAATAGTCTCATTTTATATAATATTACAGTATATTGATATATCACCCACTGAAAAAGAAATACAATTTTATATAGAAATAATTTCCTTTATAAAACTTTTACTAGTAACAACTCTCACTCAATAACAACCTGTAGTATGGGGCATATCAAAATAACAGAAAAGCAGAATACATGTCAGTGCTATTCATTTTATACTGTACTATACTATACTTATGACTGTAAAAGCTATGCTTATGGATGAGTACCTATTAATTGCCCCAGGCTTCCTTAAGTGAAGATTCAACCCTGCAAATTGAATCCAACGCAGCAAAGCATTGACCCGGTCACAGCAGAAGAGTCTGGTCCACATGTGTGAAGAAAAGAAAAGAAAAGACATACACTGAGTCTCCTGTCCAAAATGTTCCCTCACAAGATATCCCAGCATACACTTTCACTTTAGGCACTGCCCCAAAAAGTTAGTGTCTCTTTTGGCTACAGTCGGTTTTTACCTTCACTGAGAGTAATGTGTTGTATATTAAATAATTCAAATGTCAAACATGAATGATTTATTCACAACAGTGGGAAGAGATGGTAGTCCTTTTCTGTAGTGTCTCCGATGTCTAAGAAAAGACAGTGCTAAAGGAATGAGAGAGCTTGGTGTAGCCAGAGGCAGACCCCAGAGGCTATAAATCAAATATAGTCTTAAAGTACCAGTGTATAGCATTTAGTGCTACAGTAGTGGTGTGTTTGCAGATTGCAACCACCTGAATACCCCCACCCCCACTCTCCAAGCGTGGAGGAGCACCAACTGTAGGTCCAATGTTTGTCTCATTCTGGGCTACTATAGAAACATGGTGGCATGGTGGAAGCTTATTCTAAAGGTAACAAAAACACAGCAATTCCTAATTTCAGATGATTATACACTTAATATGAATATTAGATTTCATTTCGGCCACGTCCATTCTGCTAGATGCCATTAAATTATACACTTCTAGTCAAGTCAAGTCAAGTCAATTACTTTATTTATCCTACACCGGGGAAATTCACTTATTACAAGCAGCAAAGAGAAAAAAAACCCAAAAACAATGAGGGAGTGTTTTTATTTTTTTTTTATTTTTTACATATTTACAAAAGTACTACTATTAAAAATATGCAGATATAAGAAGAACAGACAAGACAAACAAGAACAAAAAGGAACAAAAAATAGCAATGGGACATTGACACGCATAGACATATTTCCACTTGAGGTTTGAAGCTTCTTGATAGATAGCACTGCATTAGATAGTGGCACATTTCAAAGAAACAAGACCTCCTGATGACATGAGATGTACAATACAGAAAGTGTGTAAACACATTAAAGCATCACAACATTTTTTTTTTCTTTAAAGTCTGAACAACGCATAAACTTGTTTTTTCTAAACAAACATAACTGAGATGAAGATAGATTTTGATTAAAAAGTTTAAATAAGTAAAATAAATGAATGACTCGTGTCAGCCCTAGATCATCACATATGCTAACTACTCTAATACAGTGCTAATTTGGAAAAAGAACAATGAATGAACATGTATTGTATGTTGTCTTGAGCTATCCAAGGGACATAAATGCTTGTATGTCATCACCAAAATCTCAAACAGTCTTTTGGTCCTACTAGCTTCCAGATACCAATAGCAGATAAGATGAAGTTCCTTACTAGCATTTTCAGGGCAGAGGTCACTAAAACTAAACCAGTAGACACTGCACAGCACACACTGTGGCCTGGTGTCATTATCATGCATCCCGTTTTCTCCACTTCACTCTTCACTCTCTCAAATATTAGCAGCACATTGGTATGCTTTGCTTTCCTGTGTGATTTGATAATTATTAACCAGCCCACAGATAGAGATCTGGGTTTTATTTTGCTGTTCCCAGCTTGTCATTCTATTTATACAGAATTGTCTGGGGACAGGAAAAAGAAAAGGGCAAAGTGCTGAGTGACTTTAGTGTGGCATAAATCATGCTTTGTGTTTGGAATAACAAAGGGGTCCATTATTCATCAAGACTGAACCAAGAGCCAATGAACATTTACCAAGCGGTGAACTAATGGGTTTTCTGTTGATGGAGCTGACTAAATGAAAAACCACACATGCATACACACATCATGGTGTGAATTGCAGATAATATCTTTTGAACATTTAGCATATTGCTGCAGAATAAACATGCATTTTACATTCAGTTCATCTGTGCACATGGATATTTATATAGTACAGAGGGCAAGATGAATGATCCTATAAAAGGAGTTAACATTTTTAAACCAGTGAACAATCTTGTGCATGCATGTGTGTTTATGTTACATTTAAAATGCCCAGAAAAATGAGATGAGGAGGACTGTGTAGTACAATCATTAGGAGACCTCGTGGTGAGCTTGTTTTTGGCAATTTATAGAAGCATCTTTGAAACATACACAGATCTTTGCACATATGCTGGCAATCAGCGGACTATAAGTTTTTGGGACACTGCTGTGTTTGGTCAGGTTACCTGTTAAATGGTGAAAACACAAAACGCCCACATGATCCATCTGTCTTTTCAGCTTCTGAGCTCCATGGCAACACTTTTAGTATACAACACGTTGAGTAGGCAACTTAAATTATCCCAAGTGGGAAGATTAAAAACAAACTAGCTGGTAGTTCCTCCGAACACTTTGTCAATGTTGATTGACTGTGTGGGGGTGTCTGTATATGAAAGGACTGTACACAGAGGATTAGCCCAAGTGAGATGTGAGCGTATGTACTGTATTTACTGAGGCTCTGTGCCAATCCAAAGTTCGTAGCTGTGGTTTTTAGCCCCATTAGTGGCATGGCTCTAAGGATAGCAATGATCTGTTGGCCCAGCCCCCTGACGTTCTTGTTTTTAGTGAATTATTGTGACTATTTGCATAAAATTTAGGTGAATCCTAGTGACTTTGATCCCCTGACTTTTCATCTAGCACCACTAGAAGGTCAAAACTTTAACTTATTTTGTTAAAAATCTGTTCCGTGTGTGAACTTCAGGGTTCAAGATTCAAGGATGTTTTTTTTTTAATCACATATTCATATTTCATAATACATGAATGTGCAGTGAAATTCAGGGGTGGCATACTCGAGAGGATTGATAAAAGGTCAGTGTGCAGCAAAAATAATAGTAATTAGAATATGAATGTATCCATTAACACATGCTGTTACAGAAATAACTGTACAGTAGGGATGATACTGTTGGTAAGTGTTGCTATGAAACTCATCAGTACCACTGTAGACTCACGGATGTTATAAGAGCTGCTTTGGAACATATACTGATTCTCAGTCAATGTCACTTTGGTTGTCCTGAAGCAAGGCTTCTGATAGGTCAGATCAACACCTGAGGTCAGTCGTCACCACAGCTTCCTGTATCATCTTCATCATCTTTTGTTTATATTCCGGTCTGAGGAAGATGCTTTATAAAATGTTATGACAGAAGTTTGTACGAAGGTTTGTCTTTGCCAAAATCATGACCAGTCTTTCAATATTGTTACCGTTCATATATTTTGTTCATATTGAGCTTATTAAATGGTTTAACAATATTATAGCAGATTGACTACTTTGTACCCATAACCAGATCAGTATCATCAGTATTGTTACTTTGTTGTCACAAGTGCGTTTGATCACATATAATTGTATTTTTTTTTGACTGTCTTTAAAAAAATAGCCTGAGTGGAGATTAATCCCAGAAATGTACAAAAGTGATACTGTTTTATGTATTTATCTGTTTACATCTGCCAGTAGAGAGATGCTGAGTAACGTATTGTGGTTATTTTCTGTCCCTCCCTGCTCATGGACAAGATAAACAGCAGTACATAAGCTCTTGTACTGAATATTACTTTCATCAATCATAGTTTGTTTGGTTACAGCACACTATACTGGGACAGGAACATAGAGTCCATCACCATATATGTTCTGATCAATGTCATGTGGTGCAGAAATAAATTGCATTAAATTTAGTTCCTTCTGCTGAAAAAACATTTATATCAACCATGCTGATGTAAGCAGTAAGCGCTGTTATTCCTTTTTGCTTGCAACATCAGATCTGTCATAGCTGCACATACAGTATTCCTTTTGAGGATTGTTCCCATTTGTTTAATGTGAAGGTTTTCACAGAATACTGCTTAACTAATTGATTTATAGGTTTCAATGAGAAACATCTGGCTGAAGACAAGGCATATTGTAAATCCAATTAATCATTTTGAACATTTAAAAAAAATCCATTAAATATCATGCGTTATACTGTCCAACTGAAACTAAATTGGTTTTTTGTCTGTTTTTCTATAGCATATGTACCTGCTCTGTGAATCGATTGCCCCGTGTTCTCCTTTGAGAAAAAAAACAAACCAAAAAACTAAAAGGGAGAATTTTACATTTAAATTTTTTTTGTTTTTTTTCATGATGGCGCCGTATTTGTTATTAATTCAGTGAAAAATGAAGTTATCCCCACCCATGTAGTTGGAGACCTACTTTATCAGATGTAACAAATGAAGGAACTGAGTCAATGGTTCAAAAAATGATTTTAAAAAATGTGCTTTGCAGTGAAACCTGTTTATTTTCTGTGGTATTGGGTCAATGCACAAACAATCAATCATATCATTAATTTTGCAATCTTTTTATTTTTCTAGAGAAAAAATCTATTCTTTTAAGCTTTTTCGGATGATTTGCTAAGTTTCAGAGTTTCATAAACTTAGTTTTGGAGAGGTACATTGCAATCAGGAATAATAAAGCTTTGAAAGAAAAAAAAACACTTTGAAAGATGGAAGACATTTGTTAGCTGAGGGTTGGTAAGTGTGTATTTAAATATAGTGGAACTATGTACACATTTTATGGATTATAGTTAAATGAATTATGATTATGATGTATTTCCTGTTCTATGTTTTCTTCACTTCTAGTTGTTGTCAGGTCTGATCATATATGTCACATGTTACACTGATAAGAAATTGTATAGGTTTGATTTGGGGTTTTTGTCTGTTTTTAGCACAATAGTTATTGTTGTTAAATTCTGGTATTGGTAGCATTTGCTTTTGCTCTTTGCTGAGTTTTTTTTTTTTAATAGGAGGTCTGTAATATTGTCATGTCTACTGAATAAAAAGGCCAGTAAAAGAATAACAGGTGGAAAAAAGCACAGGCCTCAACATTTGTCTTTATGTTACATTGTACCGTCTAGTGACGCACAAACAAGTTGGACACAACTCCTCCTCGCTGTCCTTTTCCATTTGCTGAGCCATGAAATGATGACATATAATGGGCCATGCAGCTATTTCAACTGTATTAAGTGCTGGTTCAAAAGAGGAGCCGTCTGTGGTATCCTTGGTAACTAAAATTGTACAACATTATTTCTTAAAGGTCAGAAGTAAAATGGGTAGAAGTGGTAAATTAGATTCCTCCCCCACACGTGAGAGTTCATCTAAGCTTATTTAGTTTCTGAGGTGCCCTCAGAGAGCGAGGACACTGTGACAGAACCAAAGGAGGCTGACAGAGATGGAGGGTCTTCACGCTCACTCTCTCACGTCATCATGACAGGAATAAGAGAGGAAGATGGATGCAGTGGCACATACTTATTCACCTTTCACTATGGGACTTTATTGTATAACTATAAAGTGAGAGTTTGCAGTCACAGAGGACTCTGTACAAATAACATACTGAATAGATCCACACTTGTCTATAGATGTGAGATTGGCCAACAAGTCATGGATCACAGGTCAAGAGGTTTCAAATTATCTTGAGGAGTGGGAGGGCTGAGAGATGCTTTCTTATTCTGTTATCATCAGAATGAAGAGGTCAGGACACCAGTGAAAGATCAGGGCCAATTGATATTGTCAGAGCCAGCTGGGTCCAAGGAGCAAGCTGTAAAGAGTGCAATGTTAAATAATGTGTGCGATGGGAATTTGCCTCTGCCCCTTCCCATCAAACTTGAAATAACCTGCACATACTGTACATGTACCGTTCTTAGCTTTGGAGTAATGTATAAAGGCAGTGATGAGAGTGAAACAGCAACCATCATCATCATCATCATAATCAGCAGCAGCAGTGATCGTGGCTAAAGAATATAGACCTTGGAAAAAGTTGAGTTAACTCAGTATAAAAGCCAGGAAGTGGACCTTGAGTTCAAATTTCTTATTTTGTCAATAAGGACAAGGACAATAATGGAGGGTGAAAATCAGTGTGTTATGAAAGTTAAAATAGATGGCTTCAATATGTCTATACCACTCTTATACTAGTCTTGTATTCGAATGGTGAATATGAAGCTACAGACTGCGGTTTGTCATAATAATAAAAATGTGGTTTTGTGGTTTCACAGGTGCTGGCCTATGTAACTTCCTGGAGTCTCCACTGGTATCAATCTTCTAAAAAAACAGGTTGTGAATATGAATATTTCCCCAAATGTTGTACTTTTGTTGAAATTGTACATGTCATTTGAGGCACTTTCTGCAAATGTCAAGAATGTGTAATCGGCAATTCAGAGTGTGTATATAACTTACAAAACGTTAAGAGACGTTGGTGTTCAGGTGCAGGATGACCTCCCGCTGTTTTTCCTCGTAGTGTAAGCTGGAAGAAACACCTTCAACTATGACTGTAATATCCTGTAACCATCTGTAATGTGACTGTAACTTCTGTTGTGTCTATGCATAGCTTTTTAGCTGCCCTATTTCTTCTATTCAATTGGACTCTCTTGTACTCTTCTGTGGTGTCTGCGCTGTATTTGCTTTGTCATTCAAGGACACCCTGCTCAGACAGGTATGGACACGCTGACTGTTGGAGGTGAAATCGTTTTTCACTGTGGCACTAATAGCTGCCCATCATCTCTATTGCTGTGAGAGCCAGTAAACCAGTGATAGGGTGGTTTAATGGACAGGTGGTGTTCCGTGCTGTAAGGGCCATAAAACATCCACATTACTGCTTTACTGCAATTAGGAGGAAGTAAAAACAGACACCATAAAGGTGTCAGGTCTTAAAATCAGAGAAGCAAAAAGCATGTTGTGTCCTTCAAGTACACATACCATTTAGAGCTTACTATTGCAATGTAATTATGAATGAAAAAAGGTGATTAGTTATCGCTAGGAACAAGTAGAACATATGCTAAGTAGAAAAATAAATGCTCTGTAATTTGAACTCTTGATCCAAGCATACAAGTCCTTAGTGACAATATACACACTTCCAGCCTGTGAACTTCCTGGTAAACATAGCTTCTGTGTTGTATGGCAATTCCCAAGCATCTTTGACTACATGAAGGTTAAAAAAAACAAGTAAATTATTCATAGACTACCTGACACCAGTCTGACCTAAGCTAGAAGTCCTGTTGCTTGAGGTAACAGAGAAATGTGAAGGAGGAAGTATGTCTGTCCGGAGATGACTCAGTGTAGTTTATGTAAGAGTCTAAATGAGATTGAAACAAAAGGTTCCTCAAATAGAAGAGGAGAGATAAAGTGTTAAGGAAAGGACTGAGGTAGCTGTGTAATGTCAGAGAAATCCCACAACTAATGCCAGACAGATTTGGTGCTCTTCAGTCTACAGCAGTCCAGAATAAATACTGTGTTGATACTTTACACCTGTGTTTCATTTTCAAATCAATCCAAATCGATAAGAAAACAAATCTTTCTTTTTTTTTTATATTTTGCAGATATCTGATTTTGTCCGACAATAAATAATTACACTGAATATTGAGCAAACAATGAGCTCTTATTTGCTTTAATGTAAAACAAATAGAGCATGAAAGCACTGAATACACACTAGTACGCACTGCTTCGTTTTAAGAGACATTTCTTCATGGAAAATGGTTTGATTCCAGGCGTAGTCTGCATCTCAATGCTCACATGACTCACACTGATAGACTATTGCAAAAAAAAAAGATTCCTCTGTAAAACGAGCAACAGGCTCATCTTGGATTGCTCTCATGTGCAGTGACGTTGAAATTATACACGTTTGTGTAAAATGAATGAATGAGGATTCTCCAATGGAAAGCTTCCATGGGGAAAAAATGTCATTTCCGTTCCTTTCTTTCTTTGCTCTTCTAATTTTACCACTCTGGCACCCAAACTAACAGCAGCTTGGTAAATATTTCACTGCGTATTCCCTCTCAGATGAAAAAGACTTGAGAAGGACTCCTGGTGACTTTTGTGCACCAGGGCCGGTTTCAGTGTTTCAGTCCAGAAACGAGTTCACGTCATTGTGCCCTAGCTTGTAGCCAAGTGGAAGTAATGGAAGTCTCCATTAGCACAGAAGTGCTGTCTGTCTGTCTGACTGGGTGATCCCTAGGGGCTGCTGGATATGTCCCAAATCCTCTGGAGATATGAAAAATATCCTCATTTGGATGTGTGTCATTATTTCTGGCTCAACACATGCTGTTTTATGGAATGTGATTATTGCATATATCTTTTGAGGTGTGAGGTACAGCATGTGGTTTTAAATATGTTATGCTTTTGTTTAACATGTTGCAATTTCATGCCACATATTTTAAAATATATACTGGAAATGTATGTCTCTTAAAGCTGCTATAATCAATATTTTATACTGGATAAAATGACTACATGCAATGTGAAAAGTGTGATGAACCCACAGATAATTTAAACCCAACTCTTCAGTTCTTCATGTTTATGTTGCATGTGTCACGAAATCTCAACCTCCCCTGTTAAACAGTGTCCACATGCTCTGTTTTATTTTGGTTGCCATGGTTTTGTGTGGTCACTGAGCTTGTACGTGGTCGTCTCTGCTTTTTATCTCTGGTAGTAGAGAGCTATTCTGCCAATTAATAATCTCTACCCCACTACCATACAGGGTAATGGGCTGGATGACACTATCAAATATTTTAAAAACGATTTTAATTAGAATTTGTAAAAACATTTTCCCCTTAATTGCATTTAGAGCTCTTTTAGCTTTTTTTATGTCACAACCAACAAGAGAAAACAAGCAGGAGGTCCCACAGATGTTTGCATCAACTCATCCTGCTAAAACACACAGGAAGCTATGTAATGAAGCGTTAAATGTGTACTGCTGTATATCCCGCCATTCATCTGGAGGGTGAGATTTTTATATCCTGCGAGAATGCATCGGAAAACAGCTCCGTCCTATAACAGGCTGAAGATGAGTCATAGATTGTGAAGAATTGACACACATATCCCCCCAAAATAACCACCACAACCACCTTCCTCATTACTGAATAATGTATTCACAGAGGAGTGTTGTATTAATGGTTATGTATTCCCAAGTATTCCCACAGCATACAGTGTACCCATCTCAGGGTCTGTCTTGTATCTATCTGACATTGCTCTCCTAGATGTGTTCAGTCCCTGCTGTAAATCTCAAGTGTATTTTGTTACGTTGAGTTGAGTTGGAGGGATCTTGGGTGAATAAACACTACTTGTTACGTAATATTCACTGAGCACAGCTAACTTGAGTCAAGGGATCTTTAGGAAAGAAGTGGTAATAGTGTGTGGCTCCTGATTTTAAATGGGAACTACCAAGATACTGCAGAAAATTTAAATATAGGAATAACATTTATTCTCATTGTGATGCAACTTAAAATTTATGGCAATGCAAACACAAAATCCTGAATTAAATTTTTTGTTTTTTTCATGTCTCATGGTCCTCTCTGCCACCACCCATCCACCCAAGCTGCCATCGGCGACAAAATAATGACACGTCTCAGAGAAATGATGGACCTTTTAACTTGTTGTCATGGTAATGCTGACAAATTCTGATATGTAGGTCACATGCCTCAGGTGCCCGTTGTATTATACATGCAGTCCAGATAGGATCTGGGGAAAAAAAGGTAATTCTGTTTAACTTTTTAAGCTGATTATAGAAAATCAGATCTGTGTCAGATGCTTGTAGGGGAAATGTAATTTTAGCCTTATTGTCCTCTTCAAGTGATTCTTATCTAGTTCAATACCACTTGCACAATGTGTTGTCAGTTGCTAACAAGCTACAGTCTACAGTGGGTTGTGTAACAATATTTTCCAAAACCAATGGAAACTTTTTTTGTTGCTCCAGTTGAAAACTGTGTTGTAAAAACCACTGAATTTGATTTCCATGGTGCTGATAACATCAATGATGGATGATGAGACGAATTGCCCAGTTGCTCCCTAAAGCTTTTTATCTTGTGATTAACAATAAAGTGGAAACCAGAAAAACAGCCTGGAGTTTTAAATATTCAGCTTTCATCAGTGACGCATCTGATGTTGATGAAGGCTGGGGCATACAGCCAAAGCACGCTGAGATGTTTTCTGACTCCTCCATGTGCTATTTGATTAATAGCTTTCTCTTTACCTGCTAAGCTCCTCCAATGACAATGACAGAGTTTAAGACTTCTGATTGAAATGTCTTTTAAGCGAGTGGACGTATATTTGATGTGACTATAATGCATTTCTGTGCTTCAGCGGAGTGTATCACTTATCACATGTAATGCACTCATGTGCATCCATGATTTTCCATGATTTTGCGATGATGAAGCAACTGCACTGAACAAAGTGTTAAAGTGTTTTTATAACAAATGTCAAGGCACCTTCAACTGCTTTAAACCCTGAGATGAAAATCTGCCTGGAAGCTTCTGCTGAGTAGTTTGTAATATTGTCTGTTTCACTTCCTCACAGATATCTGGGGATCACACGGCCCCTCACCTACCCAGCTCGGCAGAACGGTCAGCTGATGGCCAAGATGATCCTGGGAGTGTGGCTGGTGTCAGCATCCATTACCCTGCCACCTTTCTGTGGCTGGGCCAAAAATGTCCATACAGCCGGTGTGTGCCTCATTAGCCAAGACTTTGGCTACACTATCTACTCCACAGCTGTAGCCTTCTACATCCCTATGCTGGTCATGCTGTTCATGTACTACAAAATCTTCAGGGCAGCCCGCAAGAGCGGCGCCAAGCACCGCTTCACCGACCTTTCGCGCCGCGAGCGACTCGAAACAGTGGCTAATGAGGCACTGCGAATGCAGGGGCTCAAGCCTCCAGGTGTGACAGAGGACTGTGCTGCATTGTCCCGCCTGCTGAACCGTGAACGCAGAAACATCTCCATCTTCAAACGGGAGCAGAAAGCAGCCACAACACTGGGGGTAATCGTGGGGGTCTTCACTGTGTGCTGGCTGCCGTTCTTCATCTTGTCCACTGCCAGGCCCTTTATCTGTGGAGTGGAGTGTAGCTGTGTGCCCATCTGGCTGGAGCGCACACTACTCTGGTTAGGTTATGCCAACTCCCTAATGAACCCCTTCATCTACGCCTTCTTTAACAGAGACCTGCGCTCCACTTATCGTGACCTTCTTCGCTGCCGATATCGCAACATCAACCGTCGACTGTCTGCTGTGGGCGTACATGAAGCTCTCAAGGTTTAAAGCAGCATATTTCAGCAACATACTGACTTTCATAACATGGGGCATGGTGGCCCTGTGCTTGTACACTTGGTGCTTAAAAGGTGATGTATACACAGCAGGCCTGACGGATTAGGAGTCACCATTAGAGGCTCTCTGGACCCTCCATGATAGCAGAAAGAGAATGATCACTTCAGTGTGTATCATTCTATTTTTGGGAAGGAAAGTCAGAAAAGGAAAGTACCCCGTCAAGGGTACTAGACGGGCTATTCAAGTTGACACTGCCACATTTCAGTCCTGGCTCCGGATTTATGATAGGATAATGTAAAAGACAGAGAAAATGATGTGTAAACACAATGAATCATTCCAGGGCTTTCTAGGAAAACAGAAAGCAAACTGATTTTTGTAAATTACCAAAATTGTTGTTTGATAAGCAGAAACATTTGTTTTGTGGCACAACGTCTTCTCTCGGAGCATCTCATCTAGACATTGCAGATTCAGGAGGGGAACACTTGTATCATGCTCTGCGCCAGGATCAAGTATTATTTTTTTTGACTATTTTTTTTCCAGTCACAGCTCTCAATTTGGTCCTCACACAGTTTTAAAAGGAACAACTTAAATGTTTTAAAATATGTTTGAAACAAGGAGTGTTAACATGCAACATGAAAGGAACATTTTCCATTCATGAAATCTGTCTGTTGCTTTAAATAGAAACTGAAAGTAGTTTGTTTAGTGTCTGCATGAAACATATCTGTTCTACATGCCATTGTTTTCATAAATCATATGATAAATCATATAAGATTTTAAATAGTGAATGAAAGTGTTCCATGTTTCACCCAAACGATTTATCACACACTTGAATTCAAATATGAACTATGTATCAGAAGACATGATACTGTGGAGTTGTATCACTGTTGACATTTTTTTGCCTTAATCCGTTTCATTCCACAGTTGGTTGATAGAGAAAATTAAACCTGTTGAAAAACCATTCTCCCAGCAGTCATCTCAAAAGGTCCTCCTCTCAGGCCTCCTGCGCAGACACCCAAAGTGCGTCATCACTACAACTGCACAGGAGAAGAGGGTGAATGATGTAATATATTTATCAAAGGGAAAAAGGAAAATAGTAGCAGATGGGTCTGTCACATATGCTGCCCACAGGCTCGTTCGCTAGCTCTGACAGGATGTGGGCGCTGACAGGGGAACATACACTCTCACTTTGCTATTTATAATCTGTCCCAGTAATTAAGTGGGGAAGCTTTGATTAAGCCTGGGGAAAGAGATCTAAAGATCTACAATACTATTTACTATCTTTCAATGCGTCCTTTACACACCCTTACATAAACACTCATTGATTAGGAGAGAGCGTTTGTTTGTTGGCACCCATGGTGACCAGCAAGTAGGTAATAAAGATAACAATTTGTATCATTGTAATGTATATAAATTCATTCGTCTAATCGCTACTGCTGACTTACATGTAGCACAATACTGTATCAATTTACCCGTATTGACAAATACAAATGTGTCATTTGTATGATTCGCACGCACAAGCATACAATGTGTGTGTATTTTGTTATACATGATTATGACCACTTACATACAAGTTTATACTTAACTGTATGTTTGGTTGTTACATCAAGTTGTTTAATTATTTTCTCTCAAAGGTGGATTAAAAGCAAGTGGAGTTGACATTGTCCATAAATGAGAAATCGACCATCTTTCATTTGGAACAAAAAAATAATATGCAACAGTTTTGGGATGGAGATCTTCCACAAAAGGCATTTATATCAAGAAGTAAGAGTAGGAAGATCACTGGGGAAAAGGACAGAAGAGTGTCTGGTAGGAGCAAGACACAGGGAGTAAGTTCATCTCTAAGGAGCGCTCTCGCTCTCTCTCTCTCTCACCTGTTGCAGCAGCACATTTGTGGTGTCTGGTATAAGCTGTTCATCTACCTATTCATTACCGTCAATAAATGTTGATGCAGTAAACATCTTTGCTGTTTGTTTTTTTTGTCCATTATTATTATTCAGGGTTTAAGCCCACTATTGTGTAGAAAATGCCACGTATGTAAAAAACACATACGTACTACGCTTTGTAGTATACAGCAGTGGTTCCCAACCTTGGGCTCGAGATCCTGACAAAGGACCATTTAGATGAGTCTAGTAGTGTGCAAGATGATTACTATCCATTTCACACAGTTTGATTGACATGTAAACCCTGGAAAGTGCGGTGTAAAAACACAAAAGCAGCACCCACATAACAGCGAAGGTGTCACCAAAACTGAGACGTCTGTTAAATCCAAATGGTGGTGAGACGGAGCCGTTTGTAAGTCTTGAACACAGATATTATATTACACAGCCGCTTTATTACTTTATAATGGCGCACTATTTCTATATTTTACATAAAAGTGATCTACATTTATCCAAGGCTGCAAAGACATATTTCAATTACCTATGCCTTATCAAGGTCAACCACAGAGCGATGTAAATCAGATTTGTAAGGCCAGCAGTTACGTCCTCAAATGTAACTGGACGGTGAATGTAGCCTTGTTCCCCACTTTCCAGTCATCTAGAAGCTATAAATACTCCGGTAAACATGTCAATTTTCTGCTAATCCAATTTACGTAGTGTGTCCTGAAATATCAACCTTCTCCCACGGACACCACAAGCGGGCCAATCATAACACGAGAGTCTGCTATTAGTCTATGCCACTTCCTGCGGGGATCGGCCTGTAGCAAATGAACATGCAGAGAAGTTATCTGCAAAGTGTCAAAGTGACAGCCAAAATAGTTTCTTTCCACTATTTTTTTTTTTTTTTCCGGAGGCAGCTTTCTGTAATCAGGTTCAGTCATACTGCTGTATGTATGTAAGTAAATAAATATGTTTTTCAAGCATCAAAGAACTGAAGACTTTCTACTTAGATTTTATTGATTTTGCTGCCATTTCCGTTCTGTTCTACTCTAGCTGTAGAGTATGCACCTGTTGACTCATTGCCTTGTATTTTCACACATGTTCACAGCGCTGACTGCCAAGGATCAGAGTCCTCCCACACAGCATGGATGGGATGAGTCTGTCCATTGTTTTGCACTACATCTGCGATACAGACCTGTATGCATGCATGTGTGTGTGCGTGTGTGTGTGGTAAAAAGCCACCCATATGTTCTAATACTACATTCTCCATATTCACTTAATATGTTCATTAAAGTATCTGTACTTCCTAAATAATTCCTTGCTTTCATTAACTATAAACATTGTAACTAATACAAATATCCACACACGTGAGTGTTGGAAGTTAATTTGTTTTCCTGAGGTTTTTGAGTAATCCATCATATACCAGACCACCAGACAAGTCAGCCACTTATCACCTGCTCAGCTACATTGATTGCTTTTTCTTTGTCTTCTGAGAGCAGGAAAGGAAACGGCAGTTTGGTGAAATTGGGGATAAGTGACTTCCTTTTATACCCAGCAGCCTCGGGCTGCCGCAAAATGACAGCAAACGTCGCGGCCTATAAAGAACATTATTGGGTGAGATTGCGTTCTTCGTCAGTAATTTGACTGCTACACCAATTACCATACAGAAGGACATTAAGTTAACTTGATGCACCAGATGGTTTGGGACAAAGTACCATTTAAAAAGTTGTCCTTGGAAACTGTTTTGAAAATGGCAGGAACTTTCAAAAAATACTTGGCTGATGAATGGATGAACTTACTGTCTACTGCTGTCCTACTGCACAATGCAGCTGGATTTAACAGATCTCGTTGACTCCTCACAGGACACTGATTGGTCCAAACACAAACTCGTAATTTGACGACTGATGAGATGGATTTTCGTGTGATCACAAGATCACCAGCTGCCTTGCGAGGTAAACATTAAGTAGCTGGCTTTTATGGAAGAGATAACAATGTACAAAACATTAGTCTTATAGTTAATGCGCATTGCACACACTAGTGAGTGTTTGCGTTACGTTTAAATGACCAATTTCCTTGTTGATGAGACTGTGATTGGATGTATGGCTTTTGCAGCTTTTAACTTAATTTGCATTGTGGTTACTGGATAGCCAAATACTGAGCAACTGTCATCTCCTCAAACATTTTCTCCCTGAAATCTCTCTACAGTATGTGCGCCGAATGCATCTGTGTCTGTGCATCTAATGACCACGCTTAACTGAACTGGGTTTGTATGTGTGTGTTAGTGTGTGTAAAGGCAGCCAAGACCTGAGTGAAGTCGTGAAGTGTGGGTGAGATGGGAACTAAATTGCACAGCTTGCCTATATCAGTTTGATCAGGCTCTGGCAGTGCAGCTGGGTGCCAAGTGAGGACTGACAACAGTTGGTCTATGAATGTGGACTCAGATGTTCTGGTGCTGTCGGAGGCAGTTACAGCAGCAGTCAATCTGCACCTGCTTCCTGTCGCTACACATTGTTGCTGCTCTGTGGGGCTGAGCTGATCCAAGGATTTCTCTTCCTGACACTTTGTGTGGCTGCTCTCAAATCTCAGCTGTTTGCTCTCTTTGACTCCCATGGCACACATGCTCCACGGTTACTCAGGTTCGCCGTCAGTGATGAGGAGTGGGAACATGAACAAGATGAGATCCTTTTTCAAAAGGACACTATGAACTCATCTGAGGAGACAAGAGGGACATCCACAAAAAAAAAATCACTATGTTTGATGGGTGATACAATTACCTCACACCTAAACAACATCATACAAATATTTTGTGGATTAGAGCTTTAAAATGGTCTCTCTGATCAGATGTGTCTTTTGATGCATTTTCTCTGATTTCCTTGACACCATGTGATCCAATTCATGCATAGATGCCTCATGACTTTGTGATAATGGTTTAGCATTTATGACCTCTGTGTGGGTAGCGTTGCTTTGCTGAGGCTGAACACAACTCGTGCAGTTCAAACGATCTTCAAACACAAACTTTAAAGGACAGCGTTGCATCCTGTTTCTGTCTTGAGATTTTAATGTCGACTGACAAGTTCCAATGAATGTTTATGGAAAAACTTTATGAATATATAAATTCAAGTAAATATCTTTACTGTTTTAGTTGATGAATGAATACTGAATAATTTGATTGAAGTTTCTCCATATATACTAAGCTCTAAAAAAAGCCTGTATTGGACTGGGCTGCCGGGATTTAAAACTCAGTGTGTGGGCAGTTTCTAAATAAAGCCAAGAGGTACTTTGTGGAAGTAAATACATTTGTTGCAACCAGAGTTGTCAACTGTTTTCGGTGTAATGTAGCTAAAGTCATCTGTGATGTTCTAATGTAACTACATGTATACAAGATGATTATTCGACTGAATATACACCTGCTCTGTCCCACTCACTGAACTCGACCAGTCCTGTAAATATGTTTCCCCTCACCTTGACCTGTACTCAATACTCACTCACTTGACTCACCCATATTCTGTCCATGTTATATCAAAGTCACTGTAATTACAAGTTTCTGACTTGTAAATAGCGTTCTCGTCAACCTCCGTGTCATAATTACGACTGTGATTTTTCTGGTCAGCCAAAGCCCATCAATTAATGTAAATGAACCCCAAATTTAATACATCTAATGTCATTTTGTCAATACACTGTGTTTTAAATACTCATATGATCAACTCAGTTATCATACAACTTTTCTGAAAGGCCAGAGGGCACAAATTCTCACAAATCCTTAATATATATATATATATATATATATATATATATATATATATATATATATAGCACATTAATGCCATCCCCCTAAAACAATACTGTGTATTCATATTGTTGGATCTTATGCCAAACAATAGAGCCTGCCATATACAAACATCTTGAATCCCAATACAACACATATGAGAAGGTCAATATATACAATATGTGCCTATTCCATTCTTCCAAATGCACTTAACAAAAAAAAGAAAAAAGTATTGCATCTGATCTTATAATAACATACAGTATAGTCATTAAGTGTTGTTGTTGAAATTCCATTTTCCCAAACCTGGTGAGCGTAAATTGTCCACATCTATTACCCACGATAAGCTCCCTGGCTCAGCCACAGAAGCGACTCTTATTTTGGTCAAGGTTATTGAGCGCACTAGTGCTACTGAGAAATCCTGGACGAGATGTGCGCTGTGCGTTTCACAAGCAGGATTTATTTAGGTTGGCGTCATCTCTACATTTCCTCTGCTGATAGCTCAGCTTGCATTACTCACCCTCCAAAGAACAGCACAGCGCTGCTTGAAAGATTCAACTGACTTGTGCATAATGCATATTTGAAAGACACAAGTGCTCCAAAATCAGCTAATATGCATGTTGTTATGAGGGAGGAATTAAAAACAGACAACAGAGATTCCACTATCCATTAGTTTTAATTGACATCATAGATTCATTTTAATTCCCCTTTTTCTTCCTTCTAAAGATGATAGATGTAGCGCTAAAATCTTGTCTCTCTTCCTGTTTTTGTTTTAAATACAGAAACCTATATAGGATAATCTGAATTACATATTTCAAAACACACACACAACACATACGATCACCAATCTGACCAAGACAAAATGGAAATGTTATTTTAACATAGGTATCAAATGCCATAACAGATACTGCATATAGAAGGATATAACAGTCTCATCCGTTAATTAAACATTTTTAGAAACTCTGTCTGTAAACACACACTAATTTATAGAACACAGTTACAATCATGTGTTCTTTAAGGATGTTTTGTTGTTTCAATACTAATAGAAAGGCACTGAATTTCTGAATGATACAGGCCAGTGTGCATGTAACACTTCAACACTAATACAAGTCCCTTTACACTACAATAATAATTATTTTTATTTATTTTTATTTGTATTTATTTATTTATTTATTCCAGTTCCAAGTCTCTGCAATTCATTTTTTTTTATATTTTAGTGAAATAAAGGGCAAATGATCAATTCATAGAAATCAGTTTTAAATTTTAGACTTATAGAAAGTTTTGGAGAATGCTGTTGGCAAAAAATGGGCTAAAATTACACTTGAAGAACTATCAGTATGCTCCTTTATATAATCACCCTCTCAGAAAGTCAATATCAACTTTTTATTTACAGTATATAATTATCCTATAACTTCTGGTCTCTAAATTTGACCCAGTTTTGTTGACACTTTATGGATACTGTCCAGATGTGTTGTCTATCCACAACCATGACCTGATGTTTATGTTACTGGCTTGTTGGAAAAGAGAAGATCATGCATTTTGTCACTAAGCACTTGGCTGTACCGTTACTATGGCAACTAGTCTCTGATATCTACAATGTTTAAAAACACAAATACAGTTATAATGAGAGTGGCAGTTGGGTACCCTCCTACACCACGCACATCATGGTGCACGGATGGCACGGCATGCAGCCAGTAATTAGCTCCACATACTTTGAGAAGATCCTCCAGGTCAGGTAGCAATAGCAGAGAACACGGGTGGACTGCTGCCTCTGTCTTCAAGGAGGGTCCAGACCATAAGAGGCTGTGACAACCGGTAGGTTTGTAACTGCTTCAGTAGGTTCAGTAAGTACAATAAGCATTTTGTATGTAAATCAAGAATATAGAAAAGCCCTGGAATAAAGTCCCTGTTATAGTTATCATGATCATTCTAGATACATTTAGACGTCTTTCTATCTGAGATGTCAAACACAGTTGCTGCTTGTTGTCAGAGAGCTCATTATTAAAAACTGCAAAAAAAAGAAAAACAACACTCCAGATGCAGAATGAGACTTAGATTCATGTCACATTTTATCTAAATGCAGCCTGCGCGTTATCTTGAAATGAGAGAGAACACGGAAACTCCAAAAGATACTCCACAATGCTGCGCTAACAATGCCAGTTGATAAGATATAGAGTAAGTGACAATGGGATCATTGTTTTTAACACTGTCAAACGTTGCAAATATAGTGCCATTGTATTTACTTACTCCCCTTGTAAATGGTGTACATATAGTCCTTTTTATACATATAATCTTATTTACCATTAGCTATACAAATATCAGACTTAACAATAAAAATGAATACATGATTAGATTAACTATAATGATTACTAAAAATGAGACAAAATGTGCATTCATAGTATTGATCTTTGCTTTAACTACTTTCATCAGAGACACTTGACTACCAGGCAGCAATAATAAAACACCAACAGCAGCTCAGTTAAGAGATCTTCATGTCTTGATGGAAGGACACAACAGAGCGCAAATGTTTGGACATGTGTGGGAAGATATGGCTGGAGTGATGTTCATAGCAAGACAGATGTAGTGTGCATTGTGTATAATGTAATGAACTATAAAAACTTCAATGCATTGTGATAACTCGTAACTGAGATTTGAGGTATTTTAATACGTTTTAAAGCTTCAAATGTATATTATTATATTGCTGTAGTTGACTCCAGTGTTTACCAGCATCAGAGCTGCCGTGCTACCCCATTCACTTCAAGTGAATTGGGTAGTAAGTGAAGTAAAACGTCAGCACTTGTACAACTACTTGTTACATGGAGTGGCACTAAACAAGTCATTTGTAATGTCACTGCTGAAAATACCCAAAAATATATTTTACACCCGCTTCATTTAACAACGCGTGATGTCAACTGTGCCCGTTTGTAACAAACATAGTTAAACCTGAACTGTGTAGCCGACGGGGGGATTTCTGCCTGGATTAACTGGATTTATTTATTTTTTGCCAATCTGAAGTGTGCTGGCTTTTTTGCCAATCCCCCTGTACTCTGTCAGTGATAACTCTACTCTTAGCCTGTGGAGAGACGGCCATGTGTGTCGTCTGATACAAATGACCAACCAACATACTTTACAAAGATACTCGGGGTAGACTGTGTCCTATATGTTCAGTTTTTGCTTGGATAAACCAGCCAATTAACCAATGAATTAAATCCTTATACAGTAGTGCTAATGTGGTGGTATAGCGTGTCCTGTGCCTTGGTATTAGAGATTAAGGGGTTGGGTTATGGTCGTTGGTCTGGTAATAAAGAGCTCCCTTTATATTGTTCAAACTGCAGATTAATATCATTCAGTGGCGACAAATTGAATCACAATCGAATGACACCAAAAGGCAACACAGAAAGACATTTATTCATAAAGCAATTAGCATATTATCACTTTAATGAAAGTGCTACCAACCAACTGATTCTGCATCCACTGATATGGAGCGGAAAGTGTGAAAATGCTAAAGAGGATGAATTATACAAAAAATAATAATAATAATAATAACAACACCTCTCTGTTCGACACCCTCAGTTTTCACACTTTGCTGTTACAAACGTCACAGAATCTTCACGGTTTGCTCTCTGGCAAGAGCATGGAGGTGTGCTGCAGTTCTGGACAGTAAATAGACAAAGGATCTTGAGGCAGATGGAAATGTCATCAGCACCTACAGTGAAGACTTATTGTATACTGGTTTCTCCAGAAGGTTAGAAAATGGCCAGGAGTTGAAGAAACATAGACTGTTAGCACAACAACCCACATTAGCTTTTCTGCTAAAGTCTCTTCTTCTTAATTCTTATCGAACTTACAAACATGAACACACGTTTCTTCACCTTAGCTTGTTGAACGAGCCACCAAATAAATACTTGCCTTTTATCTGGGCACACTGCATCGCTAACTTTAAGCATACAGCGTTTGATAAACTCTCCCTCTGTAAATGGCCGAGCTGATTCTGCAACCTCTTCTGCCACAATAAAACTAACCTTTGACTTTTGTGAACAGAGCCTGTCAGGACTTGAGACCTTGTTTTAATTTTTCTTCTTCCTTCTTTAGCCTTTGTTCCGTGTCCATATTCTTGTCTTTGTTTGTGCGTTTCTGAGACGTTTCATAGCGCCTCTGATGATATCGAGTATCAGTATTATTTCTTGCACATTGATAGAAATGGTTTATTCTTCAGGGAGTGAATGAAATCATTACATTCATTCATTCATTCATTTTCTTATTTCTTGTTTACCAGTGGAACTTGATGTTTGTTGGTGGTGATGGAAAAGTCAAGGGGGGGGGTCGCCATAAAACAGTGTGCGTACCATTAATGTGTAGAGGAGACTGAATGGATGCATATCCATTAAATGTCAAGAGATCTTGTCAAGATTCAGATGTCAAGATTGCCTGACTGACTCAACAAGCAGCACTGCTATCTTCAGGCCCAGCGGATAGATGGAAATAGATAAATAAATTATAAGGTAGTGTTTGTTCTTATGGTAACACTGAAGCAAAAGCAATTTATATTGTTGACACCGTGTTGTCAAGATTTGTGGGACACTTGTTGCGGGTTGATGCTGTGAATGTGAATGGTCAACTTCAGCCACACATTATAACGCATCTAATTCTGCACACAACACTGAGCAAGTCAAGAGCTTTGTTCTAAAATGAACACGAATAAGTGACACCTACTCTCACAAGATATTCAGGGCACAAGATTTACCACAGATTGGTGCACTTTCCATAACCTGCTATAAATACAAGGTAACCGCACAGTTAACAGTTATGACAACAGCTGAAAAAGCACAAAGTAGGATTACTGCTAAACCAAAACAATGGTGCCTTTTGGATCTATGTGTCTTTGTTGAAATAATTCATGTTATTTCCTGATTTGATGAGAGTTAACATCACAGCAGTGAGATGTGCAAATACTTCTCCCAATCGTCCTATTCGTTTCCAAAGCAAAGTTATATTCATCTTACACATAAATATTCCACTGAAGTCCTGATAAGTTAATAATAAGAAAACATGATTGAGGTTTCCAGGCAAGGTGGCATAAGTGACCGGAGGGATATATTTTCTGTCACCAATTCCATCCTCCAATCACAGCTGGATGCTGCTTTTCAATACCGCAGGTACCAGGTACTGTTGATGGAGGATGTCAAAGAGTGTGCACCCAATCTAGTGACGGATTAGGTTTCATTTCCTGAAATACAAATGTACGCGCACAAGATCTCTGTATGTTTTCAAGAACATTTTCATATTCAGGTGTTTCATTGCTGTATGGCGGAGTGAATCTTATTAAGTGTAACCGAGCTTAGCTCTGGCTTACTATAGCAGAAACTGGGTAGCACAGACACTTGTATCTTATTCCTTCAGAGACTGCAGGTTCATTCACAGGACACATAAGAATTAAACAAGCTTTAAGTAGCAAGAGAAAAGAAAATCCACAGATCGGGTAAATTCTTTTTTTTTCTTAAGTTGTGAATGTATATATGAATATATATATAGTCCATGATATATATATATATTCTTTAGTATTCTGGCAATAACAATCCCTACCAGGATCTCAGATGAAAGCAACAGTTCAGATCTTTCAGGATCATCTCATCATTTGGCCTGCTGAACTTTACCACCACTATTGTAGCTCAGACACAGCAGAAGAAATCCAACACAAACCATACACAATGAGGGAGAAAAAGACCCGGTCTGCATTAATCATAAAAATAAAAATAATAATTATGTAGTCACTTGCTATGCAATTACATATACAATAAATGTGAACATATTTATGTAATACCTTCTTTGCGTGTCTCATTACTTTAGTAAATCAACCATACACATAACTGTATATTTATCGACAAACATCACTGAATAAATTAGTTACTGCGACCTACACTTTATTTTTACTGCCACCATGCTGACAAAATACAATAATAGTAGCAATATGTTATTCTCGCCATGTTCAGAAATAACACAGAGCCCATGAACCTGAACTGGTGTTTTTTCTCAGACTAATGAGCAACCAATGTACATTGAACAGTTCACACGGGTCACATGATTCACATGATTCATTCACAGAGATTTGCATTGTTAGGCATCCTCTCCTAACTGTGAAGGTGCCTGGCTCACACACTCTCTGCAGAGACAGGTGATAAATGAAAACAGCAGAAAGCATTTTGTATGTCGAACTTCACACAACAACCAATCTTGTTAAGAGTTTTTTTTTCAGCTAAAAGACTGAATGCTATGGGCCATATGTAGTTTTCTATATAGCTATTTATAGCCGATCTTCTCGAAACAGGAACTTCTCCACTCAGACAGCTTGTATCTTCAAAATAAAGTGAAATAAAGTTAGTCAGGTTCTCCAGTTCAATCCCATAACAGCCAAAATTACAACTCTGTCTTACAAAAACAATTATGCTTTAGTTACCTGAAGCTCAACTAGCACATTAAGACCACACCTCAACCGCACCTCTTCCTGTATTCCTATAAATATCAATCTAAGTCTTTCACTCTCTCTGCCAGCAACACGCAGGAGTTACAAGTCTTATTAAGAGACATAATCCTCCATCTACTCACCTCATCTCCAGTACGGATCTCATCTTGTTGACATCGGGACGACCAAGTCCCCACAGCGGACATCGGCCGATCCAGGATCGGAAGTTGAGAGCTTTCCCGCCGCCACAGGCCCGAGAGTGAGTCCAGTGAGGTTAAAACTTAAGAGGATCCCATGTCCCATCGCACCGATAACAAAGCCAAACTTTTCAATAACGTCATTGCTACCTGTCATGTCCGCCGATCAATCAACACTGTCTCTTCTGGATGACGTCATACCCCCAAATCACCGCGACGCCGGAGCTCACGTAAAGGACTAGTACAACTGATTCATCCAGTTCAAAGTCAGCAGAAAGTTCAGCCAAAAACAGCCAACAACCAGACGGAGCAACACCAGGGCTTCAGCCACCATTTACCACTCATATTCCACACAATCACCCACTTTAGTTCTGTCTCATTTCCCACTTTGCTGACTCATATCTCCTATGGGACCTATATGGTCAGCCCACATGGGCTTCCTATATAGGACCCATGTTACTGAAACCATATGGGGCCCAGACAATTTGCCCAGCTCGAGCCCATGCCCACTCTGGACCCATGCTGCCCCTTTGTAACCTATGTGGAGCTGACTTGTACATGTTGGCTGTGTTCATCATCCCCAGCTTCTGGTCTGCTCACCCTGACCTCAGTTTTCTCTGACCTAGAGATCCCCATGTCTGCTGAGAAAACAGAAGGACCCACATCATCCCTGGAGGTCCTTGGAATCACTCTTGATACAAATCTGCTCTCTGCAACACAAACACTGCACCAAACGCCAACTTCTCTCCCTCCCTGGCCACCTCAATTTTGCAATACACATCATTCCCTTCATCTCTCTTCTCTCTTCTTGCCTACTGGAACGGGATCACTTTTTTCTACAATGACCAACCCGCACAACATCAACCTGCACACCAATCCCGCCCCTTCACTTTCTCAGGTTTCCTCAGATGCTCCGAGTTCACAGCTCAAGCCACCCACTTCAACCATCGCCATCATGCTTGCATTAAGACTTGTCTTAATTCTCAGATTGGTGTGGTCCTTGCTTATTTCACCATAGGCCACACCTCTCTCTGCACAAAGCAATGTTTATGCTTTAGAAATGTGATCAGTAATTATTCCCCAAGGGCAAAGCTTAAACACACTTCATAAGTGACTGGAAACATGCAGCATACACTGGACATAAATTATCAAATGTGTATGAGAAAACATTTGCAGACAGCGTTTGAGGATCCTCCGTATCTATATATCTATATATCTGTACTATATATAAGCAGAGCCATGAAAATAGATTAAGACCCATACTGGAGTCTAGCCCACCCATGAGACCCTACATGAACAAATGTTTCATAGGCATGTGACTTTTTTGATTTGTATGTTGTTGCTCGCTAACCCAACCTCCTTGCCGTCCTCAAGGAGAATCAGGTGGAGGAGTGGTGCAGGAGAGCATGCACAGCCAACATGCAGGCAGAAGGATTTATTGCTGAGTGCAGATTACTTATTTTATATGATTGAAAATGGACATCCAGTAAAAAATTGGTAGTGCTGGTAGCACTAATAATGAAATGTAAATTGAACCGCTTTTGTAACAGTTTGTCAAATTTAATTATTGGAGACATTTCTTGTAGCTGAATTAGATAAATTAACATCAACTTCATTAGTAAGGACCGCACCATCAACGAGATATGTTTAAATTATTTATTGAAGAGGTAGCGTTTGGATGGGTGCAGCACTTTTGCTTGCTGAATGCATTGTGGGGAGGTTCATAGGGAATCTGCTGCAGCGCCTGGGAAATGACGGACCCCCTCAGGAACCTATAAAGGAGAGGAAATGACAGAGGGAGGAATGGGGTGGGGGGTGGGGGGCACCGAATATGAGAGAGGAGAGGAGGACAGAGTTAGGTTGGTATTTATAGGAATGCCGGAAGAGGCGTGTTTGAGGTGTGGTCCTGCTCTTGAAAACTTGCTAGTTAAGCTTCAAATCTTGAATTCAGCAGAAAATGCTACTCAAATTATACTACAGCTTTACTGCTATGTACTCTATTAGTCACACAACGTGTTGCATGGCAGCTGCTGCTTGTGATGCAAGTTTTCTCCGTTTAGATTCAGAGTTTCTCGTCTGTTGTATAGTCTACTCCTCGTGACCACTGAACAGCTGCACCGGAGAGGCTGGCAGTGAACCGCTTTGTTGAAGAAGGGGAGAGAATTATGAGTGTCCTTTTCCCACACAGATTTTCTTAGCTGGTCAGACAATTCAACTTTCACTTTGAAAGATGCTTAAACAACATATCACAGGGCTGATAAAACAATGTACAAGAAGAGAATAAAACAAAAGCCACCACAAACATTTTCCACCACTGAGGAAAGCAATTGGATAAGCACTTATTGTATTGTACATGCATATGAGCACCTGATTGGACAAGCATTAACTGTCCATCTAGCAACTATGAGCCAGCAAGACATGGCAGTTTACAACAGGAAGTCTGGACTGGCAGTCTGCATGTGGGAAAATGGTGATAAAAACTTTGTTTGACTTCTATAATACATAAATGAGGAACAGGAACAGGCCACTAACAAGAATATTTTGATTCTTGTGCAAACATTTGGAACAGCGATGACCAAAGTCAGAGAAAATGCAAACTAATGTTTAATGCACTACTTAATGCATTCAGCCTGTCTACATTAAAATAGGGCAAACATAAAATATACATAGTTGTGATGGGGAATGCATTTGCACTTAGAGTTTCTTTTTTATGAAAATGTAATTGTGTGCTCACCTGAACTCCTCACATGGAAGTTTTTTCAAAAGGTTGTCTCTGCAGTGGCACGACCCTCCACCCACACATCTCTCCAAGGGGCTTCGCCTCAGGCTTTATCTGGGCTGCCAGCCTCACTCTCCACACACTTACTGTACAAACAAGCACAAGCACACATATACACTCACACACTTGCTCAGAGCTGTAATTACTAAAATCCCTCCAGCTGGCTCAGTGTCCACGTAGATTCACTTTATTTTACTTTATTTTGTATTCTCATTATTAACTTCTGTTGTTTTGCAACAGCCATATTAAAATCACATCTCCAACCTCTGCAGTAATCAGACTTCCATTGTTTTTCACTGTATGCTGATGATGAGAGTGGACTCAAACTGTTGATAACAGCTACTAGATGGAGTCTGGAAAAAGTCCCATAAAACTGAATTCAATTTTCAGTTCAGCATTGTCTGTTGACATGAAAGTAAATGAAAAAACTGTCAAAGCATGAAGATAGAGACACCTTTTGTGTGTGTGTGTGTGTGTGTGTGTTTGTCAATGCTGGGATGACACAATCATCTCCTGTGTTTCTTTCTCTTACAATGATTCATAGTTTGGACTTTTCTTTTCATATAAGAATTTGGAAGCTGAACACTTGAAATTTCTCACTTCCTAAGTACATCTGTGAATCAGTCTAGCCCATAGTACACTGTATTCTGCTTTTTTTTTTTTTGGCTCCCACAAGTTCTTTTATCTTCAAATGTCAGGTGGTCACTAAGCCTCTACCAGACACAGAAACTCACTCTCTCTGTCAGTCTGTCTTTTTCTTTTGTGTGGTTGATTATTTTACTCACCAGCCAACTTAATCTAGTCACTAAAATGCAAAATATTTAGCCCACACTGCCAGAACAGGTAGACTCTGTATATTGCTTCACTAATTGACAGTCTCAGCTCAATTAGACAGACGAGTGATGATTTTATACCTTATTCATTTTAAGCACCGCTGAACTTCACTAAAGCGTTTCCTGTTGGGTAATTTATGGTTCAGGACTTCCCTTTGTATGACATGGGAAGACTACTGTGTCGGTATGTAAACATGCAGATGGGAAAGGACAGGGTTGCCACCATATTGACAGTGGCAGAACTCTTCTGCAGGAGCTGTTTAGATTCATTTATAGTCAGGTTTAGACATTAATGTTGCTACTATAAAGAGCAAGAACACACCCCACCCATGACTTTATGTGATAGAGTGATTTCCAATAAAATACAGCTGTTTATTTACAGCATTGACTGAAGGAAAGGCACATTTATTTGTGCAGCACATTTCATACATGAGGGCAATTCAAAGTGCTTTACTTAATGTATTAAACACGGCATAAACACAAAAAAATAAAAATACAAATTGAAAGACACTACAGCACCTGACATGAAACCGTTATCAACCAGTTTATCTATGCAACACATGAGCTGGGAAACTCAGTAAATCATTGTTGAGGTTATCGCTTACCTGATGACACACATCTAACTTTTTCTACTTTTCATAGACTCCTAGCACATTACAGTAGGTTATATCTGTACTACGTTGAATAACCTCTCTTTGTCAGCTATACACAGCTGCAGGGTAGCAGACTAAACTAATCAAAGTAATAACAAGCGAGAAAGGAAGGATACGGGAGAGAGAGAGAGAGAGAGAGAGAGAGAGAGAGAGAGAGAGAGAGAGAGAGAAAAACAGAGACGGACATCTTTTGCTGATGAGGGTGAGCTAGTTGGCCGCTGGCTGTTTGTTCCACATCAAAATGTCAAACAGGGCAGCAGCAGTCTGTGCTGAGTCACAGAGGAAAAAAAGTAATGTCAGGTGTTGGAGAAGACGAGTAAATCCTCAAGTGACCGTGACTTCTTTTACCTTGATACGTGCTGTTTTTTGCTTTGTGCTGTGTGCAGCACATTAGGCTGTAATAAGGCTTCTATATCCTAGCACAGGGACAAGCAGCTGCCAAATGTCATTTTGATAACTACAGACATATTTACTGATGTGTGATGCCTTTCCTTGTCTCTCTGATTGGCAGCGTGGGAAAGTTGTCAAAGTCTGTCTCGGCTGAGGAGGCAGCAGCATCAAATCATATTATATATCCGTGTTGCTGCATGTCCTGGCTGTCGCTGCAGCACCACTGGCAGTACAGCTTGGTCAAATCAGCCAACCCAACAGCATGCAGAGATGTGGCTGTGGGTGGTGTGAATGTTGTCACTCCTCAGCTAAAGACCTAGAGATATTTTCTTTCAGACTTCTCCTTGGTCATCTCTCTGCAGTCGATGGCAAGAGTGCCTCATCAATCAAATTGTATCAATCCCGCTTTTGCACTGTAGCTACCAAAGCACTGAGTGGAGAGATGGCCAACAAGCTGTAAGAGTCTGAGTTTACTGAGTTTGTTGTTGAGTGCAGTGTCAAGTTCCTGGTGATGGCTCCCACAGGGTCAGATCAATGACAGGCTAAATCAGTATCTGTGTCCTGACACTGGAGCACAAGAGAAGCCTCTGAGAAATTAAAGATGTCGCAGAACAGCAACAAAAACAAACAAAACAAAACAAACAAAGGATAATAAAATAAATACAGGCATAATGAAATAAAAAATCATAGAGAGAAACACACTTATTTCTGTGGCTGATCAGCTATAACTGATGAATTTACTTAACCATAACACGTCTATCTAAACATCTATGTTTCACCTTTTTATGTACCTTTATAATAATATATCTGTATATTGTATAAACTGCTGTCTTGATATTTTGATGTTATTTAGTTTCTTTTCTTTGCATGAAATTTGTTACAAACATTGTCTCTAGAGAATGAACCTGAAAGACTTCGGTGATTACCGAACTTTCACCATGAGGTTCACATTTTATGACTCCCTTTGTGTCCCTAAAAATATAAAGACCCATAAAACCATGAACGTGTTTCAGTATATAAATCACAGCTGTATAATAGCAAACATTTGCTAATGATGGAGGTTACGTATTCAGCAACCAGTGTCATAAACAACTGGAGCTGTGTTTGCAGTTCCTTCCTCTAAAATCCCTTTTAAGTGCCTGTCTGAATATTCATTAGTGAACCTTCCCACTTGAAGTAGCTCTAGAAATTCCCTTCTTATCTATCTATCTATCTATCTATCTATCTATCTATCTATCTATCTATCTATCTATCTATATATATATATATATATATATATATATATATATATGGGAAGTGAGTCATTCCCTTCTGCTCCTGTGTTGGTGGCAAAGAACTGAGCTGCATGACCCCAGTGCACGATTAATTAGTCATTATCCCATCTCTCCTCAGTGAGTGCTGTGCTTTTGCCCTCTCCCTCATTAGCATATTTTATGTGAATGTGTATGTGACAGAGGTCTGGCAGAGCTTGGGGATGCATCAGTGTCATTCTGACATTTCTTTCTTCTTCATGAAATGAAAGAGGGAAGGAAGGAAATGTTCTATGGGCAACAGAAAAGATGTCATTGGACCTTGGGTTTTACTGTGCTGTAGCCCAGTTAAAAAGCTGCTAATTCATGGAGAAATAGAATTCAATAAAATTTTAAATTAACATTCATTCATCAAAAAGGTACATCATACCAGTTCTTATAGGAAATATTTCCTTGATCCTTGATAGACATGCCAGCGAGAATCAGGATGTTTTCAGTAGCAGATTTGTGGTGAGTCAGTGAAGATGCATTTGTTGGTCTTTTATAACCATAATATCATTTTAGCGAGTTCAAATTATGTCAACTGTTATATGGATATTTCACCCACTTTCCCTCTTTATTTTGAAATAAAGGGAGTATGTAGTGGAAAGCTGAAACCAGGAGAACCAGGAGGGCAGGACAGGTTGAACGAAAAAGGGCTTTAATAAATCATATTCAAAACAGGTTCACGGGTCGGCAACAAATAGGAAGTCCATATGGGCAAATAAGCCCAAAGGGGAAAGATAGGCAAACAAGTCACACATAAGCAGAAAGTCTAAACTACAGAGAAAGTTTTGAACAGGTAACAGTTAAGAACAGGGCCCAGCTTTCCACAGAATAATACTGATGAACGAGCAGAGAACGGATGGCAGAGGAGTGATGGGGTAATGAGCAGCAGGTAAAGACAACTGAGGAGTGGCAACAGGTGAGCAGGTGTGTGTGTGGGAACCAGGCAAGAAAGTCCAAGGGGCAACTGGTGGACAGGTGGAGAATGGCAAACACTGAGTGTCACTTGCATGCATACAATACTTCTTTAAAAATGCCACCTACTCATCAAAAAGATGAGCTGTGCCTCTGACTTTAGAGTGCTCTCATCCCAAGGAGGGATGCTTGATAACAGCAGCAGGAAACTCTGACAGGAAAAACACCTACTCTAACAGCCACACACCTTCTGAGTACTTTCATCTGGTGTGCTACAGCCATCAGACACTGCCTCTTTTCCAACCTAACCTGGTCTTAGATCTAGTTAGGTGTGAGGCAGCAAAGGTGAGAGAGAAAATGCTTTATGACTCCTCTACAGCCAAAAGAATATGTCAGATTTGACCTTTCTTTTTCAGTCATTATAAGTACCTCTTTAGCTAACCTAAACTGGAGTTTGTCCAAACAAAATGTACTTAGCAGCATAAACAGCATAATGTTTGTAACTAATCTAAGTTAATATGGTACAATTGTGTGATCTAAGATCCAACTCAGGAGATGCCGGTGCACAAACTGACGCAGGCAAAGATAGAAAAACCTTTTAAAACCTGACGATTTGATATTTGATTAACTCACTTTAATCTTTAATAGTGTTTTGTAGTTGTTTCCAGTTGTACCCTAGATTGATGATGGTCACAGCATAGATGTCGGATAACTCAGCGTTTCTAGGCTTCAGCTGATGTAAATGTCCTTTGATAATGATCATCTAAATAAGTACCTACATAAAAATATATTTCCTCTACCAAACATATCACAGTGTAGAACTCATATGTACCCAAAATAGAATTCATAGCCTGATGTTTTTACCTTATAATGGTCATCACATGTGACTGTCTGCTAGACTTTAAGAATGAACACAGGGTGTGTAGCCACCACTGTAACTTTTCTTCTCTGCAATAAAACCCTGCGGGCCATAAAGTCTACAATGATTACGCAGAGCTCTGTTGATATGTAAAGACGTTTTATGTCATGTCAACACATGAATTGCACCATTTGCTGCCACTGCTTTACAGCATCCTGGTAAAGGGTGAGTGAACCCCCTCTGGATTATGTCAGTGGCTTTTATCACAATACTGTATCAGCACTCACACAAATGAAACACAAGCATCATCAGCTATTCCTTCCAGCTCCTGCAGTGATTGGTCTGGGAAGTTAATGTAGGGAAAAAACCCTTCCACCCTGCAGAGATGGACAATGGACACCATGCAACTAGAGTCCCAGACCTGGATAGGCTGTATATATATATGTATATGAAAATGTACTTTCACCTTGATATATTTAAGTAATAAATAGCGTTTTCTGTATACATTTCTACAGTATGTGGCTCTGCAATGTGTAGATTTTGATTTATATGATTGACATGGAAAATGTAGGATAAACGTTTATTTATTCAAATGTGCACTTAAGATGAAGTAGTTCCCTTCAAAATGTTGCTTGCAGAATCCTAATTTAACCAGAGTCCTAGTGCTTACTCTGACCCAGAACCATCGTTGCACATCACTCTCTCTCTTTTCAATGTGACTTTCCATGTGTGATGCAAAGAAAGCACACAATTATTAACAGTACAAATCACCCAACCCCTTGAATCCTATTTACCAGTGTGGAGCTTCCCAGCACTTCATATGCTTATGCAATATGACTTTGTGATTAACTACTCCAGCTATAAAACCCTGAGCATCAGCAGGCAACAGGATATCCTGCTGAGAAACATTGCAGGGATAACAGCTGCCACTGAATTCTCTGGGCTTGCTCGATCATGTCCGATGGCACTGAAGTTTTCTGAGCAGTGTCACAGAGCAGTGTGACCATTATACACTCTTTCCACCAAATGGTTGAGACCATCAAACCAGTGCTGAGCTGCAGTACAGACAGACAAAAGTGAATCTATGTGTCAGAGCTCTTTTCTCCATAGGAAATCATCTCTGGCTCGCTGTGCTGCAGGGGAGAGCTTCTTCCATCATGTTTATTGATTGGCAGCTGTCCTCTAATTGAAAAGAGCTGGAATAGAGACTTTTACTTTGACTCCCACTTAATGAATAACTCATCAATAGCTTTATAAACAAATAATCAATGAGTCAAAAATCAGGACTGCAGGACTTACAGTAGTTGGGGGGGGGGGGGGGGGATGCTCCAGACTTTGCCTCATTAGAGGCTGAATTGTAAATATCACCATACCATATATCCACACAACAGGCCACAATATTTATTTTTTGGTTCCACTTTAGGCATAGGTAACAAATATTCTTCTTAAAGCTTATGAGTCAGGCTTTGGGACTTAGAGAGGGTGAAAGGAATGGGAGTGTCCTTATGTGCTTTGTCATAAATGCTGATGAGTTTGAGTGCAGCAACATTATCGTAGCATTTGACAAATTTTTGGGCATAAGATTTATTACATTTAATACACAAGGACAAGACAGTGACAAAGTGGTTGAAATGCATGCTGAAATAACTGAAGTAACATTTAGCGAGTTGAAAACAAAATGTCTCCATTGTAATGAATACACTTTATATAGTTAACATTACATATTCCACATATACACATAGTTGACAGCAATATTATCTGCATAAGGACACTGTGTATCCATGGAAATAAACAGCTTCTGTCACATAACGAATTATCTCAGAAGTGATATTGCATTGTAGGACAGCATTCACAGAAGTGTTACTACTCTCTAAGAAAGGGGGCTTATAGCTGTGAGCTAGAGTGACATAAAATTATTGGTTTACATGGCAACATTTTGACCTTTATCTGTTTCCTAGGGGAACTCTAATGAAGAGCAACAGATGTCTTAATATTGCTAAATAAACCAATAAGCAAGAAGCAATTGAGTACACAGATTTTCTTTTCTTTCATTGTCTCACCATAATGCTATTAAACTGCTCTAAATAAAAGCAGTCCATATCTCAGGCTGCAACATCTGACTCGGCTACAGTGCAGTGAAGCTAGAATGCCACCTAATGGTCATCTTTGATTGACAAACAAGCCAAAAACGGCACGCTCAGTCTGCATGGAACAGAACCATGAACACATACATGCAATATGGCAAATTGTTTTTTTTTTGTTTTTATATGGAGGGGCGGCAGAAAAGCATGTGCACAGCTTCAAACTGACAGACTGACAACTGATTGAAAGTACTAGAACATTAAAGCCACAATCTCCCGTTAAGTGAGAATAAAAGTAACTGCCACAAAAAAACAACCCTGCGTGTGATGCACTGTCGATGCTGTCAGTTGTTGCTTGATACACAGAACATAACATGAAAAGTTCATAATAAAAACGTTCAAAGTTAAACAATGGGGACTCACTAAGAATGATAATGGCACAATAAATATGAAACTAAAAAAAGGTTTGTGAGATTGAAGGTTGAATTGGTAAACTCGTTTTCATTTGACACTCGTAATTTTGCTTTGTTTTTCGTTCTGAAAAAAAAAAATCTGCATCCATGCTGCATTCCTACTTTTTGTGGAATAAAAGATATTTAACCGAGCTCTTTTGCAAATGTTATGTTCCACCTGTGCCTTTATTTTGTCTGCTCTTCATTTTCATCATCATATACATACATTTATCTATTACTTGTTACTGTAATTTCAAAAAGAAATACTCTGAATTAGTGCTTCTTAGGAGCAGTAACTCATTACATGCAGCTACTTAAATATCCTCTACAAAAACAACAGAGAAGTCAAAACATTAAATTAGCATTAAACCATTACAATGTGGAGTGCAACGATGTCAATGACCATGGAAAGCAAAAAATTATGACAATCACTGTTCTTCTAAGTCTAAATACGGTAGTATTTTTACATTCACCAAGATACATACATAATGGTTAATGTTTATATACTCATATGCTAGACACCTTATTACTTAGAAAATAAAACTCCTATTTTCCAAGGATATGGTATAATGTGACATGAGCAGCATGAAGTGCTGAAACATCTTCCAAAGTACTTGGATAATATCACTAAAGTAATTTCAGTGTTTCTTATTCAATGTACTTGTACAAAAAAGAAAGACTGGAGTGATGGTTAATATAGAAATCAAACTGCAGCATTTGAGTCATCGCACTCACTCCCCTCTGCTTATGATCACGTGTAAGTGAATGGTCGGACAGTAAACGGAACCATTATTAAAATAAAAGATGTTTGTAGTTTTACTAGAAGTAGCTTCAGATGGATTTGTAAAGTTTGTAAAATATGCTTTCTCCTCTTCCAGCACAAACTCTTATGACACTGACTTCTCCAGATGAACTTGTCAGTAACCAGCAGGAGGAGACAGTAGATTTATAAATGTACTGTCACAGTACACATGTAGCAGGGCCGTGCTAAAAATGAGCACGCTCAGAACAAACCCAGCCTGGATAAATAAAGTTTAAGAGAAGTATGGCTGCTTGCCGCACACCTCTGACATGTTGGGGGAGCCTCAGCTCAGCTAGGCGGAACACACTGTGGACAAATGAGATAAGAAATGGCTTCCCATCAGTGGTTTACAGCCAGTGTTTAGTCCAGGGGAACATCTGACACGCTGGGTAACATGGAGGCTGTTGCTCGCTTAGATTCCTTCATCTTGTCTAGGCCAAAGAGGAGGTCCAGCTGGGTGACTGGCCGTAACCGCTCCTCATGTAGAGGTCTGAAGCAGAGGAGATGAGAGGTCAGAGGGCGCATGCACACAGACATAAAGAGATAAAATCCTCTCTGAACGTTCCCATAAAAGTTAATAATATTCAAATAGTATTAATAGTATTTCTTTTTTTCTTCTTCGCTCTAATACTTAAACAGGGGTCTCAATAGTTGCTTAGCAACAGCGAGTTATATCAGAATATTTTTTTAATTAAACCACAGCCACCTCTCATAGCGTCCAGTTTAATGATATTGTTGATCACTTGAGTTGATCAGTACTCCAATAGCTGTCTATAGAGGGATCACCATGTTGGGAGTATGTATGTTTTATTATAATCAGTTACTTTTAATATCTTTTACTGTTTCAAAGTGTGAATGCTTTGTAATTTTTCATTAAAAAATGAAATATTGTTAAAAAGGCAGCTTTCAAAAACCCACACTCGTCTAACCTCAAACTGTTTAGGGAAGGTACTGTAGTTACACAAATAAATGCTCAGTTGACACCAGGGCTCTGAAATCTTGTGGGTGTCTGAGTATGAATCATACTTTTCCTCCTCCTGGCAGTCCTGTAGCTGCTGAGCAATCTGCCTCATCTGCTCTTTGCGTACGTAGTCCCGAACACGGTACATGGCGGCATCGCGGCAAAGCTCCCGCAGGTCACTGCCAGAGTAACTGTCAGTCTTCTCAGCAATCTCCTTCAGATTAATGGCGTTACTCAACTGAACAAGGGAAAGCAGGATAGTAATATGAGAAAATTATATCAAATTAATCTGTTAACTGTCAGCAGTCTTTGAATGGGTTTTTGGATGCCACTCAAGTGTCAACTGTTCACGGGTGATCAGGTTTACTTTAATAGGATTTGATAGTAAAAATATAGGTGTTAAATGGTCTCTGAAAACAGCATAAGGGAGAGATAAGTACTTTCACAGCTGAATAGTATGAAAAAAAACCCAAACAATTCACATCTTACGTTTTCTCCTGCTAAAATCAGCTTCAGGATGTCTTGTCTTTGTCTTGTGTTCTGCAAAGACAAGAAGGAAAATGTAATAACATAAATATATAAAAACTATGAATGCATCTTTAAATCAGCAACTAATTATCAGCTGCTTGACTTTTTAATGGATCACCAGTCACTGTGCCATTTCAACAGCCTGACCACATTCTGCACAAATTATGACACTATTTCAATATCTTTACTGCATTTTTGCCATAATTAATAAATAATAATAAAAAAATCAAAAAGTATAATTTAACTTTTGCAAATTTAAATTTTAGAACAACAGTTGAGTTTTGACAGACTTTTATACAAAGTGCTTAATTTCAACAGTTTAAGAGCATCAACAGCTCATACAGTATGCTGTGAAGATAATGCTGTACTAACTCCATGAAAACCATTTTTAAGCACCATAACAAAACAACACTATTGTTTATCTTATTGTGATTTTAACAGCAGCCATAAGACAAGTGTAAATTAAAGATATTTAACAAGATGACAGCAAACATGATTCCAGCATAATGCATGTGAATACTATGTGTGTACTCATATTGCATAAATCAAAACCATTTTGATGCCTGTTTAGAAATCTTACTGGCAGTCCAACATGAAAAGTGGCGGGCATCCTGCGTAGAATGGCTGGATCCACATCCTGTGGCCGGTTTGTAGCTCCCATGACCATCACCTACAATCATAAGAATGTGTGTATACATGCTGAAATAACCACCTGCTACAGAAACACAGTACAGTGTAGACAACATGTAAAATAGTTCATATGACCTATCTAGCATCAGTGAGACTTAATCTGGTGGGAACACTACAGTATAAGAAGGAGCTCTGGTCATGTTACCTGGGTGGTTGAGGAAGTATCCAGGCCGTCCCACAGACTCATGAACTGGGCCTTCATCATGGCTGTGGCCTCGTGGTCCAGGCTGGAGCGGTTCCTCAGAAATGACTCTTAACACAAGAGACAAAGAGCCAAATCAAAGGATGAAGCCTGGAATCAATCATTATTTTGGACTATTTCACAGGGATGAAATAGGATTTGTCTGGTTTGCTTACATATAAGACAGACACTACACATTTAACAAAGAACATTGAAGAGAATGTCCTGTCAGATACACTCACCCATCTCATCAATAAAGATGATACACGGCTGGATTTTGATAGCCAAAGAGAAGACAGCAGCAGTCAGCTTCTGTGATTCGCCGTACCACATGTCTGTCAGTGTGGAGGCCTGAAGGTTTATAAACTTGCAGCCCGAGGCTTTGGCTGTTGCCTTGGCGATCATGGTCTTCCCACATCCCGGAGGACCAAACAATAAAACGCCTAGACAAAATACAAAATATATAGATATTAATATTTATTTATTTTTCCAGGTCTTCATGTTCATGTTGTATTAATAAAAATGCACAATAGTTGAAAGTTTAATTTGGATTATTTCATGCAAAGGTATCACAGTTTTTATATGCTCATTTTCAACCACTATTGACAACTCTGGGGGGATATTTTCCTATCTTGGTCTTTTTTAACAAATGTATACACATAATTTGGCTCCACCAATCTGTTTCCATTAGCATCCTTTTTCAAAGATACATGATATAAACAAAGCTTGGAAGCTTTGGTGGCAAACCACCTACTTATGGAGGTTGACTCATACTAAAGCATTGAGCCAAACAGTAAAAACCCTCAGCAGAAGGTTAAGTATTCCCCAAAGTGATCAGCTATAATACTGCCAAGTGTATAAATCTTGTCAGATGATTTTGGCACATAGTCATAGAAAAATGCATAATGCACTACATAACTTTCTAAAAATAATGAAGATGACAGTGGCTAACAGACATCCAGAGAGGGCTTATGACTATTTTTGATATGATCTGCTCAAATAAAGACAACTTTATTTAACTTGGCCATACTTTTTATTGACTTTAACTCAATTTAACAGGTATTTGTGCAAGAAGGTGCAGGTTTTTCATTGGTTTGGCTCTATACACCAGCACAATAAATTTAAATTTATTTTAAAAAATTCACTGAAAAAAAGAGTGACTTTCAGCTTAAGAGGTCAATGAGGGTCATTACATCCATACTGGATAAACCGTCTACTGTAGGACTTGTAGCGATAGTTCCACATTTTTTTATTTCATCATAAAACAATCTGAAGGAAAAACTTATGTTTATGCTTAATAATGTAATTACTTTCTGTTCCCTAAAGTTGGAGGAATGTGTATAAAAGGGAAACAATTTATACACTACTTAACTGAAGCCCTCATATTAAAGCCAAAGGTGAGCATTCATTACTTCATTTTAAAACTGTGTTGGAGTACAGGACCAACACAATTAAACATGTCATTTTTTATAATACTTTAGATTTTAGAATTATAGATTATATACATGTTTCCATTAGTCCCAGTTATCCTATTTTGTTCTGTTAGCCCTAACTTAGAAAACGTGTACAGTATAATAGGGCCATTATAGTTCTGTTTAGATAGCTGTGGTACCTTTAGGAGGCTGAAAGAGTTTGGATCCAGCCAAAAGGTGTCTTTTCTGAAAGGGCAGGATGACCGTGTCTTGCAGCTCGTTGATTACCTCATCCAGACCTGCAATATCTTTCCAGGACACCTGCAGGAAGATAACGGTACTGTGAAAATGTCTGTCTGAGCTGTTTTCTGGGCAAGTGCTATTATACAAGAGGGTCAAATAGCTGTGCCACTTGATATTCTCGTTGTCATGGATTGAGGATTACAACTGTTACCTTCATAGTTTGCGGATCAACAAGGTGAGATGCAATATTCATCTCATACTCAGTAAGTTTGACCCCCTCGACGCCAATCCTCTTCATCAGTTGTTCTGCCTGGAGAGATAAGGCATATACACAGCATCTGAAGACAAAAGCAGCCTAAGAGATTGTGGGCAAAATACTGCTCCAGTTATTCCTTTCCAGATAGAAACCTCCACCTTAAGCTTACAGAATATAACGACGACATGCTTATGCTCTGTGCTTATGTTTACCCTTTTCTTGGCTTGGCTTTTCTGCTTGGAGGTGGGGTCCATAGCTTCTACAACCCATTTGATGCTGTAGTAGGTGGCTGCGCCAAAGATGGTCAACCTCAGCAGCATGCCCACCACTTCATTCCTGGACAATGGCCGCATCAGGGCCTCTCTGGGAAGAGCTTTCAGCAGCATCTCTGCTGGCTGATGTCAGTCTATTAGATGGGAAAAAGCAGTAGGAAAACAGAAGATTGGGACAAACACAAACTGGTATAAAATAATGTAGGTACAGTAACCCTGCATGTAAGTCTCTAGTATACACTGAGCTGGTACAAGCATAGCTCCACTCTGTGGTGTGAACCATCATCCCACACTGCTTGTTTTAACAAATCAGTCAATTCATGTTCACGCAATACATCACGTATTTGCATGACAATATTTGTAAATAACACTATTTACTGTGTAAACAACATTTTGCCCACAACAAATGCTTATGGCTACTAAAATACACCGTGATGAATGGAAGTAACCAAACCATGATGAAGCAGGTCATGAAGTTTAAATTTATTCATATAACCAACTACTTGTTTAATCAAACAATTATGCCGAATGGATGAGTGGTTCAAATTGATTAGTCATATGTCATAAAATAGTTACTTAAGGTCTGAATGTTCAAATAATATTCTGAGAATCATTAAATTGCCAGATTTCTAAATGAAGTTTACGTTACGACCAACGTTATAGAAGCTAATCCGTCTGGCATTTACTCAAAATGTCATCCACACATATGAATTGTATACGATGTAATATGACGTTAGCTAAATGAATAGGTGATTTGCAAGGTTGCTTTTTTTACAATACCACATTATACTGTATATCACTATACCACTGTTACCTAGTGAACCTATCATTTCATTGCGAGCTAAAAGCTAACTACAACCAGCGGGACACCACTACTTCACGATTGTGTTATTTTGATTTCAACGTAATAGTTAAAAATTGTTTCACATCCAATCTAGGTGTATATCACAACATCCCTTATGAATTAAAATAAAAAATAATACTTACGGCAACCAACAAAATGATGAAAACATAAGCGTCGTTGGTGCATCACGTTATGGACGTCGGGTACATACAAACACGAAGGTTCCGGGATTTGCTTCGTTCCACCTTGTCTTGTTCATACAGTCAGTCAGCCACTGGATGGCACAACATGCACACAATAACGACACAGATCAGCACCATGGACAGCATAATACATTCTGACAGCACGTACACAAGAGGATAACGTTATGGTGAATAAAGCAGGAAAGGCCTTGTGATGAGCAGATGTTGGACTAGAAACCTCAACCTACACTCATATCATTTTCATAGTATATATGTATACATATATTACTATGCACCAAAAAAGCGTTTACATTTTGAAAATGTTAATTTTGTCCATCATTCTCAAAAGCATGAGACACTACAATTTTTTGTTTTGTTTTCTAGGAATGGCTGCAATCGATGCAGTCGTTCAGACTGTGACTGGACACTAACCATGTCAATTGGGCTACATGCAAATGTTGCCCAGCCTGGCAACTAACTCAAATCTCAAACCTAATCTGTGTTTGGTTTCCACTTATTTCCAGTGCTGTCTGATAATGGATAATTCAGTCTCCTTAAGAGCAATGATAAGGCTATAACAAATGGGCTCCTCCAACAGGCAATTTATCACACACGGACTAAAGGGATTGCTAATTGTCACAAACAGAGAACGAAGTGAACTAAATGAAAATGCTGTTATAGATGTATCCAGACTAGTGTCTCCTTCAGGATTTTCACTTGTGAAATGCAGAGTAACACTGCTGAGGTATTAGAAGAAGTATAGTATTGTGATATAAAAAAAGAAGAAAAACAAATAGTGCACAAAATTTGCAACATTTTACGTAAGATAATTTAATGAATACACAAACTTATGTTGTTGTTCCCACAAGGCTCACAGCTCTTGCATCAACCTGAATGCTGCACCTGAAGCAAAAATAAACAAAAACAATTTCTGTTATAACATTCACCTCACAGTCTACCAGAGATGCAGTACAATCTGGCCCAGTTCACCATTTTTCTGAGCTTAATTAGCTGGGTTTTGTACAATGGGTATGCAAATAGGGGATTCTCTTTTCTTATTTGTATTTATTTATTTATTTTTGCTGTGCACTTGTGTTGGGTAAAGCTCTAAAGCCTCTCCTCCTTTGTAGATCAATTAGTTAGTCCAATTTGGCTGCAAAATCCCATCCTGCACAGTTCCCTCTTTAAGTGTCCACCGAAGTTAAGCCACCCTTGTTGTAGAAAATGGCACATAGGCTGCTATTGCACACACCTTTGGTTGTGAAAATGCTTCATAAAAAGCTTTAATCCCCAGTACTGTAGCAGCAAGTCCCAGGAGATAGCAGAACCGACTGACAGGGCCATTCTGATAGGTCTGCATGAAAGTACAGGTTTGTGTATCTGCAAAGTGCAGCCAGGGCTCCACATTCCCAGAACGCCTTGCACTACGCCCAAACAACTGCTCACAAACGGCTGTAGAAAAAAAGAACAAAAAAAACAACATTCATCTGTCAACATCCACCATGCCATAACTGAAATGAAACTTAAAAAATTCTGCCCAGAGCTTTCACATGCCAAATCCTTTCTCTTTTGAGAAAACAGGCTGGCTGCTGATTGTTCTGTAGCATCCAAATTCCTGTTGATGTGAAATGTCTGAGTCATTACGGCTTACTATGGTCTAAACTATACTGTATTCTACTTTTTCAGCTAGGTAAGAACATTTTCTTTTCTTCATGGGTGTGACTACTGGGCAGTGGGTACATCTAAACTGCACCAGTTAAACTAAAGTGAACGTTGGTTACTTACAGCAGTTAATTACCCTTTCAATCTCCCAGAAGAAGATATTACCTCTTGCAGGAGAAGGAATCATTTAGGGGAGGATTATTTATTTGCCTGTTACCCTAAGGAACTGAGAGGATTTATTTTTCTAAAGTACTAAGTGGTGGAACTGGACAGCTCACCCAAGTATTTTCAGCGTACCATCTTTTTGGTCCATTCATTAGTAGGTAAGCTTTCTGGTATGTACACTTATTCAAATATTGTCCTGCTTTTATTAAGTCACCTGCTATTAAAGGATTGTAAGTCTTAACTAATGCCTTTATGGATGGTTGATATTTACTATTAAGAACAACATTGGATTGCTAGATCGAACATTATGAAGTGGAGATTTACACATTGCTAAATTAAAGTTGCACCACTGACTAAATAACTAAATATTTACACCTACTAACTGCCTGGTGAAGCTGTTGTGTAAGGTAGCTAAGATAAATGAACGTTAGTTTGACCTTGACTACCACTACCTAAGCATAATCAGATACTTCCCTTCATTGTAAACTGCATGAATACTACTGACTACTGGCATGGATAATAAAACACACATATTTTTCCACATGTGGCGATAGAAATAAAACCAAAACTCAGACATACATATACATGGGATTGACATTTTTTTTTTGGAAGTTATCTATGTTAAACTTTTTGATGCTACAGTAACTTCCTGTTTACATAGTTAGTTGCTTCTTATTGGACAGTGCTGTATCCTAGCAACCAATTTGAACGTTACTTAAGTTTCTACTTGCTAACATATTTCTTATGTTTTCAGTTGCATACATTTAATTTAAGACTGGGTTTAGTAAATCACTAGTTTGCAACGTAAGGTATTAAAACAGAAGAAGGACATTAAAGACAAACTTACTGATGGATTTATGAAGAGCTGTTGCAACCCAGTCCAGAGGGACACCGATATTTTTAGCTCTTACATTTATCGTTAAGACAAAACGGACATATTCATAAAGAAACACTAGTGACACTCTCTTTATCACTAGTGTGCTATTACAGTGCCCTTAAATAAGAGAAATAATGATGGGAGAAGAATAAGTGAACCACAAACAGCTCTCGCCTTCATTAGTTTGTAATGAGGAATAGACGCGCGCTCCCCCTGTCGGATCCCCGCAGGCATGACTAACCGAACAACGAACAATTCAACAAATCACACAGACGCGGCTCGACATCTCATTTCCGAGTTCAGAAGAGGAGCACAGTCAAACTAGCCCACAGTTAGAAAATGAAACTAAAGCTAAATACTGTCAGAATTTACTATGAACCACGAGCCATGCATCGACACAAATGAGCTATCAGTTATGCCTGTCGCTTGCTACACTACTCTGGCTCCTGGTTGCCTTCTATCAGTTATTAACCGTTCAGGGAAGTAATATAAATGATTCATGTCTATTATATGACAAATAAGACTATCACTGTTTTTTGACATAGATGAAAAGACAGAGGGGTGAGCAGACATGCATGAAAGAGTCAATGTCTGGGTGAGACACTATACAACTAGGGGGTTTCACATGGTGCTGATGCTGGTATCCCATGCTCTTTCTTCATCCTGCCAAGGTAACTCACGCAAATCTACAACCCACAAACATCGCCAGAGAAAGCTGATTACAGCTGTAGTCCCAGACCTCAACTTCCTGGTGCTCTTCATGGTTACCAAGGAGCTGATTTCAGAAGCCTTAGTCTGAAAAGGAATTCAGTTTGTTTGGTGAATGAGTCAGATGGAAATCTGTGGTAAATACTGTCTCTAAAATATATAATTCAACTTTTTTTTCTACACTGCTTTATATAGTACCAGCTTTTTTACTGTCAAGTAGGCTTTGCAAGTTGATAATGAGTATTGTGTGAGGTGGAAAATAAGAAACCAATTAGCCACTGCAACAAGGGATTGTAATACATATAATAATAATAAAATAATCCAAATTAAAATAGTGTTTACTTTACATACTATACAATTAACAGTGTGAAATCCAAACACAATGTCATAGCAACAGATCAGATTCACAGAAAAAACACGGCAGCAACTATCACTTACTGTCATGATGTAAAAAAAGTATAAAATTGTAAACATAATCTAAGAATAAAACTTTGATTTCTACAGCCTGGAGACACTGATAGAAGAAGTGAAGCTTGTCACACTGTATTGGCTGTAAAGACGTCTTTTTTCCCTGCATGTAGCAAGAAAACATGTTATCACCTGCCATCAGCGAAAGGCTGCTGGGCCTCCTCATATGTGAAAAATGACATGTTCAGCTAGTGTGTTTGTGCTTCATTTTATATCTAAATGCTCAGAGCTGGTAACACTCAAGCGACATGTTCATTGTCAGGAGTACTTTCTGAGGCAGTCACTTATCAGCTTCATATATGCACTAATGAAGATCAAAGGTCAGTTGTCCCAATTGCACACACTACTGGGGTAAGTAATTATCTACAATATCACTTAAAACTTTGGACACACTTTCTCATTCAAGTGAATTGGAAAATATGTCTAAAGTTTTGACTGATAAGACTGACTTTATATTATCATCATATTTAATGCAACAGCTAGAGTGACTTGACAAGGTAAGATTATTTGAAAGTGAACTTCAGTTTCATTTCAGTCTCTTCAAACTCTGATCTCTATTCCTTATTCCACCACTAGCTATTGCAATACATTAATGTGAATGGCTTCAGGTCTTTTACATAGTCTGACTTTAGATGCTATTAAAAAATGCTACTGTGTAGTGACTCTGAAAAGGATCTCAGACTAGTCAGTGTAATCAAACATGGAATCCATTTTCATAAAACATCAATGTGAGTGAAAAACATTACAGCGTTTGTTTTTCATTTGCTCTGAGTTAGTTAGGAGGGTGGATACCGCTCTCATGACTCTATGCTTAGCTTATCGTAGCCTTAAGACTGGAAGTAGAGGGAAACATCCATCTATGCTAATGCTAAAATAAGCTTTTGAATCACCAGTTCTTGCTTCATAACAAACAGACATAAAAAAAACATACTTCTCTTCCTCTTTGTTTTAATGCAGCACAAGCTACACGCTGACAAGAAGTATAAACATTTCTTACAACGCAATTATGAACAGCAGAAATCTTCATTAAAATGTACTATCTCATTAGTTGCAAAATGTTTGCAAATTTGACCAAATGAGCTTCACTGATTCAAACCAGCTTCAGCCAACTGGCCGGCTAATTGGCACTCTTGTAGCTGTCAAAAAGGCAACCAAGACAGCAACGACTGCTCCAAGGCTTCACCACACTTCCTCTACACATCCACCATAGTTACATCCTCACCACTCACCTGAAAAGCTGGAGCTGACTCCATAATCTCCACCTGGCATGAAGCATTCTGAGAGATGGAGATGAAATTGAAGCGAACAGCCCCAATTCCTTGGGTAGAGTTGAATAAGAAAAGCCCCTGGGATGTCAGGTGGGGGGTTGATGTCTGTGTACCTGTGAGAACAAAGGCGGTGGTACATGGGCTTCTAAAAAGCACAGGAAAATGGCACAGCTCCTCTGACAAGGAGGACGTTTAAGTTCAGAGCGTGTGAAACTTGTCCCATCGAGTGAAAACAATTGGCCAGTTTCAGCTCCCATTCATCAAAGTGACAGCAGTTGGCCACGTGGAAATGAAAGAATAAATAAAGGAGAACACATTCAGAGTGCAGATGAAGTGGAGCCTGCTGGGTAGACGCTGTAAGACTGTAGGACTGTCAGTATGTATACTATTTAGCCCTTATTGGCAAAATGACAGTCCTCATGACTGAAACACTCCTTGCATATGGTTCCCTCATCTCTAAGACACTATATATCTATCTGACAATTTCATCTCAACAATCCTCCTTTCACCTCCCATCGACTGATATTGTAGGCTCTACTGGGCTGTTGTCATGGCAGGTCTGTTGTCTGCTTCCACAAACACAACAGTTGACCTCTGAGAACTCAAACATATCAAAATCATTTTCCTAAATTTTACCTTGAAAAGAAAACAATATTTGTATGTACCCCATGTAGATACAGAAAAGTATGCTTCACCCCTCACTATCTTGCCTTGATTACGTATAGACATCCATGCTGGCTCACAAGTCTACAATTCACAAGAAATAAGAGCACCATTGATAAGCAGGCAGTGTGTGCTGCAGAGGTTGTAAACACATTGCAGTTGTCTCGTTTCATCCTTTGTCTCTTTTATCTTTAGAGCGAGGAATGTTGTAATTCACTGGGAATCCTTGCTGTGATCCATTAATGCTACTTGGGGTTTCAATAAATGCAATTGAATACAACAGAATTTGTATTGTCTGCTTGTATAGACTAGTCATTGTGCAGATGATTCAAAGAAAAAAAACATTAACTGATCTATTAAATTAAATGTAATGACCTGTGTGTTAAACTTAAATAATTTGTATATCAATCTGACTGACTTGTTCCTTGGTTAAAGCAATAGTTGATTACACATATTTGCCTGCTTGCCGATATTTAGATGAGAAGACTGATACCACTTTCATGTTTGTGTGGTGAATATAAACCAAAAGCTACTTAGCTTAGCATCAAGACTAGACACAACCGGTGTCCATAACACAAACAGAACAAACAGTTTAAAAGAAATAATGTTATGGTTTTCCAGGGAGTTATGGAGGGGTTCAGGTTAACTGTTTCTGAACTGCAAACCAGCTAATTTCACATTTAGAATGCAGATATGAGAGCAATAATAATAATAATAATAAATAATAATAATAATAACACATTTAATTTGTTCCACACATTTCATTCATAATGAATCTCAAAGTGGTATTGATCAACTCTCTGCAAGAAAGTGGGTCAATCTTTCTTAAGATGTCACACTATTCCTATGCGTGAACGTATGAAAGTTTGAATGAAAACCCCATTTTGCAACAAATGGCCTGAGAACATTTTGTCTGTATCATTTGTCATTCAAAACCACTTTAAATGCATTGCTCAGCTCTACCTTTTTATGGGATGCCTTGGATCAATCCATCATCACAGGAACGAAACAGTATTGAACAGAGCAAGTGACTTCTTTTTTCTTTCGTGAGGACAAAAAGCCCTTATTTTCCTTATGAGCTGGGCTCCCTCAGCCGTGGCGTATCATTCTGAGAGTGACACCTTCATCATAAATTACATACAGGCAGTGTGATGGCACCTAACTTTAGCCTGGGGTAAGCAGTGGGTGGCACGGGGAGTCTTATGTTGCTTGGCTGCACAGGGAACCATATTGATTACCACTCATGTTTCTTTTGAATCAATCTCCATCAGCCATTGGCCATTTTCTACATTATATTTAATTTGGGGAGATGAATGGTGTCATGTATGGAGTCTATCTGTGGCTCTGCAGAGATTCCATCAGGAGATTTAGCATTGTCTCCATCCCAACAGCATTGTTAATTGAAGGATGCACATCTCTGTCACGGCCTGCACATCCCGCCACACGCCCATCCTTCCTTGTCTTCCCTCTCCCTCCCTCATCACCCCTCAAGGATCCAGAGACAACATTTACTTTGGCTGATTAAAACCCCCTAGAAAATAACACCTCTGGTTCAGACTAGACAGCTTCAGTGACAGGTGATATATGGTTTTGTCTATATCTATAAAAACCATGCATATTGGACATGTTACACTGTACATGTTTGTAGTGAAGAACAATTTCAAATTTGACACTCCTGTCTCAGTAAACCATAAATGAAATGCCTGGTATCGATGCTTCACTGTGCATTTATTATTTGATGAATAAAGAGTCTTTCTCGAGGCCTGCAGTAATAAAACATTTTCCATGTCAATCAAAGTCCTACCATAATGAATATCTTTCCATATTTCCTTATTTATGCTTTGACAGGAAATTAATTCAGAAGCCCCCCTGATCAGAGACATTCCTCACTATGACAGCAACCACACATGGCATATTTATCCTCCAACACAATCTAACTTTTGATTGTTCCTTGATTAGCCGGAGTTGCTTGTATGGAGGCTCTGTGTGGAGCAGATCTTGCTTGACTGCTGCCAACCACATTTATTTTTCCTTCCAGCACTGAAGCTCAGTCAGTGCTCAGCTCAGCTCAGCCCAAACCCCCAGTCTATCAAGTCCATCAGTGTTTCATGTAGCCCGGGGGACACTGGCTGGCAGCCCGAATGAGCTCACTTTAACTCCTCCTCTTCTTCCTCCTGCCTTTGCCTCCTCTCACTATGCAGCATGTTGGCTGAAGTGTTCAGTGCCCTCAGATCCTCTCAGTGAAAGAAGCAAATAAACAAAGTAACTACAAGAGTATCTGCATTGCAACCTTTTAAACCTGGAATAGATGGGTTTTCCTGGTGGCCTAGAGTTTATGACATCTATAATGTAACTGCATTGTCTCTGGTTCAATGACCTTTCCCACCATTTCATGATTGCTCATGCTAAATGTGTTACACCATACCAAAACAAGAGCATAATGTAGTATAAAATTATTTTTTTATTATTCACAAAAGGCCGCATTAAAATACAATTTCTGGTATGAGAGAAGCACACACATTAATGGTGAGTATGGCCTAAAATGATAAAAATCTTTACGGTTGGTGCCATATTATATCTCTGCAGAGAAGAAAAGAGAGCTTTCAATCTGCAATCTCCAACTTGTGTGTTCTGCAAATCTCCTGGTGCAACACAATCGTTTCACTTAAATTGAAAACTTAGAAGACTTGGACGTGGCTGTTGCAGACATCTTCTGCTGAAACATCATGGACCACATTTTAGTGGTGTGTGATTTTTGAAAGAAACCTGTATCGGACTGATGCCCTTGCAGAATGGAGACCCTTTTTAACTGTGATTTGTCTTCTAATGCACATGAACTTTGATCAGCCGCTAAGCTTTAATGGAATACATTTACACAGACTGTGATTATGCTCTCAAAAGGTCACCACAGTAGAAAGTGCTTGTAATCGTGTATCTAGTCTAGAATCAGTGAGAAGTGGATTAAGGACTATTTTATGAGGTCCTTAGTCTTGCTCTCATTTTCTTGTTGCTTAGTGACCGGGTTCATGTGGAGTTTTTGACCTCTTATGGACCTCTCAGGCTGCCATGCCAAACATCTAATACATTTATTTTTGTGACGCTCCGAGGGCATTTAGGATTTTCTTTGTGTTTGCCTTAGATGTGAGAGAATATTCTATATGCCCACAGTTTATGTGAAGATTATTTAGTTTGTTGCTACATAAAAAACGTTATGTTTGTTCATTTCCACAAACCTACAAACAGCTCAGGCCCAGAGTGTCTTAAAAATTGAGTGTAAACAAAAATAAATGAATGAACTAAGTAGAATGCCAGCTGAATAATTCCACACTCAAAGAGATGCTATTTGTGATCAGCACTTGAATTACATGGATGCCCATGGCTACTGTACTACTCAGCCGTCTGGTGCACATCTTCAAGCTGTAACAATCGTATTTAACCATATTTAATTCTGAGTTACACGAGTTACAGCGGCCCTGCTTCTTCTCTAAATAGTTATTGCACAGTTTGAAGGTGTGCTTTGTCCTGTTGCAGGAAGAAATTGGCTCCAATCAAGCACTGTCCACAGGGTATAGCATGGCGTTGCAAAATGGAGTGATAGATTTTTTTTTTTAGAACCAAACATTTTCCAGCAAAGACAGTTACGTAGCCAGGAAGAAGTGCACTTAACACCCCTAAATGTAGTGTTCATCACCAGCGATAAACAAAGTCTGAATAGTGTTATTCTATTCTGTGTATCATCACTAAATCCATCAATTTTTCAAGATGATTTTGAACACATTGCATATTTGTTTTACATGCTTTACTAATTTTTGAACAGCTGCCACACAAGCATATCGAACAATTCTACAACAGTCACATCTCTGAATAGCTGTCACCCAACAATTATGATTGATTATGATTTTTCACTAAAAATATAATAGCATGGAACTAATTTATTGTTTTTAAATCAGCCTCACATTTGACAGAAACAGTTAACCTAAAACGATGACGCTGTATTAAATTTCAACATATTTCTGCAGACTTTAATAAAATGCTTTAGAGTTTTCCAATACTGCAACAACAAACCTCATGTACTTATCCAGTCTGTGTACTAATTAAATGGTAAGTGCGCTCTTTTGATCCTCTGGCGATGAAGATGGCCTTCTCATGCCAACTGTATTTGACTTGTGACACCAAGTCAAGAGAAGGAGGACAAACAGCACTGTGCAATTTAATGACTGCTCTCTTTATACTCACCAAGCCTTTTTTTTCTCTGAAAAGATTTTTTTCAAGAGTGAAATTATCCTTTAAATGGACTGATGTTATTTCAGCGTTGACATTTTTAACAGCAACCTTTTGTATTGCATCAATAAAATATTTCATGCATTGCAGGATGCGGTTTTATGCTAATTATTATCCCTAGCCAGCACTGACAAAAAGACATACACTGTAATGAAATAAAGCAACTCTGCTTTTTTTTAACCGAAACAACTGCATAAGCATTAACACAACAGAGCCGAGTGCCTTGGCCTTGTCTGGAGCAGTTAGAATGAATCGGGGCCACACGGGAAGCACAGTGAAATGATCTTGTTTCTCCCTGACAGTGCGTACAGATCTGTGCATTGTGTATGTCGGCATGCCCGGGTCTGGGGAATGTTTGGCCGATGTTGGAAAGGAGAAAATGCTCGGCTCACATCTGAGAGCGGTGGCTGATGCTCAGTCTCTTGGGCTGTGCAGCACCATCGCTGTCAAACCCCGGGGCCCTCGCTTCTTCTCCCGGAGCCTGCGGATCAAACACTCGGCATAGGACTGTCAAAACCCATCTTGTCATGGAAAAAAAAAGGACAGACTGAAAGGTTGTGAAACAGTTTACTGGCGAGAAGGAGAAACAAAAACAGATCTTTGCTTTGACTTTTTGGACCGGTGTTCACTCAGCAGTTTCTTGTGGCTTACTTTCGTCTCAGCATGTTTATAAATGTGTCCTACTTTCTGACCATATGATGACAGCATCATAGTGCTTTGGGTGGCTTCTTGCAGAACAACATATTTCATGTCCTTTCATGCTTACAGCAGTTGGCAAAGTGTGGCCTGTATATGTTTTCTTGAAATCAAAGAGTAAAAAAATTAAAATGTTGAGACAAAGCATGAAAACAACTTACTGTGTTTCAGGAAAGAATAAGCACAAAACAACATGGCCTCGGGTGCTGAGCACTATCTTGGAAAGATTAATGAGTGTTCCCAAGGACCTCAAATTAAAATAGCAACGCTTTACATATCATCTTGACAGGAGATAATTAATTACCAGCCGGCTTACTACTGTTTTCAGCAATATTGTGATTACTATACACAAAAAGTCATAACTTTCTTGAATACATTTCTCTATTTTACAATGAGACAGATGTCTTCATTGGTTGTTTGCCAGCAGGTCAAGAGAGCATAACTTGGCATCCACAGAACCGCTGGCTCAGTTGCTCACTCTTCAAACTAGAACGTGGAAAAATAGGACTTGTGATCCAATTTTAAAGAGGGAGAAACAGCACCTAGGGTGAAAATACATTCAAGAATGCAACAAGGGCAGTACTGCAGCTATTTAAGTCATGGGGACTTATGGAACAACACAGTATCTTTAGAGCAACCTGAATAAATTATAGACTGTCTCACGTAAGAGATAGCTTGCTAAGAGAGTGGCTGGAGAGTGCTTGTTTCACCTCCTCATCAGTCAAGCATGGAAAGCAATCTAAAGCCTGTCGATACAGGATGGCAAATAACATTGAGAGGTCTTTGGCGAATGGCACGGGGGAACATATGTAGGCACATAGCCAAAATGTAGGCCGAGATTAAGGCAGAGCTAGATTTGGGCTGCTTGACGTCATCCTAAATCTCGTTTCGCCAGGATTTCAAGTAAATATATAACTGTTATATCATTCAAGAAGAGAAATTTACGTATGAGGACTGTTTTGTTGAAACAGCAATTAATGCTTTCAATCCTCATCCTTGAAAGCTGGACTTTCTCTGCTCTTTTGTTTTTCTCGTTGCTTTTAGGGCCTTTTGGTATAAAGAAGCACAGACAAGCTGTGGTAGTAAAAACATAAAGACATTGCACTTTATCAATGTCTTGTGACATGATGTCTTCATGGTAAAATGTTGTAATGATTATTTCATGAGGCTGTTTGGCCTCTAGTGTAAGACATTGTCTAGTTATGCCTTGTCACAGTCATATTGTTGAGAGTCATGGGTGAAAACCATGATCGCTGACAGTGCAGTTTCAGAGAGCTGGTACTGCAATATTTGGAATTAATGCATTTAATAACCTCCACGACATACTTTTTAAATGTAAGCCTACACTTTGCCCTGAAAACACTTTTAATCCTCGGTTCAAAATGTCCTTATCCAAGTGTCAGAAATCTACTTCAATGTTCAACTGAACAATTTGACTTCATCCTGGATTCATGAAATTTCTCTTGACGTGGCACATCATTGTTTCTGGTGTGTGCATCATCTTGAATTAGGGCAGCATTATAAAGGACTGCCATTAGCAACCTACGTTCATTTTGTTTGCCAAAATACATGGGTTAAAGTTGATTCTTTGGCTGTTTCCAAAAATAAATCCAGGCTTACCATGTTACCATCTTTGTCTTTTGTGCACCATATTGTGTTATGTGAATTTGTGCTTCGAGCTATTTCCAAATGTCAGGGCTGCCACATGGGGTACAGCGGTTTTTGCAGTTACGATTCAATTCTGTGATAATGCTTTATATCAGCAAGATCTTGCTCAGTGTCCATCTGGCCCTGCCAGAGCCACTGAGGAAGAGACGGGAGGCAGAACTGGAGGTAGCAGAGATGAAGATGCTGAGGTTCTCTTTCAGAGTGACCAGGATGATTTTTTCTATTTTTTCTAAAGTTGTTAAAAGGTGGTTGACCTTAGTAACTGGACTTGAGTGTTTGTCATGGTGGGAAAAATGATGTTAATGAGCAGGCTGGTCGAACATACCCAAGAAGCCTCAAAGAACACATCAACTGTCGCTTCCAGCAGGGCAGAGCCGAGAGAGGAAACCTGTTTCATAATGTAAAAATTACAGTCAGGTGGGGTCTCATCTTCAAAGCCCAATGCTGCTTGTATAATGAGCCCATTATACAAGAACAAGAGTGAGAGAGATGTGTTGTCTGGCCACATTCATTTTGCATCACAGTCTGTAGTTGTTAAATTCTACAGCTTTAATAAAAGTAAGTAATGCACAGTGGTTGTGAGCTTATAGTCGTCTACAATAAGAAGTAAGTTAAGAAGAGAGAAGACATTTCTCATACCTCAATGCACAGACGTCTCAAGCAGTTATCCAGTACGATTTCACATCTCAACAAAAATGCCTAACATTGACTATCTACTATCTATCTATCTACATGTCAGTGGCTCCTTTGTAGGTCAGTGTCTTACTTACATTGATATGTTAGTTGCTGAATGTGAGACATTACTTTACACTGCTCTCAGGCTGAATGCATTATACACAACATGCATCTAAGTACTGTACTGCAGGTAGTGTTTGGCAGAGATAAACTTAGTTGTCTTCTCTCTCATAGGTCATCACACTAGCTTGGTCTGCTATTTGAATTAGAAATGCAATTTTGGATAGTAAAAACAGCTCCCAAGTATACTGATTCACATTGTGGCCGTTTTGTGGGTTTATATACAAATCATATTTTTGTAACGTTGAGCCATCAAGGTCCTGTCTTTTTATGCCAAAACTTATTCATGCCTTAAATAGCATTGTGCACAAACGGAAAAGACGAAAACGCTGGAAATATGATTCACTACACACTCTTTTGTTGCTGTAATTGTTTTTTTTTTCTTTCCATTTTTGGCTGAGGAACATAAGGCTGAAAAGCAATTGATCTTTGAGGTTGAGCAAGTGCATTTTCCAAAGCAGATACGGAAGAGAATCAATATGAGGCAAGAGCACCCAGCGCCACAATTGTTCTGTTTATCAAAGGCTACCCTTTTCTGTTTCATAAAAAAAACAAAAACAAACCATAAATCACTACTGATACAGTGTGATCAGCACCGGCTTCACCACAGCTGCTGTTAGAAAACCAAGATTGCCACCAGTAAAGTAATTAAAAGTTAATAAGGCTTTGGCATGTAAATGCCAAGTGCAAAGCTGTTTTATTATAATCAAGGGATTATCTGGCAGATCAGAAAATACACTAATATCAGTAAGGATCACATCTAATGAGTGAATAGTCTTCATGGAGTAGAATCAAAATGAAAAGTTTTGCAGTTTAGATTTATTATCCTTAGATTGAATTATTATTATTCATAATTAAATCTATGGATTCAACTTTTAGCTTTGAGAATTGTTTGCTAAATCCGTCCCTGAACAGCGATTGTTGAACGTAGACACAGCAGGCCTTCCGGCTTTGGATATCTCAACTTGTTGTAGCGGTATGCATGGAGTGATACTGGGGATTTAAAGCGCTTGGAGGGTGGTGCTTTTTTTTTTCTTTTTTTTTTTTCTAGCCCCGCAAAAAAACAAAAACACGAGAAAAATTTTAATGAATGAATTCAATTGTGTGTTTATCTGCTCTAAGCTGCATCATTAGCATGTCTGGCTAACTGCCAAGGAGCACATTATTGATAAATGAAATTAGTTTGTAGGGTTACAGCTAGAAAAAGCCCCATTCACGAGTAGCACATCCACTGTGATGTATTTACAAACTGTGCGGAAACTGGTTTTGGATGTTATGTTACGTTAATGTCAGCTGACTTGTCCTGTTCTATTGGATTTAGGGACACTCCAGAGACCTTTGCTAATGTTGTCCAAGATATGTTATATATGCCAAACTCATCCTAAAACCTTTTTCTCTTTAAACATTAAAAGTGAAATCATAGGCTACTGTCTGGGTTATTTAAAAATGCAACTAGAGCATTTTAATACTAGGCCTGGCTCTACACTGCAATACAAGAAAAATGCTATTTCCATGTCTTCTACATTGAATATTAACTGGTGAGGGTGACTTTTTGCCTGTAACATGTAGTTTTAGTCTCAGTCTTTTAACATAATATCATGTAGCGTCATGCCTTTTAAATGCATAGTTAGGAGCCACTATTAAACATCACATTTTGAAATTAGTCAACTAGAAATATTTGAATGTTATGTTATGTTGTCAATCAGCACAAAGTCCTAATAAATGTTTATTAACTGTCTTTACGCTGATTATTAATGCAAATTTGCAAATATTAGGGCCAAAATACTCCCAAATGATTTTGCTTTGGCAGTCATTCATTTTTCTTAATGCCACAGGCTGCTTATTGTAGGACTATGTGATTTTCCTGGTACAGTGTGTCCCTGGTATATTTTTCTCCAGAGAGCCCAAAGAAAAAAAATTGGTTTGCTGTAGTCCTTGGTTCTGTTTATCATCACTTCCATTGATGATAGTCATCTGTAGCAGAGCACAGCAATGATGATTAATTGTTGATTTTCCATCAAAGAGGTAGCAAGTGATGCATTTTACTACAGTGTTCCCATTTACAACAATTCACCAACTGATTGCAGAGTTTGTCTAGGAGTAAGATAAAAGCTTTCCTTTCTTCTGAGAACAACCTTCGACAAATTGCCTCTCAGTTTGCAAGACTTCACTTTAAAATTTCTTTTGAAAGTCTGAAAGTTATTTTTCATGCACTGTAGATTGCATGTCCTTCTCGGCTGAGTTTCCGTTGTCATGTATGTTTGTTGCGCAAATGTCCTCTCTAAGAACTACATCAAGGGCATCGGCGGCTGCCTACATTTGAGCAGACACAGCTAAATGTTTAGATAGATAAAAACAGGCTCATTTGTATTCAGAGATGAGTAAAGAAGGAGAAGTGAGTACATCACACTCAGGCAGGCCAATACCTGCAAATGTAAGCAACCTACAGGTCAAATCGATGCTCTGTCTACAATAATACTCATACCAAGGCCATTTATATATTTAATAACACTTAACACCTCAACAATTTAATAGATGCACCACCCAGCCACTCATGCATCCTATGCTTGTCTATGAGTTAGAAAGGAACGACGATGAAGAAGGGAACTTGTAAGAACGAATATTTGAATAAATATGCAAAATTCATTTCTGAGATGAATCACATCTGTTGAGAATTGTTCTCTAAGCTTTCATTTCCATTTTCTCCTCAACCAATCTCTGATTGGCATTTAAACAAAGCTTCAAGTATCCAGGAGAGGATTGGCATTTGCGATGCTTTTTTTTTTTCCTTGCTCCCGTGCATACTTGGAATGATAAACCATAGATGAAGTCAAAACCTCCACTTCTTGCCTTTTCCATGTAATGGAAAATAGACATGTAATATAAGTGAACAGGTTTCAATTTCCTTTATAGGCTGTACAGACTGTGTGTCTGTGTCGCTTGTCCTGTACTATTAGTGCTTTCAATATTTGGACCTAATACATTCTCATACTGACACGTGTGCAGCCTTCTAGTTCAACTGGGAGCTCAGCTGGTTGAATATTTAGGATATTCTGTGTTTTACATTATTAACCACAGCTGTGACTTATAAATGTTTCCTTCTTTGCTGCAGAAAAAAAATCTGTGTGAAGTGTGTCAGTGTAACTGTGCTTTATAACTACCTTGAATAAATGTATATAAATACTACTACAACTTCTACTACTTCTACTAATACTTACTATAGCTACATGATAATATACTTATAATGATAATGAATGATAATAATAATAAAGAAAGCTTAGATGAAGAAAGCTTAAATACAAGCATTTTGGATGAGTCGGACAACTCTGACCCCCCTCTTATCCTCCTCTTGCTTCACTTGCTGGTGCTTCCCACAACAGGAGAGTCACCAGAGAGCTTCTTGAGGTGGTATATGACCAACAAAAGTGGCATCAGGTGAAAAATATTGCTTTGAGCTCTTTCTAAAGTGATGGGCTTTATTTTGTTGAAAAGCAGTGAATAATTCAGGAAACATGATTTTCACCATGTTTAGGGTGAGAATACAGACTTTAGAAAAGAAAAACAGAAGTTGCTTAATTCAGGGTGTAGTACATGTTCGAACAGGTCACCTGGTCAGTTGTGTGTCTTACTTCCTTTCAGCCCACTACATACATAGATGCATGAATGTCAACATGTCCCATTGCCATCTCACTGTATAGAGAGATTGATTTCATTCATCCGTGTTATTAGAGGCCTGGAGGGCAGCCAGTATAGGTGGTACAGTATGGCACAACAGAGCTCCTGTGACAATTCAATTAGCTGCCTCCATCTTTGCACCACCTCCATATGACCTGCATCAGTAGTTTTTGCTGACGATCAACCTCTGTAAAGTGATAGCATCCTTGGGTTGTGCCGCAAACACACCCAACATGCCGATTGGCTGATAGGACCTGAGGTTAATGGGATGGGTGGATGGGGCTTCTTCTGTCATTTGCATCTCCGAGATTGGTTTCAGTATAATAGCTGTAGAAAATCAGCGACGGTTCAATTTCAGAATGCACAACAGCGCAGTCAAATTACAGCTCTCTCTATTTTGTCAGAATGCGACTGGTGTGCCTTCAATGAATATAACCGTTTATCTTGCAGCTGCAGTACTTCACTTATAACCTGTAATTTTATTTCTGGATTTTGTGTGTTACAAGATTAACAAGTAGCTCATTTCAGATGAATATTGTAAACCAGATTACTATGTAGTGTTTTTTTCCGATTGGTTGATTGACCTTCACTCAGCTATACACATACCTTCATTTACTCTGCTTTTGCCATATTTATGCTAAATCAGTGTACGCCTTGAAGTGTTACATTTAAGAAACATTTAAGAGAGAAAGATATCCTTCTTCCATCACTATGTTGCTATTGATAGAAAAGATATAAATACATAAAACAGTGCATTGCACTTTTATTTGCTGATCAATGTTTTAGTAGATATTTTTCAGTGGTATGTGCTGCACATAGTGATTGTTGCTTGGCACCATATTACAGTTCATCATTCACCATTCTGAATAACATGGACATATATGTAGAGAAGTATCTGTGAGAGAGAATGAAATCTGTCCTTGTTCTTTTCTCTACATGTTACCTAACAGTAGAGTTAATTTTCTCACCAGGGAATAAAAGCTCTTTGTCAGGTTCCATGAGTACAAACTGCACGGGTTATATGTTTGTGACTAAACTGCATAGTGCAAAATGCATCCTGTGTAATTTGTGTACAGGGTATTGTGAATGATTTTTAGACACACTAACAGCATGGCTCTATGGATGGCACTGTCAGTTGGTCCATTACGTTGGTCCAGACTGAACTATCTCAGCAACTAGTGAATGGATTCTCATTAAATGTAGCGCTGACATTCAAGCTCCCCAGAGAATGAATCCTACTGAATTTGGTGATTCCCTGAGTTGGACATTTTTGTTTTTTTAATAAAATGTCTCGATAGCTATTTGATGGATTACCATTGAATTTCATACAGATATCCACGTTGCCCAGAGAATAAAACCTTTCTCTGGAGAGCCAATCAGGGGATCAAAGTTTCCACCTGTCAACATCTACCCAACAGATTGGTACACAAGTTAGTACAGAAATTCAGAAATTCATTGTTCCCAGAGAATATATATTAATTACCAGAGTTTTGCTCTAGCACCATTATCTGGTCAAATTTCCCCAGTTCTTTGGTTAATGAACAAATACCTACAAAACCAATGACACTCCAGTCAGCTTCAGTTGTACTTATTTGTTTAGTACTGATGTACCCATGCAAACCAATGCTAAACCAAGATGGGGAAATGGTAAACAGTTACTTGCTGAGTGAGTGTTCATCATTGTCAGCATGTTACCATGCTAGCTTTTATCTCAAAGCACTGCCTTGCCTAAGTACAGTGTCTGCAGCATGTAATTTCTGCAGAGTCTCTCTATAAGATGAAAACAGAGTGAAACAAAGAGGAATACATTATCAGTGGGTTTAGTAGACCAATGACAGCTCTGACAATTCTGCAATGGAGAGGGAAGTGTGGACTGGATTTGACACAAAAGCCTCTCCCAAGAGATAGCAGATGTCCTTGAGGTGTAGAGTTAAGTAGAGTTAACATGGCAGAGCCAAAGCAAGTCAGCAGAGAACAACAAGGACAGTTTGACTGAGAAAGGGAGGGACATATCTACCAGCCATTCTTTGACATCTATAGAGGACATGACTGCCTGCACAATCTCTATCACGCTTCTATTTTTGGATGACAAACACTCACACTATGGTCACATGTGTATATACTATAGTTAGAATGACATGTTGGCTCTCTCTTTTGCGCTTGAGGGGATTATATCAAAGTCAAATTGTCCTGCATCATCCACAACATGAATTCCAAAGCCTTAAGAGCCGTTAATGTGCACATTACTTGGTAAAACCACGAGAATAGCACAGAACACCACTCTGCATCAAGCCACAAGCCTTTGACAGGGTCTTAAGCAAGTGACACATAAACCGATCTCAACAAATCCTTGACAAAAAATTGGTCCGCATTCCTTGATCGTTATTAACTCTTGCTGTGCTTCTCCTCCCACGTCAGAGTGCAGTTCACAGCAGAAATCCTGCACTCAACAAGAATTTATGATTCAATACAAAACTTAAAACTGTCCTGCACAGTCGTAGCCACATACAGTGGTGGAACAATATGGAATCTCAGTAATTCACTGACCTTTACAAACAGACTGATCATAATGCACTGAGCATTTTGCAAGGTCAGTAGGTTAATATGTATTGTCGTAGATGTCAAAAACCAGAGCGCCTCTGGTGGGATGAAGCTACAGAAAGGGCTAAGGGAACCTTGCTGTGGCAAATAACCTCAAAATCTGCTATGGGTAATGCATTCCCTCTCAAGCCATTGTGCTGTTTTGGGAAATAGCGCCATTAAAGTCATCACTGTCTACAATGTGGAACGAACGCAGAAATGTGCGAGCAGCAAAAAGACTGGCTGACCTTGATAGAGTTTATTAGCATAAAGCAGCCCGTTGGGCTCCGCATACTGGGTGGGGATGGTGGTGTGTATGTGGAAATGTAGTCAACACTGCAAACTGCTTCCCATAACATTGTGTCATACTAACCCAGAGGATAAAAAGAAGATAATATAGCTGTCATTTCACTACTCACTGTATCCACAAATGCAAATGAAGAGTAACAGATTACATACTGTATAATAGGTTTGCTATAGTCTTTTGACCGCTTAAACAATTTAGTATTATAGCAACTGTGAACACCTTGAGAGGAAGACTCCCCACAGTAGTTCAATGTGAGGTGTTTTTACATATATAAAAAAATGCTAGAAATGATTGTCAGTTGGTTTTGTTTGAGATCACACTTTTGATTTTAGTATTTAAAGTTGTTTCATTCAGCAGATACAAATCAACATTAGCATTCATTTGAAATTCTCTGGAAACCTGATAACTCAAAGTCCTATAATCAATACTCTTTTACCTCTGTTTTTGTCAAAGCTAAAAGGCTCATAGAGCTAAAGGGAACTACAAAGTTAGGTGTTAATTATCATCACTACAAGAGACTACTTTCACATTATTGATCCATTATTTATATAAAAAGGGTAGTAGGGCTCAGACTAGAGGTGCCAATGATTTATTATTTATTTTACCAGATGCTTCTGACTTAAAAATACTTGCCTGCATGAACTCGGGTGAACTAATAATTAAATGTAAGCCCACTAAATCTGATCAGACCTGTGTTTCTATTCGTTTGCCAAATCAAGGCCTAGGTATCCTAATGACTCATTGGTTTACAGCAGTTATGTTGAAGCCTAGAGCAGTTTCTTCCTTAGTTGGACTGGTCTGAGCATTTGGGACCACTGCAGTCCAAATCAATTTACCAGAGAACTTGTTGAGGGACTGGTTTCCTTTCTGTTTCCAAACCAGCCTGGAGCTTGGTCTGGAGAAAGGATGTGAATTGACTAGCTGCGATGAACCAATATATATATACACAGCTATATACAGTATGGTTGGGATGTGAAATATAACCAAATCAAGTTTGAAATGAAATGTGATAAAATGAAATCACCCATCATATGGTCCTTTTACAGGAAACAGATCATTGTGTGTGGCTGCTATAGTTGGTCATCGGCAAATGGTCTTTTATTTAACGCTTTACTTAAATTTCAAACACACCAGTAATGTATGTGTGCCCGCACACACACACACACACACACACACACACACACACACACACACACACACACACCCACATGCACGCACAGCACCTCAGCGCTGCCTATACAGTTCTATCTTGGAGGCAGAGAAATGCTGGGCCTAATTGTGTCTTGGAGCTACTGTGCTGCTCATCTCTGGAGATCTCATTATAAGATCCACAAGCTGTTCAGGCACGTACCAGCTCTCCTCAGTCTCTCATCCCATCAGCTTGTACAGGATAACTGCCTGAAATCTCCATCGCGTCTTTGCAGTATTGACAGAATAAAGCAATTATTGTTGATTAGGAAATTTCACCGTGCACCTAAAGAGAGACACACAGAAACAAAGAGATAAACTGCTTTGCCTTTTTGCGAGGTATTTGATCTTGCTGTTAGTTGTCAATAGCAAGTGTCTAGGTAATATCTCTGATCCAAGCCATGAGAGCAGTGCATGTTTCAAAGTCTTTAAAACGTTTTGTCCATTTGGCAGCAGACATGGCTGATGAAGTGCCCAAAGCTTCATATTTCATGATCCATCTTGGGGCCTATGCTTTTCACTCAACCCTCTCATCAGTCTCACAGGTATATATGATATGAAAGGGAAATATTCAGCATTTTCAGTATACAGTATAAAAACAACTTACATTTTTATCTGTGACTGATTAAAGGATATGTGACTATCTTGTAGTGTCTAAGAATTAAATTCTGTTGCCTTACCTCAACACCAGAAACTTTTTTTTTTCACATTTCCTGCCTCGGTCCTGTTTATAATGTTTTCCTTGCCCTTTCTGCCTCTGTCCCTGCCTTCAGCTGCACACTTTGCCATCTTCCATTAGATGCCTTCTTTCCTGCCTTGTTCCCACACACACCTGCTCACCTGTTGTCACTCACCAATCATCCTCACATGCTGCTCCTTATCTCATCAGCCCCAATACCTTATATACCGTTCCTTTGCAATTATCAATGTTGCTTTCTTGTACAGTATACTTGCATTCCAGCCATTCAGTTACAGTTGATATTACAAAGGTGTTTGGTTCCTGATTGCACAATAAGATGCAGGTTATAGCACCATATTACATATAGAGATATTTCTGATGGCCAAGGTAAAAAAGAAATAGATCTTACATATTTGAAACCACATTTTTCAAAAGTGCAGAGCTGGAGGAGGAGCTAAGGTGATTAGCATAGCATTATGACATATGTGAAATAAAGGGGGAATTAGGAGCTCACCGACCTACACATATCTCATTGTTTAATTAGTAACCAAACATCAATGTAAAAACAGGACCTCCAGGAGGGTGCAGGGTATATGGATAATTGTTGTTGGTCAGGAAATAGTTATATCACCTGACCCTCTAAATTTAAAAAATGTTTTTCTTTTTTTAAATGTGTGAGTGTAGATTAAACAAACATGTTAAAATGTATTCATTCCAAATCTTTGGACGTGCTGGTGAAGTAAAGGCATGTTTTTGAATTTTGGACAGAAATGCTTCTTCCAATCTTTGTTCAGCCCAAATCCATTGTTTGCTGTGTCCAGATTATATCCATTGATTGATTTTAGAATGTCTGGACAGCAAAAAAACACATGAAATGTGATTTTTTTCTGAATTCGATCCAAGTCATATTTGTACGTGGTTTGAAATGTGATTCTGTCTCAGTCTGGATACACAGATCAAATAGATTTCAAAGTGTTTTTTGTGTCACTCGCATTGCAACACAATGAAGCCTGTCATGACTGCAGCACAGAACATTGCAATGTATACCAGCCTCCATCGCTGAGCTTGTCTGATGTGGCAAGTTCTGCACCACAACACTGCAACTGTTTGAGATGATGGCTCTCCAAAGTTACATCAGCAGCGTACACCGCCACAGCAACCCATGCAGATAGGTTGGTCATGTCTAGACACACAAATCCGATCCGATCACTTGCAAATAACAGTACGGACAATCTGTCTTAAAGATCAAGACAAGACAAGTGGGTACTAAGTATCTTGCTCAAGGACACTTCAGTGGATTAAACCTACAGTATATGACTGCTGTGTCACAGCCAGACTAACTTCACTGTAACGGTGGTACGCTGCATTTTTATTGGTTCAATACCTTATATGTGGAGTTTATTTGAGTATTCTTGTATGTGCATATTGCTACTTAATGCCTTTGTATTTGGCACAGTATCAAATGTGACAAGAAGTGTTTCTTCTTATGTGGGCCCAGAATGAATAGAGTGCCATTGGATAGCTCAGATGAAAACTATTAAAGAGGTGAATTATTGGATAAAAGAAATATCATTTTATGCCAGGAAGGGCTCATAAACTGTTTGACATTAATCTGTGCAGAAATGACCCACTCACAGTCCAAGGATTGTAATGACTGGCTATTAGTTTTTATTATTTTTTTTTATAATCCTCATTGATGGATATGTATAGACAAAGCCAAAAAGGTCAGATTTTTATTAGCTAAGAACATTTTTTTTATCATATGTGGTGATAGCTGGATAAATCTAAAGTTTCATTGATCTACATCTGCATTGTATCCTTGCATACAATCTTATATAAGTTGACTCTATGAGGTGATTACACATGGTTTGTGTTTATGGTTGCTCCTCGAACTTTCCTCATTAAAACTTTTCCCTTTATCGAACCAGCTATCTGTCCAGATCTCTGTGCTTTGCAGCCACTGCAGTAATTGCTGTCAGTTTTTCTGCAGGTAAAACAACCTCCAATTGTTCTCATAGTTATGAATTTACTCTATGTTCAAACAGAATCCATAAAATTAGCATTGGTATGGTGTATAGATAGGAAAGCTATGTTTTGCAATACTTCCAGCAGTTGAAATCAACCCCACCAACCCTCCAACCCTTGCACCCTCCTCCACACACACCCAGCCCGCAGCTATCTGAATAATGAAGTCACCTCTCCCTCTTGGCTGTAGCCCAGGCATATAAAGAGTATTGTCAGCATCACAATGAGAATGAACGACAGCCCCCTGTTCATGAGACGGATACGGTGTCCTTGTTCATTCTCTCCCCCTCCTATCCCAAGCCCCAACACCATTCTCTGCCCCCAGCCCCTCATCCTCCACCAGCACATCACTCCCTGTCAATCAGTCATCCACTCTGAGGGAAAATGAAACCTTTAACGTACACTAACCTTGCCTTTCACCTGCTGTGACAGGCTCAGTTACTATTGCCTGATGCTCAGACATGCTAACACACATGTGTACACACAACTGTAATGGTATACTTTTGAAAGACTGCTGTTGGTTTCACACAAAGCGTATCTTTATAACCCTAACCTTAAGTGATGACCCATTAAAAATGAATTCCATCCACGTTCAAATGTTTGTACATTTGACACCAAATGGAGGCCCAGATTCAAATAATTATCGTAAATGTTGATCCGAGATGATTACAGCTTCTGTAAACCTACAAGCTACAAGAGTGAATGTTTGATACTTAAAGTGCAGATAAGTACACTACCACAAACCACAATTCCAACACTAATTTAAACGTTAAATCATTCAAACTTTTTGCCTGAGGCCCTTTTTTCTTTTATCAAAACACACACACACACATGCACACAAACAATTTAAAATAGATACAGCTAAGCCACAAAAAGTAGCTGTCTCCATCTCTGCTTTCTGCCATCTGCACCACAGTTCCTCAGAGCCCTGCCATAAATCGACTCGGCAGGCGAGCCTCTGTGGCATAGAGCTGAAACACACTGAATCTGTTCATTCTATCAGGTGAGGTAGTATTATTCTGCAGGTGTGAAGTCTGGGGAAACCCATATTGCTAGAATAATAATTTCCCAGTTCAGACTATTTCCTGACATGGGGGCCATGAGACATTGCTCTGGCAGTGTGTTTGTAAACTTGTCGGAGACCAGAATAAAATATTACCATGGGAGGGCTAAAGCGGTCTTCATTTAGAGGACACACAAATGATGCATTGCTTATATGAAATGATTAGAGGCAAAGAGGCATGACATGGTAGCAAGTGCAGGCAATCTCTCAGGATAAATCAGCCAGAACCCAAATTAAAATGGCCCTTTGCAACGTGCGGGTTGGATAGCACGGCTAACCCCAGTAAAGTAAGGACTTTTTACTTTCCATTGCCTCCTAACGCACAGTATTTATGGGCTTGAGCATGGAGAAAAAGATTGGACACACAAGATATCCTCTTGTGAACTGTGTTCAGTGCTTTCATGATAGACATTCGGCTGTGTATGATGTCTGTTTTAAAGGGAAAACAATGCATGTTTCAACAGTTTGTTCTCAATCAAAATAAGAAAAAAAAGCAGCATTATTAGTTTTAATCAAAATTTGAGAATCAAAGAGGTTTAAATGTAACTTGATGGCTACAAACCTACAAACCTAGAACAAAGGCTAAAGCTGCATGTACACCGCATAATTATCCATACCAGCATGATCTATGTAGAAGACTTAGAAAGTTTCCAGTACGGAGTAAATGTAACATACTACACAACTCTATATGTCAGTCATTCTTTCAAAACTGCCACATTTAGACAAATCAGAAAAACTGAGCAATTTTTTTCAAGAATAATAATTGAAAAGTTTTCAGTAAAGATATGTTATCCAGTGGGAGGGTTAGAACAATTACAGTTGACAGGGACAGAAACCTGATGGAGGCTTGAGGTGGTTGTAATGCAGGCACAGTAAAAGACAGGTAATTGTGGTGGTTCTCTTGCATATTTTTTTTATGTAACGCGCAGCAAAGTACACTACTGAGGAAGCGAACGTTGATATTAAATTCTGAGAGTTGGGACTGATATAAAAACATAGCAAAGAGAAAGACGGAGAGGCAGGTCATCATAAAAATGATTTTATTATCCTAACTGTTATCAGGACAGATATCAATTTTTCACTTTTTACAATATATTACTATCATTACACTGTTTTATACATTGTTTTATATATTAATAACTTTTCAAAGAATTTTGTACATGCTTTTGGGACTGACATTCCCTGGTCAGATAAAGCAGAAAAAATGAGCAAAAAAGGCACATGATTGCTCCTGCCCACAGCGAACAATACAGTCCAAAGAAAACAAAGTACTGTTGTGGTTTGTGTGACTGCAGGTGAAATGCCTCCCGATCAAATTATGGGCAGCCCCTTTTGAAGCCTATTACATGTCTTACTAGGGCAGCACAACATGTCCAAAGCAATTTTCCAAATCACAGCCCAAAATCATCATTTTGATGTGGCAAATGACCACAGTTATATATTTTGATTTGCTTGGACGCACTCAAAAACAAAAACACAAACATTCTCTCTTTCTCATCTCCAAAGATCTGATAGTTTTACAGTATAGAAACAAAAGAACTACAAGGATTTTGAATCACCTTCACGAGCTGCACGGAGGTGTCTTGTTACTCTGTTCTGTACATGTAGCTGAATGTCAGAAATGTGGGCAGCTTTCCATAAGGTCTCTATGAATGCGCAGCTCAGTGGAACACATGAATTGATCATATTCTTCTTTAAGAGTCAGTGTTGGAAAGTTGTATGGCCTGAGGGAAGGTCAATATGCAGTGCAATCTGTAGTATGAAATACCACACACTAGCACCACCAGTCCCTGCTCCTCTCCTCTCCTCTCTGTCCACAGTTTGACATCCAACAGCAACCTGAAACACTGCCCAAACTGTATCGGAGGTTGTTCTCTGGCTTCAATGTCTAGGATGCTTAATCCAGTTTCGTATCATCCACTTCTGACCGGAACATCTCTGCACCACTAGACGAAGGCCAAAGTTAGCATCTTTGGACATTTCAACCTCCAAACATCGGCCAGTGTCCCTGCTGATGATTGGACCATTCTGAAATAAAAACATAAAAATATGACCACATTTTCTCAACAGTCATGAGAAAAAACTCACAGAATTACTCTAATTTCCCAATGCTTGTTGTTATGGGATCAATTATAGTTATTAGAAGACTTTAAAATACATGCTTCAACGTCTTGTTTTAGAAGAGCATTGCATTCGGCATATTTGAGATGTCACATTGGTGGAGATCAGTGTCAAAACAGCAGGTCATGTGTTTCTTTTACCTGCGTAAAGTCCCAAAGTCTCTGTGAAATCCTCGAAACAGCATCACATTTTTTCAGACTGGGAGTGCGTCCTCTGCCATCATCAACAAGGCATTTTGTGTCAGGCAGGAAGGTGGTCGACCCCAGGGGTCCCAGCTGAAGAAGCCCCTCGGTAGAGTAGCGGGCGAGCTGCAACACAGAGATAACCGATATGTTACGCTGCTGGACCCAAGTACTACAGCACCAATCATAGCTGCAAAAAAAAAAGAACACTCGACTTTTTAGAGTGCACCTCAGTAAAAATGAAAGCACAAACTGTAAATGATAACATTAAAAATGAAAAAAGGGAAAGCTGAGAGCAGTTTGCAATGATAATGTGTGATCATTTTAAGTTCTTGTTAAAATAGATGTCAAAGATGCCGGTCTTAACTCTTAATTAAATGGTTTTCGCTAATTAATTAACCATTTATTTTTAGATAGGAAAACTTTCCATTGCATGGAAACCACAGTCTACAGCTTATTAATACTACAATATTTCTCCAAACCGAAACATGATCCCACACTGTTTAATCTTGCACATGAAAGGCTCTGTGATGATACGTATCTATTACATAAGGCTATAGAAGAGATGGCATTTATTATTTATGGAAGTGATCCTCTCTGAAAATGATATGCCAAAGATAGAGAGGTCTTCAACACGACAGCAGCCCTGCTCAGAGGGGGAACACACTCACGAGTGTCCTGACTTTCTCACACACACACAGTCAAGTACACATCCAGTCACCTATTAAAGCATTATGCAGCTATGTTATGCAATTTACAGCCCTGGCATCAGTGAAGCTGATTCATGAATAAGTGTCTTCCAGTGCTTTATCAATGCTAATATACAAAAGCTACCTAGCTTTACTGTTTAAGTTCAATGTGACCTTTTAAAATTTTCAATCACAATCAGATGCAGGAATGGATTTTCTGAGGGTTAGACCAAGAAAATTAGTCAGTACTTTAGACCCCTTTGCAAATGCAGGTCCTTGTGACTAAACATCTGTAATTTAATGTCTTAAAACTTCTGTAGAGTAATTGGAATTGATAGACCTTATTCAACAGCCCTAGTTAATCAATTTGTGCATGTAAAAATCTATCTAAAGGGCATGGATGGAGAAATTAGAGATGCAGTAGGGTACGTGGCCTGTGTGGGTGTTGTGCCTTGTTAGAAAAGAGACTGCAGGTATTTTTTAATCCAATATTCTGCCCTAAAGAGCCACTCGGAACAAATAGGAAAACAGCTACTGGTAAGTACCACTTTGTGTGTCACTCAAGGCTCACTGGAGCTGGTGAGGTGGTCAGAACAACTCTTTGGACTAAGGAATGTCATACGTTTTACATAAATACTTTACAAACTCTGACTAATGCAAGTCGCATAATGTTGTGAACTGTTTTTTTTCTGAAGCAGCCTAAAGGTCATTATTACAGGCAGTTTGATTAAGAATTCTTCAAGGTATATTGTGTTGCTATGTTAGTTCTTTTGGGGTTATAAAGCAGTAAGCAGATTTATCCATGATGTAAACTATGACTGGGCACAAGAAAAAAACCCACCACATAATCCGTACTAATACCTGTTCACAGCTCAGTCTGGCAGCCTTTTATATGCTAACACACTTAAAATGGGACCATAACAAATAATTAACGCAAGGAAATTATTCTGCCAAGCAAATTAACATGTGGCTCTGCAGCAACATTACACGCTCCATTGCCTTGCTGGCATCGTGAAAGTTTTGGAGGCACTGTTTGGAGGTCAAGCTAATCACAAGTTTCTTAATGAGCTCATTAATGGTGCAATGCTGTGGCAATATAAATATAAGATGTTTGTACATTGTATTGGTTTGTAATCTCCACATTTCTACCTGTCTAGGACCTTGCTTTGTCATAATCTGCAAGACCTGAAACTTAATCTCACTCAACAGAAAATCCACTGACTAAGCACTTGTGTGCATGTAGCTTTGTAGCTTCTTCACCATGCATTACACCATTCAACAAAAGTAAAAGATTTGATTTCCACTGGGAGAGCTAGCAGAGAGATGCATTCCTCAGAAGCAGAATACAGATTGATTTTGGGCAATTATATATTTTTCATAAGTAATAGAGGTCATGGTAAAAGGAATGCAAAATCACAGTGTCCCACAAAATTGAATTTGTCCTGCTCTCAGTAATGTTGGTCATCACTGTAATCTAATGATACAAAGGCATAAAATTCATCTCCATTTGTTTATTTCCCCAGGGAATCGGGATTAAAAGAGTCAGTGAAGCTTTACATTACTGGACCCAACTAAACTCTCACTGAAAGAGAAAAAAGGAGACGCCAGCGAGCTGCTGCTGCATCCTTTTTTTATATTCTCCTATATGACAGTTAATGAATATATTGCTTACTGGCTAGAAAAGTTGTTAGGAAAAGTGGGAAATGTAAGAAAGATGATACATGAATGGCATTTGTACAATTTCTCTTCTGGATTGGTTTTTGTATCATTGCACAAAAGGAAAATAAGCACAAAAAAACCCACGACGACAGCCCCCCACACACAGTTCCATTTCGTCCTCTATTCAAGTTCATGTTCATGTTGAACACATCAGTTTTTTCAGCAGCATCCTCCTGTATATTCATATAATTAAGTGCACTGTCACCTGGGAGTGCCCCAGTTTTCTAGTCTCGGCAGCTCAAACAGAGCCACTGGAAACGGTGATGCTTTGCTCAGTTGTACCTTGTGGTCCCTAGTGGTGCCATGTCTGCACCGCTTTAGACATTTACCATTAGACTTGTCTCATTTAGACTCATCTAATTTTCATGCTACTCTCTTTTGCCATCAAAACATACTGGTGTTCGTTGAAACCTATATTACATATCAAAATATACTACCATCTGGTTGCTAAATCATTATGCAACTTTTGAAATAAATCTATTTCACTGATTGATTTCAAAGACACGTTGCTCTTCTTGTTCTCTGCTAGAACGTCTAAATTACTTAAATTAGATTATTAGAAAAAATTAAACAAAATTGAAGTCCCCCAAAAAAGTCTAAAAATGTAGGACATCCATTAATAAGCATGACATATTAACAGCCATCAAACCTCATATTTGGCATAACAATAATTTGGGGAATAAACCTGAGCATGATACTATGCATTGAAAAGCATACTCTCATTCCAGATTTTGTGCACTGAAATGCAGTTGTAGAGTAACACAGCACTGAAATTAGGTGTGTTGACTGATCTTTTTCACATTTTTTAATAGGTGGCAACATCCCTTCTGTGCACATTTTGTATCTGGTCCTTTTCACCTCTGTAGGAGGTTTAGGTGCTAATTGAATATGAGAGGAGGCAAGACACAGCCTTGCATTCCTCTCTGAATGGAAAAAATGGAGGGGTTATACTGTTTACTATAACTGATGCACATGGATTACTAGAAATACATACAGCTACCCACACAGTTTCTATAACAACAATTTACTGTCCTTTGGTTAAATGCATTTTTATCATAGCATAAATTAACTGAAATATCTTGTGGGCTTGTACAATTACAATTACAATTACACACACGCACGCACGCACACGCACAGACATTTCCATCTATGTAGCTCACATATGTAGTTTTATAATTCAGTGAATTTGCAGCATATCATATTTTAATCACCACTCTCTTCAATTATTGAATACATGTGATTTATTTCCTAATGAGCTTGAAGAGAAGCTTGCATCACATCAACTTGAAGAGATTCCACAAGTGTTAATGCAGAATATGTTGATTTATGAATCCAAGCACGAATATTCACATTTTCTGAACATGAGAACACAAACAGCTCATGGGTGTAGTCTGACCTGGGAGGACATGCCGTGGCAGGGGTAGAGGATGGCTTTGTCGTCGTCCTCTGAGCCCTGGTCCAGACAGTAGCCGCTAGCCTTACTGTTTCTCACCTGAAAGACACAACAGGAGGTACTGTTACTTTAAGAGTTATTTTTTTTTAAAGAGAGACTACTTTGATGGTCAGACAGAGACAAGCGAGCATGTTCAAGTACAATAGATGGCTGGTGCAGGAGCATTTCAGAGGAATATTTTATCATTTGGGAAATACGCTTATTTATTTCACTGAGAGTTAGATGAGAATGTTGATACCACTCTCATATCTGTTTATTAAATGAAGCTTAGGTATATAACATGTATAACAAAGATATAACATGTTAATCAGCTTCAGAGGTGCTGGTAGGTTGTTTTTTTTTTTTTTTTGGACAGAGACATGCTGGCTGTTTTCTTCTGCTTCCTCTGTATACAAGTTAGGCTTGCCATCTCATGGCTGTAGCTTCATTTTTGGTGTTCATTAGAGTTGGATTGATCTTCTCATGTGACTCCCAAAATGTCGAAGGATCTCATTTCTTTCAGTCCTTTCAGTAGCATGGCTTTCAGGAGAAAAAGCTGTTCAATTTACACCTCTCCTAGATGATAATTGGACTGAGATAACATAATAAATCACCGGAAATACTGAAAACCCTGGTGCATATATTAACATGGTTTATTTCTCACCTATTTGTAAGTACTTCCTGTCTAATAGTTGGTCTTGCTGTGGTTACATTTGCTGCAGAATTGAAACAGAAAGCAAATCAATTGCCTTTGTTCATTTAGGATGGCTCTGTTCCCTTAAAACTGACCCCCACTTTCATTCCTGCATGCACCGTGTCACACTGCCTTCTGTCTGTTGTGGCTTATTCACACCACAATGACTTCTATTATCCCACAGTGATGGTTGCGCCACGATAGGATATCATCATGCAGTGACCAGTCCCACGTCTGTCTCTGCCTCTGTTTCAGGAACCCAGATGGTGGTGTGCATTGAGCATGAGCTTGGGTTCTGTGTGATTTGAATGTATATGGCTTCATTTCCAGGTTGTGACATATCTATCATGTGCTGTTGTCAGGGAAAGGTTCCACCTCGCTGGTCTGGTCAGCATGGCCGAGTGTGGCGCTGATGCTCAGTGACAGATGAGACTCATTTTTGCTGTGGCAGCTGTGCGGCAACACAAGGTAACTGTTGCCCAGCTTGTTGCAGATCTGAAATAGTGCCACTTAAGTGGCTGCCGCTCTGAGGAATCCATTAGGTGGGTGCCAGAGCCAAGTGGCAGGGGAAACAAAGGCAGGAGTAGGGAGTAAAGAGCTTTCATTAATCTAGAGGTTAATTTTGATGTATTCTGACATTGCATTTGTAGAGCATATTGATTTTCCTCTGTTCTCATTGTTGACACTGATCTGAGTAAAAATGGTATGTCTCTACATACCTCCAAATAGTGTCTGACTCTGGCGTATGCTTAATTCTTCAACCTGTCATAATCCTGTTTTCTTCCCCTCACTGTGCTGAATGTGCAGCCAAGCTCAAAACAATCAAGTTGGAATGGAAAACTAATAAGTGTTTAATTAAAACTCATTATGAGGAAATTGCATCTAATCTTGTGTGGTGATGCTGCATTGCTATAACAACAAGTTACCTTAACACTTCACTGAAACAGTGAATTCATACAAAGGCATTGATACAGTGAATTAGTTTGTATTATATTTAAAGTGTAACCTTTATTGTGGAGATTATAAATCTGTCACTGTGATGATGCCTGACTGTTTAATTGCACTTATCAGTTTGTATTTGATCACTGCTTATATGCAAGTCATTTTCTGTATTTATCATCTATGGAATCAAATTAGGTGCCAAACTGTATGCGTTCTCTTTAAACCAGCTCTGTAATAGACTTACAGATGATGATATAGTAAAATTAAAATGTTGAGCATTCCCAGTAATCCAATTAGCAAGCTTCTTTCTCACCTCGCCATATGTGATGGTGTTGTTGTAGATCCGCATCTCTGGGTAGACGTGTTCAAGGTACCAGCGGAAATTCCGACACTGGAGTCTCTTCCTCAAATCCAAGCGCTCAGAGACATCCCCAAAATCAACCCCTGGGTTCTGTCAGCAAATGGCACATAAACAAAGACAAAGTAACTTTTAGCCAGCAGGCAATTTACTTAAGCACCAACTGAGACTACCGGCTCCTGGAAAAATAGACACAAGAGTGTTGAGGTGCTGAGTGTGCAACAAGCAGTTAGTTGAGAAATGGATAGATGTGCCTGTCATGTGGGACCTTCATTGTTCTTTCATTAAACATGATCTGTGCTGAGCAAACTCTAATCAGCTACTTAATTATGAGCCCTCATGGTCCTGCCAGCTTTATTGAAGTGGCTTCCCAGATTGATTGGGGGGATGCCTAATAGCTGCTCTGTCTGGCACAGAGGCCTGATGTTGATCACACACACACACACACACACATGCGCGTGCACGCATGCACACACACAACCATGACCACCTCATGTCTAACCCTAACGTTTACCCTAAACTAAACATAATGATTTACTTTAACTTGCTTTTTGTCCCTATAAGGGGGTGAATCCCCACAACATGACTGTGTAACCAGATTTATGTTCCCACGACGTGATGAACACCTGGCCGGCCGGCCGGCCCGCCCGTCCGCCCGCATGCGGTTGGCTGGATGATGCTTTATTCGTATTAGGCTAATTAATTTATGTAGCTTAATAACACTGTACAGTATGTGCATATACAGTACACTGTGTGAATGTTCATGAATATGCAAATTAACAGCCTGTTTAGCAACAGTATATATTCGAAGAACACACATTTTTACCAGACAGTGTTTCCAGGCAAATACTACTGATCCGTTTCTCCCTCAGTGTTGGAGGCTACAGCCAGCTGCTGAACCTGCTTTCAACATCTGTTAATAATTAATTCAAATTGGAAATGTCCACTTTCCACTTTTTTTTGTAGCCATAAAGTGACACTAACAAATGCATTCAATTTCAGCTAGATGTTGTTTGGTATTTGGATTTGGATTTGGGGCTGGCCACTGTGGTGAATCATAAAGCTTTCCACCACCAAAAGTAATTGTGCTCTCAGCGGGTACCTTAGACAATAACAAGAATCTGTGATTGTGTGTACGGTTGGGTTAGGAGGGAGAGAAAGAGGGGTAGATGGAATAATCATAGCGTTAGGTCTTTGTACTGTACACAAAATAACTCCACAGGACAGCTGGGGTAATAATGTGCCATGCCACTGTGTTTGTAATTACACTGGAGAAGGAATGTAGCCTGATTGGCTAGTTTATCAAAGTTGTCCCCCTTTCCTACCCAACATACCTCCATAACACACACATACACAATGGTTATATTTCCCCAGTTGGCACTTCTATTCTATATTAGTGCCAAATTTCTAGACGACATGCAGGTATCATCAGCATATCACACCTGTGTGACTGCTACACAGCCCAGTATTATTTTGTTATGAACAGCAGTGTGTTGTTTTGGGTTGTGTTCAGAGACCGTCACTGACAATCATCCCACTCTGAATGGCTGAAGAAGCAATTAGGATTCAATATTAAACTCAATAATGAAAGTAGCTGTTGTATTATTCAGTATTATTTCGTGGCCAATCTCAAAAGACTATTGAAAACATTTAAATTGAACTGCCGTGTATGAAAATGGAGTGATTAGGTTCCTCTCATTCACTTGGTGCACATCCATCATCTGTTTGGAGTGGGACTCCTTTGCTTCTTTGCTCTGCCACCAGTACAAAGGTAAAGTGGGATGAAACTGAATTTTGAGTTTCTATTGACTTGTGTCTCCTGGGACCCGGGCTGCATGACTGAATGAGCAAGTCAGAATGGACAAGAGGGAGCTAAGGAATCAAAGGAGGGAGTGATCTCAGACAGAGAATAACTTACATTCATGGGAATGTTCCAGGCCATGTAGACATGGGATTTGTATTCATCCATCCACACCTCAGCAGCCCGCAGAGCATTTCGCTTAGCATAGTAATCTATGTCGTTGTTGTAGGGCTTCTTGGTGCGCTCAATGTGGGCGACTCTGGCACATGGCAGGACTTCCATACTCCCTCCACACTGCCACACCTATACAGCAGCCGGAGAGAGAGAAAGAGTCCATGTTTTAATCAGATGTGGTTTTTCAAAAGGACTTTACAGCGTTCTATTTATATTTAATTTAACATAATGCAAATGCAGATGTTATGCAGTGGAAATAAAACAATGACAACTACTGTTTACCAAATGATGTGAAAATGAGGCCCACATATTTTCATTTGATACCATATACCACTGAATTTGTTTCACCACTCCAAAATATTAACCTCTGGAACACACTAAGCATACGGATGGAGACATGGATTATGCTGCAGGAGTGGTTTGAGAAAGTTGGCAGGCTGAGACTTGAAATGTATATCACACAGTCAGGCTTAAAGCAGTTGCAGTTCATTTTGGTTTTTGATGCATTAAAACTGAGACCTTGGAACACAGCAACTACAACAAAGTCAGACAGGATGAAAAACAGCTGTTAAACAGGTTGCAAATACACACAAACTTTAATCATTACTTAAGCCACATTATTTCAAGTTAAAACCAAAAGTTATGTGAATAATCACTCACTGCACAGGAAAGCTGTGCAGGTGGCTCAAATTAATGCAAAGAAATTGGTCCTTAAACTGTGATGTATGGAGAACAGAGTTTGGTTGATCTTTTTTTTTTGATAAATAATAAGTTTTGCCCAGGAAGATGGCGATTGTCGACAGTTCACTTGAAACTGTTGGACTGGACTATCCAAAGCTGCTGCAGGGTAGCTTGATATGTGCATAATATTACATAAACAGGAACATGTCTATATTTCTAACCAAGCTCAGAGCTCTGTGTGTGTGTTTTTATGGTTTTATTACATAATATGTATCATTGCAGAGCAAGCTGAGCAACTCACTGCCTTAAGGAACAAATTGTTTTTGTGACACAAAGTGCCTAAATACTACAGAAACAGAGTGCAACATGAAAGGTCACCAGAAAACACCTGGTACTGACAGGAGCACCAAGAAGGTGAAGTAGAGGGGAACTCGCTTTAAAAAGGAAAACTGTAGAAATAAGACATTTCTTTTGTCATATTTATTCTTTTAATTTTGCAAATTAGTATGTAGCTGAGGTAGACAAATGCAAGCTCTGACTTTTCTGACACATGTAACCAATAATGCTACAAAGGTAATGAAGTCACCTTTATATTATGAAAGTAGCAGGAAGAACACTAGATAATGCCTCAATGACAATCTGCTTTGTTAAAACTGAAACTTTAAAAATTCAGAGCAAGGAGGTGAAAAGTGATTTTGCTCTTTTTGACTTCAGTTTTTTAAAATTTGTTTTTTAAGGAAGGAAGAAGGTGCTGTCGACCAAATCTGGGGAATAAACTTACAGAGAAGGAACATTGGAGGACTCTTCCTCTGTTGAGGAACCTGCCTCATTGAAAACAAAGAAGACTGAAGACTCCAGCTGTACTCCGGAGCCAAATCTAACAGTGGACCTGAACGCAGAAACTCTGGACACTGAAGGAACACATCAGCATCACTACTCTGAAAACTCATCAATAGCTCGCCTCCTTTCTCCTGTGCTCATTTTGGATCCCTGAATAAGGAGGAGATGGAAACAGCTTCAGAGGAAATCATTTTACATTTCCTCGAAAGTGATGGTATGATTGAGGTTGAGAAGCATGTGGCAAACCTGAACAGTGCACCCTGCAGTAAATCCTTGCAGTGCAGAATACATTAAAACAGATGTACCTGGCTGCACCTGGCAGAAATCATGTCCCCAGTGATGGGTGACGGAGGCATCCTAATGGGAGAGCTGTTTAACCACATCAAGGACCATGTGCCTCCAACTGGAAGAAAGCAGGGCTCAATAGGCAGGATTCCCTCATGGAAGATGAGCATGTGGAGAAAATCCTTGCTCCTTGGAGGATTCAGTTTAGCTCATGAGCTCACAGTTTTGCCTCTTACTCATACCCATACCCCTAACCCATCACCACCCTAGCTCCTCTCCTACTCCCCCACCCAACCCCACTACACACACTCACACACAATTATCAAATAAAAATAAACTATTCTTGATTCTGAAAACTAAAAACTAACTAAGCTATTTTTTTCTCTTTTTCATAATCAGTTGATTGATGGTGTTTGCACTTTTCATTTCAGATTTTGTCCCAACTTCTGTTAGACAATTACAACAAAACGTTTCTCTTGTGCTGTCAGCTGTCGTTTCAGGGTCAGATCGATGCAATGGTCGTTCCAGTGAGCTCATCGGGGTCCCACTCCAGATCTTCAGCTACACTGTTCTTCACTCCTTCACTACCAACAGTGTCCAAACAATATATTGACAATAATATTCCTGCACAACTTACGGCATGACTACATCCGTAAAATGATGACATTACTATGGGGTCTAATTACCAAGGACTCCTAATACTGTTTCAGTTGTGCACACAATGTCAAATAAATTCACTTTTGCTCTTTAAATTAGCCTCTTGTGGGTGAAATACATTTTTGTTTAGCTTCTAGTTCTGCAAAGACAATTTTTTTTAACCTTAGAATTAGATTTTTGTCAGTGTGCCATTATGACAGACATAGACACAGCTGTTCTTTGGTGACATAGGACACAGGTAAGGGCCATAAAAAGTCTTCCTCATTTTACACAAATGCAGCATAGAAGAAGTACAAATCAATCATTCTTTACAGTAACTTTAACAATATTTTGTCTTATTAACCTTTCCTTCTAGTGTATGTTTTGATGCTGCAGTTACAGTTGGTGTTACTGTCCATTATATTGTGCTGAACTGAGTGAAAACATGTGTGATGAATGGATCTGAAACCCAATGGCTGATGAATACAAAAGCCCCTGACATCCAGAAAACCATGATACCCAAGTGCTGTCGGTAGGCATAAGGAGTGATATATAAAGCCATGCAATAAATATATGTAATTTTGAAAAACATCTATCATAGCAAAAAGTATTGATTGATAGTAGACTGAGGGATGTTGTGACACTCAACTGACACACTCAAGGTAAGGAAATAGTGATAAGCAGCCACATGGCGGCAAAACAGTCATTTCTCAGAGTGCAGCCAAAGATTTGAAATTTAAAACTCTTTGGGAAACAACATCCTTCACTGATCTATGGCACGCAAATCTGCAAATGTACTGTATACCATGTGGTGGGTAAAGTCATCGCAGTTAGAAACTCGTGCAACGGCGTCAGAATGTGACAGCATATGGTAATGTCCTTTCTAGCCATACAAAGTGCAGAGTCTGTGCCACCCACAGTCTCTTAATGATGATCACCACAATGCACACCAGATGTTCTGATTCATTAACTTCTCTCTGAACCCAAAACGAGACCCCCTGCATGGTGTTAAGGGAGAATACTGCTGCAAAACAAGTTTATCAATTTAGTCCAGGTGCAGGTTTGAATCATGTAGCGTAGCACTTAAAGAGTTTGCAACAGTCACACCAGGCTTGACTCACAGTTTGTCTGCATTTTTAGCAATTCTTGGAAAGTTGTCTCTCTCTGTATTTGTACATGTATTTAAGGTCATGCAAAAAACAGGTGGAGGGAGACATCTTAACTGCAGGTCAATTATGAATTAAGCTGCATCTATTAATGTTATGCAATTTGCGATAGCCAGTTTTAAAGGGTGACTTGAACATTATTTTGCATAAATTTTATGTCAGCAGATTGAGCAGTCACAAATATTATTTTAAAATAAATACAATTTTTTTTTAGAAACATTGACCTCACCACTGTAATTCAGACAAATATAAAAGAGCAAGAATTATGAATGAACATTGGTGCCAAACGAACAGTGGATGAGAATTGTGGCTTGTGTTCATTAATATAAATTTTAAATTGACAATAATTGAATTGTAGATACACTTCAGACTGTAACTGCGCTGTTCTTTCATCTATCATTATATTATTAATACACCAGCATCGTTATGCTATTATTAATTTGACAGAATAATGAGCTGCTACCTTGCACCTGAGCATGTTGAACTGGCTACAGAAAATAATGATGGTAAAGGATAGTCTGTTTTCATGTTTAATGTGCACGGTAACAATATTTGATTACATCTAATAACTAGACCTTGAAATGATTGCAAAATAATATTGGATGCAAACAAGCAGCAGCACTTGTTAATAACAGAAAGCCAAAATGAAATGGCCAGAGTAAGCCTGCTCCTGTGACAAGATGTCTGAATCAGTAGAATTACTCTTGAGCCATATGTGACTTGTGCCAAGTTCGCAGCATTCATGGAAAGAGACATTTAGCAAGTCCTGATTATCATAATTTACATGTTACTGTAATGCTCCTGGGTGTATTAAGGCTTGTGTTTAATTGTATGTTAATAAAGGCATTCAAGGCATCTGTCCTCAGCTTTTCTCTTACCCTGAAACCCTTTTTTGCCTCCTCTGTATCAGTAGTGGAGTAGCTCGCTTGGGCTGACCCAAGCTTAAACACCTTCATTGACTGACTGACCCCTCATCTTCGCTGCTGATGAACCACTGTGACCCTGGCCTAAAAAAATCCATTAGTACTTTTAGAGTAGGCTTTACCTGCTTTGCTGCAGCCCATGACAAGTGCTGCTTTTCCACAATAGCCTTCATGGTTGGTGCATTTATGTAGGTGTAAGTGCAATACCAATTTAACGGACAGTCTTTAGTCCTTGCAGATTCCACCGATCACCTTTCGTACCGCAGTAAGCTCTGTGTAATGCTGTCTTTCTTTGGTTTCTTTATCCGGGTTTCCTGTTTAAAATCAATACTGTGAGTGTGAGGGTGTATGTGTGTGTGAACATATCTATGTGTGTTAAGTGCTTGTGGATATGTATGTGGAGCATTCACGGATAATTGAAAATGTGTATATGTGTAATTGCAGTTAGCAGTTTGCCTGACATTTAAAGCAAATTGAAGATCAATATTTCCTCAACCACCATTTCCAGAAGGTCAGAACTGTAATAGCTAACTAGGCTTGTGAATCAGGCTAAGGGTTGTTTGCATCAAATGAGTCTTCATGTAGTATATATATATATATATATATATATATATATATATATATATATCAGGTGTCTTTTTTTTTCATATGGCATCATGGTTTCTCTCACTGTGTTTATTGCCACTTTACCAGCCAGACAGCTGATAATGGTACTGGGCTGTAATCATCTCAGTAACTGATCACTGATTGGTTGATTTTTAACAGAGGGGATGGCCCAATGAAATGGCCCTCTGCCCCCACACTACCAACCAACACACACGCACGCACGCACACGCACACAAGCACACACACACACACACACACACACGAAGGTGACACTACTCTATAGAGTATATAGGCTACAGTACAGTACAGAATTGAGTATTCATAACATATAGTTTCGAAAATATTACAAATCCAAGATGAAACTGACAGAAGGTTAGGTCTGAGAGAAAAAGGTACAATTAAAAATCCATCTGCAACTTCAGCACCACATACAGCGCAATGGATTTATCAATGAAAAGCACAGTTCGGCTACTAATATTTCATGGTCATGAGTCATGGTCAGGACCATAGATTCTAACTTACTCAAACCTCAGTCAGATAAAAGATCAATGAGTCATGCAGACTCGACAACCCCTATGACTCTGACTCAGCTAACAAGGGGGATGATGGGCAGAGTCTGCAAGAGTGTGTTTAGCTTATTTGTACAAAGTATGATCATGCATCATACTGACAAAAAATACTTGAGATGCAAAAATCACAATATATCAGAAAAAATGGATGAATGTGAAGCCATATATCTTCCATAGCTTAAAGGGCCTCACATACATACAGCAGATTGCTGAAACACTGATGGCAGTTACTGTTAATGTTTATAATGCTATGATACCATTATGGTACAATTACATAATTTACATTATCCAGTATCTACCAGGAATGTGCACTTATATATGCACTTTATATGTATTTAATTGGTCAACAAGTACTTGTGGTCTTGACCAGGTAGGGCGTGTCATTTGCATGGTATGCAAATATATTAGTACATGTTAAAGGCTATTAGAAAGACTGTTGTAACGCAATAGATAATATCTGGCTGCAATATATACTTTACCCTTTAGTTAAGTGTTAAGCGGCCATCTGCTGATGTGAAAAGCTAGCTACAAACCACTGACTACACAAAAGGGGAGAAGAGGCCTTGGTAAATGTAAATGTTTCCTTAATTAAACAGCAATCCACATGGTACAAGACATCTGTGGGGAGTCAGCTCAGTTTTTGAGGATCATCATGTTGATGTGACCTTTTTCAACGCATGATAGAATCGCTGATCTGATGATCTGGGGGAAAAACAGGTGGCGCTCAGCAGATTGCTGGCTCACACAGTGTGTCACATACCGGGATTGCTCCTCACTTGCAACCTTTGCTAGTGGTAGGGTCTCACTTCATGTTAGCATATTGCAAAGTTAGGTGAAGCCATTCATGCTACATTAACTGAGCTCTTATATTTATATTATAATTTCACTTTGGCTGCACTTAGTGATCAATTTGAACACCTCATTACTGAAATAACATAGCATACCACATTTACAATCCTTAAGAAATATTATAATATAATAAATGTTCCACGATGTCGAAGAAAGGTCAAATAATTTCAGATACATGTTCAATCAGATTCAATAAGAAGTAAAAAAAAAAAACTGATACAGTGCTTCAACTGGGAGCAACATACAGCAACAAATGGTACTTCAATTTTGTAATATTATGGAAAGTAACCAAATCTAAATACCAAATAAGATTGGTTTAATGTTCTAGCTCATTTGACATCACACATACAGGTCCTCAGGACTACCTTTCGTGAAGTCCATTTGGCACTGACCCTTCATAAAATGACAGCCGACATAATTATGCGGAAACACTTAACACATAGCATTGATGATGTAGTGGTAATGTAATTGCTAATTAAATTTAATTGTTGCTGTACGTAGTTAGTTGATTGCAGCGGGACCATTTGCTACGCAAAACATCAGCCATAAAAAGCATAAAAGCTATTAACAGCAGTAAACAGGTTTCCATCAGCTCCATTACACAACACCATCAACAAAACAGGAAGCAGGAATGCAGGCAGGCACGAGGCTGATCAGTTTCATGACAGCGTTAATGATTGAGCCTCACGGGTTATAAAACCTCTGGATAACATTTTGAACAATAATAATATGTGGGCCTAGATCAGAGGTGTGCAGGTGACTGAACCGAATCTTAACCAGTCAGAACTCCTAAACTAAACATTTGTTGTGCATTCAACGTTATGTTTTAATGTCTGAACACTGCAGCTCATATTCACTGACTGGTTACTGTATGTGTTTTCCACACTTTCATCTCATGGCCTCTGATCAGACAGATCACTTGGTCTTCAAGCATTGGATCTACTGAGCATAGTCTGTGCTTTTAAATCCCACCAGTGTAACCTTTACTGAAACTGTAGGCATGATATTGCCAATTAGACTTTTTCTCAGTGAGTGATCAAAATGGAAAATAGGGCAGAGGAGAGGGAGCCTGTAAGCAGCTTGGAACCCAGATTGAAATGATGAAAGGGTGGGCGGTGGTCATGCAGAGTTAATATTATGCCTCATCTTTCTAGACAGCTGACATATTTGACAGACATGGAGAAAATTATATGGAAATTATCCTATGGTGCCTCAGGTTTGCCCAAATGAATGTAGCAGTAGCTTTAAACCAGTGTTCATCTCCACTTTTCTCAGCTATTCTATGTGCATAGTTATGTTTTCCTAGGTTATCATTATGTACTGTGGACAGAAGCAACTGTAAGAGACATTTGCCATACTGCTTTATAAAATCAATGGCTCAGCTAATGGTTTCTTCCTATGGATAATCACACACAGTGTATTGACATTTTCAAGTCATGGCATTTAGACACATGACATATCAATACCAGTATCTACCAGTAGTAGATTGATTGTTGATTGGCTGATTTTTCATACACCTCAGCTCAAATTATCCACTCCTCAAATCTCTAGGTATTCTGCAAAACTCATAATGTCTCAACTGAGCTTTACTCATTCTGGTCAGAGCTTCTGGAGCTATTCACAATTCAACAAAAAGTATAATATAGGTGGAAAAGTGAAATGCTGTAGCTTCTCCAGTTCACTGGGTGGCATTAATTGACTGTCAATCTACCTTCACAAAGCATCATAATAATATAATAGTTCTCTGTCATTTTCTCTTGTCCATATGGAGCAGAAGATAATTAGTACTGTGTTATTAGTATTCCTCTCAGACAGTGTGGTGACTAGTCTCTGTTTCTGTCCATTTAAAAATAATTTCACTAAGTAAACCTGAATATTTTTTTGTTCCTTTTTGTTTTGTAGATTTTCTAAGCCAGACCCAGTTGGTAGGTGAGTGGCATTTTAAAAACATGAGCAGATCATCATCCTGCAGTGTGACTGCTCCATTCAAAATTGATGATGTGCACATGCATTAATCCAGCAGCTCTCATTCGTGGTACTTAGGTACCACAGGCAAGCTGGTTTTCAGTCCTTCCAGAGGCTGAATAAATAGCATTCACCTAGATTCCCAAGTGTAAAGAAAAACAGAGAGCTAGTGCAATATTAATACCAGAAACAGAAACTTCTTAGTATGTTGGCCATTAAATTGTATAAATGCTTTTGGTTGTATGATACAAATAGGACCACATTTAGGGCATTTTTATTTTTTATTTCTATCAACTCACACAGAGAAAATATGTAATAGATTAGACACCAGCAATGATGAGTTGATGTCTACAAGCTGTTTGCTGTTCAACATGGAAACTAAAAGGGAGCGTGTGTTGCTATGCAGCCAGCTAATGGATGCAGTAACATTTCTGTTCTCGACTGATGAAAGATGACATAAAATTTGAGTTCTGGTTCACTTAAAAACTGTTAATAAGTTACCTAAAACAAACAAACAAACAAACAAAACTACTGAAAACAAAACACTTTATCTAATCTGAATAAAGTTGGGTGCATCTCTGTGCAGACCTGTGTCACATGACTTCCTTCAAGTTCAAATTTAAAATGATCACAATTTATTTGGAAGAAAGCCATCCACAGACTGGCTGTATCCACTTAAGATAATGAGTTTTGTGAGCTCGGTTGTGTCTGGGGAATTTTACATGTCCATGTTTTTAATTGAAATGCTCTCCAAACTACAATTCTATACCCAAGAGATGCCTTTTTTGCAGGATAATATCCCAAAAAGTCTCACCCATTTTAAAGAAATGGCAGCAAATGCTGATTAAAAGGGATGTATTATGTTCATTCCCAGCTCTATATTATTATTCTGGGACTTTGCATGATTCACAGTTCAAAAAAAATCCTTATTTATTTTATATTGGCTCTTTATGCTGCCCCTCAGTTCAGCCTCTGCCTGAAACATGCTGTTTTGGCGTCTGTCTCTTTAAGGCTCCCCTACCGATGAGTCCACTCTCTTCTGATCTTTGATTGTATAAATGATGCACTATTGGCTTCACTTTGGTAGAAAGTGGAGACGCGTCGTCCATAGTTTATACGGTCAATGGTTCTGATCTTACGGAAGCTGCGTCACATCTGCCTTTCGGCCATTCAGAAGACTATGTAAACAATTCATAGTAATAGTGATAATACACAAACTATATTAGTAGGATTTCACTTCTTTTTTTTTTTTTCATTAAATGTCGACTTCTCAAATACATCCGTATATGTTAAGAGTCGGAATCTGATCTGAAATGCGATTTAACAACATAAGCAACACATGGAAAATCCTTCCTCCAGTTCTGTTCTGACAAAACTGTTATTAAACACACAGTATCAGTACAGGCATGGTGATAATCCTTATTTAGAATCAGCTTTGATATCCCTATAATACAATGTTTATTCACACCAACCATCATTTTCTGATTTTAAAGCTGTGAATATCACATGGTAGCAAGTCCCAAAGCTGTTGTGTAAGTGAGAAGAATATTAATACACAGGCAACCAAAATGAAGAACTGCAAACTCACCCTGCATTCACTTAGTTAATCAGTCTGTGTTTTTTTTTATTTTTAAATAGTAGATAACTTATGCATCAGTCTCTTACATATAATGAAGCAAAATGTTTTTATTTCACTTTGGAATCAGAAGAATTAATAGATAGACAGACAGATATACTTTATTAATCCCAAACTGGGAAATTAATTAATTTCATGACTTATCAACCTCGATCAGCAAGGAAGGAAATGCTGTCACAGCAATACATTTACATTTTTATGAAAAAACAAACAAACACACTAATTAGGAGAGAAATACAACAAGTGTGTATGTGTGCATGAGGAAGGTAAAAAAAAAAAAGACTAGCAAAGTGTACCTTGAGCTGCTGTCATTGTGTGTCTGAACTTAAATTTAATATGAATTTGACTTGTGTTGCTTTCAGTAAGCATCACCTCCATTAATTTTCAACTGTTCAAATGATGCTTGTTGAATGAAGTTGCAGTACACTGAGCCTGATCAACAGTTGCTGACTTTCTGTAGAGATTGCTACTAAAAACAGCTTCTACATGTTTTCCCACTTGGTTGATATGTCAGACTAGACAGAAACACTGCCACGCTGCCGTCCTCAACTCCCTTCCTCTCAAGTCTTAATGATGAACAATGTTTCGAACCATTGGGTGCTGGATAGTCACTGCTCCCTATGGTCCATCTGTTCATTTAATGTCTCCTTTTCCCGCCTATCCTTCTCATACATCCATAAAATGGAGGATGTGGATGGAGAGATAGATATATACAAACAGAAGCTCTTAACTTTGCTTGTTGAAAGCTCCATCCAGCTGTTGCCTTGTTCTTTAATATGTCTTTTCGATTTGCTGCTGCAGCCAAATCAGTGCATGCGACTACTTTTTAAATACTTTCGGCCTTGTCAGATCATTTCAAGTTTTCAACTGAAGTCTGAGACATCAGAGAGAAGCAATTACATGGACAGATTAACCAATGCTTAGATAATGAGTAGGATGAGCTAATCTACATTTGTTATTGTCTGTATTGTCTACTGAGAGATCATCTGATGTTCCTCTATAAACTTGACTAGTCCTGAATAGAAGAAGGATGTGAATGCGCAATTCATCTCAAATTATCTTAATTACCCTGTCAAAAAGCATACAAATTAAGGTGGGAGTATCAGTGGTAACTCTTGAAAGAGTTTTTTTTAATGAAGGTTATAATTCACATGGATAAAATGCAAGATGACAAGGTCTGTCTAATTACTTGTCCCTTTAGCCCTGAACATCAAAATAGCAACTTTCCGAAGTATGCTGACGCTCAGGATGTCATGACATGTTTCAAAAGCCATTTCAAGCCGAGGAGTGTCCTTCATACCATATCATATGGTAAATATGAAGTATGTTTTCAGAACACACAATCTGTTCAAGTGTGAATTATGGATACAGCCTGGATCAGCAGGACCTCAAGTAACAACAAGACAATATAAGCCTTGAATTATATATATACATGGATCGCACCAATGCATACATGCAAATCATCAACATGTTTTATAATGTTGGCTGATTGAATGCAAACCCTCTGGTAAATTGCACAACCACACGAAGCATATGTAGAGCTGCTCCGCTACACTATACGTTAGCAGTAAGCTCAATAGCTGCAGTAATTCCACTGAAACAATACCTGATCCGATTCTTGTATACAGCTGAATACAGCTGTTCTCACTTGTCTCACCTACCTGAGGCAGGTTGGAAGATACAGTAATGAACCATCAAGTAAGTAAATCTGAGTCTGTTAAACCCTAACATATTGATTAGGCCACTAAATAATGCAAGCACTGAGAAAGACAAATGCCAGATCAATATCCAATGCTATCGTTACCTTTACTCAGGCTGTAATGATGGAGAGCAGATTCCTGTTCCTCCCATCTTGGAGCTATAGTGTCTTGTGATCATTGTACCAGGCATGAGACTCTGTGGCCAACAGAGCAGACTAGTTGTCAAGAGGTAAGAGTGATCAAATGGGCTCCAGACAAAGTCAAGACCAAGAGTGCAAAACTATAATAAAATGAAAATATAACGAGAAGACAGTTTTTTTTTTACATTTACGTGAAATGACAGAAAAAAATGTCTTTAGTTTAAAAATAGGGCCTGACTCAAGCACCACAGCACTGCAACAGAGGAAAGTCCCACAGGAGTTTAAATGCAGGAGTCAATAAATGATGTACTGCATTGTCCACAGCCTCCTACAGCATTTCTTAGCATTTACCTAATAATACTGCGCATTGGTCTCATTACATTTGATCAAGTGTAATAGCAGTATCCCTCAGTGGCATAAGATCTGTTCTCGTCAATGGAATGGACTCAGTTTGCTTTGAAAGGGCTCACATATGGTCAGCACCCACTGTCATTTGCTGCTTGATGGACACGGGCACACTGGTGATTTTGAAGCTGCCAGAGTGGCTGGTGTCCACAGATGGCTGGGGCTTAATGCTGCCTCATAACAACACTCACGTCCTTCTCAAGGTGACTGCTTTCGCTGTGGAAAACTGCAGCCGGTAGGAGTCCAAGGCAAGCGCTACAGAGGTTCAATAAGTTTAGTCCTAATTGGTGACATGTCTAAAATGTTTCAAGTATAATTTATAGCTACTGTATTTCATTTTTTACATGAACTGTAAAGCATTTGTGTTAATCTAACAACAATACAATGTGCTGTCATCACAACTTCAAATCAACACATCTGGGGTGTGTACGCCAGTTTTCTTTCAACCTATATATTTCTGCAAATCCAGATGGCTTGTGGGGTTAATCAATTGTGCAAAAGTGTCTCGGTTTCATATTTGTATCAGTGGAGCAGATGTTCCTCAGAATAAGCTAAAAGCAACTACAGCTATCAACTGACACTTTGAAGTTGCAGCTGTTATTGTGGCAGCTAAAATAATTCTTACTGCCTAAACTTAAATTGTTGATTGTTTTTGTTTGTTTTTTTTTTCATTAAGCATACTTTCTGTTTGGTTGATTGACAACTGATGCATTCTGTAACAGACAGTCTTGAAAATTGAAAATTTTCTGGTACAGGATATAAATCCTCCACACCTGACTCTACTATTGTAACCAACAAACCAGATAACTAAACAATACCACGAATACTGAAAAATTGCAAATCAGCTTTATAATTATACAAAATATCCTTAGTTGAACAGAATTGATACAAACTATTCGTTCTATGCTTTTACAGCACAAATGTGAAGACGTTTTTTTCTCTTTTCTGAGAAATACTTTAGTGGAAATCATTTAAAACAGTTTTCTCTTAAATCATACCCATTATTCCAAAAGTGGACGGCAGGCTTGGCTGTGATATATATTCTGTGATCAATCTTATAGTAATCTACAATACTTGATCCTGATAGAAATCTGGTATTTGCTGCCAAATGAAATACTTCACAAAACCCTTTTTTTTTTTTTTTTAAATAATTGTCTTAGTAGTTACTTCGTAACAGCATTACCATTTCCAGTTGATATTGAATGGCCTTACATTTATGGCAATGGCGCACATTTAGCGTGAGCAGTAGTTATCGTGTCTTCAAATTCGGCAACATCTCATGCTGGACAGGCACTGTGGGACTGCAGTGCATCTGTCAGCAAGAAACAAGGAAAGGGAATACCGTTTCTGTATTGATCAAGGCCTCTCCTTTGTGCTATACAACTATCCTATGAACCCAAACGTTTTGCACAACAATCTCATTTTCCTACACCTTAAAATGAATTTGTGAATGATGTATAATGGTAAATTTCTTGTTGAACCCCAAAATAATAAATGCACTGTACAGTAAACTGTCATCGCCCTGTAATAACTCTGCTTGGGATGCAGAGGGAACCAAGTGAAGTGTAATTATGTCCCACTCCAGTCTAACCGGTATTTTCGCTAGACTTTAATTAGCTCCATTCTCCTCACTACAGAGAGATTACAACCAGATGCCTCCAGGGCCGGCCCAGGTGGTTATGGAAACAGGACTTCGAAGAAAAAAAAAATTGTTTTGCTTCATTACTCCGGAAAGGACTTCATGGTGAGTTGAATAAATTTCATCAAGAGAAGCACAAGAAGCCACCCCACCAGACCACACTTATGTTTATTCCTTAACCTCGAGACCTAAGCTGTTAAGTAGCCAAAAGTGTATATAGTTTAGTTAGTTAGAAGAAAAAAATGATACCATTCTCATCGAAGAGTGATTGATTTCTTCAGCTAATGCTGGGCAGGATAACTCTTGATACATCCGATGTAGTATTATATTGTGGACAGACCACAGTAGGATACCCCTGCCTACAGGGACCATGAAATGAAAGGCAATGCCTTAGTCTCCTGAAATGCTATATCAGCAAAAACTCAGGGAGACACATTATAAGATAAATTCATAATGACACTTCTGGCAGAATCAATCATTTCTGTCCTTTGTTTGCAAACAGAGCCTCGTGGTAAACAGGATGTTGTTCAGAAATGGCATTTATAGTCATTTAAGAAGAGAAAATATTTTATTCAAATGTTACTAGTAACGGAAAAATAGGAACAATGTTTTGAGACTAAGCAGATCCAAATATCCTTGTGTGGCTGGAGATGATGTATGCGTCCTTCATTATATGATGCCAGGAGCATTTTCTACATATGCACTATTCTTGCTCTCTGTAGTTTTCCCTCTCTGTTCATTTCATTTACAGCTCCTTCAATATAAATTATTTCACACCTTAATAAGCAAATATACTTCAGTAAGATCTATGATTTATTTTCCCTTCCAATGGTTTCACTTTATTCTCATCCTTTTGGAAGTAACACCACATGCTGTGCTATGTATTGTATAATCAGCCCTGCATATCCTAGCCTCCCCATGCAAGTGCCTTGGATCCTGGAAGCCTTTTTTTTCACCCAGAGCAAGCTACAAGAAGCCGCAACTCACAGCAAATTATAAATACACCATAACCTCTCAGTGTAAACCCTGCCTTTCATCAGCCCCCTGTAGTCAGATGGTCCTGGGCAGGCTCAGCTATTATGAGCTGCCCTGGCTAATTGTTAAACTTGTTCTTGTCAATCAAGTCTATCCCAAATGGCAACTTCTCTGCTCACTACAATGAGCTGCCTAGGTAGCAGTAGCCTTGGAGGAGTAATTGCCGTCCACTCACCAGACGCCGATCTCCATTTCATCAACATAAATGGTTGAAGCTGGTTGATGACTGCAGACCTATTCAAGCTTGCACATGTGCTGAATGGACCCTTTCTCTGGTATGTCTTTAATTTCCACACAGACAAGCCAAACAGCAGGAAAGGTAATTGCATTTGTGATGGTATTGTGTTCACAGACATGGAGGGATATTTGCTTCAATTCATGAATCAGAAACCATAAGCCATAAGAAGAAGGTCACTGTTACTCTATATCACACAGTTCAATAGAGTTGTTCTAACTTTATTTAGCGCCTGTAGCCGAATTGATCTTCCCTACGAACCTTGTCTGACTCAGTTGCATGGTTTGTTAGGTACATATAAGCAGCTCCACTGAATGAGAAAACACTGTGTAACCTTGGGGGAGGCCATTTGGCGGTCGGCACATAATACATAATGCTGACTTATCATACTATGGTAATGGCCAAACAACTATCAGATAAAGACACAGGGAGCCAGATAACTGTGTCGTTATTTTCAATGGCATAGAAGAAAAACTATGCTATTGATGTAGAGGGAAAGCCACTCCGTGTGGAAAAATGAGAGGTTTTAAAACGGTCATCAACAACTATAAACGTTTCTGGCTTCAATAAAGCACTACAGCAATTTGTAAACCAAGATCCATTCTCCGGCCATTCAAGTGCTTTTTCAAAGACGGCAAAACACTTCAGAGGTGTCGTTGAAGCCATCTCGAGATTTTGAAATGGATGTGGGCAACGTCATTAAATGAAGGAGTAGGATCTTTCAAGCATTTCTCATTCCAATAAGCCAAGGACTACGTTGAGATTCAGAATGGTTCCACTTGGCTGGAGAGAAACATTTTCTGAATTTAAACGCTAGCCAATTCTTCACCGAGCCCTTCGCTCCATGAAGCGTTAAATTCAACTCAAAGCAGCAGCAAAAGAGATTTACATTTTCCGTATACAGACTTTAGAGCCTTTGGGTTGGCTGAAGATTTGCATTAAGGGGATTTTTCTCCTTCACTCCAATGTTAAGAAATTCTAACTTTGCAAAGTTTAATCATGGCTTCTGTTGATGCCCCTGGGTTTAGTATCATAAGCTGTATCCCCTCAGGCTGGGAAACATAAGGAAACTTCACCATAAGCTGTTTCAAAGTCTGAATATAGATTTTACAAATCATTTCGACCAGGATTGTTCATCTAAACATTACCCCTTCAAATATTGAATTTGTAATCAAGTCTTTTTGTGTGGCCTTTTTGGTATACAAGTGCTAAACGAAACCCTTCAGTTTTAAAGGAATGCCTCATTAAAGCAATTCTCTTCTGTTTAACACTGGGACTTTTAATTCAGTTTAAAAGGAAAAAGTCTTGTTTTGAATACATTTCAGCACAATTATGGGTAAATAATCTGTAGTCCTTACCCGCATGCCAAGCTCAATGTTCTCGCCTCCGTAGACCTCCATGCCAGGATCCAACAGACCAATTTCACCGAAGTATTCCCGATCTACCACAAAGGAGCAGCCAATCATAGCTGGAGTTCTGGGTGAACAGAGAGAGACAGCATCATTTGAATATTATTATCCAGCCACTAAACTTTTAATACACCCACACTGAATGTTAACATGTTCAACGTAATCAAGACAGAAAGCATCTCAGGTTTTGGAAGGTTTTTATTAGTCGCAGGACTTTCATACAGTACTGTCTTTTCATTGATCAGCTGAATCAATGGAATGAAAATGTCCCGATATGATACAGTTTTGGCTTTTGCCTCGGGAAAGTTGATTTGAATATGTGAAATAGAGTCTTTTAACAAAATAAAATATGATTGAGTTTTATGGAAATTGTGATTTATGCGTGTGCCAGGTGTAGTAAAGCTTTACAAAAAACAATAATTAACTTTTTCTCCACTGGGGGGCAGCAGAACAAGCTGTAAACAAAACATTGACATCTTATCATCTTACAAAGTCACCTGTACCTAATATGCTAGTAAACAGCTGAGCAACATAAGCATTCATTTTGAGTTGTGTTTCCGTCTGCCTGACAAAAGTCTAATACTCAATCTAATTTCAGCTCAGGTGCTCAAACACCTGCGAAAAATATATCTGGTTTAGAAGTCTTAGCTGAAAATATCTAAAATATCTAAAAAATTAAAATGCTACCCAAGTTCAGCTGATAGAACAAGCGTTGGAGAGTGTTTCTCACAAAAGCAGCTGCTATCCACTTTTGCTAAAAGAAACAGTCCCACTTTAGCTGCTGTCCCCCAAGGGCTGCTTTTCACTGTTATTATATGTCAGGTCTTCTGGCACAAAGCCTCACAAAAAGCATTACATTCATACAGAGTACTTTGCTGCAATATTTTTTCTCTAAAGTGACCAATGAGTGGCTTTATTCTTCTTTTTGGAATAACGCCCAAAGTAAGTTCACCATATAACATTATAGACATACACACAGTACAGTCAAACGTGTGTGTGTATGTGTGGCACTTCAGTTTGAGAGACATGGCAGTAGGAAGTACTGTAAAGTGGGAGCTGCATTATGATTCATTGACTCTGACTCTTAAAAGAGTGCACTGAGCCATATGCTGTGTGAGCCAAAGAGAAAGAGGCTTTTAGGTTTAGGCCCCATAGAAAAACTTTCTGGACCGTCACTATGGAATGCTATGTTGAAAATCCTCGACCCCCGATCAAATGCATGGGTGCAGGGATCTTATGCAGGAATGGATGTGAACCCACTTGAACCACTATACTTCCAGGAAGACTTACTAGCCACTTTTACATGACATTTTGATGGGCTTACAGTCATAGTTGTGTTGAATTGTAATTTCAACAAAAATAGAATATTTTAGAGTTCTCTGGTCTATAAGCCATCCAGGAAGCAGGCGATATCCTCCGTGATCCGTGTCCCACCCGGTTGTTCTCTCAACATCCGTGATTACTATAGTTAACCTCAGGAATCCTCCACATCCCTCACACTCAAACCCACGGAGTTTGTCTATGCCTTCTCTCTGTACGGGGACGTTGTTTGCTCACGATTTCCCACCTGCTGCCAAGAACTGCATGACACTACATGTCCACCATTATCAATCTCACCCTCCGTTTGTATCTATCTATCTAAGAAATTCTGAATATTGGCTCTTCATGCAGATGCCCTTCCAAAATCCTTGCCGCCTTCCTCCCACCTCTGACTTGCAGTCACTCTGCATCCACTCAGGGTACTGCACTCCTCATATCGCCCAAACCTTAGAAGCCATGCTCCTGCTCACTTTCTCAGGTTTCCGCAGATGCTCAGGATTCACAGCCCAATTCTCGGACAACATCTTGGTGTTCCACTTTAAGCAAACCAAAACCAATCATTCCGGTCAGCCCACACTCATCTTTTACTTCAAAGTACAATCACCCCTGAATTCCTTCGAGATGCCTATATAATCTTCATAAAATCATTCGAACACATCTTGTTGTTGGTGTGGTCCTTGCTAGTGAAATAAACTTGATGTAGCCTCGTAGAGTCATGTTTAAATTATTAGAAGGTGACAGGGAGGCTGTCAAGTGCCATTATTTGCAGTCTCTGTGCGGATAAAAAGACACACCCACGGCACACAATCAGCCTGTTCACCTCATCCTTTCTCCTCTCTTGACAAGTGACCTACCTTGCCTGTCTGTACAATGCAAACTTTGTGCAGCCCTCTATGAGTTTTCCCCTTTAGAATAAGCTTCCTGGCAATGTAAACACTGTTTCAGTGTTTAAGTAAAGACTCAGCACTTTAAGTCAGATGCATGTGATGATGAAGCTAAAACCCTTGGCTGACCACATTTGTTATGTTTGCTGTGTGTTTTTCAACAGAAGACAAGGTATGATGTTGTAAAAGACACATGTTCATACTAATTATAGTCAGAATTGTGTGGATTATGTATCAGTAATGTTTAGTGGGAAAAGACGAGAACAAATTATAGCAACGTTTGGTGTTTATCTCATTTGCCATGTTGTGCAAGGTGATCAAACATAGAATATTAAGACAAAAAGTAAATTCAAAAAGTAATTCTCCAACTAGAGCCAATAAGGAGTCAACTGAAAAAACTATATCATACAGTTCCATATTTCATTCATGAATCACTATTTTGACGCAATGTTCAACTATCATACAGGAAGAAATCAATTATAGAAGAGGCAGAGATACCAATTTCTCCATCGACAAGAGTCTCAATAGACTTTAAAGTAATGCAGCCACAGTGTCCTTCCTGCCATCAGCAATATGTGAAATACAAGACAGTCTCCAGTGGCTTTTTTTGCAATATTTTGTAAGTAGAAGTAACACACACAGAGCCATTGTTTTCTCTCCATCATCATTTTTTTTTCTCATCTGGAAAACACCCTACACTGTTGTTCTGGCTCTTTGTACCTACATGTATAAAGCACTAAGAACTTGTGTCTGTGGGGGTTGCGACAGAGGCTGAGTGTGTGTACCAAAAACAAGAAGACATCACAAAAGCTTTGTCACAAAATAACTTTGTAACTTTGAAAAAAAACGATGGAATCCTCCAGTAGATTTCTCATTTAGCGTCATTAGGGTTAGTTATTTTTAGTGTACAGATGGTCAGCCTGCAGGGATCATCCGTCCCTCAAACCCCTTAATTTTGTCCACCAGATCTTTTTTTTTTTTAATCCATAGAAAGCTTGTACTCTTTTTCTCCATACTCAAATGTATTTACTCCTGATCCTTTTTCAAGTATCTGCTTAAGAATGGTGATGTTTGGATTGAGGTACCTTTCTCAAGCACACCCACACAGTAACTGAAGAAAATATTGTACAAAACAAAAGTGATTCTGTGATTGCTGTGTCGTTTGTATTAATTTTCTTTGACTGACGGTGATTTTAGGTGACAAGAGTCCCAGTGTGTGGCATATTTAAATATTACTCACATCCAAATACATGTCTTTCTACACAGTCTCCATTCAAACTTTCTGCCATTCTGTTCCGTCCCTGTCAATAATTGCTATACTTGCCAAAAGAAAAGCTTTTATGTCACACCTCCAAAACTGTTACAATCTTCTACACCCTCAGAATGTGTCACTTCCTGTGCCCTCTTGTATGATTTTTCTCTCTCTCTCTGTTGTTGAATGTGTCCAAAAAGCCAGAAAAGGCTTTGATACTCTGAATGGCCACAGGACTTCTGTTGTTGATGGGCAGAAACCTTGATGAAACAAGTGGGTGAACGATTTCCAATAGAAATCCACACAGCTGACACACTTTAGCTGGCCCTTGAGGCGATCTGTCCATTTGCAGCAGAGTGTCAATAGGGGAACATGAACCGACTCTGCAAAGTGTTGCCTATCTCCAGCAGTTAATATTCAATAATACATGAATTTGAAGATCTGATAAGACATCCAATAATTAAGTTTTTGTGATTGCTTTTTATTTCATTTTTACTATGATGTCTATACTCTCCTGGCTTGTCCTTAATATTGAGGTATCTTTTTGTACTCTAAATAACCCCAAAGTGTTAGTTATTTTTATTTATTTATTTTTTTTTTTTTGCTACACTTTTTTTCTGACATAGTTCAATACTATTCTAGCATGAAATCTTTCATATTTCATGATGTTATACCTCCAGTTCTAAACTCGAGATTTTATAGAAGAAAGATTGCAGTGGCAGTGCACCAGGCCCACAGCAACATTTGCAATCCAGCAGTGCAATGAATATGGAAAAGATGAAAACCCAATAGCTGAGTTGCTTCATGCTGGCTCTGGCTTGACCTCACATAGTTGGCTCCTGCACCAGCTTTAGCTTTACCACATTATAACAAATATGTATAGCTGCAGTTCCTCCAGTAAAGCAGCATAAGAAATCAGTTACCGTATGGTCAGGGTGTCCTTCAAGAGTTTTTTAAATGGCCATACTACAGTATAAAGTCCTGCATTTAAGTCATGATATCTCACACATTTTCACATAGCCATTTGTTTCCTTGCATATCCCACTGATAGCCATGCATTTATGCATTTCATCAGAAGGATCAGAGATCTGGGACAGCTCGAGTAAACCTTGCAGCTGGAATGCAACAGCAGTGTTATGTAAAAGGACGTGTTAATTGACACGACCACACTGCAGGACGTCAAGCTCAATTATGAATAACTGTTTTAATCTTTTAGCATGTTTGCTCATATCTATTCTAAAGTAGAGCCCAGAGGTATTGAATGTTGACAAGTAAAACACATCACATGCAATTTTTGGAGCTACATCTCCTGCTGATATTAAGCAGATCCCAGTAACTACTTTCCTCCTGTCTCTTATTTCGTTATTGTACCTTCACGTTCATGCAGGCTCAGCCAGACTGCAGTGGCTGGAAGAAAGCAAAGTTGCGGTAATCTTCACTATTAAATGATGCAAGATATATATATTTATATACCGATAGTTATGGAACTGCTGACTATTTCTGATTTGAGCATTCAAATAGAAGTTGCGAGTAGGCTGCATGCTTCAGGATCCAATACTATAACACTCCCAAACACCTTGTCTTTTACTGTTTGTACCGACGAGAAAAGATAGACAAATCAGAGTTCTTACACCTGAAGAGGTTTGCTTTAACAGTATTAAACCATTTCAATAGCTAAAGCACTGTAATCTGTAGTGTTACAGTTACAGATATTGACTGGATTATAAGGCAATACATATAGTAGTCATGTGCTCCTCAATCTATTAATATGATATGATATGCTTTTAAGGGGCAGGTTTTTATTCCTAACTAATATTTTTATAAGAATATAATAAGATCTGCTCCAATTCTATGAGCTGTCTTTCTTTTAATCATTGATCAGATATTGTGAAGCAAACTCAACACTTCCTGCACAGATGTTTCACACTAAAAGCTTGTATGACATAATCCCTCTTGGAACAACGAAGTGTTGTGTATCATAGACAGTATCTTAACAGCAATACAACAGAAAAGCACAAGTTATTTGAATTCATTAGTAGATGAAACAGGTTACAGGTGAAGTGAAATGCTTCTACCGCTAAGTTCATGTTCTTTCTTTGTTTTTTTGCTTCTATTAAAAATCTAAATTATTTTACCAAGGACATAATTCTCGGATTATACAGAAACCTGATACAACCCAGAGCTGTCCTCCAATCAGCAGCGGTATAATGAAATGCCGTCCTCATATTCAACACACAATTACACTAATGACACCACATTGCGGTGGCCTCGTGATCCTGCATCAAAATGAAGATATTCATCATGGTAATTAGACAGCTTTCTACGCAGAGGATTTATTTGTGTGTTTGGGCGGCACATCAGACAGAGCACCTTAGTTTGATGCTTCCACACATGAATAAGTCATATCCTGAGGCTATCCATATTTAATCAAACATCCTCATTTATAATGGACCCTGTTCACCAGCCGAGGCCCTCACCTGATAGGGGCTGTCTCATCGCCCTTGTCAAGCCACTCCTGCGGAGGGATGATGTACATACACCACAGTCCCCAGTTGTAGCCATGGGCGGCGTTGGCGTACTGTTGCACCTCAAACGTGTTGTACTTGATGTTGTCTATGGCGGGTAGAATGATGCGTGTGTGATCTTCCTTCATACGGGTCAGAATAGGTTCAGCCCTTTGGATAAAAAAAAAAAAAAGAGAAAGGAGTTAAAAGCTGACTTTCTACATCAAGTATGCCGAAGCTTCACGGCACAGTTGCAAAAGGTGAAAAAAGAGAGAGTGAGATGAGAACAGTCTGCCACAGGGCAAATAATAAAGTCGTGCATATTTTCATTCTGCTCTGTAGAGGTTTGAAGTATTAATATTGCAACAGTGTTCGAATGAATAAATCTGGCCAGGAGTGACGAGGTAGATAATGTAACTGAATGTAAATGCTGCTTTGAAAAGTTGTGGATGTGGTGTAGGAAATCAATTCATACTGTATACATATTGTGTCATAGACCTAATATCAAAAAAGGTATTTACTGTGATCCTGATTCTACAAAACAATGCAAGGAGCAGCTATGGACCACTGCAGATGTCATCTCAAAGTTTCATTCCAGTGCTGCATTTACATTCAGCAACAATGCAGTTTGTTGAATTAGCATGTTTATGATATGATGGTCTTATAAAATGAATTTTATAATATCATATTTTATATCTGCTTCTCATGAAAACGAAAAGTGACACTTATCCTGACAAAAGACTTGATGAGAGGTAAAACCTGATAAAGCAAAACGCATCAAGTGAAAGAGACGCTTCATTCTGCTCCAAGGGAAACTATCAACACCTCCCCCACCTCCACCCACATGAATAGTTACAAGTTAGTTTTTATAAAAAGCTTTGCTTGCTGCATTCTTCATCGCATTGCTCTTGCTCTGGGGTTGTTTTCACTGGCACACATTCTGCTACAGCAAATGGAGAGCAGGAGTTGTATTTCACAAAACATCTTTGGGTTTGTCAGTCCCAACTCTAAGTCTATTTTAGCACCTGGTGCTGAGACTGTGTAAAGTTACAGGGAGTTGAGAGAACTCAAAGTGCAAAGTGGTAGGTCTGTAGGACGTCTCTGTGCAGCAGTGCAAAGTGCAAAAGGGCTGGATGAAGGAGAATATAGGTCAGTGGGTGTGGTGATTATTAAATACTCTCTCTCTGCCAGTCACATCAGTTCTCGAAGCTTTGGAATAGTTGTGCTAATCTGAGCTAAGCATGATGACAGCTATCATAAATCAGTGATGTGAATCTCAGTCCACAGTTATCTTCATCCCTCACCGTTAAAGCTGCAGTTTTGTTAATAGAGGAAACAACAAAATGCTGTTTTTGGTGCTTGTGTCTCTGAGTCATTGAAATGGTGGTCTATGCTACATACGCTCCCTCTGCTATTCAAAACCTGAGCCAAGAGCAACTGATCTTTAAGTCCATATGCTACAGAAGGATGCTGGAGTCACTGACGCTGACTATTTGATCATTTGAGAGATGATCTCGACCATATCTTCAAACCAATTATGTATCTTTCAAGAATACTCCCACATGCCGACTTTCCCTCTTTCTTTCCACCCACCGACTTTCTTCACCACATTATCATGTATCCATTCTTTACGCTGAACTAATTGCCTGCTGGTTCTACCTTTGTGTTTATTGTGCAGACTAGGGCTTAATTTCCACTGGGGGTTGGCAATTGTGCCACCACCTTTCAAATCTTTTTATCAATATTTTTTTAACCACCAGAATTGATCTTAAAATGCTACTGTTTGGCCAGCTGTCAGATTCTGGCTGGGAATGTGAATTAAGCTGCTGATCATAAGGCCCTGTTATACTCCAGAAATATCTCTTTGAACACAGATGCTTTCCATGCATGCATACTTGGAAAATTGCTCCAGCAAGCAGTTAAATTTCCCAAAATGTCAAACTATACCTGCACATGGTATTTTAATATATGCTGTATTTTACCCAGCCTTTTCCAATAAACATGACCAGGAGATTCTAGGGAACATGTTGAAAATGTAGCTAGCAAAATGCTACTGGGATAATGGTTATAATCTAAAACGCTTCACTACTTCAAATTTTTTCAAATAAATACAGTAGCTAGACAAGCACAAAACCACATTTACTGGATTGTACTGTTATCAGATGCCCAAATTAAATCAATATCACTTTAATTCATATCCATTAAATCCTCCTGTTTACATTCTGAACAGCAGCAGCAACAATGAAAGGCAACAATGATCTGCAGCTGATGTCTTACCATTTGGGTATGTACTGTGTGTTTCCTGGCCGAAACATTCACTTTAACAATTTTGCTTGTTTCAGATTTTAATTAAAGATTAGTTCTATCCAATTACACTACAGGAAATAATGGATTGCGAGTTTTTTTTTTTTTTTATATATTTCTAATAATAATTTAGTGCAGCATATGAGGTTGCACAGCACTTTCACATCCACTTTGTTTGCCAAAAACTGGTATTTTGAGACTGAAAAGCTGTCAGATTTAAAACATTCAAAAACTTCAAATATAACTTTCTGAAGATATATATATTTTTTTGTCTTTTTACAGCTACACGTTGTAATATACTTTTTTTCTTTCAGAAAATGTTTGAAGTTTCAAAGCCATTATTATTATTTCACTCAGCGTGTAACTTCATTATTTGAGGACAGAATGAGCAAACCTTGCTGGCTTAAGGCCAAAATGTATTGTATACAGTTTGTGAGTATGTTCTCAAAGACTTCAACCTTGTAGCTGCGGTGTTGCTGCTATTTAATGTGCATCTACACATCGCTAACCTTGAGGAGACTTCTCTACCCTCTCCACATATTCTATTCATCTTCCTGCATCCTTGAGAACCCAAAAACACCCCTGAGCCAGCTAGCATCTACTGTACCTCAGGGATCCATGAAGCTGATAAGATAGAAACGCTCTGGAAGCGAGGACACACGTCTTCGACTGACGAGCCTGTGTTGTTTCTCTCCCTGTTATGCAGTTTCATCTGCATAACACCAAGAAGGTTATTTATCCGCACCGGACCGAATCATACTTAGTTCCATATTACAACAGTATTACTCTGCTTCCAGTGATAACTCATCCAAATATTGTAATACATGTTGACAACTTTGATTGCCCCCCACCCAAAAAAAAAATAATAATAAAATAGCGAGCAGTGATAAATATCTCTACAATCTAATTTTATATCTGCTTGACTCAATTCACTATCTGTCCTACCTTTGTCCAATGATAATGTAAAAAACCAGCTGCTCTCTCCTTTAAGACTACATTTTTTATATACATTTTACAGATTAATGGAAGTTAAATTTGGAACGGTTGTGAAGCAGAGAATTGTCATATAATGTGATCTAACTGCACACAGAATTATGTCCCAAGAGCAGCGAGGCCCTCGATGCCTAAAATAAGATCCCCTTCAATTCTGCACTGGACCTAATGCAGCAGAACATGTGAGCTACCCATGCAGGGAGAAATTAAATTTTCGGCATAGGTAGCTTTACTGATGACCTAAATAATTCATGTGAAAGGATGCACAAGTATTAAACACATGCGTACAGTATGCATATGTCTCTTTGAATCTCAACCTGCATTGCCTTGCGCCATTTTTAAGCAGCATTAAATCTCTTTAAACGTGAGTCCTTGCACAGTCCTCCTCCTCACTGGCTGTTTTGCAGAGCAGCTCAGGAGGACGCATGAACTGGAAAAAGGTTATTACGATGCAATGTTAGATTCTACACTACCTCTAAATGCATTTGCTCAGGATATGGTTAATATGATATAAATGTAAAGGTGGCATAAATCTCTGTCTTTTTTCTAGTTTTGGAGATCTGCCTGGCCTGTGCTCTGTGAAGCACTCAGTATGGCTGTTTTGCCTCCTTTCTCGTCTCCAGACAGTTATAAACACTGAGAACGACACAGTGAGTGAGAGTAAAGACATGATTTACTTCAGCTAAAAAAATATTTCCACAGCCTTCAAGAACTCTGAAATTTATGTACCATTAAACTGAATACAATACTGTTGCACCAGTGTAGCATAATAAGCAGATAGCTCCATGATATTAACTTATATCAAATATGGATGTTACAAATATTACATAATTGCAGGAGGCAAATAGTTTTTTTTTTCATCTTTTACTTTTATGAACGGTTTCCTTATTTTTGAATAAACTCACCAGGTTGCTTTCCGAAGCATGTATTTCATTACAAGCTCCCCGCAATAACAATCTTATCTCCAGCACACATTCAGCAGGGAGCGGCTGTCACACCGCTAATCATTAATCGTTAACCTGAGATTGCAATTGTGTGTGAGTTTCTAATAAAATAAATAAATATCAATTTCCCTGGGCCTCCCCTCTGTAGCCATGTGCTTCATATGTGACATGCAGCAGGTCCTAATTATAACACACTCCCATTTCCTGCCATTAATCCTGTTTATTTACAGAGCAAAGGGGAGGAAAACAGTCCTGACTGAAGCAGAATGGACAATGTCTGTCTCAGGGATGGATGGATATAAAGCACTGGAGGAGATGGATTGTGAACATTTAGCTGATGCAATACTGCATCAATGATAGGCAACAATTTCATATCCCCATATTAAGGAAGAGTAAAGGCATGGAAATCAAATTCCATCACTCTGGTGAAAACCACCCGCTTCTTAACTCCTCATAAACCAACATGGTGTAAAGGAATGGGGAAACAGCTGTCAAGTGCACTATACAGTATGATACAATCATGTTTGCTTTAACAGTAATGCGAACCGGCAATACATTTCAGCTGCAAATGTACAGCACCCCAGGGGGAACGCCATGCCAATGAATCACACCACTGCAGCTGAGAGCTGGCAGCATTGTCTTTGGCTCAGTATGCACAGGCAGCGTGCACAAGGTCATTGAGGGAGACTCACCACAACATTTAGAGGAATCATCCATCTCACTTATCACTGTATGTGCCATGGTGAATAATCATATTATGATAAATAGGGGGCTTCTGCCATTGTAACAAATAGATAGTGTAGATACCACAAGTAAATCTATCTGAATAAAGGAGAGTGTATAGAGAATATACAGTAGATAATGTAAATCAACACAAAAAAATCTAAGCAACACGAGCAAAGCTTCTTGTCTTGTCTTATCTGTCATCTCCTGCATTACTATATCTTTTTACCCAGAAATCACAGGGATTCTGCTCTACTTTTCATCGACTCCTGTAAATATAACCTCACGCAAAAGCAAATCTAAAGCACCAAAATAAAAATGAAGGCAGTCACTTATCAAAGGAAGACGGAGGCGGGCATGTGGGCGATGGTGTGGTGGTGGGGGGGGAACAGAAGAGAGAGGTATATGGAATTCAGATGCTGGAAGCAGGTGAAGTAACTCAAAGGAAATGTGCCGACACAGCCTCGGCAGGTAAAAAAAACAGGGATGAGTGCAGGGCTAACATGGCTACTGACGAGGAGGAAACCACAGGAAGGTGAATGGGTTATATGGGGGCATGAAAGGCACATCTATTTTTGAGCAAGAACAGATGGGGAAACAGATGAGGGAACCACCAGGGTATTAACTATCTACTGTAATAATGCAACGTTCTCTCCGAGTAGCGCTTGTTGGTCGGCCGGCTGGTTGGATCCCTGCGTATATATGGCTGACTAATCCATGGTGGACTGTATGTGTATGTTTCATTTCATAAGCAGGGTCATGCTTTAAACTTGCTTTAAATTTTAGTGCTTATAACAATATATACAAACTGAAATTTTTTTGTGTTCTTAGCGAGTCTTCAGTGTTTGTATTTGGCCTGTTGGCATTTTGGTTTCTTGAGTCTTTTTGTATTGTGGGATTTTTTTATTATTTTTTTTGCAGTGTTTTTTTTTCCCTTCTCTGTTCTGCGCTCTTCACACCACCTGCTTTTTCCTTCTCACTTTTCCTCCACACCTGCACTACATCACCCTCGTCAGTCCTGCCCTGCTCTCAGGGTTTTCCCCAACCTATTAGTTTGTGTACCTGTCCCCCACTGCTTGATTAGTTGTGTTTGTATTCGAGGCCGGATTTTTGTTGAATGTTGCCAGATCATTCGTTCAGTTGAGACTGTCCTGTTTTGCCTTGTCTGGTTGAATTCAGTCTGTAGTGTCTGGTGCTGCTGCCCTGTTCAGCCATTTTCTGAGTTACCTGTACTCCAGAGTCCATTTCTGTTATTCTATTGTTGTTATGCTTTGAGTCTGAATCTGATGATTATGAGCCAAGAACTGAAGTGTACACTCTAAAGAGTGATCTTATTATAGTAGTGAGTGTATGATGATGTGTGTTTCAATTTGACTGACTTATAAGAACAGATAAGCATAAACATAATCGATTCATATTTGTTTACATGCCTAGTATCTAGTTCTAGACCAAAAAAAATCTGAGCTGCATTCAGGGACTGTAAACAATTTATAACCGAAACATTTCACTGTGCTTTCCTCATCCCTCCCTCCTCTCCTTCCTTTGTCCCTCCCCCGTCCCCCACCTACCTCCCAGGCATCTTCCCAGGAAACAAAAGCTACACTTCATCTTCAAACACTGACAGCATGACAGGCTCAAATTAGGTGCCATTTACGTGTGTTTGAGTGACTTGTTTGCCGGTAAACCTAAACAGCAGGCAGACATTGGACTGAGACCCCCAGAAGTAATTTCATATTACAAAGTAAACCCAGAGCCTGCAGGTAAAATACTGTCAAAATGCTCGAAATTTGTGCTCCCTCTTTAATTAGACTCACTCTTACCTGTCACAGTGTTTGGCTCTCTCTCTCTTGTCATGACTGTATTTCCTGGATAGGTAGTGTCATTTAATGTATTTTCATTCGACTCTAATCAAAGCCCATTATTCACAATTTTAAAAGAGATGCAAGAGGGACAGCATGTTAATAATAAACTCTTAACTTATAATAACAAGTCATTCTGCCTCAGTTAGGACCTGGATTGGTAGTGTAGTAGTGGACTAAACTGCATATTTTGCCGATAAAAGTCTTACATGACATCCCTTTGTACCAAAAACATTAAAAAAGCAAACCACAGAGGAAAAGGTGAGCAAGGACGCTGAAACAGCTTAGACCTTCTTGTGTTAAACATGACCTTTTCTTACCAGCCAGTGTTGAACTCGACGTGGGCATCGAAGAAGCCGACGACAGCAGCCGTGGCCGCGTTCCAGCCGTGTATTCTGGCCCGGATCAGGCCCTCCCGTTTGCTGTTCCTCACAATCTTTACCAGACCGGGGTAGCGTTTGTTCACATACTGGTCCAAGTTGAATTTCAGCTCCACTGAAAAAGGGAAAAATAGAAAAAAAAAGGTCTACTTTACTTACTCATTACATATTGCTCAGTAAAAAGATATTTCTGTTTCCGACTACGCAACAGAAAAAGTAATAAGTTATACACAGCATATGCAAGACTTGAGTAACTGGGACATTTCTCTTCTTTTAGTTGGGGCTAGTGGCATCCTCCCCACATCTTCAGCAGCCGGTTGCACAAATTGCTGTCTGTGTTTCGTTGGAGCTTCTCCTCTGGGTTACTGCAGAGCGTTCCACTTTCTAAAGGTATTCTGGCGGCACACAGGCTCTGAACAGCATCCACACCTAGCTGCTGACTTTGACTTTGCAACATGATTCAGCCACTTTTTTTTTTATGTCTAGTCCCTTATCTGTGTGACTGGGGAGAGATTGTCAGGAGTCATTTTCTGTCTGAGAGTCCAAACATACAGCAGTGAGTGCTGCAGGAATCTGCAAATTTAAAAGCAGAGACCCTGGAAGCAAACAGGTTTTAGCATTTGACACCGAAAAAGCAACCAAATGCAACTATGGGTCATGGGTACTTGGTTTCTGTCTGTACTATAGATATGCTATTTTCTATTTCAAATCAAATACAAAATGTCTCCAATGAACCAAAGACATTTGCAGTAGGCTCTGTTCTGAGTGTTGCAGGTTTTGAAAGCGTACAACGGGACTCCATCATCAGCCGACCTTGCAGCTACAATATGATATAAGCTATTAGAGTTCAATAATTACTGGGCTTTGCTGGGAAGTTATGGGTCTCCCTCCGATCCTAGCAAATAAAACGTTGGACTGTATCCATGAGGAGAGTTATGGAGCAGGGAATACATTTTAAAGGACTGGCAGTGCAACATGGTAGAGGATAAATAACTATCCATCACGCTATGAATTTAAAATGAATACATAGTACACTGCGCAAGGAGCACCATGAATTTCTCTAACCATATGGAGGATTACTGAAGCTCCTGTGTTAATAATACATAGTAGAGCTATTGAACATGCTTTGGACTATTTCAAGTGTTTTTGAATTCACCTATATATAATACTCCCACGTATGCCTCCTAATGCCTCAAAAATAACCCAGAGGATTTTCAGTATGATCAGCCAAAGAACATCCGTTTACTTCTACTGCACAGACCACAGGACACATTCGTCTCAGACACTGATACTGATACTGATCTGAAATTGATCACGTTGGTCGATCAATAGCAGACTAGTCGGGTAAACTAGCTTTCCCACAAATGATGTTCATTTAATATTCAAAGCATTTGTAGCCAGAAGTAAAATGATACTCCTCATCCTGGCTAACCCGTGCAATTAGCCCCTCGCTGCAAGTAGGAAATGTTGGCACTGTGTATCGGCAGTAGACGTGTGCATTTGGGGAAATAATCTGTGCAGCAGCATGTCAGAGCGATGTCAGATCGGTTCATGTTTTCTAACTCCTGCACACTTAACCTACTTTTAACATTGTTACATCCACTTCATTTAAAATTCTGCTCTGGCAACTTTGCAACACATGCTTGACTTTTTTGTGACTCACTGACTGACATTATGAAAACAAGCATCAGGGAAATACTCTCTAACCCAAATTAAATACTGTCTTTTTCAACATATAAGCTTGTTACTCACTTGACCTACACTTTGGTCTTCACATTATTGTTCTCAGCCTCATTTAGAGTTGGCAAATTCTTTTATGGAAAATATGAAAATCATTGTAATACAATAGAATCAGTGCTTTTTTTTTTTTTTTTTTTTTTGTAAGCGCTCCAATGTGTAAAACAAATTTCCTGCAATATGTTGAGCAAATCAGATCAAATCAGCTTTCATCAGTTTTAATGTATGCAATGTTTAAAGTAATTCAGCTCGACTTTAAATTAATACTACAAGCTGTACTCAACTGGTGCTCAGTTTATATCCCATTTTCATTATATGAATCATTAAGTTACCAATTCAGTGGTGGTATTTGCTGGAATTTATTTCTGTAGGGGCTCATTAAGCCCTTTCTTGCTGCTAACATGGCGAACAACAATGAATTGGAGTCATCCTGCCTGACACACACACACACACACAGAGCTAAAGGTCATCAAAGGGGATGGGAATTTAATTCAGACTGCACTGCAACCAGTACTGTAAATAAACCTCTCAGCCACCAATAAATGTCACCACCTGTCCCGGCACAGGGCATGTGTTGCAGCAACAAGGCAAACATGCTTCCTGTGCATGATTCATTATGCCAGGAGTAAGTGTGTCTCTCTTCTCTCTGAGCCTAGTTTAAATGAGAGGGGACAGACAGAGCCATCCAGAAAAGGTCAAGCAGTGCAGCTTGCATGTTAATTGTCTAATGTCAGAGCAGAGCGCCTCCCAACAGCTCATACATCTGCACAAATTATTATTACTGTTAGTAAACATACAACGAGAACGACTGACGGATGTGTCAGTTCACTTAGTTCATTAAAGATGCAGCAGACAAGTGATCACTGAAAAAAATCAACACCTCAGTCATGAACCATGATGTAAGTGAAGTGCAGATGGCAACACGATGTTGAATACCAGTCTGTGTGACACTTTACAGCAAAGACTACTAAAGACGTGACAGAGGTTGTAGTTGTAACGCGAGTCTGGCTTTCTGTTTTACAGTCACTACATCAGTTTTTGAATACCAATTCATGATGTGCTATTGTAGCAAATCAATTACTCTTCAGGGTTTAAATGAGTGAGAATGGGATGCCAACTTTGTGATTTAAATAACAGAATATCAGACAATTATGCCATCTGTTGATGAAGGTGGTTACCCATTCCCAAAAACTAAAATTAAAATCCAATAAAACTTGCAATGGAATTATATTTTTCTTACGTTTCAGATGAGTGTTATTGTACATGCAAAGCCAGATTAAACATGGTTGACATTGAGATGTACTGAGACGAGTTTAAACTAACTCTCAGGCCAGAAATCATTGAAGGAAACTTCTCCAAAGGTAAGCATATAGGATATAGATACCCTAAATACCATATCTCTTTAGGAACTGAACTACGATTTTGATATTAGACCTAACTAACCCTGTAAATTTGACTTTATTTTATTTATATTTTTCATATGGCTATTTAGGTGCTAAATACTGCAGTATAGTGGTTATATACAGCGGGTTGCTAACTTCCTCCGTCTGCTGAACTAAAGCAGTAAAGTTGCGGGGAGTACACATTTGATCCATTGTTAATATAAAAAATATTGATTCCAGCAGCTTTAAAAGTACCAGCTTTCTTGCAGATAAATAATAGTTAATTTCAGTACTTAAATAATTTTATTATGGATTTGAGTGTAGAGGTGCCGAGTCTAACAAAGTCTTTTACACCCTTGCAAGAACAACAATTTGTGGGACGGAGTAAATGTAATATGTAATGAAATTGAATATCATCATAATATATAGCGTTGTCCTTCAAACTCAAACTGATACGATGACATAATGTGATGAGGTGTCGGCTTCCATTTTTGTGTGTTCATTGGCTTTTTAATGACTTCCTGTTTAATGGTAGCCTGTTAGAGCCTCAGTAGGGAGTGAGGATGTGCCAGTGGTGACTCCTGCTCGGCCTTCTTTCAGTATGTTATTTATGCGCCCTTTTCCTCTGCCAGCTTGAGGGAGGCAGGCCCGTAACTCTGTGCCAAGTTCAGGAGGGCCAAGTGTCGTCTGGAATCTAGTTCATTGTCCCTCCCTCTCCAAACAGGAAAGCTTTTGGGATGTGGAGCCAAGCATCGTCAGCTGCTGTGGGCATCATGGTGTGGAGGCAACTGAAGCATTTGCACACATTGCCATGGAGACAGTGGTACGCAGTAGTTTAGAAAAGGACAAGACAAATCCCTTTTTTTTCCCCTCTCTTTTCTCTTGTTTTAAAGCTATTTTAAAACCTGGTGTTCAAGAATCCACCCTCAGGAGTTCTACATCCCTTCAACTGTTACTCAAAAAAAATAAACACACACACACAACTGCGTCACAACACACACTAACACACATGCATATACCCAAGTATGCACACAACTACAGCATAAGAAGACTGGCTGCTCAGGCAGGAATCCAAAAACATCACACTAACTCATTAGTGTATGATGTATTAGTTCAGATTTCACTGGGGAAGACAAAACGTGATAAATTGGTTGACTGTCTCAACTGAATAAGCAAACCTGCAGCATTAGACAATGATTAACTGCAGGCTCCACAGGTTTTAAGGTTTAAAGTCAGAGAGGATACACCTCTAGACAAGATACAACTAATTATGTTGAAAAAAAAAAAAGGAAATGATCAGAAAGAAACCTTTACAGTGACTGGCTGTGGCCTCTAATTAGCAGAACATGATATTTACAAGTGGTGAACGTTTATAGTATTTTCAAAAGCTCTTAATGTCCTTACCGCTGTCACTGTTGTCGTCTACCAGGATGATCTCCTTGAGCAGATGTGCTGGTGTGTGGTTGACCACGCTGTGGACGGAGCGCAGGATAACTGACAGAGCCTCATTCACAAAGATGAAGACAACAGAGATCTGAGGAAGGTCCTCTGGATACGTCAGCAGTTTACACCTGTTAATAAGAAATCAACATGATTAGCTGAGGCTTTGTATAAAAGCTGAATAGAAAATGAAGAAGTAAAAAGGTATATCCAGTGCGTAATGATGACACAAACAACTGAAGCACTTGCCCAAAACAGGTGGAAATACAGTAAGGTATTCACAATTTTGCTCGGTAATCCTGGAAGTCCCTAAAGGATCCCAGAAACCTTAAAATGAAAACCCCTTAGAAAATCCATGGCTCATCCCTACACTTTAATGGACCCACTCAAGCTTTGATACCCACTCAAATACCCCTGGAGCCACCCCGAGGACCGTTGGGTGACCCTCAACCAACTTTGACAGCAACAGTATAAACCTCTCTCACAGGAAACAGTTTGACTTGTCATAGCAGCAAAGGCACAGATGCAACTAATTATATTAATAATGGCTCTGTTCCATTTAAGTGTGCCAGAAAGCATGTGCAGTACCAGGGCCCTGGAAATGACATATCTGCAATAAATGGAATGGAGACATTATTAATTTGATTAGTTACACCTGTTTAAAGAGAGTCAAAATTAGAAAGCTCTGTTAAATGGATGTGGCGTTAAGTTGTTCTTAACTTCTTCCTCAGTGGAACCAAATCAGCAAAATAAAAAAAAAATAAAAAAAAGTATTTTTAGTAAGACTTCATTTGAAGGGCTACTTCCATTTGATGGTAAAACTGCAGCTCCCAGACCTGGGTGTAAATTTCCAATACTGTGACACCCGATGCAGTGTACACTATAGCTCCGATACTAAAAACCATGTGTTGAGCAAAAAGTACATTTCTCCAGAGTCAGGAAAAGTATATATGTATTTTTTACTTGGGTATGACAGGCTTTGGTGGCTCACACTATGCTTGACATTATAAAGAAGCAGAATGTACTCATGATTTTTTTATTATGTTCTCATTCATGTAAGATCATACAATATTTAACTTAATATACAATATTTAACTTAATATACAATATTTAACAAAACTTGTGTTTATATACAGCTAATTTGTATTTGCAAATACATGATGTAAAAATCATAATCCCGCCCAGGTTAGATTTTCATCAATATAGCTGCAACTGTTCACTGAAAACACATGTTCATACTCAACATCCAGTGCTGTTAAAATGGTTGTACAATCTACAATATCAGTTTGGGGAAAATTTTAGAAAAATCATGTTTCCAGTGAGGGTCCAACCTCACCTTAGATCTAGAGATCTTAGTTATGACACAAATGAATAAGAGTGGCTGAATATGGAAGATTCAAACAAATACCTGCTCTACTGCATCTACACATTATATATCGAAACCAGGATATTAGTTTGCATAATATCTGTTCTCAAATCTGTCAAACCTCCATGTCATTTCCAGTAAAATACAATATTTTTTTTTTACACAGATTCACAGTGGCTTTGAAGTCAGAAATAACAGTGTTGACTGGACGGAAGCACTTAGCTGTTTCCTATGGCAACTGTGAACACACACACAAAGCCAACATCTTTTGAATCTTTCCACACTGCTCCAATTAGGCCCAACAGCTAACACACATTTCACTCACTTCTGCCTTTGTTTCTCTGTGTTTTCACATATCTTATTCAGCAGTGCTGAATCATTATGTAGGGATAATGAGGTGGATATTCAAACTGTTATGGGTAAATTATTAACATGTGAGTTTGACTATAATGAAACACTTGTAATATATGTGTAAACAAGTTATATTTACTGCAGCTTCAGTAAATGCTGCTAAGCTCTTGTTAAACAACCATGTAGGCTTGACATATTGCATTATCGAGGTGAAATATCATTCATTCCAGACCTATTAATACACAGTATATTGATTTGTCAGAATTGATCAGTCTCACGTGCTATCACAGATTATTAGATGTTCAAGATTCAAGATTCAAGATTTTTACTTGTGATAGCAAGAGAAAAATAATTCAGTGTTGAAAATCAACAACTTGGCAAAGATAATATTTAAATGTACAGTCAAATCACCCTGAATCAGAAACAGGCGCTACTGTGAGGAACATCTTTAATCTCAACTATTAAGACACAGCAAACGTTCTCTAAATGCCCAAATGAAATTGCAGCGTTGCATACAGTTTTTGCAGCTTTTATGGTTCACCGTGTTGTCATATTCTAAGATGTTGGTATCAAGTCTAAATTCTGGTCAAGTAATGCTACCTTAAAAATATTTTTGCTCAAAGACATCACGCTTGCTGCTCTTCCATCCTTGCTGTGAGCCATCTGAACTCTACTGGTGCTCGGTGCCCTGATAACTCGATGAACAGGAATGTCAGCTTGAGTCAGCAGCATCCATGGGGTCAGGCCACGGGGGGGATGGCCACACAGCAGATGGATCCCAGAATGGTGCTAAAGTTACATCCTCCTCTCTCCATCCATTGAAACCCTCCTCGAACTACACAGCCACTGGTTTATGTGCGTCCATGCGTGTGTCAAGCATGTGTTAGCAGGTTCTCACCTTTCAAGAATGAGAGAGAAACTGAAGAATGACACAGCTGACATCTTATTTATTTGTGAAATTAGTAATTAGATAGATAGAAATTTGAGAGTTTTCCAGCCACCATTGCATTGTGATTTAATTATTGTTTTCTGAAATTTAAGCTAAACAGGCCTGCATTTCTTGTCCACATAGTATTAAACAAGATATGATTATACCGAGAATTAGCACAAATGTATCTACAGTCAGAGAAAAGTAAGCCTCCAAGTAGTTTTCTATGCAACAATGATCACTTTCACCCCTCACCCTCCTGTCATTCATTTTGACATTCAAAAATGTGTGTTGCATTTACCGAGAACAGCTGCATATTCAGCCATTTACAGTAATAATGGCAAACTGCTGGTAAGTCACCTAAAGCTGATGGCTCTGCACTGTGGCCGCTTAAGGTAACATTAGTGTCACAGACTGACAGGGTAGACACATTTCTGAATCCTGGAGGTGACGACTGTAAAACGCTGATAATGATGATGTGCTTAAATGTTTAACTGGGAGATTGCCACAAGCTTTCACCAGATGTTTGTCTTTACATTTGACAGCTGTCACGTTACCTGCTAACTACTGTAGAAAACTATTTGCCTTTGTCATTTTATACTTTGAATGGCAAAAAAGACATTCCCTATTGTGTTTCTTTTTCCATACCCCTGGCCAGGCAAATAGTATCAAAAATATACCTGAATGTCTGCTTTGTATGACACTAAAGCAACAGGGCAGAGTTAAGCTTCAGGTATACAACATTTGATTTTAAAGTGGAAATAATACAATACAGACTGAGAAGCACTCAAACATCATCTAGCATATTGGCATTGATTAATGCATGGGAAATCTGCTGCCTAGTCTTATTGACCAAGTAGGCTAGTGCTTGCTGTGGACTAGGAAAGCTTAATTTCATGCACTGTTATCAATCACTTCTATTACCGCAGCCCACATGCATTTGACAGCAGAGGTAATAAAAGTGGGGAGAAAAAAAACTAAACCACAGAGAGTGTTTATGATGGAGCACACTGCATACGTCTATCTATATCTTAAGCCCTTCTCTCACGCTCTATTCATAAGAGTAAATGCACAAGTGTTTTGATTGATAACTCCCCCCACTGTATCATTTCAGTGCTTCCCCGTGCATTTATTCTCTCCCTCTGCAACTCCTTTGTTCCCTCTCACAGCTTTCTCTATTGCCTCTCTCAATCAGCCTTGCCAGGTCTATAAATACAGTGACAAATCTGGCAGTGAGTTTGTGGGGGGATTTTTTTTTTTTTTGCACCGCAGTTCTGCTTCGCAGAGCCTCAGCCAACACATGGCAACTACGCAAAACAAAATAATGTATATTTCACTCCTCTTTATATTATATATATAGTTATACGACTGGTGGAGAGACTGCCTTTAATGAATATTACTACAGTAATATCTTGAAAATGTCAGCGGGGCAAAGCTGCTAGTTGAGATGTGGTGTGAGGCTGGATTTCAGTGTCAAGATTGTAAAGTAATATTGTAGTTCCATTGCCCTGGTTACTGGATCCAATTTAGGGCATTGCTCAACCTTAAATTTGTACCTGTCTGCAGTAGCAGGGAAGCCTTGTAAAGCCATAACAGGATGAGCGATCGACTCATCTGTTTGTAATGGGACTGAGCTCACTGGCCAGCGCTCATAATTTGACCCGGAACAAGCTTTGACAGAAACAGAGCGCCAGAGTAAGATGTATTCCTATCACACCTCCCTCCGCCAGCCTGCACCCCCAGCCGCTCCTTCTAACTTTTTACCCGCTAGCGGCTCTTATGCACTGTGAAATTTCGCATTAACCTCCCATAAACCTGGGCAGTGCAGGCAACACCAAAGCAACTTTCCAATCCACAAGCACTCCACTCAGAAAGATAATCGTTTGCTTTGCACAACACCCCACCGTCGCCCCAATCCTGTCCAGGAGATAAACTCCAGAGCAACAATTTGTAGCAGGAGCTCCTGCAACACGGAGACCTTACGATCCCATTCTGCAGTATCAGACACTTAGGAGATGAGGTAAGTCTCCCTCATAGTCTTCTGTGGTTATCACCCTACCACAGATAGACAGACACAAGACGAGGGGTCCTTGGGGAAGCAGAGCATCTGTTGTGCTTCCATGCAGTTGTTGTTTTTTTTTTGAGAAAATATAAAGCAGATTTTTGGCAAAGTGACAGTAAAAAATAGAGGTGAGATTAAGAGTAATTGGATAAGAATCCTCTTGGAGGAGGAGGACTGGTGGGTGAAAAGCAGGTTTGATGCCTTGAATTGCATTTTTCTATCTATGAGTCACAAGAGTTACATTTAACGTTTGTTTTTGGGCCATCAGTAATCTTAACAGCTTGTCTATCTTTATTGTTTTTCTCTCCACAGCCCAATGAGCTGTTATCGTACCTAAGCCTCCCAAGGACAATGAACGGCAGGCTCAGAGTCATCGTAACATAGAGCCTACTTAAGTCCTTTGTATCTCAGTTAAGAATGTCAGATGCAGAAGGTAAGGGCAGGAGAGAGAAACACAGGCTGGCAGGCAGCGAATGGGGATTACAGGTTTTTGTGCGAAAGACAGTTGAGTCTGTAATTATTATGAATTGGTTTTGCTGCAGACAGGCAAGTTGGAAAAAGAGAAGAGACTTGAGATTGTGTAGATTATTCAGTCATGGCGGTGGACTTCACTGTCTTTATCAAAGTCCTCTCTGCTCAATGACTCCTGCTCAATTAAAAGCCCATTAGACAGGAGGTACCTGCATTTAACCTCACTTCTGCAGTGCTGAGGTCACTTTTTGCCCATTGGACATAATTAAAAATTAAAATATGTGACAGCAGTTTATAGAGATTGCTTATAATCTTATGAATTGAATTAAACAGGTTAGTTGTTGGAAAGCTCCCTAGACGTCCTGACTAGTACCACAACAATGCTGGCAGTTACAGTACTGTGCTGGTTGGCCTCTCGAGAAAAAACACATTTTATTTCTGCGAACAATTCCTTTTACTTGTTAGAGCAGTGCTTTGATGTTCCTCTTGTTCTTCAAAATGCTGTTTCAGTGACAGAAACAGAAAAGAGGAAGAAAACTATGTTTGCACTTTGCCCCGTATTGATTTCCATTATGTCCCACAACAATTGTTTATCATACAGCGTAGCTATTGGTTACCTGTCATGTATTGAAGCTTTACATTGTTCTAAATGACACGCTCTGTTTATATTCTAACACTGTGAGCTTGTTTATAGACGCACAAAAACACATGATGGACTGATGCACAGGGAAAGAGATCAAGGGGGAGGGGGCTGGCATCCTATCGTGTATGAGGAAAAGCCTCAACCATGTAACCACTATTTAACATAGCAAAGAAGGTGGCATTCAAAACTGGAAACAACCACTTGAGCAAACCCCCAACGCTCACTTCCCTTTTGTCTCACATCTCATCCCATTTTTTTTTTTTGAATTAGTTAATATCAAAAAAGGAATTTCTTAAAACCCTTTCATTCCAGAGGCACTCTCAACTGACTTTATTAATTAGCCGGCTCCTTTTTATTCAACCTCCTCCTTCCTGTTCCACCCTTGTCTAATATTTTCTGGGTGTATAAAAAGAGCTCGGAACAAAGCAGCATGGATGAAATGAATTGTTATCCGCGCTAAAGCCCTCAGAAACCTCTCTTGGTCGTCAGATATCCTCTCGGTGTCTGCCTGTCGCCATTGTTCTATGACATTGTGTAATATAAATGCCACTGGCAGTCCTGATTACTGCACCTCCCCTCCCTAACCCATCTCCTGCAGAACCGTATCACAGCCGTAGAGTTCACTTTCAAAATATTACATTTATTTTAAGACCATTAAGGCTGCTTGCTGGGTGTCCACTGGGTTTCATTCATAAATTTTTTTTTTTTTTTACGGTAACACTATTAAATGGCTCTTCAACTATCACCACATCGTATTGTCCACTTCCTTTCATGTATGGATTAGGCATTTCAAAAGTATTTTCCTTTTTTGTGAGACTCCCCATGGTCAAGGCCCTAAAATGCCCTGTAGCCAAACTGACAGAACTGCATTGACTAAAGAGAGGCAGAAGGATTAAGTGGTGTTAAGACAGAGGAAGAAGATGGAAAGTATCAAACATGAAGTAAGGGAGACGGACAACTACCTGCAAACCAAGGGTCAGGGGCGACTGAGGGTGTAAATAGGCTACTTTTTTGTAGCTTGAGTCCACAAATGTGGTCCCACGAGCGTTGTAACGATCGCATGTTTGACCCTCCATACATGTTTGCAACTGCTCAACACTTGCTTGCTCATCAAAGCCATTACCTGTGATTGGCTGTTTGGTTTGATCACTGACACAGTCGAAGACGGGCAGTTGCCTGAGAGAACAACTTTAGATCCAAGCTGGATAGATGTCAAATCAATCCGTTTTGATAGGTTCTGATTCCAGTATTGCACTTGCAACAAGTATTAAACACATGCAGTTAGATACAATTCAAGACATAGTACTTGACATAATTCAAACAACATTCAGAATTAACGGGGATAAAAATAAAAATTCACGTGGATTCCTGCACATATTTATGTGGATGGAAATAAGCCAGTAGAATATGCAAAAGTAGAAACAGAGAGAGTACAGAGAGACATAAAAGGCTGAGGTTAAAAATATAATCAAATCTCAAATGAAAAGGAAAGGAAATGACAGGACGAGGGGGATAGAGTAAATAAGGGCCAATACTACTAGAGCATTCAAAGAAAAGAAAAGCGAAATGAGAAAAGCAATAGAAATAGAAAGGAGGACTTTATATTAAGGGTGAGGACTGGTCACACCGGTCTGAAGAGTACATTAAACATAATGAAATTTTATACTATATACTAGATATCAAAAATTTAAATTACACTCCAAAAGGAATGACAGGACACTCGATATTAGAGAAATGTGGATGAGTTCAGGTGTTGTAAGGTGCAACACAGGAATTAATAGGAATTTAATATAGTAGTAAAGTAACCTTTTTGATCCCATCCAGTTCTGTTCTGTGGGGTTGTATCACGTGTATACACCTGATTTTTATGTGTACAGATTTTGAGGCTAATTAAATAAGTTGAATAAAAAGCATAAGCTTCTGTCGTTGGTCACGTGAACACTTACCTGCAGGCCATGGCAGCCTCTCAACACTCTCCCTTATGAGGAGGTACTGTCATTTGGGCAAGTTAACAACATGCCATGTGCCAATGGAAACTGAGGGCAAAATTATTGTTATAAACCACCAGGTGTACAAGAATGTCCCCCACTGGTAGCTATTAAATTTACAAGGGTGCATTTTTCATTTGCATTTTTCTGTTTAATATGGAAACCAATGGGAAGCAGATTGTAATCCATATGACATATCACATCAGCAACCCTACAGCAGGCAGTGGATCCAATGCTCTGCATAAAAAGGCTTGAATTAAAACAAAAGTGCAAAGCATCCGCCAACCTGCCACTAACATCTGTAGAGGATGCAGCAACCTCTACACTACCATAGTGCTGTTTTACTGTACACCTTGTACTGCAATCCTGCTTCTATTTTGGCAAAGTAAATGTCCTGGAGAAGCACCAAAACACCAAAAAGAAGAAGAGGATACAAAAAACACTGTGTGCTTAATGAAAATGCCTGTTTCCTGGCAAAAAGTCCTGTGGTACATTGTGTGCCTTCACAAAAATAGAGCCCATCAACTGCTGCAGGGATTAAACTGGCAAACCTTCCAGTTACAAGTCTAACATTACACAACGCTGCCAGGGGAAAAACAGGTGTCGAGCTGTAGTTGGAGGGAGAGTGTACGTGACAAAAAAATTAGAAGAAAGCAGGCAGTAGACATACTTTTTAGGCCTGTAGTCTGGGATGCTCCTGTCCAGGGAAATGCGGTCACTGAGCTGAGCGTTGTAGCCATACTCCTCATACTTCCCCTCGGCATCACGACTGTCCTCTCCCAGAGTGGCAGCAGCTCCCCCCTGGCCAAGGCCTCCGGGTCCCTCTACCAGCCCCATGGGCTTTGCCAAACCTGCCAAGAAAATGACACACCAGTGCAAACAATCAGGCCGATGGCAGTGGGTGCAGGCAGACAGACACAGTGCAGGCAGAGACAGGTGTGCAGAGACAGGTGAGCAGAGACAGGTGAGCAGAGAGGCCGTGCAGAGTCAACTCTGATTTATTTATATAGCGCCGAATCAGAACACAAATTATCTCATGTCATTTTTCATATAGAGCAGGTCTAGAGCACAGGTGTCAAACTCAAATTCACAGTGGAAAGTCACACGCCAAACTCAATATTTATTATAAAAAAAATTTACCACAACTGATATGTAATGTTTAACCTTTTCATATGGAAACAAACTTTAGTTTTACTTAAAAAACACAGAATCTGGAACAACCAAAGCTTGATATTACAAACAAATAGGAAATTACATTTGTAATAAAAGACACATCAGTGGTATTAATTTCTGATTTAAATACAATAAACTATGCCTCTCACTGTTTCCTTCGAAGTTTCTTTTTGAAGTTAATATTTTTCAAAAAAACAAACAAACAAACAACAACAACCAGAAATAATTATTTAATTCAATGAAAATCCAACTTTTCAACTATTAACAGTCCATGTCTTGGAGTAGAAAAAGCGCATAAAGAAAACACATTCAAGCTCAGTTTGCTACACCGGTATTTACTCTGGTCTAAGCCAGATACCAGATGATCCACAGACATGACAAACAGCTCCGTCCTTCATATTCGTGAATAGATAATCTGCCTCCCACCTGTCTTGAAAGCTCCTGTTGTCCATCTTTCGTTTTGCCATTTATATGAAGTCATTAATTTGCCCGATGTGACTGTAGCCTGGTTGTTAATGACTGTCAACAGGAAATGAGGGTCGCTTGCTGCTCGCGACTCTGCGCCATTATAGTAACAAAGCATTCTGGGATTTGTAGTATTAACGCATTTGAACTGATCTCTCGGGTCTGAGTGTGACATATGAGGTGTAGACCACACTCAGAGGGACAGATGACTGGCTTTCTCTGGCAGTGTGAGGGGGGTATGTATGGCAGCTCCAAGACCCAGCGGGGCTCATCCATAGGGCATCCTTACACTGTGACAGAGCTCCAAAACACCCGTATGGACATGGATGTCACAGGGCTGAGCAGAGCAGAAGCAAACTACAGCAGTACACAGCTGTAAATCACAGACAGAACATCAGGTCTGAAACTGTCTGTGGAAAATCCAGTGAGAGAGGGATTACAGATTGATTATCCCTGATTGCTTGGGATATTTGCACTATGGGAATGACAAAAACAAGCCTTGGATTGTAATTTTCTTGATGCTGTCAAATCAAATCAAAAACTAATATCTTTTTTAAAAAAAAATAGATGGTAATCATTTAATGCAATATAATGTGAGTATAAACAGCAAGTGTTTGCATTGTCAACGAAATCCCCTTGATTTATTATATTTTTAGTATAGACTAAAATATATTACACTAGGATAAACAAAAAGTCACCAAAAAATGACCAATAATTGCAACCTGGTTGACCACGAAGGAGTTTGTAACCCTAGTCAGAAGGCTTGTCCGTGTACATTACTATATTTCTCCAAATCACTGGCATTATGTAACGTTTGTAATGTCTATTTTCCATTTGCATCATCAATTTATTAAAATGAATAAATATGATTCTATTCCTCTTTGCTGACCATGTTAATAATAATACATTTATCTAATGGCAGTAATTCTCAACTAATTGTCCAGAGTATTAATGTTATTTAAAACAACTATCAATTTAGTGATGTAAATTAATTAATTAATTAGGTAACAAACAATATATAGCAACTACATGTGTTAAATGTACAATTATGGATATGACATAGCTGAAATAATAATAATGGCTCGTTCCTGATCTAACTATGCATCTATAGGTGGTTTCTCTGCATTATCCAGACATAGAATCAAAAACCATTTATATTGAAACAAGGATTTAATTAAACCGATTCTGACTGAAATACTTATAAAGCTTCATTCAGTTTTAAAAACACAGATTTCTACAGAAATCTTTTGTCCATCAAGGAGCTACCAGATGTTGCACTGAACCCCTAATGGCTCTACATGGCTTATTATTGAAGCATTATAGAAGAACCAAGTGGACAGTGAAGTGGCTATTCAGGCAGTGCTAGATAAATCCTGATAAATCCCGGCACTTTTAACCACAGAAGAGTCACCAGACTGCCTAAATAGGTGAATGAGAGCCAGTCGTTGGTCAGCCCCATCATGCTTAGTCTTTTTGGTCCAATATAACTAAATTAAGCACTGGATTTAATGTGTCGGGTTTAAAATACCCCTCTGCTCTCATTAAAGTGACCCGTGACTGTGATTTCCAACAGAGCATGACTTTGGTACTGTGACACTGATATTTTCAAAAAGGGAAAGAGAAAATAATATACAATGTCAAAAAGGAAACCTCCTGACAAAAAAAAAACACAATTACAAGGGTTCTGAGGGGGAATGAATCTCATGATTGACTGGACATCACCTGCATTGTTACTTATTTGTTTTGGATCCTCCCCTTGACTTTGACATTGGTAATCTGATTATGGGTGTGTTTCCACAGACCAATGAGTCAGTCATTAACATCCCACATCAACCATGATTTCAGGCTTAATATGTTAATGGAACAATTTTTTTTTTTTACAGAGCCCAAGTTGCACATTAAGATTGGAATTAGTAATTACAAATTATGGTAAACATAACGAATGGTGCATCCTGTTTATCAAGCAGTCCGGCTGTTCTCTACTTTTAAACCAAAAGCAACTGAATGAATAATGTGTTGTACTATATAATATCACTGTCATTGAATAAGTGGCCAACAGCTCTGAAAGACCTTAGCACTGTAATTTTTCTTTATCCTTTACTCGAACAACCTCAGTTGTGCTGAAAGTGCATTATATTCTAGGTCAACTCTGTACTGTACATTTAACTTTACTGTAGTTATGTGACAATGCAAAATAAAGTGAGAGCAACTGTTGACTTCTTAGAAATAAACTACTGTTCTACATCTACTGTTTCTTATATACTAGCTACAGAAAATAAAACTCTGACACAGGGACACAATTGTTATCCAACAAATCTTTGTGATCAATGATACACATAAAAGGCACATTTTTGATGTAAACCATTCAACATTTTACAGTAAATCAGCAAAAAAAGAAATAAATTAATTATAAATCTAGGACAAATTAAAGATCCTCCCAAAAATTTCAGACCAATGTCCCTTCAGCAAATAGAAAAAATACATAACCACCCCCAGTTCTGTCTGTTTAAAGGGTTTCAACAAGAGCATTTTGTCAGCGTTACTCACATCATTCTCTGCCGGTTTGACTATTGTTTGACTATTTATAATTCCTTGAAACCGCAGGATAATGTCAGATAATTGTTATGCGAGCCAAGCTTCCTCTGTGGCCTCCACCGAAAAATCGAGCTGCGTCTGTTCTCCATATCAACAGATGGACACACAGACAGTAAGTAAACAGCGCATACCAATGAAGAGCTCAGCTCTCAGCTTCACCCCTCCAGGAACCACAGAGTAATCACCATATTTGGATGGCCTCAAATCCTCGGGTGCTACTGAAGATTTGTAATTGGAGCTGAATGGTTGCAAACTGCCTTCTCCCGTGAGAGGGATTCAGCATGCGCTGCACCAGCCATCGTGGTGGCATTTTGACAAGTATGGGTGGGGTTCATGTCATGGACTAGCCATCTGGCATAGCGGCTCATGTCACACAATAACACAGATACCCTCCAGAGCCGGAGTCTTGAGTCTGGAGGGCCTCTCTTTCTCTGCATGAGTCTTGGAAGCATGACAATGCCTGCCAGCTTTGTTTTCTGGTCTGACTGATTGAAAGAAATTCTATTATAGAATGAGAGGTCCCAGAATAAGGTCTGAAAATCTGATCTTCTGGTGTCTGTCTGCAGTACTCACATAAGTTAAAAAAAATTCTAGAGAAACAATCTGAAGATAGCCCTGCAGCACATCGATGCTGTTTCAAAGCTTTAACTGGAAGATTTGTCAATCTTTTGTGGGCTTCTGTTATTATGTAGCCACAGATGAAATCCTGTTTTATAATGCCTGGTAGTAAAGTTGCTATGTCTGCTTCTGATTAATCTTTTATGTTTTTCTACATTTAGTTTTCTCTTCTTGTGAAATGTGTTTGGTAGAAGGTAGAAGTCCATCCATCCATCCATCCATCCATCCATCCATCCATCCATCCATTTTCTTTACTGCTTATTCTCTAGAGGCTTGCGGGGGAGCCGGATCCACTCTCAGGTGACATTGGTCGAGAGGCGGGCTAAACCCTGGCCAGGTTGCCAGTCAATCACAGACCCTTTTAACGCAATTCTTGAAGAAAAGAAATGGACCGTGCACATCGGTGGGTTAAGCATCACACTAACATTGTAAGGATTCAGAGCTCTATTCCCCATATGACAAATTAAAAATGTATGCACCTGTGAGGCACTTTGTAAAAAAAAAAAGCTTTCAGCAACTGGGCTGTTATGTCCTGGTCAAAAAAGATGACAATGACTGAAGTGAAAATGTTCTTAACATCATTGTAGTATTTGATTAAACCACTTAGTCAATTGCTCAAATATTTTCATGCATTTTCTTGTAAAATATTGTTGAATAAACTATTTTTTAATGTGAGATTCATACTTCAAATGGCACCTTAACATCATCATCAGCTTCATCCAAAGCATCAGCTGGATGTGTATCCTTAACACCAATTTAAATCTTATTGTGGCCGAGAGTACAAGGCAGCTATAAATTATAGAGCAGCCTTCAGAATGTGTCTGATTTGGCCTTTATAACATAGAGTCTCAAATTCAAAGATGATCCCATTTTTAATGAATGATTTAAGAGCAAGAGTGGATTTATGTGTGTCCAAAGTGAAGCAGCAGAGTTCTAAATATTGATGATGAGGCTGGCTGGGGATGTTGTTGTTGTTGGGGGGGTGGGTCTATATTTGTTTACATTTTGGCAAATCCACATCATGAAAAGTTAGGCTGCATTGAACATTAATAGTTCTTTTTCACATACTGCAACTATAAATATACAGACAACAATCACCTGGATTACTTTTTTACTATCTGGTGACCATAAGGCAACATTTGATTATAACCTTTTGATTAATTTCTAAGATAAACTAAGGATAAGGGTTGCAAGGCTAGTGGAGGCTGTATCAATCAGGTCAATTTAGTGGAGAGAAAAAATATGTTCATATGCAGCTTATGTATTCAGAGTGCATCACCTGTTCATCTCCAAATAATGTATTCATATTCAGTTACATAATTAGTATATTTTCAAAACATTTATGTACCATGTTGTCAAACTCAGGAAAACATGTATAAACAATCAAAGTGAAGAGAGTCAAAGAAAATTCATATATATCATAAATAATCCAGTTTGGCAAACTGGCCTATGTCGCTTCTGCATAGGATGTCATCATCACATATTGGTAATGTAATCACTGCATGACCGTAGACCAGCAGTGTAAATAAGACGACGAATCTCTCCATCTGAAATTACCATTATTGTCTGACGGCTGATTGTCAGGTGAGCCATTGAATTCATTATCATGATTCCTTAAGGCTGAGCAGAATTGATTCTTATCTGTTTCTGAAACTGTTTTGTCGACCTGCGGCTCATCTACATGTCATTATTGGAATATATTTCATTTCATCAGGCTCCCTCTGCCCTGCGCCGTGCTGTGATGTGGCATCCCTGCAGCCGCCGCCATTACACACTGCACAACACTGCGATGAGTATCATTAGGATATAGTCACGGCATCAAGTGTACGTCAGCGTGGAAGAGAGTGTGACATTTTTCATTTCTCATCAGGTCCCCAGCAGGATTAGCATATAAACAGCATAGGTTTCTTTGCCATAATTGGGCATTATAGATAAGAAGCGTATCTGGTGCTGCAGCTGGGCCTGTAAGGCTGCCATCCCATCAGCGCCTACACACTGGGAGAAGGCCACGAGTGACATGCCTGGCTGATGACATAAGTCTCAGTGTGACCGTACGCTGTGGGACAACAGCCGAGCTCAAACAATGACACATCCATCGTTGGTCAGAAGTGTAGACTGAATAGTGTCACATTCACTTGCTAAAAGCCAATATCTGTTTTTTTCATCATGTTATTTTCTCTTCCTGAATAATGACAGCTAGTCTTATTTGTGTTTAGAGTTCATTTAGGCCAGTCACAGGTCTTGAGCAGGTAAGTACCAGCAAGTAGATATTTCCTGTTTCTAATGCAGTACTTAAGGTCAAAGCACTGCTTTATAAGCTTGTTAACAAGCTTAAAACCCTCTCATGTGATTACCCAAAGAGGGTGGCATCCACAGCAGAGCAATGCTGCTGATAAACCCTTATGTTGCTCATTTCTGCACAGAATGGGCTGCTGATAAAGCTTGACCGTTGTTTTTTGCTGGGAGTTCAGCAACTATCCATCAGACAACCATAAAAGAAGAATTCCCCAACTTGTTTATGTCCTTCAAATCTAATTGGACCTTGCTGCAACTCCCATGATATGCCATTGGTAGGCAATAAACAACAGACGGAATGGGCAATTACTTCATATTGCTGTCGGACAAGGTAATAGTTATTGGCACGCTGAGTCCTCCTCTCACCATAGTTAGTCCCAATGGCCATAGAATACAATTTGTGGTCTGTGCATGATTTAGAAAAAGTAGCAGTGACCTGGGACATGAAAATATGTATGATTAAGTATGCCATTAAACAGCTCAAGACAAATCATGGATGGATTGTGAGCATTTCCAACCTGTGTGCCATATGTACATGTTGATGCTGTCAAAAAAAAATTGATTCAGAACTACTGTACATTTACTGAATGCTTGATTTACATGAAATGTTGATTTACATGCAGTGCAACAGCCTGACACTGAACATACTGTAATTATTACTGATTTGATCTAATTTAATCTTCCTAACCAGCTCTTCGAGATGCATTTAGCTTCAAAATACATTTTTTCAGCATATCACCAGAAAGATATTAACAATCCTACATAGAAGTATAGCAGCTCATTGAACTGAGGGCACACCAGGTGCTATAGTGACTTACTAAAAAAAGAAAACTGCCAGCTTTGCACTTACAGTATTTTGTGGCTTGTTCCTCTCTTCAGCCCATCATCAAATGTTACTCCACTTGTGAAAGACTTGCAAATGATGTCCCAGCGACTAGGACTCAACTCTTACACAGAGAAGGCAGTTTTAAGAACAAATTACGAAGCTGATAGATGTTCGTGTAAAACAGCTGACTCAATAAGCAGCTCTCTTGGCTGTGTAAGTCTAGTTAAAGAGCAAGTAGATGCCTTTTAGTTAACAACCGGGAGAAAAAAGGTCAATTACACATTACCAAATAAAATTCTGCAAACTCATTTTTTTAAAATCCACCCATTCAAAACTGGCATGATACAAATTTATATAATTTATACACATTTTCAGTTGTGACGAGCCCACTGTATGATCTCACTCCTAAAATCATTGTACAGACAGTGTGTTTCTGTACCTTGACAATGACACAGAGTTCACTGGCTCAGCTGCATTGTCACTATATAAAACCAAGTGACTGAGAGGATGCATTGTACTTTTTGAGAGGCAATGCCTTCTCTCCGGATGCCAGATGCCAAGCATAACTCAAAGTGACAGAGTGACCCTCGAATAGCTGCTGAAGCGCAGACATAATAACGCGATCAGGAACAGGAGCAATCCAGAGTTGTACTGCTTCGGGGCCGTGAAACTGTGATACGTCCTTAAGTAATGATTGGTGAAGAAAAAGTCAAACAGGCTGTCAAGACACTTTTTCTGGATTTTCTAATATAACAATCCATTAGAAGTGGATACTTTATCTACAATAGAAGCATTTTCGAGACTTAAAGGGTAATGCTTATTTTCAGCATAGCACAGTTTCTTGAATTTACGATGCCGCCTTAATAAGTTTCCGGCATTGGAACTAAAATTAAAGGTGTATTCAGATATCTGTCACTTCTACTGGTGACCAGTGTGAAATACAACAACACCACGAGAACGTGCCTCCTCCCACATAGCCCCCATCCCATCATCCTGAGCTACATTGTATCTGCAATTTACATGAATGATAAAGTCCCAGTAGAGAACAGTAAACTAGTGAATATAGATTGTCTTTACTAATGGATTAGGAATTAATCAGCAACACCTTACAAAGCAGTAATATTTCACCATGATCAAAATGGCTGGATGGCTGGATGGTTGGATGGCTGGAGAACAAAACATTTTAGCTTTCATTGATGAAGTTTCACTGGCTCCAAACATGTCCTGCATCACACTGATCTAAAAGGGAGTAGGAGATTTGAGGTTTTCTGAAGTTAGTTGAAATACCCATGGTTGAGGGGTTTTATGTCCAAAAAAGTGTTTGGGCTAGAACATACTTTTCAGTAAGGTGCAAATGTGGCACCTGGTGGAATAATCACTGAGTCACTGCTATTTATTGGCAAGTCTATCAACTCCCTGCAGATATTTTATGATCTACTTGTACTGTAAGGTAGTGAAGCCCTTCTGTGGCATTCACATACAACACCACTGACATTGTCTTGAGAGACAGTCACAACAGCATGAGAATTTTTTTTCTTGTGATCTCTCTTATTCTCAATATCCTTGAGTGAACACTGTGCAGTCGTCAAATACATCTACATTTCAAGAACTGTGTTTCTTTCAATGCAAAGATGATCTGTGCAAGTGTGTTAATTACAGATGTATTAAATGACTACATATTGCCAGGGAGCTGGTTATAAAAAACATGATATATATATATATACTGTAAGCAAGTAACTATGTTCAAACATATTTGAAAATAATGCTAAACAAAACTATTTTGATCTAGGATCTTGCACAGCAGAATATGATCATGCACTGGACAGAGTGTAACCTGATTTTAAAGATTGCTGCTCTGCTGAGGAGACTAAATCCGCCTCCCAGACTAATGGCCATGTAATGAAATACGAGTCTGTCATTCTGTTATAGATACATTAGACTCTCCTTCAAAAACTCAGACAGCTGGATAAATCTGATCAGTTTTCACTTCAGTGAAATGACAAAAGCTGCTGCTGAGTTGCAGACTTCCTCCAAGTGTGATTCTATAGAGAACAGACAGACACTGATGCTTAAAACATAGGTTTATGTGAAGTTTACAGCGAGTCAATTATGGGTTAGGGATGTCACAGTCAAATAGGCTGTTAAAGTAATGGTCTAGTAAAGTCTATCAGCACAAATAGTGTAGCCACATATAGCAAACACTATATATGCACTATAATACATCACACTGCTTCATTAGCTTCTTAACAAGCAGGGTTAGTGCTTTAGAGGCAGCAGACTTCTAATGATCAAGACGCGTGACACTGTTTTGTGTGTAAAGATGGTGCTGCTTTTCCAAAGAAATTAGGTTAAACATTCCCATATATATATAAACACTCATATATATGAACAGTATGCATGAGTGATGCTTCAGGTTTACGGGAAAACTCAGATCATTGCAGTCTGCCAGTTAAGTCACAACAGTGTGCTCGCAATGATCTTCATTTGATGATGACCTCTTTGCCACTAAACCGCAGGATTTGCTACTGTGCAACGTTATCAAGATTATTTAACCCTTCCCTACCGTTTAACTGATTGTAGACCACATCCTCAAGCCTCTCCAGCCTCTGGAGAATAGACTGTCTATCCACCAAGTTGGAAACTTTGCCATTTCTGGCTCGTAGCCTCTGGTCAGAAATACGCCCTATCTGGATGAGCTCCTCGGATCGGTCCTGGATCCTGCAGTAGACCGAGAACAAGATAATCCCCACAAACACGAGAATGTTGACGGTCAGCAAAGTTTTGATTTTGCGTGCCACAGCCATGAAAAATAAATATTGTCTGGCTGACACAGTCAAGCCGAGCAGCTGTCCATGTGCGGTGGCCTGCTTTGCCACCTTACTGTGTATTGCAGGAGGAGGATTTTCGGCTCCGAGAGAGAAGGTCAACTCGTAGAGACCCGGGCAGCTGACTGATCCGTTCAGCACCACGGACAGCTCAGGAGGCTGCGCTCACTCGGTAGCGGCGCATCACATCTGTCACATGGAAGTTCAAGGTGGGAAAGGTTGAGCGATGCTTTGTATGGCTTTCACTGCCCCGAGGAAAAGCTGCTAACGCTCTGCCGTCGTTTGAGCTACATATTATATCTGAGAGATGACGACAGGGAAGGCATTCATCCTCTTGAACAGCCTACGGCAGTTGCAAAGCATCTATCCTCCGCAGCGTGATAAGTCGCCAGTTCTTTAGCCCCGATATGTCTCGTCCATCTTACAGGAGACGCACTACAATAACCGCTGGTGGCGAAGCATCCTCATGCTATCACCGCTTTGCTGTGGCATCTCCTTTCTCAAAGGCGTCGTGGTCACTCTACGCGAACAGCTCTGCAAATATGAACCTGAGGAGCTTATGCCCGGAAAATATGTGTATGCTTCAAAAACAAGGCGGCGTTTCTCTCGCTCTCTCTCTCTCTCGCTCTTTCTCTCGCTCTCTCGCCCTCTCTGCCTCCGTCTCTTTCGCTCTGTGTTAGTGGTTCGTCAGTCCATTGTTGTTTCCCTTGTCGGCGGTGCAGAGAAGGATGAGATGGGAGCAGATTTACCTTCAAATACTGTCAAATGATGCCGAGAGATACAGCCGGACTCTGGCATGCTGTCTCTCCTCCCAGTCTCTCAGCTCTCTGTCAGGGAGGAAGAGCCACTGCTGCGTCCTGACGTTTAGAGGCACAATCATGAATATTCAGGAGCTGTATTGGGGGCTCGCAAGATAAAATAAACAGCACGATTCTGAAAGCAGCGAATACTTCCACTTGGTAGAGCAGCTTTCTCCCCGTATCAGCAAGCCAACTGTGAAAGTATGTGCAAAGATGTGTTAATAGATTTTGCTATTTGATCTGTAATGCGTAGGGTAACAGTTTCCATCTCACTATTTATGCCACTGTCGTGGGTAAATTAAGCTTCGCGTCTTAACATCAGTGATGTATAGGTTTTTAATTTGCATATTATGCAACTGTCCGTGCATACATGCATGGTCAACTTCAGGAATGGCATATAAAAGTCATCATTTCACGAATCATATGGCATGGCCACAACTTTTAACTCCATCCCATTAGGAGTAGCAAACACATCCTGTACTATGTAAATACCAATCCACACAAAACACAATCATTTTCAAGTCTGTTGGGAAAAGAGGTAGAATTTGTTTATATTTGTACTGGATTCACCTTCAGAACAAAGGAAGGAAAAAACAGCTCAACACAGAGACCTTGAGGGACCTGAGCAGATAAAAGCCAACGTTCAGCACAGTCCAGATCACTTCCTCCTCACAAACCTTCCTCCTGCCATTGCAGAAATTAATTATCAAGTAAATCAGGTACAGAGATTCAGTCTCACCAAGTACTTTTATTTGACCCAGACATGGCAGAGACTGCCCAAAACACTTCACACCCTTCAGAGGATCTCAGACTTATACTCTTTGGTTTGTTTGCCTGTTTCTATCACTGTAATCAGATGTAAAAACCTTTATAGACTGGGCAGATCTTTGTCAGAGGACATCTAATACAAATAAACATATTCTTATACCTCCTCAAATGCCTTGCTTTGAGATTAAATCAATTCAGATTTTCTGTGAGCAGATTCAAGAGCTTTTATTTTTAATCCTCTTTCAGATCAGTTGCTGAGTTGGAGAGAAATGCTGCACAGTGGTATCAAGCATGCTCTTCAAAAAGCATGATCTCATCATAAATCAGCTTTTTTTAAAGGGTACGTATCATGCTTTTTTGTGATTTACTGTTATTTTGTTATATATTTCTGTTATGCCTTCACTGAACACTTTGTTTGCAGTGTTACTTCTACTTAACACGTACACATGTATTTAAGAAGTTTCCCCATTTGAGTAAATACCACAATAAAAAGTGAAATCCTACTATTATTGTCATACACACCGCCATATTTTTCCTGACCATACAGCTGTTTTAATGATGGTAGCCCATATGCTTCCTTTCTAGCCTTGCAGCTCTTCTAATTGTAATCTCTGTATGACAAATACTTGTAAAATAACTGGCTTTCTATGCAGTGTTTTAATTGAGATTCCTGATGCACATGAGTCCCATTACAAAAGGTGCTGATTTGACTTGAGGTCTGCAGAAACAGACAGACTGTGGGGAAATTACTATTACAGCCACCTCAGCCACAGGGGTTCAGCTCAGCTGCTTATACAGCAGTTACAGTATCACTGCCCCCTTATGTAAGATTCTCTGAAGACTTATGGTCTGTTTTTGACATTCAGCACCCTGCATGCCCCTGTGACTGCAGACACTGGCACTGAAGTGTTTTAACCATATTAACCTGGGTCACTGCCAGCTGCACCTGAGTCGCTCAGTGTTTCTACATAAGCCACTTAAACATGTTCAGCGGGAGGATGCATAGATCTGTATGCATCCAGTGTTGCTGCAAAACTGATGTAGGTACTGGACTCTTTAGAGCTTTCATAGCAATTTGCCTCTAAAGAGTGGATTACTCAAAATGTATATACAGTATACATCTGATATATACCGATCACAAGCATCAATGTTTTGATAATGTTGATATTAACGGATGTTGTTTCATTAAAGTCACATTACCTGTGGAAATTATGGATTAGTGCACATTTGAAGAGTGCACAGCGTATACTAGACACCGACCATACAGTAAATACTGGCTTGCAGCAGGAGCTTATAGATGTATTGGCCCCAAAGGGGATAGCAACTACTGTAAAACACAAAGAAGTAAGTGCATTGTTGGGAACCATTTAGTTTGCTACACTCCGCTGATTCTTGAACACTGGGCATTCTTGTCAATTGAAGCTGTTATTCACTGTGTTTGGTTCACAATAGACCAACATGGCCAGGCAGAGTGACTGTGTGCAGACAAGATGCTATTAATCAAGGACAGCCAGAAGTCACACACGTCCACCACGTTGTTGGACTATATTTATCAGCAGAGTGAGAGATCAAAATAACTTTTTGTCAGCTTTTTACTTTTTTTTTTCGTTGTAGTGTTTTTATTTAACATTTCATCCAGGTTTCATTTAGCCATGTGACAACTTCTTGTCCTTGCCCTCATAATAGAATACAAAATGTCCTTGTGGGTGGTTTAATAGAATATAATGAAAAGAAGACCTTGTGACTTATTTGAAAGTAAAGTAGTTTGTATTTGAATTGTATGATACAAATTAAGAATAACTAGTCAGAATTAGCAGGCACCAAGAACAACTGAAAATATGCAATATTTAAAAAGTAAATTATTAAAACATGTCTCACCTTTGGACATGATAACTTCCATCAAAAATACACAAGGCTGTTTTTTTTTTTCCTCAGAGATAATTGCATCCTCCATTTGTGTTCAGAGAGCCTAATATGCATATCATTTTTGCATAAACACAATTTGCCACAGGTTAAATCAAAGTCAGTGTGACCATTGTGGAAATAAAAAAAAAAGAAGCTGTCAAATCTGATGCAGCAGAAACAGAGGTACCGATGTAGCTCAGTAAATAATGTTTGTCTCTGATCAGCTGACATGCAGACTTGCTGTGTTGCTTTCAGATAAAACACCTATTCTAAGACATCCATTGGTCACTAATGTAGTGATGTCTGCTCGCCTGCCAGAACTAAGTTCATACATTATCACTTTGACCCCGAGGCTAACAGCTAAGCCCCAGTTCTGTCTGCCTTAACTTAGCTCATTCACATTCCACCTCCAGCCACTTCTCCCCACTGAGTTGCTGTGAGAACTGTTGATTTGCCTAATGCCTTAACTAGATTACAATAACAACCCTGCAGCCTGGAATATGTGGTGTTCAGCTCCAGGCAATTTTTTACACGTTTTTTGGTTTCTGTACTACATAGATGAGGCAACACTGGAAGCCAGCAGCTGAATGTTTATCAGAGCCGGAGCCTCATTAAGGCACAATGTGCTCCTTGACTTTGGCAGACAACGGTGGCTGTACCTGTAATGCATCACTCAGTGGCATCCCAATCACAAATGCAAAGTGCTTTTTTTTTCCTGAAGTAGGGACAAGGTAAATCTTGACCCTGTTAATGAGACAAAGACAGAGGCAGGCAACGCTTCAGTACACATGTTGTCAAACAAAACTCTGACAGGAATTATCACTTTAACAACTACTAGAACATTAAGATGAAGACTGAGCAAATCAAATATCAAAATATCGAAATGAATGATTGGCTTTATCAATATGAGCATAAGCCTGGCTTCTCCATGTGTTTGTATTAATGGAGCAGGAGCTCTCAAGACACCCCCAAATGTTACTTGATTTATTATGGCAGAAGCAATTACATCTTGCCAGTGTACCGATGCTTGATGGGCAAATCGGTGCAGGTAATTAGAAAGAATAATGAAACAAGGCCAAGGGAATGAATTCCTGCATCAAAAAAATCTAATCAAAGATAAATGGACTATCTATATTACCTAGTTATTATGACGAAAAGATTATTGTTTTAAATCCCTGTGTGCATCAGCTATGGACTGTTTCTCAAACTTGGCTCAGTTTTTTACTCTATATCTCAAAACACTCCCATACCATATTGCACAGATGCCTAAATATTGAAGGTTTTTTTGTGTTCAATTAAAGTGATAGTCCAATATGTTGGGCAATACACTCAAAGAGTTAGATGAGAAGATTGATACCATTTTTATGTTTATAAACTAAATATGAAGTGAGCAAACAAGGAGTTAGCTTGGCTTAGCATGCTACAGCTAGCCTGTCCATCTTAATATCATACAGATGTGAGAGTAGTATCAGTCCACTCATTTAACTCTCAGTTATGGTCACAGTTTCACCAAAATATGGCCTGCTCTGATATGTTTTGAACCAATACCAAGAAGATATTGGCGTTTCCAGAAAATGACTCACATAATCGCCACACTGTACATGACAGCAGATGTTTCAGCGTTAAATTTTGATGCACTATTTACACAACAAAGTGCTCACTGGGATTAATACAGCATATCAAGGACAGAAAGCGGCTGGCCTCCCTCACTAGGAGACCCGGCGCATGCTGATTCAGTCTAGTTTCTTGTCTGTTTGTGGCCAACAAGAAGCAGCAGCCAACACCTTAGCCAACACTTTAATCACAGGCGCACAGCGGCAATCACAGACCTAGTTGCTAATCAGTCAACACAAACACACAAACAAACTTACATGCATGTGCATACAAACCAGCAAGGGCACAAACACACACGTGAATTAAATATGTGTGATGTCTCAACCTGTTTTTAGATAGATCTGTATCAATCTGTTTCCCAGACTGACAGGAATACATTTCTGGGGTCAAAAGGCAGAATATTTGTGTTTTAGATTTAAAAACTGACGTTAAATATCACATCTGCTAAACTACAGCTCTGATCAAAAAATATTATCCATGTCAGTCTTGAAAAACCCACATAAATCTCACCATGACACACATTTGTACATGTAGTAAGTCCAGTACACCATATATGAATTTAGTGAGGACACTTGTCAAAAATACATACAGCACAAGTGCTTTCATACTCTCCTCAAACACATACAAATCTTTGCAGCCAGTGTTTCTACCAAAAGAACAAAGTCTTCATTGGCAGCGGGGATCAAAGCGTGCAGATGGCCAGACTAGAATTTACTTTGAGAGCAGAACAACATGCTGGCCATTGTTAGGCTAACGTCACCGCCTGAAAACCAGTCCCAGATCCAAGCATTCAAAATCTGCTTTGGACAAAGATATCGTGCTTTATATCCCATCACTGCCGGAGAAAATATGATGCTGTCTGGCCAGAATGGGGATGACAAGTGAGTATTCTGCCATGTACCAGAAAAAAAAAGTGAAGAGCCAGGAGCAGACATCAAAGCAGTACGTCTGGTCCCTCCTGTTAAAGCCTTATTTTGCTCGATTGTAATTAAAGATAGAGGGGCACGCAAGCAGTATGTCTCCCAGAGAAAATAACTAGATGGCTCTGCCAGTGAAGAGGGCATGTGGGTGGGAGTGGGGGAGAGGCAAAAAGGAAGTGGGGGATGGTGCTGATTGAATGTAAGGGCGTGCAGTGGCTGAGGTGTGTACAGATGGAGGTGAAACCACAGGGGATTGCAGCGGCTGAGGTCGAAGTGGGTGCAGAGGACTGTAGGTCATCGCTACTCTGTGCTCTGCTCTCCATTCAAAATCCCTCGACACACACACACGCACACACACACACACACACACACACACACACAGTCCCCAATGGCTGATTAGAGGGCAGAAAGAGAGAAAGAGATAGAGAGAGGTTGGGGGTTGGTTGTGTGGGGAGGTGTCTTTAAAAAAAACTACAGGGAATGGTACGATGAAATTATGTTCCTGCAGTTGAAGCTTAAGCCTTTATTAACACATATGGCAGCTGTGACGCAGGATTGGAATTGCACCAAAGCCACACTATCATACATACTGAACCAGAGCACACGCTAAAGCTAATTTCATGTGTTTGTGGCTTTGATTTGTCATTGATGTTTTTACAGCATAACAAGATAGTGGTCCATGACAGTAGCTATAATGAGACTGCAGCCAGATAGTGATCCATGATGGTATCCAGTGAGCCAGTGGAGCAGGGTGGTGATCCATCAAACAGCCATCATCCGCCAAGGATCAGTAGAGGAATAAGAAATAAATTATACCATGTAAACATACACAAAAAATAGTTAAGTCTTGCCTGCTTATTCCAGAGCAAAACACCATTCAAAATTCTGGGTTTTTGTTTTTGTACAAGTTCTGACAACAGAGTGCAACTTCTTCCGGTAACCATCCGGAGGAGATAGAGGTATCATTGAGCTAATAAAAGTGGTATGAGTGTAATGAGTGTCAGTCCAGGCTATAAAAAGGTATATCCCATCTCTTTAAATCACCATCATTGTCATTTAGGATTTATTGTAATTGTTAATGTGTAATGTGAAGATGTGAAGATAAAGACCCCCAAATATTTGAATACTCAAAGTCGGTGTCTACCTACTGAATTCAGTGGCATTAATGCTGATTTTGATATTACCAAAAATCTCAATGATTTTAAAGCAATTTGAGAGTGATTTTAGGTAAAAATCGAAATATCGAAAATATGATGCTGCTCAAGGACCTCCAACCGCTGTGTTGCCTGAGCAACAAGCTCCAAAGAAATAGAAAATAAACTGGAGATAAGCAGCCCTGATGACAGGATCTGGAAACTGAGAACCTATATGAGCGACTCTTGTTATTACCACTGCGGATTAGGGGGTTAGGGTAAAAATAGCTTTATCATAGAAAAAAAGCCTTCACTAGAGTTTATGTGTTGGAGTACTGACCGTAGATTGTGTCAGATGTCTTCTTGGCATCTAAGAATCACAATGTAGTTTTCTGATCTTGAAGCCGAATCTATAACATGAAGCAAGGAAGCAATGGACATTATCATATGCTAATCTGGATCTAATGTACTCGGTTTAGTTGTGGTGGACCAGAATATAACACTCCAACCAGGTTGCCAGGACCTTAGCATAGAGTTTAACTTCACAGTTCAGGAGACTTAAACCAAATGAAATGGTCATTGAAAGTAATAAAGAATAAAAGTGCATTATAGTTGCAGATGTGGTAATAATCCTGACTTTAACTTGCTTTAAGTCACTAAAAGTTAATTAATGTTTTTTTTTCCATTAAAGGATTTTTAAATAGTACATCTTACTTGCTATTGACATGAAATATTAAAGGAAGAGAGTTTCATGAGATACATTTCAACCAAAAAATGGATCAAAAGGAGACTTAAAGGAAAAGACAAATGAGGATCATGGATCTTCAGAACATACAAAAATCATAAATCACCTTCATGGGCATCGAATCATATAATATGCTGTCCATTGTAATGGAGAATCCTCATGAAATAAAAGCATCGCTGGACCTTCAGATTTCCTCTTATTAATTTAGAAAGTCAAATGAAATTTGTCGCTTCTCTGTAGCTGTGTTTTTCTGACCGGCGTGACAAATCATGTTTGAACTAGAGATTGCTTGCTTGCTCCATTTTTCAGCCGTAGCATCTATTTTATGTGAAAGGGTAAGAAAGTCAATTGAAAGTTAATTCCAATGTGTTTGATTAATGGGCAGTAGAGGATGCACTCTAATCTGTGCACTGTTCAACTGCTCTATTTCAAGCCACACACAGGTAATTATTCCCCACTTTCTCCTGGAGTAAATGTTTTTGTTGCACCGTACCCTCCACTGACACAGCTTGTCTTGTTTCCAGCCATCTTCCAAAGGATGTAGGTAAATTCTGTACAGTGGAGGCCTATGTCTCAAATCCAGATATCACAACAGAATGAATGATCTAACCTATGATTTATATTAAAAATTAAATAAAATGTCTTGTGTTTGGTCTGAGTTGCATTCTCAGCATACACTAGCCTAACATAAACTGGCTGATGGGGTTCCACTCTTGTTCTGTAGTGGCATATGCCAGTTCTGAGTAGTATGTTGTTATTAGTATGCCACTTATGGCAAGCTTAGCTAGCAGGGCCAGTTGTAGCTACATATTAGCATAGGCACAGTTTGCATTGGTTCAGGCTGCTCACTGAACCCCCATGTGGCTAAAACAAAAAGCTTGAAAGGATTTAAACATTATCTTATGACAACACAGAACTAATTATTTGTGTGTTGTTTCAATGTGGAAAAACCTTGATGAACAAAAAATGAAAATAAGATATAATCTAAATGAGATGTGTTAAAACTGAAGAGTTAAATCTGTGGATTTACAGCAATGCACTTTGTGCAGATGTGTATCTTGTCTGGGATGGAGTTCAATTCACATACTCCAGGGTGTCCTGGCTCAGCTTTCTAACAGAGCCGTGTCTTTTTTATCAGTTTTCAAATCCTGTCTGCATCCTTGCCCTTGATGTTTCCACCCTAGCACATCACTGCAAAGAACAGAGTGCTGCCCACCACTGATTGGTCGAGTGTGTTAAGCTCAACAAGCCTCTTGAAGAAGAGTTTATGTGTAGGACAGCGCCATCTTCACGTCTTCACACTGGAACGTCTTTGCCAGCTCAGTTCAATTCATTGTAGTTCAGCTCATTATTTCCCTTTGTTGTGGTTTTAAATAATTTTAAAAAACATTAATAATTTCTTATAGTGTGTAGCAGTATCTGGTTAGACTGTCTTTAATCAGCAAACACCTCATAAAAATCTCTTACACTGCATGGATTATGTTTAACAGAGCTAACCTTATTGGCTCTTTCCAATTAGCCCACGACCTGCACTAAGCTCGAATGGCCAAACCAGCCTTTAATAGAGATTATGAGTATAAATGATTTAACAAACCCCATAAAATAAAGTTATAATTTTGCCACAGATAATATGGGAGTTCATTTACCATTTGGCTGAAATCATACAGTGATATCAACACATATGTTTATAGCTTTCCACTAAGTAAATTTCCATGAGTTGTTACCCTCTAAATGCTGCTGTGCTGTGTTAACACTGTCACTGTAGTTCATCACACAGACATCAAAAACACATTCATAATCATCTTACTCTTCCATAATAAAGATCGCTGTGGTGCATGCCTAAAACATGGCATCAAGTGGATTCGTTAGCAGCTATGGCCTATATTTCATGTACAAACAGCTTTTCCTCTGTTTTTTATTACATTGTGCATGTACTGAAACACTGTGGAAAAGCCTCAGATAACCTCATAGCATGAAGGATAGATCACCGCCAAGCCGCTCTCTGTGGAAGAGGAGTGTGGGGTGTTTAAATGGTAATTGTTTGCTGCTACCACCTAAAGCAGAATAGTGAATAGTGTAGGCTTTCAAGCCCATTAGGAATTCCTCCTAATATGTGATCAATTGTCCCTATAGCAAATGTAGCATTTATATCAACATGAATAGCTGAGTTAGAACTAGATTACCCTCAAATGTTTTTTCGAGAATTTAAGATTGTTTTTGGCGTCTTTCACTCAGGATGAGAGTTTCATGTATCACATTTGAAAATTGTTTTCAAATAGTGACATGTCAGTATTAACTTAGTGGCACAGTGCAAATTTATGTGTTATAGATTATCAAAGTCTGTACATTTTCCCTCGAATATTCAAGGTGCAGCTGTATGTTATTGTGTATGTGTTATTTTGTGACCCTGGCGAGGGATGCAGTCAAGTGAAGGAGGAGAAAATATGTAAGGACATTTTTCATCTGTGACTGATTGTCCAACATTAAACGTAACGTAATGCATTGGGAATGTCTATAAATGTCAGGCAAAACCTCACCTAATATAATGAAACAATTTCTTTTGACAGTGAATCCAATTACAAATATGATAAACCAAATGTGCTTTCTCCTCCCGAGCTAATTTAAGGTGCTGTATACTGTATTCACTTGGGGTGATGCAGCACCTCCCACACATGGACATCATTTTTCTTTTTGGGGGAGCTTTTGTGACAGATCTGCTCTGTAAGGAAATTGTCAGAATGCTGTAGTGCAGGGACAATTTGATAGGTATTGTATTTGCTGCTAATCCTGTGCAACCACACTGTGCACTGCTGACTGGGTGTTGCACCATGCACCAAAATGAGTGTGCTACATGTCATTTATATCTGCCTTTTTCTTAACATGGAAAGGATTGACTAAGCAGTCATATATCACAGGGTATAAAAAGTCCATTCATCTTTTACAGTGCTGATTTTTCCACCGCTCAATAACAATAATTTAAACCAATGTTCTTTGATGTAAAACATAAAGAAGTTTAATCATAATGTTTAAAATGTATCTTTTCATGAAGAGACAAAAAAATGTATTTAGCACTGCAAACTGCTAGAGCAAAAAAAATAGCAGTGCATGTGGAACTACAACAAATTACCCTGAAGCTCTAGTGTGATGAAAAATCAGAATAAGCAATACTGAACTGACTGTTGCTTTAAATTAGATTTAGTACATCTGGCAGGGTAACAGAAAAGTAGTATCACAAACCTTACAACATGCCAAAACATAGAAAAGTGAAAGTGCTCTGGCTGGCAACAGATATAAAAACATGTTGGACATGTTGAAAAAAAAGGGGGGAAAAAAAGTAAAGTGAAAGTTATAAATGTGTTAGTTTGCTAAAATGTGACAAGAATGTCTTCACCTAAACGTAAAAAGCATAGCTGAGAGGAAAAAAAATAATATTTCATGTAGAATATTAAAATGGGAGCAATAAGTAAACTGTACAAACATAACAGGAATAACTGCAACTATTAAGAGTTTAGTTAGTTTCCGTGCTGTGACATTAACACTCCCACCACTATTTTATCATCTTTGGTCATGTACTCTGGTCAATTGATTACACACTTACATACTGCATGTTGAAAATAATCATGAAAAAAAATAAAAATAAAAACTGGCATTCATTTAATTATACAGTCTGTGATGAAGAACAAACTTCGCGTAGCAACAATGACTTTGTTGCCACACAATTGCACATTCAAGATGTCCCCCGTGGACAGCAGTGTAAGCTGTGTTTCATGAGGAGAGATCATTCAGTGCACTGCAGCAGGCCTCACAGACCACAGCTGGACCGCAGCGCTCTGCCTCTCTGTCTGTCCCTTGAACATCACTGAGGTAGCAATTGAAACAGCAGTTGGATGCCCTCTCAAGCTGATTGAGTAAAGCTCATTATCTTCAGCTGTCACATTGAATCCATTTCATCAGTGCAACAGCTCTCTATATCAACTGTCACAACCCATCTCATCCAGTTGTATTTCACCCAGGTCCCTTTTGATCGCTGACAACCTTGATGGCACAGCAGTCTCTTTTAAGCAGATTAACTTAACGTTCTCGAAGAACACGCTATGTCTTCCCTGCTGCGGCTGTGTTGATTAACTCGCTGTATAACGTAAATAACAACCACATTAGAAGTAATATGACCTTCAGGGAACTATCTACAAAATCCCAGGCATAAATAAACCTGCAATCACAAGCACAATTATAATAAGAGCTAAGCTTCAGAGTAGCACATAGAGCAACACTAGATTCACAACACATGTTCAGTGATAGATTGTATACCCTTGCATTGTTTCTTTGCCCTGACATTCATCCATCTATTCATCCATCTGACAGTGCTGACATTGTTTTTCTCCATCTTTTTCCGCAGGTTTCCATGGTGTCTCCAAGCAACTTGAGGTATATGAAGTTTTTAATATGTTCTGGGTCTTCCCTGATGTCTCCTCCCAATTGGATTTGCCAAGATTATATCCATACTGAGAAATCTTAATCAGATGCTCGAGTCACCTTAACTTGAGCCATTAAATGCAGAAACACAGCAGCTTTTGAGCAATTCACTCATAAATCAGTTCCTCCCCCACCCTTGTAGATGTGGCAGAAACCCTACAAAGGAATACATCGTAGCTGCTTGTAAGCATATGGTGAGAGTGGGAGTATACAATAAAATGACAGATTTACTTTCAAGTTCATCTTAGTCTTCATTAACATGTGGTCCAGTACAACACCTACATAATCACAGACAGTCTACCAGCCTCACACTGTATCTCACTCTGACTCCTGAATAAGATTGTGAGATAATGAAATGAATAAACCATCTGATACACCATCTGATTGTGACCAAGATTTTGTTAGACCCATTATGCACAGTGCGACATAAACTCAAGACTGTTGTTGTCATAACACAGGCACCTACAGTAAGAATACTGTTAGTAAACAGCAAACTGGGTGGTGTCCAGTTCTGTGAAGTATTTTAAAAATCCTGACCATGAAAAGCACAAATGTGGTGAAGTCCAAGAGCCACAAAGATTCAGCTTCACTTCCTGCCAAGAATGCAGACACAGCTCACGGTCTGATCAGGGTCTGAACCTCAGTCACTGTATAAACATAGTTGCCACTAGAGGAATCCACAATCGAAAAAAAACCCAGCTTCATTCATGTGCTTTCTGGTTTTTATTACTTATCAATTAGTGATTTGTAAGGGTGCATTAAACCAGTGTCATTACCACATAATGAAGTGTGGCGACTGCACACGTGTAATTTGATTTACATCAGTGAATATATCTGTTTAAATGGTTGAACTGTGTCCTTGGCCACATGAACCACTAAGTTGAAATGCTGCTTTTATAGTATCATAAACAGATAAATATTGATCTGTGGACAAGAGTGCTGACAAAACCAGATGCGCACAGCGTTGGACTTGATCGATCCCCTGAGTGCCTGCAAAGCTGTGGTTGCCTTGCCTATCACTTTGCCTTTTCTCCAAGCGACATTGTCCTTACAGGAATGTGCTGGAAACGCGTGGGTGTTGATTGTCAAGACGAATCCAAGATCCATTTACACTTTTTATAAAAGTGTTTGTCTCCTTCTTGATTTCTTTTTCTTTTTTTTTTTTGTCAAAGAATTCATGAAGGGGACAAACACTTTTTCACATCACTGTAGACATAGTGCTGCAGTGCTCAGAATGATGCAAAGAGGCAACTCAGGTCTCCATAAATGTATTCATCATAATAGGCAGGAAGAAAAATAACAGCACTCAGCTGGAAATCAGCAAACAAACTTGATTTCACATATTACTTATTGAATAGCAACCTAGCCTGGAAAATCAAATACATAGGAATGATGGGTGTCATGGAGGTTATGACTGTTGTTGATTTTCCATTGCAATATCCATTACCAAAGCACAACGCTTAATGATAAAAGAAAACAATGGGAATTAAAAAGGATTCTTGATTTTAGAAATCTCTCAAATTGTCATTCTCACTAATAATAGCTGAACAATTTGACAACAACCAATTCCAACTACTAAAATAACCACAATAATTCTTCTCATATATGTTCACAGCTGATTCAGTTTTTTGTGCCCACAAAATAAAAGCATGCTTGTTTTGTATGTGTACCAATCACTTAAAGCATTTCTTCCCGAACATCTCTAGTAGCTGAATGCTCTTATCCAACCAAAAAGAGCTGGAAGCATTAGGAGAGAATGCATAATGAAAAGCAGCCTAGGATTCCTTGATAGCTGTGGAACAAATTCAGCTTCTGGGCTTACTAATGAGTTTAACGCGTGTGCTCAGCCATTTTCTTCCCCCATACACATATTAATTTCATGCAAATGGGTATTCACTGTGGATGCCTCTGTGAGTAAGAACACAAGATGCTTCCTCCACCTCCAAATTGCTGTTATCACATGGAAACATTCGAAGTGTGTTTATTGTTTGCCCATACCATATGCAGTACTGTAAACCAATGATACACAAGCTATATATGAACAGCCAGATGGTCTGCAAGCTGACTGCCGAGGCAAAAACCTCACCTGTGACCTGTGTCAATGACTTGAAAACAAGGTTTCATTTCCCTTAGATATAAGAGGGTCTCAACCTGACCAAATCCAGAGTGCTACAGGTCCACAATGAGCTGCATGATCCTTCATGGACTAATAATCACCAGGTTATTTATGCCTCTTAAAGACATCTCTATTCAAATCAGTGTCATTTTTTACCACTGTATTTATCTGTCTTCTAAAGCCTCCAAGCCATAGAAAGCCCTTGGCTCTAGAGGGCAAGATCAATAGCCCAGGAAAGCCATTGGATCTCTCTAAGCCTTGATGCTGTGCTGGACTTTTGATTGGTTTGTTGTATGGGGTTAGTTGGATGAGGGGCTGTAAACTAGCAGCTCCAAGCTGCTAAATATTACAGGCAAAGGTGGAGATAACAGGTGCTCATCCACATCTAGCTCTCTCCTGAGCTATGCTTTACTTATTTTTCTTTTTCCATCTTTCTCTGTCTTTGTTCTCTATCGTGGTAGAGTTGAGTTCAACTCAATGCATATTTGTGGAGCTACTACTGCTGGCTGCAAACTCCATTATACAAAACATCAATTAACAGTGGCAGTTTTCTTCCTCTTAGAGGAAGAAATAGAAGCATAACAGAATTAAAAATAACTGGTAAGATATAAAACATAGAAAAAAATCATTTTTATTACAGGCATTTTAATGTAACATTGCATGACTTACAGAGGTAATGTACTGAATACATCGAATGGCTAATGGTGAATATATGTTGACAATAAAAAGAATCAAAAATAGGGTTTAATGTCATAAAAATCTTAGGGATTATAACTTGGTCCTTGAATAACTTACACAACCTTTTTACTTATGTTAACATATTCTATGCATTCATATCATAAATCTTCATGTGAGCCTAAAAATATGTTTGAACTGTGTATAGTTTTGCATTCCTCTACTATATCTCTGCAGGTGACAGGCAGCAGACTATCCATAACCATCTACAAATAAACTTCCGCAGGATAAATGGGGCAGCCTTGGACCTGCTCGTGGTCTTTGTTCAGTGGTGCGAGAATTCATTTTTGCAGCTTAGCGTCAGGACATGTTGATCGATTTCAGATGCCAGTGTTGTCAAGGGCCAAGCTGCGGAGCAGCTCGACAAATACAAATACCTGGACATGTTTATTGATGACAGATTGATCTTTGACCACAAGACAAAAGATTTACAGGAAGGGACATCACATATTGTTTATATTACATAAGCCGAGCCCACTCTGCGGTCAATATCGGCTTTATGACTCATCTTTTGCACATCTTTTATTGAACCCAATTTTTTTTTTTCAGAGAGCTGTGCATTGTGAACAAAACACGCCAAATTACCTCATCAAAATCCACACCACAACTAGTCGGACACCAAAGTGTTTCTGCCATATGATCCTGTTACCTGGTGCATTTTTGCACAGCCAGATCTCTCCAAACAGACCTCCAGTCAAAACTATCAAGAAAACCACAACTTACACATATTCACTCATTCATTTATTTAATCTGCATTGATATATTTTTTTGTGATGATGTTGAACGCAACACAATAGCATATACGATGTCATAAATCAGTTTCAGTAAACATTAACCAAGAATGTTTACATTTTTTAAATTGACATTAAAACCATCCATACTATACACATACATGTAGTACATAGAACCTGCTGAACATGTTGTGTAAAAGGAGCAGTTGGAGTCAGTGTCAGTGTGGGGCTCTTATAGATTATAAAATATTTATTTTAAGATTTTTACATTTTTGTAACTTATAAAATCATATTGAGTTGATAATGGTAAAGTCATTTTATCTTGTGCCATTCATTGCATTTTTTTTAAAATCCAGATATCCTGATGGCATATTTGTCTATACATAATATTTCATCATCCACCATGTTGTTTGCTTTCACTAGAGGAATTGTTTTGTTCAGCTGAATAGAAAAAGATGCTGTATGATGTGCTGGTATGATGTCTGACCTAAAAAGACATTGGTGTGATCACTTTCTTTTGAAGATACAGACTATCATTACAGCTCTGTCTTGACTACCTCAGGGTAGATGGATACGCAATGTCAAAACCAGAAATAATGTTTTGAGTAAAAATATAGAAAAATTAAGTAAAATTGTGAAGCTCTGTAAACAAAGCCAGTGGTACACTATATGGCAGCTATTTTGCAATTGTTTTGTGTGTGTGTGTATATGTGTGTGGGTGTTAAAATGTAGTATGAAATATGTGCCAGCTATATGTATGTATGTATGTATACTAAAATAATTATTTTACATGTGTAGTAGCTCCTTGTTATGTGTCAGTTTTGCAAATTGAACTATTTTTTATTGGAGAGTCATTATTGGTTAAATTTGCCAATATGAATATGGTGTACAGTATAAATCTGAGTCTGAATATAAAACTACAAATACACTCTCCTGCATATATCATGAAAGTAACTCTCACCATGACAAATGTGCCACTTAAAGCTATGTCGCTAAAGTGACAGCTTTACAGAATTATAACAAGAGTCTCCTTCATCCTTTTCCGTCCCTCATTAATTACTTTGCATTAATGTGTTGATTTATGTAAATTATATTGAGAATTTAGCCTGGCAACCATCTTTAAAGTGCTATGCTTTATGATTTGCAAAATAGTGACTTTCTTAACTCTCATTTGGCCTCTCTCTCCCTGTGTGTGTGTGTGTGTGTGTGTGCTATCAGACCAGTTTCTCCTTTGCAAGGTGTTCCAGTCTTTCATATAAATATACTGACATAAATCACTGAGGTAATCATAGAAAGTGATGAAATGGGAAAATCCAGACACATCTAATCGATATCAACTCCAAACCATGATTTCCTTGCTTTTTGCTTTTGGGGGGAAACACATCATTTTGGTTGATGCGATCTATTATATGTATGACATGAAGACATGAAAAATATGTATTATTTACCCCCTGTGGCCTCTGTGGGCATGTTATTGATGAGGGTGCACAATTCAGTGTGTCCATGAATATGAATAGTGTAGCGTTTTGATAATGTGATGCATGAGTGGGTTATAAGCCAGGTCATTTCTAAGCACTGTTGTGTACTGATTATTATGTGAATAAGGTGTGTGTGTGTGTGTGAGTGTTCATGTGTGTGCACGTGCTTGTGTTGTTGTTCCGGTTGAGCAGTTGAGGGAGCAACAGCGAGTTAAGAGTTGGAGGTAATTTTTATTGTGTTCAATAAAGCTGCGGTTGCAAGCAAAGCAAGTCTGTACGGGACGCTACAATATATAGTATGTGTAAAAGCATGCAAAGGACAAAACTGTGAAGTTGGCTGCAAGGACAGTAATAATTATAAGTTGTATATGTATAACTATAACTGTTTTAAAAGTAGATATATGGATAATTGTAGTATGCAGAATTAGTGCATTTATCCTACTTTTTCCTGCTGCAACTTACTCAAAATAGGAATATTGAAAAACAAAACTCATGTTTGTTAATCAGCTGGCTGCAAGATTTTACCTCAAATTTAAAAATGAAAGAACAATGCTGCTTTTTTCCAAACAATTCTTCTCAGGTGGGGAAAGAAAAATGCACAAGTCAGCTGCTTCAAATTGCAGTAAGAGTACAAATTTAACAATTGAAGCATTTTAATAAAATTTAAATATCAATAAGTGATTCCACATCCTCTCCTCCGGCGGTTATTGCTTTCCTCTTATGACTGTAATTCTCATCATGGAAACTGACATGTATTTCACACATTATTCTCTGGGTGCCCCAATAGTCAGGGAATGTAGCCAACAGCTCCAGACATAAGAGAGAGTGGATTATGGCAGAGAGACTGAGGAGTCTAAAAACAGGACACAATTTTCTAAGATAGCATCTGGGATTGACAGGTCACTGCTCCAGGGAGCACATCTCTATGCATGTGCAGGAACACATACAGAGAAATTCAGTAGCACACACGTATAGACACACAAAAGCACACACATGCACGCTCTCATGTTAACACACACAGGTGCACATGCACACACAAACCTGATGCTGGGCCCTCTAAATGAAAGACAACATGTCTGACAGGTGTAGACAGATGGTGACAAACACAATGGAGCCTTCACAGCAGTGTGGTAGTGTGAGACAGGATGTTTGGCCACTGGGTCACGGCATGGCAAAGGAGATGGGAGGGAAGTTGACATTTCTCTAATTCTAGTTTTCAAAAAAAACAATATTGCTAAATCATTTAGCTATTATAAAATGTAGAGATCATAATTTTTAAAAAAAATATAAGACTTAGAGGATCATCATTTTATATTTTAATCTTTAACAATGTATTGCATTTTAAAAGCTTGTTATATTATCCATTGTGTCAACTCTTCACCTGAAAAGGAACTAAAGCTGTTCGATAAATGTAGTGGAAGAACAAAGTACAATATTTCCCTCTGAAATGTAGTTGAGTGGAAGTATAAAAGTAACATGAAATGGACTTACTCAAGTAAAGTACAAGTACCTCAAAATTGTACTCGGTACACGGTATTCGAATAAATGTACTTACTACTGACTAAAAAGTAGCATAACTTTGACATATACAATCAAAGCAGGCTGCAGTCCTTGAGTTTATCTTATAGAGCCACTGCACCTTTAAGACGTCACTTAAAAAGAAGCCCCGCCCCTCTTTTACCCGCCTCTTCGCTAACTGAAGAGACTCTGCTATAAAACTTCCTGCTGCTCGCGTCGCATTTCACTAGTAAACCCTGACTGTCAGACTAACGGTCTTGTGGCGGAAATAACCACATTTAGCCCGTTATTGTTGACTGTCTGCTGTTGGACCACAGTGAAGGTTTACAGTCCATATGGAAAGGCTGGCTTCTTCACTTCAAAAAGTAAGTTTTTGTTGCTCCTGTTAACATGTTATGCGATTTAATGTTTAGTGTTAAGTCAGTGTTTAGTCAGTAAGCTAACAAGGCGGCTAGCAGCCTTGTTGCTCCATGTTTTGTTCGCATGTTGTGTATCTTGAAGCGGCTGGGCTCTTGTCAGATGTGTTATTTTAATGGCATCATGAGGGTTTTATGCTGTGTGTTTGTGTAGAGATATAATTGTTGTGAATTGGTGTCAGAGATGTAAACACTGATTGCATACAGCTGAATTTCACATTTTTATGTACAGATTGCAGAATTTGCTGTTTTGGCAATGAATATGGTCATGGTGTGTCAGGCATATCTTGAGGAGAGGGCCTAAGTATCTACTGGTTGATCATCTGAACCTACTATACATCTCTAAACTGGTGGTAAAATTCTGTTACAATGATTATTTACTTACTTATTTACTTTATGGAGTAAATCTGGCTTTCAAAACAGCCAGTGCCTGACTTGACGACCATGTCATATTAGTATTTCAAGTCTGTAAGGTGTCATTAACTTGGATAACTATATTTATCTATTATATGCTGTACTATATTTAATGGGTTAGTAATAAATTCATTAATGTTATCGTGATGGTGGGGAAAATCATGTTTTTCTAGGCCTATTGGACTGTGGAGGCTGCCACTGGATTGGAAGTGGCAGAGGGTTGTGTGAGTGAGAAATGAAATCCGATTTCCTGCTCTGTTCAGGGCTAACTGAAGAATATTACAAGCTAAAAGAAACAATCTTATCTATCAGGTGTGTCAGAGGCTAGGTGCACCATGCTGGATCTTTTTACAAGATGAAAACAAGATGTTTTCTCATGATTTCCAGGCTATCTGTGGCATAATTCAAGGTTTAAGCCATGCTGGCTGAGGGGTTAAGGAATCAATTTGTGAAAGGGTTAAAATGCTATTTGATTTGGAAGGGTATGCTACAGAGCTTAAACCATCTCCTTTGCACTTTACCCAGAGTGTATTGTCATTTTGCCTTACAAGGATGGCAAAAGTGTGTTTGGAGGAGGGGGGGCAAAGATGGGAGAGGGGTTGCAGGATCTACAATACTCATTGGCATGCAATTATAAATCAGTTTGCATTTGAATTCAACCACCACAAAGCTGGAGCTCATAGAGAAGGGGAGAGTTTTCCAACTCCATCTCACTATCACTGGAGTGCTGAAATAAAGTGGCTGTTTATTGTTCTACTTCCTGCTGGCCTCAGGTGTCCAGATGCGAGGGTTTGTCAGGGTCAGAGCAGAGGGGCAACAAGGGAGAGTGGGTGACCCCGGGCAGGGCTGAAGGCACAGGATAAGGGAAGGTCAGTTTGGTTGCCAAAAAAAAGAAATCCTGTTACACCTGCTTCCCCCCCACCTCGACCCAACCTAACTCCCCATGTCCTTCATGGCCTCACACATGGCTGAGCAGTGCACCATGGGAGGCAGCAAGCTCAGGTGTCCTGTTTTTCAAGGACAGATAGCACCTAATTTGCTGGTGTCAGCAAAAAGGGGGTGAGACTATCAAAAGATCTAGTGTAAATTTGACTGCCTTATATTTCTTATGGACATTAGGAAATAGTAATAACTACCTTAAATGCAGGTAACATTTTTTTATTCCTGTGAAGTGGTTTCTTTCTACTATATTTCCCCTCCTTAATTGACACAAATTTTAGTAGGGTTTACTAAATCAATTTTCTTTGTCAGTTTTACTATTCTGTCAACTGTCTTTAACAGGTTCAAATGGTGATGGAAGCATATTGTGAACTCGGCAAGAAAGCAAATACATGCATTTCTCAAAAAGATTAAACTATTACTTTAAAGATCTTAAAATATACTATTACTTTACACACAAGTGTGCACACACAAATGGACATGTATATTAATATTAAATGGATAATTGTTGAACTGAGTGATGTAGACTTAAAAAAACAAAACACGATGGAGTTTATGGCATCAGGTTCGAGCACATGAAATGAGAGTTTCCACTTTGGCTTTCAGTCAGCGGTTTTGCACTTCTTATATCTTATATCTGTGTAGAGTTGGCAGAATGTCTCTGAGTTGCATCAGCGCTCTTGGCAGTGAATGTGTAGCTCCAAAAGCTTTAGAAGACGAGGAGTTTCTTATGTCACTTATGAGTTCTGCACAGCAGAATCATCATGATGATAAAAATGGTAGTTAAAACACAGTCAAAGCAGAAGGTGCTTTGCAACAGAGTAAAGAAATCCACAATAATAGAAGGAAAGGGATATAAAAACCAAGGCCAGGAACATAAAGGCAAACCATCAAAGCGAGGTCACGTAAGATTACTTGAAAAGAAGTCTGTGTGGGTATGTGTATAGCTGCTGTGATAAATCCACTAAACTCAGTTCACTCACTTTTTTTTTCCATAGTGTGTTTTTTTTATAGGCTTTAATAGATCTTAAATGTCTGAGTGCATAGTTGTTGATATGATCATTTATCCTTATTTGATTAATAAAACAATGAATCGACTGAACAATGAATATAAAACTAAACTGGCAGAATCATTGTGCATTCAATCAAATAACTGTATTTAATTGCATTATATACAAAAAGTTATGTTACATTTTATGACATTATAAGCTATTATATAATGCAAGTTATATTGAGTTTCTACAAGATTATTATGGCCAAGCATTCATGTGGTATTGAAAGTCATTTGATATTTATTATCAAAATCCTTGAAGGTCTGTGAAATGTGTGGCCTTAAGGGCCTTATAGTATACATGGAGTAAAAACGTACTGGCACTTGATTTGCAAAGCTGCTGGCATGAAACAACGAAATATACCCTGTTGCTACTAAACATTTAATTTTTCATCTAATGAGCAAATTACAGCAGCATTTTTCAATTTGCTGATGCCATTGTACTTCTATTGCACTTGTCAAAACTTGACAAATTTCTGTACTTACTAAATGGAATATCAACTGGAGTGTGTGTGTGCTCAAACTTTAAATTATTAGGCATTTTGAAACAAACTGTCACTTGTTTTTGCCAAGGCTGTTCATCACTGTGTCGAGAAGGTGGAGTTAGGACTAAAATCATTTTAATTAATACCAAGTGTCACCACAGATCAATGATATGAAGGACCAATATTTATCATAGCATGAAGTTACACAGGAGATTAGAAAGACCCTTCACGGTGTTATCAGTACTACCGGAAAGCCTTCGACAACTGTAAGGATCCAGTCTTTTACAGCAAATGCATCTCCGGCACTCTGAAAGGCAATACAGAAGCAGGGTCGTATAAGGTGCTTACCCCAGTTGGTGTAATACCTACAGTAGATGAGGGTTGGCACACAGTCCGCTCCCCATCCACAGCAGTACAATGCTTAGTTTCCATGCTGCTACTCCTGCCTGCTTCTTCAAACTTTATAAGTCCCTAATACAGCCCCACTTAAGAAATCTGAACTATCCTTTTGACACTCCCATCACCATTTCTGTCACGCAGGCAGTTCACCTCAGCTGCATGATACACCCATCTATTTCCCCTCGCTGCATCATCAGAAATTACTGTTTCTACCAGCTCTGCTAAATTGCTGTTAGTGTCATACTGTTGGTCTTATTGCTGCTTCGGGCTTACTCTGTGCATTACTGCTTTAATTTCAAATTGCTGTTGCAGCATAGTATTGTAACAAAATGCACTACTTTGTTACCCTGACCTTATCAACTGCACTATTATTTCTCTGTGGCTGTCTTGTATTTTTTTTCCTCATATGCTGCTGTCTGTTTACATGCCAGTTTAGTGCAATACTGTTAAATATGTTTGTACCTCTTTACTTCTGTTACAGACCTTGTACATGCATCATTTTGTAGAATCGTGTGTCTCTATTGTGTCGTATTTTTATTAGGGCTTTACCTGACAAGGATTTCCATTCTTGGAAATAGTCTGTCAATTACTTTCTCAATTAACAGATTGATTGCTGTGCCTACAAAATGTGAGAATTGTGAAAAATGCCCATCGTACAGACTCGGGTGACCTAAGTGACATTCTGACTGAAAATACGCACTTGTTAGAAGCTGGTAACGCTGTGTTTTTAATTCAAAATTACACAAATGATTAATCATATGTCAAAGATCTCAAAATGAATTTAATATTATGTTCCTTGTTTCGGTTTCAGTTGTTATTTTCTGATGAAACGGATCATTTACACATAATCACATAATCTCTTCTGTACTCGAGTGACTACAGAATAATCTTTTTTTCTTTTTGTATATATGTGTGTGTCAGGCTGAGTTGTGTTGCCCCTCTCCTTGGCCTAACCCCATTATGCTTCTTCATTATGCTTCTTCAGTGCTCTCTCCTTTCCTCCATTGAAACATGGTCATAGACTTTGGCAGGTAATCTCTCTCTCTCTCTATCTCTTTATGGCTACAGGAAATATGCCCAGAGATTAGCTTCAGGGGTTGAGACAAGGGGGTGTACTGCAGAAGCTCACCTGGGAAAACTCAGTGTGTTTGTGTTCATCCCAGCAGGAGCCACACGCTTTCTCTGGTCAGATGTCACCGTAGTTGACACATACACACCTTCTCTCTGAAAACAGAAAGATAAAAAGAGACAGGGACAGAAATAGAGCGATGTAGAAAGGAAAGTGTGATCTGGCATTTGCCTCCCTAAGATCAGAGCATCTGTGATCATCCTCCCACACACATGCTTATAACCTGGCAGTTAGTCACACACATGCAGAAATCTTACCCACAAAAATGCATAAACCACCAAAATCAGCAGCACTGACGACGCCGGGTAATAACACATTGCAGTTATAAATGTACTTTCACTTGTCACATTATTTTTTCCCTACAAGAACAAATTATTTTGCCTTAGTTGTTACATTAGTGTCTTAATGTTCATAATATTTACATTTTCTACCTCATTAACTATTGTTAATCTCATTGCTGGATTATATTTTAATAAATAACATTTCATTTTCATTTTTTCAATGCATAACACAAGAAAATATGGTGGAAATTGTTTGGTATCTACTGTAAAAAGGCATATACCCTTTCCATTGCCTAATGTTAGCCTAGCCACAAACTCAGCCTTACTACCTTGCAGCCAACAGTGAAACTAGTGGTCAATGTAGATTACGACGGGCAGAGGAAAAGTCACCAAAGACATCAGGATAAATTTGGGGACTATTATTACATATATTATATATAACAGAAGGTCTCTCTGGACAATTGGTTTTGAAGATGCGTTGTCCCAAAGCTTATAGGAAATTTTGATCTGACAATATAGGTGTCAGTGGTTGTGACTCACAGCAGGTTGAGTAGGTCATCTATTAGGTCAGCACCTGCCAGGAGTTGTTTGAGTAAGGGTCTATGGGTCTCCAAAATTACTAGTACCTGAAGGGTACACTTCATTAACAAAACCTGAAATAAAATGTTTTTGATACTGTAGAAACTGATTGCATATAGTCCAGGCAAAATACCTCATTAATGATCGCCAAAGAGCAACGGAATAGAAATTGCAATGAACTCTAATATGACGCAGTTTCTCTTTCACCACAGGTGGAAAATCTACTTGAATCCAATATACTTGACAGGATATTGAATGTCTGACTGTGTGGGAGGGTTTTGCTTCAGCTTCAGGGTCAAGTTCAGTCTGTAAAACCTGGAATATAACCTGCCTCAACCTCCCTTCTAAAGCTTCCACCACACTAGAAAGAATGTTAATAGACTGGCTCTCCATAGAGAGACTTACTATCTCATGATGCTCTACATTTGAAGCCTTTATGTCCTGGCAAGAATTAAATGTTGAGGGAAAGCTCATTATTTTAGAATGTCAACTATCGTTGCTAAATCTCTGCTATGAGCAGTTATAATAGTCAAGGAGAAACAAACTTTGGGCTTTTTATAGTCCTCCATGTTCCCCCTCCTCATCTTCCACTAAAGCAGGGGTGTGTGATGGATAAGGCTGGAGTACCTTACAGGCTCTGTGGGGGATGATGAATTCACCTCCTCTGAGTCTGATCTGACCCTAGGCTTAGCGTGAACTACTGCATCTCCTCAGCTCAGAGCCACAGCCCTCCACACAGGAACATATAACCCTGTGGCCAGTACGCATGCACCTCCTGAAAGATGGAGAAATACAGTTTAAATGGAGTCACGTTTTTCTTTGGGTTTTTTTTATTATAAATTTTCACTTAACCTTCAGGTAGTCTCTCTTATATTAAAACTATACATTTTAGCCAAAGTAAAACTTTACAGCTATGCGTAGTATTATTATTATTTTTTTAGCGTGGTTACCTCTATGACTATAGAAGATGATCAATAACAGTTGTTTTCAACTATGTATTTATTTTGATTCCTATCAGTCAGATACATGGTAGAGTACTTGGACACCAGCACTAGGTAATATCAAAACAGTGAGGTGTGTCAGAAAACACAAGTTCAGTTACTTGGAAGACGAGCAAGCACCTAAATTGACTTATGTAACCTGTTTTGTATACATATGAAACAATGTCAAGTCACTTTGTTGTTGTTCTGTGATGCATTCTACAGTAAAGGCCTTTTTAAATGTGCAGTTTTATTTGTACAGAAAGCAGTTATACATCTGCATTTTTTTTTTCCGTCTTCAAGGTCTTCTTTTGCACAAGATGTGTTTTCTGTTGCTGTCATGGTTTCCATGCTCACTAGCACCTAAATGTAATATCTTAGCAAATCGGCTATCATGGGGAATTCAGATTTTCCCAGTCATACCTGGTTAGGTCACTCATGTGGAGCCCAAGATACAATGTAACATCTCAGAAAGTGCCTGAAGGCAGCCATGCTCGGCAGTCTGCCCGTGATGATAAGAGAGCTCATACAGAAGTACAGAACAGTGAAGTAGCTAATGCTAGGATGATATACACAGGATGGATGGATGCTGCCCTCTGCTGATTCTGGATGAGTTATTTATGTATTTGCTTTGTGTATTTTGCCTCCTAATTGTAGTAAGATTTGGCATCACTTTCCTTAAAATCCAGCTCAGGTCAGTGACAATTCTGTGGATGAAGAGTTTTTCCCACACAGTGTAATATATTATTTGGTCAGTGTGATGAACTATGACACTGTCAGCTTCCTGCACGCTCCATGATCTTCCCTTTCTTTCTCTCGGTCAATACTTTCACAAGGCTATTACTTCTCAACATACATCAGCTTGAGGTGAAGTTTGATGCTCTAATTTTACTTTTTTTTTTTTTTTTTTTACTTTTTCGTGTCGTTTGCTATATTAATTTGTTACATTGACTATATATATATATATATAATATCTTTCATCATCGGTTATTACTACAACGTGATGTGTCTTTTTCTGGACATAGAATTAATTCAGTTGGAACTTATTTGAAGAAGTTGCACACCAGTTTTGTTGGACATCAGTTTTAATGGGCCAATATAATAAAGACTATATAATACTGCAAGTATAAGTGATGGCAGGTCTCGTTTCGTAATAATAAACAGCTGCCACCACAGCTCATAACATTTATTGCAATGGTGCAGAACAGCCTTAGTGCAGTCAGTGTTGTGTAACCAAAACAACCACTTGAGGTCAGCATTTCTTTAAAAAATGTAAAACCTAAGTGCAGTGCAATATAATGGAAGAAGTCGGGTATATTTAATTGATATTATAAGGGAAGCTAACCAAGTGAAATGTTTTTCAGTATCTGTTTTGTTCCCGTCACACAGTTCTCTTAAGCAAGGCTCTGATTCTCTATTGACTTTCAGAGACTGATACTTACAGTATTTGCTCTAAAAGCTTAGGCTGGTTTCATTAGAGCTGAAATGATCTCTTTCTTGTTGCTTGCTTTCTTGTTTTGAGTCATTTTTCAAGCGAAAACTCTCATTCATTGGTTAGCAAAACAATCATTAATCAATTAATTGATAATGAAAATAATAATTAGGTGCACCCCTATTTCTATACTTTAAGCAAAAATATTAACAAAGATATGCACTACACTGTCTTCTATGAAATGTCATGCACAGGTACTAGAACTGAAATATTTGCACATTGTGACATATGTATAAAAAATATACATATTTTTTAATTAAAAAAAAAAAATATATATATATATATATATATATATATATTTTTTTTTTTTTTTTTTTACAAACCCAGTTAGTTTTAAAATGGCTCTTTCATATAGGCGGCCTAGATTAAAACCTGCTCACTAGCTGTATAGAGCCTCACAAATTAAGTCAAATGTTACAAATCTCTGGTACAAATAATATGTAGGCGGGAAATAAATGATCTTTGCTGTTTGTTTGTTTTTTTTTTTTTCTGAATAGTGTTGTAGATGAGTCAGCAAAGTTGTAGAAAGTTGTTTTTATTCACATCCTCATTAAGTTGCCCAGAAAGTATCTGCTGCACAGCTATAATACACCTCCACCTTCTAGTACACCCCATTCCCCTGCTTCTTCCACCCACCCACAATCATGCTGTAGCAGTAATGTTTTATTCAGTGTCATGTACAATGGTGGTAAGATCTGCCTGCATGTCTGATGTTGAATTTGAATACATTTGACACCACGATCTGAATGACTTGTGTTTCAATGAGATTAGGTTTGTGGTGTGTTGCACTGTGTTACATTTAATAGCCGTTTGTCTAATTATTTCACAATTGACTTATGTGCCAGTAAGGTGTGAGGATGTTTCTTTTTGCCGTCAGAGATGAGAAGTTGTGGCTTGCACGCAATGCAAATGTTGATGGGCTCATCCTGGCTCATAGCTTTTGCTAAGCTTTTGCTGTGCTGTGCCAACACAGACCTAGATTAACATTTTGGGATGGTGGAAATTCACAGATTCAAATCAAGTCTAAAAGCTGGAAACTCTGTTCAGCTCTGCATCGCCACATCAGTGATACGGCGATGCAGAGGGACCATCTGGTTTTTAGAGGTTTCCCCTTGATATTTTAATTTGGCAGGGTTTAGTTACATTACCATGACACCACAGTGTACTCTTGTGGCCTGTGATTGTGGTGTATCCTCACATCCAAGCTTTATGTTTGGCTCATGTTAGTCCCTGCTAACACACAGTCACGTGCACAGCATTGGCAACCACACAGACACAGGGAGAAACTCACCCACTGCCACACAGGATGTTGTCCTTCCCAGTCAATGATGATTTCCTGGAAGCCTAAGCGGCAGTGCAACATCTGTGTAGTATAACAGGACTTTATAGGACACTGGAGAGAGGGAGAGGGAGAGGGAGACATGCTCGGCTTGTTCTTCCTGACGCCACTATTGCCGTGGTTCAAATGCAATCGCGACCGTATAGAGATGACATGGAAACACAAACAAGTGCCTACTAATGATTGGCTTGAATGATGAGGTCGGCCGAACAATGCAGTCAGCAGCTGCGGTTTTCCTTGTGTGGGGCAGTGTACTGTTTGGATAGTGTTCAGCAGCCAAATCAGTGAGTATGCTGAAATGAGAGGTGAAGCATGAAATCCAAAACTGTTTCTCTTTCCAGCAAACGCATTTTACATTTGCATTTAAAGTGTTTGGACGAAGCTGTTATTCACAGAAATACCTTGAATGCCCCTACAGTATGTGAGTTGATCAACAACAGTGACAAATTGTGGAAGAGAGAGTTAAAGCTGCTGTAAGACAGTAGGGGACATGATGTATTTTGCATGCATTTATCAACTTCTGTGGAAACACTTTCATAGTATGGCCTACTACTGATTTGTTATGCACTTACATTTCTTTTGATTTAGTTTTTTTAAGCAGACTATCTTGCTCAGAATCAACTAACAGTCATATAGCCACAGACTCAGTCTCACACAGGAAACCACATTCATCATAGAATCAGGAAGTGGAAAACGGCTCCCAGGATCCTTCTCTGTTTCAGAGAGGAAGTGGTTCAGACACACAGTTCAGTATGACCAGATACTGTTGGTGGCTGCTGGATATACTGTACGTTATAGATGTGCCAGGAAATCTTCAGTTTAGATTTAAAATGTAGTTAGACTGATTTAAGTAATATAACATTAGTGTGAAATCGACAATAACGTCTGAAGTAAAATGTTACTTCCCTTTTTAATTTGACTAGATTCAAGATATATGTGTGTTTAAAGATCCACCTTAAGGCTGTCATGCAAAAAAAAAAATCCATATTAACAACTCATTAGTTCTTGACTCATAATAGCCTTTTTCTTTTTAAATAAGTAAAACAGTTATTGAACTAATATGGAACATTTTACTAAGTAATATAAATGTACTCGTTTTTTTGAAATTGGTGCCTGTTCACTGTATGAAGACGGATAAATGCACTAATATGTGCTAGTAGTATGTAATTGAACACTTTCAGAAGTCACCTCTATACAATACATCAAGATAGTTTTAGAAAAAAAGCACTGCATTCAATGGACAACACTGTTTCCTGTCTAAATACTAATATGGTTTAAGTAAAAAAAAAAAAACTCAGTCTACAGTTGCTATGACTAAATCATTGTTTCCCTATATGAAACACAGATTGCGACTCAAAGCACTTACTAATGGCTGATGAGAGCCTTTTGTTATACAAAATAACACATAAATAAAGAAGGCGAGGGAAAAACTTTAGAAACTTAAAAAAAGAAAAGACAGTATAAACTACAGTGCCTTCACTTCATATGCATTCATATATATATAATAATTTTTATACCACTACTACTACTTGGATCACTATGCATAGTTATAATGCATTTTCAGTCATTACAACATGGCAAGATATTAGCCATTAGCTAGACCCTCATTTGCCTTTTTCAGCAAACGTAATGAAGATAGAAAATTTACTGAAGGGCAACTCTGCCTTTTCGGGGATGTGGTAGAATAAAAACCTCAACTTGAAAAACAGCTGTCATCATCTGTCCCCTACAGAATTTGTAAACATTACAGGGTTTCTATTCTGTTATATCCAATACTGTTATATCACACCACATCTGCTCTGTTGTATTACATTCATTTAATTCTGTTCCACGGTAGTGAACATTTGTAATTGTGCTGTGTTACTTTTCTCTCTTCTTCACATCTCTGTCACGGAGCAAAGAGAAGTAAACAGCAACAATTTGAGTTTAAAAGGGGCCTCAGAAAAGCAGAGCATATAAAGTCATGACAGTACCAATGAATCTCTGTGCTCTGCTGGCCCTCACAAACAGAGAGCGACAGAGTGGAAAGGACAGCTCTTTTCTCAGTGAGTGGAATACACCACTGTGCAGTGAAATGCTTGGCCTCCCACAATCCACTACAGCTCCATTACTTAGCCAAGAGTTTGCAGGGACAGGACGTCGCCACAGCATGTAGACACTCTTATTCCAACCCTATAAACCTGCGGAGAGGAGTCATCAGCACACAGAGATTTACAATGGCCTAGCCTAAGGCCCCAGACAGTTATAGATCCCTTTACCTTTCAGGAGCAATTTCACCGCAAATAGGATTAAAACTAATGGCGTTTGACACCACCAGATCCAGCACATTGAATCCATCGGGTTTTATCGTGCTGACATTTCAAAAGGTTGGCCTGTGTGCGCGGCAGGCCACTAAGAGATGTAGTGCTAGGTGACATATAGGGGACCCTGGAGACCCACGCTTTTACAGCCAGCTCTAGAGATGCTGCTCCTGCTTCCTCTGTGCTCACCACCCAACCGCTTCCATTACAGACATTAAAACCTAAAGAATACAAATCACAACACCCCAATGCACATTTTCCACTGGTTTGCAGTAGGGAGATGTTGTTTTTCTTTGTTTCACAGGTCGAGGCCCTTTAGCATGACCATGCAGTGAATGTGCAAGCAGTCCTGTCAGTGAAAGAAGGCTCATTATCTCGGTTGTGGGCAAAGTAATATTCTCTGTGTGTGATCTGTTTATTCATGAAGGTAAATTAAACCAGGAAATTATTTTCTCCTCTTTGCCATTTAATTTCAATTTGTATAAACAAGACTCTTCAAGGTCAGTAAATGAAACTGCTGTGTTTTGAATGTGAATGGAGTTTGTTGCCTGGGGGATCCTGCGCTATTAAAATGTGCTCATTCAGTAACATAGTACAGTACTTGACCTGAATAACAATTTTAGCCTCACTTCATGCTATGACTGAGTGTACTCTTCTGAACTTGTCTCTTTGTACTGTTGTTAGTTTGCTTATTTAACATGTTATAAAGAAAACACTACTATCTCATAATGCACGTTACCTCAGCTATTTAAATAAAAATAACTATTGTTCTCTAGTATATCTCCACATCTTCCCGTGCTTTATTGAAATGCTATTCTCTCTTCCATAAAAATAATTCTACTAGTTTTCAAATGTGCAGTAACGTGCAAAAGTTTTAGGTAAAGTAATATCAGGTCTCTTCATGTAATCCCAGACTGACTCCATGTTGTTGAGATCAGAGTCTCTGGTGGCCAAACTATCTGATACAGGACCCCTTGTTCTTCTTGTCACTTGACGGCAGTTCTTTATGATTCTGAGTGAATGTTTGAGGTCATTGCTGCATGCAGCAGAATACATATGAAACTGATCACTTCTGTATTAAAATAAGTAAAAAACAACAAGATGATCATCTTGTGCACATTCATGGTTGCTGCCACAATGGCATTATCCTCTTAACCCTCTATGAAGGAATATACATGCACAAGGTGATGATTGTCTTGCATGCATCAGCGTTGTTTGCATGCCTGAAGCTCTGTCATTAATTGAGTTTTTATCCAGCTTGAAGACTTATTTTATAATAAACGTTTCAGATAATGGTTATTTTAACTACATCTTTTAACTGGATGAAGTGTTTTTGTCATTGGATTTATGGATCTTAAAATATCAGAGAAACAAGCTGAGCAAACATTGGCAGTAGCTCGGCCCGCAGCACCTCCAGACTTCCTGTGTCTGCTGAATAGTGTCCAAGTAACATATTTTTAATGTGAAACAAATTTATTCAGTTTTTTTTTTTTTTTTTTTTTTTTTACTGGTTTTAGTCACTGGATTTTTTGTTTTGTTTTGCTTTTTGGAGAGGAGACCCCTGCAGATAATTCGGCTCCTAAAGATCTACTGAAATCAATTCAATTTAATTTTATTGTCATTACACATTGTGCAGGCACATGCAACAAAAGGAGGCATGTGGCTTCAGAGACGTTAGCATTACCTAAGCTTGTAAATAAACTTTAAACTAACATAAAAATAATGAAGAAAACATAGCACTGTGCTAGGAGCCGCAAGAGAAGCTGCAGAAGCTGGCTGCAAAGCACCATCTGTTTGAGAGAAACAGCAATGATGGTTGTTTAACAATGAAGACGACAATTCCCATGATCTTGTTCTACTTCACAATGTCATCCAACTCTGTCTCTCATTATTGTTTTACTTGAGAGACCACTATTGGCAGAAAAGTACATTGTGTTTACTCAATAACATAATAAAATTGTATGTACTGTATGTAGATACAGATCACACATTAGAGACTAGAGGAATCAAGATCAGCAGTCAGTCGATAGCAAATTCAGTTAAACTGGGTACATACTATACACATGATTTAATTTGTGACATTGTCCTTTGTAAATTGCATGGCTGTGATCTGTATTACGATGCCCAGACTGAAAATGGGGCAGAAATCTCCAGCTGAGACCCGCAAACCTAATTAAATGTACATACAGCTTCAAGGCCTCCATCACTCTGCTTTCACTGCTCCCATTCAACCCTGTAAACACCACTTTGCAGAAATCATTACTTTGGCACACTAAATACTTTCCACCCCAAGAACAAAGCTAGTCAAAAAATGGGAATACATTAACCAAAATTAGATCATAAGCAGCATTTGTGAGGTGGCTGTGAAATCACAAAGCAAGAATGAAATACCGCTGCCTGTGGAGTGTTCAGAGCTGGCAGTTACCTGCTGTGAATGAATGAACTAATATTAGGAGTTATTAGTTCAGCTACATTTTCTTTGAGGATGAGCAGTGTGGCAGGTCCAGGATGACATAGTTTCAGCTGCTGCTGGGATCTCAACAGCGAGTGCTTCAAAAGATATATGTACTTCAGACAATTTTGCTTTTACATTTCAGACAGGGCTCAGTGAAGGGCTGTGCACCCAATGAAGTTGAAATGTTACTGGCCATAGTTTTTCCTGCAGGTTCAGTGCCCCTAATATGCACCTCAATTGCATGTCATCATTTCAAGTCGCCAGGCACTGCTCCATAATGTCTTTTTACTCACGTCGGCTTTACAGAAAAGTTCCCATAATGCCAACTACACTAGTGTACATATAACAGGGTAGTTCACACAAAAAAAACACATGCTCTCGCTTTCCTCTAGGCGAATGGAATCTGGTTTGTGGTGCTTGAAGCATTGAAAAATTAATAAAAAAAATAAATTGCATTACTAATGCCATCAGCCTCTGTAATTTTAGTAAACTGGCCACTTATTAGCACACTGCTAAACATTTGCCGTTGTATCAAGAGTTGTATCAAGTTAGAGGTAATGGTAAGTTGAAATCATGCACTGGACCAGTTGGGAGAAACTGGGCAGGAAAGATGAACATGAATATTTCATTTTTTGCTTCAGATTAATAACTAAGCAACAGAAGACTTGGTAGCTACAAGATGTAAATGTATGAAAGTGTATGAGTCTGCCCTGAAAGAAAGCACATCCAAACTTTTAGCTGAGTACAGTAATGTACAGTGCTTCAAAATGTATTTGAAATTAAGTCAAGAATACTCAAGTATTTTTGCCGTTGGTTGTCACCCAACAAGACATTAGTCAGTACACACTTAACCTCACTGATGAAGCATACGCACCTGAATAATGACATGTAATCGATCTAATATACCACTTGTGTTTTTCTTTGAGGTGTGACAGTGAAAATAATTAAGGTGAGGCTTTTAAGTTATTTTGCTATTAGTCTGCTGTCTTATCGCCAGACAAGGCTCAATCACTCCCTTGCGACTGTACACCGCAGGCTCTTCAGAGGTGCGTCGACTTGACAGAAGAGTCCTAATCCCCAAGTAATGATGAGCACTAAGCATAGCCCTCTGTGTCATGTGGCAGCTCTGCAAATAACAGCTGTCTAATGGCGTTTTGGCAATAGCAACTCTTTACCCAGAGTGACGATCTATGGCTGCTGGGCAAGCACCATTTACCTTGCTCTCATATGGAAAACTATGGCTGCTACTCGTCCTCCTGGGTACAGACACTTTCCTGTTTCATCTAGCAGAGGAGCGGCACTGCTGGTAATTCATGCAGCACGTCTGGGAGAACAAATGTTCTCATTTAGCAGAACCTACAGGGAGATTTGTTTCAACACTGGTGGTTTCCTATCAGAGGAGGGTGTAGTTAGTGGTATGGACACCAGGTGGCAGTCCAAGTCTTCTCTCTCCAGCCCCCCCACCAACATCCCAAACGATGATGTAATCCTTTTCAGGCCATTATATCACATGGCACAAACGGGTTCTTTGCCCCTCTCCATGTGGATGCACTTTGATTTCCAGTGATTGCTGATAACATTGTTGTGGCTATCTGCTGCTCTTACGTAGGTATCTTATATTCATAAGAAGCCTCACTGTGTCTCTATAATGAAATCAAAGTCAGAGCTGATTCTGCAGCACAGCGCTGAGACAAGCTCTCCCATCTGGCCACATATCTGCCGACACTGCTCTCTCATGGATTTTAAATATGGCTATGACCTTAACAGTAATAAAAAGCAATTCTCGCAGCACTAATCCTCTCCTCTGGTCTCACTAGCTCTTAACCTTTTCTGCCACTGAATAAGTGAACTGAGCTGTGAAGATGTGTATATCCACCCCCTACCCCCAACACACACATGCACATCTCCCCCCCACCCCCTGTAAAAATCAGCGCCTAATAATATTGGCTCAGCAGCAGACAGATTACGGCAGGAGGAGAGCATCTGCTGGAGGGAGAAACAATATGACTGCTTCCTCCCCGGGGAGCAGTGGCTGTAAAAGACAATCAGAAAGAGACAGAGAGATGGAAACAACCAGGCTTTCTTTGAGAAACATGTAAGCATCATAACCACAAGTCCTGAGGGAAAGTGTAGTGTGACTGAGGAGGGATTTTTTTTTTCTCCTCCACAGGATTATCAGTCTGTGTATTCATTTAATGTGTGCCGCTCATTTAGCTCACAATCCCAATACAACAGTATTGCAGTACCTCTTTCTAATTTGTTTTTAAAGAGACCACATGAAGAAGACTGATTGTTGACAACAGGACTGGTTGTTAATTGATAAAAGCAACATTTTGTTTGCAGGTAATGAAATGCACAATCCACAAAATCAGCTATTAAATAACTTTTAAGAAACTAAAATAGATAGTGAATCAAACATTTTAATTACAAGTTCAGCAATCTCGTCTGACCAAAATTAATAGTATTAATTATAGTATTAACACATCTGGATACTGCTGAATGAGAGCGTTTTTTTTTCCCTTAAACACAGTAATTTTTTTATACAAGGTGTTGAGAAATAAGTTGTGTGCTATGGGCTCCAGGGATAAAATTATTTGATCATCTCGTTTGGCTCGTCTAGACCTTACAAATGTTGTTGGACCGAATGGCTAAAACCTGATGGTGGAATGAGTCATTGTGCGGATTGTTTCCACATAGATGGTTTGTAATGTACCATCTAGTCCATCTTACACTACTGTACCAATGTTATACTACCCTTGTGCAGAAAAGAGCTGAACTGAACCTGCCAAACATTTAAATTTTATAAATAGGGTCATGAAAACTGCAGAAGCTTCCTGAAGACGAGGTTGTAGCACAGTACAGTATATGCTCTACTTGTCTTATTTTTGAGGATGTGTCTTGTGGTTTTCACTTCTTTCTGAAGCTGCAAAACTCTCCTCCCCTTCGTTCATAGCCTCTGATAGATGAAGAAGACTGATTGACACCCACTTCCACTTTCTATTTGGCCAAATATAAGGATGTTACTCCCTGGGATTGAGACCATTCTCATTTCTCCCCTAAACTGTAGCTGACTGTAGCAGCTCAGCTGCTTAGTCATCATGCTTGTTTCTTATAAAAAAAAAGTCTTTGGTTGAACATTTTGCTGAAATATCAGTGGATACAGTAACCAAATTTCATTATGACTCAAATGTGCCAAACTAATGGTATGTGTACATTCAGTGATACTTACCAAAACCTATAGTGTGTAGCTTTGAGGTCTAAAAACTGTTGGATGCATTTCCATCCTCATAAACTTTTGCAAAGCCAATGAAGTTTGAAACCTACCTTGTTTACATCCATGTTTCCTCTTCGCTGCATTTGTTGGCACATTGCTGTGTTTCTTGGTGCATTACTACAATCTGTTGATCAGTGGAAAAGTGTGAAACCAGGTCACTTGCGTACACGTACAGTGTATACAATAGGTGTCCTTGTGAACTTTAAAGGGTATGTTAAAATTTTCCTACTTTTTCAATGGGAGAAAACTAAGTAGTGAGGGAGATTTGACTTTTTTTTTAAGCCAGTAGGAAGGCATTTACTAGATAAGCATTTCAATTTCTTGGCTTTCTATGACAAATTTAGTTCCTCATATTTCGGGGCTGTCAAGTATTTATTCGTCGAAGGTTAATAAGGTGTGTGTGTGTGTGTGTGTGTGTGTGTATGTGTGTGTGTGTGTGTGTGTGTGTGTTTTAAGAATCTCCCTCTCTACAGGTATCAGTATCTGTGTATCAATGGTTTTCCCCCTCAGTGGGACTCACCACCCACAAAGGTTAATGAGCTTAAACACAGCTCAGAGTGAGCTCATTAAAGAGACCACAGAGAGGAGAGGGAGGACAGCTGAGGAGGGAATAGAAATAAGTGTGAAGGTGGATTGTTCCTGCCACTGTGAGCTACTAGGAAGTTGTTAGTTTGTGGGCATGAGTGATCTTGAAATAAATCCGTCAGTAGTGTTTTCTGTCATATAGACAAACTGAACTGACATTTCTTGCTTATGTATTTGGGAGAGATTCTGTCTTAAAAAAGAGAATTCATTCATAAGTAGACAGGTTTTCTCCTCTGACTCGGGGCCCCCTGTCATTTGAGCAGTGGTGGATGCAGGAAGAGGAGGCAGGAGTCACTGCCTCAGTCACTGTCTCCCACATTGAAAACTCTTAGTTGAATTATATTATTAGTTGAAACCTCTACAATGCCTTCTGGGCATAAAATGTGTATAACGATTCTAACTAAAGAATAGTCAGTGTGAGTCTGTCAGTAATCACAGTATAATTGCAATATAGTGCCTTCTGTTCAAACTCCTTTGCAATGATGTTGGTTGTTTTTATGAATTAATTAGCTGGATATGTTTTACCTTTTTTTTATTTTTTTTTTATGGAGCTTATCCACATTCACAGCTCACACAGCTACTCTAGTGCTTGCTAACACTGAAAACATTTGTGAAACAAGTTGTTAAACAGATGTAGAAATGTACTTTGACTGCATAACCAGCATGTTAAAGTAATTTAAACAATGGATTCTTATTAAAGTTATGAATCACTACCTCCTCAATACACCCGAATGCACATGCTGCATTTTAAATGAATGAAGAGAAGCGGTGATTTAGTTGATTGAGGTTCCCTTGAACAAAGTAACTGGAGCTGCTACTTAGTCGATGTGGAAACATGAGTATATTGTGCAGCTCCCAGGTGTTTCTGTGGAAAGCTGTATGGATCAGGGATTGGCTATTTGAATGTAGGCAAAATGCCAATTAGCAGACTGACTCCTTTTTGATGTATTAATAATAATCTTTCTCTATAACTGACCCGCAAGTACAGATGAATATGTTTGCAGAGAGAAATTTGTTGACCTACCAAGAAAAGACTATTTACAAAAAGGGCTCGCTCATTAGGAGTATTCTTTTCAAGGTCATACTGAGCTTCAGATGAGATATTAGCTCTGCCTGATTCTTTGACAAGATCAAGTTAATTAATAGGATCATTGCTGCTGAAAGTGGTAGTGGCGGTTTAAAAGATTCTACTTGATGAGAGACAGGCTAATAACTAGCATTGTCATGATTTTAAATGGAGTAATTTAATATAGTACTATAATTTGAGTATTCAGAAGACGTATAATTCAATATTAAATGTAAGTTTTATGTGCCAGTTATATGGGTTTTGACAGTAGTAGCAGTAGCAGTCGTAGTAGTAGTTCCACAAGTGAATAAATGTTCATGCAATGGGTACACATATCGCATGTTCGTCCACCACGGGTCAGAAGGTGTTTGTGTATACCAGTGTGTCACAGAGATAACACAGCCCAGTGTTCCTAAGAAACTCACTCGTGTTAAACTCTTGCAACTCTTCAATCTTATTATTGTGTGTCTGTGCAGGTACAACTTCAAAATGGGAGAAGCTAAAAATGACCGAGTGGAAAACCTTAAGATGAATGAAACTCTTGCAGGGGAAAAAAAAACATACACGTGTATTAGTGATCACTCCAACATGAGCACAAAGAGCTTTTCATGACTTCATATTCCAGGCATGCTCTAGTGGGTGGAAAACAAGGAAGAATCCAACCAGGGTGCAATCAATACCAGAGCTTTTATATGTTGGTGGGTTTTTGTAGGGTAGTAATCTCTTTATGGATTCATCAGTTGTTGCCACAAAGACAGATCTCCTGTTGGTCTAATGTCCACACTGGCCACAGGGAAATACAGACAAGGCGATAAAGAAGATGATAAGGAGGAAGAAGAACAAAGGGGTGCTGTTATGATTGAACAAAAAATCTCCAGCGCTCAGCTAGCTGTAACACAAACATCAGCACTTATTCTAGGTTCAACTTCTTGGTGGTCCGATGAGAGCTATATTTCAAGTCTCCTCTGACAGACTTACGATGTCGACAGTGGAGGTATTTCACTCGCAGACTGAAGCTGGATGTTGACTTTGCAATAGAGGGAGCCGTTAACAACCATTGACATAAGGACCACAGACTCGAGGAATCACTCCCTGGAAAGCCGCACTTAGCTCGGCTCACCCATTTGTCAAGAGCAGACTAAATTCTGTCATCAATAAATTTTCCTCATAAAGGTGTGTGTGTGTGTGTGTGTGTGCACTTTGGCATTCCCAGCTACAATGCAAAGCATTCCTTTAACATACAGGATAATATATTCATAGGTCTATTTTATTCTCATGCATAACACAATACGGATCCTCAGGGCTTCTATTAATTAAGACTTGCTAAAAACACATTTACACACACATGGTGGCATGGTCTGTAAACTGGCAGGAGAGCTGTACCAGCATTTATATAATCCAAAGAACCTATATGCTTTTGTTGGTTACCTCTATTAAAGCTACGGGGAGAGGAGAGTTTGGAGTTCTCCAGTCTCTGTGGGGATGCAAGAGGCTGTCATGAAAGCACCAAGAGGACCTCATCATTAATGAATGCAGGGAGGAGGTGAATCATCAATCATTAAAGAAGGGCTCCATCTGCAACCATAACTCCAACAAATTTTATATTTGGCCTTATTTTTCAATAATTTTCCAGATATCTGATTGAGATGTCTGTCACAGGTATTACAGTATTAACATTATGCCTCCGTTCTGTTAAAGTTTCTCAGTAAGCTGTGACAATGTGCCTGTCTGCACAAAGGCAGGATCGTGAAACTGAATTACCCTAACGGAATTCAGCCGTTATCAATTTTATTATTTACACCTTGTACTTCAAGATGTCTTAAAAAAAGGATCTGGCTTAAAAAATTTTTTTTAATACTTTGGGGTAATAATTTGGGGTCTGACTCAAGAAGTCAAAATCAAGTATACAGGTCCAAAACCTCCTTGTGCAATCCACCATGTATGCAACAGTGAGAGATACAGGAGCTGGCTTTATAAATCTGAACATGTCATTTGACAAAAAAAAGTTGGACTGTGTTTTGTATTTTTTTCATTTTACATTAAGGCCAGTTATATTATATTATTTCAAGCTACTTGATTGTACTCAACTACACAACTAATTGTCCAACTGTACAAGAACAAGATTTCCCACTAGACATAACCACAGCAAAATAATAGTCAGTGTTTCAATAAGAGTGGATGCGATGCTGTTTTCAGCCTCACATTTTGATTTTAAGTTGCTAAAATGAGTGTATTTTTATATAAAGATCTTATCTAGTATGCCCTTCAGAGAGAGAAAAAGAGGAAGTGCAAGTACCACAAGTACTAGTTTTGAATGAATAGCATGTTATGGTTGATATTACCATTTATTGGAGTCAGTGGGTCTGGCCTGCCTGCAGCTTGCAGCCTGTTTTCTAAAACTTCAAGGCCACTAACCAACCAGTCTCCAAACAGAGGTGTTAAGGTGCATTTGCTACCCTCATTATTTAGCCACAATTCCCCCAAAAGGTTATTATTAGCCGCAAGAAGGATGATAATGAAAATATGTTATTGTAGGGCAGAAAAGCCCTTAGGTACTGTCAGTCAGTGGCAGACTAGATGCTGTGCTGGGTGGAGCGCTGTCTGGGCTCACAGCTGTGTCTTGTCTGTTGGCTGTGTGTAGGTTTGTCAACTATGTTTTGAAACTATGTTTCCCGTGTGTGTACTCTTAGTATGTATGTATGTATCAACAGTTATTTCGAGCAAGCTTGTCAATATCTTTAAATTACATCCACGTGAAAGAGTATTTATGCTGCAGTTTGTGCATGACTACATGCATGCATACACTTCACTTGTGCGTGTGAAGACTGTATCGTAGGGGCTGTGTGTGAGCTCTAATTTGGTTGGAGTTATTTCAGAGAATTATTTCTGATTGGCTGCTACTGTGCTGACATCGTCACAGGCACTGAGAAGCAACAAGCTTGCCAGGATTTGTCTGTGACTCACACTCAGTCTACACTCTGTAATATGCCAGTTTACAGCACACAGTCAACAAACACTAGGCTTATATTATATGGCACAATGAAGGAACACATGGCGGAGGCCACAAAGGGTCTGTGTGCCCATCTGCACAACTTTTACTTATACAAACATTTCTCGGCAAAGAGAGAAGAAGAACTTATTGTATTGGTTAGGTTTCAGTGGGAGGAGCCAAACATTTGTTTTTCAGATAATTTCAATAATCTTGCAGTTTTAGAGTCACTAAAAAGCTACCTTCCCAAATACACTATAGTCCTGTAAAATCACAGAACAGCCCTCTTAAAAATTGATCAGTGAGTGTATAGGTTTATATTGTACTAGAGATTGTAGACTCAATATAATATACTGTACATGTATTTTTAGTTTAATCTGAAATGACATACCAATTACACAATGACTTGTCTTCGTCTTTTGAAGGTCTGTTTTTTTTCTTCTCACAATTGTAGTGAAACTCAAACAATGACATAATTTCTGCCTCAAAAACAGCTATTTCCCATTGTCTTTATATTATGTATAAATATTGTCTTTGTAGACTTACAACCCAGTTCTGGAAAAAAATAACTAGTTTTAGCTTTTTAGGCGGTTCAGTCTTGCTCAGATTGTGTAGTTCATACAGTGGGATGTACAAACAGAAACACATTCTATTTGTATTTTATCAGACATCCTGTTGGCTCTTGGAAACTTGTGAAATTGGTTGTGTGTCTCAGCACCGAGACAGATTACTACACATTTGGCAACACATGTAGTAAGTAGTAGTAATAATGGCAAATGTACATTTGGAAGAAACCAATTGTACATTTACATCTTCTTTTTTATGACAAATGATCTTCAACCTGTCATTGAAACAGACTCATTCTGTAAAGACAAATTTGAATGCATTTCTTATTCTAACAGTCATCCACCAATATACTTAAAATCCCTGCAGAAAGTAATTTTGTTGAAGTTTAGCAAACTGAGATGTCAAAATAGAACCAAGATGACATAAAAATCTTTAGATGCTCACTCAAAAATAATTTGTATTAATGGATTGCAAATGTTTTAGCTGAGTATCATGCCTCATAACTTCTTCTCCCACATATATAATCTGCTCCTGTACTTAAGTGCCAAGAGAGATGACTGAAAGGCTGAAATGATTTGTTGTTGTTGTGCAGTTACAAATCAAGAGCTGCAAAGGCTTGTTAAGTCAGCTTGTTAAGCTGTAAAAACACATGGAAAGAGCTGATTTAGCTGCTTATCTACTGAGCATATTTGGTACACAGTACAATAATAGAATATCCTTATTTATTGTTGTTCATGTATATTATTCCAAGTATATCTTCTTCTTCTTCACCTTCTTCTTCTTCTTCTTCTTCACCTTCTTCTTCTTCTTCTTCTTCTTCTTCTTCTTCTTCTTCTTCTTCTTCTTCGCCGCCGCCTTCTTCTTCTTCGTCTTCTTGTTCTTGTCTTCTTCTTCTTCTTCTTCTTCTTCTTGTTTTTGTCTTCTTCTTCATTGCATTATTCTTCTTCTTCGTTGCATTCTTCTGCATCACTTCTCACTGAGTGTTCATGTTCATTCATGTGCAGTTGTATCCTTTGCAGTAACAGACCGCAGAAAAGGCCTGTTTTGCCACTTACTAATGGCATGCAGTGGTCACAGACGGGTTTGTGTTTTGTGTTGTATGTGGTCAGCTGCATGCAGCAGTCTGGAGGCTGCATGGTTTTTGTTGTCTTTGCTGTTGCTGTGGCTGCTGCTTGATAATGAGCCTCTGGCACAGAGCTGCTGTCAGTCTGGCAGAAAGACAAGCTTTCACCATGGTCACTGCTGCCTCATGCCATCTGGGTCCCTGCACTGAGAGGGGAAGACAGGGACACACCAATGGGAGTACTGGGTACAGTCATATACACACTGGCCTACTGACTGGCTTGCTGTTTTACTGACTTACTTGGTTTTGTGGTTTTTAAAGGTCTGGTTGTTTTCAAAAATGCCAAAATGCATCAGTGAATACATCAGATATGTGGTGTCTGAAATTGAAAAGAGAAAAAACACAATTGAAAAATGATCTATAAACAGTAAAACCCTTATTTTCTGCCAAACTAAACTCGAGGGAATGCTGATACATTTATAAAACAAAAGATTTCCTGCATCCTCTTCAAACTTGACCCAAACCTAAGAAATTAATTTCACTGGGTCTGTTTAAATGTCAAGCATTTGTATGAGCCTTGTAGCCTCTACTGTGTGTGTCTTATGAAGCTACAACATTAAACTGCAGAATGAGAACAGTAGGGACCAATACAGTAAGCCATTTCCTATTAACTAATAAGATTTTAAACAACTCCATCTGTGGTAATCTACTAAATTTTCACTAATGCGAACCATATGGAGCCATAAATCCTGCCTGAGATACTCAGCCTTATTTGGGACTGCATATTTGCTGACAACATACTACAGCACTGACAAGACACTTCACAGTACAGCGACTCCACATTCACACTTCTCAGATCATTATGCAGCCGGTCATGTAAACAAGCTGTAGGAATACTGCACAAGCACCACCGAGCTGACCTCAGATCTGTCATTAAACAGGTCTCTTCCCAAAATGCCCCACCCCCGCCTCTGCTTAATTATGCATGTGGGCAGAGCAATCAGTCTCCCTGTAAGCTACTACTGTATACTCTATCGTGCTTCTTCCTTGAGTTTGCAAGCTGATTATGGAGCTTTGGCAGTTCAAGCACTTTAAATTATTTAAATCTCTGTTAAGCCTGCCGTACATATATCAATGGAAGAAATGGATTAGGGGTTGACATGTTTTTCCTCTGGCTTTGCCCCACACTTGTCTATTCCTCCGAAACTGACAAACACTCCACACAAATCATAATACAGCCTTTCAAGGAAATGGCAGTTTTTCTAATTTCCTTATTGAAACATGTTTCCCAGTGGATGTTGTTTTTAGTCATATTGGCGTTGAGATTACACCATTGGATTAAGGATTGTTTTTGTGTGGTGGTCTCTGTCTCTGAAAAGGTCCAGTGAGAGACACAGAGAAGGCTTTTGTGCACCCAGAAGGGCCCACCCTGGAGAATGGGGCTTGTCAAATGGGGACCTTCATGTGGGTGGGCTGCAGAGAGGTGATGGATCCCCTTCTCACACAAACCCCTGGAAGAAAGCACACAATCAATATCCTGCTGTGTGCCTCCAGTGCCAATAAATGAAAACACGGCGGGGTAAAGACATGAATATGTAAAGGGGGACACTCTCTTTTTTTTCCCCCACATTGGGGGCGGGATTGTACACAAAGCTGAGCAGATACTGCATTTAGAAAGACTATAATAGTCTCTCCGTCTCTCAGCGGGACACTTGCTGCAAATTTATGTTTGCAGCTAACACATTTGTTCATGGGGTGGAAAACAAGCAGTATTTATTCAGTGGCAAGTGCAAGCTGGCTAGGATTTGTATAAATGTTTCAATTAAGCCACGTGAAAATCGATGCAGTAACATTTCCTCACCAGTCTTTCTGTTGGCAGGTTCGTTTCAGTTGACAGCTGCAGCTTAGTTGTCAAGATTGGGTGTTAAATTTGTAAATGGGTCTTTTTCCTGTCAACTGACAAAATTACAGCCAGGGTAATAGAACAGACGAGCTGTCTGTCAGGTGAGGGAGAGAGTGAGAAGGAGAGGCCAGAGGAAAGCAACGTGCCCATCAGGGTGGATGAGTGACAGGGGATGAGAGAAGCTCTTCAATCCACTCTCAGCCTGCCGCAGAAATGAATTCACATCTTCTCAATTGCACCATTACTGGGGACAGAGCAAAGGGATGGCTTTCTGTGCTTTTACAGCGGTCAGGGGAATCCAGAAGTGGAGCCTGCTGTATTTTACTTATCCTTAAGTGCTTCATAATGGTGATAATTCTGTATGTCTGCTCCATATTACTATGCTAATCCTGTAAGTCAGATATCCCTTGTGGTAAAGAAGTTTTGGCAATCACTGCATTCAAACTTGCACTCAGATCTAATTGCCAACAAAGGGACTGAACCATTTCTTAATTATTAGCACTCTAGCTTTCACCAGTGATGTTACTGTATATCTGCTGTTGTCAAATGCTAATGAAGTAAGAGTTGGAGTACATAGATAACACTTGATTGAATTTTCTGACATTTTGCACAAACAGTATTTGTTACTGCCAGGGGTCTACCCGACACCCACTCACTAAAACTGACAAGAATACACAGAGTGAACATGCTTAGTTATTTGGTTTATATCGCCTCCATTATAAGTCCAAATTCCAGCACATAAAATGAAATCATTCCTCTGCTTTTGGCAGAGTGCCCAAAGCCACTGACGGTTTCCTGTCTTTTTCTGCCACGGAGCTCTAACGAGTGACAGGTGATCTATGGCTGCTTGAAGTCTGGGATCTAAATCTGAAATGAGCTTAGCCGCGGCTCCCGAAATGAGAATTGATAATCAAATGATGCTGAATGAGGGGGTCTGTCAGTACATTGTAAGGGAACTGACGGATTTAGTTAAGGGAGAAGGAAAGCATGGCGGATGAATTTTGGCAGGATAAAGAATTGCTCAGCACAGATAGAGAAGCTGATCCCCCTACAGCTATTTCTGATTTTATTTGTATGTTGGTAGTGTTCTAGATGGATAAGCAGAGGAAGCTGTACAGAGCATATTGTGATCAGGTCTTTATAAAACACAACAGGATGGGTTAATTCTTTGTTAACCTGTCTGGTATATAACCTTACATACAGTGTACAAAGCAATGAATGGAGACTACTATCAGTTATTTTGTCAAAATTGTAAATATCTTTCTTATGATGATCTCATCGTCTTTTTACATTTGCTGTTGTAATGCTCCATGGAGAAAGGTTGACAACACCCACAATTGTCTCATGTTGCATTACAACACTCAGAAGACACTCATGAGTCATGACACACTGTGGATATTATGACTTCCAAGATGATATGATATGACGGTTCTTAGTGCTGCAGATATTTTAGCTTTTTTTTTTTTTTTTTTTTTTGGACCAGATCTCGAAGTGCCTTTTTAGTGTCATACAAACTGTACTGTAAAAGGTTGTGCTGCAGCCTGGGAATTAATTGGAAGCTGTGTGTACAGCTTTGTGAAATCACATTTGAACCTCGTAAAATCTCCTAAACTCTGGTTCAGAATGGAAACTCTCTTGAAATGTTACACATGATAGTTGTGGGAGGTTTTCTCCCAAGTCTGTCAGAGTGCTGACCCCTCAATATCAGTTTACTGGTTCCCAAACTTTTTTTTGGCATTGAACCCCTCGTTGAAGTCAGAAAATTCCCCATGAAACTGTATTTGTACTGTGTTTGAAAATCTATGCCGGTTTACAACTGAATATAATACTTCGCTTCTCAACAGAGTAGAAATCAGTTCTTCAATGACTTCTCGTGTAGATAGGCAGTGTCATTTTCTCTGTTGTTCAAAATCTGTTGGAAGCAGTTTTCAGTTTCACAATATTTATTTTGTTTAGTTTGAGCTTTTTAGTGGATTAACAACAATGCTTAGATCAACATTTTTAAAGTAGAATTGGGAGTTTTTCTTAATGTTTTGTGTAAGGAAGCGCAATATAAATTGCAGTATCTATGCATATATTTCCATTTTTCAGAGGAGTGTTGTAGTGCTTCACAGCCCCGTATATCCTACAAACATCAATACCAGTCCACATTGTTGATTTTTATTGTCAAAATTAGTTTTAATTTTAGATGACCTCACAATAGTATTATTGAGATAAAATGAGTGCCTATGAATAGACCTCCAGGGCAAAGTGCTATATTATCACTGTTTAATTTCTGCTTTAAGTGTATGAGTATGCAGTTGGCACTCTACACATTAGAAATATTAAAGCTACACTGTTTAAATCTTACAAATTACAAAGCTCCCAAGTGTGATTGTAGCAATTCAAGGCAGGTCAGAAAAAGAAAAAAAGCAATAGTGTAAAATATAGCATAAATAAAGGTAAATTGATAAAAGAAAGTCCTAATTAATGCCTGCAAAACGAGGCTATAGATCCATATTATAGACATACTCTTCCTATGAAGTGAGATAGTTATAATGTTCAGTGTCATGCTCTTCCCTGAAGTACCTGCCCTTATCAGTTTGCTAGATACCATCCTGTCCTCTTCTGCAGTGTCGTTAACAGCACCCCTGTGAATGCCCGATCAATCCAGTAGGGCTGGGAGGCTATCCCTGCTAATGGCTAATGAAAGGTGTAATTACAGCAGGTCAGCGGAGGCATTCAGACACAGAGGAGAGAGACTGTGACAAGTTCATTGAGATCATTAGAGCTTAAATGTGTCTGCCTCGTTAGACTGCAAGTCACCTGTGTTATTCTGATGATCTCCCTTTGTTTCTATTAGACTGAGTGGGTGGCATTTGATGATGCAGTAGATGGTGGAATTATGAGTGGAGCAAGGTGAGTTGCTTTAATTAAAAGGAGTCTCAAGTGGGACAGAATTGAATAGAAAATAATTTGAATACAGTTTTCCTTTTTTTGCTATAGCGTAGAAATGAGCATTTATCTTCAGTTAATATTTTAATTCCTAATAGCAGGAACACCTTGCCTCCGAGGGCCCCTGGAAATAGCCCTGCAGCTGTATTTTTAGATGGCTATTAATACCTTCAGCTAATTCATTCAGCTCCCCAGGCACCTAGCATGGCCTCTCAATTATGGATGAGGGGAAAGTCATTGGATTCTCGGAGAGGAAGCAGACGGTAGTGACAGGACACTCTCTCTGCAGACACGACACATGACAGTCAGACAGCTGAGCCAAAATTATTTGTGTGTGTGTATATATATACATCCATATTATACATGCAGATTCCTTTTCCTGATATCATGTAACAACAAAGCTTGTTTCATTCTGTGCTTTTGCTGAATATTTAAGCCTCCGCTCTTCACAGAGCAGTTTTATGTTTCTGTAACTTCAAACCAAATCAGAGGGGGGTTAAATTTACTATATATTCACTTTCATCTCTTCTGCTTCATGAGAAAAACAAAGGCAGTATGGAAGGCTAACTACAGAATAACATGGCATCTGGGAAAGAGTCAGCTGCTGATGAATCATGTTACGTTTTTCAGAAAGACTAAATTCCTCTGAACAGTTTCTCAGCTGGTCTCCTCCTGGTTTGCCACCTATGTGTTCATTACTCTTGTGAGCGACAAGGAGCGCATGCAGGTAAATTGGGTTTAGCTCCTGACCTTTGGGTTTGATTAATGGGCCCTGTGCTCTAGCAGAGGTCCAGGGAGCTGCTGGGTGCTGAAGGGGTGAAGTGACAGGCCAAGAAACCCTGCACAAACCCATACATCCTTGATCAGGTTATTCGTCTTGAACTGAAAAGGCTGGAGCTAGTCAAAGGCTACAGACCTGATCTGAAGGATTGCCTTTATCATTAGAATTCATCAAACCAACCAACAAGACTTTGGTAGTATATGTATACGCCTATCTCAGCTTGTAATGTTGGCGTGTTTCGGTATGATTATTTCCCTGCATAGTCCAGTTTTGTGTGTGACAATTTGAACAGCAGACCCCCACTCAAGCATTTTGATGTACCTACAGGTTATTTTTACACTACATATTGTAAGCTGCTCTCCATTTAAAATGTGTGATTTATGGTGTTCTTGTATTTCTTTTCTCTAGGTGTTTAGGGATACACACACACGCATATCAGAGCTTGACTGGTGCAAAAAAAGGAGTTTACAAAAGTCCAATTTCCAAATCGAATCCACCCGACAGCATAAAACACAGAAAGGCAGCGGGCCTCCTTTAAATAATGCTGCTTGGCTTCAAATTGTATCTGCCACACAAGAGGAATCAGAGACCAAGAGCTAGATAATCAGGTTTGCTTCCTCTGCCTTCCTATTATAACAAATTAAAAGAGGTCTGGAAGCCATATTTTTCCGAGCAGCGGTTCTTAGCTTGTGATTAGCTAGCAGACTGACAAATTGATTAGTACTGATCTCAGCCAAAGCCTTACAGCAGCCTGCCTTGTCTGTGGTATTCTACAAGGACCTACAGGCAAGGTCATAACATATTCACAGCAGAATAAAGGATTTCATGTGACTTCATGGCCAAGGGCAAGAATGTGAGCAAAGATGTCATGGACTATTGGCTAAAGCAGTAAGTCAGAAAAAGCAGCAGTTAAAGCTCCAAGTACGATAAATGTATTCAAAATACATAAATACATAAACTTAAACAACTTACTGTATGTACAAACGATTTGTGTTGACGTGTAATAAGCTGCTTTTCCCAAGCTTGTCTTAACAAGATCAAACAAATAATGCCAGAACAATTCTTACAATTTACAGCTGTGATCTAATTTCTGATTCAGCCAGCTTTATGAACACTGCTTAGGGAATACATCGTCAGTCCCTTCGTTTGGATTTATGTCCAACTGAAACTATCTGGACTGTAGTTGTAGAGTGCTTGGTCCAGTAGATAAACGTGGTGAATCTACTGACAAACTGTTCCTGTTGAATTGTATTACTTGAAACACATTATGCATGGCACAACAACAAGAATGCGTAATGAGAAGCAACACGTATAGCTGACGAAAAGGAATTTTCTGGTTGAACTGTTTTTGCTGCTACAAAGACTATTTTAGTGTAAAGTTGGGCTAGACAACAGAATCATTAACTTCTGTCTGTTGTTTCCAACTAAAAACATTACTACACGGACTTATGTGCCCTTTTCTGGCTTGATTGTTACATTGCTGTTTGTTCATTGCCAACTTTTGAGCAGGTGTGCCCATGTCACAGATTTGTGCCAAACTTTTGTGGGCATAAATGTGCGTTGTAGTCTAAGAACAGATGAAAAATATGTGTCCACTATCAACCACTGTTGAGTGTTGCTAATAGTGATATCCTGTCAAACGCCCCTTCAGATTGAATTCTTAACGACTCCAGTAAGTTCTTGGGCAGAAAATGTAACAAGCAGATTAATGAAACGATATCTATCCCTTCTGATGATGGGATACAAGACCGGAGAGTATTTATTGTCCGGTGGGAGATTCATCAATACATTCAGACACATGTGCTGGTAAACTGCAAAAATAGCAGTGCTGGCTTGTTGCAGGTGCAGCTTTCATCAAGCTGATGATGAGGTTCGCTGGTCAGGTTAAAAAAAACCAGAAGCGTTTTGGGCCAGGTTGGGCTTCATTTTTTTTTTTCTCCCAGGTTGTCATGGTAACAGCAGCAGGGCATTTTAGGATACCATCTCTGGCCAGTAAAGCATCTCCAGGGCTTGGTGTAACACAAGATCCCAGAATGGGTATATTGAGACACATAAACGCACAGAAAGAAGCAGTGGGCCACAGAGTGACCATTGTCTCCATCTATGACATGTGAGTTTTATGAGTGGGCATGCTGCATTGTTTGTGTCTTTGGTGCTTGTATATGTGTTTTAGAGAGAGTAACAGATGCAGTAGAGGAAATGATAACAAGAAAACAGATCAGCTTTGGTTTCAAGTATTTGATTATTTGTGCTGTGCCTTCACAAACCAGGTCAGAAGTTCTTGACACTAAGTGCAAGTGTGTTTTATGCTATTTGACATAAGTATATCCCGTTCAGCGTATACACCTGTCTTTGCAGATGATATGTTGGTCAATTTGACTTTGGTCTAATTTCTCAATATATTTAATTCCAGCTACTATATAATACTACGGTGTCGGTGATTGTCTGGGATTGGCCATATCTTCTTCAGGTGTCAGGAACGGGCTGATGAATGGCTCCTTTTTATTTTCCCCGTGATTTGCTGCCAAATACTATTTGGCTCCGAGTCAAATATTACTTAACCTTTCCCTACATTCAGAGACTGCGCTGCTTAGACCAGAGCGGCATTGTGATTATAAGAGTGATTTCTTCCTTTGGAAAAGGAAAAGTGATTTGATAAGTCTTGATTGAAGCCAGGCCTCTCACATCCACATATAGCAGATCCCAATGTCTGTTTGTACCCAAAATGACAGAACTGAAAACTGGATTATGACAGTTTTATCATACTATTGTCATAAACTAGCTCAGAAACGTGACAAGGAAGCAGTCCATGTAAGAATATACTTAAAACAAATGTAATTTATTTAAACTAAAGCTAGCAACACAAGTAGTTTTGGACAAGGTGCAAAACCGAAAGATGATGATGCAGGCTGGATGTTGGCAGAAGGAAAAAGGAGCATAAGAGTGACTACGTCGGCTAGCTTTTATAGGTTGGCAGAACCAGGTGACACATATTACACTGATGACCCTCCACTGTCAGCCAGGATTCAGAAGGCAGCAGTGGGAGGGGCGTGTCAAGTATTAACATCTTAGAGTTGTTGCAGTAAGATATACTGGCTTAGAGAATGATTACTAAGCTTTTAGTAACCACTCCAAATTTCACTGTCATTGATAATCAACATTAGTCATGCTGAAACTCTGTAATACCGCCAATAGACTTTAAGGCAATGGGATAAAGAGATAAGTAATTCTACAAATTGTTGTTAAACCCTTAGAGGAGATTATCCTTGTAAATCTGTCATCCATAATACCATCAGTATTCTCTGCTTGTTCTCAAACCCGCATCACAATAACAAACATGAGTAATCTTAAAACAGAGGAGAAAAGTCTGTTTAATTCTGATAAATCCTTATCGTCACAATATTTACTGAGAAATTAAAGCATACTTGAAGTGAAGATCTAAAGGGTGTTAAATTCTTTTCCATTACAACCACTCTCACAGTCTGGTACTGTACATGAGGTAGGATAATATAATGCCTAAAACAGCATTAACTGACAATAGGAATGAAATTATGATGAATAATAAATTCAACAATACTAGATGTTAATTTAACACATTGTCATTTTATGTACTATTAAACCATAAAATATTAGTTCAGAGCTGTTTTTTTCTATGTTGTAATTGTTCTCTTAACTCCTCTTGAACAGAACCGTGGATATTGTAGTGATGATGACAATCACAGAGCTGCTATTGAGACAGTTATGATGGAAAACAACCTTTAAAACAATTTTACACCAGCCACGTAGATTTTACTGGGATGTGGGGACAGTTTCTGATTCATACTTGAACGCCTGACATTCACATAAAATCCGTTTGGCTGTTTATACATCAAACAAAGATTTTACAAGCACACAGAGTCGGCCACTAATTCGATGCCAGTGGACTCTATAAAATGTTATCTGATAATATCACAAATTCAAACTGTCGAGTTTGGGAAGAGAGCTGGTGATAATATTGTCCAAAATCACTGAAATTGAACCATGTAAATTCTATCAGAGGGAGGATTCCTCTTTTAAGTTTAACACAGTGGTTTTATTCAGCAGACTTGCATGAAAAAGAGCTATAAAACAGGGAGCCAGAGGAAAATGGTTTTCAGCAAGGAGCCCTCAAATAGTGCGGAACTAGGAAATGGGAAGATGTTTACAATATCACAGAGGTTAACAGCATGACCACAGAGAGGAGAAAACCTCTGCCGGGCGGACCAAGAGGCTAACACACAAAACACACACCATCGTTGCTATGCATGCATACCGAAGGTCTCCACTAAAACTAGTTTTTTAAGTTGAAAATAAGGCTATTAGGAAGATTTTGATTTTATGCTGTGTGATGAGACAGAGAGAGAGAGACGGAGAGATTCACTATCAAATGAAAAGTTGGCTTTTTCCATTTGAAGGACATGCATTGTAGCCTTAAATGATGCTGTGAGCTGAGCGCTGTGACAACCTGAGGTTGTGGAGTTGTCAGTCAAGCAGACTGATGTCAGGACATTGACTGCATGCACTTCACAGAAAAGCCAGCTTTTTTTTCAACAGTAGGAGAGTCAATCACACCTGGCTGACAGACAGACAGGCCAACAGAAGGACAAACACACTGAACACTGAAACATGCTGTCAGCTACAGTACAGATCCATAGTTAGACTGCAGGTATTGGACATGAATTAAAATGTTCATATGGGCTAAGCAGAGCAGAGTCATCCTCTTTATTCATAATGAATGCAATGCACTGCATTCGGTTCCATAGCTAATCAATACTGTACTGGTTGTCTATGGGAAGCGCTTGATCTTGATTGATTTTTATTTTTATTTTTTATTTATTTTTTAATACAGGCTCCACACAATAATGCATGACTAACTATTGACAATATAATCATGTTTTGTCAGTGGAGCGTTTTACTGTCCCATGATCATTTAAAGGTTCTTTTACTGGCTTCTGCAACATTTTAATCGGATTTATTTATTTTGCTTTCATTAAAAAAAAATCAATGCTGATGATTTAGCTGTTTTTTAGAGTGTTGGGCAAATGTTTTTTTTTTATAGTGTTAAAGTTGTAGTTTCTTCTAAAAGAAAGAACATGATATTCACGGTGGTTTTCCTTTTTAGATGCTGAGATATCTTGAGCGAAAAGTTGATTTTAACTTAAGGTCTGCCCAAAGGGAATTAGTGCTCGTACAGGAAATGTCAAGAAGTCAACAAATCTTTTAAAATTCATCCTTTGGGGACAGTGGATAATGAATAATTTGGCAAAAACTATTATTTTCAGTGGTGCAAGTTGAGAGGTCAGGTGACAGTTCAGGTCATATTAAAAAACAAATTTTGGGGCAAAATATTTTGCTTTGGACTTATTATTGGATAGACTGATATATATATATATATATATAGACTGACTGTAAGTCACCGCCACCTTTAGCTATTTTCAGATAGACAGCACTGCTCTATGGAAAAAATGCAGCCCCTTCATTCATTTGAATCAGGGATGGGTGCTAAAATAGGTGTTGCAGTTCCCATGCAACCATGCAAACCATCCTGTAATTAGCCGTAACAGTTTAGTCTAGGACAGTCACACAAATGATTAATAAACACTGAACTAGCATTTTGCAAGACGCATTTGAATTCTTGTATATACTGAGTCGGCATTGCCCTAAGATATATATCTGTATACTGTAGCTGGATTTGTGTGAGTGAAAAATACACTGGACCCCTTACAGATGCCTTGAGTTGTTCTTTTTTTTCACAAGATACCACCATTGAAATCAAAGTACAAGGTATCATCATTCATTTTTTTAATATAAACCTCATATACTGAACACCTGAAAAATAAATGCTCCATTAACCTTTGTTGTTCACACCATCAAATTAGCCTTGTAGGTGTTTTTTTTCCCCCTCTATAATTAGCTCTCATTTACATATGGGCCAGAGGCTGATCTTGCACAAAACGAAGGCTTGAACACACACTTGGGGAAGGAAAGTCTCAAGGACAGAGGTGCCACGGCCTCCGGCAATTAGCGAGGACCTCTCTGCTGCACTGGATAGGAATGTTTTGACAGCTCTCGATGAGACGTTGCCACCACACAGAGCTATTCACCAGTGACACACATCCCTGCGGTTATGTACACCACCAAGACAATCAACTGGGGGCTTAATTTTCCTTATTTATCATCACCTCAATAGAAGTGAGTCTGGGAGTGCGTTGCTGTTGCTGTCCCCAGGGGATTTGTGGTTGCAACTGAAGTAATACACAAACATCAGCATCAATTAGTTCTGTTCTCCTCTCCTATCTGTAGCTCCATCTCCAGCAGTGAAATGGAGCAGGTGAATTTGTACGTGTGTGTGTGTGTGTGTGTGTGTGTGTGTGTGTGTGTGTGTGTGTGTGTGTGTGTGTGTGTGTGTGTGTGTGTGTGTGTGTGTGTGTGTGTGTGTGTGTGTGTGTGTGTGTGTGTGTGTGTGTGTGTGTGTGTGTGTGTGTGTGTGTGTGTGTGTGTGTGTGTGTGTGTGTGTGTATCAGTGTCCACGTGTAAACATCCACCTGGCTTGTAACGAGGTTCACTCTCTCTCTGGGCAAGGCCACAGTAAGCATTGGACCGACATGCATACAATGTCTGGTTTAATCCAAAACGGCACATCAACCCAAATGGCTGTGTTGGGTTTTTTCCCCGCGGCCCTCTTTGATGTTAATGTGCCTGTGAATTATTTACCTGTGTGTTCTCCTCGCTTTCTCCTCATGCTCTTTGAAGGAATAAATCAAAAGAGCGAGGCACACACGGAGAACAGACAGAAGGATTTATCACAAGGAGTATTGTTTACTGCACTGACCTCCAGGCCCTGTTTATATACACATAACTGTGCTTTGCAATCAAACAACTGCTTCTTCTCAAGGGGATGGAATGAAACACACACACACACACACACACACACACACACACACATTGCACTTCCTTCTCAATGATTAAAAAGGGATTTCTATTGTTTTTGCATTTGGTTCTTATTTCCACATACATGATCATTTTGAGGACACAGTGTGTCTGTTGTGTAATGATTATGGATTATGTACAGATGATTTACTTTATTTTGTGTCTTGTACATTTTATTTGCTGTACAAACTATATTCACTATATGAATTTGAAAGTGACAGCATATCCGGTAACTCCGATAGATTTACTCCTAAACATGCAGGCATGCATACTCACATTGTCCCCATTTGACCTTTTTATTCATTGCTTGAATGAAACAAGTTTGAAAGACAAAACCAGCCGTGTATCTCTTGAACATTTTAAATACTGTGTTAAAGCTTGCTGAATGACAAAATGTTCATTTTATTCTTCTACTCTTTGGATGATGACTGAAGTATGGAATTTACCTGCACACGTTTTGTCAATCATCATCTGTAATAATGACAAGGATGATAACAAGGCATAGGAATGACGTTTTGATGTTTGTATCAATGTCCTAGCAACAGTCTTGTTTTGTCGAAACATTTAATCTCACTTGTCTCAACAATAAAGCAGTATAAAATTTCTACATAAATCTATCCTGACATAACATGTTTTGTTGTTTTGTTTTGTAAAGTACAAGGTAGTTGCTATTTCTCATTAATGTTCATAGTGATCACTGACAGCTCACTTGCGTCAGCCAATATTTTCCCCCACATTTGGCAGGTTGGTGGGTTGTAATTTCAAGCTCTGGCACTACTAATACATTTTTGTTTGGTTCATAAAAGAGACTGTTTGGAGGAATGAGCCAGTGCTCCTGAAGAGTAGAGGCAGGGAGGAGGGGCTTGATTGTATTAAACTATGATAAACGGGCTTTAAAGATTATTATTATTATTATTGTTATGTTGAACTCTTGTTCTTGAAAGCAAGCAGAAAGAATTTGCAATGATGCTGATTAATGTCCTTCTAAAAATTAGTTGAGCATGCTCCACACAGCACCAGAGTTTGTCCCATCACATACCTGCAACTAACTGTAACTAGTCTTTCCCTCATTTTAATCATGTTTTGTTGCCTAACTGTACCTTAAACATAATTTGTCATAATATTTTCATACAATTAGAACAATTGATTAGTTGCCAACTATTAAATTGATCACCAACTATTTTGATAATGATTCATCATTTTGAGTCATTTTTAAGAATAACGTGCTAATTCTCAGATTCCAGCTTTTCATATGTGAATATTTGGTTTCCTACAATATAAAGGTGAATATCTAGGTCGTGGACTGTTGGTTGGGACAAAAGACATTCAAGCACATAATTTCTAGCTTAATTTCCAGCTTTGGGAACATTACCGACTTTTTTCACAATTTTTTGACAAGAAAATAATTGTCTGATTAATCAATAATGAAAATAATATTGCATTTTGATTTTGCAAGTTTACATCTAGCATTGGATGTTAAAAAAACCCCCAAAAAAACCTGCAATCCAGGGTTTCACAGAATCATCCAATATATATGAACGTTTTTATGTCTGGGATGGAATAGTATGGCTTGTAACTGACACAACAAATTGTTAATAATTACTAGAGCATAGAAAGAAAGTTAAAATGTAATTATCACATCTTCAAAAGCAAAGTACATTGGTACTTCTTAGTTGTTGTAGTCTGTTGCCTCAAAAAGAAGACTTGTTTCAATTGAATTTACTTTATTTCACCAGGATGATCCACTCAGTATTATTATTATTGCTTTCCAGGAAGTTATAAGAACTAAAAAGACAATAAAACCATTAAAACATCAAAATATATAAAACAGGCAGTGTAGTCTGGTGATGAAGTGTACTATTTGAACTTCACAGTTCACGCTGAAAGTGAAATGTGACTGATAGTTTTTAAGCACCAAAACGAATGGTAAAAACATTGGTATTGATCACCCGCCCCACCATTTTACTACAGGAAACCTTTCAGAAACTGCATGTTATCAAATGATATTTCTAGAACAGGACTCTAAGGGGCGGTGAAACGTCCAGGTCCATGGTTCTGACATTACAGATGTGCCAGGCGCCCTTTGCCAGCAGAGTGGAGGAGAATAGCTGCTCATCATCTCGCATCCTGGCCTCCTTTCCACAGCTCGAGCTCAGACCAGCCAATCCCCGTAGTGTAATTGGCCTACTTTAACATTTACCTTCCTGTGGTACCCACTGTGTTGCTGTGTGTGCAGTTCAGTCCCTGTGGGGTTTTTATTAATGATGGTCGATCTCAAAATGAGTCTTCTAGACATGACTCTATTAGGTGTGTAACAATATTAATGTGTATTTGTACGGTCCCTACTCTCACTGTTGCCTGTTTCTGTCATAAATAATTTCCAGTCTCAGTTATTTGTCAGGTTTTTGTATCAACAGGCTCAACAGAGATGAGCTGTAGAACAGACAACAGAAAAAGATTCCCTGAGGCGACAGGCAGTGTAGCCGTGTACTGCCAGCTGCTGTTCAAGATCAGCTAGATTGCAGTAATTAGTCTGGTCTGGTTTGGTTTTTGATTTGTGCTTCCAGTATTTTTAGTAATGGTTCAAGCATGGCTCATATAACATATAATAGAGTCACTATGTGAAATTCTTCCTGCTGTTTAAGGAATAGTTTAACATGAATAAAATACTCATATTCACTCTTTTGCAGAGATTTAGATAAGATTGGTAGCCCTCTTAAGTCTGTATATGCCAAATATGTAGCTGCAGCCAGCAACCGATTAGTGTATCTTAGCACAAAGACTGGAAAGAGCTATCTAACAGCTATAAGGTGATAAAATCCACCTACCAGCTCCTGTTAACCTCACTGAGTTGAGCGCCTATGGCTCAGCAGGTCATCTACTAATCACAGGGTTGGTGTGTGAATAGATGAATGAGAGGCGAATCATACGGCTGTTTTATTCCACATGCTCTATCATGTTTGTTTAATGTGTACAAAAATATGTAAACGCAACAGTTCAGTTATTTCTTGGCTGGGACCAGTTGCCAGGCAACCAGCGGAGATCCCATGAAGTTACAGGTCCCTATAAGTGTCCACAACCAATTACTGAAGTGAATGAGTAAATTAGCCATATGTGTAAAATGACAATTTTATGTAAGTGTAAAAACTAGAACATATGGAGGCGGTGTGTCAGTTTAAAAGTCTTGTTAGGTGCTGGCTCACCCCATGACACCCCCCACAGATAGGCACATTGCAGTTAGGTCAAAGACCAGGCCTAGTGCCTGGGGCCAAATTGAATTACTATGATTGCCTAGTCTTTTATAATTAATTTGCGAAGGGCTTAAGGGCCTTAATAGCTGTGAGGAACACCGGCTTGAAGGACAAACACTAATTAAAAGTTGCCAAGGATCAGGGGTATACCACAGTATACGCAGAATGACTTTTCTATTGGAAAGAGCTGATTATAATTCTGCACTGGGCATCCACCAACTCAGCTATCATCAGAGTTCACACATCCCTCTCCAGAAAAAGCAGGACACAATATGTATGTATGTATGAGTCAGGTTTAAAAGAAATATTAAATGTGAGCAGGTTATAAGGGTAGCAGGATTTGACCCATAATGCTGCTATGGAGAGTTATAATATGTTACTACCTCATTTGGCAGAATGTGGCATTTAGTAACACACAAACATGCGTTTTACATTAGACATTTGGCACACGTGCTTGTGCTTCTGCAATGATCAGCAGAATTAGCATAAATTACTGGATCATACTGAAGCCAAAGGGAAGGAGTATTAAACCAGGGTGACGCTTACAAGATCTAACCGTTGTCCTGAATGTTTAAGAAATGAGGTGGAAGAGATAAAGTTCCAGGTTATGACAAAAGACACTGATTCAGTGTCAGAGCTCACAGTTATAAAATATAACGTACATCTTCACTGCAGTAACAGATTGCCAAGCTAATGAAAAACTGCCACGGCAGTCTAGATTAACTTCTTCAAGGGTTTTGTGGAAGTAAAGTTCTCAATTGCTTTTCTGCCTCTGGCAGTCCATCTTTTTCTTTTCTTCCTCTCTATTTCCTTCTTGTTTCCCCCCGCTTGCACCTGTAGAGTAGCTGCTGCTGTCTCCAAAGGGAGGAAAGAAAGCTTATTGAGTCAATTGAAGCAAAGAGGAAATTAACAACTACTGGCTGGCTGGTTTTATTGTTTTGTTTGGAGACAAATGTGGCTATATCCTTGCTGGAGAAGCGAGGGAGAACTTTTCCTGGGCTCTCCTTAAATCGCTTTGTCTTTTATATGAGCACTGCTTCTCTTGTTCAGCTTTTTGCCTCTATCTCTAATTGCTGTAGTTGCCTTTGAGTGCAAACCAGAGGTAAGATTCCCTTTTGTCAGAACTTAAGAGACAATTTTAAAATGTATTTGACCAAACACAAATTGTGGATATAATTTGAATGCTTCAGAGACTGAGATCGGGATGGAAATAAATCTTAAAACATAATTTAAAACATTAGTCTTCCAACTTAATGGAAGTCCAGTACTAAATTGCTGTAGTGCCCCTGGAGTGCATGAATGATCAAAAATTCTACCTCGGACACCTGCTGTGCCCTGTATGCACTTGGATTTAAATTTAAAACGCATGCAAATCCTTCATAAAGCAATCCATAGGGTTTGACTATATACTGTATGTCAGGGTTTACAATCTGTGGGCAAATAGTACGTTGATTTAGTTTCTGCTTTCCTTTTTCTTTCTTCTATCTTCTTTAAGATTTCGTAGTGCTGTTACACTGCTGTTACCCCTAGCTAAACCTTATGCAGTCTTATGCAACAGCCATGCAATAAAAAATACCTTCATGAGGACTACCGTAGTTGCAGTGATGATGGAAAATCTTGGATAGAAAGTCTTGAATGTGATTAAATCTGAGTTATTGTTATGTGTTGCAGCTTCTGCTATGCTGATCTCTTAATAGACTCATGCCACACAGGACCATTCATCAATACTGAAAGATATATCATTCACCAGCCTGCTATTGACGTGTTAATCAACATGTTTTTCATCAATATTCCTTATTCAAAGTCCCTTGTCATCACTGAAGTCTTGACAAGAACAGGTGTCGGCCACAGAAAGGCTTTTCTGGCAGTCTTGTTGACTGAAGCCAGTGGAGATCATTTGAGGCTAACCACACTTTCTTACAATGAGGTTTCAATGAGCTTAAATCAATGTGTGTGTGACGTGAACATTAATTCAATCATCATACATCCCCACATACTTGATACAGAAAAAGAGAAACGGGAAGGCTATTGATCTTTCTCTGGCTTTCGGCCAGACAATGCACTGAGTCTACATTCTTAGTATTAAAAAGCACAAAAACACACAATAATGACCCTCTCTAATCGTTCCATCAAAACATTATAATGCATTTTCATCATCTGCAGGCTTGGCTGGCTCTAACTACTGGCTACAAGCTAACTCTGGAATGGGATGATTTGCATAACGCAGGGGGAAAGAGGCATTCACATTACTGTACAATGGGTTTTGAAATTTGGAAAGGCCATAATTTAGACCTTGTTTGTGCTCTCAAAATAGCATGTAGATGACTTCACAAGCACAGCTAAACCATGACAACAAATCAAGGCACAAATACCCCTCTCTGTTATCGGTGCATAGGAAGACCATCATCATTATTCTTTAGCTTTAAAATATATGCGGTCCAGTCTTTTAAGGGCATTTAGTGGTGTCTTAACCAACTGCAACATTAGTTACTTTTCTTTGTGTCCACAATATGTGTATCATTCTGTTGTACAATAACTCCTCTCCTCAGAGCTTTTCTCCCTGGCTCTTTACACTCGCACATTGCTATGCCAGCAAGTGGAACTGTTTAATTTACTGAGGGCCTTTATGATAATATTTACATAAGGAGTGTTGAAAAGAAACCTTGCAAGCCCTGAGGTTATTAACGGTAATTATGCTTCATAAATCCATGCCCTTCCCTTGCCAAACACACTTACGGGCCCTGCGGCTCTATTTGAAATTTGTGAGCTTGATCACAGAGAAGGGAACCATGTAGATATATAGATTAAGAGTCAGCAACATCCACCCACTTACCCGCTTAAAAGAGGACAGTGTCACTGGGTGTATTCAGTCACATCAAAGCCTGGTTCTGCTATGAATGGAGTGATACATTGTCTGAGCGATGGGATGTGACAGCGCAGATACAGACTGTCGCTGACATGCCTTCCATACTGGATTAACAGTGAGTCAGCCTACAAGGAGTTTGTTTCTTGGCTGCGCCTCTGGAAGCAAGCCAAGCTCAAATAACTGATCACCTCCCTCAGGATGATATCCTTCCTCAAGGTTTCAACTGGGAAAATAGGACCTTTTACTGTATTGTGTATATAATTCACTTCTGGAAAGAAGATGATACAGATCGAAAACAGAGTTCAAGGGATGACCTAGTGACTGATCGTACTAAAGTGCATGTGATGTAACCAGGACATCCTCAGGACATCTTTGTTGTATGCCACCCCATTTCCTGATACTGTTCACTTCTATGAGACTAAAGGCTTTTCCACACAGATGTTTCATCCCCATTTTTTTCAGTCACTTGACAAGCGTCTAATACTCCTATTGTATGTACACAGACAGCAGAGTGGCAAGCATTTAACTAGTGTTGTGCATAACTGCACCCCAAAGCTCATTTGTAGACTTCCCCCCCTTTTTGTTTTGTGCCTAACTACTAGGGATGGAAATTGAGATCCTGTTCCAAATTGTCAGATCAATCGGCATCACATACCTCTGAGATTATCAATTCCTTTTCAATGCCAGCATATTTTTCAGACAGTTACACATCGCAAAATAATGACATCAAACTCATGCATCTGCGCTGCTGTAAACTTGTAACAAGGAGTCATGGAGGTAGGACCGAGGCGGTGCTATGTCGTTGGTGACACAACATGCTAACATTAATATAACAATTCAGTCTTTTCAGCCTGCAGATTTCAATTGAAATTTTGGAGTTGTAGGTATTTATAATGTTCTTCAAAAGTTGAAATGAACTGGCATAATTGCAAAGCCTCAAAGAAAGAAAACCTGCAGTTTGTGTGTCTCGTGTTCACATATAACATTTGGAAAAAAACCCCCAAAAAAACCCAAAGTAATCAGAAAAGCTCAATTGAGCCACAACAAGTAATACAGTTAAGAATACATGTGTGTGTGCACCTTCTTACAGACAGCTGGTTATTGACCTCGTGTTAAAGTGCAGTACATGTGGAGTGTGCCTTTTTCCTTGATAGTAAACCATGAGTCACTAACTCTGCCACTGTAGATCTATGCTGCGAGTGTAAAGCCTTGAATTTAGAGCTGATGAATAGGCAGGGAAGGCTCTTATCAGGAGCAGCTGCAAGAGTCATTTATCAGTGGAGAATAATGAAAGCGAAAGGAGAGTGAAGCAGTCGGCCTGTTGCTCTACAGAATAATAGGCCTACATATTCTCAGTGTCCTGGAATAACTGTGTATCTCCATCCTTGTCACTGCTGACATTGTGTGGCACTTGCAGAACAGGTATGAAGAACCAAGAATATGCAAAGAAACAAAGAAAAAATGTTTCATGACTCCAGGGACAGCCTGTAAAAACAGTAATTTTGCAATTTACACTGTGGTTGTTAATGGAATAATAAACATTATTAAACTCAGTAAAGTGATTTCCAAGTACAAAACCACCATTGCAGAAATGATGTAAAATACAATTCTTAACAATTGCATGTGAAGAATTACATCACCAGTGCAGGAAATCTTTAACCAGTGAAACATGTCCACTCTCAAAATGTAAATTAAGACGAATGTAAAATGGTAAAAGCCCAATTAATCAAGTCATTTCTAGCCATCAGCTACTCTATACGGGTTAATGCATTGACTATAAAATATGGACAATGCGTCTCTTCCTCCTGCCGCTAAGCAAATTGACGCCAAAATTTTATACTTTGATTTTCATTGCCGAACGGGGGTGGCGATTTTTGAGGTGGTGCAGTTAAACTGTTGCCGTTTATATTGATTCATGGCGAATAAGGTTCTTTGAATTGTCTGAATTCTACATGTGAATTTCTTTGACTATTTACATAACGGTACTATATGAGTGATCGGGATTTAGCAACACATGCAAATGTAAATCAGGTGTGTGATTGAACTAAACATGAATGAATACACAGTCACAAACAAACATAAACATACACAACTACTGTCACACACGGAAAAACAATTTTAGATAATCACATACTGCCAGACAAACACAAAATTCACACACCCTTTCCTCCCAGACATGATCACACAATGCATTGAGAGAATGGCTGCTGGCTGCTGCTGTCAGGGGCCTGCTCCTTCATTGTTGCAGCCTCAGCAGCTCGTGCAAGGGGACCCTCAGAGGAACAACCCGTCTTAGAGGGATGACTATCTGAGAAGCAGCGACAGACAGAGAGCTGGTCGCCCTCACAACCGTAGCAGCCATGTCCTCACTTTGTGCTCGAAGAGGAGTCGTTTGTAGCGAGCTGTTTGCATAGCAGGGAGACAAGAAACAGCTCTGTCGCCGTTGAAAGTGTGTCCTTTCATAGATATTTGGAAGCCTGTGCTCACTGAGACAGAGCAATACTTTGTAGTGCATGTTATTGAAGTATTAACTGGTTGAGCAATCAATTAATTATGCAAACAGTTCTGTCAACATAGGACAAGCACAAGGCTGTCTAAGTGTCCAATGTTTTCAGTGCAGTGTTGAGCAGTCACACATTATTAATGAATGCCTTACAGTGATTTTTGTTTTTCAGTAACAAGTCAAGTCATTTTAACAGTTACTTGTCCCAGTAACTTCCAGTTATCAGAGTTTTGGAAGGTCTGTGAACCCTGCAGCTAAACTGTGAAGTTGCTGTGTGCTGTCACTGGGGCTTCTTATTGATGGTCAGTAAATGGCTCTAAATTGTTGTCAAGTCTCTTGTTGAACCACAAAATGTCTAATTTTCTGTACAGATGTGTGAAACTTTGAAGTAATACAGACAATATAACAGGTAATAGATTAACGACATGACAGCAAAATAGTTCAAATTAACTATACCTCTGACTGTAAAATGTTACTTGCAAATTAATTCATCATTAATGATGTAATAATATATGATTTAACTCTCACAGTTGCCAGTATTCAATAATTACATACTTCCTCCACCACAACTGTTTTAATACGCGTGTCATAGCCTGCCTGACCAGTGTAAGAGTTACAGAAAAGCAGTTTGAGCTGAAAACCTGAAAGTAAATTTTGGGTCTGTGTTTGTGTAAAGCATGTAGCCCCTTTTTCTTTTTCTTTTTTACAAGATTATCTCGGGATGACAAGATAAATAATATATGATCACATGGAATCAGCTTATCTGGATAGTGTGATATTTAAGTTGTGATTTTGAATCTGTGCAACTGTAGCAGTTCTTTGCTTCTACAGTTTTTGAAAAGTTTTCTCATGACTGTGTTCTTCATAATAGGAACGGAAAAAAAGGGGATTAAAATAAGATATTTAAATTAAGAGGAGATTGTTGAAGGCATAGATTCCTAAAGAAGTGAACTCCTCAACAGTCAGGAGCTCAACTTGATTTCCAACCTCCTGTAGACTGTATTTTTCAATGTTTTGGTGTCTAGAGTTATTCCAGTTAACGTTAGTCTATTTATCAGGCGTTTATCTGATTTGATTGATTAACGATCTTATTTAAATGTCTGGGCCACAGGCGATATATATCTCTTGGCTGCTAGATTGCAGGAGAAAACTGCTAGAAAGGCTCGTCCCCCTGGCTCCGTGAGAGGACAGTGAAATGACATTCCTGATTGGATAGTCAAATGATATGTTAATGTGACCATCCCCATCGGCTTTTCAGAAGTAAGCATCAAATGTAGGACAAAAGGACTTGTACTCGTACTTTTGATTTGCTCTTGTAGATTTGATTCATAGCTGTAAACATTGTATTCACACATATTGAGTTCTGTGTGAAATTTCCTCACCCACAAACAGATGGATGTGTAACTGCAAACCTTTGGGGAAACTCTTCTGTTTGTACTTGCACATTGGAAATTATTAGTAGTATAGTGTTTTTCGTATGTTCACAAAATGTTTGCACGCTTACAGATCTCCTTACAGATTCAAAACTTAAATCTATTTGTTCACATGTTTTTGTTTTTTTTTGTCCAAATATATATAACTGTATATTAAAATAACGTTTTTACACATTCACACATTTCAGTGTTTTCACACATTCAGATATGGTGATACTGTCTACATACACAATAGTTACTGTTTCACTTCTTCATTCAAGTTATGGAGCCCGACTGGAAGAATCAGACCAATAAAGTTCTGATTGTAAATGTGCTTGGTATAAAAATCAATGGGTAAGATCTCTTTTTGAAATGACTAGTTGAAATATAGCTCAATAAACATAATAGTTTCATAGACTGGATAACAGTCCACAAGGTGCAAACAAATTTATCTGCTTTGTTAACCTTGCTGCATGACTTTTTCTAACTGATAAAGACACTAAAAAAAACATAGACTCAATTATCACTTCCAAATCACCTTTTTTTTTTAAATAAATACTGAGCTGGTACCTTCCTACCTTAAAGGCAGAACGGCAACTGAGGAAATATAATAAAAACGTAAAGTATGACAACAAATTAGGGTGATAAAAAATGTAATGTAGTGTAGCTATGTGCTACAGTGATGTTAAGCTTTGGAAATCAGTTCTAAGCTGTAACAGCAGTAAAGCTAAAACCACTGTGATACATCATGTCTGTCTCATCTGTTTGATCTAGTTATGGGGAATTTCAGCCAAAGCAGAAGTAAAATAATTAGGAATACTCCCATTTAGAGGTGATGGAGGCTTTGACAACATAATTAATGAGACTTCTAATGTAGCCAGCTCAGCTATTGTCTAATTACATGTTGTCTGGAGAAAGATGGAGATGAATCACTGGAGTGAATGTAGTCATATCTGCAGTCACCAACACCAGAAGGAACAAATCTTTTTCTCCCATGTTGTAGGTGGCAGCGCTCCATGAGGGGCTTATTCATCCTCGTCATGCTGTTGTCATCGGTGAGACGCCAGCACCTCGCTATTGTACCATCAATATTGCTTTATTGCTGTTTTTTCTGTTTTGGCTTTTAATCTTACAATGCTGCTTCTGACCCGTGTGTGCTATTAGCATTATTGATTGTGAATTAATTACATATATTTTACTGAGCTCTTTCGTGAGGGGTTGCTTGTGTCATGCTTTCGTTGTTGGGCTTTCCACAGTAACGAAATAAGGGCTTAATTAATTTTATGGCATATAAATGTTCCCCAAGTGTTGTTGGCTTTGTTTTGGAAAGGTTTCTAAGTCAATTTTTAGTTACAGGACAAATTTCTTTAGTGTTTTCTAGTCATCCAAGCTCCTACAGCTACAACTCACTCTAGCCTTGTTTTTATAAGATCGCACATCTGCAGTCTGAGTTGCTGGTTTATAAAAAGCAGATAAAGAGATCTGCCAGGGACAAAACCAGGCACTGTATTTGATGGAGAGAGGGAGGGAGAAAATGGTGTGCTCATAGCCGGGAATAATAATGTACTAAACTCCTCACTGTCGCTTGTGCTCTTGAAACTCTCTGATTCATCATCTCAATCATCATCATTATTGCTATCATCACCCCTCTCCTCTGACTGAGCTAAAGGAAGATTCCTCATGAAACCAGCAGTTCTGTGAGATAGGAAGAGGGCTGTGATGCTACAGCGCTTTACTGAATTAGAGGCTTTCACTTCTTCCAATGTTCTTCATTGACTGAAACTCTAAAAGCTGTAGATAAATCTGTGTTGGGCAGTACAGGCTCAGATGCCCTCACATAACCTCAGTTTAAAATGCAAATAGTTTTATTTGCATAATTTCATATTATATCATATCAATATGGTTTGTTGATGTTTAACTCATGTGTAATACCTCTAAAACTCTATATTTTGTATATACCTTTGGTAATACTGTTTCAGCATGCCAATAAAGTCTCTGAATTGATAAGAAATGGAAGGAAAAAGTTCAGAAATATTAGTAGGAAAAAAAAGAAAGATCTACTGACCTTCTGTTTCTCCTCTCTCTGTCTCACAAGTGGTGTCTCAAAGTGACCCATTTCTCTCTGTAGCCTTAGCTTGTCTTTGTGAAGAGCTGGAAATATACAGCTGTGTATGAATAAAGAAGTGGAAGATAAGGAGGACATTTCTCTCCGACAGTGAGGGCTTATCTTGAAAGTACAAAACATGCAAACTCTGGTCCACTCTCTTTCAATTTTTCTGACTGGCATTAAAACACTTCATTCACCTCAGGACTAATATTCTTTAACAGTTCATCAATTTTGGGCTGAAATGATGACTTAATTGTCCATAAAACCAAATACTGTATTCAGGAGTGTTTTACATGTCACACGTTAATGTTACACTTTTTATTATCTGCTGCCTCCTTGGAAAGACTTGTAGATATAATTTACATATATAACTTTTACATATAACTTCAACATTTTAATGTGAGCAAGGAGAGTGATAAAAGGACATACATAGGAGACCAATAATCTGCATGGTGGTGTCAGATATGCTTGTATGCTATACTATTAGGCATACATGTCAAGTTTTTCCAACCAGCTTTTACAGGAGAACACACACTCCCACACACATGTACACATTTATGGATATTCATGTGTGACTATAAAAGCATGTTGCTTAAGCATATACAGTACAAGGACACACACACACACACAGAGATAAATACACACTCAGCCTTTTCATTATAATAAATACTCTGCTTCAAATAAAAGGCAGGTAAAAACTCATTTTAAAGTCCTACCCATTTCCCAGAACACACACACACACACACACACACACGAAGCATCACTCACCGCATGTGCACTCAGCCTTTTGAAGTGAAACCGTTTGATTGTAATGGAGATGCATTGCATCTGCAACTAGGCAACTAATAATTCTTCGGGATATTACATATATTACATATATTGCATTCCCCTGCTTAACATTTACTGTGATCAGCAGAGCTCCCAGCTGGAGTCGCGCGCCATGATTTGCACATATTAATTTTCCCCACTTCTTGTTTTCAGAACATGTCTGAGAGCTGGGGTGACAGGACCGGATGTTGTTGTGGTTTTTAATGGAGATCACATACCACAACACTGTTCACACTTCTCATGACACCAATTGTGCTATCCAAAGGCATGAATGATGAAGCACTGGTGAGTACTATATATTCCTGACAGAAGTTCCATTGATTGAGATTGGGGAAAGCAAGAGAAAAGCAGTGAGAGACGCATGCCTCAACGCAGCATATTTAAGCACATGTTCCCATTTCACAGTGAATTAAGAGCGAGTTGGTCAGCCGGCTGCATTTTAATGGATCTTGAGCTGACGTTTTATACAGCTCATACACAATGGGCCCAGTGTGGCTGTAATACACCCACAGGGTGCTATTTTACATCACCAGGGGTGCTCAGCAATGTATGGGATACTGTGTATTACAAGATTAAAAATAAAGGGTATTTTGGTCTGTGGTACTTCCTGCTGCATATATATAAAAATTACACTATGTTCCCATGTGTTATAACTAAAGCCTACACTGGGATATTACTCAACAGCAGCATTAAACTACATAATGTCATGTAGGTGGATTATGTACCGGATAAAAAAAAAGAAGGAACATGAGGGGAAGATGGATAAAATAATTTGGTCAATTGCGCCACCAATTTGGGCCAGACTGAAATATCTCAACAATTATTGTATGGATTGCACTGAAATTTGGTTCAAGCATTTCTCTGTCACAAATAATGATTTCCACCAATCCCACCAGCAGGTCAAAGTTTTGACTTATCCTGTATGATAACTTGACATCCATTTGATGGATTAGCACAGAATGGTGTCAGATGTTCCCTGATGAATCTGATCAATCCAGTGCCTCAGATCCACTAGTATGGCTGTAATTTTGTTAACTTCAATCTAGGTCTTCAGCAGCACAGCAGAATGAAACTGCATCTTCACAGTGTGAATTCAGCATGAGTCACTGATAAAAGTACTGCAGCTGTAGCCACTTTTGCCAACTTGGAGAGCTAGATACTTGATTTGATCACTTAATAGATTCTGACAAATGTAGCAACTCTTTTATCCCTCCGACAATCCACTTCACGTTTTGTGTGTTGCAGAGCTGCCCAGATGTCTCTGCATATTATCCTTATCCCTACAGAGAATGATGAGTGGAGGGAAGCAGTGTTTACTTTACAGTACCTGCATCTTCTTAGCTTTGTTTAAAGAGCAAACCCACAATTTATGTCTGTGTCTCTTGCCCATTTACAGTATGTTTAACCTGGTCTCTTCTACTGCTGTACAAAATTAAATACTATACCTGTAAGCTCTAGCTTTTCATGTTGTTACTCATGCTCACAGCTGAGCTTTGTGTCTAAATGGCTGAAAACAAAGCATATATGATCACAGCAATCTACAAAAGCCACTCGGTACAGTATTTGTGTAAAAGGCTGAACAGCAGGCCGGGGTGTAATCTGTGCCCTGAGAATGGCTCTGGCTTTCAAGCTTAATATTGGGACCAGGGACCGCACAGCCGCTGCCAAGGGCTCTGCGTTGGCCTCATTGTAAATATTAAGAGTTAATTCCCTGGGTAAAAGGCAGCTGTAAACCATCTACACTGCTGTTAATCACAGAAAAAACGCCCCGCCAAGAATCTCCACTTGCCTTTCTTCAAATTGCAGCACACAAAGCCACAAATATTCACTTTGTGTGTGCATATGGACACACACACAAAGTTTAGATTCACTACTTAATGTCTTTGGCAGGCAACAGTAGGCACCGCTCCAACTTGGTGGGGTGTATTTAGGATCTCTCTCTCACACACTCACACGCACACGCAAGCACACACAAGCACAGAAGTCAGGAGTGGCGTGTTTATGATGTGTGATTTAATTTACTGGCTCTTAAAGCTTGTAGATAATACATGTGGTTGGGCTGGAGAGATGCACAGAGAGAGAGAGAGAGATACGCAGGGAGGGTAGAAGTCCATTGTGTCAGCATTTTATCACAGCTGAGTAGCTGGAGGTTCAAAGGTCAATCCCATACTGCTTTCAGCCAGTCGCCTTGCCATACTGACAGAGCTATCTAAAGCAACATTGACTGAATCAGCCATCAGCCAACACCACAGAAGCTCTTAAATGGCTAATGGAGCTGCCAGACCAGCTGGAAATACAAACAAATGGATTTATTGAACATTCAGCATACAGTGATGCCAGCAATGCAAACTTTAGACATACAGTCTGGTTTTCATTTAACTGTCCACATTTAGTATTTATTTATGTATTATTAGTGTAAAGTAACTATTTGAATCTGTTGTAACATTCAAAATACAGAATTAATAAAAACATACATGTGTTTTTTTAACTATACAACTGTCTTTAAGTAAATTGCTACCAGTTTCTCATTGGTCCAAACAGAAATACAGATAAGCTAGGAGGTGTATCGATAAGGGTACTCATAAGTAATGCAACCAATAAAATCTTATCGATACCCATTGCTTGTTTGTTGCATGTCTATGGAATCAATTAGCAATTCTGCCCAAAGTTACAGACATAGAACTTGAATTTAACATTTATTCAGAGGTGATTGGCTAATTAAACTACACAATGCAATTTGTGTATTTATGCAGTCACACATTTCACTGTAAACCTGCATTACTGGAGATCTATTAACCTATTTGCAGAGCCACTACTTGATCCCAGTAATCAGCTTAAGCCCAACATTCGACACTTCTTAACACACAAAACGATTTATAAAAGGCTTCCATGGGTTTAACTGATTCTGAGGAATAAGGAGGAATGACGACATTCATCAAAGTAAATGGTATCCCTTTGAAATGCAAAACAACTGTAAAAAAAAAAATCCAATTCCAATGAGGCATTCAATGGGATATTAATACATAATATACATGATGTAATAAAAAGCATTATACATCTTGCATAGTACACATACATATACAGAAAAACTTAAAGTACAAACCTGTCCAATATTGCAGACTATAGTGTGATCCCTCCACTTGAAATATGTATTCACCCTGACACTAAGCCAAAACAGAAAACCAGTGCATGGCATGCTGAACATCTCACCCTATATCACATGGACACATCTCACTTTGCCAATTCAATATTGGCCTTTGTGGCTGATGCGTGAATAGTCTTTTCCCCTCAGTTGAGGTGTCTGTGTTGTCTCTTACTCAGAAAGTCCCTCCAGTCCCATGATCCTGCATGAGAAAACCCAGGAGTGGTTATGGCAGCTGAACTGAAGCAGGAATGCACATTACCATAAAGAGAGAGGGGGTGTGTGTACTCAAATGATATCATTTTGCTGAAACCAGAGCTCCTTTGAGTTTTTATTGGCATGACATTAAATCACATTAAGAAGCAAATTGAGACTTTAAAGTTAAATGAGAAAGTCAGAGAGAAACGCTGTATGCCATAGAGGGAAACAGGAGAATTAGCTGAATATTGAATTAATTTGTTAATATTATGGTTAATTTCTGCCTAATACCCTGCTGTTTACAATTATACCTCAGTTGATAATCTATAGTATGCTTTGGTTATGTAGGTTTTATTTTCAATGATGGAACACCTTAGGCATACTTAAATATAATTAAAATGAACTGAGTGGAAAAGTGAGAAGAAGAGAGTGAGAGATATGTGTGAGTACACTAAGAGGTCTGTTATGCTGAGGGCTTGTGCAGGGGAGGACCCGCGCTGTGAATGCAGTAGAATGACAGGCAGGGATTAGAGGGGAGGTGATGCCATTGAAAACACGAGCTGATCCAGGGAGCCAAACTGACACTTGAACACAGCCAGCTGACAAGGCCAGCCAGCCCTGCTGCAGTCCTGCAGAGATCTCCCCCTCTTCCTCCCCCCTCCTTCCTCCAGGAAACAAGAGGGGGGGGTTCATTGGTTCATTTGCCGTCACTGTAGAGACAGATGATGCAATGAAAACAGGATTAACAGTCCATGTATGATTTATCAGTTTAAGGTTATGATTCAGAATCCAAATTAGAAATATTTACGTTTTGGTGCATTACTTTAAGTTCTCAATATGAACATTTTCTATTTCAAGCATGAAATGATAAATAAGACGGAAATGTGTCCAAAACTCAGGCAACAATCTCAGCTTATTCATAAATCTTAGACTGTAATTATACGATGTATAGTCCATTTGAAATTAAACAAAAAATGCAATGCAGAGGATATGTTTAAGTTCATGTGAGGTAAAAGAAGTACACACATTACAGTTTCTGGAAAAGAGTCATAAAGACAACATCTGAATGTGGTTAATGTATCTCCTACTAACAGGATGTTGGGTCGCTGCTTGCATAAAAAAGTCACCTGTGATGTTTTATGTTTGCTGTTGCCATTGTCCAGCAGCAAAATGAAATTACAACTAAAGACTTTATCTAAAAGATAATATTTCAGAATTATTTTCTTGATTAGTACAAACTTGTAAAATGTGTTGACTGATTATCACAAAAGCGGCTCATTATATGCCCTGCAAACAACAGAGAGAAACCAAATGCATTACACAGAAGAGGTGTCTCAAAAGTACAGCATCAGCAATACAGGAACTGGAATAACATGTGAGGAGGCAACCCACTCACCAAACAGGATGTTGAAGCACAGCCTGTGGGCGCTTAAGGTAGACATGTCTCCATATCCTTACTTTTTGCTGTACTTTATAAACATCACACTATTTCCAGGATTAAACTTAACACTGGCATTGAATGTGAATAATGTACAGCAGAATCATGCAACATTAATATATGTTCTACAACACCTGGACTGAAGGAGAATAGTTAATTGTCCTTGATTGGTCAGTCTAGTAGTGTATGAGGTTGTATCTATACAGACTTATATGTGTGCCAAACACTTTATGCAGTGAATTATCATCAACAACTGGCTCATTATTGGTTAATTTATTTTCTTGATTAATCAGTTAGTTGTGTTAATGAAGGAAGTGAAGTGTCAATGTCCAAGATGTTGTCCTCTAATGTTTTGTCCCAGACCAGAAAATATTCACATTTGAGGAGCTGGAATCAGAGAATTTGGACTTTTTTTCTTTAAAAGAATGACTCTGAATGGTAATTAATTATAATTATTGCTAATTAATTCAATAGTTGGCAAGTAATCAATTAATTGTTGCAGGTCTAGTCTGACACAACTTATATATATGAGACAAATACAAAAACTGATACATGGTTGCCTATTTTCACTGGTATTATAATAAGCTAGCAAGAGGTTAAAAAACATATATTTGAGTAAAATATTCTGCACATATTCTGTTATTGTCTTCTGTCCAAACCAGTCCATGTCTTTTTAAAGAGGAGCTGCAGTAGGCTGGCATGCTATTCTGCTGAATGGTGGGGTAAGCAGGCAGTGTCAGATCTGCAAGGTCAAGGGCTGGTTGTGCTGACGCCTGTCACACTCGGAGACAGAACAGCTGGAACATGCACCAGTCTCTCTATTACTTCTGTGTGTTCACAGAGGCTTGAAGTCGGGGGGCCTCGGCTCGTAATGCCGGCAGTATTTTAATCAGATATGCAGCTCTTGAATGCGTGACTCCCCACAAGGCTCGAAAAAGCCTCAGCTTTCCGGGAGTTCCTTTGATTAATAATCTTTACAAGTCAGCCCATTATTATAAATTAAACCAGCACAACTGCATGTGTCATATTATATCCAGAGGCAGAGGGGACATGAGACACAGCCAATGGGTTTTTGCGCAGGAGGCTGATTAGGAAGCACAAACACCTCTCGCCTCCTCCTGCGCTACACTGGGGATTGGTTTGACACTTTGATCTAAGAGCTTTCTCAAACACAGATGGATAAATACACGCACACAGCCGTATCGACATGTCACTGTGGACGTCTTTGTGATGACTGGGGTTTCAAGGGAATCAAAGTGGTACTTGGTTTAAAAAAAAAAACAAAAAAAAAAACGTCACAGCAGATGTGGCTCTCTTTGTAAGCAACATGTGTACCAAACTCTGCTAGAGTATATTGTGTGTGTATATATATCTGTATGTATCTACTGTAAGTGTGTATATTAGCTTAAATATTTAGCTGCAGGTGGCATGTATATCTATTTTATATGCATTGATCAACCTATGCATATCTTAAATGCAGACAAATACATGCACAGCTGCACATTGCATAAAACAAGTGCAACATACGGGAAGAAAAGAGCACATTCAATGATCCATCAATTCCCGTTGGTTTGGTGAGGGAAGGGGTTTATTGACTGGCAGAGTAAATTCAAGGCTTACTCACTGTCAACACAACCCAAGAGGCAGTCTGCTGGAAAATCTAGTGCTGTGGTGCCAGGTCGCTCCACATAATTCCCCTGTAGGGCTGCTGTCTGTGATGAGCCGTCCTCAGTGTGGTTGTGTGGATGCTGAAAGGCCTGTCATTACAGCTGCACCCTGTGGCAAGGCAGCCAGATCCAATCCAAATATGATCCCCTCTGACAACCTGCCCCCCCTACAAACCTACTTATCAGGTGGAAGATTTGGTTAATGTCTTTAATATGTGAGTGGGCACCAAGCTAGCCACCAGATGTTCTGAAAAAACTGTCAGCCTATGCCAGCTCTGCATAGGAGTCAGATACTGGCCTTTTATTAGAAATCTGACATGAGCAAACAGCACTGCCAGTCCTTTAAATGATGGATATAGTGCAGTCCAGTGTAAATTCCCATCTTAGACCTTATCTGAACTTTGGATTCCACACAATGGATGGATATCTGCCATTATTATTATTATTTATTATTATTATTATTGTTATTAGTATTAGTCATGGCATTATTGTTGATGTAATCTTATGGTTTTAATGACCGTTATAAACTGTGATGTGACCTCAGCTGGATCAGAGACTTGTCAAAGCTGCCAAAGAGCAAGAAAAAACATGCCTTTTATTTTTCCAGATTAAATGTATAAAAATTTTTGGAAGCTATATTCCAAAAATTTCAAACACTTTTTGGCACATGTAGATGATGTTCATCCATTAAATTTTGGTAATGTCAAATGCACTTTTTTTCCGTGTGGTTTAGGCTTACATGTGGCTGGCCAATACTATTATGTTTGCGTATATATGAAACATGGAAATTAAGAGTTATGCTTATCTTATTTGAACACTGTGGCTGGTTATATAAACTAAATTTATGTCATTGCCTGAAATGTTTCCCACAGTACACAATATATATTTATGTCTGTATTACAGCGTGCATATAAACATGTGTTCTATATAAATTGACATTTATGTGTTTATCATAGTATAGTCAGCTGTCACTTGCTGTGTATTCAATATTATCATCATATTATATCACGTTATGAGCACAATACATTTTAATGTGCAAACATAGTTTCCCCTTTGTTTCATGATGTTGAACCATTGCGTCTTAGCTTGTTTTATGACGGTCAACAGGTTTGTCGTGACTGTGATTTCTGTAGGATGGAAATATGCCTGTTTAATGATGAGAGCTGGGTCCCATCTGTTAGCAAATTGTATATTTTAGATGTATTGTGTTTGCGTGCAGAATTACATAACGCTGTTGCTCATTTGGCATTTCACAGGCCTTTGCTTGCCATTCATCTCATTTTGCTGCTTTTACATGAATCTTTTTTCTTATACGCTGAATTTTCAGCTACATAAAGTACCTGAGGCTGGAATTTAGAGATGAAAATACTGATGGATGATGGCACAGATGGTATATATATACAGTATGTATGTGTGTGTGGAATTCATAACCCCACTTTATGATGAGGCTTTTAGGACAGCTAACACAGACTTGGAGATTTGACTCAGGTAAATGAATGTGGTGTTCTCTTTTGTCTCTCTCTTTCTTCCTCTGTCTCTATCACACTCTCTCTTTTCTTTCTCTTCTTTCTTGAAATCAATCAGTGATGGCCATTCCACCCATGCTGATGGATCTATTATTAATGAAGGCCCTTAGCACTAAACTAAATTTAGTGCATAAACTCCACTTGAAGAGCTAGAGGAGGGGGATCAATAGCATGGCAGGGGCCACATGAAGAATTTCATTTAGCTCTTTAGAAATGCAGGAAAGGCTGACCCCGAGTGCAAATGTGTTCTGACTAAAAAGCGATCGAGAGTAAGCCATAAAGAGAGCAAGAGGTTCTGACAATACAAGGCAAATTTCAGTGGATCATTACTCTCCAATTGTTACCTTGTAGCTAATCTATATATGAGATAGTGGATCATTGATGGGGTGACATTTGGTGTAATTAGGTTTATACAAGCTCTGGGTTATTGCCTATTCAGCACGCCACTGCTGCATGAATCACATCTGATTTTTCAGTCCCTGTGACATTGATAACACTTGTCTCCTGTCAGGATCGTCAGGGCTATGATTACTCGCTTTCAGTATCACTGCAGAGTTCAATATTTAATCACAGACCTATTTGTATGGAAACAATCAATGACTCATGCATAATTTTCTCTGTAAGATGCTAGCTGAGGAACCGTGCATTTTTTTTTTCCTTCACTGAATTTAGGAACAAGTAAATATATTACTCTTAAAATAGATCCCCAAACCAATGTGCTTCAACAAATACAACAATGATTTTCCTTATTAGAGGTTTATAGAGCCAGAATTGGTGCTGTTATGACTCAGAACCAAAGTAAATAAATAGATGACATCCTCAATATCTGATGCCTGTTTTAGATCTGCATTAATCAATACATTGAAACAACCCTACTGGAAGGGAACCCCCAACATTCCCACTACCAACAAAGTGGATCTGACATTGTTTGTATTGGACAGCTTCCATGTGTTTAAGTTAGATGAGTATGAAGCAAGGTGTTGCTGATAAAGATGTATGCGCACAATATGTGTGCTGGCTCAGCATGTCTGAAATCCCTGGGTAAATGATGCCTTACAATAAGGGTTTAAAAACACATTTTAGAGCAAATGCTTACACTCATTATCCTGTATAGTCACAGAGCATGCACAGGTCTTTTGAAAATGCAAATAAATGATCCTTGTTGGGGGAAAAAAAATAACACCCTCAGTCCTAAAACGCATAGTACAATATGAAAAACAGCATTAAATGAGTAAAAACAATACTTTGGACTCAAAGAAACAAAAACACTTGAAAGAAATCTCTAAGTGACTATATAATGACTATATATATATATATATATATATATATATATATATATATATATATATTCATATAACAGAATCATTTAACAGATAAAAACAAGATGGAACAGATAAAAATACTAAAGCAGTAACAGAAAGACATTACAAAGCAATAGTATGCAAACAATACAATCTATTTGCCAGTCTGAAATATAACTCTATAGAAAGGTAGGGTTTAAATATATTGGTAGCAGACTAACAATATAAAGGTGCCACAACAGCAAAAACGTGATCTTTCTTGATTTTAACCTGGACTCTAACCTGGTCTTTTGGGACAGTAGGGAGTTAAAAAGCCTCGTATGTAATTGTTCAGGAGTTAAAAGGGATCTTTAAAACACATTGGCAACCGGAGTGAAGAAGTTTTTCTCTGTAACCTGGCTACAACATTCAGTTTGAAGCTGAGCTGCAGCTCTTGTTAAATGTATGGTGCTACTATGGAGCAGGCACAAGGGTATTTGATTATAAATACTCTATATTGCTGAAGGACAACATTGCTCTGATCTTTGAAATATTACTGGCAAAGAAAAGCACCCAATGGTAGATTGAAAGGAATTTGTATAGAGATGTACCCTTCAGCAGTAAATCGCAAAAGTAGGTGGTCTCTTTTTTTTTTAAACCTTTATCCCTAAAATTAGCATCCAACAACTCCATTAATTTGATTAAAAAGCTAAAATGTGACTCCTGTTATAACAATGTTGGATTTTTCTCTTTTTTTCTACTTTGAGCCTTTTTGTTGTTTTGACTCACAACGCACTGCCCGACTGGAATATGCAGCATGTCATATTTGGAGATTAAATATCTGAATTCCACTATGCCACTTCCTAATTCAATGAAAATATGTGTTTCCTCTCAAAAGAAAACATGACAGTTCGACAAATACCATCAATTACTTCCCTTTCTTGTGGCATGCAACTTCAATTAGCAAAATGTCAAGCTCACATTACAGGAGGATTTCAAGGCTTCACATATGTTATAAGTTGCAATAGTCAATTCACCGAGCAAAAAAAAATCGACATGTCCTAAAAAAGAGAGCCAGGCCCGTAATCTGACTTTTGATAATTGAAAATCAAAAGTCATGTAGTTGATCCTCAGCTTTGAGTAATGAAACAAATGTTGCAACAGGCATGACCAGACAGGAAAGAGTAGGAAGGGAACGAGCGGGTCCAGTGACAAGTCTCCACTTCCTCAGATTCAGACAGACTCACATAAAGTGACTGAAAGCCAATCTCACCTTCTGGCAGTAATTAAATGGCAAATACATTGTTCACCTTTCACCAGGACCAAAGCATGGAACAGAGTGAATTTTACCGAAAGTCGATCCTGGGTGAGGGAAGCATGGAACAAATTGGAGACAGACACTGGGAACGACTGAGGGAGGCAGATCGGGGGGGGGGGTGAGGGATAGAGATGGAGGAGGGATGACCAAAGAACAAGATTAATTTACCCAGCAGTGTATAAAACAGACACAATGCAGGGGCTGATAGTGACTGAAATATCAAAGCCAGTAGTCTGCTGGGTAGGCTGGGAAGTGGCTGCTGCTGCTGTTTGATCCATCATGCTGCTGCTGCGTGTTTTTTTTTTACTAAAAGCTTTGGAGAAGCCTCTGGGTGACAGGGAGAAGTGAAGCGAGGCGGAGAATACATCCAATCTCTCTCTGTCTCTCTCTCTTAGTCAGTTTGTCTCTCTCCCTTTTTCTCCTTCTCTACCTCTCATCTTGTACAAATTGTGAGAACTCCTTTAGGCACAGCAGGAAGAGAAAGTATGCATTGCTGGGACAAACATGTGTGGAAGCATTTGCTGTCTATGAATGCGTATCTACCTGTTTTCACTTACGCTCAAATAAAAGTTTGATCTCTGTCTTGCACACCGTATCATAGACACACCGGAGCGTCTTATGAGGGGGAGAAACAGCAGAAGAAAGTGGAGAAAACGATTTCTTCTTTATTCTCTGTGGCAGATCTCTAGCACTGAACTGGATTTCAGTAGAGAGATCAGTGAGTAAAGCCTGCAGCAGAACATCCCAGTACTGTCAGCCTGGTTACAACCTGGAAGCCCACCAAATGAAAGCATCATCAGAAACAGAGCTGTGTCCTCAATCTGTTGGACAGCACTTGTTGACTTGTTGAACTTTGAAGTTTGTGAGAACTACCGCCAGGAAAACTGGGTCTTTTCTGTATTTGAGCAGCTAGTAATCAGCTCCTTATATTTTGTAGATTTCACTGTTGATGTTTCAAATCTGCCAGATTCAACCTGTAGCACTGTGGATAGTCTGCTATAGATATCAAGACAAAAATGTCAGACAGCTTAGAATATATTTCAGTTCGTAGGAAAACATTGAAAACGCGCATAAATTCACATTATAACTATGATCAATTGAGTTGGCGAAGTCTTAAAAAGGTTTTGGACATATGAGCACTCCCTGGAGAGCCGTAGCTAAGTGAAGCTCATTGGGCTGCAGCAGAAAGTAACTCTATTTTTCTGTCTTTCTCTCCTTTTTCTTCCTCTGTTCATCATTGCCTCCCACCAGAGACCACTGAGAGATTAACTACATATCAGCTGGGAGACAGCACTGCAGAAACAGTGACTCACTAAACAGCAACACAGAGAGAGAGAGAGAGAGAGAGAGAGAGGCACACTGTGGGAGATGTGCACTGTACATGGGTTTTATGTGTGGTATAACCTGGGTACTATATAAGTAATAATATAAATGTGTTACTATTTGCATTTCTTGCATGTTGATAAGGCAAATGCATATACTTGAATTATGAGGACACAATCAGCTTTCACAGATGGTGGGCACATCACTTAATTTCTGAATTCTCCTAAAATAAGATTGAATATAATGATCATATTTTGCTAGTGTGTGCAGCCTGACTGCTCTGCCAGGCTGCCTAACTGGAGGTGAGGTTCATTGACACTTCAGCAGGTTGCCCACTGCTGGGCTGATACATATTTAACAAGCTGTCTGAACAAATCTTGAGCCAAGGCCCTTCAAAATTCTTGTGGAAAATGGACTTAGTGTGGTGTGTAGGAAAAGTTAAACAAGCATGTATAATAGATGAAAGGTTTTGACCATATCCTTCTCTACAGAATGACTTTACTTTGTTCCAGGGCCACAAATTCAGTTCTCTTCAAAAATGAGATTCAATCATTTGAAAAGATGTGGTATTTACAAAAATGAGAAAGAATAAAATCAGCTTAACTTCTACTCGTCTGGATCCTCTATATTTAGAGGGATTAAATGATGACCTTAAAGTAATCATTTTTAATGGATATATATATATATATATATACACACACACTTTTTTTTTTTACATTTGCTTTAATGCATCAATTTATAAAAGAAAGCTGCTTAGCATAAACCTGCTGTTAGAAGCCCCCTTTATATCTAACAATGAAAATCTAGTGTCGTACATAATCAGAAATATAACATTTCAGGCTTACATAATTAATCAGCACGTTGGTGAATAACTTATGATCCAAGTCATAAATTATATTTAACCAAGTCATGAACTAAATAGGCGGATGCTTTCCTCACTTAAAATTAATGCATTGAATTACCTCAGCATGTCTTTATTTATAAATCACATTACATACTGTATATGTAATGTCACAGTTTATGCAAATTTTTCTTTTTTGTGTGTCTAGCCTTGCATGTAAACATTCAGGAATTATTTATGTATTCAAGTTTTATTTAAAATACACTCAAATATATGTGTAATCAAACATGGCCTGAAATTTTGAGTAAAAATGAACATAACATAAAAAATGTTTAATTTGACTACAAGGAGACCTGCATGGTTACAAAATATAGTAATAAGTAATAAAACATACATTAAGAGGGTTAACTACAAAGTATGAAGATATTGTCACTGTTTGGGCAACATGTAAGAAGAATGACTAAAAATACATCTGGTTTGAAGAAAAGTTGACCCATAAGGACACACAACAAAACAGAGAATTAGAAGCCTCCCACACTGGAAACGCAGCATCTAAAGTATTCTGTTTTCTCATTTGCCTCAAGTAAATGCATGCATGAAAAGCTCCAAGTCTCTTTACATGCAAATCCAGTCCATGTCTATGAGTGTGTTTTATCTCGGGGGGGGCTGCTGTTTGCTAATCAAGAGCCTTGTGAAAGCCATGGGAGCGTTATAAGAAGCTGAGTATAATGCGTCTACTCACAGCCTCTCTCTCTATTTGAACACACGCTCATTTTACAGCCTTTTAACTTTCAATCTGCCCATTGTTGATTTTCTATTTTTTTCACTCATTTGTTATTCCACAAGCCTCACAGTTGCCTTTTGAATGTATGCACCATATTAACACTTGAAAAAATGCATATCAGCACTGGACAAAGGGACAGAACACCATGGCTTTTTTTGATTTTTTTGTAGGGGGGAACTACCGTATTTTCACGACTATAAGGCGACTATAAGGCGCATATAAACGTCTTAGATTTAGAAGTAAACTTAGTAAAGATGTCGATCAACCGCAGCTTGTTATACACCCTGCACATCATCAGTGATTGGTGTCAAAGAATAATAATGTACAATCTGTAACAAGATGTATGTCTTGCCTAAAAATAGAGCCAGCACTTCACAAAGGTTTTGCTGCGTCAAGGAGATAATATTGTAAACAAAGATGAATGAGCTGCATTTCCCTTATCAAGCACTATTTACATTCCAATTTTTATATATTTACAATTAGATGCGTATTAATTAATGTCCATTGATTTGTGACTAGTATATTTGACTTCATATACACTTCAAAAGCACAGATTTTATATAGAACTAGATGTTCATTTACATACTCGACTATCTTTGAATATTACAATGAAAAAGTGTTTATAAAACTATATATGCAGTATATACCATGTATCATATATTCAAAAGATGCACTTAAGGAATTTAACCCCTAACAACTGCTTAGGAGGTTAAATCTGTATGAATGTTAAGTAGAATGAGGTTAAATAAATGGAAAATGAACTCCTATGATTTATCATAATGTTCTGTGAACGCAGTTCTCCATCTATGCTTAGTCCAGACTGTGAGGACAGATACAGGCTCATCTGTGCAGCTCCCTCATTACGCAGAACAACACCGACAGCCTTCACTGCTACCTGCCATCAGCCTGTTTATGCTGCCTTCCATGTTTACCCTCTCTGTTAATATTGTGCTCATTATACTACGAGCTGCAGAAATGCGTGGCAAACAAGCTGAGAGAACTCGCTTTTTCTCTTCCTCCCTGTGTTACTGTTTCGGTTTCACTCGCTCACTTATTCACGCGTTCTAACAAGCGAGATCCTGGGTGGGGAAACCCTCCCCTGTGACAGTTTGTCACATTCTGTCAGCCTGGTGAATGCTACTGAGAAAACATCACCTCTGCTAATGTGGCATTGTGTGACATGGCCTTGGAGGTTGGAAAATATGCTACTTGTGAACAGTCACAGGGTGCATTATATCACACCGCATGGCTGCATGTTGGGAGAAAGCTGAAGCAAGACCCAAGCAAAAGTGAAAAGAAGGAGAATAGGCTTTGTGTGTGGGAGGTTTGGGGACTTGACACAAATGATTGCTGCAGCTTCTGGGGTTTGGTGGCTCTAGTGCTAATTGCAGCGTGACCGGTGGGAATACTTTTCTGTCTCCCACAAATCCCCAGAGACGAGACATTGAGACATTGCGTATGTGAGAGAAACCACTCACACCCCATCAATCAGTGCTTATTCATAAGTTGTTTACTGGGTTGTATGCATGCAGACTGGGGTCACACATTAAAATGAAACCTTTGACATTTAAACAGACTATCCTTAACTGCCTTTTTTTGTAAAACTTTGATACTAACCCAGGATCAGACAAAATTACGAACTGTGCCGGTGTACATTTTTACATTATACCACAGTGAAATATGCTGATGGTATCAATACCGCCAACCATTTCCATTACCATGATTACTGTGATTATTGACATTTTCAGTGGACATGATGAACACAGTTTAGCCACAAGGAACATGCTTTCTACAGGTCAACTGATGCAGAGTAAGCACAGCACAGAGAACCAGACTCCTGTCTGTCCAGCTCTAGCTACTCTGGCCAGGACTTTCTATATTAACATTAGCTGTCAACCCACTGAGTTGCGTCTAACTTACAGGTGTTTATTTGTGACAGTTTAAGCTGTTGTTGAGTGTTATTATGGTGTGAAGTCATTTAACTGTATCTTATCAATTGTCATGACAGTACCATTTTTCGTCACATTATTAGTTACCGTGATCCCGGCATGAAAATTTGATACTGCCACATCTCTGTTTGGGATATACAGTTATTCTTTTGCTGAGAAGATCAATACCACTCTCACCTCTGTGCATTAAATATAAAGCAAGAGCCAGGAGGCAGTTAGCTTAGTGCAGAATAAAGGCAGAACACAATGGGAATCTGTTGCTTTTTTAAACCCAAAACAATGTCCTTTTTTTAATTTTTATTTCTACACCTTAAAATTAATATATGAATGGATTTTAGGTCCTACTCGGTGTGCAGTGAGTATAGTCGTCAGAGTAATAAACACAAATGACGTCCTCTGAAATCAAAGCATCGAACTGAAGCAGTGATGCAATTTGGAGAGGCAGAGAGCATTGTTACTTTAGCACCAGAGAGGGCACTAAACATCAAGGATCAATAAAACCATTATGGTATTTCACTCAAAATGTTGAGTGATGCCTGGAACCAAAACAAGAAATGTGGGAATTCTTGACTGAAGGATCAGAGTAGGAAAAAAAAAGGAAGCAGAGAGAAGAAGAATGAGAACAGAAAAATATCTCCTCATGGCTTACGATAATTCAAAGAAACATAGTTTTTCATGATGACATTTAATGTGACATTTATACACAGCAATCTCTTAACTCAATTTATTTCACCCAAATAGCAGGTCACATTGCTAATTTCGCCCTGAATGATACCTATAATAAAAACCCTACTGCCTATTCAAGGGCTGCCAATAAATTCAGCTCTCACCCACATAGCTCTGGGGCCAATCTTTCTGTTTGATTAAACTTTGCACCCCAGTGGGATGAAATATCCAAAGACACTTAGATATACCACCTACTTTGTTAAATTATTGACACGGTACTGCCTTTACTGTGAGTTTTTTGACTATTCCCCTGTTGTTACCTCACTTATTTAAGTTGGTGACTTCCATTTGTCTTCCTGTGATAAACTGCTCTGGAGTGAATTAATCACTATTTGATGGCAGCAGCTATGACATGTTTACATTACACATGAAAATCTGGCTCATGCTAAGTCTGCCAATCTATAAATAATTGTCTGTGTTCTACATAAAACAAACAGCTGTTGTCTTTGAAGCAAAGATACGGAGCGCTGGCTCTGCGATAGATCTAAATAACACAGGCAGAGCAGATAGCACGCAGAGAGAGGAAACCAGAGCGATGGAGAGAGGAAGAAAGGCTGATAAAAAAGAGAGACAGTGGGAGAACAAGAGGACAAGAGATGAAGGGAGTGTGTAAGGATGCTCTCGGGCAGGGAGGATGTGTAAGTTCTGTCTGTTGAGTGAGCAGGTTAATTTTTCATGCGGCAGTTTGCAGGGCCCGGCCCAGGCAATCCTATAGCTGGCCCCAGTTTCCCGAGAGAGAGCTTGTTGCTCGAGGCCCCCCAGGCAAGTTTCTTGTTGAGTCTGCCTGTAAATTGCCACCAAACTAGTGAATTACTCCATGATGTGTCACAGAGGCAGCCGAAAGCCCCATAGGCATAAAGCCATGGACTTATGTTTTCCCTCACAGTAATTCCTTAGTGACAGCTTGGGCAGCAAATTGAGATGTCTCAGTTAGAATCCAACAACTCCGTATTCAAAACAGCTGTTTGCCGTTACTGCTGGAGTTTCTGATGGAGTACATACATGAGCCTGCTGCTTCTGATTTTACAAACAATGGCAAATATTTTTTGTGATAATTTATCTGTCGGGAAAATTTTAAAATGGAGAATTTGTCCTTCTGAATAAAAAAGGCAGCATCAATCACTTCAGCAAATGCCTAATAACAACATATGTTCAAACCAGGATTTTTCTCTCATCCTAAACCAAGTTAACTGAACCATAACCTAGAGGGAGATTAATTTATTTATTTTTGTGGTTTGTAGCAGTTTTAGTAGTTAATAAATTGTGTTATATAGGTGTGACAGATCATAAAACACTTATTGTTGCCAATGTGTATTGTTTCATTTGAAGGGCTATGCAGAGAAGTCTTAATAATGAACAGTTGCATCAGGAGTAGTTCATACCAGGGTCTTCTCGTTACACAATGGTCTCTTTAAGACTATGGTCATAATGGACCTTCCACACCTCATGATTTGTATCCAATGCAGAAAGTGGTGGTGTGCCCCTGACCCCTGACCCCTAACTCAAGCCTAGTCCTTACCGAACCCTAATCAGTCATAACCACAGTCTTTCCCTTACTTTAACCAGTTGAATGTCATTAATGGTTTTGCAGACTCAGCCAATACCGCTCTTCTTGTCTGGCAAAAAGCCCACCCAGCAAAACAAAATCTGCAAGTCAAACTATGACTTAAGAAAGATGACAGGTGGCTTCTACAACTGATGAAAGTTTTCCTAATATGTTGCATAGTGACTGTGCACAAATTATGTTGTGCAACGAACAGAATTAATTTAATTCACAACAGTAAAGGGATTTGTGTGTCTTACAGCTGTCTAATGTTCTAGTATGATTTCTGCAGGGCTATATTCTTTACAAAGGATGTAGTGTGTACTGGAGGAGATTTTTGTTTTTTGTCCATTTCAGATCCCTCATCTCTCTACACCACACAGTATAATCTTAGAAGTATCTCAACAGAATATAACTCTTTAGGAAGAAGCACCTTGACCCCAGCGACATCAAAGGAATCCTTATCGTGATGACAGTGGCAAAGAAAAACAATTGTGCTGCTTAGACATCATAAAAGCATGACATGCTCCCTCCCTTTAGCTTCCAGCACAGCTGGGCCTAAGCGTTTCAAAGAGACTAGCATTTGAATGACTGCGATGTAGGAGCTCAGAGTCTGTAGCTATGGATTAAGCTTTCAGCAAATAGTAGCATGGAAGAAACGGAGGTAATCTCTTCCCTCTCCTCCGTGGCCGTCTCACCATACCTGTTCCCTCTTTTTTTTTAATCTCCTTGCTGAATTAGTTTGAAAACTACTCAAACAGAGAGGGGGTTTATTCACAGAGGTTAAAGTAACATGAAAATGATACTGTCTCAGATTCCCGCAAGGTCCATTTGCTCAAAGATTGATGTGCTGCTCACCTGTTTATTGTTCTCTAAAGCAACATACTGTATACTGTAGAATACACACTGCAAACCTTAAATTTGCTGCTTGGTAAAAATGTACGCAGGGCATTCGACAAACTTATCAGACTTTGAACTGCAGCCAGCAGTACGCAGCAACAAAGTATAACATTTTGAAATCTGTGCATTGATTACACAGTGTAACCTGACATAGCAGTGTATTATAAGAACTTTATCATTTTCACTCACTGAGTGTAGTCTCTAGTTTAATCACCTACAGTGCTCTAGATAATTTACCCTGCAGCACACTGTATTTGCATAAAAGTAGTTTCGTTTTGCATTTTGATGTGTTGCTTTGCAGTTTCACAGAAGATTCCAGCCATAAAATAAAATTCCCACACCTGAACCGGTGCACCAACTGTCTAAATATTTCAGTCTGGCTCACAACAGATTTGCTTTCACTGCTTCCTGTGCTTTGAGGATCAAGTAATAAAAAGACAATTCATCGCAATATTTCACACTAACTGAATATCGTAATTTTTCCTCAGCCCCCACACCTTCAGATGAGATCATTACCTGTAACCCTCTGATATTAACTGTTCCTCGTCAGTGTATCTCCCCACGCCTACCCATTTGACTCCTACTAACGAGAACTGCAAACAGTCACAATGTAATTAGGTGTCTGATTAGATAGCTGACTCAGTAGACCAAGGTGCTCGTTATTAACATGTATTTGCATCATACAGGATGTTAATTCACTTTTTAACTATTCTTCATCATGCTTTAATTAGAAAATACATGAGTGCAATAGATGTGTAACATGGGTGGCCCTGCAATTCTCCTACAATTATGACTTACTCATGGACCACCCAGTATGACAGTATACTCTCTCATTAAGTTAAAATGATCTCGGTGGGAATTAAACATGACATGAAGATGGCAGGTTCACAGCTCCAACAAGAAATGGAGCTTCCTTTATTCAAGCTCGGAGCGGGTTTACAGTTAAGCAAAGCCTTACGCAAATTAACCAGGCATTTACAAAGGAAGCACCGCTTCCCTGACTCCTGTAACTGGATGTTATTATACTTTACTGCTACTATACTCCTCGGAAAGTTAACTTTACCTGCAAATCATATAGTAGACTGTGAAAAGTGATCAGTGAGAGTTGTAGTTTTGAGGGCTATGCTCTTATATAGGATTTCATAGGGTGTAACCATTTATGTTTGTCTAACCAGACTAGCACAGTTTACACAACCTTGGTGGCTCCATCAAGAACATATTTGCTTTTACACATATAGACTTGCGTAAGTGTTTCTATCAGCGTAGTTACAGCAGGGGCAGTGAAACCTATAATGGAAGTAATTGTTACACAACAATATAAAGTGATTATATGATAGCATTTGGCATAATTTCTACTGATTGAAATCACAGCGACATTAAGCTGTGTTTTACTTTTGCAGTTCTCCCTGAAACTCCCCTGGAAGTCCCCACACTGCAGATTGAAAACCACCAACCCTGCTGCAGGATTTTAAAGAGCTGTTTCACAAGACAAGGTAATTATATGACAACCAATATTTCTGATATTTATATTTATATCATTCTAATTTGAGTTGCTCAGAGACCTGATAGAGTTGGATGATGATGGCCAACATGCCAATGGTCAGAATAGAAAAGTTGTCACAACCTGATAGATGAGTGTGACAGCAACGATGCTTAGTAGGAAACGCGTGATGTGGCACAAGCTCTGGCAGACGGACTAAAATAGTGCCGTGTGTGACAGTCTGTCCCGGCAGTGAGAAACAATGATCGGGGGTATTCTTTTCTTTTTTTCTTTTCTTTTACACCAACTTCCTTCCTATGGTAAATTGTAGGACAGGGGTGGCGGAAATACGTCAGTTACTCTATATGTGTGTTCTCTTAAAATTGACTGTCTCTTAATTTCGGATGAAGGGAATGAGATGGGGGAGAAGGGGGGAGGATGGGAGGGGGGAGGAGATTTTAATCACCCCTGTCGCTTTAAGGACACTTTTCAAAGCCTTATTATGCGAATAGAAAATACCATGAGCCACTGAGCAACGGAGCAACCAGGGGACGGACTGGAGTGGATTTAGAGGAAACTCAACATTATCCAAGCTGGAATAGACCGCTTCATTGCCTCATGGAGTTTGCTTTCACACTGGATGGTTGTCGTATATTCGGACGGTTCCGATCATTTAGGAAATACTGCGTATAAGTAGCTCTCTCACACACACACACACACTTGGGATCCTTTGCCCCTGAAGCGCAGAGAGGAATATGTGTTAAAACTCAACGTGTACGGGATTATTCACTCATCCGGCAGCCACGATCGATACGTACGTTTTATTCCGGACGGATAGTATCCCGAGCTCTTTATTTGACAGCCTTGGATCATGGATTGGGCTGGTGGAGAACAACAACGGGCAGCGACATGATTTCTCTGCGCTGTCTGCGGTATGCAGCGAGGTTAGGCTTTAACATTGCCTGTTATTATTCCGATGCAACAAAAAGTTACAAAGCGAGTGTAATGCGTGGATTTGAACTGTTTCGCCGTTTTGCACCTGCTTTAACGGATACCGCGTCGACATAGTGCGGATTCGAGACGAAATAACGTGGATCCGCGTCGCTTTGCCTTCTCTATATCGCCTGTGGTGGGATACTTGAAAATTAGCTTATCATAATGGAGATTGGGGAGCTTTATACTCAAGGTCATTGCGTGTTATAAAGATATATTTGCGTTGTTACGCACACACACACACACGCACGCACGCGCGCACACACGGCGCTATCTACTCGTTATAGCGCAGCCTACAATCCTCAGTCCAGTGTGTGTTATTTGTTATTACACGGTGCAGTGAGCGTTCATTTAACTGTGGAGTTATATTTCTATTTCTTTTGACACGTTTTCTGTAACAACATGGATGGGAAATTGAAGCAGGGTCGGAGATGCCGGGCCAAGCGGGAGAGGGTGCGGAGGTTGCGGGAGGCAGGGAGCAGAGACGCCCGCAGCCCCGACCCCAACTCCTCCTGCTCCGACAGGGAGGGACACAGTCCGGGGAGGGACGCCGCCTCCCTGCCCGGTAAAAAGGCGCCGCACGCCGCAGCCGCCGTCAGAGCCTCGCGTCCCCCACGGCGGAAGAGACGGGAGTCGAGCTCGCAGGAGGAGGATATCATTGATGGATTTGCTATCACCAGTTTTATCAGCCTGGACCGTCTGGAGGTAAGGAGGAACTGGATCATTACCTGTGTGCAGTTTGTGCGTGTGTGTTCGTGCTGCACTCTTCATCAGTAGAGTGGTTTCCAACACTCACTCACCCACCAGCAACATGAGAACTAGTCTAATTTGTCTGTAATTTACTTGAGATGATGCCAATTAGTGCTGGATGAGGACGACTCTTCCAATCATGTGGTAGTGTAGATCAGAGCTTCTCATAGGTCCAGAGCACCTCTCAAGGTGTCCCTGATCAATCCTTGGTTTGATTCTCATCACACAGGGTTGTTGACAGCTGTATAGTTCAATACTGGAAGTGTCTGGAGTCCTTCACATGACAATGATGTTTGACAACCACTGCATTACAAGTTCAAGGCTTCTTAAATGAGATGTTAAGTGTATGCGTTTTTTAAGACAAGCAGACAGGTGCTGCTGTGTCAGAAATGGCTCTGGCTTGGGATGTTTAATATTCTGAGTTATCAGCGCACTCTTGACAATTTGCTCTTTGATAAACTGCCTATTGCTGCAGTCAACTGTTACAGGCTGATACACCATGTGCTGATAACTTTGTTTCCGTCATTACTTCGTTGTGTGTCTGATGTTAGAGGAATGCTTTCAGGAATGAAGGAGGTTCTCTTGTGACATCCTCTTATCTCTGTTATCTCATTATACTCTAAATGACAAATAAAACATGAGTCCCTGTGGAACATCGGGCTGAGTGACAAGACGGGCAGGGCTGTGTTTTTCCATGGCTTATTCAGGGAATGTCAGTACTGTATTTGAAACATAAATCAGCTGCTTTAATAAACATAGCTAACATAATACATGTCCACTGAGGTCTGTGTATTTTAAGATGATGACCTCGTTTGAAAGCTCATGGATCATACCACAGGGCACCGCATTTCAATGACAACCTCCCATGTAGGCTCAGTCATGGAATTAATCATGATTGACTGTTGCCTCCTACATAGTGTTCAGTATAATATTATGGATTTGTAGCAAAATAACTACATGAAATATAAACCAGTGGTGCATCCTCATACAAAGGCTACTGGAAGAATTACTAACTAGTTAGAGATGATCATCAATTCGTTACCTCTCATCTGTTAACAAGGTCATCAGTAATATTCTGTAGTTTATTGCCTTTCCATTTAGCCTGGCCCTTCATGGTACTTCGGGCGTAATTGGGCATAAAAGCAGATAGGGGAGGAATGAAGGGAGGGTTTTTGTGTGAAATGAATGCACATGAACCCTAATCACTAAGAAGTATTATTATTATATTATTATTATGTAATTAATATAGACGGAGAAAGAGAACAACTACACAACTACTACAGATAAAAAATATTGAATGAAAACATCTGATAATAGGAGGTCCTAGGACCATAAGCAGCCTTGTTTCCCTAAACTGCACTTGTTACACCTTCATCAAATATGCATACAATGTGTGTGTCAGTGCGCACTCTTGCAGATTTGCACGTGTGCAGTTCTTTGTGATGTTGCATCTGCAAGTATTTGTGCCCTTTGTGATGTGTCGCTGCCACTTCTGACAGCTGCTGACTGTGAAAGACTGAGGATGTTATAGCAGCAAAGTGCTTTTTACTGGCATCTTATGTCAGCCTGTTGGTGTCTCCGCTGCTGTCAACACAGCACCATGACCTGGTGACTTCTAGGAATACTCTTCCTTGTGTTTGATGGATGTATATAAATCTTTTTAGTTTGGCAGTTTCACATCTGTTCTTGTTGCAGTCATTTTTGTTGTTGTAAATTAGGTTGTTGTTTGGATGTTTCATCATAATAAATGAATCCTAATAATACAATATGCTGCTACTATGTGTTTGAGGTGAAATTAACTTAAATATCCCATTTTTGTTTAATATTGTACATTCAAACACTAATATCTTTTCACTCAAGTGCTACCATCCTTGTTGAATGAGCACAGAGAAATCAGTGCACCCTCCCTAGAAGCTAAGCAAATGAGCTATGATATGGCTCTATGTGAAATGATACTCGCATACCAGCTACTTGTTGGTAATTGGTCTGATTTGCATGCAAATAGCCTGTGGTTATTAAATAACGGTGAATCTGGTACAATCACATTGAGGGGTTGAGAAGGGTATGTTTTTTTTATGCTCTGCTACTTGATTTATCTGGATGTGGAAAATGAAATAAATATGTTTTACTTCATACTATACAGTCTTTTATAAAGGACGGCAATAATCTTTTTTTTTTTTTAGTTAAGCTGTGAAGTGTGCAATCTTTAAAAAATATGTACACACAGAAAACATCTTATGATCGTATCATGACTCATGCTTTCACCTACTTACTGTATGCTTGAGTGGCGCTCATGACCTACGCTACCTGTGCTAATTGCTCATCAATTATGAAGAGGACACAGCAGCGTTTGGCCAGCGAATAGCTCTGACCTATTGCATCATGCTCCGATAAGCTCGCACACCCTCGGCTGAGGGAGTGTGAGGTCCTCTTGACCCCTGTCGAAGTGACTGATGGCCAGGATGGTTGTGTTGATGTCTGGCCATACAGTTGGGCTACTCCCTCATTTGAATTCCGCCAACATAGATATCTCATCCCCCCTGGGTTCACTGAGCTCACATGGCCAACACATATATTTACTCTGTCTCGTTTCTTTTAATCCCTGTAAACAACCCTTTGCTGTTCTCTAAAGAACTAAAGGATGAACATGTTTCATAAAATCCATGTCACCTTTGGGTTACTGTAACTGTTGATTGTCTTATTTTAGTCTGGAAATGGTGCACAGCTGTCACAAGACACTGAGGTTACGGATTCCTCCCTGAGCACTTCGACTTTAAACACACTCGGTTTGTTATTGCTGTTGATATTCCAGCTCCGCTCTGATAGGATCAAGCTCCCTCGATGAAGGCTTAGGCCACGGTGGTCTCGCCTGCACCTGTAACCCGTTTCATTACAGCCAAAAGCAGTTTGCAGCCATGGTCGCATTTAATTATGGTGTGTTTGTTTGCTTTATTTCTCGCAGAAAAGCTACTTACTGTACCTGTTTAAAATCAACTGTACAAACGGAGGCGCCCTGCTTTTGTCACAGGTACCAAGAAAATCTTTGAGATGATTTAGTGATGATTCAGGGAGTAAAAGCTCAGCCAATCTGCTATTCTTGTCCAAAAAAAAGAAGAAGGAAAACCATGTATGGCATTTTGTATGGCTTTCATACAATTCATCAGTCATCAGTCACTATATCTCTTATTCCTAAAAACACATTGTAAATATTCCACATTTTAGAATAAATATTAGAGGAGAATTTTCTCAAATGCTGAAGTTGATTTCCTAGAGATAGGTTTTTACCTGAAAGCAGCACTATAAAACAATTACCCGCTGCAGCTTAACCCCCCCCCAAAACTCTCCCTGTGGGTATTGAACAAGTGAGCAGATAATAAAATGACACAATTATCCATCTGTCACAGTATTAATAAGATGTTTGATTTGCTCCATTTGCTCTGTGAGTGACGTTGGAGTGGCAAATCCCCTCTTGTTAATCTACAATCCTTCTGTTCATCTGCTTTAACATGAATTTACAGATTTGTTTGGGTTTTTCGTTCCGCAGCATGAGTTTCTAAATTCACTCTAATGGGGATTTAGTTGATTTAGCGATATTACAACAGTGTCAAGGGCAGGAAGCGGAAAGACCAGGGATCTGTCTGTTGTGTTTTTATTTATCCAGGGAAGATTTGCTCATTTTGCTTGCTCTTTTTTCTGCGTGGCTCTCTTTTACACAGTTACACTAATGATCATCTGCTGTTGGCCATTGAGCAACTACCAGAGCAATATGGAGAAATTAAGTCCTTTGCCCTAGGGGATCAGTAGTTATGGGAGCTGTGAGTTGCTGCTTCACTTTATTCACCCGTATTTGTCCAGCTGGTGTGTGGCTCTAAGCCAATAACATTACAGTTACAAGTATGTTTCTGTGTTTCAACAGCTAAGATAAAGACGTCAAACTGAACACCCAACTGAAATCATTTTTAGGTTCCTTCCTAAATGAACCACACCGGCACCCAGAAGTCCCATCACATTCATTACTGGGCTTCCTGATATAGAGTTCCCGTTGTTAGCACTCAGATAACGCCATGTGTCTCTCATTAGCAGTCATTAGTACAGCTAACATTCAGAAGTGCTCTTCTGTCAAATGACAACACTCAAGTCAGAACATTGGAGACACAGTAAACAATTAATGAACACAAGTCCACATTAGTAGCACCTATGCACAATCAGATCCACACCGTCTGAGCTTGAAGCTTGAGTGATGCTGTCTTGGGATTGATGTTTTACACTAGATCTTATGTAGTTTATAAATCTTTTCTTTGTGGGCAGCTGTGTCCTTCTGCTCTGCTGGTACACTATGCAATTGTCAGTTGAGTAACACAGTGTAAACAGATACTGACACTTGAAGCTACAGGAGTCTTTGCTGTAGTAAGACATCTCACTACCATGGTGAGGCAGCAGATTTGTTGCAGGGATTGCAGCAATCTTGCTTCGTGTTTTGTCTTTTCCCCCAACGGTGATAGTGCTGTGCATCATATGCCGGCACTGACAAACAGCTCCGGCTTTAATTAACAAGGCAGCCCCCCGAGGCTCCGCTGCTCATTGGCTGACACATCCCACAGAGAGAGCTTTCTTAATGCCAGTGGGACGTCCCCCAGCCCTAGCTCTCTCTAACTGTCACACACTGTAGGCGACAGTGTGGCTGATAAATCCATGGTCACATACACAAGCTTTCCCTCTCTGTCAAACACAAACACAGGATTGAAGCCATTGACCACTGACCTAAATATATAAACGCGAGGAAGGTTCTAGTGTGTTGATGATCTGGAAGCGTCATCACGCACTGGGGACACTAAATATAAGACAACAGGAGAAAATTCTTCAGCTTTTGCTTCAGCTTTTTTTATTATTACATGTCAGCATTAAGAGGGAGTTGGAGGCAGGCTAAGACAACACATGTAACATTTATGTATAGTACCAGTCAAAAGTTTAGACACACCTTCCCATTTATTTGTATGTAATTTTTGAAGCAGAAAATTGATTTAATTATCTGCAGATTATTTTCTCAATTGTTAGATTCATTTGTTTGGTCTATAAAATGTGAAAATGCCAATAACAATTTCCCAGAGCCTGAGGTGATGTCTTTAAATAGCTTGTTGTGGCCATCCAGCAGTTATAAAGTCTGTCAATCGACTAATCAATTAATTAAGCAATCATTTCACTACTAAGGATGTTAATGTATCAAATGAATAAATCACTGTGTATTGACATTTGGACTGGGTACCATTTACATATTTTAAATGCTAGTGCTAACACACTGTCTAGTTTTGGCACTGATTCTAAAGCAATGTAACCTATTTTTGAGGAATATAGACAAGAGAAGCCAAATGTTTACATGCAACTGTACAAGAAGTAAAACTCTACCTGGAAACACACCACAGCTTGAGGATAAGGAGAGAACACAGGATTTATTTGAGAAATTATTTTGGCATCAACCCTTTCGATTGGAATAAAGTAAAATAGGAATAAAGCCCTATAAATAGCAGCCAATCAGAGATCCCTCTAGGGAGCTATAGACAAGGTCTTCACAGGATGGACTGCGATGACAGCAGAGAGATAAATTAGGTAAGGTGGTTTAAAGGTACCCTGTGGAAATCTTTACTATGAGTAGCACCATGAAGCTATATTTTTACAAATGGATTTTGATTTTCTCTGTACCGCAACGGCAAAGAAATGTACTCAAACTTGCGCTAAAAGTTTCATTATTGTCTAAAGTTGGTGAATTTCCTATTTAAATGATTAAGTGTCTAACAGACCAGCTTTTGGTACAGACGCATTTGTAATAATTTGTAAGGCTTTCAGCCTTTCAGCACTGTAAAATATTCTGGAAGAGTCCTTTCTGAAGTACTGTCAGTTGTCTATTTTGAGGTATCGCTCCACATTCTGAATGTAGCAGGGCAAGACACGTCTGAATAAGAGCGTCTTTGTTTTCAGGCACCACGACTGGTGAGGAGTGGCTGAAATGTGCAGACGGTACAACATAACTGACACATATTAAGTGGCACATAAAAGCACTTAGGTAACTTGCTGTAGGCATATATATATATATTAAATCCATTTCCTGCTTGTTGTCCCGAGCCGTCTCCTGTCTTCCTGTCTCAGTGTTTTCATTGCAGTGAATGACAGGATGTAATTACGCTGTGATTAAGATGCTGTCTCCAAGCCTGCGATGAATCAGGAGCTGCACTGTCAGAAGGTTCCCCGGTAATTATCCACTGCTGATTTGTCCCCCCACTTTTGCCTTTCATAACCCTTCTCTGGTTCCTTCGACTGCTTGATTAATGCGTGTTATTAGACAATGTTAGCATAAGACATTTCATTTGAACAGTTTGAGAAAAATAAATTATTTGTAGATAACTTCATAGTGATCATATTTGTCATTCAGCGAAGGTATTTTCCAGCCCTGTGATTTTGGTTAATATATAATGGCATACTTGATTTACTTGAGTGAATGACTGAAGCCGCGAAGGATTTACAATAAAATAATGAACCCTAAATAGGGAGGTCACTCTTTAAGTAGCTCATTAGGTAATGGCTGTTTTCCTTTTCAGCCATGTCCTTTGTTGACAGAGAGTAAAGAGTGAGCTCTGAAAGTCTGCCTTGCTTCAACATTCACATCCCTTGAATCCCTTTTTCAACATTTTGTTTGCATGCAAGGGTAGGTCTTTTTCTCCGGTTTGCAGACTCAGTCAGCACAAAGGTCTGTTGACAGGTCTTTCTGAGTTGTGTACATGTGGGGGGAAGTATTAAAAACGATTTGAACAAAGCTCTCCTCAGACCAAGGTGAACACAATAAAGTGATTCACTTGGCCGTGTTACTTATCAGAAAAGTTTGAGTGTGTCACACTAGCAATCGTAGTATCTGGTGGCATATCTGGTATTGTTATATGATGGACATCATTTAATGAAATCAAATTTCAGCATGTTTTAACACCTGTCTATACGTTTTCTGACAAGTAGGAAAAAACAGAACCCAGGGATGATTGTGCAACATAGTAACTAACACAGATAAACCTGAAGTCATCAAAATGCCATATAGATTACATATCAGTCCATGTTGTCAGGTTTTATAAGAAAGGTCTCTTGATTCGCACAGTCTTGATCTTTTGCGCAGACTCTTGCTGCATGTTTTCTTAATATCTCACTCTTGGTGTGAAAGCAATTAGCATTGACAGTTGTCGACGTGCTCTTCTGCTACCAACAACACCAGCTCTGAGGGGAATAGTCTTTATAAGTCAAGTGTTGCTGACAATAATTGCTCAGCTCTGAGCTCTCTGCCTGAAATAAGATATGATGATATGTTTGTGTACAATTTATTACAGCTCATTGTTTGTTGGTATTTTGATTGTATTCAAAATGTGTAAGCATTTGTAAGTGTTTAGCCTTTTCTATATGCCTATATGTGTTTGTGTGGGTGTGAACAAAGCCAAATAAGGACTGTTGCCTTAGTGTTTTCGTGCGATAGCTTTGGCAGCCATATAACAAACTATTGCCAAGATAATAGAGCTTAGATAAGAGGATGGTTATGCAATGTGAAATTTCCCTTTCCCATTGCCACTTCTGCTCCATTCACTGTCTGATGACATTTACTTGACGACTTAGGGCTGAGCTGCCACACTTAGTTTTTCCTGTTGAAATGAAGCACCTTGATGCCAGTCTACACTTTTCTCGTGGAAACTGAATGGCTTTGTTTGCCAAAAGGGTTGTCACTGAATTACCCTTTCAATCAAGCATGCATATCAGGTCCACTTTTGACATGAATGGATGTGGTTGTGTTTGTCTGTTCCCTTGTTAGGATAGTACCTCATAGGGAAACCTTTCAACTGACTTGATCCTTACTGGACACTTTAACTGGAATCTATATAGTTACCAACAGCAAAGAGGCATTTAGGCATATTCTGCTATCCCGACTTTTCCATGGTTATGAATTTGTTTGAGGTCTTTTCCACATCTTAATGCAGAACTGCAGAAAACGAATTCAAATAAATAGAGAATTCGTTTGAATGAATTTGAATGCAACTCATGCAAGTAAATTTCCCACAGCAAAATCCAGTCTTGTGTACTGTTCATTCAACAGAGTGACAAGCTCCAGTAGCATTACAAGGCAAATGCAACTGCAAGTCAAGCAAACAGAACGACAGTGCATTTTAGGAAAGCACAGCCATCATAAAGAGATGATAACTCAATTCAGCTACGACTGCTGACACCTTCATATTATCTTGTATGATATTTGAAATGTGGAAGGATTTTGTCCCCTATCTTTTTTTCAGTGTAGTCCCTCTATGAAGGGATCACTTCATCACCATTGTGGAGACAAGAAATAATTATAGCCATCCATAAGTCTTTCAAATACATATGTCATGTAGTATTATATTTACTACAAACCTATCCTGGAATTATTATTAGTTATTTTAATAGTAGTGTTGAATGTAGAAATATAGTAGTGTTTCAGTGGAGTATCTTGTGGTCTACATGCTGTTTTTGAGGCTTTTTGACCCTGCCAATATTAAATTATAGGGGAAACACTAAACCCTCCTGGGTTATTTCTCTATTTGTGTATTTATTTGGCCTAAAAGTCGTACATTTAAATGTAATATTAACATGAGCAAGTTGTATTGGAATTCAGGTCTGCATATTGGTGAAACTCCCCAGGATTTCACACATCAGCTACCTACAGTTTTGTGCGCTTCTGTATAAGATATCATCAGTTTTTAACAGGCTTAACCTGTTGCCAGCTCTGCCAGAATTCATGAATTCTTTGATCGTCTATGTTGCCGCTGTGTGCTCAGCAGAGTGAAGAGGTAGATTGTGTTTGAAATATAATGGGATATATAATAAGGCATATGTAACATAGCCACTGCTGTAACAAAAAAAACAAAACCTGCAAGGGCAAGACGAGCTCTGTCACTGACAGTGAGATCCAGCTGGCAGGTCTACCCAAGATAAAGGCTGTGAGACTTCCCCTCCTCTATTCTTTACCCCTGTTGATCCCGGCACTCTGACTCCTTTTTCCTTATATACTGTGCGAAGAGCAAATACATCCTCTGATGACTTCTCTCTATTTTTTTCTCTTTTAATCCACCGGTTGTTTACACATAGATCAAAGGCAGTAAAATGCATCTGCCCTCTTGCAAACAGGCCACACTGCTCATTTCAGAGAGGCCACTTTGTCAGTGCGTCTGAAAGGAGCACACGCACCTTCGAGGCAACAGGGCTTTACTCAAGGCGTGGAGTGAAATCAAAATTACACATACACACACACACACAAACACACATAAGCACAAGGCCAGTTGTTGAGTCAATAAAGAAAACAGGCCGTGTATGAGAGTGAGAGAACAGAAACACAACTCCAAGCCAAGCTACTGTTTGCATTCCTCATGGCTCGGCCTGTGAGCACAGCATCTGCGCTAGCAACGTGGAGTTCAAATACCACACTATTTAAAGTCACACTGATGTTATGATTTGTAGGTATAATCTTTAATTATGACGTGTATACAAGCCAGTCGCTGTCATAATGCTGTTTCTTTAATTACATGTTATGTAATTGAGATATATATATATATATATATATACTGCACAAGGAAGCCCTTAAGCTGAACTCACTCATTAACATGTAATTTAAGTTTGTGTTATCAGCAGTATTAGATGCTTTTCCAACTTTAACTGTTGTGGGAAATACTTGGGACGTTTTGAAGCTGATGTGCAGCAGTTCAACCCCAATTAATGTAAGTAAATGTAAACTTTTTCATGGCAATCTATTCTAACCCCTACATTGACACATTCATCAGCCTACATTATCTGCTGTGGCCACAGTTCAGCAGATGCAACTCTTGAGAAGCTAATATTTGTCGTACAGCAAGAATGTTAAATGAAACATGAAAGACAGTCATCATTTGCGTCAACCTGCGCCACTAAGGAATACATAAAGACGATACCACTTTTCAACTGACTCTGATTAATACATTTACGTTTTCGACATCTCAGAGATCACAGCAGGTAAAGCAGGACAAGCCGCTTTGTCTTTCTGTAGCTATGCAGGAGGTGAGCACCCATCGCTACCCCGAACACAGAGTCACGTGAGATCCCAACACTTTATCAGCTGTTAATGAGACACTATGTGGGAATGAATACCATCCCTCTCGTGAGCGCTGTGCACAGGAACATAGAGAGAAAGACAATAAGGAGTGTTGGAAAGCAGAAAGAAAGAGGGAGTACGGGGGGTAGTATTCCAGCTTCCTACTTAATTGCTTCCTGGCAGCAGAGGCAAGCTTGTTCTCAGTACATAAATCCTCCTATTTTCATTTATCTGCTCCAGGTGTTGATGAAACAATTCCCCCGCTGGATAATCATATTTCCCCTCCCTGCCTGCCAAGACACTGAGAGTGAGATGGAGGCAACCCCCCTTTCCACTCATCACACAAACACTCACACACACCACTAGGTCCCTGTGTGTGTGTGCGTGTGTGTGAATGGCTCTCCTTGGCGTTTCAATTTGCACAATAATGCAAGAGGTGGAAAACGGTTACACACACTGACAGGCTAAACGGAGGGGGTGGTGGGTGTGAGTGTATATACTGGATGTTTGTACATGTGTGTGCACATTGTCACCCAGAACAGGGCAACCAAATAAATCAGTCAATCAATCAATAGGTAAGTCAGCCTGTCAATCAGTCACCACTCAGCTAGTCAGTAAATCAGCCAGTCAGTCAGTCATTCAGTCAATTGAGTCGATTAATGATCAACACAACTGTCCCATTCAACATCATCATATACTCGAGAGATATGATGCTTTATTTGAATTTGGAAACCTTTTGCAAAAAAAAAGGTACTCTAAATGAGTTTAAGTTGTATACAAGGTATTACTCTTTTCAAATGATACAGAAGTCTTGTGAACATATGAACGAATGTTACCCCTGCCTGTCTTTATCCTCTCTTCTGATGACTAATATGGCATAAAGCTGTGTTTTATGACTGGCAGAAAAAGCCTTTATTTCTAGTAGCTGCCAGTCATTTGGTAGCCTGTGGCATTGCCTTTATCAGCTCCAAAGCCTATAAATGTAATGGAGGGTCACATAGCTCTTGAGGCCTCTCCAAGCCTCTATAGCTGCAGGCAGGAATCTTAAAACCAAGGGCAGACTCAACTGTGTCTGTGCTGTCTTTGGATAGAGATATACTGCTGTGGATCCACATAAAGGTACAGTATGCCTCCCTGCAGTGGTTTATTTATGATGAAAAGCTTTCCAATACATTGCAGTGGAAATGTATTGGTGTAACAATAAAAAAAAAAGTCATATTGTGTTATGATTTAAGCGGCACCACAAGACCATGGTAATGTATTGATCTTTATGGAGAAGGTTTAAGATCTAAGTACAGACAAACACCCCCTAAGCTGGTATGGTATTCAGGGTCTTGCTCAAGAGCACTTAAAAAGCGTACTACCCACTTGACATTGTGACATGCTTAGAACTGCCGTTAACCAATCCAGTCTAACTCTTTACGTATTGGCCATGCAACCAGATCCATGACAAAGGGGGCAAAGTGAGCAAATGTGTGTTTTTGGGCCCTTTGGCAAAACAGCAGGCATTGTTTGGAGTAGAAGGCACAATGGTGCGTCTATTTAAAACCAGCACAAGTGAAAGCTTGTCAGAGCAGAGGAAGGCTAGAATGAAAGATAGAGGGGGAGAGAAAAGCACGTGCTTACAAAAGCAGGCTGTTAGAGGGCAGTCTATGGTTATTTATCCTGCTGTCAACTGAACAATCTGTAGTTTGGGCAGGATGTTTACTGTATTTTTGTAGTTTATTTGTCATCTTAAGTGTTCATATTAGAAAAATAACACTTACATTTACATTATATAATATTATTGTCTGACTTGTGTTGATTTCTTACGTTTAATCACGTTACTAATGTTAAACATTACGTTACTAATCTGCTGAGTTTTCCGATGAATTTTTTTGGTCCATTAAATGTCAGAGTAACCATCATAGTTACTGAGAGCCCGAGATGATGTTTTCAAATTGCTTGTGTGGTCTAAACCAGTCCAAAACAAAATGTGCAATTTACTGTCACATAAACCAGAAGAAAAACAACAAATCTACACATTTGAAAAAAAAAAAACAATTAACTAATTGTTTCAGCTGCAGTTATTTTGAATTTTTGCACATGGACAGTGGTTAGTCTAAGAAATGCAGATTGAGTTAACACAATTCATACTCCACCACAATACAAACTCTGTAACTCTTGAACTTTTTCAGCAACAACAAATCAACAAGGTCTCATACTGGTTATGTATTTGTTTCTTTGTCTTTTACTCTCTCTATCTCAACACAGTCTGCTGACACAGACTTTTGCAGAGGCTGCTGTAAACTGCACCTCTGCAGTTTTTTTCCTACTTGTTGCTATCGCTGGCTCACCTGGTCCTCCATCTGCTTTGTCTAGCCTCAGGCTCCAGCCATGTTAAGAGGACTGAAGGCTGGCTATCAATTATCTGCATATAAGTATATAAAGTACACAACAAGATACAGTAGAAAAGAATATATAAAGTCTGTTGTCATTCATGAAGTGTTACCTAATAGAAGAAATATTGATTAGGGTTGGGTCAGGTTGCACAATATCGACAAATCCAACTTCTTAATTGCTGTTCTTTAACAACAGCAGGCTGAGGCTGTTTTAGGTGTTGTTTGGATGCTCTTTTTACCATACACACAGTCCTCCATCAGCAGAATATTTCACCTGACATCTGGTAATTAGGCAGGTAGCTAACAGGATAACATCCCTGTGACAAACCACATCTATGGGACAATTTTAACACATGAAAAACTGACCAAAAGTAACAAGTACTGGCTTGATTGATCATTCTGATAACAAAATCCATCCCAAAACTCGATTGTTATTGTATTACGAGATACCAGTCTGCTAGAGAATGCTCTATACTCTCAAGCATTTTGTCTCTTGCTTTTTGGAACAATTGATCACCACACTGTCTGATTTGGTAAACCTGACAGCACGTTAAAGGATTTCTACTGCTACAGGTTCAGTTCCAGTTGGCAGTTTTTGGCACTGATTTAAGTGGCGGGAATTTAACATGGCAGTATCATTTTTTTTGGAAGCTACGTAAAACAAGGACATCTTGCTTCAAGCAATTTGGTAGTTTAAATTAGCAGTATAATGTCTTTTGTTTAGTTTTGGAATAATTGAAAGAATGACCAAAATCCGGACAGAAACCTGGCAAGGCTGCATGGGCAGACTCTCCTGCTGTGGAAATGCTGCCTGGTTTCTTTACTGCTTGTGTTTGTGGTGGGTCTGAGAGGCAGCCTGTCAAAGCTAATCAGCCTACAATGACCGGCTAAAAGCAGACATCCTGAATGCAGTGTGGTTCACACACACACACACACACGCATAGACAAAGACAGGCTGACAAACATACCGCTTCTCACGTACATGTCAATGCTTGTGTGCTATAAAGTAAGAAAAATAAAGGGAAAAAACGACTGTAAACCGATTTTTCTTCTGCTGGCAAATCATTAATGGAGACATGGTTAATGGTGACTCTGAACCTGCAAAGATACAATGCTGTGCTACAGTCCTTGAGCTCGAGCTTCAATGGAATTAGATGCCTGAAGACATTTATTCAAACAAGATGAACTGTTAATCCCCCCTTGCTTCCCCCCACTTCTTCCCTGTAGTGTTGCTACTAGAGGAAAATAAAGTATTTTCTGTCTGGCTATTAAAACTAAATCTATTAAAAAAAAAAAAAACTAAAAAAAACTATTACACTCTCAGCGTCTTTCACCTCGATCATTTACTATTGAAAAACACCTGTTTGACTACCTTCTTTTTTTCTCTGACTTTTCCAGTAATAAAATTAACAGTTGAGCCACCAACACATCAGGAGTTTTTATATGTTTGATACTTGAAATTGAAATTGATTTTTGTGGTTACACATATAACAAATCAAACTTCTGTACTTAACTTACTAACTTAAGTAACATGTTCAATATCTGGTTTTTACTTGTAATGAAGTATTTATATGTGATATTACTGCTTTTGCTGCATAGTGGAGTTGTCTGCCAATGAATAAATCACTATATTTATTACTATCATTAATTTTCTTCAGCAAAGTCACGCAGTGTGGTTCGTGGGGAATGTAGTCTGGCACTATTGCTAACAATAGCACTGATATGACATTGATATTGCATATTGTAGCACTGGTGTGCTAGCAAATGAACCTTAATATACATCATTCTTCTTTTCCTTTAAGTTGCCAACATGTGCTAAATGAGAATGAGGCGAGGGATGTACACGTACAACACAGTGGCACTCATGACCATCATTAATCATACATTCACCTGGAACTGACAGAGCGGCAAATTGTTTCAAATCAGCTGTGGTCTCAGAGCAGGTTGGCCACATAATGGTCCCCATCGACTCCAGGCTGAACACGGTTCCAGTGTGTGCTGAGCATCTGAGCAGTGAGACTCTCTGCTTGTACATACATGTCACAGTCAGCACGTGTGTGTGTGTGTATGTAATAGACCCTCCCCATTAGGACACCCTCCATTCCAGAGAAAATAACATCCCCCACTGCCCTTTCTAAAAACATCTCCTTGTGTTGCTGTTAGTCAGCCTCTAATTGGAATGCAGCCCAGGAGGGATAACACTGGCATCAGCCCATGCTTGGAGAGCTATAATTACACCTATATAGATACTACCAGAGGAGGTACGGTAGGCCAATGTAATATGCAGAACTAGAGCCAGTAATAATGAAAACAATAATGAAAAGCATCATAATAATAGCTCTGAGTTACTCTGCGGACAACCAAACCTCTGCCGATGCTGAGTAATTACGGTTTGTTTATTATTTGTCATCTGGATTTGATTGATAAACAAAATATAAACATGAATTCAGCACTCTTTAGCAGATGGTTTTGATATTGGACTTTCCCACCAGCACTTGAGTACAGCATTATAGTTACAGCTAAAACATTGATAAAAAGATCTATAGTTGAAATGAAATTTTCAGCTAAGAGCAGAAACTAACAAATTTCCCCAAAATGCTGTTACTGTGTATATAATCCTCTAGGTACTGTGAATATTGACACTAACTTGCATAGCAATCTGCCCAGTAGTTGTAAAGAGAAGTATTGTATTGGCCGGACAACCAGACAGACATTGGCAACTTTAAGCCCCAATACCAGCATATATCATAAATTACCAATTTTTTGTCAATAGAAGAACCGATTCTCAGTTGAATCCCAATATATGATATCATAACACACTCAAGTCTTTTTTTTTTGTGGAGTAGAACATTATATGGTTGTATATTTGGTGAGGAAATGAATAAATTTAAACATAGTATATAATGTCAGTTCTCCAATTTAATCCTAATAATCTTAATAATCCAAATTGTGTAGTGCATTTCAAAACTCTCATACAGTGATTTACAGAGAATCAAATTATAGTCCATTAGATGAGATGAAATGTTAATGATCCTTGTGGGGAAATTGTGTCATCGTAGCAGCAGAGGAAACAGATACGAATGAGACAAATGTTGTTTACTAAAGATTTAATAAATTATCCCTGTAGAGATTCCCTCACATTAAAAAGTCAACAACCAACATTGTAAATGTCAGAAAAAAAAGCACTACACTAAACAACACTGAAGAATATAGAAACCAACCCTGGTTGTGGTTTAAGTGATCGTCTCCTCAGATATGTGGGAGACACAGAACAGCACTGATGGCACTGAACAGCCTGGTGTAAACCTTTATCATCCCTGAAGGGCAATTTGCTTTACAGCAACCAGTCATTAACACACAGCAGAGAGATGTAACAGGTATGCTACACCTCAACACACAACCCCAGCAGCCATTATGTGCTGCATTAAATATGTGGAGAACAGTCATAGTTGGTATCTGCTTACAAGAGATGTGGGGCTCTAATGTGATTGCGTGATGGTGGTGTCATTATAGAAATTATAGCTTAGTTACAGAGCTGATGATCTACTGATCTACTGATCTACTTTCATTTTGGAGAACTACACACATCCCTACCTATCTTGGTACGTCAATAACAGAATATTTAGTGCAATTGATGACCTTGTTGGCATTTAGTTTTAGTTATTTTACGTTACCATAAATCTATTTGACATTTTCTTCTAAGAAAATTGCTTTATAAATCAATTAAAATGCTCATCATCTCATAAATCAATGCTGGACAGTATTATTCTATATAACTTGTTCCAACTCTTCATTGAAGCTCTGTGATGTTTACATTGAGCAAAATGTTCAAACCATAAACTTCCCGTTTTTATGGCTTCACCAGTCCATCAAATAGAAATATTCTACACCTTGTGCACCCACCAGTGGGACCAGTGGGGAGTTGAGCTTTATAGTGACTTATAGTGTTTACAGTAAGCAGCTGATGTGAAGTTTGTTCAGGCCACTGTCACTGACTCATCAGGACAAGGTCAGAATAATTTAAGGCTTTGATTCTTTGTTAGGTTAGGGCTTTAGTGCACATTTTCATTAGAATATTTTATGATAATCTCATTCTTTCACCTCTTTTGTGTTTTGCAAGTAAGGCGGAACCGTTTCCCACGGTCTGGGGCACTGTAGCGAGTAGTGTTATTTTGAAGGAGGAAGAGCTCATCTGGCAGGGGATCAGTTTCCAGATCCTTGCTGGTCATGTGGGTTTGTGGTTTTAGTGGTTGAACTGGTGACTGGCTTGTGTCCGTTTCGTTGACTGCCAACACTCTAAAAAGTGCTGTGTTTTGCAATGATCTGTGTCAATATATAAATATACTGCGATTGTCTTTACTCAACATGCTTTGTTGCATGGATGCCTCTTAAATCACTCACTCTAAAAAAAACAGCCAAACATAAAAAAATAACAAGAAATATCAATCAGGAATTATTTTGGAATCATTCCTAAATATGATAAAGCACAATATCACATCTATCTAGCACGTGCAGGGAAGACGGCAGCCAATTGTCACTATAAGAAATGAATTACTGTAGAATGAGTTTGTACTCTTACCACATTTAATACATCACTTTTCAGGTATTCAGCTCAGATGGTGATGCCAAGTACTGAACGTTTGCCTTTACTTAAAAGGTCCCTGTAAAGTATTTATGTATGTGTGTATCTTTGACATCCAACAAATGTGTTTAATACATATCCTTCCTCATAAAATATTTAGCAAAGCAGATTTTTTTTTGTAGAAGTTTGAATCCTGCATTTTTTTTTTTTTTTACATCCACTACACTTTACATTTTGTTTTATTTGCTTAGTTGTGGTACTCTGCATCATTTTGTCTGAAACTTGGAATTTAACTCGAGCTCAATGCTCAATATTTAGGGTAAGGTTTTGGTACCAACCAAAATAGGTCATTAGCACTGATGATTAATACTATCAAGTACTGAAAGTTAGCATCAAATACATGGTCATTTTTATTATAAACTAAAATTGAGACCAGAAACTACAGAGAATGTGGACATCAGAGGTGAATTACTGAGATTTTGTGTTTTGTCAGTTCTTTATTTTAATGTCTTTGTGTTCATCTAGTATCCTATAAGCCCTCAAATTATTTAAAATACTTAATTATCCACAAACAATGAGTTTCCTTTGCAGGTGGAAGCAGAATCCAAGTCATTCTCACTCTGTGTGTGTCAGTGTTGTCCTATAAACGATCACCTGCTGAAAGGAGCTTCCAGTCTAAGCCAGAAACTCTAGTTTAAATCTTAAAAATATGTATCCTCCCTCATCTTTATCCCTTCTCTCTTTTGCCACTTTCTCCCTTGTCTTCCTCCTCTTACCCTCTCCCCCCCTCACTCTCCCATTTTGCATTCTTCCCCTGAGCGTCCTTGTCAGTGTCAGAGTCAGCTGATGCTACGGAGAAACGAGGCGAGGTCAATAGTTTGTCTCCCTGCCTTATAAATAATGTGACTGAGGCTGACAGAATGAGTGTGGATGGCGGCAGCAGGGAAGAAATGGCTGGAATATTTTCTTAACCACCACCACTAACCCCCCCACCCCCCACCTCCCCAACTTGACTTGTTTAATCTAGTTGACAAATACATGTCTGACCTTGCTGCTGTTTTTCTTTTCTGTTTGTTGTTGTTTAGCAGAGTTCTTCCCCGTCTTTTCTTGCGTCACTGCTGCGGCGTTTTAGCTGAGCAAGGAAGTGTTTTCTTGTCAAAGAGCCATGTAATCGCATTACCCTCCACATGTGTTTTGGTTTAGAAAGTCAAAGTGCGTCTGTGTGTATGTGCTGTGTGGGCTGCTGCAGGAATTTCATTGCAGTAGGATTAAACATACACACATACAGAGACACAGCAATGCACTTCACTTTTACATGTGTTTGCAGCAGTTATGGCCAGAGTGCTTATGTGTTGACATTTTGTGCATACACGCATGAACATGTCTGCAAGTGTTTGTGTTTATAGATGCCATGGGGTGCGCACACTCCATTGGGATTTTGAGCGTTATAGTCCACTGCTAGCTGCTACAGCGAGGGCCCCGGAGAGCTCTGCTCTGCTGTAACTGAGCAGCTCAGGGGTGGAGTGTGCTGAGGCGTAGGGGTGGGGGTGGGGGCAGGAGATTTCCTGTGTTGCCCGGCCTGCTTGGGGTGAACACCAGTGTCAAGCGTTGGGTTACAGCTCAGTGCGGCACATTCACCAGCAGCAGTGATTCTGCCTTCAGTCAGCAAAGGCTCTAATGCTCAAGTACAGTTAGACTAAGTAACAAATGGCAGTGCATGCATGAACAAACACATGCGTGCAGTGTGCATCATCATTTATAGATCTTATATACAGGAAGTGTCCTCATATACAGTAGAGCTGCAGTTATTTATTTTTTATTATCGATTAATCTTAATTTATCCTTGTTTTGCTTGTCTAAAACGAAAAGACATTCAGTTTATGACAAAAAATGTAGTTGCAATTAGTATGTTGATCGACTTAAATTAAATCATTAATTGTTTAAGATTTACGATAAATACGTGCATAAATGCACTATGACAGCACATACAAACATTATCAGGCAAAGATGTATGGATGTTCAAATGCAAGAGCTACAGATAAATAAACACAAGAATCCTTGCACATACAATGAAGGAAGAGATGTGCAAATGCAACATTTATACATGTGCATGCACTATTCAAATTCAATCACTCAATCGCAGCAGCAGAGAAGGTCTCATCCAACAACAGCTCCGTTAAGCATGTCATCATTTTCAGCCACTGAACATCTCAGGGAAAGCCGCTTTGCTTTTCTAAGGTAAGAGCTCCCAGAGCAGAGTTTGGCTTCTGACTGAACATCTTTTTTTCTCTCTCTCTAACATGTTAGCAGCAGGGTTTGAAATGCCACTCCAGCTTCAAATTGACTCTTCAGGGTTCCTCCGTTTTTCCTATCTGTCATTCAGCATTAGGTTGTAGAGACAAATTTGGAAGTTGTGCTTGCTGCCTGGACCCTGGAAAATAAAAGTGGCTTGAGTAAAGCAAATTATGTCATTTTCATCTGTTCACGTGTTGCTTGAACTAGTTAAACACAAAGCCAGACCAGACCCAAGCCAGACAGTTTGTGTGTTAGTAGGCACATCAGAGACCCAAAAATACACACACAAGCACTGAAAAAGTGAGTTTTTCATAATATGGCCCTTTTTAATGAACATGTTAATGTATTAAGCATCATAGTAGGTAATGGGGCATTGGGGCACCATGCTATTATAATGTCCAGCAGTGGGAGTAGATTATAGTGCTAGCAGTGCCAGGGCCCTGCCCTGCCCTGCCCTGCCTATGAACTTGGAGGAGCAACCTCTGCTAATGACAATCATTGCTCTGGATTCCCATTATGGTTATGGTAATATATTGTGTGCTTGTAACTGCTGGCTGCTGCTCTGGTTGCACACTGTGTATCACATTGCATGATTTGCACAGTGCTTCATTTGATTACAGGCGCCATAGAAGGCAGATCTGATGACCATGCAGTTCAGGAGGCTCTTACGGTGGTTTCCAGGACATCCGATGGAGTCTCTGTTTATGACTCCAAGCATAATGAATGGTCCAAAGTGTGATTTAAATGGACTAGCCCTGATCCGCTAATAGTTCCCCACTCAGTTTAATTACAACTTTGGGTGCACTTCACTTGGGATGTCATATTGGCAAAAGTTACCAGAACTCTTTTATTTTTCCTGTAAAGATAGCAGTTGCACAAACAGTTTTTTCCTTTGCAGTAATTAAAACATTTTCTTTAAAGGGAGATATGGAGGTCTGCTTGGTTTTCTAGATTGTGTATCTGAAGCAGTACGTGTTTCTTTATCTTCTTTTATTTCCTTCCTATTGTGAAAACGTGTTGCCAGTGATGAAACGGCTGCCAATGATGTGTGAGCAGAATACTCTGACAGAAGTAAACAAGGAATGGTTTGACATGATGTTAGATGCTAAAGATGATGTGGGTGTAACTGAGGGTCACATGCACGGTGACTTGCATAAAGACTTCGAGGCAGCTGCTGGAACGAGTCGAAGTGAATTTTCGCAGAAACTATCGAACTGTTTAATTTGCCATTTGAACAATTTTAAGTGCGGGAAAATTAGTGAATACTTCAAATTCCCTCAAATCACTTGTCCATCCTATTTAGGAGTGAATCTGTTCGTACAAGTGGTCCTCTCGTGAAGCCTAATGTTTTCTGTTCAGTTGGCTGAAGAGTGGCTATTTTTCTATACAATGATATAAACAGAGAAAAGCAGCAGAGCCTCATATTTATTTTTTATGTTTCTGAATCTGGAAAAAGAAATGCTCAGCACTTTGTTTGATTTTTTAAAAATATGTATGTATATGCATATGCAATTTAGTTTATCTGTCAGCCAACTATTAAATGTGGTATTCATTTCATCAATACTATTCTATTTGGTCAAATTCTTTTCGTTAAATGCCTTTGTATGCCTTATGCTTTCACCCTATATTTATATATGCACATGTGATTTTGTGTGTGTGTGTGTGTGTGTGTGTGTGTGTGTGTGTTTATCAGCTATGGATGAATGCTTCAGCAGGCAGGCCACATGTGTATTGTCAGCAGCGTCCCAGGAGACTTGCTCCAGGCAGCCTGAGTGTTAGTAATAGACTGATTTACCTACATACTGCTGCTTAACTTCCTTGCTGCTCAAGGGAGCAACTACTGCTTGGCTGACTGACTCTACAGCTATTTGTGTGTACGCATGCACGCACGCATGCACACACACACTTACACAAACTCACACACTCTTCAACAAAGCAGGTGTCAAATACAAATGGCACCTTTGTGGTTCTGTGTTACCCTCTGGAAACAGAGACGAGACGAGCATTTAGCATATTCAGTGACATGGAGGTGGTGTCAATTTGCAAATGAGTTGTAAAAAAATAACATGATTAGGATTAATTATTTTACAGCACTGTTTATAGAGCAATTACAGCACCTCAACCAAATGCCAGCCCTATTAGCTTTTACCTTCTGCAAAGAGAAAGTATGTACAGTATGTGTTGATATGAGGCTTTGAATAGTGTGCTCTTCCTCTACTCCACTCTCTCTGGCAGAGATGTTTGCTACATTTTAAGTTGTTGCACTTGGGGTGATGTTTGCTCTCAGATTAATCTAAACCCGGTGGCTTTTGAGGGGCCTTCAGATCATTAGCGACGACTGTGCCATGTATTCACAGCAGGGTGGATAAAACTTGTGTCTCAATTTGTCATCCTGCAGCCTGCAGCACCTCAGTCAAAGCAACCTTTCAAAGACTGAATCAATCATTTTTTCTTATCTGATGACCCTTCGTTCAGAAAGTAAGAATAAGCTCAATATATCAATAAAGCTAGATTAATCTCATCTGTCAGTGCTGAGACCCTCTTTTTATGATACTCTGCATGCATGCAGTGGACAGAACTGTTCTCATTCTAATATGAGTGTATTATTCAGTAGATTCACTGATAGAAACACTATAACCCACATTCTACTCACTTCTCATTCTAATTATAAAACGGTACAGAAACAAGCGCATTAGGCCATTTGTTCAATCTAATTATGAACGTGTCATTATATGACTATCCTCAAATAAAATCTACATATAAATAAATTATATGTGACAAGAATAAAAGAAAAAAATAGGCCATATACTAAAAAGTGTAAGGCTTCACATTTCAAACTCTTGTTGCATTGGACACTCTGTTCAGAATATATTAACAGATAATAATTAGCTCACTCTCAATAAGTCAACAAGTAAAACCAGCCCAGTCAGAATAGATGAACTGTTACAGTGTGGTGTGGCCTGTGGTATTTATTTTTCTAGGCTTATCTTCTGAATGACAGATCCTTTATCTATGAACTTAGATGCTGGCAGCATTTCAGCTTTCTCAAATGTCTGGAGATATTTGTTCTCTGTCTAAAAATATTTTTAACTTTGCCAAAGTATGCAGAATCACACGATGTGGATGTCAGGACAGCTTCATTTGCCAGTTCCAGTATGAGTAGCCTACTTGGCAGCTGGATCTGCGTTGACCTGTTACAGATAACGCACCCAGCACAGCACTGGTAAGTTGCAGAGGCAGCCCCTTGGTTACATCAGTGCACCATGCGGCCAACACAAGCCTCATTTTCAACAGCTTTGAGTGGAAATTAAAGCCTTTAGTGAAAATATTGGGTATATGCTGGTAGATGATTACAAGGGTTTTTAGATTCTGTTGCTGGAGTTCAGGTCACAGTTATCAATCCCCTGTACTTGTTTATCTGTTGTACATTTATTACACTTGGTGGGTGAAGTGATACAATTCACCTTAGACCACTCTTCTGTATATTGTTAATAGATTTCTTCCCCACTTGACATCTCCACACTGGATGCCATCGTCACAAGACGCAAGGAGGTGATTAATGGTGAGGAGGTAGATTTGTGTTGAAGGCCAAGTGTGACTCAGAGCCTCTGAAGAGAGCCAAACAGAGAGGTGAGAGCGGCATGTAGGAAGAGATGAGTAACAACAGAACAAAAAAAAAGTCCAACCCAAAGGAAGAGAAGAGGACAAAGCCATAATGAGGACAGAAATTTGTTTTTGTTTTACAACCTGGAATAACACATTCAGCACTGTACACCAAAAAGCTGCAAAATAGTATATTTATTGCATCATACTTAATGATTTGTGTCCTAGTTTCTACCTGTCTTTCATGTGTGCTGCAATTTAATGGTATATGTGATGTTGACATACATTATGTAGATGCATAGCATTATACTTTAAAATATAGTATACCGCCCAGCCCAAGGAGCAGAGGAGTCAGGAGCCAAGTCCTGGTCTCTGTGTGCACTGTTGGGGAGGTTGCTGCTCGGCTGCCTGCCCTGCAGCCCAACATCTGCTGAGCGCAGGAAGCATTTGAAGGATAATTAAAAGGACTGGCTTCCAACTCATTTCCCGCCTCCCATAGCTAAGCAGCAACATGCTGCTCAACAACGAGCACTGCAATTATTTTGTGAATTGAGAAGAGTACTCAGGAATACCAATATCAGAAGTGAGCAACAAGCGGATGTCTTTGTTTTCCTGTCCCTGTAATAACAGAGGTTTGATTTCTTTTTTTCGCTGGCAGGCCTGATTAGACACCAACCTACAGAGGTCAATGTAAAAGCTGTGTTACTTTATGTGAAGGGGGGGAACACTGCTCTCTTGTTTAACTCCTTTCAAACATGCAGTTGACTCAAGCTTGATTTGTGAGCCTGAGTTTATTGGTCTGTGAAGCCAGCTGAAGCTCACGAAAAACAGTACAGGGCATTCTTTACCCCTCACTAGGTCTTTTCAAGGAAATACTCAATAATGCTTTCCATCTTTTTAAAAGGGTTGTTAGCATGTGCTTTGAGACAGGAGAGATGGGAAATATCACCTGTGACTAACTTTGAGTTGCCTGGATGACAATAATGAATGGATGTGAGTATGAAGTGCTGGCTCGCACTGATGAGTTAATACTGTTGGGTTCTACAAAGGCTCAAGGCTATACTTTGTCTTCTCAGGAAGTAGTAATAGTAGAAGAATCATAAAACTCTGATTTAATTTTTAGAGGAGGGTAATAAAGAGGGTTACATATCACTCCCTGCAACACTTGAAAGAACTGAAAAAAACTGTTTATTGGATGTTCACCATTTACTAGAGTCAATCTTAGAATGAACACAAGGGTAGTCAGTTTGAGGAGATATTTTTTATTCTTCTGTGAGTCTCCAGAGACTTGTTAACTATTATCTTTTAAAACGTAGTTGTGTTAAGAATATCCAGTTGTGCTATAACTCACAGTGCAGCTCTGTGAGTGAAGTCTAGCTCAGCCTGCAGCCCTACAGTCTGCCTCCTATGTGGGCCACCAGTCATGTGAATAGTGCCCAGAATGGAGAGCCAGCTGTCCTTTTCCTGCCAAGTCATGTGCAAGTCACAAAGCAGCAGAGCCACTTGAAAGAAAAGGCAATAATCAATTTTGCGGAGTTCGCCTCTGAAAGACTTGTTTTGTTCTCCGAGCCTGACGATTTAGGAGTGAGGGGCCAGCAGTGGCGTTTGTCTTCTAATGGAATACACTGCACTTTATTGTCCCGATCACCACACTGCTTTGCATAAAAGTCAATATTTCTGTACAATCACAACACATTTTAGAGCTCTAAATTTGCAGTCATATTATGTCTACAGCTTTTTGCCAGACACTGGAGAAGAAAGTTGCTTGAAATTGAATGAACTTTGACGCTCTCATGGAGATTGTAGATTTTCAGTGGGGCAGCAGACAGAAAGCAAAGCTCTTTTGTTAAGCTGGTATCTGTAAGTATTTATGGCTGCCACAATTGGCTTTTGTTGGCAAACATTGGGGGGGTGGGGGTGATTTGCACACTGGGTTTAAAGTCTTTTGTTGGGGCCAGGAGAGCATCACTCAAGCGCTGCTGCTACCGGCTGTGAATAAGTAAGACAGGGTGGAACACAGCTTTTCTATTTCCCTGGAGCATTGTTTATAGTTTGTTTATAGTGTCTGTGAGCTGTCTTGCATTGTATGAGAATGGTGCATCCCAAAAAGAGGCATTTGCTTACCTAACCTCCTCCATATCTGCCTGGTAGTCTGTTTTTAGGTAAAGTGCACTGAAGAGAGGATCTCCTTCAGGCGCTGCGGATGTCTTTTCCAGAGCAAATCACTCAGATAGTCTCTGTGTTGTAATGTATCACAAAACTACTTCCTGGCTAATCGCTGCTACATCTGTACTGTGCTAATCTATGTTGAACTGCTTCTCAACTTTGCCATAATTATGTCATGTTTACTTCTAAGATTGAGACAAATCTGTCTTTCAGCTGTCTGACTGTTACATTCAACAACTCCTGAGTTAACTGGTAGCTACCTCTCTACCTCTGTATTTTTAATAGTAAAAATACATATGGACCAGTCCTTATTTATTCAAAGATCAAAATTATATAGAGAGAGACATGTATCTTTATCAAAAATGTCTAGCAAGTGTGTTTCAAATCAGGGACATTGTGGTTTTGTGGCATGCACAGTAACCATTTGGCTACCAGGGCCGAACCTACTTTTAGTTTGTAAATGTTAGAAAAATACAGAAAAAATACCATCACTAGTTCCCAGAACCAAGGTCTTATAATTATTTTTTCTTTTTCAACCAACAGTACATAACCCACACATATTCAATGTACAATCATTTAAAACACAAAAGTAGAAAAAAGCTACTACGACTAGCAAATATTTGGTTTTATTTTTCTTAAATGACAAATAATCAATTATCAAATTTGTTCATTGAAGCTTTTTATGGCCTCACTATGTACTATACATATCACAAGTTGTCTTTCCACTTTCTGTGTCCACACGTGGCCATGAAGTGTTCATTGACCCGTGACCAATTGCTTCTATTTAATTACTGTGATCACACATGCAGTGTCTTTGGCTGGATGACACAGTGTTCCCCCGGGAGCATGAACAGGATCACATAGGTCAGTGTCTCATTGAAGGTTGTCTCCCCTCCTCCACTCCTCCAGACATATGTCGTGCCTCCGGGCCAGCTGGGTCCTGCAAAACTACAACACACACACACACACACACACACACACACGCCACTGCCACCACCACCTCAAACACAACCTCCTTTGCTGTGTCATGTACGTCCTTCCCCTTCTTTCACTCCTTCACTCTCCTTGCCTCAATAACACTTGCAATGGCTTCAATTAACACGCGGCTCGACCTCCTCGCCCCGCTGCAGTCCCCCGGGAGATAGCTGGGATTGTGCTCGGTTGCCTTGGCCCTGAAGATTTCCTCTTAGTAGGATGGAATGAGAATACACTCAGCAGCCCACAATGGCTCCATTCCAGGATGTGCCATGTACAATAAAGCTCGGCTGTGCTCAATATGATGGGCTCTGAGGAAGCCTCTTTGGAATGTAGTAATTGAGAGAGGGGGTGTAGTGGAAAATGTTGCAATTGTTGAGCATGTTTTTTTTTCCCGTAGTGCATGCTTGTTTTGAAAAATGGATCCGTTGGCCAAATGCTGCTTGCAGACCTCCGCTTGTTTTCAGCTTCTCAATGGGAGTAAGGTATTTTCAAAAGCAATTTAATGAAAGCTTTTGACTCTTTCCCCACTTACCTTCTCTTCCTCTTCGCTATCTGTTATTGGCAGGCTTTCTTGTTTCATCAAGCACACTGCTCTGGAGAATGGCAGTGTCTCATTTGACATGTAGGCGTATGAGTTTCCATTGAATCACACAGTGTAGTTCACTTATTCCAGTTGCTTAACCTTATTTAGTCTTTCATAGCAGAGGCTACATACACTCTCAAACCTGCTGAACCACTGCATTGCCTGTGGATTGTCAAAAGCAAGTCTCAAAATCTGTAAAAAAATATTTCCCAGTCTTCTTGCTGACTGCTGATTTTGTGAAATGCATATTTAATGTCTTGTGTTGAATGGGTTAGCCATCCCTCATCAGGTTCAGAGGCTCAGTTGGTCCTGCTCAGTGATTCTGCTAATCCCCTACCTGCTGAGTTGACCTTTTTTTTATAAACCAGAGGCAGCTTTACTCAAGCTGGATCTAAATTATATTTTTTTACCCTGCGCTTTTCACATCTCTACATACCTCCTTATTGGGAATAACCCTGTGTGCTTAAAAACAGAGGACATAAATACATACAGTACCATTCACGTGAATGGGAAGGTATGTCCAAACTTTTGACTGGTATTATATATTAGTGGTGTAACAGTTCTGAAACCAAAACAGTGACACACTGATCTCAAGTCGTGGTTCCGTCCTCTGCGTCACGATGTCCTGCCTTCCCCTCACCACCTTGTTTTTTTTTTCCATCATTGTATGCATTATAGTATACTGTACAGATTAGAGAGATTTCATCTCTGTATTGGAGATTATCTAGCTGTAACTTTTAGTGCAGCCATAGCTCTTGATGTCTTTGTTTTAGATTTGTTTCTGGAATCATCTCTTTCGTTATGACTTGCAAACGTCCCCTTCTGACAGTGTGCAGAGTGCAGACTTCTAGTTGCAGCAAGTGAACTGGCATTTGCATCCAGTGCTGTTTCAACAGATTTTGACAACAGATTTTGACAACAGATTTTGGTTTCATAATGGATTCATAGGTTTATTGTTTATAATTCAGTACAATTTGCAGTCTTTTACCCAGATGAGACTGTTATATACAGTCTGCTTCAATTGGCATTTTATCTTCTGGTTTCTGGTATTTTATAATAAAAATATTAAGTTTCTCTTTTTAAGCTCAATGTTATTTTGTCAGAGTGTAAAAAAAGAAATGAAATAAATGGGTAATTTAGATACATAATACAAAGAAGAGTGCTGACAAACACTTAACTGCCTTAAGTGCATCAGACATATTGCATTAATAACATTTGAAATGCATGGCCAAAACAAACACCCTTCAAGAACACCTTCCCAACTACTGTCCTCTGCAAAAAACATTTAGATTTATAGAACAGTGTGTCCTCTGTGCCTATTTAGTCAGTATTTTTCTGTTTTGGAACACAGCAAATACAGTGCTGTGAAAAAGTGTTTGCCACCTTCTTGATTTCTTTCTTCTTTTTTTTTTTTGCATGTTTGTCACACTTAAATGTTTCAGATCATCAAACACATTTAAATAGCATTTAAAGATAACACAAGTAAACACAAAATGCAGTTTTTGAATGAAGGTTTTTATTATTAAGGGACAACCTACATGGCCCTGTGTGAAAGTGTTTTCTCCATCTGTTCAGTTCAGTTTCATAACTTATCTTTGACTAAAATTTACATTTGTTTGATGATCTGAAATATTTAAATGTGACAAACATGCAAAAGAATAAGAAATCAGAAAGAGGGCAACACTTTTTCATACCACTGTATGTAAGATTCGTGCAGTAGTTTAGTAGTTTTTACTATTTTGCTGAATTAAATTAAGTGAAATATTTTAAAAAGTAGAGTTTGCATGTCTGTGAGAAATAGATGGAAAGTCGCAGTTAAAACATTGAGTTGTTAACCCACAAGTCTGTTGAATCAGTTCAAGTTAAAGCTTTGACAACTGAAAACGTGTGTGTGTGTGGAGAAAGAAGAGAAAGTGTGAAGTCGTTTATCATGGTTGTGGGTGGCAGAGGGGAAGGTGGAGAGGAGGGGTAAAGGAGTGGTCCCCAGGGACTCCTCCAGTGGCGGCTCTGATCTTGTCTCAGAGCAGACTGGGTTGGGATAATAAAACCTTTACAGTCATTAACTGAGTGATTCACAGCAGGCTTTTCCTAATGCCTGGCTGGTCTGGGGCTCCATGGATACAACGAGATGGGCCAGGATGGGCTGGCTCCCCTACTCCATCTGAGCTCCTACAGCTGTCACTCAGAAATGACTGGTGACCTGTTGAATCTTGCTATGTTAGCTTGTATTTGTCAATTTGATCTTGCCTTTTTGAAAGCTGCTACGGGCTGTAAAGCTTTGCTGCACCACTGGTGTGGGTGGAGTTACATGCTTACTTGCTACAGATTTCATAATGCTTGAAAGAAATCTATTTTACATAAGATCAAAGTCACGAATGAAAAGTGTGTAACCCACTTGATACTAGTGTGGAACCCCCTTATGCTGTCACAATTAACATGGTTTTTAAATAGAAATAACCCAAACAGCAGCACAACAGACATTGACTAAACAGTATTATAGTATACCACAATGTTGGAAACGACAACAAACCCAAAATAGAGTTAAGTGCAGCTCAAGGATCATCTGTGTCCTATTCTTCCAACTACAGTGGGCAGCTCCAGCTGTCTCTTAGTGCTCCTCTACCTACAGGATAGTGACTCATCCTCTTCTTATATCCAGGCTTCAGTTTTAGTGATTTATGAAAATATTGAATACCTAAAACAACAAGTACAGTACACACTGCTGCCATTCATATGATATAAAGAACTGTAAAGGTTGCAACAGGCTCTGTTTAAACAAATTAATTTATGTCTGACTGTAAAGTTGAGTTTGTTGTTTCTGTAGTTTCCTTCCTTGAAACTTACCTTTTTTTTTCCTCCAGTGTTTTTCTTGCATACCTCATTTCATTAAGGCCCACATTGTTTCATGACTTCTTAATTATATCAGACATATAATAGCTGAGAGGGAGCCACAGTGTGCACAACAGATATCAACAACTGACAGTCAGGATAAATTATGTTTAGTAGTTAATGTAATTATGTTGTGTTGCAGTCTGTGTAAACAACTGTTTATATCCCTTATATTATTTATGTACTGCATATGTATTATAGTACATATTGTGGAAAATGGTTTTGAAATAGCTTATGGTGAGCTGACAATCTGAAAAAAAATACATGTTTCATTTTATTGTGACAAATAACAGTAATTACTTATCCTTTGTGTTATTTTTGTGTCACACTGCGGCAGGATCTTAATGCTGACAGTGCTTTTGACACACAAGTCAAGGGAGACTTTGCCCTCTCTGGCATGTTGCCTTAAGGAATGCACGTACAGTGTGTTATGATAAGTGATAAGCTCTTATCTGCTTAAAATTTTTATCACCCTCATTTCAGCTGATAGTAATCAGATCTCTCAGTTAGTGTTTTGTCACAGTGCAGCTGTGGTAACGATTAGGCAGCAAGGCAAGCCAACGTGTCTCTTCAAGGAGTCCTGGTGTCAGCCATAGATTGTGTGAATTATGGCAACAACTGTTAGATTCAGATCTAAGTAATGCCCAGGCTTAACTCAGTAACTACATAGATGACAAAGCAGGTCAATAGAAGTTCATCTGAATGTGTATTCATCTTTATGTGTAATGTCCTCAAGAAACCAAGTTACTGGGGAAACTCGGTTTCTTGTCCACGTGACATACAGTAAAAGACGTCAGGTTACTCCAAAATATAGAAAAACTCTTCCACCTGAGTGTTCCTGTCTGCTTAACATCCTCACTGAGATGGATTCCTGCTTGCACTCTATATTTAACGCCAGAACATTAAATTTTAACCACAAGCCTTGATTGCTTACATTGTGAAAGGCTCTCATCCCCTTAAGCAGAGATGCGTTGCCCAGGATATCATGTCCCACGATGTGAATAAGATATGATATTGCACTGGCTTTGCTGAAATTGAGATAAAACGGGAAAACGGGGATGTAGGCAGGAGCCAAATTGTTTGGCTCAGTAGTTCAATTCATGAGATGAAATATTCTGTGCTTCATTGATGGCCTAATAAGCGGGAAAGCATTTAGTGTATTTGAGTGTTTGAATATGAGTTTAAGTGTTGGATGTGTCATCTTCTCCGTTTCTCATCTTTCATCTTAAAGCACTCGCTAAATTATTTGAGTTAATAAAACTTGGAATATGTAGAGAACAGTCTATATGAAGAGTTTAGCAGAGAGGTGAGTTTATTTCCTCTTCAGACTTGCTGTTTGAGGAATTGCGACATGAGCCAGATGAGCACCAGAGAGGCTACAGCTGCAACTGCAACCTGGCCAGTGTCCTTGCTGTCTATATATATATATATATATATATATATATATATATATATATGGTACAAATCAGCTGTATGTCTTTGCCCTTTTGTTTTCACTTAAATGTTGCTGGTATAGCAAAGCACTGCTGTAACGGTTTGAACAGAGCAGGGTGTTGCATGTTGAGGTTTGCTGCACAACAAATTCTTAGTCATTTCCTCCATAGTAGTTTTGTTGTTATGACTTTCAAATGCAGTGGTTGCTTGTTGTACTGTGATTGTTACAACTGAGCTTGCTGCTGAATCTTGATTTATACATTTTCAGTTTAATTATATTCAAATTCAGAGTCAAATCAACAGATGTAGGCATGTATTCACAGGAAGAGTTGGAGTTTAATTGCATTTTATTAAATCTGACCCCACTGTCAGATGCACTTATCTAATCGGATTGTGTTTAGTTTTTTAACATTTGCAAGTGAGTCAAATTATACACAACACAGTATCTAACGGTTTATTTGTTATTTTCTGTAACTTGTAGATGGAATCAAATAATTTGATTTACTTTGCACATTTTTCATATGCTACAGGCTCCAAACCTGAAAAGTGACATGGCCAGTTGTTCTTGTTCTTGTTCTTGTTCTTGTTCTTGTTCGAGCTGCAAAAACCCAGTCCACTCTAGTACTGCAAAGAGCACTTTAACTAGACAATAGCCATAATATTTATTTTGGCAAGTGACTGTTCAGCACTGGCAGAAATGTGCGCTTAAAATAACTGTTAATGTTAAGTAAATGATTTATACATTACACAGAGAAAGGAGAGATCAGTGGTTTGAAAAGCTATTGATCCAAAATGGAAGCCAACACTACCCACGGAGCACTTATACAGTATTTTAATCTAAAAAGGTCTATTTCACTATGTTCAAGTGTTCAAGTCACAGCTTTAATCCTGTTTGTCAGTTTCACTAAAGCTGATTTTAAAAGCGAAGTAAATAAAAAATGCAAATGTGTTCACACAGTTGATAAATTTCCTCTGTCCTGTCTGGCTGAACTTCAAGTGGATTTGGCTGTTGCTGGGCTGCCCCCAGTGTTACGCAGGCTTGGTAGCAACAGCCATTTCTCTCTCTCTCTCTCTCTCTCTCTCTCTCTCTCTCTCTCTCTCTCTCTCTCTCTCTCTCTCTCTCTCTGTCTCTCTCTGCCTGTTTGTCCCTCTCTCCACGGCTGACAGGAAGCCACAGGAAGCTGCTGTCAGCTGCCTCAGGACCAGAGTGAACGATGCAGGAAGTGACCATCAATCCCTCCTCATTTCCTCTGCTCTGGTCCCTGGCTGCTGGTTTTGGACGGCGCACTCCCTGAGCTGCACGCCATCAATATGCAGTAATGATAGGAATTAGCAATGAACCACTGTACACTGACATTAGGCAGATCAACAAGATGCGTGTTCCTCTATTTAATGGTACATGGCAAGCCGCTCGGACGTAGGAGCTGCATCCTGCACAGATTAGGACCAGATTGAATTAGCTGTGGCTGGACGAGTATGAGAAAAGCCTTTAGTGGTTTGTATGGTACCAGAGTACATGTGGTAAGGCTTAAAGATTTGAATGGCAGCGAAAATGGAACAGAGTTTACAGTGGGTTGAAAAGCCCCAAGTGGTCTACAAAGCACATTTTCCCATGATCACCTCTTTGTCCTGTCTGTAACAAAGGCAGGAAATATCAGAAGATGTCTGGTATTTTGGAACTGCTCATAGTTGCCTTCATCTAAAAGCTTTTAGTCAAGGTAAATCCACAGCAGATCTTCATGTTAGGTAGAGAATCTTATTAATGCATTTAGTCGTAGAGACAGCAAAAATCTGCAGTGTCTAGCCAGTATACATTATGTGACGTGCAGTATAGTATTTCTGTATCTGTTAGGGCTGGGTAAGGTTTTGAATATTTTGTTAGTGATGTCAATACAAATAACAGTTTGGGAACAGATGCTAGTAACAAAACACTTTCTTCAGTACCTCGCTTTTTTTCACCTTTCTTCATTGTTGTTGATTTAACAAAGCAAGGGTTTAATGGCCTAACACAAGCGGCCTTAACAGAACATTGTCAAAAAAAGATGTAGAATTGTCAAAGTCATGACAAACCTACATTAATTGGTTATTATTGATCTATAATCACAGCACAGACATATGATCTGGCTTACTAACTTTTTAGGTTAATATGATGAACTTGTGCAACAGTTGCTTAGAGTATTTACATTTCCAGCAGATACTGAGCAATATTAACCTTAATTTGGAGTTGTATTTATGGCTACTCTGAGAGGTTTTGATACTTTAAAAAAAAGTTTTTCGATTCCCAGCTCAAGTGTCCATAGAAGGTTAGGATAGTGCTAAAAATATCAAATATAAGATCCAGACAGTAATGAAAGTAATGAATGTGACAGATTAACCTTTCTGTTTGGAATGAATATATTAGTTAATACTAATTTGCCTCAAGTCCATTGTCAATACTGAATTAGGCTTTCTGGATAAAGAGACATTTCTGCTCCCGATGATCATGTCAGCTGTCTGTCATTCAGTGGCGACGACCCTTTGTTGACCCTGTAGCTGCAGAGGATGTTGTAGCCCAAGGCAAAAGACAACCACTGTGAACAAATTCTCTGCTATTTCTTTTTATTTAGTTTGCTGGGGAATTTCAGTGGGAGGGAAAGGCATATGCCCTTAAGGCGAGCAGAAGAGCAGCCTAAATGTGAGAGGGTGAAAACTTATACGCCTTGGTTAGAACTGGCCAGTTGTCAGCCTAGAAGTGTTATATCATTGTTGATCTTTTCTCTTTTGACAACCTCTTTGTCTTGTTTCTTGCCTTGCTCAGTCCAAACAGTTCAGATGCTAACCCTCTGGGAATAACTGTGTAGCAGCTGGAATGGATTTGTCCAGGCCGCAGCCCTGTGTTATCCTCGTTCCCTCCTGCAGTATTTTCTCACACTGGGAAGTTACTTTCTTGCTGGCGTTGAAGGACTCCCTCTCCCTCCTGTGATAAATATTGCAGGCTTTTGCCAATCGAGGCCAGATATCGTCAGGATATTGCGCTGCAGCACCAGAAGTGCTTCCGCTTCCCGACTCTTTGAACCAGGCAGTACAAGAGACGAGAGTGTAATTGCCAGTGTAGAATGTGCTGTGTACCAATTAATGGCAGCCTCCTTTGAAAGAGAAGTATTGTAGGGGTGGGGGTGACTTTCGGCTGCTATTGTTGGCTCCTGATTGAGGCCTCTTTCAGAGAGAGAGAGAGGTAGAGCTTGTTGAAACATCCTACAGCTAAGGCGCCACACCGTGCTGAAAACACCAAGATCTCCAGGCCCTAGAAGTGATAGTGATACTCTTAGAAGATACCGCTGACACATCTTTTCTACTTTCATTATTAAAATTCAACAAGATATCATTTCTCCCTAATGCTTCAGTTCAACACTTTTGACATCCTTTTACTCGCAATTTAACAGGAAGTATTCTTTGAAGATTTTTGTCAGTCTCAACTCTTTGTATCCAGCACAGCCGTTACATCACACACAGCATGTTGGGTTGAGTTTACATCTTAGACCTTCAAAGGTGATGCAGCCCAATTTCCTGGCTTTCTCTTGTTAAGAGAACACCTGTCAGTTCTTGGTGCTGCAGGAGCGTCTTGAAAGCCTCATGACCCACATCAAACAGTTAGATGGCCACAAAGAACATGTAGGTTGCTTTGTAAATTCTGTAGTTGCAGTATAAGTGGATGGATTGTGTTTTTCCCCCAATCACACCTACGTACAGTGTAAAGGTTACTGGGAAGTCATTTCATATTAAAAATCCCCCATACAACATGAAGATGTACGGTGCAGATATTGTCTTCTTTGATATCTGAGAGATGACTGGGCTGTGATGCTCTATGCTACTACTTGGCCGTGTTGTGTTTTGTGTGATTCAGACCTGCTTGATAATTCAATGAAATACATCAAACATATCTCGAGGAGAGAAACCTGTATCATCCCCCGTTAAGCCCATCTTCTGTGAGTTAGTGAGTTATGAACCCATCTGTGGCTTACTGTGTATATATCACTGAATATAAAAAGAAAATCTCAACACATAGGAAACAGCATTGCTTTTCACTATAGCACCAGAAGGCCTTGCAGTCTGAAACCAAACATCCCTGTTGATGTGACGTGGATCTTTGAGTGGGAAAAAGCCTATGATGATAAGCTAGCTATGATTTTCAGTGTTTGCAAAGACAGGCAGAGGAATATATGAACCCCACAACTACCTCTAGCCTGCCGTGGCCTTTCATTACACAGCTTGCTGAACGAAAGGGGAATTGAAAGGTCTTTTCAGGAAACTCAGCTGACAAAAGGCAGACTACACATCAAGTAAGACGCAGCTGTTTTGTAGGGCATAGTGTTCCTCTCCATTGCAGTCTTTAAACAGCCTATCGTGAAGTCAGCATGAGCCCTTAGGAGAATACAGAAGCAACCAGTATGAGTTTGTTAGTTTTGATATGATGTTATAGTGAATGGTATTTCTGCAAATAGTGAATTTTAAACAAATGGTTCAGTTTATGGGAAATACTACTAAATTCAGTATGAAGCAGCAACTTAGCAAAAATGGCAGTTCCCACATAGGAAAATATTTTAAAAGCACAAATGAGTCAATTTAATAATTGTCTGTTTTTGCCAAGACAGAGAGCTGTTATGGCAGCGTTGTGCTGGTGACACTGTAATTAAATTATATTAAAGCCAAAATACTGTGTGTTTTAAGTTGTGTCAAATGAAGCATCTCAGTGGTCTTGTGTGATTAATGAATGAATAATGTGGATGTGGCACTGATTAGAGCACACTTAGAAAGAGAGCTTTGTGCTTTGTTGATTCCTTTTGTTGTCATTAAAGCTGCGTTATTGCCTTGCTGCAGGAGGATTTTCATTTCTCCTCTCTTTTATGAACTGAAATGCCTGTGGCCTATTTTCAACTAATGTACTCTCAGGGTACTGGAGACCTTTTGTGTTTTCCTGTAAACAATCAGTTTAGTTGCACAGTCTTTTGCTCCAATTATACTGCTTCCACTCTCTATGAACTGCTGTCATGGCAAACCACTCCACTTGATATCCTCACAAAGAAAAGAAAAGACCCACAATGCACCTTAACCTTGAAAGAGAAAACTCTTAAGGCTTGTCTGCTGTGCCAAGCTTTTCACACCCAGCCAAAGTCGGAACCCATCAGTTAACATATTGGCTCCACTTATCCTATTATGTACCTTATGTAAACTGCCAGCCGTGTACTGTTGGCTGTTGAAACATGTAAGAGGCTGGCTGATGGAGGAGATGAGCATCCTAAACAGACTGTATTATTAGGTACACAGCTGGAAACTTGCAAGCTCCTCATTTGTAGTGCTGCGATGGGAGCATAATCAATGGTGTAATCGCCCCAACTTCAATGATGTAATCAGCGGTAAAAACTGATGATAGCATGTTCTGAATGAGCCGGCAGTGGCGCTGATGCAATATGGCTTGTCTCAATAATTACACTGCTGTTGTCATGCTCCCTGTCAGTGTTTGGCATTGTGTGCTTTCTCTGCCGTCAGTGAAAGAAAACAGTCATGTTCTACAGTCCCAGATAATTAGTTATATTTAAATTTGTATAGGTTTTGTGTTTAGATGAAGTTTATTGTTTTTACTGGGAAATTGGGTAATGTGTTAAATAGTTTGTACAATCTATAAAGGTGTACTATACCATTGATTATAGGCTACAAGTACTCTTCTTGACTTATTTCCTGCAATGTTGCCCTTGCACTGCACATAAATGTCTACACAACTGGTACAATTAGTTAGAAATCATTGTGCTATACTCAGTGTAACAGTATATCCTTTCAGCACTGATACTTAGCTGCCAGTATGTTGTTTTCAGGGAAGCTTTGTTGGCTACATGTCAGTACCTATGATTGGCTGTTTAGGGGCCCACTGAGCTGTGTGGACAAACAGCAGAGGCTCTGATTAATAAGGGGTGAACAGTGATCTGCGGGCCCATTACTGAGCTCATTAACCTGCCAGCTGCCCCTGAGACACACACACAGGCAGATATACACTGTGTTGCAACAGACCTGTAACTGTAACTCATCAAACACTCATATCATCTTAGAAACAGTGTAATCCAGCAATATACGCCACTCAGTACATATTGATTATATAGATATGACATGTGTTGCCCTCGTTCTGTCATGCTATAGATGTCACATCAAATTGGATTGTGATTTAGCTGGTTCATCATTGCAAATGCTTATTTCTCATGTAACACAATACATTTTCTGTGTCAGCCTCTAACGCAGCTTGACTGTGATGCTTTTGCACACAGAAACACAGAATTGTGGTACCTGAGCTATCGAGATGTGAGCCTGTGCTTCCAAGGCTGAAAATGATGGATGTAAATATAACAAAAGTAGCAGTCATAGTGTTTTGTTCACCGTTCAACCGTGTCTGGACTACACTTTATCTAACTCATACTGTACATTACAGTTGTGAAGTACACTGCTGCAAAGAACAGCGTGATTATCAAGCTTTCTCTCTATTAAGTTTCCATGACAGTGGAATGTGTGGGCAGGGAAGGTCGCAGAGGAGATAAGTACTACTTACCATATTCAGTGTCGTTTGAACTAGGTAATTATATTCAGTCGGAGACGTTTCTCTTCCCTCTCCCCCACAGTTCTTCTCTTTCTGTTTCTTCATGGCTGGTTTAAGTACTGGTGTTGAGCTTAACAAGGGCGCTTTTGTCCCAGATAAGGCTTCTAGACAGTACTCATCAGTGCAGTGTAAGATCCCTGCCTGCCATAGCACAGAGCACTGCCCTGGGGGCATCTTATCACTATGCTGGCAATCACAAATACCCACTAGATAGATGGGCTTCTCAGTTCTCTCTGTGGGGAGCCCTTCAGCTTAGAAAGATGATCTTCTCTTTTTCTGCAAACACTTCTGACTGACTGGCAGCTTGGCAGACATAGAAACATAGAAATAGATTGAGAGAAAGCAATAGCTATTGATAGACAGATGTCTGCAACCCACACAGAGAAGTATTGGTCTCTTTCTACACATACACCGATTGGCATTCAAGATGGGGATGGAGGTAGACAGAAAGCTGGCATATGCATATAATAGACATGAAGATACATTTATACAATTGTGCACACATACTTACACACAGGCATACAAGACTCCCCCACAACAGCACTGTGTGCCTGCCTTCCTGCCGTATTTTTCTTGGAGCCCGAGAATTGCGAGTACCACACGCTGAGTTTTGTGCTTCGCATTATTAAATTCAGCATCAATTCCAAATCTTCAGCGTGCCAGTCATTTTCAGTAACAGTGAGCAGTGCTGCTCCGGCAAATTGACCGTGATGTTTCAGACAAGCGGCATATTCATGTGGAGCAATGCCAGGAGGATAAGTCAATAAGAACGTTAATAATGAGGTAAAAGCCAAACTGTGTATTCACATGTACTGTTTGTTTTCATGTTGTCTTGCACACTTCTGTTTTCCATTGCATCATTTATGTAGGCTACAATCGTACTTTAAAAACAGTTTTTAACCTCACTAATTTGTTGTTTATAATACTGGACCTTGCTGAACTATAGAACTTTAAATATTACAGGAGGAACAGTATGGCTTCCCGTCAATGTGATATTTCCATTATTTCATTTGTTAGTAGAATTACATGGCACTGGTGTCATGTAATTACATACGCTCACTCTGTACTGTATAATGAATGTATACTACTTAGTGCTTCGGGGGGCAGATGGTCTGTTATTATGCTGTCAATGATTCAGGCAGAACAGACAAGTCATTTGTCTCCATATTGTAATGAGTCAGTGTTTCGAAACAGTAATTACCTTTATTCGACCGGTTGACAAATGACAAGAACAGTGACAGTAGACACACATGAACACCCACCATATGCTCCAACACAAACATACGCACATGCACGCGCAGCTCATGACAGAGTCGGGGTCATGTTGACCTTTAACCTCTGCTGTCAAATCATATGTGGAGCATTCCCTACCTGCCTTTGATTACATTTACACCTGAAATGAATGCACATCTCTAGGATATTTATTGAAACCAGATTTTACTCCATAAATCTGACAGGCAACTTCCTCTTGCAATATGTACATTCATCCTGTCATTCCAGGCTTGAAATAGTATGAAAGTCATTTAACGTTGCTGATACCTCCATGATCTCAGCATATACTTATATATGTTTAATGCACATTCTGGATCTTTTTTTTTTTTAATCTTATGTGCATCTAAGTGAATGTGTTTGTTTTATGGTTTGTGCTCAGTCCAGGTTTAACAAAGCTCATAGAGACTCCTAGCTCTCAGTGAGACTCTCTACACATCAACACTCAGAGGAAATGAGAAAGAAATGAAAAATGAAAAAGTTATTGTGTGTAGAGGAAGGTTGAGTTGTTTTTGTCGGCTGGCGAGGATATACCATCAAAATGAATGTGATTATTATTATTATGATCATTATTCTTTGTAAGCTGAGGAAAATAGCTTGTTGAGATGGTGATTTGTAACAGCTGTGAACTATCAAATCAAATCAAATTTTATTTGTATAGCTCAAAATCACAAAATAAATTTGTCTCGGAGGGCTTTACAATCTGTACAGGGAGTGACACCCTCTGTCCTTAGACCCTCGATTCGGGTAAGGAAACACTTGCCCACCAAAAAAACCTTTTAACAGGGAAAAAAGGTGGAAGAAACCTCAGGAAGAGCCACAGAGGAGGGATCCCTCTCCCAGGACGGACAGATGTGCAATAGATGTCACATGTACAGAACAAATCAACACACACATATTGTACACTCACAATGAATTACAAAAAATTACATGAATGTTAAAATGCGAATTGGTTACAATGAATGATGATTGTTACAGTAGCAGTGGAGCCTGTGATAGACACAGCAGCAAATCATTAACTAACTATAAACTGTAATGGAGATATGGTAACAATGATGACGGTGATAACACATGCAGTAGACGCCACGCAGGACCACAGCAGCGGCCACAGTCCACAAGAACCTGCTGGACGAGAGAGCACAGAAACTCCGGGGAAGAAGTTTAGTTAGTAAAATGAGAAAGAAAGAGACCTAACTGGACGAGTAACACAATGTGGGAATTAGTATTTCGCTGTTCACTTTTATGAGAGAGAAAACTTCAGAGATTACAACTTTCTTCTCCCTGGACGTCTGATATCTCAGGGAAACATTCCTGACAGGGCTTATTAAGTGTTTCTCATCTTCAAGGAGTTTTTTTCTAAAAACAGGTGTTGGAAAATGGGAGTCTTATAATCCAGGTTGTGCTAATACAGTTTTTGGAAGTTAATCTTTGCCGTTTTTTCAGTTTGGTTGACTACGTCAGGAAAATTCACATTTCCTGTGCTTATTGCTCCCTGTGTTGCCAAAATCCATTCATTTTGTGCTCAAAGCAATCTAAAACAAACAGTCCCATGATTGGACCCAGGTCTGCAAAAAAATCAGCTACGTGGAAAATTGACTTCTCTGGCTGCAGTATACTTAATGGTGTTTGGGAGCATTGCCCTGATCTAGATCCAGCTGTGCAGCATCGATTTGTGGGTTGAATCTCCAGCAGTAAGTCTGGCAGGGGCCAGCAATACAGGTATTTATGTTATGAACAGCAAATTTATGCAAATGGTTGACTTCCGGGGTGGAGTTACATCACTCCAGCAGAATGTAATGGGGATAAAATGAGGTGTTACTCAGCTGAAAAATAGAGACAGGATTGGCAGTGCTGGTTTTATAGGCAGTTTGAATATTAAGTCCCCGGATATGAGAAGAATGGACCTCTTAAAAGTCTATGCCCTGATGTCATTAGGCAGGCTGAATGGATGAGGGTCAGAGTAGTTCCCCAGAGAGTCAGTGTTTCACTTCATTTGATGGTCTTTGAACTTATGTGTGTGTGTGATATTACTTTTTATAGAGGCTGTAAAAAGTTTTGTTGTGTAAAGAGACACAAATCCAGGTCAGCTGCGGCCTAGGCTTGTATTGGCAGGCTCAGACACACTGTGGCTGCCAGCTTTCCCTGTGAAAACGAAAACAGACAGTCTCAACTAGCACACAGCACGCTGATCCACTGCTCTGTGCATAATGCCTGCGGAAAGACTGAAACAGAACCTGGCAGCGGGAGCCATTTGGAGGTTAAGGACACTTTTTCCTCCATATAAAGTGATTGCTGTGCAGCGTTTTCGTACAAAACATCAAAATTCTAGCAGCCAGTGTTGATGGACAGAATGTGTCACCGGATGGGTGTCACACGCCAGTGGTGAAGGAAGTTTCAGGGTGGGGGCCATCTCATTTGAGAGAGCAGAGTCGGATCAGAGAATACATGTGGAGACAGAGACATGAGCTGCAGATCAGTTTGGGGGTTTTATCTTAGAATTTGTGGATTTTGGGAATCTTTGCTCGCAGTGAGCTTTAAGTATCAAACATTTAAAAACAAAGTCTGCCTTTATAACATGATATTTGTAAAGTTGCAGTTCTTCTCAGCTGTCTCCTCTTTGGATCTTTTTTGCCTTGTACCTGAGCTAAGGCTACAGGGGTCGCACATACTTTCATACATATTCTCTTGTGTCTACTTTTTCAGAAACATCCAAATAAAAAATTATTTTTTTTCAGTTAATTGACTCACAGCGTCTCTCCCTCAGCGCCGTCAGAGCTGATGAGGCAGAGTCAGCTGTCAATTCCAGATTACAGCATGCTGCTGTTGGAGAGGGGAACCTTTGTGTTTATCAGCAGTGACAGCTGGCTGGAGGCAGCAGGGGGAATAGATCTGTCACTGTGCCTAGTTTGTCTGTGATCTGGCATCTTCCCAGACACAACACCTTTAGCTGGGCTGACTCCTCCATTCTGTCTTCACCCTCCATCCTTCCCTCTGTTCACCCCTCTTTGCAGTCTGTAGGAACAGTCTTTCACAGCAGTAGATGCATGGCCTTATGACCTTCTTCCACTGAGGTCAGCTAAGGTTAGTGGGTATTCACTAGCTTTCTCACATCTTGTTAATTTTACATGTACTTATTGAAGCAGTCTGATTCATTCTGACACAGGTTATACAGCAGGTGGGCCAAATCTCCCTTCCTGCTTGTGTTTGCCAATTACAGCTCCTTGCCTCTAATATACAGAATCCCTGATGTCACGCTGTGCAAAAGTGCCTATTCGCTGTGATTACTTCATCATGCTAGCAGTTGAGCTGCAACAAAAAAAGAAGGCAGCAAGATGAATCACAGTTAGCCCTCTGCTCTGATTCCACTCTTAATTTTCACAGAGGGTGGCTCCTTGTAATGAATCGCTGCCCCTGCAACAAACCTGCTCCTTTGACATGCAGCTTTATGGGGGCTGCATGATGAGTTGGCAGCTGTTATATTTCTAGCATTTGTGGAAGGTGCTTCACACCTCTGCAGTATGTGTCAAAGCTAATAGTAGCACTGGCTTGATTTAACTCCCCATTTCAAAGTACCACAGGGCAGGAAAACTCCATCCTCCACTGGGACTGAGCAAGGGTCAGCACAGAGGAAATTCCTCTATTTGTAAACTCAAGGGTTTGTTTGTTTTTAGCTGATTCACTAAGCGCTAGCCGTCTGTTCACACTCTTGCTGCAGCGTTTGATGTGTGTCTCTTTGCTACTTGTGCAGCGTTGTGTTGACATTTGACCAGAGTGCCTCTGTAATCTGTTTTTCTCTTCTCGCTGCCTGTGAGCAGGAGCTGTATAAACATGTCCTTCCTCCATGGGAGGCGAATGGATCAAACCTCATTACAGGAAAGGCAGAGAGACGAGAGGCGCGCAGCCACTGCTGCTGTTTGATCATACTGAGTGGAAGCAGGCCTGACACAGGCGCACAAGTACCATGAATATATGCATACATACACACAAACACATGCAACAATATACTTGGCAGATATGGCCTACCTTCTAAAGCAAGGTGTATAACAACTAAATCCTAAAGCAACAAACCTGTTTTCTGTTTTTTTTCTTTTTTTTTACCTGCGTGCCACAAATGTGCTGTCAGCTGTACACCTCACAAAACTTACCTCTATATCCAGATTTAGCCAGAAGTTGCACTCTGATCTTTGAACACATTTTCACCTTTCTCCAATGCAGCAGTCACCTTGTCCTCTACTGTCTTGACATGGAGACATGGTACCCGTCTCACCACACCTGAGAGCACAGCAGCTGTTATGCCTGAGCAGGCGTGTGGTAACATGTGCAAGGCATCGGCCTAGCACCGCTGCTCTGACACTACAGTAGCTGATGAGACATCATTCAGACCCACTGGACTCCTCAGAATGGGCAACTGGTGCTGTACTCTTACATGCCCCGCTGGATGAATGACAGGCTGGTTCCTGAGGGGAGCTTGTGGAGGAGCAGGGTTCAGACTAGTACGGTGTTATCTAGATACTAGAGGGTTGAGGGGCCCACTTCAGCTGATCCAGACAAACTTACTTTGTTTGTTCTGTTTGCCAGCTTCTTATTCAGCTGTGGTTCCAGCCTGCTACTGACTGCTGCTGACTTGTGCTGATTACTTCCACCTCCTCCTGTCTGGTTTCTAATTAATTAGTCTATTTATAAGTTTAGTATCTTTCTATGGGGCCGGGATTGTATATCAGTGGCAAGTGTTGCAAATGCTGGCCTCTGGTGTGAGGCTTACCACTTGGATCAAGCTTCCTGTTTAAAGGTTAGACGTTTGGATATATGCAAAGAGAAGAATCTGCACTATATCACAAGTGTATGTTTATTTGTACATAAAGGTTTACATGTCAAGACAAGGGCAAAGACAAAGTGTCCTCCATAAGTAATGGAAGTCTGTATTCCACACTATTCCAATGTTGATAAACTATAACCTAAAATCACATTATTCATCTTTAAATTATTCAACTTTAATGGTAACTTAATGGTTACTGCTAGATTTCCCTGTACATTAATTTGAAATTTATACTAAAGAAATACCCTTTACTTTCTATTCCACATTGAAGAAAGAGTCTTTCACACAGATAAAGATCCCATTTTAATGATCCCTATTGGGAAATCGGGTCATTGAAGCAGCAAAATTATTTAAATAACTTATTTAATAATAAGAAAGAAAGAAAGAAAATCAATGAAAGTCAAACAAATGAGAACTCAGATTTACCACACTTGGACATCTTGGAAATAAAAAAAACAACTGTGGAACCACATTTATGCTCTGTGTGTAAAATATCAGAAGAATATATATGACTCTATAAATGATGTAGATGGATGTGACTTAGTAGAAACTGGCTATGGGCTCATACTGTATGTGTTGTAAATGCTATTTAATTTAATTCAGTTTATTGACTTCATTTGTGTGCATGCATATGTAGAGGATCTGCAGATGTGCACACCAGCTGTTTACTTTATACTGTTTAACAGGAAAGAAAGTGACAATATACAACTGTGAATTTATGTCTGCCTTAGTGTAAATGTTACCGTTATTTATCCATGGAATAATAAATGAGCTTAATAATTCTGCTGTGCCAAATGCCTTGCTTCATTCACTCTAACTGCATTCATCAAGAGTGCCACAGTTGAAAACTAGGTGAAAAGTGAATGGGGGGGCATAAACCTTGTCAAAAGATAGGATTGTATTAATATGATTTTCAGTGCAAACATTGTTTTTTCTCAGTAAACACAGAGAGTGATTATCCTGGTATGTAATGCGTTCAAAGTTGTGCATCATTTTCTTTCACACTGTGTGAAAAAAAATCTTGGTAGATGAATATGTTTCATAGCCAAAGTACATCATACATATTTCAAGTTCAGCGCAAAATACACAGTCATGAGAAACGAAATGTAAAAGGTGTAAGTGTATCTGTAGTGACTCTCCCTTACTCTCTTTCTATCATCTCCAGTAATCATTTACATCCCTCCAGAGTGAGTTGTCAGGCAGTTGTATTGCCGGCCTTGTGTGCAGGGAGATCGCTCTGCGCTCTCTTTTCTCCCGATACCATTTCCACATCTCATACTGTCTTCTTCCTTGTGAAGTAGCTTCATGCCAAGCCTTGGGTAACACCTAATAGACCCCTCTCTCTTTTTCTTTGTCTCCCTCCACCTCAGTTCTGCACTCTACCTGTTAAACACAGGATTAAAGTGCACTTGGCAGGGTGCAATTATACAGCAGGCACTGTTACATCCAGAGTTAAACACAGCCCTCTCTCTCTGCTCACTTGTCTGCTGTAGGCTGCTGCAGCCTGGAGGTAATTGTATTGCTGTCAGTCCATGGTTGATGAGTTGCAAGCGTAATTGCTTTACGGTTTGACCTCTGGTTTTTCAAACAAGCGCTCTGGTCAAGGATCTGCACTTGGCAGATGAGGGATGAGAAGGCGGCTGGTGTATGCATGTGTTTCCGCCTGTGTGTGTGTGTGGGTGGGTTTGGTGGAGGCAGGATTGCTACTCCTTACCATGTCTTAAAGTGCAGATCTCGATTTAAAATCAGCATGTGAGTCAATTGAATTGGTATATTAAATGCACCAGTGTTTGTTTTGGTGGCATTGGTACAGAGGCACTGTGATAGAAGTATATACTGATAGCCATGGTTCAAGGACAAACCACAGTGACAGACAGTATGCATGGTAGACTATATTGGTGTCTTGATGTGTAATTCTTAACTTGGTATTTACATTTACATACATCCTGCTGCTCTTCTGCCAATTAAAATGAATCATAAATCACTAATTTGTAATTTGTCAAATAAGAAATTGTGAAAAGTTAAACTAAAAGACAAAGCAGTTTATAATGTTACAAAGTTTATTTTTTTTCTCCCTAATCATTGCTTCAACATTGGGCCGAATGGCTGAGTAATTTATTTTTCAAGATCCAAGATTTTAATTGGACTCTAACACGCAATATTAAAAAAATATCTTAACATGCTGTGAGAGGTGACATAATTGTTCACAGCCATTTGCAGCCTGTAATGACACCTGTTGCCAGCTGTACCTAATCAACATTAATTTTGTTGATTGACCAAATTACAGAATGAAATCTTGGCTGTTGTGGGTTAATATTTTCTCTGCCTGCCAGTGTGAGTACGATTTAACAATTTTCCAAAGATGGTTTTATTGAGGAAAAATAGCTTACACTTCAAAATAGAACGAAGGGCATGTTTTGATTAATGATTCATCTCTTGTCTCTACATAAACAGTCTGGTATAAGCTGAATGCCTCATGTCATTTTCAGACTATACGGCAGGTGAATTAATTTACAATCAACCAAATAACCAATGCCGTATAGTTAACAACGGTCAGAATCTCCCGTTTATATTTTATCACCTTAAAGTAGCAATAGATTTTTTTTTCTCGGTCACCTGGCCATAGAGCAAGCATATTATCCCAGTATAAAGTTATCTTTATATTGCCCATGTATTATACCTATTTAAACACCGAGCAACATGATTGTATATGTGTATATATTAACTCTCTTGACTCTTTAGGCTAAATGCTGCATTACGCTAACCAGCCAATCTCTATCTTTTGTTACGTTGTCTCCTGGACAGGTAGCATACAGTGGCCTTATCAGATCCTTTTCAATGAAAACAGTTGCCTGCTGTAGCATGAAACCAGAGTGATTAGTGCGCTGAGAGTACGGCAAAACAAAAAAGTATCAGTTAAAAGATGCTAAAACGCTCTGTAGAGATGAGAGGAACTGTAGCGTCAGGTGATAATTCTTTGTGTGTTTATCACATACATTACATGTAGTCATTTGATCCATTGTTAATATGAAAATATTTTAGTGCAACTTTAAAAACTATATTATCTATTTTCTTATTATTTCTTACTTGATTGTTTTCTTGGAGAAAAAAAATATAATTTTATGATTATGCTTTAATCAAATTTAAACCCAAAATTAGTAAAGAAAAGAAAAATCACAATTTGATATTTTTCTCAATTTGTTCTGCTAACCCTAAGCCTAACCCACTTCAAGTCTCCAATTGTTCTGTCATAAAAAAACAGGAGCATACCCAGAAGCATGGCTTTTGTCTGAAGTTAGATTATACACACACACACACACACACACACACACACACAGAGTGAAAAAGTGCTGAGTTAATAGAGAAACCACACAGTGTAGATGTGTGTGTGTGTTTGTGGAGGCTGCATGTGTGAATGTAAAATATTTGCAAAGCATTAATCAACTTGAAGCTGATTGTTCCTTATAGAAGCGCACGCACTGTAGGAGGTTTCTTTAAATAGTGTTAATGTGCGTAAGTGCAACAATGTGTCAAACTCATTCATTTAGCAAACAGTGTGACGGCAGCAGCTCATGGCTGACTCAGTGGTTTGGGAGCGCTCTGGGCTGGCTGTTAGCACCAACAAGAGGACTTGTGTTTTTTTTGTTGCCTCCGACACGAAGGCTCATTCTCTCTGTGTCAGCTTGTTTCCTCACTGTCAAACAAAATCACTATGATCTATTGGTAATAGGATATTCACACATTCAACACCACTCAGATGACAGTTTGTTTCTTTTTAACAAGATTAAAATATTAATTATCTTAACATGACACAACCACTCAGTAACTTCGCACATCGAGCCAGAGACAACAATAAAGGTTTTTTATTTTTCGTCTCCAGAGTGGGACAAGTTCTCTGTTGTGTTGTGGCGATGCAACTAGCCAATCACAGCCCTCCCTGGTTTTTACCTACTAGTGAGATTGCTCAGATTTAATGCAAGGGTTGTGTAGTGGTAGAAAATAGTCATGTGCTGCTGTGCGGTTTTAAGTGTCAGGGTTTAAAAACGAATGCCGGATGTCTGAAGTTATGAGACAGTTTTAGCTGTTGTTAATTTCAGACTCTTGCAGTAGATCATATAAAATAATCAGTGAACACAGACATGAAAAGAAGAGTTTTGTTTGGTTATTGCAAGTGATGTCTGGATAATAATTTTGACTGTGTACTGCACTGATTTTTACACATCATATTTACCCATCACAGGCTGAGTACTACTCAGTTTGTCTTCAGTGGCTCTGGAGGATCTCAGCTTAGGCTTGAGAAAACAAACAAAATGCCTGTGTTACAAACTGTGGGTACGGTGTTACTACGTCTGTGCTCACCAGACAGGTAGAGTCTAGTGAAAGTCACTACCAAGTTGCATTATGAAAAAGTGTAGGATTCACGGTCTTTAGAGCTTGGACCATTAAACATCAACCTGTCTCTGCCTCTTCTGAGTACCTCACTCTATGGAAGTGCAATAATAAATCACTGAAACATGGACAGAAATAGTATGATGCTGAGTTGTTGCAGGCTGAGAATTGAAGCAGATTTTGTTCTTAGGAACACAACTTGAGACTTTGAAAATACATGCTAACACATCACCACTTGGTGGGAGAATGAAAAATGCAATTTCCAAGCAGATTTTCTCAGTGAATCAAAGCAATGAATTCATCAGTCCCCGGGGCACAATGCTACCTCTTCAACCTGAACCACCATGAACTTTGAAATATTGAAAAGTTTCACAATGGGTCTGTTTAGTTAAACTGTTCATTGTGTTCACTGTATTATTTACACCAGTCACACATCTTTTCAGATATTTATGTCAAATCTTAATATTCCTTGAAGGCAGAAGTAATGTTTTGACTGAGTCAGCAGGAGTTTACCCAAGGGTTGGGATACATTGGCTTGTATAGGGCATACCATGAAGCATAGAAAATACTTTAAAGAATATGTGTGGAGTGTAGTAGAGATATGTGCTTCTCTGACTGCAGAGATGGGAGAATACAGGCGAATCTGAGGTTTCTCTTCCCCTGTCAATCGTCTGCGGCTGGGATTCCTCTGCTCTGTCAGCCTCCCGCTGTGTGAACAAAACCAACACCTCACATGGTTCAGCAGGACGCACTCAGAAATTCGGCTGACGTCAAAAACCTCTTACATCCTTGGAGTTAGTCAGCAGTGGGGAGGAACTCTGTTTTGTAATTTGTTTATTGATTTGGCTTTGTAGTGAAAAGACCGAGAGAATGACTGTCAAACTGTGAGCATTCAGTAACGCACACAGAAAAATGTGTTATTGTTGTTATTCAAAAGCTCGTCGTTTATTGTTCTTGAAGAAGCTTGCCATTAACGTCCCTCGTGTGTTTTTAGCAGTTTTACCCATGAAAAACATACTCAACAATTGGTACGAAAATATGTCGGACGGTTGTTGACAGTGTGAGACCAACATTACACATTTATAAGCGTTTATTTGTTATTCTGCTCCACCGATGGGAATAGCTGTTGCCGAGGCAACGCTTCCTCTCCCCGAAGAGTGTGAGGAAAGGAGAAACCTGAGGAATGACACCCAGCTGTATTTTGGGCTGCAGTGTGTGGGCTGAGCAGAAACATTGAGCTTCCTGTGACAATGGGCGAGGGTTGGTTCACAGGACATATTGGCCTTCGTAGAAAGTCTCTTTCCTGTCAGACAATCCACTTAAGAGCCTCTAAAGAAGCCTGTGGCAGATTAAACGTGATATCTGGTGGCACACAATGTCTCAAGAACCAGATATTTTTCAATTATTTGCTTTGTGCTTTTTTGTTTGCCATACATCTTGTAAATGTGTCCCCTGTTTTGTATTAAACTTGGCAGTTATTGAATGGTAATTCAATCAGAGAATTCATATACTAACAATAATATTTACTTGATTGGAGAGTAAATGTGGTATGAGGTATGTGCTGATCTTTTTGGTCTGACACCTTGAGAACATCAGTCTTAAACCAGAGCAAGATGAGATCAATACACCTGTGGGAAACATAAAGAAACAATGACCATAGGTGCATGCTGGGGTGGCAGCGGGATGAGGGTGCAGCAACAGCGAGTGAGAGTGAGAAAATTAATTTGACAGCTGAAATCAACTGCTCAGTTGGTGATGGCCAAGTGGTAGACATATAAATTCTTATTTTAAGAAAGTTACCCACACTGTACTGCTCTGTACACACAGTAAGATCCTAGGTATAGTTATAAATAGCTGAAACACCATTTGCAACACACATGTTATCTCTTCAGAAAACAGGTCACACACAAAACATAACACAAACTATGCTTAAAAATATTGAGGAATCTTGATCAGGCTCCACCTTTGTCTCATCCCTTGTGTCTTTTCTTTCTGTAACGTGGAGTGTGTGTTTCTGCACTCTTGTTTGTCCAGGGCGTTTGTCAGAGCTGTTAAACAGATTTAAAGCCAGTGTTTATTGTTGTGCTTCTCCTCCCTGTTATCACTGCATTCTCCCCATTCTTCTCCCGTCAGCACCCGCTGGCCAGATGGTGTCACTCCAGGAGCTAATTCAGCCCTCATGTTTGTGTGCTACACACACAAAAAAACAAACACGTTAGTAGCAACATACACAACTTTTTCTTTCACACACACACACACTTAAACATAAACTGACTGCATTATACTAACTCAGCTATACCGGAAATAGCTTGATGCATATACCCGCATACACACGCAATTACGCAAGCAAACACAACCACAGAAATGCTTGGCATGCACATAGACAACAGCACACAGAGTGTAAGGTACAGACTACTAAAGAATACTGCACATGCACCATGCACATACAATACATGTTGACATAGTATACACACACACACACACACACAGAGTAGCAGAAAGTTTCATTTTGCACACTCCATTAGTTAAAAAAAACGGAAACTGAATGGATGCAGAGAGCAACAGACGAGACAAGAGGGAATGAGAGAGAGAGCGAGACAGAGAAAGGGGAGGGAGGGAGGGAGGGAGGACGGTCACCGCCTGCACACACACCCACAACAGTAGCGTTGTCAGGTCAAGAGAAAACCACCCAACAGACTCCCAAACTATCTAAAATCACCCAAATACCATGGTTCTTCTCCTGGCCTCTCTGTCTCTTTCTCTCTCTCTGGATTGTGGGGTTTAAGGATGTATTTCTTAGTTAGGTGTAAAACTGTTGGGGAGGAGTTCTGTGCTGATTCAGAGTGATTCACACATTGTACAAAACAGTATATAAACTTATTTCTCTTTTGAAGCTGGTAGATTGTGTCTTTGAGGTCTTTAAAAACAATTAGTGTGTGCTAAAATTAGATTAGATGAATAATCTTTTTTTCTCCTTAATAGCATCAGGTGGATGGTCTAAAATACTAAATTAAATCTCACTAAGCATGTGTTCAGCTCATGAAATATTATGTTTTCTGTAAATATACAGTTTATAGAATACATAAAGACTCAGGCTTCACACAAGTATCATTGCTTCCAAGCAGATTATTTTACCTACAAATCATCCTGACACCTATTCCCACGTGATTCAAATTTAGCGTTATGTGCACTGCTGTAAAACAGAGAGCGCTAGCACAGCGACATACTGACCTGCCAGGCATTAACACCTCACATCTCCTGTTTATTTCCCTGCTCTCCCATTAAAACACTGACTACAGCAACAATGTCAAAGAAAAACTATCTTGCGCTCACAAAAGGTTAGGACTTCAACCGTGAAGTCAAATGAACAGGAAAAATACACCACATCAATTAACAAAAGGTGAAAAGGATGTGGTTCATTTAATCTGTGTGCGAGCCAATTATCAAACATTGATCACTGTAGAAATGTGTGCTTTCTCTTGTTCGCAGCCTGATAAGCTTCTTGGCACACAAGTGTGCTCTCGCTTTTCTCTCTTCAAGGCAATAACCCTCTGATTATATGCTTTGAGAGAAACAGGGAGGCTGGATAAATGAGTGTATGCTCCAAGTTAATCAAAGGTGTGTTGATGATGTAGCTGACAGCAGCATTAGATGGTAGGTGTCTGATTTGCAGTCTCTGCGTGGCCTCACATGCGTGGAACTATAAAGGCCAGCGAGCACTGCATGATTAAATCAATCCAGTCTGAATCATGACAAGTCAGAGTGATTTAACATGCCGAGAGCCACCGTAATGTTTACAGAATCAGTCCAACAACTGAGCAATAAATCTACTGAACCACACCTCAGCCATGTTAAAAGGGACTAAACACTGCTGAAAAAGTGCGACAGATGACTCTGACTTCATGGGGATGGAGATAGAGAACTTACTCTTTGAAATTTACTGTTCACCTTAGGGTTATAATAAAATACCTTTCACCTCAGTTAACAGATGATAGGATTCACTAGTCCCAGGACGTGAAGATGAGCTGAAACAGGAACTTTGTGTCTGTGTTTATATTTTCATGTCATTGTCTAAAGTGGCATTGTATATGGTATATTATGTCTGTCTGTGAAATATGTTAGAGGCACACAGAAGAGTGGTCTACAAATGATCTCCTATGCACGTTCAGGCACCCTCAGTGTTCAAAAAGGATATAAAACTGTTTTCTTAAGTATCTGGGTTTTGAGCTTGTAGCACTTGATGGACTTTTAATAAACTCGCAATGCAGTTTTTAAGTAATTAATTGCTACTTTTGCTCTATCTCTAGTGGTGATGGCACTACAGTGGCAAAGTTTAAAGAGGGCCCAGTATTCTCTTTGTGACATTGCTTAATGGCAAGGGAGGTGTACCCTGCATAGCTCTTTGTGTCTTCTAAATAATTACTGGCCCCAGAAAGAGGAGAGTGCAGTGAAGAAAGCATGATGTGCATTAGACACCACCATCTCCCTTTATCCTCCTTCATCTCCCTCTCTCTTTATACACTCCTTCTGTTTTTCTTCACTCCAGGCTCCATCTGTGTGACTCTTTTGCCTTCTGGTTTATGCATGTGTCATGAAGACCCCCTTACCCTTTGCAAGCAACTTCAGAGTTGCTGACATTCCTCTGTGGAGAATGCATAAATCTTCCTTTGGGAGCCGAATGTGCTTCCACGGTGAATCTCAAGGCCCCAGCATAACCACGTAAAGCTGGACACGTTATTGTTACAGGCATGGAAACCTGTGTTGGATTTTATGCACTCATACCGACACATATACACACTTATACTCTTTCTCTCTCACACACACAGTCTACATGCAGCCTGGAGCAGCAACAAAGCACTCCCATACTGTTGCCACGGTAACGTAGTCGGGTCAAACCAGTCGAGCGGTCTCTCCTGTTCCTGGCTGAGACCCCCCCCCCACACACACATACTCACACGCGCACACACTCATCTAACTTGCACTATCTCTGTTTTTATTTCTCTGTCCGTCCTCCTTATCCTCTCCTCTTTCCTTCTCGTTTTTCGTCTGTTCCCTCTGGATCATCATATCTTAACACACTTCTCCACTTTTTGGTCATTGTCACATTTCTGCCCCTGGCTGAACAGAGTAAAACGAGGACATTCACCACTAAGCTCATTTTGTCTAATTACAGGCTGTAGAAATGAATGTCAGTCCTCTTAATATTGGGCCGAAAAATTAAAATTAACACTTGAGAAATGTTTTCTGACCATGCAGGTTTCAGTAGCATTTACCAGCATCAAAGTATTTACTTTACAGTTATTTGCATTACTTTACTCTTTTCATTTATAAATGTTTTTTTAATAATAAGGGTGATAAGGGTGCTCCATTATGTGACAAAATAATTTATTAACAGTTTCATAAATGAAAAAGCCCACTTCAGGCGTTTGGCATATGGAAATTATATCACAACTAAGCTGTTGCTGGCAGACACAGTGATGGGTTACCCTTTTTCTCCTGTAGCTATTACAGATCTATTTTCTCAGTCACGGATTGTAAATAAATGGAAATGACACAGATAGACAATTAAAATCTGTTTATTACTGATAGAGCACAACGGAAATGACAGCAGATGCAAGTGTTCTGAACAAAGACTAATTGGTTTGTGGCGCTGATGCTGAAATATTACAAATAACAATAGCCAAAAGTCTGGGGGACACGAGACTAAATGAGAAGCATATTGGCCATTTGAACTTGAGATTAATGCATGAGATCACAGAAGGACAACAGGATGATACTGTATGTACTCAGAGCAGCTTCACATGTTCTTACAGGTAATGTTACACCAGTGCCATGTTGAAACACAACGCTGTATGAATAAAAAAGGACTTCATGCTGATGTTGAATGGAGCTTGAATGAGTTATGTGTGAAATCAGTTTACATCACTGTTTGTTTGGTCTTGATTATTTGAAGATCTTGTATAAAACTTTAATTATTCCTCCTGGTGGTGCCACTCTGGCACCATTTGCACCAGTGCCAGTTTTGTGACATTTTATTTGTGCTGTATTAGGCCGCTTACATTTAGGGTGAAAAACAGCAGTGAGTGTCAAAGAGAGGGTAGTAACATGAAATGAGTGATCACATAATTCAAATAGATCCTGTACTTGCGTTACTGGATTTTGTATGACCTAAAGGTGCCCTTTACTTAACAAACTTATTTCAAATTTTGGATCACTACAAATGTTATCTTAACAAATAGCTTTATACAAAGCATTAGTTAGCTGCATGCAAAAGGTGTTAGCTTGCACTCTTTCTATCGGACACAAAAACATGATGCCAATGCTGTACTTAATATTTCGGATATTAAGTATAGTGACAAACTCCCCAAAAAACACTGTAGTCCTTGTGACTGTCACTGTGCATGTTTTCTACCTTGTCTGAGCAAAGCAGATGATTACCAGCAGGACATCTGCCAGAATGCTAATAAGACATTTCTGCGAGTTGATGATTAATTCATCCTAGCACTCACAGCAGGTTTGTTCACACAGACATGTTTCTATTGAACTGGAGGTATATCATACTGGAGGTTTAGAAAACACCTGGTCGCATGCTCAGCATCCTCTGTTGTCAGTCTGTAGCTGCTTTGTCTTGGTAACGGCTCTTTAAAGATGGCTCTCCTGGTAATGAATTGCATGACAAGTGGCCTGCTAATACCGTTATGGTCTCTCATGAGAAATGAATGTGTTGTCTTATGAGGTGAGAAGTGCTGCTTTGAGCTGCTGTGATGTCAGTACAACGGCTTTAAATTCTTCTGTTAAAGCGGTGTCAACTGAGTGACCTTTTGTCATGGTGTTAAAATATATCACAGAAAATTATACTGTTCTGAAGGTTTGTCATACAGTTTCACCGAACTAAAAGTAGTCTGATATATTCATTGTTGTCATTAGTTAATAGCTGTCACTCTTTAGAGCGTCACAGAATGAACCTAAAATGTCATAAATAGTGTTATTTAAAACATTATTCATCTTAAATGAAACATTTAGAGGTCTTGATGTTTTATTCTCCCCTGATTTCGCAGAAGTAGGGCCGTCACACACAAAAGATCTACAATGTAGATTCTACATTATGTTTGAGTCTACTGTGTTAAGTGTACTTTGTTACAGCATGGAAGCGATTGTCTTCTTTTAATGATGAAGAAATCTTTTGTTAGTCAACGGGAGTTATACACAGTCCTCTCCTGGGAAGCTGTGAATTACACCAGCATCTTTGCCTTCTCCAATTTAATTTTAATTTAATTTTCCCTGGACTTGAATAGCTTTTTGCCATGGAAACATACTATATTTGTAGACAATGTGTTTGCCTACCTTTTTTTTTTTTTTTTTGCAGTGCCAGCCGTGAACACCATTTGTCACGGAATGTGTCATTAATTAGCAGTTATGGGGCTAATGTGCTAGCCATCTGCTAATCTCCCACCCTTGGAGCCAATAATTTGATTATTCATATGGAGCGCTGAGCCGACTGTAGTCAGGCCGAGTGCTGCTGGCTGTGAACAGATGCTGGAATGTGAACTAGCAGCCCTCAGCCTTGAACTCAATGCAGCTTCGAGCAGCAGTGTGTCATCCTCTGTGGTCCAGACACACAGTGATCTCCACGACAGGCATTACCAACCAGCAGCATGTCAGTAACTCCACTCGGGCCCAATGAGAGCTGGAAATAAGAGGCAGCAGAAGCCCAGGAGGAGGATACAATGCAATCAGTGGACAGACATTTTACACAGTCTGGCAGATGTGCATTTATGTCATTGTGTGCTTTTATCATGTTGACCTTGTTCTTAACTTCACGATATATGACCATGACCATGATCATTTTTGCTGACCTCGATGTTGCCCATTATGTTTACATATGTGTTTGTTTACATAAGAATGTCACCAACATTTTTGCCAACATGATGCCAGATAGACAGACAGCATATCTTATTGTTTTTATTTTATTTACACATTGAGCTATAAAACACCGGGAGTTAGCTGGTTAGCCTGTTGGCATCAGCGCATGAACTGGACAACTGTTAGTTTGTTGCCGGTTATGTTTAACAGTGCTGTTGAATGGTTTAGCTTTCTGCTAGCTGCTAACTGTTAGCTGTTGCTGTGCGACCGTTTGTTGACCAGAAGCTTCGAATTCACAGCAACTACTGCATCAATATCACAATTATTTCAGTCCGTACAGCCAAACCCATTTACATTACATTATATTAATCCGGCAGATGTGAGTTTTTAGTATATGTTCAGTGACTCAGTAATTCTGATGATTCAGTAAGAAGTCAGCACAGAACAGATAATTAAACGTCAGTGTCAGAATGAAAGACGGCTAACATCACACACCAGTGTTTGTTTGCTTTTTGTTTTATTTAGTGCCAAGTTGAATTTTTTACTCTCAATTACAAATTGGATATAGACTTGGAACAACTGGTAATTATGGTAACTCCCATATGACATGAATGCTGAATAATGCCACATAGTGTGTCATAGTACTGTGAATGATGTAAACCGGGGTTTGCCAACATGCTCTGTCAGTGCATTACAGAAGTTTTTTTTTTGTTTTTTTTGTTTACTACACTGAGGCTAGTGCACCAGTTTAATACATAACAGCAACTGAGTTGAAAACTAATCCCTAACAATAGTAGCCTTTATGCACAATATTGCTGTTTTCTTCTGCCTGTGCAATTCTGGTCAAGGGGTGAGATGGGGGAGTGAGGTGAAGAAAAAAACCACAGAGTAAGATACCAGGCAGTTAAAAATAGCTTTAACTTGGTTAAGTTCGGGTTTGATCCCAATAAACAAACACCAGTTCCATACCGAAGCGTTAAAGAAAATGATTCATTAAAGGAGGGAAAGTGCTTGGTCATAGTGTAAGTGTAGAGCCGACTGTATTTTCTCCAGTGTGTGTTAAAGCAGCACTTCATATCATAAGCTCATTATATCTGAGCCATAAAGTGATTATGGGCTCCAGTAAGGCATTGTTCTGCTGTTGACAGGATTAAAGATGACTTTAGAGAGAGAGTGAGCATTGCCGCTTGTTTGCTTGCTCTGTATAAGCCAGCAGTGAAAGAGGCTGCATGCTTGACTGTTTGCCAGCTGTGACACACCCTCCCCACTTTACACATTCATCTCCTGCCACTCTGCTTATCCATCTAGATATCTGTCTGCCTTGTTCTGCTTTGTTCTGTTTGAAGACTATGTGAAATGTTGTTTTTTTATAGACATGTCATCACCTGATGTACAATTGTTTAAATGTTTTAAGGATATCCTTGAGACACTAAAGGGCAGTAAATCTCTCCTGTCAGTGTGGTATTGATTTGTATCCCAGTCACTGGGTGTGAATTGCTGTAGAAAATATTTTTTAATGATAAAAGTAAAGGCTGTTGGCAACAGGTTATATTGTTTCTACGAATACTGGCTTGACTTTTAATAACAAGATCATCATAGACTACAATAGCAGTGTCAGATTTATCCACTGTACATATCATCCATATATATCTTTCTAGCACACACACACACACACACACACACACACATTCTCATCTGCTTGTGTCTGGTTTCTAATGTATTCTCTTTGTCTCCCTGCAGAGGAAGACGGGAGTTGTGAAGACACAGGAGAAGAAAGAGCGGTGGAAGGAGAAGAAGGTGGCAAAGAGGCAGAAGAAAGAAGAAGAGGAGGAGGTGCAAGAGGAAGAGGAGAACGTCCAGCCTGTTGTGGATGCCCTGGAGAATGGCTTCCTTCATCATGCTCAACGGGAACAGGAGAGGATGAATGAGCGGTTGCTGAAGAAGACATACTCCAAGAAGAACAAAATGGTCAGTCCCAGCCTCATTGGCTTTTTTTTATTTTATTTCAAGTCAGGAAATCTCATTGAACAGTAGCTCAGCAGATGTTACATGTAATGTAGGCCATTAAGGCAGAGAAGCTGCAAACAACTGCTGCAGAAGCATCTGAATCTTTGTTGTGATCAGTTAGCAGCGCTATTACTTTTGCTAGCATACAAATAACATGACATTTTCAAAATTGCAGGCAGTGCATATGCCAAAGTCTAATTTTGCGTGCAGCTGATTCGCCAATCCTTCCCAGACAGGGGAAGTGATTCATTCATGATTCATTCATTTATAAGGTGGTTTGGGCGTATTTGGAAGTAGGTAGGTAGGGTGGACGGCTATATAGCTGCACAAAGTTGTTCAAAGCAGCAGGAGAGCACTGTTTGAGACCATTAACTTGACATTTTAAAATCAGGCATTTTTACCACATTTTACTGATTATTTTTACCCAAACTATGATCTTTCCCTAATCCTAACAAATGTAGCTTCAAGTCGTGTATGTACCAAGTCGTTTGGTTGCTATGTTGTCAAGTTGTAACTTCTCTTCACTGGAGGCACCTCAGTCTCTCAGTGCACCATCAAACCGCATCACAGTGTTCACTGGAGAGAATCATTTTCTTCAAATCTTCACTTTTGTGAGCAGCATCTGCTGAAGGCTGAGTAGAGCGATAGTCCTGTTTGGAGCTGTCTACCATTGACTTTATATTTGCCCAGTCATTTTGTATTGTTTTTTATATACTTTATTTTTCCTTTCTTTTTTTTTCATAGAAATGTTTGACACAACTCCTATTGTCCTTGAAGGTGACGTCCAATTCATCCTCACAATGTACTATATGATTGTTCAGAGGTTTTGTCAAAAGGGACTTTTGCTAATCTGTTTGTTATTATGTTTCTCACACTGTGCTTGACTTTGAGCATTACAGTAACTTCCTATCTTTTACTTTCAGCCTCTTGTACTTGATTTGGTGCCAGTAGGTGTGGCATTCAAGTTATTTAGTAACAGCTCAGGTTTGTGGTCTGAATCAAGTTTTGTTTTGTGTTTTAGCTTTTTCTTTTTTTTTTTTTTACTACTATTGATTACTCATACTTTTTTGGTTTTGCATTAGTATTGCAACAGTGATTACCAACATGTGCTTTTGACATGCAAAACGTCCCTCTGTGAATTACTTTGACTTATTAGGTGTTAAGTGAACACTCTTTCATTGTGATATGACTCATGAATTGAGATTGATCAATTGGTTGATATACATGGATAGCTTATTCAGGTCGAATTGCAAATTTGTTTGCTTGTTCAATGGCAGTTTAATGCAAAACCACATTTGAATGGAGATTCCAGCTCAGCAGAGTTCCTACAAGAAAATACAAAACCGACTAATATAGAGGTGAGACACACAACAGTAGCCTATATTGAACTTGAACTTGATGATTAATATTTGTATTATATAATACATATTGTAATATGGGGCCATTGCGCTTCTTTAGGGTGTTTTGTGCTATTTGCTAGTTTAAACAAAACAGGGAAACAGACATGTTGGAGCTGCAGCAGGGGAGTATTGTAGAAGGAATCACTTATTTGGGGATTTAAACCTCGGTAAAGAGCAATTTATATGACAAGTACACTGATGAGTCCTAGTGATACTCTGCCAGAGTGTGTATGTTTCATAAACAAATTGTTGGTATGCTGCCTTCAGGTGGGTTTACCCATTCTGTTTTTCCTTCATGAAACTACTGAAGTGGTTTGCTGTTTGTTTATGCAGATAAAAAACTGCCAATATACCCGGCTTCAAGCACACTGCTGAGCCCACAGTCTCTGAATCTGTCCCATTGAGATAACCCATCTAGGTATTAACAGTTTGTTTAAATGGGCGGATGTTTTTATGCTCCCGTCTGAGGCCAAGATCCACCATAGTGCTGTTGTGGATAAGGGGGGAAATGTAGTCAGGAAGCCAAACTAAATAATGAGGCTATGTAGCCCGGAGGCCTCCTTCACAGACAAAAATATCTCTCTTAGATAAGATTTCCTGAGGAAGTTAACATGGCTGAAAATGAGTTTGAATGCAATATTTAGTTTACTAAGAGACAGTTAGAAATTATGTATTTAGCTGATGCTCTTATCCACAATGCAAATGCAATAGCCTGCAATTACTGAACCAGATCTACAGTCCAAGCCAGATAATAACTTCATAATATCTGCAAACTGCTGCTGTCAGATGAAAACCTTGTAATTTCAGCTGTATCTGAATCTGAATATTTCCTGCACATGCTCCCGAGGAGATTGAGAGAATGAGATTGTGAAAGCATATCAAAAGTTGCAGATACACTAAAGATAAAACCATGATTTTATTTGCCTGTTTTCATGCTTTCCTAGAAACATGTTTAGGGGGTACATCAGCAAATGCACTTAAATTCAGATTGTAGTGAATTTTACTGTCGCCTCCCAAACCACTAATGTGCAAGTGTACATATGAGAGATGCAAAATAAAATGTCAATTTTGTCACCGATGTGCATACATTTTTGTACAGAGCAATTTAACAGGGTACAGTCCACTTCACATTGAAGCCGTTAACTCCAGTGCAAAACGTATGGTATACTCTCAACTCCACAAAAGTGCAGTTACAGAATGTGCCCTCAGTACATCAGCAGCTACACTGTTTTCAGGTAGAAGCTTTCTGTGTCACTGAACCATTGTAATAAATGTCTCTTCAGCATCTTGCAGCAGCTTAAGGGGAGATTTTGGCTTTGGCTCACTGGGCTGGTTAAGACACGTTGACCTTATGCATTGTTAAAATCCGCTGATAAACACCAGATCAGTAGATAACTGGAGATGCCTCTCTTCCCCACTAGGCAGATTTATGAAGTGCTATGGGCTGTCTATGCCGTCGTGGTTCCCTGTTGCTCCTACTTAACCTCTAAACTTTTCAGTCCATTTTACATCTTGCATCAGATGCTTAATCTCAGTGTTTAGTTGAAGCATTGTTTGACTGTGTCACTGTCTGAGAACATGCAGCTAAAACATTTTTCCACCTGCCCGGGCTGTAGTTCTATGGATACAAAGATCTAAAGCCTGTCTTTAATACATACTGTAACTACAACTCTCAATTCTACATTATCATTGTTTTGAGAATTAACTGTTATGTGTGAAACATCTAATTCCTATTTTAATCACAGAGCAGATGAATGAGGATCATAACATAATCGTGTTGCATAACTAATAAATGATAGATAACACTATCAAATATGAAGCAGCTGATCTGCACCTTTCTAAGCATTTAGAAATCTAAATGGATCCTCTGTGCTTAAGTTAACACCACATCTGCCTACTCTAACTGTTTTTTGTGCCACACCCACCGTCAATAATCCATCTCTCACATGCTCTGTAGAAGAATCCCATAAATACTGTTTAGGCATCAGCTATGATTTATACACTGTTGCCAAATAGGAATTTGTGCATTTGTGGCAAGCCGAGACACATCACAACATGACTACCTGTGCCTGACCACAGCTTAGGAAGAAAGCCAAAATCTGGGTCTGGTAAGACCTGTGGCCTAACCTGCCTTATGTGAACCCTTTCTGGGAGTCCATGTGTAACTTGATTGTTTAAATGATATGACATTGTTGGGGTACATGTCCTTTCCTTATTGTGTGAGTGGGATGGATGTGTTTATAGATTCACTGTTAGTGAATTCATCTCTCCCTGGGCAGAGTGCTTTCTCACTCACACTCTCTTTTGATGTGTTGATGAGTCTCTGTCTGTTCATCCTGTACATTTCAAGGACCTGTTGTTATTCAGAGCAGCTCACATTGATCACAACATCAATAAAGGCTTATTTTAAAACTTACTTTGAACCCTGAGACTCTTACAGTACATGTTCTGCAGTGAGCAAGTAAGTGCTTGGCGAAAAAGAATAAGATCTAAGGATAGAGATATCTACTGTTACTTTGCCCTCACCCCCTGTGTTGTTATCATGTACTCGAAGTGTTGGGTAGGTTGAATAAAGCATGTGTATAAAGCATGGCTGCTTCCAGATGGACTGTGGTTTGATGAAGAGCCCTCAGTGGTTTTATCTGCCACAGAAAAATGTTCTTGGCAACAGTGGCAACGGACACCATCGTGTGGTTGTTTAGTATTCTCCATTTACTTTCTCATTGCTGGCTCAACAATATCATGTACTTATGTAGTCTTAGATCCTTTCATGCAATAATTACAAACCCAAGCAGATGAATGAATGTATAAAAATAGAAACTGCAGCTGTTGTAGCTTTAATGAAGGTGTCGATGTAGAGCTGTGATTTCTCCCACAGTGTAAAATATCAAATAGATGTCAGAAGCTTATTTACAACTTTGAAAACTGAAAGCTTTGTGATTCAGGGAGTCATACAAAGCGCAAAAGACAATTATTTTCACATTCTGACATTTTATTATATCATTGTTTTTGAGGACAGACTACACTGTAGTGGAAGGCTTTAGGCAGTCTGCTGCAGTGATCAGCACGAGTGCACTTGGTGATTTGTCCTTCAGGCTGCCCTGTTCTCTCACTGTCCAGCTTAGTTTCCCCCATCCATATTTCTTTCTGCTATGCTGTCTCTGCAGTCGGAGGAGGTGTCTCTAGGGTATGTCACACACTATGATCCACAGACGAGGTGATGTGTCTCCTCAAGGCGCTCTGGGGTGCCAGAAGCTCACTGAAGGACAGGAGGTGCAGTGTCAGAGCAGAGTTTGTTAAAGGGGGGCACTTGGTCCAATTTGAAGACTCGTCAGGACATTGGGAATAGCTATGCATCTGTGTGAGTGAGACACTGTGTGTATGTGCCCAGTAAGGTCGAAGGACTGTTTTCCTGTTCTCCTCTAAATCGCACAACAGTCACACATACAGGTTGAACCTTCAATATTTGACCTTCAATATGCTTCAAATGGGAGTCATGAATAACACATAATGCTGACTCACTCAAGCAACACGCTGATAGCCGCATGTTCATATCACATCACCACCCCTGTCCATTAGTGCTGTGGTCTACTCTGTGATGAACAATGTCATATAGGAAAACATCTCTGGAAACTTCACTCTGGTATTCCAACCCTCCCTCAAGAAACCCCTCTCTATCAGACCCGCCTGTGGACATGATGTCAGCATCCCGCCTGCCCTGTCATACTGTAGCTGCTTCAGGATTACTTCCCCAGCTTCATATCTACGTGTGTTTATAAGCAGTAAGCCAGCCGGAGACAGATCAGATTAGCTGGGGCATTAACGGTGTGGTGGAGCGTAGTTCAGGGGCAGCCCGAGAGCCCAACGGCAGTGGGGTGGGCGATCAGGATGACTGATAACAATAGGCTGGTTGTTGTCTGGGGAGCAGCGACCCTGAGCGGTTGCAGCACAGCTCAGGAGACACCCAACAGACAATATCTCTCCTAGCTAAACCTGCTTCCAGCCCATTTAAACTGAAGATCAATGTGAAACCTTCCCACTTGAGTCATCCTGGCTAAGTCACTGAGCTCCAATTTAGTATTGTTGGCTTACTTTAAGTCTAAAAATTCCAATTCATTGTTGTTTGGACAGAAAACCTTTGAAACAGCAAATATACTGCATATATCACAACAAGTTAACTTCAATATTTCCAAATGAGGTTTGTTTGGGGCTTCAGGACACAAGATACTGGATTTAACTAAAATTAGTTTTACTTTACCTCCACCTTACCAAGCCATATTTGTTCCACTCATCCTCCTGAGGCTTAACACATTTTTGCTCACTTTCAGTAGTCTGCATTTAGTGTTGTGGAGGATTGAGGAACTGAAACAGTATCTAGTTGTGCACTTGTAATGAGATCAACCTAAAATGTGAAATCCTTGATGTAATTACGGGGTTGAAAAGCTTGTAAATGGTTACACGATAGAAAAAGGCTCTTATTCCTGTTACTCAGATTAACACAGCAATTTAACAAAGAGCATTATTAGATAAGAAGAGGATAATGAGGTATGCAGAAGAGGTGTGTGCAGGCACATCGCATGTGAGAGTGTGCAGTGCAGAAAGAAAGAGATGAGTGGAGGAGCATGACTTGTAAATCCTGACAGATCAATTAGTTAGCTGCTTGTAACATGAACATGTATGCAGGATCGCACAGCTGATAATTGTCTTAACCACATCAAACACAAAGTCAGCAGTTGAACACACAAGTGCCTGTGTAGCAGAGATAAATAACAAATGAGACGAATAAAAAAAAAAAAGTCAATCCAAAAAAAAAATCAAATTTAAAAAAAACTGATTGCTGACATGAGAACTGCCCTTGATATTTAATTGCCTTGGCCACAAATTGCACAAATACTGAAAGTAACGGGATTGTTTGCACGTTGAGCAAAGTACATTGTTTTCTTTCAAAATAGGATTATTGCTTGGAATGAAAATCTTGTGTCTGATAAGTGAGCTGTATATAATGCTAAGCACCGTAACACAATCATATACCCACAAACAAACAGGACTGTATAAATAAAAGACCAGTGTTATGGTTAGTACAGGTTTTCATGAAAATATAATGTAGTTCTCTATAAAAAATGCATACATTTTTACATTTCCTTTAAACCACTTCAGTGCCTTGCTACATGACACTTAAATACCAGCAGCTGATGAAAAGGAAGAGAATATTTTCCCTGCATAACTATTTTCCAGTTGTACCCCATATTTGAATGTGTATATAGACCATATTCACTAAAACGTTGTTTCTTTAATGTGGTTAGAGAAATTCCAGTGTATGAGGCCACTTTTTTTCAGAAGAAAGCCGTCTCATTTTGGAATGACTCTTCAAATATATAACTACAATTTATGAATGTTTAAAATGGGGACCTAAGTAATTTATGACTTCATTAACTTCAAAAGCTGACCAAAGAATTACAAGAACATTTGACTAGCCTCCAGCACTGTAGTATATACTGTAGTAGCACGTACACAACATAAATAAAGCTCACATTTTCCCAGTGGAGAATAGTAAGCCAGCAACATGTAATTAGAGCAGAGATCAGATGGAAAAGTGTTTAGTGTAGATGTCATATAATCATAATAAACTATTAATTGATGTGTTGTAAGACAAGACACCTGCTGAAATTGTCGATCACTTGCAAAAAATGCAAACAGCTGTTTCAGCAATCTCGTTGTTGGAGAATTTCAATGAACTAAGATCATTTTGAAAAGCAAAAATTTGAGTAGTTGGCATTGATCAGTCATGTTTTTGGTAAAAATGTCAGTAGACGTATTCTTTCTTTCCTGAGATGATTTTCCTACATAAACAAGTGTGTGCATGTACCTTTCTTGGTGTGCGTTTTTTAAACTTTCCTAAATGCCATCTATTTTTGCTCAGCTGACGGACTGACCACAGTGGATTTAGTGTGAGGAGCCAAACTGGTCCCTATGGGTTTCCACTGGGGCTGGTGGTGTGTTGACTTTGCCCGGGATGCCAAGGGAAAGCTGGGAAAAGATGAGGGAACAGTCCCACTGGTGTTGAAATGGAGGCGGGGGAGGGAGTGGAAGGATTTTGTGACCGCTGCTTCAATCCCACAGGACACTTTGGAGCTGTGTCTCAATCTGAGCTGGCTCCAGATAGTTAGATTTCAAGAGTTGGCAAATATTGCAGTTATGACTGGCCTGTCAAAATAGATATAAGCCTCATAGATGGATAGCTTGATACACTAAAAGATCCTTTTTTTTAATCCAGGGCAAGATATTTGATGTGATAATATTAATAGAATTCCGTGGAGACACAAGTAAAATTACTTCATCGGTTGGTTAAACTGCATCCTCCAGGAATATTTTGCCCTCCCAGGATCTTTTCTTTAGATCTATCACCTTTTCTCTCCCCAAGGCTACAGCCACAGCCTGCTAACCCCTTAGACAAGGGGAGAGAGAGAGAGAGAGAGAGACATAAATAGAAATGGAAATAAAGGGAAGAGAATGACAAAGAACCTTTGCGCCTGCTGTGCTTAGCCAGGTGAATATTGCATGGGACAGTGCACAGTGATTAATGTCAGGCCATGTAAGGTGCTTGGCCGGGTTGCTGTACTGTAGGGCCACACACACACATGTATAAACACAGATCTCATCACTTTTAACCAGCAATAATCATTGAGATACTTTGGAGCAACCACTCTGGGAATAATTAGACCTGAGAACATTAAATTAGCAGGGATCCAGTGACGTGCAGTCAGAGGAGGCAGGTGAGGTATGGCCTCACGGCCTGTCATTACAGCCTGTCGTTACCCATATAGCAAAAATCTTTTGGCTTTGCTTTGACCCAAATCTGGCTTGTCATTTTGGCAAGGTTATGCGTGGATGTCTGGGCCATAAGTGGCCCAAATTAGTAAAGCCAAAATCATACCAAAAGGGAGCCAAAATTCACTAAAAACAAATGGTCAACTTCCAAAATATAGCCTTAATGGTCCCAGAAGAGTCCCAAATCCACAACAACCCAGCCAAAAAGTAGCCTATGTGAGGCATGCAGTTCTCCCGCCCCAGGCTAGGGGGCGCTGGTGATTCCAGAGATTACGACGCTTCGGCTAAAGAATAATAGAATTAGTGGCAACAAGATACAGTAAATAGTTAGCAAGTCAAGTGCAACCGTCCAGTTATTCTTTCGGATTGTTTAGCCTCATTGACATTACGTATCCATCCGCATGGACTTCATTTATAGGTAAAGGTAAGACGATAATAACGTTTTATGTGCCTTATTCTATGCTACGGTTTGTATATGGAAAAAATGTTGAAATTAAATTTTAAACAAAACACGTTGTTGCCAAACTGTTGCCAATCAAATGGCGAATAAGCTACATCGTAAGGTTCATATGTTTGTAAATATAATATAATAATTGACGTCAGTGCCTCACCAGCCAGTTATTTGCCTGCTCTTTGCTGGATGGCTAGTTGTGATTACTTTCTTTTTTTTCTTTTTTTTTTTTAAAACTAATTTATTGGGTGATGTAAGTGGGACCTCCCAGGCTATATTATATTCCAGTTTTGCATCTACTGGAGAATCTGTAGCTATAGCAACAGATATATTGCCCCTGGTAGATGTTTAACTAGAGCAGACAGTAGGGAGAGACACTTTATTACACCTTGTGCTTTATGATTTACAGTATCATTGTGGTTTATATTACAGTAACGTTTAGGGAGCATTTCAGAAATATGTGCTCCAGGAAATATTCAGTGTCTGGGGTCATGTTCCTCCTACAGACATTTTCAACAATATAGAACATCATAGTGCAAGCTGCAAGTCAAGGGAGGTAAGATTTGTTGTCAAATGCTTTTATCAGACAGGCGCATCACAAAAGTGTAAACAAGAAAGAAGATCACAAACAGTAAGATAAAGATAGGGTTATGTGTGTGAGAATGTGTACATGCAGTTTGTACATTTGCATCAAAATCACTTCTAACAGAAAAACAAATCTACTTACTGGATGTGTCACAGGAAGCACACTGTTGCTTTGAACCTCACCAGCCTTTAACAGACACTGAACGCCACAGTTCAGGGAAACAGAACAAAGTGTTAGAAATGAGGTCGCTCAGACCAGATTCTCAGATTGGGCTGCCTTTCATCTTATTTCAGACTGATTTATAGAAGTCAACATGGGCCTTTTAGTAGTAGTAGTGTAAATATACTCATCATACCTTTGATATGATGGTGTCTTTCTGACAAAAAAAACACACACTTTAAATTTCTTATTTAATTCTAACAAACCAACCTAACTCTAATTTGAGTGATGGGAGATTGTTTGTTCATATTTCTCGATCTGTTGAGCTATGCACAGTGTAGTGGATACCATAATGACAATGTTTCTTGGATATTCTTTTTGATAAATTATCTATAGGTGGCGGCGCCTTCTCAAATTTGGTAGTGCTTCCTGTGAACCAGACAATTTCCCTGGAAGCACCAAACAGACAGCAGGTGTCTGCAAATGTAAAAGCTTTCATGAAATGTGTTGTATCACTGTTGCAATGGGACATTTACTAAATGGAAATTAACAATATGTCCCAGTGTTTCATCCAAGCATTAAATAGACGTGGTGAGTCACAAATTTTAGCTGTGTGTGTGTGTAACGTAGCACAGTGAGGGGTCAAGTTTCCTGGCTACCGCTGTGTGCGGGGGCTGGCGGTCGGCGGGTGCACAGTGCATTGTTACACTGGAAGCTTTTTGGAGGAAGGGATCTGGTGTTTGTTAGGGAGAATGGAAGTGGGTGGCAGTCCTGAGCCTTCACTGAAAAGAGAAGCCTCCTGTAGTTGTGAGAGGTCTTTTGTTTGGAGGCCTGTATGTTTTGACAGGCCTGAGAGGGCGTACGACAATAGAGAAGCCAGGCTTTATCCTGATGCGTTCCTGGCAGTTTGCTGCTGTGTTCTATTCGTATTGTTCTCCAACCATCATTCACAAATTGTTGCAGTTGTATCAATTTGTTTTAGTTAATTAGCACTTTAATTAGCACCTATTTAATTAGATTCCATTTAATTGTTGCTTGGCTTGAATAATGTGCTTGCAGTGCACATCATTTATATATGCTTGTGTTGTGTCTGTGTGTGTTACTCTGTTGTAGCGACATACAGTATGTGTTTTTTGTATATTTAAACATGTGTGTTTAGATTACTATGCGTCTCTCTCTTTGTAGCTGTGATCAAGTGTTTCCATACTTGGCAGCGTCTGATCGTTTAAGTGTCCAAGTGTCATATTTGCCACTTTAGCCAATTAGGGTCACTACATTAATGGGATCTGCTGAGGCCCCTGCCCTTGTTTTCAAAGCCCTGTGCCTCGGGGGGAGGGGTGGCGACTAGCAAATCTGGACATTAACTGAGACGGATTAAATGGGATTAGTGGTGTCACTGAGACAGATGTGATCGTTGCAGATACAGTTTTGCTATTCTCTCTTACTGTGTTCAGTTTTGCTGTGATACAACACTGACCCCTGCTGCATACGAGAGTAATTGTACCCACATACACGAGGAAGCGGTAGATGATGCTGTGTCAATCCTTTTCCAGACTGCATCGCATCGTCCATTGGGGGTCACTGTTCCCATTTGAAAAAGATGCTGGGAGGCCTCTCATCTTCTGCCATTTTGACTGCCTGTAAAGCATGCTGGCGTTTTTAATATTGAGGCAGTGGATCTTTTGCAGGTTCCATCAGCATGTTTCATGCAGTGTCTTGTAATGGATGCTTAATGTGGCTTCAAAATATTGCCATGAAAACAACATTGTCAAAGATAATGAAATGCCGCTGGAACTCGTGTGGGTTGTATATGCCATTGCCATCACTCATATTAGCTCATTAAAACAGCAAGTAGTGTGCGACACAAGGTCAAATGTATCCATATCAGTCAGAAATATCCTTGCATCAAGCGCATCCTACAATTAGCATAACACGTATGTAAGGTGAGTGACTTAAATAGGGTCTATTTAAAATGTTCCGATTGAAAATGATTTTCTATTCATTTAATGGGTTGTGATTTAGGGGATATTGTTCACACTTATATGCCTTTGAATGGGAACCGTTGGTCCTTTTTTCCCATTTTAAAGGCTGTTCACACAGTAGCAATTGAACCAAGGGCTATAATTGTGTTTTCATGTACTATAGATCCTGTCATTAGGCCCCTGGGTCTGCAGGCAGTTATATGATGACAGCTGACAAGGGGGCGCAGCTCCTTTGAGGAAGGGGGAGGGGGGGACACACGCACAAAAGCCACAATTACTTCCTGGACGGTCCCCAGAGCTCGGTGGTTGGAGTGTGTATGTAAAATGATGTGGGAGAGGCCATTTGCAAAACAAAGAGATGGGAGGTGGGGGGAGGGGGTGAGAATGATTGCTTTTGCACAATAGTGCATGTACACCCTGAGGCATGGTGGGGGGGTTGAAGTGGCAGACAGGGGGTTGACACACCCCTTAGAAGTCCCTGAAGAGCTGGATCCAGATGGGGCTGTGGTTCTTGTGGTTAACCCTTCGGAGCGAAGAGGGTCACAGTTTGTCCCCTTGGCCCTGAAGGGAGGAGATGGCTCCAAGGGGTGGAACTCTCAGAACATATGGGTGTGAAGCTCCCAGTATGTTCAGTATATAGGCACGAGTATTATAATACAATCTATTACCCGGTTCAACATTTAGTGTGTCTTAAGATTTTGAGAAAATACAGTTTGTGTGCGTTAGCCAAGGCCATGTGTTATCTCTTATTATCTGAATAGTATTATAAATGTATTGGTATTAGCTGTTTTACCATTTTGTGTGTGAAAGTGCAGGTGTCAGTTTTACAAAGGCTAGATTATACATTTCAAAATGACACTTTTAATAGAGTTCCTTTGTGAACCAAATGCCCAAACCTGTGCATTATCAAAATTGTGCTTAAGCATTCTCACTTTCTTAGACACCAGACAGTCTCTTACATCAGGGAGTAATTGGAAGGCATGACATGTAATTGAAGTCAAAGGCCAGGCTTGAGCTGTGACACTGAGCCGTAGACATAACAACATTACCAATTAGCGGTACATGGTTGCAATACTGATTGGATAATATTTGAGTGGTTCAGTGAGCTGTGAGCACGTTCTGCGGGGTCACAAAGCTAAATTAGCCTAGTCGCTCTTGGTTTAATTAATGAGCTGGTAGTGGTAGTATAATTGCTCTTCAAAGTGGGGTCCCCTCTGACGCTCATGTAGAGCAGCACTGTACACACCAGTCTGCCTTTGAATGCCCAGGTTGACTCCCGCAGGTCTCGTCTTCGCCAACACCCTCAAAAACCGCCAACCTCCGACCTCTGCCACTGTCGCAGCCACAGCCACAGAGGGATACATTAGCCTGGTACTGGTGCACATGAAATATTCAACAGCAATTTCCCCCGCGTTTGAAATAATACCTTGAAATGTTAATGCACTCCCACTGCTTGTTTTAAGTGGAAGGCATCCCAAGGTGCCGGTGTTTGGACTGTGCCAGTGCAGGGGGCTCTGTACTTAAACTGCTGTCGATGTGAAAGTATTACGCTACACTGGAGAATTACCACAGCCAGGCACTCAGGTCAAAAAGAGAATGCTGTTCTGAGAGCAATACACACATGCCTGTTCTCACAAACATAGACATGTGTGTGTAAATATAGATATGGAATACCTATCTTGCGTACATAAACACAGACCCTGCATATACAGTACACACGCCACCTCTGTCATTTGATTTTCATTAACTTGCTGATGGCTGACAGTTTCTGCAGCATACTCTGTTCAAAATGTGTCTATTATCGAAGGATTACACAAGTCAAGGGTTTTATACAGTGACAGGCCATGATCCGATATCTGATGCCATTAGCCTGGCTTCACCCACTAGGTTAGGCACCTAGTGCCTCTTCAAACTGAGCCAGAGACATTGTGCAGGCCTGCGCATCAGGCCTGGTGATGCCTCCATCACATGATACACCCTGTGGATTTGTAAGGTACTTGCCACTGCCTGTTCTGTGGCGGGGAGGCAATTGCAATGTATCTGCAGAAGCTGAGCTCAGGGGCTCACTGAAAATATTAATGGCGTGAGCTAAAAATACTCATGAGTGAGGTTTGCACATCAGACAAATCAAGATTTTTTTAATTATTTTTTTTTTATTTGCCAGCTAGAAGCATACACAAAACACACACACATTGTTCACATTTTCTTTCCGCTCAGTGAGATGCAGTGAGCCTTGCAGAGGAATACACACTTGGCTGCACAGTTCCTCTGTATGCCTGTGCCCTTCAGACCCGACAGCAAGGCATTAAATATTAGTGCCGTTTTATGGCGGGTTTGTAACATGGTTATTCCAGTCACTGGGCTTGCCTGGCCAGTGTCTGCGCCCACTGTGGAGCTTTGGTTTGACAGCGCTGGGGCAGAATGCTAGCTTGAGGGAGACCAACCTGCCTCCAAGACTTAAGCACACACACACACACACAGAATGTGGGAATGTTAGCTTGAGTGGGCACATAAAATAACATACATGGACACGGTGCAAAAATGTGCCAATGCATGTGCACATGCCCGTATACATACATAAAGATGAGACGTGAGCACATACCTACTGTATGTGTTAACCCACATGCTGCATATATGAAGAAGCACATGACGTATGTACCATATAAGATATATAGGGGTGAGCCCAACAACAAGAACACCTCCACAGATGCAGTCCAATACAATTGCTTTGCAACAAACATTAGATTTAAGTCAATTCAATTTAGATCATGTTGTTGTCAATCAATCCATTATAATATAATATCAACATTTTATTTTTTTCACCTGTATACATAAAGTTGGTTGACAGTAGCTTAAAGGTCAAAGTTCACTGTAATTCTAGATCATTGCTTCATGGTTATTTATTTTACTGGAAGAATGTCATTCATACATTTCCTGTGATATGTATTTAGATCAGTTGGGGGGGCCTTCATAACTTGAAACAGTGAAACCTTTGTTCATGTAGCAGGTAGCATGAAGAGAAATGTAAGATATATAAATGTATGTTTTGCTACTGTCCATATGATATACTTTAAAAAAAACAGTGTACGATAGCACCATACATCATTGACATAGTAAAAGAAAAGTTCCCAGTACAGGGATAGGCCAAGTCAAGGTATAAATCAAAAGTAACATCACCAAGCATAAAACAGATTGCACAACACTTGAACTCCTGCTGGATGATTTCCAAACGTATTGCATCTATTCTCAACAGAAAAGTATCTATAAAGATTTTCATTTTTTAGTACTAATAATATGTGGTGTTATTTTTCTCTTTATTGCTTTTATAAATTCTGCAATATGTTCTCTGACTTCCTGTTTGTGTAGAACACTTACCTGAATCCACTATGCACTTAGAACAGCTTATTTTAAGAATAGACAGGATCGGTTCCATCACTACACTACTCGCAGTTGCAGCCTTTACAGTTTAGTGATTTTGTGGGCATTTAATTACCTTCCAGGAGACAAGGGAAATGTCCAGAACAGGCCAGGTTACAGCCTGTTTGTCCAAAAGGCTTTCAGAGCCAAGTGCTTCCACCTTTAGTCTGTATTGCAAGTTTTGCAATTAACACCAACAAAGAAGGCACCATGGTCAGAGGCAGCTGGGATATTAGTTTGTTATTCAGCGACGATTGCTTGCATGTCTTGCTACATGACATCCTCGCTGACACGTCTGGCCTTTTGGTGGCACAGAGGGGTTTGTTGCCGCTCTGTCGACAAATGACAGTGACCTCCCCAGTGCCCCGCTCCCTTGCCACCTCCTGGTGGAATTGATTAGGCATAATTGGAGGGAGTCAGAAGCTAAGGCAAGTGGTGCTAAATAAATCTGGGTGGTGTTAATTGCAGATTTTATTGTGTCTGTATGTGGTAGTGTGAGTGTGGATAGAGAAACACTTAGCCACTGGCTGACAATGGAGGATTAATTGGACATAATGAAGATAATTAGACTGATTGTTGGTAAAGATAAAGCAAAGGTTTTATGAGTGCAGCAGCACTGTCAGTGCTAAGATTATGATCATTTTTCCTGATCCTTCTTTCCCATTCCCCCTGTGTACCATAGTCTCTCGTACAAAGTTAATGTTCCTTCTTCCTCTTTTAGCTGTAAGGGTGTTGAAACCTCTGCTCACAGGGTAGGAGTGTATCACAGGTTCATGGCTACTGAGCCTTACAGTGATAACATCTCTTCAGGGGAATAGTCCAATCATCTGTTCCAGCTACAGTGCAGCTCCTGTATCCATGGTCTTTGATTACATCAGTTATTGAGCTTTTGTTGGTCATACATACAAAGAGAAAGAGAGTGCTCTGCCTGATGGGGGAGCTACCATACATCTAGATGATGAGAGGGTTTCTTGTCAGCCATCCAGAACATGTGAATCCAATTGTAGTTTGGGTTCATTCCTGCTCCAAGTGGAAATAATTTGCTAGCCCTAGAGCATTACTCAGGCTTGGCCAGGACAATCAGCAGTAACAACAGCAATGACTTGTACGAATCTACTATCACTCAGGGCCCCACCACCATCCCAGAAACCCACTGAGTTGGAGGTGAGCTACATAGAGCTCTGACAGAGCCTTCTTGGATGGTGTCAAGCTCTCAAACAGAGAAGAGGCTTCCATACACTGCTTCAAAGAGGAGGGCGGAGAGAGAAGAACACTACACTTGACAACATTCATCAGCAGAGGTTAACAGCTGCATGCTAGCTGCCACTATAAGTATGACGTTAGAAGATAAGATGAAGGACAACAAATGGAGGAATCAAAGAACATGTCAGAGGCTTTCAGTGTATATGCCTCACACTCCGCAGGATCACAGTTTGACAAGGCAGGAGTTGGATTTCCTGGGAAGAAATGGTGATGAAAGATGGTCTTGAATGTGAAAGACATTCTTTTGAAGGTTTGATTAATTGGCCAGTATTCAAAACACATGTTCACTATTTTAAGTGAAGTATACAATAAAGGTCCTATCAACAAAAATGGGAAATATGCTTATTTCCATACTATACTTCTCAAAAGGGTGTATTTAATTCATGCCTTCTCTGCTGAACTATAATGCCACTTAGTTCAAAATTCACTAAATCAGCCATTAGTTAATCAATATTTGTGGATTATAGGCTACATTACAGCATTGCTTGTGCTTGACCATTTTATAATTGGATAAATAGATATTAGATATTAAATAGAAATAAATCATGCCTTTTCTGCTCAAAAGGTATGGTGGCAATGTAAACTGATCTGAAACTTTCAAAGAACTGGAAACATCTGCACAAATGTTGTTTCCATGGACACCTGTCATGTTTCTGCCTAGCACCAAAAGGGAAAACAATGTTGGGTTTCTGACCTAAACCAAAGACTAAAAAAAGTCAGCAAGCTTTCCTGACTGACAAGCAGGCAGCCTGGGGGGTTGGCTGAGCTGAACAGGGCTGCTGTGGGCAGAGGGTGAAGACCTTGACTCCCACACCCGTGGTGTGATGGAGAGACTTGGCCTTCTAGCAAAAAAGAGACAGAGGCCTCTGCTCAAAGCCAAACATACTTCAGGGAGACATTTTGATGCATGATGGGTGGAATAAAATAATAAAAAATGGGATCAACCCTGGCAGCAGTAGTTATTGGTGAATGGGGAAGTGGTTGCTGTAGCCCTCTGGCAATGCTCAACCTAAGGCAAGCTTTGCCTTCTATCTTCTATGTTTTACTATATGAAACTCCCACTTGTGCCCTGAAAGAAAATGGCCTGTTTTAAGATGTTCTGAAGAAATACTAGCACATCGACGTATTCGTTTTAACTCAGTCGGGCATAAAATGGGGAAGTGGCTCCCCTTTGAAGAGAACTCACTGACCTTGGCAGTAAGTCTGAAAGAATACATCCAGATTCTTGGCTTCAGTATTTTCCTTTTGTGGCTTATTTTTAACATGCATGTTTTTTGGTCATTGACTTTCACTTCACTTCTCATAAAATGAGTATAACTCTATGTTTAAAAACAGTTGTAGAAGTAATAATAGTTGATCAACGAGCTTGTGCTATTAATACATATTCCTTCCCTTTCCCTTTGTTGGTAGCTACCTGTGAAATCCAGGCTCTGTAATGGACTATATTCTGAGTGCATGGCGACAAACTGTTTGGTGCCTAATAGAGGGAATTTCAGTGGTGCAACTGGGCCCTGCATCCTCCATGATCAATGCTTTCTCCCTTAGTGGTTCTTTCTACCAAGGCAGACTACAGAGAGGCGGGGAAACGGGAGAGATGACGATCTAACACCTTCACTGTAGAAGGCCATCTCATCGTTTTGTCTCAAAGGTTGTTTTACCTTGACCAGTGGGTAGCTCCCACCTGGCCCCAGTGGGGTTGTGACTGCTGAGGGTTGGCTGAGAAGTCATGGCCACAGATTAACTCTGCTATTTATGGCCCAAGCCCGTCTAACTGCAGCCCCAGAGATGGGAAATATTGCTCACTTAGCAGGATTACTGGGTGCCGTAATGCCCCAAAGGCCTGCTTTATGGCAGGCCATAAATGTTCCCAGGGAGAGGCAGCGAGAGTCGGATTGATTAGCGCTCCGGAGGAAAGTCGATCCGTTACCCACGCCCCACTGGGGAACGCTGTGATGGATGCTTCCGGGAGGTGGAGAGAAGCACTGAAAGGGAGGGGAGGGCACTTTGCTCTGCACCACGCCAGTCTTAGACATCCCCACAGTGACACAAGATGGAGGACTCCCATTGCTTGCAGGCCCGCAAGAGGTTGTCAGGCAGTCACAGAGCTATAGCCCCGCTACACACCAACCCTTCACCATCCCACTGGCAGACAAATGGAGAGGCGACCTTGCTACATGCTGCCATTTACCAAAGTCCCCCTTGACACCTTGCGTCCCCCAGATATCAGTCATTTCAAAGATAGACCCTGCCAACACCCCACACCCACTTCAGGGCAATAATTTGCTACAGTAGAAGGTCTGATATACAAGATACAGCCGGCTCTTTTTACTTTCATTGGATGTGATTACTATCTTTCAGGAATATGTTGCAGTGATAGACTGGTGTAATCAAGATTGAATTCATACTCAAGGAATATGGATTTTTAACACATTTTGTAAAGAAAGTAATAAGTACTGAGCTTGATTATGAAGCAGAAACAGTCTATCAGAAAGTCTATCTACTACTACTACCATCACATAGTACCTTTTCTGAATCAGAAGATATTTTTAGGACTGATAAATCAAATTAAATTTTATTTATATAGCCCAAAATACACTTGTCTCAGAGGGCTTTACAATCTGTACAGGGAGTGACACCCTCTGTCCTTAGACCCTCGATAATCCAGTTTGAATTAAACTCGATTGATCCTGTCAGTGTTGGTGATGAAAATTTCTGTGTAGGTTCATCTCAGTCGTTAATGCATTATAATAATATTTAATAAAGAATAACAAGCAATAATCAGATTTACCTGTTGTGTTACATTTCCCATCATCCTCCTCAGGTCCTGCCATTTATCCCTGTTAAGATGATGTGCTTGCTGATGCTGGATTCTGATTAACTACTTTAGGTGGCATTAGGAACTGCCATGATGTAGTGATAGCATTAGGAGTTTTAAAAGTGATGACTTTATCCCCAGCCATTTCAATGAGGGTTTCTCATGCTTGATGTGTATGACCTCCGTAGCACTCCTTTTGAACCAGCTGTCTACATTCTGAACCATAAATGACTTAAATGTCTGGACCCAAAGTGTTAACTCTTCTTTGTTGTGCCATATATTTGTTAGAGATGATGTTTAGTCTTACTAATATACTTTGCAGACTTCAAGCTTTGTAATGCATTTTACAGCCTAGAAAATAATGCCTCATTTAACATGGACTATGCTTTCAGTTTGCTTAGCTTGTTGTATGCATAACTGTTAAATAACGTTCTGTCAGTTTATTTTCTCATTTGTAAAAACTTAAGATTTAAGTTTTTAGCATTATCTGTAAATTAAAGTTAATGTTTAGCATCAACCAGCTCAGTTAACACAGCAGCTGTAAGAGCTCAGTGCCAGAGGCAATAAATACTACAAAAATAACAGCATGAAAGCTAAGTGGTAGGACATAATGTACCAGCTCTCTCTCCCCAGGTAGTACTGATTTCTTTCAACATGACGCTATGCTTACTACACCTCTCACCTCATCCTTCTGGCTCCCTGCTGTTTCTCCAGTCTCCCTGACATGCCTACACAGTTGGACTGTAGCTGCCCTTATACAGACCTTTCACTAGCTTAGATATTTTCCAGATGCCTGGCTTTGGATATTTGCTGCATATGTGTGTGTGCTTTTGATGAATGTGATTTCCAAGTAGTGCACATGCATGTACATAATGTGCACATTCGTACACTCTTATGTATTCATACAACTAATTGTGTAAATAAATGTGTATATGTATACGGATGCTTGTGCTTAAAGGTGCAAGTTAGCATTCAACGCCATCAGCAGCCATTTCTCATTTTATTAGCAATGGTGGCATATGTACGATGAAAGGGATTATCCATATGACATGTCTGCTGATGGGCTGTGCTCTTTGGATTTATGTGTGCCCATCCGCTGTTTCAACTAAAGCAAATGTGTGTTACGTTATTTAGGAGGCTGGAAGCTATGGGGAGCTTGCCATTCTTTCTGATGCAGTCCTCATGACTTACATCTTCTATTGGATTACAACCAGAACCACATCAGCAGGTGTTTCTGCTTTGTTTCATACTGTGCTTATGTGTTGACTATTGTCCGTGCAAAAAGGGTTACGTTCTTTCCTCTTGTGCCGTGGCCCTCCTAGTCTCTCATAAATAGACTCACTTATAAACTCACATTCACTCACTCAAATTACTTTAACGACATGTAGAAATTAGATTGCAGTTATACTGCTAATAATTTCATAATGTGTGGTCTTCCTTTGTCTCTGTAACTAACAATCCAAGCTTGTGTTTTTCCAGCTGTACTGGGTAGGAATCACTTTTCTGGTTTAACATGTTAAATTTCAAGAGAAAAAAAATGCCTGTCACCCAGATAAAGCTGATTACAATGCTTATCAGATACATGCAGATAATTATGGTCATAATGCAAATGGAACAGCAGTTGAGATAACGCAAAGCCTCTCCACCATCAAAAAGCATAGCAAAGAGATAGTGTATAATAGAACAAATATCCAGCAACTGTTTTTGGCAAGACAAAGCAAGCATGTCATGAATTTACAAAGCAGACCACAAACCAGAAATAGCAGGTCAATAAGCACGGAAATCCCCCAAGTGTTTGCTGCCATATCTGAAGGATCTAGAATATTTGTTAAACCTTAACCAGTTATGTAGGGTTTTTTATGCTACGTTTTTCTCTGGCAAACTAGTTTATTTATGCACTGTGAAAGGTTTATTCTACCTTTTTGTTTATTTTTCTGTTAACTATTGACCTACCAGTGGTAGCACTATAAAAGAACAGACTCTGCTGGCAGATATAAGCCTTCAGAAGCCTCCATAAGCATGGCAAAGCCTATTTCTTCCCAGCTTACAGGTATGATATATCCTTCCCCAAACTCTGAACCACTGTTATATTGCTGATATGTTATCTTATGGAGTAGACAAAGACTGGCCCCACACTGTCTGTCACATGCCACACCAAGCAGACAGACCAGAAACGGTGAGGATAAAACATTGCAAGCATCGACGTGCAAGAAAGAGACACCAGATAAAAATTAGAACAGAGGCAAAGAGTGTATGATGGAAGAGCCGCGTTGCAGCTAACTACGTTCTGCATGAGAGTAGCTGAGCTAACTTGCTTACGTTTGTTGCTAAGCAGCAGAGCCAAAGCATAATGCAAGAGAGTTAACATGAAGCATGTGTTCAATTGGGAGTTTTGGGTATATATGTAGTTTTAAAGTCACAACTGAGAAGAATGGTGAATTTATTAAACCATTATAATAACTTCTTGCTAATATCTATCATTTTATTTTATTTTATTTTATTTTAACAACTATCATTTTATTAGTGTTATATCGCAGTGGCAAACTGAATCTACAAGTAAAAATGTATTCACTCATGAATATTCATTACCATCGTAAGATAGACCTAATTTAAACACCTGTTTCAACTCATGACTTATTTTTTACAACTGAAATTATGTTTTTACAGTTAATACTACCAAATTGCTGGCACCGGTACTAGTATCAGTTCAAATGTGAATATTACCGAACCCAAGACTAAACACACATGCAATTAAAAATGATTTTTTTTTAGTTATCAATTAGGGTTGTTTATTTCCATAATATTTTTGAATTGGACAACTCCTGCATGGTGCCATATGTATTATCTCATGTAGTGAAGCCAGTGTAGACCAGATCAGATCAGATAAGGTCACCAAGCCATGCAGGACCATGTCAGATAAGATCAAACTAGAATAGAGCGTACCAGACGTTTTATTGATCCTATAGTTTTTATGGTGTCAGTTGGTCATGCTGGTCACGCTAGTGTTGCGTGTCCGATAGACACAATAAAGATAAATATTACCTCTTACAGATAATGTTTAATGTAATAAAATAACAAAAACCTTTTATTAATAATAATATAATTGTATTATTATTCTTAAGCCAGGGGATGCATTAGAACAGGAGACAAAATACATTAGTTTGCAAAATGCAACCATTGTGAAGTTCTTAAAAATGAATTTTCCCTGAAGCAAGCCTTGCGGCTTCGTGGCTGCATCCATGATAGACTATCACGTTTGGTGTGGTAGTTCGGGTAATTCACAGGCGCGTAGAGGTTCGAAAACCGAATTGCCTCCTACTGTGCAATCCGGCTATTTATACATCCGCGCTAAAATATCACGTTGAAAGTCATCAGTTTCCTTCTTATAGGACCCAGCTCCAAACCCAATTTTGATAATAGATTAACAGCTGTATTTTTTGTATCGCTCGATAAGAGTCTCACATTATCGCAGCGCGTTAACGCCGATAACGGCCCACCACTAATGTGTATATATATGTGTGTGTGTGTGTATAACAGCATTCAAATAATACATGCAAGTATTTTAAAGGATAACACTGACAATAATGTTTTTCATTTGTTTTTATCAACGCATTACCTAGCAAGACTAAACCATAAAGTACTGTCTGGTATAAAATAAAAATAAAAATAATGGACGTCAACTCCACTCTCCTCTGGTGTGACACGTCAAAAACTAGAGTTGACATTTTGCCTCTCTCTGCAGTGTTAATGCCTCGATGCCTCAAGGCCTCAATGTGCCATCGATCTGAGCCAGACGACCAGGCGTTCACATCCCTGTAAAAACACTCTGGGGATGGAGATGTAAAGCAATGTGCCATGTCGTGTTTGCTTTGTTAGCTCCCTAAGGCCTGGCCTCCCAGCTCCATTTATCAGGAATGTTTGCACAAGGGGGTAATTTGTAATATTCGCTTAGGGCTTTAGAGATAGAGCAGTGGGACAAAGGGTAGGAAGGAGATCAGCAGTTTGTTTTCTTTGGTCTGAACTGTAATGGAAGTTTTATTTTTCAGCATTATACTATTTGGCTTTTTTATGTTCACCTAGGCTACTTACAGTGATGATCATATAATTAAAAGAATAGCCCTGGAAAGTTGGGTTGGTAACAATGTTGAAAACAAATCACCGTAAGCTAAGTTGTTAAGTTTAGGTCAGAATGTACAGCTCTCCACTCTGTCAGTTATAAATGTTGTGATGTTAATGTTGTTGCAAGAGTGAATGGATTTCAATAAGACTGGCTTTGCTTTTCCATTTGGCACTGTGGGATCTGGACAGATGGTCAGAGTGATTCCCAGACATTTCTCCTTGAAGAGAGAGCTTTGCTATTAAAAGGTTAAGGCAAGGCTAATGTAGGCACTGAGCATGGCCTGTAAAATAAAACATCACTTGTCTTTTGTGTCCAATTTACTCTAATCACAGCAATATTCCATGGCATATTCATAATCCTTAATATTCACTATTGGCTTTCCTAATTATCTGATCTTGTTTTGGTGCACTGCCTACCCTCAGAACTGCTGATGTTCAGCACAAAGCACAGCACTGTTTCACTTTGCACCACTTCCTCTCAGACATGAAATAGTCTAGGTTTCTAGTGTGTCAAATTTGAATCTAGACCACTCATGATCACTGTGTGTTGCTTAAAAGCGGTGTATGTAAATGTTTTCAGTTTTTCACCCGTGCATATGACCAGCATTCATTTTGAATCTATACCATTCACTATGCACAGTCTCAATTTCGCTCGAAGGAAAATGTGTATGTAAAGATGGCATTTTTTTATTAAAGATACAGCAGTAGTATATTGTCACTTTGTTTTGGAAACACCTCTCTGTGTCTTTATTTGGTCGGGTCATTACATCTGCCTCTTTTTTGAAAGGCTGGAGTACACATTCTTGCAGCACTCTAGGTAACTGCACACTTACAATAATCATACAGATGAATCTACAGTGAACACTGGCATTATTATAGCCAAATAGAGCACAAGTGTAGGCATTTATGTGCCCATATGGTGTCGTAGAAAACAACACTTTTTCTCAAAGTCACAAAGTAACCTTTCCGACTGTGAAATGCAGAACAGTCATGGACTCTTAACTTGCAGGTGCTACAATATAAAACGATAGAGAGAGAATGAAAGAGAGGATAAAAAGCCTTTCCATCCCTGGAAGGTCAAGTAGACGGGCAACTTTACTGTATCTCCTGTCTTTGTCAGAATGGTTCTAGCAGAAATGCACAGAGCAGCAGTGTGATAGAAATCACAGAGGTAACGCTGGAGATAGATGAGGAGTGGGCTCTTATGGGAGTCGTTTTCCACACTATTGCTGGCCTATAGATTTATGTGAATCGGCCTCACTGTCTCCCTCCCTTTGATGAGATCCAATAGGTGGACATATGGCAAAGTAGTTGTAAGCGTCACCATCACCGAGAGTGTGTGCATATGTGCAATACGAAAAGTGTCAATATAAATGTATGTTTTTTGAAAGGTATTTCAGAAACATTTTATGGGATCATAACAATTTCCTGAGTGTGTTCTGATTCATCTCAAATCCATAACATTTGTATTAAGCATTTGATTTGGCTGTGCAGCAGCAGAGTGTTAGCAACAATCCAGGGTTAGGGGGGTATCTGATCCAGGCTTGGCTTGATTGTTGACAGAGCACAGCCCAGGCAAATGTCAAGCAGGATCAGACATACTCTTCTGTTGCTCCCTCCCGCACTCCGTCCATTCCTTTCACCATTGCTTTGTTATTGATTTAAGGCCAAATGTGGTCTCTGTAGATAGAGGCCTGGCTGGCTGGCAGGTGTGGATAGCTGTGATTTGAATAAAATACAATCCTAGTTCAAACAGCAGCATAAAAGCCCTGGGGCAGATCAATCACGCTCCTGCATCTGAGACACTGATGTCCAAACATATTGCAGTAGACAAATGTATGCGCCTGCTGAGATATTATGTCTACATAACAGACTATGGCTTTTAGAGGCATTTGTTTGCTACAAAAAACATTCCCATTTACGCGTTCCAGGGTTTTTTGTTCCACCTCTTCTCCTGATTTTCTTCTAGTCACATGTAAGTGAAAGAGTAGGAATGATTGTATTGCAATGCCAAAATGTTTTATATACAGTTTTGAACATGTGTTTATCCTTCAGATTCAAGGAATTTAAAAAAAGTAGTCAACTGGATTGAAAGCTATGCTCACATCAAATAGCATTGAATTTAAATCAGAATAAGCACGCAGCAATACATTACTACCAATCTCTAGATATCTGCATATGAGTGCAGAATCTGTAGGCAAGGGGAAAAGGTCTTGGTACCGGAAGTGTTTTTGTTTCCACTTCTTTTGTTGTCCGAGTAGGATTGGCCAATCACATTCAAGCAGTCTTTGGTTGCATCATGGTGAACAGTCCATGTGGAGAGCAAAAAGAAAATCTCTGGCAGAAATCTCTGTGATTTCTATTGGTGATTTTGCTTTTTAATTAGCTTTTTAATAATGTATCTGCATTTATATGCATATATCTGTTTATAGAGATTAGCCAAAATGTCATCTGGGCTGTCTCAAGTTGTTAATTAGACTGTAAACAGTGAACGGAAAACAGAAAAGGACGTCTTGGCCCGGATAGCTGTTATTCATATATTGGCCTGCTACATCGGAAGCCCCAAAATATTGTCCGTTGCCCAAGAGGCTAAATTGTCTTCAGACAGATATACTTTTGTGTCCAGAACGATATCAACAGTAGCAGGGTGAGGGGCTCTGAACCTCTGTGGGCCCTCTTCAGGAGTGCTGGTTGTTTTGGTTATGGTGTTACTGTCTAGTGAACAGAACCTCCTCCACCATCCTGTAGGCATCCCTCCACCTCCTGGGCCAGGTTGAGGCTTTGAAGACTAGCTGTTGAAATTCAGCAGACAGACACTTCCTCTGGGGAGCTGACATCATTAGAGCAGAGAGCAGATCCCAGCTCCTATTCGGCTTCAGCGAGGGAAAGGGAGAGACGAAGAAAGAGAGAGGAAGAGTGGAGGGCAGGTTTAAGCAATGCAAGGTCAAGATCGTGGCACAATTACCCTGGCAGCGCCATGCCCTGGGAGGCCAAAGCCCCTGACTTCTCACCCTGCCAAGGTCGCCCAGGCCGCTCCTCAAGACAATTAGCCTCCCAATATCCTCTTGTAATTTCTACATTCACCACTCACCTCCCTCTCACTTCCCCTTCTCGACCTCATCATGCTCTGCTAGGTAGTTCATATGCTGGGAGTCTGTGGCAATCATTTCCATACTGTGGACATTGTGTTTTCCACAACTCTATGTGTAAGTGTCTGCAAGTGTACTTTAGTGTTGCAGTGTGTTACTGCCATCAAGTGGTGCTGCAAAAGTTCCTCATGAGCGTGTTTGTACTGTCACCCTCATACACACACACACACACACACACACACACACACACACACACAAGCCCAAACAAAGCTCTGATACATGGAGTAGACAGAAGTGACACATTTAGTTTTCTTGGATGCTGGAAATGGCAGAGTGTCAGTCTGCATACTGTAATGTATGAGTGTTCGCTGCTGCAAGGGAGCGGCACATCGGGCAAAAACAGAAAAACACAACAGCAAGACAGCCAGTTGTGAATGTGGGTCATCTTTGGTTTTCTTCATGGCCTTATTGTAAGACGTCATGTTCACAGCGACATTTTGAGGCTGTGCTGTACTGAAAAAAATCTGGGTAGCATGTAGTGTAACTGGTTTCTTGGATTTTGGTATCCAATATGAAAATGGATGTTAAATAATTTCAAAATATCTTCCCATGTTGAGGCTGTTGTTAAAAAATACAAAATCTGCAGGACAACTGAGTTGCCAAATAAATAAAAAAAATCAAAGGCTGTCCAAATAGTCCAAACAGATGTACGATGTGAAAACAGACAATATATATATATATAAATATATAATATCTTTCCACTCCGGGAGTTGAATATTCTCATTAGCTAAATTTTGTCTATCCATGGAAAATAACAAATACCATACAAATTAATACATTTTTGAGATGTATGATTTAATGAAAACAGCTAATGACATTAGTTAATCCCACTACACACCTGAGACTAAACCACCATTTAATTAAGCCATATTAACTTCTCACACTGTGGCACAGATTTACAGTTAGACTTTGTTTATCCCCCTGACTGTTTCATTTGTTCTCAGTCATGGGGGGACACAGGAAACAGCTTCTTCTGCTTTGCCAATTAGAATACACAGTGAATCCCACTGTAAGCTTATTAAATCACTATTATCCTTATTAACACAATGGACATGATCCTCTTCTACCAACTGCATCCTCATTTTATGTAGTGTACATCGTGACAAGGAGCGGCTGTCAGATCATCTTACGTTGTGAATATGCTCGCACAGACGTACACGCACACAAGACACACATTTGTGCGCAGACACTCCCAGATAGTGGGGCTCAAATCCCAGCACATGTCAGCATTTTGAGGGATCATATAGATGCAAATGCAGTCGTGTAATTGCACAAGCAGTAGATTTGCGCTCCCCAGGCTGGATGCTGTCATGTCAACGGGTGATTCCATCTGCTTTTCATCGTTTCCTTTTTTTTTTTTTTCTTCCAAGGCCTGATTTCCATACCAAGCCAAAGCTTTACAGTCCTCTCATCTTATCTGCTTTCCTTCTCCTTCCTTCACCATCTCCTCAATCCCTTCCACCAACTAGTCTCTTCTGGTCCAAGCAGTAGTGATGGAACTGACTGCAAAGAGGCAGATTCCACAACTAAACACCTAAATGACAGGAAGGAGGCCTCCTGCCTAGTTTTCCCTCTTCCCTTCTTTCTTTTCCTGAAGTTTGTGACATCAGATTCCCCACATTCACCCAATTTGAACTATCCCTGTGTCACTTCTTCCATATGTGACATGTGCAAACTCTTTTCATATATGCACAATTCAGTTTTGTGAGGGGAATCCATACATTTTTTTCATCCCGCCTCCTCTCATTTTAATAATCTCCATTGGCTGGCCTCCCTAATTCTCAGCAGCCTTCATATTTTTGCATGTCAGGTGCATGCTTTTAACATCTGGTCTTATAAGGATTTAAAACATTCCTTATGCATGAGATAGATAACAAAATTAGATATAAAACTGTTGTTTGAATGAAAGACACATGCTTGTTGAAAAATATATTTATCTTCAGCATCATAGTTTGGACTAAAAATATGCTAAAAAAAAATAAAAATAAAATAAAACTCTACTTGTGAAAAATAAAGAAACAAAATCCTCAAAGTTCTTACAAGCTATTCAAAAGGTTAAACAGAATACAGGAAGCAGGAATGTGTGACTATAACAGGTGAAAAAAAGGCTGGTAAGCACTGAGAATGCTAAATGCTATTTAATACCAGCTGGAATCATTTTGCCCACAAAACAGCATTTGATGTGAACCAGGCTTTGCAAGTTTGTACATTGCAGGAAGCAACTTGATGATTTTTCACCCCACCAATAACAACTTTATCAAATCAGATTTCATCGCCACATAAGCAGAAAGCTAAAGACAATATGAGAACCTGTTATTGATATCAGAATAGAAACATAGTTGTTAACATGCAGGTTAACATGTTAGCCTTAGCGCTAGTTAACATGCTAAAATCCAGTAGTTGTTAACATGCTAGCCTTCATGCAGGTAAGCTCATAAAATACACCATAGTTTAGTTGAGTAAAGACTGGCAAGATATCTTATTTACTCATACAATATATTGACTCATATTTACTTTTCAAACACAGATGTGACTAATAACATTGATAATAGCTGCAAGGGTGCCGGTGCAGCCCCCAGGCATGATGGCTAACTACACACATATCATGTGACAAGACAAAATGCTATGAAAAAAGGCATAAATAAATTAGCATCTGTAAAGCTGAAACTTAGAAGTCCTAAAGTAGTCATAAACTACAAAGAATGAACCCTCGTTCAGAGTAAGTCATTCTGTACTGAGCGTTAAAGCCTGACGGGGCCACTAGTGGGGATATAGGGGGCATTAAAGAAGAAAGGAGCTTTTCAGGAGTGCAGTACCTGCAAGTCTGCATGTTAACATTACATTGATCCATCAACTGCACTATAGAAACACTTGTAAGATTCAGGCTTTTACACAGTGTGTGTTGAAAATATAGATATGGTCAGTATATACATGGGGGTATAGAAATGACCATTTACAAACAGACACATTACATTTTAGCACATACATAATTTCCATACATTGAAACATTCCAAAACATACACACATAGAAAAATGCATGTGAGTATGCCAGTAGACATACACACACTTTATATGCGCTCAATCCTACCTCGCCATCCCCTCTAACACATAACACTTCCTCTGAAATTCACTGGCAGTGTGTGCTGTGCAGGCATGAGATAACGTCCCAGAAGTTTTCCAAGGGCAGGACGAGTACTCAGACATCAGAGGGAAGCTGCGTCGAGCCGAAGCTGATTCATTACATGTGTTGCATCTGCCTCCTATTAAAAAGCCCAGAGCATTCTGGCTGTCTCTCCTGGTCTCTCTCCCTCTCTCTGACTGCAACACTACCTCCTAAATCTGTGCCTAGACCTCATCTCTGTCTCTCTAAAACTCCATCTTCCTGTCTCTTTCCTCTCAGCTCCTCACTAAGTCTTGCATATTAGCTCTAGCATGCGGTACTGTACTAGTACTGTCTCAAAGGCCAATGCAAATATTTTTGGAAGATTGTACATATATTGAACAAATTTTAAAATCAGTCTATGCTATAAAAGGAAAATCTAAAAATAGTATTTTCTATACTAAGTTTCTTGTCAGTGTGGAAAAAAACAATTTAGACCATGGCATCATTCGACAATAAAAGCAGTTATTTTTCACTTTATTGTTTCATAGCGAGCTAAAAATCAACCTCTGTATCAGTGATCTCCTTGCTTTGAAGTTTGAGTTTCTGCTAGTGTCTTTGGTTGGTACATCAACTTTGTTTTTGCTATTGATGCTCATGTTAACTAGAGCCTGGTGGATATGCTGGCATGACTGATCGATCAATTATCAATCAATTTTCGTTTATCTCATGTCTATTGGTGTTGGCATATGATAAGATACACAAAGACACTATGCCATGTCCATCAATTAAGAAATGGATATATATGTCATATAGCCATTTTTTAATCATATATATTGTTTTAATCGCTGACTGACACTGACGTTAAAAATAATGTAACGATTTAAAGACCTCTTTTGTCATTTTGTTCTTGATTCACAAAAAGAATAAAAACAGGAAAACATTACCATATTCAAAATCTTGTGTTTAGTTACTCTTGATCATTCATCGATTGCTTAATTGTCAGCACTAAGGCAATAACATATTGATTAGGAAACACTGCACGATTTTACTCAGACATCCCATTAAAGAGCCATTTCCTGACTTGACCGAAGAACACAGTCTAAAGTTTGATAGATTGGAAGTTTCAGACTGTTCTTCATCTCGCATTTTTTTAATGACTTGCTCATTTCCTTTACCCCACAATCTCATCTTCAGTGTTTTAATTATGTCGGGGTGAATGATAGCTAGTTTTAAGGTGTGTGTGTGTGTGTGTGTGTGTGTGTGTTTGGTTGACTTGTTAAAAGGGGCCTTTTTGCAGCCTGTACGTCGGCTTCGGCTGATAATTATTTCAGATTACATTAGAGGAAATTAAACATTTCTTAAAGTACGTGTGAGGGTGACAAAGTTATCAAGTGTAGTTGCAGGAGAGAGTGCGAATGTTGCACTTCCAAAAATGTATTTTTTTTCCAACTGCTAATAAGATCATTTTTAAGTGTTAAAAGATAATTAATGGTGTTACAGCAGTTGAGTAGAACTGGAGCGTCTAGTACGCGAATCAGTGGTACACACTGGTCAATGAGGAAAGTAATTGGTGGCGATATATAAATAAATTGTCAAATCCAAAGTGATATGCCAGAAACAAATTAATTATCACTTACACAAACGTGATGTGTGAAGTAGTCTAAAATCGGGTTTGGGCTGATACTAGTGACTGGAATCCAGTGTTGTATTGATATAAACTATCTGAACTATCTTAAAGAAATAATTATGTCCTATGACTTTCTGTATCGCATTAACTACATCTGTCTATTATTTACAGAGAGCAGCATCTTCTTTGATATTTAGACAACTTCTGAGTTTCATGTTGTGAATATCTTTGAGTAGTCAGACATTATGTCATTTCTACATCTGTTTGGGCCGCTGATCTGCCCCACCAGCAGACTCTTATCAGCTGATAAAAGTGTTTATGCCAGCCTTATCTCTGTCCATTTGAGGGTTATGGAGTTGAGACTCATAACTGATAAATCTTTTCCACATGAAACTGTTGCTGAATCCGTGATTGATGCTGCATACCTACAGCTATTATGGTCACAGTGTTACACTTTGACCTGCATGTAGGAGGCACATTTTATCTCACACTTTCAGACATCTAAAAGATACAATCAGTAATTTGGTTGAAATATTACTACTGTCACAAGAAAAAAAAAACATAGATTAGTTTTAATGCTTTACTCTTTCTCGAAGGGTCTATGGTATTTTTTTTATCTTTTATTTGCTGGAAATGTATTACAATGACCCACAATCGTAACTACTTATTACCTGATTAATAAGCTAAGCAGTTACTCATTTTTCTAATAAGCATTAAATAGTTTTTTTTTTCTACAAGTGTTATAGTTAAAATCAGTAGCATTGCTTTGTTAATATAGATATTGATACATGATGATGAAGGTCATGAAGTTGTATGTAAACAATATTAATTAGAAAAGAACATGCAAATATCTTTCACAAATTAGCAAGTGAAATGAAATGCATTCCTACACATTCAAATTTATTTTAAGATTTTAAGACTCATTTTCTACTGCAGGTATTCAGGGGGTGAAACTATACATAGTATATGGAGTATTTTGTCTTTTTTCCATGCCTCCCCATTGCCTTGAAAACACTCTTTCTGATATATTTACAGCATTGAGAGGTACAGCAGCATGCACTTGAAAATGAGTGAATAAATTATTCTCTCGCATACTCTCCAAAAGGTTTTGCTGACCACTAAGTGCAAATGTGGCATTTCCAGTGGCATGTGCTAAATCCTAAAGTTGTTTTACTGTGACTTTGAATGTGCTCTCTTTTTTGAAAGCCAAAGTGAACTTTGACTTGCAAATAATCATGTTGAGTTAAAAAAAAATAAAAAATACAACTTCCAAAGTGAACATCATTTGAATTTTGTTAGCATGCATAAATCTTTTGCAAAAAGCACTCACTGCTTTCAGCACTTTATGATAGTGTGCACAAAAATCAAAGCCGAGTATTTCTTGCAAAGCAACAACAGAGCAGGAAGATCTGCATAATGTTGGTTCCAACCAGGAAGAGTAAAACACAGATCCACAGCATCGCTCCTTTGCTTTCCTTGCAATAACATCATTAGCATTTTGACATCATCAGTCCTATTGTTGTTGGTAGCTCTGAGAAATGCTTGCCTTGTAGTGGGAGTTGGAAAGGAGAGAAGGGGGCTGGGATGTTGCTGCTGTAAGGCCTTGCGCTTATCAGTGCAGGGCAGATACTGTTCCTATGGTGCTGCTGACAGGTGTGTGTGTGTGTGTGTGTGTGTGTGTGTGTGTGTGTGTGTGTGTGTGTGTTGCGGTTGTCAGTGGACCCTCGGGACAGGTCCTGAGGGGTGCGCTTGTATTTGGGAGCAGGTGCACCCTTTCCTCCCGCCCCCTTACTCCTCTCTTGCCTTGTTCCATCACTCCCCCAGGAGGCATATGGTGAGAATGATTGGAGAGACCTGGGGCCCGCAGGGAGTGCTCCTCTCCCCAGTTCATATGTTCCAGACAGGGCCCTGCGGGACACTCAGGCTCTCCTGAGGTCCCTGTTAGATGTGAATCAGGCTGAGGATACGGCTTTGTGGTGGCCACCCCAGTTAGTTTTACACTATGCAGCATTCTACATCACAATTTTATGCACGGGACAATAGGTCACGCCCACTAATTTGTTTGCGCTATTCAGCAGTTGTACTCAGGTGTTTCAGGTCCTTTTATTGTGCCGACTCTTGTCATGTCCTGGTGTTATTGCTTGAAATAGAAACACCATCCTGATATGATTTCACAGGCTCATATTTATGAACCAGCTTACAAATGTGTTTTGAGTGCACTAGGAGAGAGTTATGGGGGCATTTTAGGCCTTCTATAATATGTGTACCCCATTTTATGTGGTCATTTATTATAAGACGAGCACTATGAATAATGTATGATTAAAAGGCGTAATGGATACACTGGGACTCGTCAAAATAAAAGCAAAAATCCATTTGCTCTCCCTGTAGTAAATCCACTCGCTTGTCCTTGGGCTAATTTCCAACTTGGGACTTGGTTGGGGAGTGAGTGCATGTCTTGATAGTGATTTCAGTGAAGGGAGGTGTTGGTGGTTCTGTAAAGTGAGAGAAAGAGAGAGAGGGAAAAGAGGGGGAAGGAGGAAGAAAAGTGAAATGAGACAAGGATGAGGAACAAAGCCAAGAACACCTATCCCCCCATCTCACACTATGCCTGACTCTCTGTCTCTCCTTCCCTCTCTCCCGTCTCTGTCTCTCACCATCTTATAGCTCCTTCCCCTGCCTCTGAGCAGCTGCCACTTCTGAGCCTGAAGAAAATGAAGGCAGATGAATCAATTTGGCCTGTGGCCCTAAAGTGCACTTGTCTGCACCCAAGCCTGGGCAGGGGGGATAATGAGCCGATAGATTGAGCCGGTGCCGGAGCCCAGCACTGAGCACTGAGGTGTCTCCGCCCGCCGCACCACTGGGCCCCCTCACACACACACACACATACATATACACACTGCTGATGATTCCCTGAGCAGCAGTAGCAGCCTGTCGCTGGGTTAATGGGGGTGAGGGTCCTTTGCGCAGGACACTTTTCAGAACAAATTAGAGGAAGGATCTGTATCCGTCCCCTTCAGCCCTCCCTTCCCTGTACTGCCCCTCGTCTCCTCCCCGCCCTGTGCATGGGAAGCCCAGAGAGAAGATTGGAGTGTGGTAGCGCGCAGCAGAAGCGCATCAAGGCAGCTAGAAAGGAAGGAGCGGGTGGGGGGCAAGGTCCAAGATCCAAGGGTAATAAGGATTGACGCTGGGACAAGGCTGAGGCACAGTCTCCCTTAGCGCTGTTGACAGGTGACGGCAGGCTAGGGAGAGACGAGGCAGAGTCAGAGGATCTGGAACTAGGAAAGGAAAAGCGAGGTCAGGACTAACAGCTTCTTTTATTCAGGGAGGGAAAAGGTGGGAGACCGCACAGCTATCCATTGAACCCCCCAACCCCCTTCACCTTGCAGGAGGAGGGAGGAGGATCAAAGGAGCAGGACAACAAAGCATCAACCGACAGCCTCTAGGCAGCTCCCTGCTGACAGGCTGCAGATTGATGGACACTGCAAGGAGGGTGAGAAAGAGTGAAAAGGAAAGGGAAGTTAGCCAAGCCTAGCATGAACTGATGTGAACCACTTCTCTGTCAATGACTTGACTAGCCCTTTCTAAGCAGGGGGGCTTGTGACTTTACCCAGGGTTAGAGTAGTATAAATGAGCAGACCCAAGTCGGCACTACTCAACTTGGGGGGAAATTAAGATGCTGGAGGGCCCTTTGAAGATAATTAAAGAGCACAGAGCGGTAGCCTCTAGAGACGGACTGCAGACATGTTCAATACCGAGACTAATGGAGCTAATTTCCAGTACATTATTCATGTAAAATACAGGCCCTTACTTAGCTATGTTTTCTTTCTATGCACCTTCTATCGTCTTTAGGCAAACCACAACCTCACCACACACAACCACATTCCGTTGTTGCTTCAACCTGATTACTCTTGTCCATTACTGCATGGATGAAACTTCCGATGTAAACAAACTTAATCCACACACAAAAAAATCCCAGAAACTGCAGCTCCTTAAAACAGCCAGGTGGCCAAAAACCCTCTTCCCCAGGCTACCCAAAGTGCTTTTTTAGGCATTACCTCAAGCATAGTGGAAAGGCATTATAACCCTGAACTGTGTCACCACTTGCAGCCAGTCACATCTTAGTAGAAATTAGCCCCACCCTCAAGCTCAGTAACTCGTTTTTTAACATTAATGAGTAGACAAGAAAGAAAAAAACAACACATGAAAGCTGTACAGTTGGGAGCTTAGGGACAATTAAACACCCCCCTAGACAGGAAATTAGTCCCTGTCTTAATCACAGGCAGTCAGGGTTGCCAGTCTTTTGTCGGAGTTGGTGAATTCCTGCCTAGATCAATTGCTCTCCTGTCCCGTTGAACAGCGGCTTGGGGAACGGTTGTTGCACACAGCATCATTAACCTAGGTGGCTAATTAGACGCTGTGCTCTGATCAATAGCCAAGTTGATTGCTGACTGGGTAATGTAGCCACAGGCCCCAGAGGAGATGGAAACACTTTGTGCACCTTCAGGAATTTGTCAGCTACACTGATGCTGGGTAAACAAAGTAATCAACAGCTGCACTTGACGGCGACGTGATGCCAACTGTACCTCGGTGCTCTGTATCTGACTCCCTGCCTGCCTGCCAAGGAAGATTGCTCTCTTTGTGCTTTCCTTGAGAGAAGGGAATCAAAAAGGCCACCGTCTATTTTGAGATTCAAGGAGTGATTAGGCTGACAGCTAGTCGAGAGAGAGAGCGAGAGAGGCAGAGGGAGAGGCGGGTAGAGGTGGAAGTCAAACCTGATTAGGCCCACCTGCCAGGTCTCTCTTCCTTCCATTTCTACACCCTGATTGCTTGGCGGCAGCTCCCTCCTCTTCTCTGCCATACTCACCCCACCCCACCCCCGCCCTGTCACTGTTGACCTCAGCGCACTGTTAATGCCCCTTGGCCAATCAGCATGCTTGCCCTGGCGGTGGCAGGGTAATTAAAAAGGAATTGTGTCTACTTGGCATGTGAGCTGGTGGGCACAAGGGTAGACAAACACTCTCTCTGCCGCTATGCCTCCCTCCTTTTCTCCCAGCCAGGTGGTAGCGTACAGGACCTGTCAGATTAGCTGATGACCCTTTTAATTCTAGCCCAGCCGGGGGCCATAATTGATATTTACTGGGAAAGGTTAATTGTAGCAGTGATCTGCTTAAATTACAGTGGAGATCAGGAGACCAGGGCCAGCCAAGGCGAGTGCCGCCAGGGGAGCTGCTACATGCAAACTGCTAGTCAAATGGATTACACCCCACGGCCATTGCCACTGTACTCCAAGGTGGGGAAGCAGCATGGGACAATGTGATTGGTTGGTGCTTCACCAGCACAGTCTTCCTTGCTGAGCTTGCCAACCTCCCATCTGGCTGAGAATTTGGAGTAATGCCAGCTGTGGGTCTGGACGGGCTGTAATAAAACAAGCCATCCATGTTGGCATTAGGGTTAGTATGATGTGAGTGGCTGAACGCAACTACTAACATTTGTACATTTAAGCTGCTGATAACTGATCTTTTGTGCCAGTATTTAATATTCTTCTGAACATTTTTAAGATCATAAAGCTGTATAAATTATATAAAAATTAAAGCATACTCTAAAGTATTGTATCCGTAAAGGTGGAAGTGTGTATATCGTTATTATTGTCTACTCACAATTGATGCTCCATGTTTTTTGTTTTCGCTCTTTTTTACTGACCTCAATGAGTCGTTTCTGGCCTTGCAAATGTAATGAATGTGCATGAACTGTGAGGCAATGGAGTGGATGCAGAGTTTAGACAGAATTCAGCAGTGGATCCAGATTTTGTACTGATCTGTGCAGTCACGTTATATAATTTTTTTATACTGTATGTAGGCCAAGGCTAAGATAAGCACACAATACAAACTTGTAGCTACAGTATTGTAGCCTGATGCTTGAGTCAGTCTGTTCATGTCATATAGATATACTTAATTATTATCATATGTACAAAACCTGTTAAGGATGGAATCTCCATCATAACTGAGGTGGATATTGGAAAATATATATATGAAAAAAATATCTCAGCTGGATTTACTACAGTATTGTTGTTGTATTAATGTTGCAGGCTGGTATCACTAGTAGCAGGAGAGTAGGGTTTGGTGGTGCAGGTGTTTTGCTGCAGCCACTTCTGCTTTGCATTTAACCAAAGTGCAAACTGGCACTGACCTGCAAGGCACCACACCAACTTTGCGTTTCCCTCAGATGAAGAGGATCGTGACCCATTGAAAGTTAGTTGAAACCATTGTAGTTATGCTGTATTGTTATCCATAGCTGCCTAATGTGTGGACTTGTCTATGGATCACAGAGAGTGGCAGGAAATAACATGGCATCTATAACTTAAATCTGTTCCACTTGGTTGAAATATTTTGTCCTACTGATGATATTGTTTTGTAATGGGATTTAATACAATGTCTTAACTTTTGATATAAAATCAGTCCTCGGTGGCTGTGTCATGTTTAAAGCCAGTACATCATATATAATTACATATGATTATTATAAATGTTGTCTATTAGATATTGAATATAGCCAACAAACTCAAACCTATGAATCTGTCATGTCATCTGTTATGTATGTATCCTATATGTATACATGAGCAACTGAATGCATCTGTATCATAGTGTAACTTTGGCAAACATTTGGTTTCACAGTAATGTAAAGTGTGTCTTTGTTAAATTGGCAAACCAACACTGCCATCTTTTAATATACATTTTATACATCTTTTTGCCATTTTATTAAAGTATTAAACCACTCTGCAGTGATATTGGGGCATTTATACAATTATTATATTATATAATTTATACCTCTCCAAAAAGTGACAATACATTACTACTTCTGCTTCTCATGATATACATATTACTTATTTGTCAATGTAGCAGTTTGATATGAGATAGGATGATGAAGATGTTTTCTTCTGTTCCTGTGTCCCCTGCAGATCAAACCTTTGGCACTACGTCCAGTCAAAGTCAGCGAAGACGAGACAGTGCAGGAGCTCAGCCGACCGCACAGGAGCAACTCCAAGGAGCAGCTCAGTGAGGTGAGACCTCGGCCGAGACTTCCGTTTTTCACAGACTTCCTACAGAGAGCCCAGCTATCCACTTTCACAGGCCAAGGCAGGGGACCTCTGAGGTGGGATATAGAGAGTGGGCAGGCGACAGCAACACTGAGACTGAGATCAGAGGGCAGCTGGTGCAGCAGCTCCTGCTGTTTCCAGCTCTCACCTCATAAATCCCCTGTGCATTGGGGGAAAAGACTGGTTGGCTGGCAGCTCATAGACAGGAATGATTAGGCTGCTCACACAGCATCACCTAGTTGGCCTGGCATTATTTAAACCGTGGCGCAGTTAAATGTAGACATGACCTAACGCGGTTCAACCAGGTGTGGACCGACCTCAACGACCCCAGAATGGAATGAGTTAAAAATACTGTTCCAATTATCTCTGCACTGGCATCCATATGCCAGCCCATTTAGAGGATGAATAGGTGGCAAAGGAAAATGGAGGCCAGTCATTGGTTCAGCATAAGGGATGAAATAATGCAATTTAGATACAGGCGAAGTAATGAGAATTTATGCAAAATCCCAAGCGGCTCATTTTAAATAAATGTAGAAATATGCTTCCTAACTAATGCCTGTCAAGCAGGCCTCCCAAACCTAACTAAATTCAATCAGACTGTTCATTTAGCTGACGAAAGCAGGAGGAGAAAGAGAGGGGAAGAAAAATATGCAAACTTCCTTTTCCAGCAGGGGTAAAATGATGGAAAGAAAAAGATTTTAATGAACTTATTAAATACATTGTTTTAAGCTATTCAGCATTCCAATTGAAATCCCCCCCTCATTTAAAAAAAAAAACCTCGCCCAACCTAATTTTTTCCATCTTCATCCTTTTTTTTCTAAGCCTCGCTGCTCTGTTTCTCTCATGCACAACCCACCCCACCCACCCCCCTTTCCCTCACACTATTTCTCTTGAATTTGTGTAAAAGGATGTCTTTTAATGAAAAAGTCAGGAGGAAGAAGCGGGCTTGTCAGATAAAAGACCGACGCCAGTTGACAGCTCTGACAGGGATATACAACAAGAATGAGAAGGAGGGGGCACAAATGAGGAGGGTGGTAGAGTGAGGGTGGAAGTGATGGGCTTGGTGAGGGAGGGTACTGTTGAAAATTGCATGCTGTAATCGCCAACGGTGTTAGATGTGGCATGTCTCTCTAATCTTCGGCCAAATAAATGGCGCACAGACACCGATCGTTGTAGCTATGCCATCCATATCTCTCCATCTTTCTCCCTCTGCCTGTCTTGCTATGTCTCTGTCTGTCTCTCTCTCTCTGTTGGCTTTTATTTTCCACTAAGTGAAGGCCATGATACACACAGCAAGAATTTTTTCCAACACTATGTCACTGTCTTTCCTGTATTTCTTATTTTTTTCAGCGCCATGAAATCTCCGCCACCGCACTGAGAGCTCTGCTAATTTTCGTAAAACATGCTTCACCACATCAAAGTGGCTCCGCAGCTTTAAGAGGTCTTAACTAATGATGCCGCGTCGGCAACGAGTAAAATGGATTTCTCTTGTCTTGCCGCCAAAGGAAATAGAGACAAATGCGACATGCGGACGCACCCGCCTGCCTGCCTGTAAAAACAGTCATGCATCAATTTGGGAGCAGGGAGTAAGAAAAAAAAATGCAGGGGATGCTATTTGTTCATTGCCACGGTTGGGTCTTTATCTGTTTATTTTGACTAGGTAATTGTGCCTGTGGTGCAGTGGTGCCCCGGCACTAAGCCACACAGGGATTAGGGAAATGTGAGGTGGTGGAGGGGGTGGGTTCTGCTGTATCTGGGTCCTGCGGAGGAGGAGGTCGACAGTTGTGGTGCTGTCTACCACCCTTCTGTATCCACCCACACCCACCCACATATACCTAAACCCACCCACCTACCTGATTTTCCTGCCACAGAGGGCATCGATGCTTGCATCCCTTGAGTCATCACGCTCCAACGCTCTCAATGGCCTGCCTCTCCCTGCGACAACAAAAACCAATAGTCTGGGTTGGGAAAAGATGGACTGGACCCTCCCTTCTTGTCGCCATGTTTTTCTTTTTACTTTTTTTCTTTGTTTTTTTTTTTTTTTTGTTTTTTTTTTTGTGGAGTGGAGGAGGGGGCATGGAAATGGGGAGAGGATTAGGGGGCGGATTTAGCAACATTTCTCTTCTCTGGAGCTGTTTAGTTAACCCTTAAATGCCGCCAGCATCCGCCCCATCCCTTTTGCCACCAACCACCATAATCACCACACACACACACAAACACACATTCGTCCTACCCCCCTCCCCCCTACTCCCTCTCTGGGGCGGGTTCTTAAATCCTTTTGAAGTCCTAAGCGCTGCAGAAATCCATTGAGAGCCATGTATAATGGCTTTTAAGAGAGAGTGTTTAGCTGTATGCCGACCCTATGGCTTATGAACCGCTGCCGTTTTAATGGATCCCCCCTTTCCCTCCCCTCTTTTCCTCCCTTCACCAGCACTAAATCCAATGGATTGTCCCTCATTATCATTTAAATAAGCCTCTCTTTCTACTCAGAATGCTCCAAGTTGAATGAACTCTACATAGTAAGGCTAATTCCAAATGGCCTTGGCCTCCCACCACCTATGCACATATGCACTCTCGCACACAAACACATACATTCACAACATGTATACACATAGACAACAGACCACATTCCCACTGAAACACATTTTTGGCCCTTTTGTGTCCACAAATTTTGCCTTCTGTGCAGTTTTTGGTTCCCTTCTTCTTTGGCCTTCTCCCTAGTTGTGGTAGTGAAGAGACCAGAGAGGTTGAGCAGAGCGGGAATAGCCTTTTGATTCCCGCAGAGCGTGCTTTCCGGTTCGCGGCAGGGCTCCCTCCCGAATCGTCACCACAGGAGCCGTCCTGCGAAATCAGAGGGGCACACAGGCGTTGATGAGGGCTGAGGCCTAGAGCAGGTGTGGGAGAATGGATGAGGGACACTGGGAGGGTGCAAAATAAGGGAAGCAGTCGTGGTGAAGGTATGGGGGAGGTCGTTTGGATTGAAGGTGGACCTATGGATAAAATTGGTCTAGCAGAAAAGTCCCCTCCAGAGACCAGGGGGGGAGAAATTGCCAATCTAGACAGAGAAATAAAAGCAGTGAAAAGTGGAAGTGGAGGGAGGGATTTAGAGATTGGTATTCGTGCTGGGCACTGACAGACAGAGCCAGAGAACAGAACAAAACCCAGTCTTTTCTGTCTCCATCCTGCTCTTGTTCAGCATTTAGAGGACTCCATTAGAAAACACAGGAGGTGCTGGATCGGCCAAATCACCTCTCTAAAACCCTGAAGAGATATTTATCCTCAGTACAAAAGGGGTTGATATAACAGGATGAATAATGTTTGGTTTGGTTACAAAATTGAATAATCACCATTTTAAAATGTTCATATTCAAATATATATATATATATATATATATGATTGTAAATGTAACATCACCAACCATACATTGTCCTTTCTTTATGCTTTTATGCAGCCTTAAACTGGCTATTGTGGATCATCTTAATTATAATTTTAACAAATAATTATGGTTTTTCACAGTGTTTTTCTAAGACGGCTCAAATAATTCTCTCAGTTGGACGTGAGTGATTGTGTTTAGAGGGGGTGCCACCCGGCTATCTCCGTGGTAGAGGCCAGAATGTATGGGAGTAGTGTGCAGGTGTGGAGTACATGGCGGGGCGGGTAAAAGGTTAACGTGAATATTGATATTAAAACGGCGCTGCTTCATCATGTCTGTGTCAGCGAGTGAAACGCTCCTTAAAGGTCATCCCTGTTCTCCTCTCTCTCCCTGCAGAGTTCCGCTCACTCGCTGTCAGGCCACGGCTACTCGGTAAGTGACATTTTCATGCTTCATAGCTTTACGACAGAATTACAATCTCCAACGACCCGCTTTATGGCCCCAGCACTCGACATTTTAATTATGTTAAATAGAGTAATGGAGAAATCATGATATTAGGAACATTAATTCTGGCTGACTGACTGATTAAATTGCAGGAAGGTGTCCTGCGCTACCTTGGCAAAGAGAGCCTTGTTTTATTGGCATCGATCAGCGCCATTCGCTGGTGCTGCAATTTGGCTGTCAGAGTTTTATGTCTTCCTCCAGTGACTGTCAATGGAGGATCTTTTTGCTCACACATCAGACAATATGCCTAAAAGCCTTTTTATAAGTGCCTGCATATATATACAATAAATACAATTTCTTACCACAGAAATGCGTGTGCATTTACATGTTCAAGAAAATCCATAGCAGTTAAACATGTCTGGTGATTTGTTGGAAACAACTGACATGTGCAGCATTAGGAGGCAGTGGGATGTTATTTCATCATAGAACATGTACAGTGTTGTTCAAGGTAAATGTGCCCAAGAGGAATATTTAGTGATGCCTTGAAAACCGTCAGTCCAATCCTTTCAAACATACACTATCTCACAAATTATCAGAGCAGAACTATTTTTATCCCTTGAAAGCATCTGTTGCCTTGCCCCAGTGCGTTTTCGAACCATAAATTTGCGCTCTTTCCCTCCCATTGTGTCAATGATGTGTCTAGTCTCTGGGTAATAGAGACAGCGGTCGTCCTTTATGTCCTTTGCTTAAAGGGGAACTCATAAGAGGAACATTCTTTAAAGTGTGCTACTTTTAGCTGATGAGTGGCATATGGCAGTTCTTATTTCAGCTTGGAAGCAATCATCCAGACAAACAAAACAACTATAAATGGTTTGTCATCGTTAATCTGCCTCAAAGGACTGCAGTTAAAGCGCTGAACAAAGCTTAACTTCAAAAGACATTGATCTCTGTGCATTTTTTTTAAAATTTTGTTTAAATAGAACATGTCACATTCCTATTCCCCAGTGGCTGCATGCTCACAGATGGATGAAAACAAACAAGACCTTCCAAAAAAGCATGTGGAGCCCTTTGGCTCAAGCTGTCAGTTTGAGTCGGCATAGAACGAGGCCTCCTCTTTATCTGAAAGGAGGAAGGGGGAGTCATAGGGAGAGCGCAGAAATGGATGTAGAAGGGACTTGGTGAGTGGTGGAGTGGGGGCGGGGGCATTGTGCAAGCATAGTCCAGTAATGAGGGCAGGAAGTTTCATGTTGTCTGGCTCCCCTTTCTGGCTATCCAATGGTGCTATCTACAGTGTTTGTAGCCTCTGGGCACCTCCTGGGTGCTGAGTTCTGACTCTCAATCTGCTCTGCTGCCGGGCCCGCTTGATTTCTGGGGTCTCCTTATCTGTAGGTGCTTCGAGGCTTTACAGTATGATTGTTTCGGGGGGCATGGGGCGTGGGGTCAGGGGGCTCCAGGGAACTGCTAGGCAGAGGCTCAGTGAGCCAGGGGCTGGATAGTGTGTTATGGCTGGAGGAAGATGAAGAGAGAGGCTATGTACGGTATGTGGGTGGAGGCCTGTTGATGAGGTGGGTGGTAGGGGGGTTGGGAAGGTCAACGAGGCAGGCAGTACCACTGGCTGGCAACCGCATGGATGAGGCTATCTGCAGGTTGACCCCTGGCACTGATCGCCATCTACTGCTCTGCCTCTCCACAAACAATCAAAAAATCAAGCTGATGGATGGGGGCTTGTTATCTGTCACAAGGCCCTAAGAGATAGAAAAAACAATCTCTCCCGGCAGTTTTCTGCTTTTATGGGGGGTTACGCCTTTTCTTGTTTATGCTTCCATATGCCTTTCTTATATGGCCTGCCAGGCTTGAATGGCCTCATTTGAATGGTTTACACAAGAATGTAAAGGATGTTTTGGGGCTTTAGTGCCAGACACATGAAAAGGGAAAAATGGAGCAGGCGGTGTTTTGTGCTCAGAAATACCTCTCTTAAAATGCTTACATAGAGAATACATAGTCAACTTTAGTTTAATTAATCTAAAAGTGAAAAAATGTTGCACTTACAAATATACACTATAATCACAGATTCTGCAGAAACATGTATCCTCATCATTCTATTATACTTTGTTTTTGTTTCATCTCATGTTCTTCACTTTCCTTTTTAAAAGGCAAAGCTAATAGAGAGACTTCAAAAAACGATTTGCTAAAAACTAATAACTAATATTTTATCACTGAGTGACAGTGTTACAGTTTTCAACTGAATGCTGATTGAATCCAAATTTTGATATTGATAGTGCTTTATGTCATTATATACAACACATATGGTAATAGTAAACCAGTTTGTGTTAATATAGAACTATTTCAGTTTATAATCATTATTATATAACTGCTATAAAGTTGATCAATCATACAATAAATATATAATCAACCACATCATAACAGATCCATGCTCTTTCTCAAGAAACTGATTTCTCTTGGTAGGGTAACTGCGACCTTCCCTCAGTCATCTAAACGTGTTTTTCCAGTTGATGACATTGCTAGACCTGAAATCATTTCCCACCACCTGCTGCCCCCACCGACCCTTCATCCCCCATTCAAGGGTGAGGGCTAATCTCTGGACCGTTGAGACCAGTTGCGATATGTAGCAGCAGGACTGAGACTCACTATCTTGCTCTCTGTGGAAGACTGGATATGGAATTGTTTATCACGCAGACTCTCTCTTGTCTGCTTTGTGCAGGCTTCATTATTGCCTCGGCTGTGTTTGGGAGACAATATCTGTGCCTTGTTTCCTGCGCTGCTACCTGCTTGTTGTTCCAGCAGGAGATGGGCCCAGGCTCTGGCGATTTATCATCCTCTCAGGGGCTCCTTGATAAGGAACCCAACATCCCCCTCTGCGCTTGGGTTGCAGCTGCAAGAGACAGGAAAATGTCAAAAAATCTCACTGCAACTATCTGCCCATCCTGTCACTACCTCGTGGGCTGGATATACTGTATAGAGGAGGAGACATTTTAGCAAAGCGAAAAAGACAACACACCTCCCTTTCCTTTCAGATGAAATGTCTCCCACCCCCCATCTTTTAAAACCACCCAAGGCCAAGCTATGGCTCATGTTTTCATGCACGATAAAAACATAGAGCTTTGTCTGTGACAGTATAATCTGACTAGTCTGTGTTGGGAGGGTTTATCTCTGCGATGTCAGGGAGTAAAAACCTTAGCCGGAGTGTTTGGGTTGAGCGAGAGTGCTCGGAGCTCTCAGACACACCCGTTCTTCATTTCCCCTGCTCGGGTTGTCATAATCATATTTAACGCTAAATGAGTCTACACTCTAAACAGAGCAGTCTCAGTCATTTGTGCAATCTTAAACAGCTTTGTTCTAATTGATTTGGCATTCACGACCTCCACATTGTGGTAAATACACTTCCCTGTCTGAGTGACAAGGCTTTTTACAAGATCTTTATCGAATACAAGGATTATGTCACTTAATTATAATAGAAGCCCTTAAAAGCTTCACGCTTTATTTAACAAAACGACACAGATTCACTGGATTAAATGCTGAACACAACGATTGAAAGGAAATTTAGTATAAATGATATCTTATATTTAGAATCATTTTTGCTTCAAGATTTTTTGTCCCCACAATGACAGCACACAGAGCTTTAACAGAAGCCATGGCTTCTTCCCCCACAGTATATAAAATCTCTTAACTTCCTATGTGAGTCTCTCTCTGTATTTCACTCTGTCTGCTTCTCCCTGTCTCTTGCTTTGCTTACTTTTCAGTAGGGTGTGCAGGTGTCTCCATACCACCGGCTCTGCACATGGTGAAAATTAGTGAAGGAAACCAAGAGCCCAGCAGGAGCGGGTTGGGGCCCTGACATTGTCCTGGCACTGGGGTGGGGCGTTGCCTGTCAGGGGCCTCTCTGTAAGGGCTGTCCGCCTTGAAAAACCTATTTGTTTATCCCTGTGTGCGGTCTGGCTTCAGATCCTAGGCCCTGCTGCTCTCTGCACATCAGGGACCTGGGCTGTTGCCGCTGGCAACAGATAAAAATTGCTGTTAACCACAGCAGGGCCCACAACACATCAATCAATGGGTCTGCAGATAAAGGCTGCAGGCTTCTGGGGCCCCGGCTGAATGACATGGCTGAAAATCCTTTTCCAGTGGCTGAGCACACACAGCTCTGGTGGTGGAGGTCTGCTATCATACAGAGTTGAGGAGAGAATCTTCATTTTCAGTAATGCAGCTCAGGTTTTGTTTTAATGGAGATGCATTAGAATGGTATCAACACAAAGAGAACTTGGGGAGAGGTAATTTGAATAAAAAAGTGACATTGTGAATTAGTGTTGACCAGGCCTTAGAAAACCCAGCCCCAGCATAGTTCTAAATTAACTCTTAATTGCTTTTGCCACTTGGCTTTGCTCTTAAGACTGCTTAACAGCTGAGACGTTCAGCTTTGCTGTGTTCCACATAGCCCTTCGTTAGGACTGAATTGAGATCAATGATTGGAAATGGCTAGAAGCTATACTCCAAAGGACCAGATTGTCATTCGTACAAAATATGTTTTCACTGAAGGTACCTTCAATGGGTCATTGTAACCTTTTCTGACGTAGTTTCTCCATCCTTAAAGCAAATATATGATATTAACTTTGGTACCTGGTAATAAAAAAAGTACAATACTGGTTTTCTCTTATATTAAATCCAGTTAATGTATTCCCAGATGATGCCCTATGCTATCACCCATGTTGGAGTTAGTCCAAATGAAACACAGACTCTCGTGGGTAAAAGCATTAGTTTTACTCCCCTAAGCCCAGACTTGATTATCATCATTCTTAGTTTGTCCTGGATGCACTGTCCCCTAACTCACATTTGCCCTACTTTAAACAAATAGCGCAACAATCAAAAAATGCTCTGAGGATTAGTTTACTGCAGGCTTTCTCCCCATTAAGTTTCATGGACACTGTAGACAAATAAAGTGGTAATTCCACTTTATCATATGTTACATATACCACAATCAAGCGGCAATTACATGCTCCCTCCATTTGTAAGAGCTCCCAATGCCGACGTGGATGTTTTAATGAAGGCAGTAATGAACGCTCAGGGTGTTTGGCAAGTCTCCGAGATGTTGCTGGGGCTTTTATGGCTCCCCATTATAACGTACAATTTGCATCAGCAAATTACAATGCTCCATATCATTATCTTGCACCAAGGCCCGATCATAAATTAGAGCTCCAATTATAAACATCTATCTGGGAACAAGGAAAGAATATGATGGCAGCCCACCAGAAGGAAGCAGGAGGGAGAGAAAGCCTCCTGCGGATTGTGGGATGAGACTTCCATAGAGGTGTGATATTCTCATAAACCGCCTTTATGGGGAAGTCATGCTTCGAAAAGAAAAAGACCGTTTCGGGGGAAAAGAACGTCTGCTAGTTCTGTTTTGGCAGTTCCATATGTCATATTTCACGGCGCGCTGCACATTGAACTTTTTGGTATTTTAGTTGCCTTCCTTCTGCTAAACATAGCACCCACTGATTTCGATGGCTGACTGTTTCACACTTCTCATTCAAAGCTATGTAAGCCTGTCCATTCAGCTGTGCAGAGGAAGGGCCTCATCTATTGTGTCTCAATTCAGACCCAGCTATGTCTCTCCCAATATCCCTCTGTCTGACTTTCTCTCCTTCAACTTGATTATACACTGGAGGGAACATAATAAATCATAGAGATTTATAATGCTGCATCTTATTAATTTAGTGCCACAAGTGTAATATTAGTCATTTAAAGAAGCAGGCATTGCAGCATTGCCAGTGTCCCCCAAGGCATCCAAAGGAAGCCATTTTAGGACAACATATGTCTTAGTTGTTCTTCGCTTTTTCTTCTTCATAACACACCTCTCTTTTGCTTATTGATATGGAGATTCAGGGCCAGCCTCTCTCCTGAGCACTAACAGTTGTTGTAAGGGAAACAAACAGCAGTGTACCTGTGATCGCTGTGTTGCCTGTAATTCACGACCCGTGGCCAAATCTTGCATGGAGAGGTAGAACAAAAGGCATACGCCAACGGATCGCTGCAGGCGCCAAGCAGAAACCACCTCTACTGATGAGACAAAAGGCCTGCGGGTCTCCCACAAACCCACAAGAGCTCCCCGACGCTGCACAAACAAAGCCTGAAATTAAGAAGAGCCAGAGGCAGGCCCATTTCTACAGCAGAGCTAAAATGTTCCTTTTTCTTGGCCTCAGTGGATTTCCAATATGCGTTTGTAATAGGGCAGAGAAACTAAACAACACTGACATTTTCAGTCACAGATTTTGAGGAAGCAGGTTTCCCATCCTTTTTTTTTTTCTCTTCCCTTTTCCTGCTCTCTCAATATTCACACCTCCCACCACACTTTCCAGGCTAATTTTAAAGGTACTAAAATCACCGTTTGTAGCCTTTAGAGGGTGTCAGATGATGTTTAATTCATATTTTGTTTTGCATTTTAACCTTGCATATCTGTACAATCAAACGCATCAATCTTTGCTTTTTGGCTGCAAAGCCAAAGCATAGAGGATGACTGCAAGCCCTTGTCTGAGTTTGAGAGGTCATGAGATGAAGAGACTACTCCATATTCACAAACACCCCCTAGCATTTATTCCTGCTATCTCATATTTCTATGAATCTATTAGGGTTAAAGCCCCCACCTGCCTCTCTGACTCTTCCAGCATGAGTACCTTTTCCAAAACCTGTACAAAAAAGTTATACTAAGTAGGTCATATTCTGCCACTCGTCTTCTAATCACTCAACGAAAAGAACACGATTCCCTCCATGGCAGCCCCTGAGTCTGGCTCCTGGGATTTCAGTGAGCAACACACACTCATTTGATTTTTCTGGCATATATTTTCTCCTTATTCTTCTCTCTTTACACCCCTCTTCTTACTTCCCTGACTTTGTATCTCACAGTACACAAGAAACACCTACTCTGCCTCCAACTTCATCACACACATTTGCACCACAACCCCTCCTCCTCCCCTCTCTGTCTCTCTCAGTGGAGAAGGTGTCTGACAGTAACAGCAGGTAAGGTATAAGATTACAGGAGAAGCAGGGGCAATTATACCTCCAGCTGATGCCGGTGTGTTTATGAGGAGAGTATCTGTTAATGACAGTGTTGTGGTTTCTCCAGAGGCCCAAACCTGCTGTTTTTGTCAACCTAGCTTCCTGCTATGTTGTTGTAGATGAGTTTTTTTTCTGTCTGCCTTTCTGAGTTTTGTTTTATATCTCTGTTTCTCTCCCATGCCTCGCCAACACTAAGAACCTTCAGTTTGGGCTGCTGTGTCTCTATGTTGCCCTGCCTGTGCTGTGGTTTTTTGCCTTTTGGGCAAACACAGGCACCAAGCAGGTTCAGATTTCCTGCAATGTGCTCATTACTGGAGTGCAAACCAAATACAGCTTCTTAAGGTTATAGCAGCTTGGCTTGGTAAAGCATATTGGTAAATACGTGCACACACATGCACACACAGGCCAGTGTTTGTTACAACAGGCTTCTCACCAGGGTTTTGGCTGCCTTGCCACTTCCCCCCTACGTGCTTTCACACACGGTAGGCAGATCGCAGAGATTGTAGAGGAGTTTGTGTTTAGATAAAGGAGCTTAATCATAATTGCATGGGGTTTCCAGTGTGTAGCAGTGGCTCTCTCCCAGTTGCTGTTCCACCTCAGCAGATGCCTGACTCTCAGCAAGAGGTTTCAGGATGTCTGGGAGATACTGTGGAAATATATTACATTTATAACAAATTCAATTTACTGTCAAGTGAAAGTAAAACTAAAATAGATGTTAGTTTGTATATAAAACACACACAAAAAAAAAACATTTTAGCAAAAAAACGTGTTCTTTAAACTGTACACCACTATAAAGATGCACATATTTCTGCCTATCCAGTACGTAATGCTTTGTGCCTCCCTGCCTCACAGTTGTTATTTGTAATGTTCGACCATATGTAAATCCTTATGCACTTGTGCTTGTGCCAGATGGTGCTAAGAAACTATTTGTCTTTTATTTCCTCTGAGGCTGCACCTGTTAGGGTTTAATCTACTTGTTTGAGTGTCTGTATAATTAGTTTGACCAAGTTGGTCATGTACTTGAGTTGGGAAGATATAATTTTCTTACCTCTTGGTATCATTGTGGGTCAAAGTGTTAATGAGATAAATACATCCATTACACATTTTTAGTAGCACGTTCGCGCACAGTTGTTTCATGTAATTCACTCCTTTTGGATGCTGAGTCATTTTATAACACATCTCTTAGACCTACTACGGAGCTACGTTGGCATATTGTTGAAGATGTCTTTGCTGTGACCCTCTGACTGACTTTTGGTTGTTTATGAAGTTGGTGGTCTGCATAATGAAGGTTATTTTAGTGTTTCACTCATTGAAAGTTGCTTTGGATAGAAGAGGCTAAATGCCAAGAAATGTAAATGATTGCCAGACTCACCCTCCAGTCTTCTGCCCGCGACCATCCACACTCCAGACCCCAGCCACTGTGCCCTCAGCGTGTGGTTGGCCTTGGCCCCGATCACACCGGGGCACATAGGAGATTAACTGGGCTGGCTTACTCACTCAGCAGGTTTCCCGACTCCCCTCCACTCATCCTAGCCCAATCTGCCAGCTCGCCTCCTGCTCCGTCGAGCCATGGCAGCAGGGCACCACAAGCCCGGCCCGCCTTCATTACGCCTGCCAGATGGGCTGAGAATTAGATTCGAACTCCCACCATAGAGGGAGGGAATGGAGAGAGATTGAGGAGGTAGGAAGGGAGTAAGGTGGCGGAGGAAAAGGGAGGAGGGAAGAAAGTTACGGGGGGGAAGAAAGTCGTGTTTTTTGTTTTCATTTATGTTGCAAGTTATTACATTTTAATGTAACACCCCTGGGACCTGGCAGCATTAAATGCCTGTTCTTGAATAATCGACACTAACTGAAAGCAAATGCTAGGGAGAAATGAAATTAGCGCGCACAGCAATTTGGCACAGTGATTATCGGCACCTTGGAGGCACTTCCTGATGATTTAAGAATGCTAACATTTAAGCAAGTCAGATCTCATTACTCTTCAAGGTTAAATCGAGCTGTGTCGGAGGGGAGGCAGATGCTTGATTGGAAATGGTGCTTCCTTGTCGCTTTGTGTCTCTCTTCATCTCTCTTTGTTCATGCCGACTTTTCTCAGAAGAGACTCGGGGCTGAAATCTGGCAGACCCTGATGACACCTTTTGCCAGCTTTTGATTAGATCAGCAATACTCAGATTCCAAGGTACAATTTGTCCTCTGCCAGGGATTGTCACTCGCTCACTATGACAACTGCCATGCTAACTGCCTCAGCCTTGCTCTGAATCTCTGTGTACTACACGTTTCCTTTCACACAGATGTATGTCTGGGCCCTTGGTTGAACAAAACAAATAGGGACCTTTTTAATCTACACCAAAGGGAAAATGTTTATTACTTTTCAGACTGTGCCAAAAATGTTTTATACTGTATTTTTCTCTGCCATTCTCACTCATTCTATAAAGGCAGAAACGATTTTCAAAGCAATTTCAGCCCTGGCATCTTCTGGTCCAGTGTTTACCACAGCCAGGCGTACACATCTGTTCCCTACACAAACTTGATCCAATTAGGTAACACCAGACAATGGCTTACTCCTCCATAAGCCCAGCACAGTGCCAGGGGTCCCGAACAATACGGAAGTGTTTTTTCTTCCATTACGGGGCGTCAGATCCTTTTAAAGGTGTTTACCCGCCGTCAATGTCTCAGCCCTGTTTCCAAAAGGGGCTCAGCTGGGGAAGTGATAGGCGATGAGGATAATGATGTGAGTGGGATCAGTGTAGCGGGTGCAGATGCACTTTACCGTGCTGCTCATGATAAATCCTTCCCTCCACTGCACTGCACCCCGCAAAGTTGAGGGACAGATGGGTTAGACTTCTATCTCCGCTTTCTAAATGCAGGAGAAATCAAAACATTTTTTTACAGCGGTGATGAGATTTATTTAAAGCAAGGCAGGAACAACAAAGCTACTTTGGGGAATATGTCTATTAGTTTGTCCAAGCTGTTGTTTTCTCATGCAGGGGTGAAAATCATTGCAAGTCAAATGTAATCATCCCACTGTTGGGTTATGCACCGTCTCGAATAATAATATTAGGTTGATCCCTTCATCGGGTTTGTAATTTGAATTTCTGAAACACAAGTAAGAAGGCTGATGTTAATCACAACCAATCACTGATGTTATCATTATTGTGGGTTTTTTTTCCCCTTGTTTTTAACAGCTTTATCTTTTGGCACATCTTGAAATTTGGCAGCCTGAATTCATTATGCAGTGTTTCATGTAGTCAACAAAGATGGTGTCTGTAATGTGGGATTCTGCCTCCTCCTACTTACATGCTGTGTGCACTGTACCGAAAAAGGATTTCTGGATTGCAGCAGGGTTACCCCAGGAATGAAGAAAAAGCCTCTAAATTGTATCCAGGCATTTCCACATGAAACATTCATGCTTAAGTATGATTAGCAGAGATTAAGGTAGGTTTGTTTTGCCACTTAGAAGGCCCTGTGACAATTTGGGAATGGATTGAGAGCAGCTTTTGCAAGCACAGCCTCCTTAATCCTGTGCCAAGAGTTCTCACCTACCTTTGCTAAATTATTTACATTAAAGTTCTCACATCAGCTTTGGGGCCAAAGGCCTAGAGGTACTATGTGTTAAACTGCCCAAACCTCAAAGCATTGAAAGCATGGATAATATTATGTTAAATATTTCCAAGACTTTTGATGAAACATGTTCTGCAAAGGGAGATTTGTCAGTGCCACTCTGTAGGTATTAGTAGACAAAAATAATGTGTTGCATTAGGTTCAGAGAGACTGTGTCTGTTGTACTAGGAGCAGTAGCTTGTACATTTTCTATTTCCATGACCGACAGAGTAGACATAGTGCTCAAATCAAATAGTGGTCCATTCTCCGAGCCAGGGATGTGAATCCATCTCTTCTGCCAAACCATTCTGCTATCATGTATCCCATTTCCATATTGTCTTCCTATCATGTATATGAGATGGAGCCCTCCCATGTGCTGGATGATGTGATCCCCAGATAGATTCATTCATACATAATGATAAAAGATGGGTTTGGACAGGGTTACTTATTTGACAATCATTGAAGTGCCACCGTGATGGATGGCGAGGAGGACCTTCACCCCTCTCCCCTCCCACCACATAACCATGGCTCCCTCTTCTGATTCCACCTTATTTATTTTCCTGGGCGAGGCTCAAGGTCTCACCTCACTTTAAAAGAGAAATATCAAATTGAATTAAAATTGCTCACTCACCCAAAACAGAGGCCCATGCGCCTTAAAAATCACACATCTGTTCCCACAATTCATTGTTGCAAAGTCAATCCCTCATTCTCTCGCTCTCTCTCTGGGCGCATGGTAATGTGAATTATTCATGCCAGCGGGGCCACGGCGTGCTTCATCATGTTAAAGTGCCCATGACATTACTGATGGAGCCACCAACGCCCCCGCACTTCTAGCTATGCTAATGCACTTGGAAGGAGGAAAGAAAAGAGATGGCAGTACCTCCAGGGATCAGGAGGATAAGAACAGATCACCTATTAGAAATAAGTACTAGATAGTCGAAGTCCAATCACAAATGATTTCCTAAATCAAGAAGCATGTCAATGAGGAAAACGAGCAGAAACGAGCAGAGTTTCTGTTCCATGATAAGTCCTAACCCACAGAACCTTTTTGTTCTGAAATCTCATCCAAGATAGTTCAGTTCAGGGATTTTACAAAATATTTCAAAACTCAACTTCAATCTGATGACAAAATAGCAACAACAATTTTATTGTTTGGTGATTAAACTAGGCTTCTAGTTCTGCCGCTACTTTAATGTTTTTATATAGGAGCATGAGTATGAGCACTTTTAACATCACATAAGATCGTCTAACTTAAACACTCTTCTCTTGGTTGTATGTAATGTGTCGATGGTCAAGTGAACTCCTTTACCTGCATATGTATAGTGACTAATCCAGTATAATACAATATATCCAGTGTTTTTAGGAGAACCTTTGTCACAATCTGTAGGATTAATGTGTCTGTTTGTCTGTTAAGACAATTACACTTTTACAAAAAAAACTATCAGCACTTGAGCAAGTGAGCAAGTTTCACTCATTCCTCTGCCACCCACATCTTACCAATTCAAGCTGAGGTTCAGTGTTTTTGATCACAACCCCACTTCTCAGTTGGATTACCTTTCTGCTCACTGAGAGAGTATGTCTCAGTAGCACCCAGGGGATTACTTTGTGTTAGCGTGCATCCGTGCTGGGAGCTCTAATGATGTGCCATATTTATCGGAACCCTGAAATTCAATAAGCCAGCTCAATTGTGAGTGCAAAAAAGTAACTTTGATCATGATACTGAATGTAGAGCATCAGTTTAGTGACTGAAAGAATGTACTTGCACTGAATGGCTATAGTGACTGCACATAATGTTGGCCCACTGGGACAGGCTATCGTTTAGCTCCATTTTTTTGTCCTTCAAGTGTTTGTATTCATGCCTAAGAATAGTCTGATTGATAGGGATTTCTAAGCCAATGGACTATCACAGCTTGCATCTCTTCTCCACATCAGCTCAGCAGATTCATGCAAATGCTGGCCTATCAGCAAGTGTTATTTCTCAACCTTGTAAATTGATCTTGCAATGAGTCAGTACAGTCTGGCTGCAGTGGTACACAAAGAAAACAAGCACAGAAAAGGGAGGAAGCAGAGGAAGAGGTTGAACAGGGTATGAAAGTATTTCCACTGTCAGTTTGTGTTAAACCGGCCTCCGATATGCTCTTTGTGAAGATTTTCTCGCCTTTTCAGAAACCGCCCGCGTATCTGTAAAGGTGCTGGGTGAGATGAGCAAAACTGATACTGTGGTTCCCACACGCTTTGGCTTCTGAAATTTCACAACGATAGCGGTTACTGACAGAGAGGGCCTGATAAAATCTCACCTGATTCAAAAAAAGAAAAGAAAAAAAAGTGAACAGGGCACTGAGAAAGAGTTGAGGCAAGGCGAGAAAAAACTAGAAGAGATAGTGGGCCATCAGGTCTCTGAGGTTGTGTCTAGGTTTCAGTTGACACATTTCTGGCTGGCCCTAAGTGCACCACGCTCTCCACAAATGAGTGGGTTGAGTCAAGACTGACGGATTACAAACCACACTGGCATTGCTTTATCTTCCGATTGCAAATTTGAGACAGAGATTCTTCAAGTATGATTATGCCTGTTTCCCTTTCAAGTTTGTTGAGAGCAAACAAGGCCAACGCTTTATGCTTTTTACTTTTCTAATCTTATCTTACTATAACCCTTTCAAACTAAACACACATACACTTACATTACACACATATAACTAAATGCCATTTTTTGTTATTTGGTTAATAATTGAAACCATTGTTGTATATATGCTACCTTGACAATGGTTTCATCCATTTAGCTGCATGGTGGTGGATAACTGCCATTGGGCTCACTAAGATCAGCCATGTGGGACTTTGGAGAGGGGTGGTTTCTCCAGGGGGCGAAAGATGAGACCAACTCCACGTAGGCAGGAGATATGGCCTCAAAATAGCCAAGTTGCTTGGCTCCTGGGAGCTGCTATGCGGTAACACAGAGATGCTTATCAGCGCTGTTCTTTTTGTTGAGAAGAGGAAGAAGGAGGGAAGGTAGTAGATGGCATCATCCTGTTTGTTCTTTTTCTGACTCAAGTCTTCCGTGATTTTTATCATCTTTATCTCTGATCATCTCTGATTAAATGTGCTCTATTTCACTGTTGTCATTCACGCTGGGGTGATATGATGGTGACAGTGTCTGAGTGATTAACTAACAAATGCAGTGAATTGACTTGCTCCACAGCATGTGTGAGATGCAGTGGCAACCTGGATGCTTTGAATCAAAACTGTTCCCAAGCACAGCACTCTGAAACATTTTCACATTTCACAATCACAATTTTTTGGTTTTTTTTGCTAAACCTGTCAAATTTCAGTAAATTGACACATGTCACAAAGGGTCCGCCCAACTCCCCCTTCCTCCTCCCATTAGAGGTGCTTGTTAGCAGAGCTGCCATAGGCCCCCATCGCTGTGACGGCTGAGTCACAATCTATCACACTGACTGGGAGCCTACGCGTCTCATAACTGGCACCAAATATTGGTTTTGCTGATAAATTCTGAAAAAATGCCACATTAATGATGAGAAAAATAAACAGGAGGCTTGTCGGCAGGATGTGGGTGGCTGTCCCATGGGAGAGGAATCTCAGGGATATAGAAATAGTTACAGCATCACCCAACAGGGGTTCCACCACCTCCCCCTCACAATCTTTCCTATTCTCCCAGTGCCTTGCAGCTATCGAGGCACTTGTATGGTTGTAGTAAGACAGCAAAGTTTTCATTTACCATCTATACAGCTCCCACTCTGAAAGCAAGCCTTCAGGGTAATGTTAGGTCATTTCATAAGTTACAAAGATGTAATTAGACAAATTAGCTCAGCAGACACTTGGGGTTGCGTTTTTAATGGCTGCATGTTGCCTAGGTTGGTAATTAGCAGGCAGCCGCTGCTCTAAACTCACACATTGCACCCGAGGCCTTGCATCCGTAACCTGACAACCAGTAGCAGCGCAGTAATGAAGGCTTATGTATCCCACAGGCTGGTTTGTCTCACTTGCCAGCTTGGTTTGATGTTGGAATTCACGCTGAGCCACTGTGCAAATCTCTTGTTTATGCCCATGTATCATTTTCTTCTGGGTTGAGCATGCTGTCCTTTCGGTACGGTGATGTATTCAAATCAAACGGATGTTTTTTTTCCTCAGAGGCACAGAGTTTCATTTTAGCCAATCACCTTTATGCCTCAATTCATCAGGGCCCTAGTCTACGTGTCCAGGTCTCTTGTTGTGAGTAGCACCTGGGGAGCCGATGAGCCATTTCCACACACTGAGCTCCTCTTCCACTTTTAATGACTTGCCGATGGTGATTTTCACCAAGCGCTTGTTTTTTATTGGCTTTCCCCCTTCTCTCTGACACTAGACATTCTGTTTAAATTGGATAGAAGGGACTGAATGCCAAATTGGAAGTGACCCAGCAAAATGTAGATTACCTTGTGGGATAACGTATTTATCTATTTACTGAATGTGTCCATATTAAATGTGTGACACTGTGTATACCGCAAATGATTTAGCTGCAAACTGCTGTAACAATGATGTTCAGTCTTCATATGCAGCAAAAAATCTCCTCACATTTTTCCATTTATTTTTTTACAACCTCAAGTACTAAGGCATGTATTTGTAATTGTTTCATAACGTCTATTGGTATCTGAAAATAAATCCGATTCCACTGTGTTCATGTATGTACTTCTTTCATCAGAATGACCCACATTTATTATGTTGTAATCAACTCTGGTTGTCCACTTCATACAGAGAAAGCAGGCCAGGTTGACAAAGGGTATGAAAAAAAAGTCTAATACCAGTCGTTGAACATTTATTTACCACATATCTGTCCTGATTGTGGGGGGCAAGTTGGCATCATGTTCTGCCATCATCAGAGTGGAAAGGAGATGATTAGGAACAATATGCTGCAAGTGGATAGCAGCACACATCCAGAGGAGCTTTGTGGACCACAGAGATAAGCCCACAGCATCAGCAAGAGCAAGACTGGGAAATGGAGGACAAGAGACTGCAGCCTTAAGGCCAAAAGACTCAGCAAAGAATAATGATGGCCAGTTCTCACCCAGGATATAGCCGAAACTGCCAGAGAGAAGGCGAGGAGAGGAGGTATAGCAACCTCGGAGGCCAAATTAACTGCTTTACCATTGTAACTGACATAGTGGAATGTAGAGACCAAGGCAAAAATGACAAGTAAGGGTGGCTTTGATGCCAGGTATCTGACCTGTTCAAACAGGCACAATTACACAAATTTCTGAGTGAAATGTGCAAACTTAGCCCTCTGCATTACATGGCATCTCTGCTTTAAGATAATGTGGCACTCCACTGTGAATGAGGAAGAGACTGCTACAGTAGATGAGATATAATGATGATACAAAAACTTAAGTCTTAATTCACCACAGGACAATTTTCCAAATTGAAACTTCACTGTTGTACTGCCTTTGTCCCTTTTATAGGTCAATACAGTACGGTATGCATTTATTTTATTTGAACAGACATTAAAATGCATTAACAATCCTTAACATTGGCTTTGATTCCACCTAAATTATACAGTGTCTTATTAACCTACAAGTAGGCCTTTAGAGAACTAGTTTATATCACAATGAACAATACAATTGGCAATCAGTCACTGGGTCAGTTAGAATTAATCAGTCACCATCTTAACAGGAAATGGCAATCGTCTCACAGGGGCTCTATGACAATCCTCTGAGGGCACAATCCGAGTTGAAAAATACTTTTAATTTTGAGCGTCACAGTTTTTCAGGCATGGATCGTGGCCCATCCATTCTGCGTGATGCCTTTAGATTCCTCTAATGGAATTTTGCAGACCTCTCTCTCTCTTTTCTCTTTTGCTTTCCTTTTTTTATGTCTCTTAGTCATGTCTCACACACACATAGTGCTTCTCGGCGTTGGGTCTGCCTGTGGCACAAGACGAGTTGGATCATTTGATTCCAGCTAATAACCGGAGTTAGCCCAGAGAAAGACATAAATGAGTTGTGGCCTCCCTGGACTCCTCCTGCTCCCTGTCTGAAGTGTGAGTGTGACTGGAGGCTCTCTGGATGGAGGCAGATTGTGCCATCAGGGTCCTGGTACATTCGTTCTCCTAGAGGATGATGCTGGAACAATAGTTCAGCTATAACAACAATCTATCTTTTAAAGTATTATTACGTATTTGCTATAGTTTTAAGCACTATAATATTGTTTTTCTTAAAGATCAAGTGTATTTTTTGAATGATTTATCTAATTAACTAACTAAGCTGTTGCTTCGTGAGCCAATTCTCAAATGGTTGTTCAGTTGTGTGTGTATATATATATATTTATACAGTAAGGTGAATGGAAAGGTCGTCTCAGACCTTTGGACTTTCACAGTATATATTTAGATAGATATATTTTGCATACAGATAACAGAAACACACTCATACTCAGATGCGTATGTGTTAGCGAACACCCCTAACCACATAGTGTCACCATCCTCATACACAGTTATACACATATACAAATATAACTTGGTCAAACCCACACCTTCTTTCACAAGCACAAAAGCACACACACACACATCTATATATTCTCAGTAAAAATATAAACACTTCCCTGTTGACACGTTGGAGTGCGTTTGCGTTTTGATTAGCTAGAGAAAGAAAGTGGTAATGAACTGTGAACGCGCTGCTTCTTTCCATTTGGAGACCAGGCATCAGCCCGTTCCTCTGCTCTTCCCGCTAAATGCTGTATTACTATTCTGTCCATACACCGCTCCAATTAAGTCTGGCATCTCTCTCTTCCCATCCCCCTTTGTTGATATTCAATGTCAGAATGACTGTTTGTTCCATTTTCTCTGCACGTGGGTGATGATGATGATTACGCCTGGCTTTAGAAGAGCTGTGACATTATGACGCACGCTGTTGTTATTCCCAAAGTGTTTGGCTGATTTTGTTGTTGTTGATGTTGCCAATAAAGCTTTTTGTAACTGGTCGCTATAGACTATTATGACTGAATGTGTCATAACAGGACCAGATTAGATATACAGACAGTGTTGTCAGGTAGTAAAACAGGAAATACTTTTTACATATTCATCTTCTCCAATTGAGGCAATTAATACTTTTCCAATTCACAACATTGTTTGCACCTAAACATCTCACCCGTAACTTTTTTCCTTTTGTTTTACACAACATCTCGTTGTTCCAACAACGAAAAAACAAATAGTGTGAAAGCACATTTCCCTTCTATCTCGCCTGTAGAATTTGTAATCACAGCCCCGCCTTCGACCTGCCTTGTGGACGACGCAAGATGCGGTGTGCGACGTGTGTGAGAGAGAGTGTGTATCAATCTTTTATCATTTTTAATACTGCAGTCTTATTGGAAGCTCAAATGAGCCGACATTGCAGTTACTGTAGTACGAATACATGTGGGCGGGTGTGCGTGCATGTGGGCGGGGGTGTTGGTTGGGTGGGGGGCCAGAGGGGTTGTTGGTGGTGGGACCATTTACAGCTTGTTGATGAGAAACCCTGCTGTTTCCTCATCACCCCTTCCTCCTTGTCTGTCTCCTTCAGCATGCCCCAAACACACAGACACACATATGCACACACACATACACACACACCCCAGGACACCTGTAATTAAGGAGTTAAGTGCCACACAAATACGCTCACATAATGGTTACTATAATGTACAATATATATCTCCAGAGGCTCTGGAAACATTTGCGATAAATAGCCAATAACTAAAACAGTTCTATTCAAAGCACATACACACACACACGCACACACTCGTATAGATCTATCTTACTCTAAAATAGGCGAGGGACACATTAACACAGCAAGAAAAGCCCGCGGAGGCTACAACATGCGGGAGGGATGTGGAGGTGTCAAACATAGAAGTGTCAAACAGTGCCCACTCACCATCCCAACCTGTGTGTGTGTGTGTGTGTGTGTGTGTGTGTGTGTGTGTGTGTGTGTGTGTGTATATAGGACTCTGGAGTGTGTACAGTATGTGTCTGTGGGCTGCTGTCACCTCTAAACAGCAAAGTTTCCAAATGACAGGGCCAGGCGATGACAGTTCAGCTACTGCCACCGGGCAGGTTAGAGACGGGAGCCTCCCTCCATCTAACAACCCTCCTCTCTCGCTCTCGCTCTCGCTCTCTCTCTCTCTCTCTCTCTCTCTCTCTATCTCTATCTGTCTCTACCTCCCTCTCCCACTCAGCTTTGTGTTGTGACTTCTTGTGACAGGACTCACAGGTTTCTTGCTGTTTATTTCATGTGGTTTTCTTGCTGCAACATGTCTGCGTTGTGCATTTTCTCTCAGCGTGTGCTGAGTCTGAAATGTAGTGTGTGCACGTGTGCGTGCATGTGTGTATAATAATATATGTACATCATATTGTACACGTTTCTGTCTTTACAAAGGGCTTAGGTGTTACACAGCCACACAATAATAACAATAATGTGAATGTGATTAGAAAACAATCAGAGTTAGTTCAGTGCTTAGTTTGAATTTGTGTTAGTCCTTCTCAAATTTGAGAGTAATATCATGGTAATTTAAATGTAACCTCTGTGGTGGTGCCGACCATCAGAAAGTATCTCTATTCATAAGTTCTATCCTGAACCAAAACTTTATATGGAAGCAAAAAAATTCTTAATAGGCCTGTTTGTCCTGTCTGTCTGTAGGAGCAGAAAGATTGAGAAAATTAGGATTTGAAATCCAAGGCCTTGGCAAGTGGTAGCTGAGTAATTGATATTAATAAACAACCTCATGAAGGCCTTGAAGGTAAACCAGTAATATGTCTCAAACATGACGCATATCCTCTGTCTAAATATTTCCCAGCATTCAGGTGTAGCTAACATTGTAATCAATCTACTTTATAGATGTTACTGTTCAGCTCATTGGAACCCTGGATCTTGACCTTTAACCTTTTCACCTGTCAGTGATACAGATGGAAAAATGTTATACCGTACATGTCTTGTCCAGTGTCCAATCAAACAGCCATGTTTTGCTCTATTAACTACTTGGTATAGTAGTGTATAGTATTTCTTTAAACTTCTAAATATATTATCTCTCCCATCTTTGTAATCCCTGTTGTTTTTCCCCCTTTTAACCTGATATGAATTCACGTGTGTTGTTTAGTGTTCATGATTAAGAACTTTCCCTCAATGCAATTGTATTGTGTATTACGAATCCCCAACCGTGAACTTTCACGTGCAAGTTTGAGAGTGTATTTTGACACTGTGCCTTGTGGCGGTTTCATTCAACAATGTGACCTGGGATGTGTCATTTTGCATTGCAGGAGCAATCCCTCTCCTGTGGATGAGTTTCTGTTTAATTTAACAGCCTGCAACAGCTCATCGATAGTTGTTCCCACAGCACAAAGAGATGAAATTGACAATGACATCATGTAGCATTTACTGTAGGTTATATTTTTATAAAGAGGAAGAGATGAAAATGGATTTCAACTGCAACGTACTTTGCAGAAATACATTGGTGTTGTGTGGGGTCATGTTGAGTGAAATTCAACATGCCTGATAAACTTTTAGTTAATCCTTACCGAGGGTGTAGCTCAGGGGACAAAGTATAGATTTGTGACTGACCACATATTTGAATCAACCTCATTAAATTTGTCACGTATCAGACCTGCTCTTTGGGCCATCTCTCTTGACTGTGAGTCTGTTTTATGCAGCCGTCTAATGAATCAGATACATGAGGAGGTCTGTTTATAGCCTCCTAGCCTTGCACATATATATGGCTGGATGTAAAGCTTGCAGATGGATTTATCCCTTTATCTTACAATCAAGCAACAACAGTATTATTATTACTCATGACAATCACAGACTTTAGCATGCATATATAATGAGCCATAAACAGCTACATTACCATACATTTACATTTCTGTGTCCAAAATATGACTAAATGCTTGTCAAACACCACTTTTTTGACTATTTGTATATCTTAAGAAGAGTCTCCAGAGAGCTCTGCAGATGAAACTATTATTGTTGTTTTTTTTTAGTCACTGACACCATTGTCATTCTACAGCTGGATGAAGCTGTAGCTCACAAGTCATTATTGATGTAAGTTATTGGATTCAGTCACAGAATTTAGAGGTAATGTAAATGCATTGGATCAGATATAATGTGGATAAATGTCACCATAAAAGCACATTTATTTGTAGGTAATCTTATTTTTGATGTCTTTTAGATAAATGAACAGTATTTTCAGATGGACGTTGTCACATTTTATCATTGAGGTGAATTGATTGTATTGTCTTAAGAGCCATCACCCTTAACAAGGGCCAAGTAAACCTTAATTAAAAAACAAAAATCATCAAACCCAAATTAAAATTTCTGTTAAATGAATACAAAAATGATGAGTTACAAGTCCCTGGTGTTTTTCACATGCCTTGTTGTGTCTGTTTCAAGCAGTTCACAGTTACAGGTCACATTGCCCTCCATCTGACTCCGTTCACTAACTCCCACTGCCAGACACATATATATGCACACATAGCCCCATGTATTCAAGACAAACACAGCAGCACCACTTCACAGCACCCAGACAGATGGAAACCATTATTTGATTCTTAACTCGAAAGGAAATCATTTCATATCACTAAAAGTAAATTACCAGTCATCCAAATATTTAGGGAATGAGATGAATTGAGACCTCCCCGTCCACATTGGCTTCCTGCACGGAAACTCTAATTTGGAATTTAAACAAAGCTGGAAAAAGAAAATAAATGTGTGGCAGTCGGATAGACAGCCCTGTTGTTGACCTCTGTGACACGACAGACGTGACCACAGGGCTGTGTTCATTGATTTCAGAGTAGGGCTCTCTCTCTCTGCACAGGATACCATGTGTCAAACAAGGACCTGCGGCCTCAAAGAGGAGGAAGTGTCTCCTTTATGGCACTTTGCAGTGTAACTGCCAATGCAGCATTTTCCAGACAGCCTGTGATGGATAAGGAAGCGATCCAATGCACATCATTTCTTGTTCCTCCTGTGTTGTAAATCATAGCTGGACGGTTCATCATATTTACACTCTGTAGCTACAAGATAAAACCTCCATAATATCTCCATAACAAAGTCTATAATATGGACAGTCATGAAATGTTCCTAATGTGCATTACAATGTAACATTAAAGGGGAACTCCACCAATTTTACACATCAAAGTTTTGTTTTTACAGGTTGTATAAAAAAATTGTGCAAAGCGTGTTGTCGCGTTAAGTGATGTTACTTGAGTTGAATTTGTGGTTGAAATCCAAAGATTTGGAGTACACGTGATCTTTAGCTTTAAGCAATGGTCTTAAGTAGTACCTGTAGAGTTGTAGATGCTGGACTAGTTATTTCCCGTTTTCAACCGAAGAACATTTTATATCACACAAACATATTTGTTCCTGCCCCCCTTGATCTCCCCTATTCCCCATCTTTTGACCTAATCCACCTTTGATTATCCCTGAGAAAAAAAAATATTTCTTTGACTCCCAGTGAGCTTAGTAACAAGAAATGTCCTTGAACTATTTGTCTTGCCGTTTTGTCCCACAACATATCTGCACTAAGCATCATCACCCGATGCTTTCATTCTGTCCATTCCTCTTTGCTTTGCTCCATATCTCCTGCCGCTGCAATACATCAAAACAGCTGTGTGTCTGTTTGTGGTCCCTTCATAACTGTGCCAAGGTAATTAAGAGCTTTCTGTAAAATGATAGCTTTGTCAGGTTTCTCAGATGTTACCTAACAAGGTAGCCTGTAAAGGTGTTAGTGTAGAGCATTCATCATTGTCATCTGGGGCTAATTACCAGCTTATAAATCACTAGTCTGACCTGGACCAGCCGCAACTGGGAGAAAAGTAGGTTTAAGGTGGATCAGAACCGCAGTCCATCCGGGATGGGTTCATTTGTTTAATAAAGTTTTTTTTAATTTATGAACAATAAAAATTTGCTTTGCCAACCTCAACTATTTTGATTAGGTTTTGTGAAATACTATCAATGAGCTATTGATCTAATTTATTAGTTGATTTGCTTGATCCCTACTTGTTCCATTTCAATATACCACAAATTTAAAGCTGAAAGAAGTTGAATGAGATAACATTCTCTGCAGCAGACAGGGCTTAAAGTGTTTTCGCCCTGACTTTTACAATGATAGGAAGGTTAAGTTAACACTGTGTTAGATTTATTCCGCCTTTCAAGCATCCTTCATTTCCACTTACTTACCAGATCAAGCAATCCCCGGCCAGTCTATAAAATCCCACAGCTTACTTTTCTTTAATTAAATGCCACTCGTAATGCTCCCGGTGCACCCCGTATATCTGCAGCCATAGCTGATGCTTTAAAAAGCAAAGAGCCACCTTTAATGTGGTGCGCCGTCTGCAGCTCAGCTGCACCAAGGGGACAGAGCAACCAAGCATCCATCTTAACAAGGTCACACCGTTTGATTTTTAATATAACGGTCAGTGCTCGGGCCCTGTGTCTTCCTTTGAAATATTAGCACTCATTAATGATGTGGAAGCTTCCCCGCCTCTCCCCTCCGCACAAAAACCCATCAGTAATCATTCTGTACATGAAGGTGTGCAGAGTCAGAGCTGTGTTTAGACCTGCTCCCACTCACTGCCAAGGGCTGGCCAAAAGCCTGCTTTATAGGCCATCTTTATGGCATTCATTAGGCACACTTAACAGCCACTGTAATTCTCTCAGATGGGTTGGGGAAGTGAGGCAATTAGCTGTTGGGTCTAAATGTGGGTTGCATGAGAGTTTGACCTTTTGTTTTGGACATGAAAGATGATGTCCCTGGCTCATGCGGGCAGATTATTCAGTTTTTCCTCTTCAATTTTTGCATGTCAGGAGAAAGTGCATAAGGCAGAGATAAGGCATGTTATGAATTGGATTCAGAAAGATCCTGTCCTTGTGTGTATACATTTTTGAACTTTGACCTTTTTCTAGTGGCTTGTAAAAATGTTATTACATTCCTCTTTTCTGAGAATCAATTCCATGGGACCTCTAGCACAAAAGCCTAAAGTGACTGTAAGTTGCATTCACTTCAGATGCATTTCAGAGATGTAAAAATGAGGCGTAGAGGGTCAGAGTCGAAAACATCTCACACTCCTACGCAAACAGCTTGTTAGACTAAAGCTTATGTAGAGGGGTTTAACTTTTTTGTGCTTCTTGTTTTTTGCTTCCCACTCATTTAATGTTATACAGACATTAACAGCAATGCTCTAGCATTATCTACTACAGATTTCCTTTGTTGTCCTAATTCAGAGCTTTAAGTAATGTCCTCAGAGAAAGCACTCAATCATGACCAGCAGCACTGATCAGACTGCTGGATGACGTGTTTTTCTTGCTCATTCTCTGCAGGTTTACTGCTCAACTGCTGGGCTGAATCTTCCATGTGAAGCACAGTGTATGCAAGCAGTACACCCATAACAAATTACACCAGTACCTCCTCTCAACATGACTTATCCTCCTGTGTAGATGGAGATGTGAGACGTTCCATAAGTTATGGTGCTGTGTGCCCTTGGAGCTGATGGCATGTTTACACAACCCATATTCCTCTCTGTCTTCTCTTGGCTCTATTCCCTAAGAGAGATTTCCTGGTCACAATCTGACCAAACCATAAGAACACATTTCTCTGAGCCTCCCTGTTTGGATGCACAAAGTAACGGCCGCTGTCATAGGAAATTTAGGTTGTAAATCTGAGGACCATGACCTCATAAAGTGTGCTTGACCTCCAGGATGATGAGGCTGAATGGGCCATGCACCATTAAGTTCACACACGCCATCCAGATTAGATTTCAGTACAGTCAAATTGTATGTGGTCAGGACCAGCGGCAGTTTGATAAGTCACCAGTTCGATGACCTGCACCAAAGAGATGTGGATTTAATAGCACCGTTTTTACTGACATTGTTTTAGAGTCCTGGAAAGAAAAATCTGTAACTCTCAGCCAAGATATACTGATCATGAAAAGTGGGGTGTCAAGCAGAGATAAATAACTGGACAACAAACTGTGTACATTTTCTCAGTAATAGTAACAGAGAGTATACCAAAAGTTTTTATAGACACTTTGATGATCTCATATGAAGATTAACTATCTACTATGTGACCAGACGGAGTATAGTTAATATAACGAAATACACAGCTGTCTGGGGTGACTTTTCATCAAGCATTTTGGTCCTCTTTTCTCTTAAATACACTTATTGTCAACAAAACCAAAGAAACATTCAAAGGTTTAGTTTCTCTGACGTTGCAGTGGTTTGAGAATGACAAGAAGGGTTAAAGCAGGCCTGAGTCTGCTCTGGTGGTTCTTTTTAAGAGCCCCACTTAAGGTCTCTTTTGTGGCTCCAGATGTTTTGTGTAGCTATTTATTTAGCTTGTAAACAGGCCGACAAAAAGCAGCAGGCATAATGATTGAGAGGGAGAACCGCAGTGACATTGTTGCAGGGCCTTACAAAAGATAGCTGTATGCTTAATGTGATTTAGAGCTGGGGTCGGGGTGGGGGACTTTATCGCCTTTGAGAGGGAGGTTACCAAATTGAAATGCAAATCTTAACATTTTGGAATTCATTAGGGTTGGCACATCCCCTTGGAACAGCAACGAAAATGAAACCTTCATTGTCGGTGTGTGGGGGTTGAAGCGGAGTTCTCATTTCTTGCAAATTCTTTCTCTGAAAGGGACCTTCGGACTTTGTTCGTTTTACTTCGTCTCCTCCCTCTAATTTTTCTTTGTCTGGAAATGTCGATGTGAAGGCTGCTGTCATCAACAGGCTTGCTAGCTACAAAGTTCCCATATGGAGCAGGTGGATTGTCCCCCCGCTGCACTAATGCTGCAGCATATGAGAACATCTGCCAAGTAGTCGAGTACTACGCTAACCCCTCTAGGTATGAGAAACAGACATCGTAATTATGATGACAACATGATCTGTCATAATTATCTAATAATAATGTTGTCTGCTGTAAACTTTGCCTCTTTGTTTGACTCCTAACTAGAGCTGCAGAATACATTTGATGGAACTTTGACTTTTGAGGTATTTAAAAGTTAAGGAGTTTGGTGCACGATAAGATTTTTTTTTAGATGAATAAAAAGCTTTTACGCTTCCTCATTCTTTCACAGTCTCTGTCACTCAGTCATTCTGATATTCTTACAAACAACCTGTGCACAAGCGAACAACACACACACACACACACATACAAACCTTTTTTCACTGAAGTATGGCGAGTCCTGATCTGTATCGCCCACACACTTCCCCAGAGAATTGATTAAAATCAGAGAGAGACAGGTCTTGATCATAGCTGCTTTTGTCTGAACAAACAAAGGCTGCTGGTAATTGGATTCACATTGAGAGAGGTATTTAAAACATTCTGATAACAAACACAAGCTGCCGGCTTTTGAGGGGCATTCTGTGACCCAGTCACCTTTATTGGTCTAGCCCTGCTCTAGCAGAGCACAATTTTGTCAAGCAGCTCCCTTTTAACCTCTGAGAACATTATTACAAGAAATCTGTCAGTCAGAATGGGTTCAGAGGTTATTCACCCCCTTTTCCGCTACAGGTTACTCTTTTTGGAGGACTTAAATGCACCATTAACTCACTCTAGTTTGACAGCTATAAAAGACTTGGAGAACATTTTGAATTAATGTTTATTCTTTACGTTTTAAGTTTGACAAAATGCAACTTTATGATGGAAAAAGTCCCGTAGGAGGCTGACGTGACCTATGGGAGTGTAATCCAAGCGGGCCAAATACCACAAGTTACAGATAATTAAACCAGTGAAGGGCTGATTAGAGGCAGCAAGACAAGAAATCAATGAAACATGGCCAGACAAAGTGTGTCTGATTGTTTACATACCTACGACTGGGAGTGAGAGAGGCAAAGGGAGAGAGAGAGAGGGAGAAATGACTCCTATTTTATGTCTGAGTTTGAGGTGAACAAGATAGAGATCAACTCCAGATGGCTGCAGTCAGAGGGCTTGGGGCTCAGGGGACACAACTGCCTCGCAATCCATCGCTCAACTAGACACAGACACTCCATTACTCTGGCTCTGAATCTGGATTAAATCCCATCCCAACCCTGATTGTCTTTCCACTTCTACTCTGTCCTGTTGACATTGGCCTCTCCAGGCCTTGCAGGAAGCTTTACCTGATGGGTCGTCCTGAGTCACAGCCCAGCCTGCTGGGTCCTGGAGGATCGGCCCGAGTAAGCCAAAAGTGAGCTAAAAGGTAGATGATTGCAGTAAACCCTGAGAGATCTTTGGCTGCTCTGTGTGTATTTGCACAGTTGTCCCAGCAAAGTGATAAAAATTGTGAAGGCTCATAATCAGCCCAGAGATGTTAAGTAACATTGAGTGTCTTATCTGGGTTTGGCTACACATTATACTCTTGTGTGTTTACATTTTCATGTTGGTGTACGTGTTCTAGCAATATTTACTTTTTGTGTTGTTCAAGGGCAGACAGAGTTCACCCTTGTCTCAGCTGTACCTTGTACTTTTTCCCGTTAGTGTTTGGGTTGTATTTAGAAATGTGCCAAGCTGATAGCCACTATCTGTAACTCTTAATGTTTTTGATTGCAGGATGATAATGAAGCTGCCTAATCATTGTTTGCACATAGAGCTTGTTTTTACTCTGTAGTTAGAGGACCAGCAGGAACTTAATGTCCAGTTGCATAAAAACATCATTGAGATGAGATCTCATTGATAGATAGACATTGACTAGCATAACCGAGACTGGCTATCCAGTGAGGCATTTATAAACTGTGTTACAGGAAGAATGTTGAAATTACCCAGACGATCTTCTCAGTGGCTTGTAAGACAAAATATAGTTAGATATAGAGGGAGTGATTCCCATTAAACCCAAATGATGCTTAATCAAGGATGCTGCATGATTTCGACCTCGTCTGCAGACTGTCATGGTGCTCAACTCAGAAGTGTGTACAGTGCTGCCACTGGTGGCCAGAAGCTATACTGTCCAAACAAGGCCACTGTTTTAGTGCTGCTGCAATAAAACATTAATTTACAACCAGCCTGGATTAGATCTCCATTGACTGGAACTACAGGATCATGTTTATATTTGTAAAGGTTCTCATGTATCTAATAATATGAATTAATCGTGAACTGCTATTTAGGAGACTTTTTTATTATTACTTTATCCGGATTGAGAAATACATAGTACTTGCATAGACCCACAGTTTAATTTTGGCAACTTTGTAAATATGTCTCAACTACTGGTGATTTACTATTTGTTGTTTATGTACAGTACATCTGAATTGAAAGGGGATTTGTATCAAAGTAATCAAATAGTTCCCTAAGTGCATCCAAATATGTTGTGATTTTGTTATAATGCATGGATCATAGTACACGATGGTAATATACTGCTACACTGCAAAATCAATAGGTTTGTCTGTCCTCACCACACCCTATACTAGACAGAAACACAACATGATCAATATTTATGCTTCTAATTATTTTCTGTGCATTATTAATTGCACTAAAATATCCCTCCAAGAGAATCTCATTAGGGTAGGAAATTAGTCAAAGCTAATAAAGCTCATAGTTGAAAAGGCATTTTTAAACATCATCCACACTTCCTCTCTCATTTTGCCAGTGCTGAAGTTCATAAACTGCATTGTGAATGCATTCCTTAGAATTAGTATTTCCTCAAACTGAGTAGACTGGAGAAATTGTGTGTGTGATTAAATATTAGCTTGAATATAATTATCATTTATTATCAAACTCTGCTATAGCGGATAATGAAAATCTTAATGAAATGTATTGTTGAATTTTGTGTCAACGGTGTTTTGGGGGTTTTTTCCCCCTCAAATTTACACTCAGCATGCCTGGGCCCTAAACACAATATACATATTGTTTCTTATCGAGTTATAATTTAGACAGCGACTGTAATTGTAACTTCCTACTATCGAGGCCTTTCACAGACACAGTGTTTCAGTCTGTCTGCTCCACACAGCAGCCTACCATGAGTTTAATAGGCTCCTCAATCTGGTGGAGCTATTACCAAATCCAACACAGACCATTAGGCCGCATGGGCTTAATTATACATTAATTGGATAATTAGTCCTGCACTTTGTTTTTCTCCCATTTTCTCAGATCTTCTCCCTCATTTTGGCAAGCGGATGGGCATTTGCTAGATTTCACTTTTGTCATTATGTTTTTTCAGTACAGTAAGAAAATACAGTAGGTGGTGTAGTCATCCTGTGACTGGAGACTTGCAGTGGGGAGGGGTTGCTCCACGTGGGTGTGAGGCCAAGACTGAGAGGATTGATGGAGCCCTAGGTTGTCCTCCTCCTGTGCTGTCATGTTGACCCACAATACATGCTGTGTTTGTGTCTCTGCCAGCACAGAAACCAGGAAGAGGCATGCATAGTTAAATAGGCAACAACTCTCTAGTGCGCGAGGTGCATTATTTATGAACATTTTAAAGAGATTTTATTCATCCTTTCCTCATATTTCTCCCCATCATTATTGTCTGTGCTTTAGGCGTGTGCCTCAGCACTCTCAGATTGCTACCATTAAACCCAGGGAGCCATCTGATGGAGTTATCAAAGTAAATGTTGCCACATTTGATAACATTTGAAATATCCTCCTGTAATAAAGCTCTCTGGGGAAAAGGAGGGACTGACTTTTCATGCAAATAGCCGGTTTTCTGATATCACACAGTGTTGAAATATTCACATTTATCTCAGTGTTGTCAACAAACACACGAAGGACCTCCTGATATGGAGGCTGATGCTTGGCTAGATGGGAGATGGAGTGAAAGTGTTCACCATATGACATCAGGCCAGTCAGCACTTAATGAAATCATTATCTTAAATTTACAAGCAATGAATCTACCAAGCTGCAGTGTGAGTTCAGTGTGTTTTATAGCTGCATATGGCAGACATGTGGAAGCCAGATAATTAGAAAAAGGAATGAAAGAAACATAAAATGATTTTTTTTTTTAGTTTTGGAATGAATGAACGTCATGTCGGGTGCAATCACCGCTGAATTTTACTATATTTACATTTACAGTACAGAATATCTCATGGAAACAGATTTTTTTTTTTTAAAATAAGTAAATATTTTGAAATGCCTTCAGTGTCATTTAAGTGCAAACTTTAGAGAACAGTCTAGGGAATTTGTACAAAAAGGGAAATTTTCTGCCTTAATGAGAAAATCATTGTCCTCCACCAGGTCCTGATAGGACTCCTGCTGGTTAAACAAGTTAAAGCTCGGTCCTTTATTATTCCCAGAAGCAGAACTTTCTTTTGTCTTTGTGCTAGTAATAGTCATAAAGTATGATCATACCAAAGTGTTAAAATGATCCTTGTAAACATTGGTCTGTTTTCGTTTTGTTTATTATTCATCTCGTCCAATTACCATTCTTAAGGGGGAGCATTTCTCACCAGGCACTGGGGGAGTAGGAGATTAAAAGGCAATGAGGAAACATCTGCGTCTCGTCTCTGCTTTGCCACAAATCTGCATCTCATTCCTACCACTGGCATCCAAATAGACAACGCCTACAATGAAGGGAAAAAAGTAAAAGACTAAGCCGCATAGGGCTAGCGAATGGAGGGAAGGGTTACCATAGAAACACATACTTCACATGGGTTTATGGGCTGCATCCTATCACATGCTATCAAGAATTACCATAAATCTTCTGACAGCAAGAGCAGTGGTTAAGGTGCGCCTCAGCAGTGAATGACAATGTGTTGATCTACACATATCTGCGGAGATGCATCCAAGCTCTTTAAATCAAGAGGAAAATGGCATCAGATTTAGCTTGTGACAATAGAAAGATGTGCCTTTAATGCGTTTCCTTTCATGAGCCTGTGTGCAAACAGTTATTGAAAATCAGGAGGAGAATGCTGGCAGCCTCCCCTGTATATTTATGTCATCGCAGGGATGAATGATTGCAAAATCAAAACTTAGTGGAAGACATAATATGCCACAGAGCTTTACATTTATGCCCGATAATCTTTGACTGGGTGTCATCATGCTTATTCCATTCAGTTGTCGTACAGCTGTCTGCACATAAAAAGCCAGCAGTGGGAATTGTGTCAGAGCACAGCGGTATATCAGTGCAATTTCCACAAATGGCATCTTTTCCCAAGCTCCCTTCCTCTCGACCTCTGGTGCCGAGTGACGACGCTGAGAGCATTATTAGATGTGTTTGAGCAGCTCCCATCAGCAAGACCCCGGTGGGCGGTACAGTTATCGAGTGACCTTTTCTGCATGGCTCCCTGATATTAACGCAATCTCCCCGCCTTATTACCATGGGAACATTTCACAGAGTATTAGACTTAATAAATGACTTTTTCCTTGGCTTCCATCTCCCTTCTCCCTTTGCCATCTTTCTCCCCCAATCTCTCCTGCCCTGCTCCCCTCGTTCTCCCTGCTCCTGAGCCGATAACCCGACATCCCTAGAGGCCTGGCCTCCATAATCGCGTCAGTTCACAGCCCTCTTATTCCAGCAGAATTGCTTAATTGGTATGTGTTCTACATAACTGTTGGAGTATTAGACTCACAAATGAAGGTTAGAACCTCAGTGCTTGTAATCGACTGAAAGAAATTGATTTGTGCTCAGCTGCCCTTCTGGGACGAGACTTTATGGTTCTCTGAAGAAATGAAGCTTTTATAATTGTGTGTTCTTTCCCCCCCTCTCCTCTCATGATGTCTCTCTCTCTCTCTCTCTCTCTCTCTCTCTCTCTCTCTCTCTCTCTTTTTCTCATTTCCTCTCTGCTAACTGCTTTGTTGACATTCATCAAAAGGCAACTTAAAGGTGATATCACCGGTCTTCCATGTTACAGTGCACCTGGCATACAATATATAAGTTCCCCAGTTGAACAGTCAATATCTATGTGTCTTTTACCTTCAAAGGAAAAATCTCATCATAGCTAAGACTCTCTGTCAATGGAAACCTGATTGCATTATGTGTGATCATGCAGAAGGCGTGAAGCGGCGTTGTAATAACCAAACCTGACTGACGATCATAAATTGTCTTATGATTGATCTTCTCAGATTGTGGGGTGCTTTAAGGCTTTGCATCAATAGCTGAATGTGTGTGATTAACAAGGTCCTTGTCACAGCACGGCTGAGCAACTAAAGTGGTCAGCAGGGGGAAATGTGGGAGTACTGGTCTTTCCTAGATTTAAGGGGACATCTGTGACACATATAGTCACAAATCAAATTTTTAATAAGCACCTTTTTCTATTCCATGGTTCCCTGAAGATAAAAAGAAATGCCCTTACTGTACGTATACATCGTTTTTATTTCTCATGTAATGTGCTTAATAATAATAATAATAATAATTTTTGTTAACCTATGTCACAAGCGTAATCGTTCACTGGATGCTGACAGGAAGTATACAGGAAATAATATGGACCTAATGTAACAAAATCATTCACCTCCTTTAGTGAGGATGAAATCCGCTGGACATTACACAGTTTATCTTGCAGGGCTGTTTTGCTGTTACCTGGTCTTATGCATGACAGCTCCCTCTGACTTAGGTGACCGTAGATTATTCATGCCCGCTTTCCAGGTGGGCAGACTCAGATGTGCTCAGTGCAGAGGTTTGCTCAACGCAAAATCACATTTCACGCTTGCGCTAATGTCACCCAGCGAGTGAAGAGGAGTGAGAACTGGCAGGTGGTGTTTACAAATGAGAACACCCCGAACTGCAAGCCACTCTGACACCAGATGCTGATTTGATTATGGGGTGGCATGTAAGGGACTGTGAATATATGAAGCAAGGTGGTACATTCAAAGTCGATTAAGTGAAACAGAGATGAATGTCACATTTATTTATTTATTTATTTATTGTCCAAATGGAGGTGTCGTCTTTGAGACTGAAGGCTTTTCACAACATGGGAGTTGTTTCATTGGGGGATAGGATGTGTTTGCTCACTGTGGAGTTATATTTACAAGATACAACCATGTTTATTTCTTATTCGTGCACATTCTTCAATGTGAAGCTGTTCTTTTCTGTGTTTTAGGTGAGATTACACATTTGCTTTAGGTGCTCTCTGTTTGTGTTAAGATAAGTTTCGTAGAAAATTCACATTCACGACTTCAGTACTTTGATGTATAATTCTGCCTCTCAGTGTCTTAGATTGTAATTAAGAAGATTTCTTGAATGATGACAGCATTTCATTATTACTTTATATTAGAAGTTATCTGACAGTCATGAAGTTTGAAATTATTTGGCACTCATGGGGACAACACAAGACAGACAGTCCTGTTGCTTTTGTTAGATTAGCTCATAGAACTAGCCTGTACGTTTGTGAGACTTACAAATTTATTCATTCATGTCCATTCATGTGAATCAATATATTTTGGTGCTCAATGAAAGGTCTGTTAATCAAAGCTATCACAACTAATCCTGGAACATAAATGTCTGTGCTAAATTTCATGGCAGAACATCAAATAGTTGTAGAAATATGTCATTACCAAGTGGTGGTGGCCCAACTGACCTACAGACCAAAATCGAATCCCTGAAGCCGAGCATATCAAAAAGTTGAAAATCGTACCCTTGTGACTCACTTGGCTTGGCTGCAGGTGGGATCCAACATCAACTACTTTTACTTTTTTACCTATAGGTGAGGTTGATTGGACTAGGACTTGAACAGGTCCACTGTTGCAGCTCCACAGTTGGATGAGGCTGGCAGAGTCTGGTTTAGGATAATTTAGACATGTAGCAATAAAATGACAAACCCGTAGAAACAAGACCATATAAAGTTAAATTTAAACATAAGCAAGTAAGCATGAATGCAAGTCAGATGATGACGAGTTGAAACAGAACAGTATTCTATAGTTTGATAGGTTGTCATAAGTGATAAGAAGCTGCATGGTAGATGAGTTTAGGATGCATCTTAAATGAAAAATCAACATACCATGATGAGTCATTTCTTAGCATGGTAATCATAGTGGATATTTCGGTATGTCTGCTGGTACAGCAGAAAATAATTCTATGTAGAATATGTTTTTATCTCTGCAGGTGAATTTCTTAAGCAATCCACGCTGTATGATATGTGATGGTTTTATAGGCCTGGACGACACCACTCACTGAGTATGCTCTATATGTGAGCATCCCTTATTCTTCAATCCTTGGTAATTGCCAGCAGATGCAAATTGAGCTTTGACAGCCTGTAGCAGCAGTACAACTCAAACCCAACCCCCTAATCAACTCAGTGTGATTTAACGGTGCATCCTAAGCATTAGTATTCTCGAGCCAGATCTCTCTTGGATCCAGGCTAGGATTATCCAAGCTCTTAACATCTCAGCTAAGCTGGTTAACACCTGTTTTTATTGACATCTGAACACCATCCTAGGCGGCTCGTCCTCAGTGGTTTTAAAAGATTGTCTCTTGCTCTCTCCAGTAGCCTAGTTACTCCTCTTCGTCTGATTGTTTTCCTCACCACAAATAGTGGTAACAAGTCAGCAACTTCACTGTGGAGATTAGTAGTTAAATCAGTACATTTACATTCTCACAAACATAATTATTGCAAATAATGTGTAATACGGATAAATTAGGGGGGAGTCAGAATACTTTGATGTAGATATAAATCACTTGTTTGGGGAAGTAATTCACATCGATGCAGTTGTTTTGTTTTTGGTTTTTTGCCAAATTCGAGTCTAGACATGAGCTATAATTTCAGGAACCTCATAATTTATTGTACATTCTTGCTCATATGTTTCAGAGTAATTTGCCAGGTTAAAAAGAAAACAGGCTCTTTTTATGTGTTTATTACGTCTAATATTTCCATTACAAGATCCAGTGTAACTGATGTAGTATTCTATAAAAATACATTTATGCTATTGATAAAATATGTGGGAATCTGGTTAGCAGTGGCTGTGTTGATTCAAAGAAATCCTCACATGACTGTGTGTGTATGTTTCAAAGAGTCTTGCAAAGGTCATAGGGGAAATTCTGAAGAATGGCCTAGGATTTGTTTAAATCATGAGGTATGGATCTTCTTAAGCATTGCTGGCATTAGAGCTGAGCCCTATCAATGATTCCATTAACCTAAATTCCAACATGCCATATTAAACGACCCACCCCAGATTTCACCAAGCTCTTGATCCCTCGCTATTTAGACAGACGGGAATGAATGGTCACTCACATTTGTCTGGCTACCAGATATGTTTTCTGCCCCAGACAGAATTATCTGTAATATGACCCTATGTTTATCTCTAGCCTTTATATGCCCTCATGTTTGCTGGTTATTTTTTTTATATGTTATAACTATAACAAAAACTGATTAGGCAATGGTAGCAGCAATGTGAGATGATAAGGTATTTTGAGTGGACATGGAGAGAATCCCAATCTGCTGATTTTTACCTTTCCTAGATGAAAAATAATCATTCTAGACTAACAGCACTGGAACGAGCAGAGAAGAAAAAGAAATGAGTGTCTGCCTTCATTAGGACAAAGGGAGGGTGAGCAGAAGAGTGTCTGACAAGCCAGTAACGCCTCATTGTCCCTGATCTCAAGTTTCATAAATTTCCACGGCTCTCGTTAAAGGACGTGTCGCTGCTGTCACCAGGCGCTAACTCGTTATCTCCTCAACGCCGTAAAACGCTGTAATTAACATTCAACAACTGTAACTGATCCAGCATTCCTCCTCTCTAGCCGCTAATTGCCACACTATTGTGCTTGCTCATAAGTGGGCCTTTTGTGTGTGTATTTGTGGGCACACATTTCTGTAGTTCATTTTTTGTTGTAAATAGAGGTGAGAAAGTGGTTCATCTGAGCTTAAAGGTGAAATGTGTTCTCTGTGGTTTCCCTGCAGGAGTCATCGAGTTTATGCCTCATTCAAAGACTCATCTGCACAACATTTTTCAAGTATTTTTTTCATACATCTGGATATTTTAACTGCCTTCTATCCAAGAGCTGGTAAATTAAAGCTTTGTTGACGGATGCTTTTAGTAGACTCCTCATGGGTAACGCAACCTGTATTTTTGCCGTTGAAGAGTGTATTGGAGGCCCATTTGTCGAAACAATTACTGTAATTACAATTTTCAAGGCAATGGCTGCCTGTGGTTGTGAAGACACAGAGTGTACTATTATTTCAGGAGATGCACCATTCTCCTTTCAGCCATGCATGAGTGCCCCTCTCAAATCATATCCTCCATTGCATCAAATACAACCTCCAGTTGGGAATGTAAAGCTGTCACGCTGCTATCCACTTACAATGTTTATGCAAAGAAAGCTCACTACTCTTAGTAATATATTTTTTTTAATCTTTGAAGGCATCAGATTCTTCCACAGTTTCCTGTAGGTAACCAGCAGTGTCAACTCTGTTTTAGTGGGAAATGTTTGTATTCTCAACTTAGCTGCTCCTGTCTGACCTTACCAGAGCAGCAGCCATCACAACTATGCCTTGAAATGAATAATTAGTCTGGGTCAACTGATACTCTCTAGCTCAACACACCACTGTCAGCTACTCCGCTAGCGCCAGCCAAAAGCCAATGAACTGTGCTCAATTCTAGTCAATTGAATCACTTGATGTTGATGCAGGGCTTGTTATTCAAATGTAACTGGCTAGATGTAAGTGTATATGGGGCCTGCCCTTGAGGCCAAGTGCAAAACAGGAGAAGGGTTGTCAAATTAGCAGTGTCACAGAGGCCACCTTTGGAGACTACTTTGGTGGTCTGTCGCAGATATGCAGTCATCTGCTGCTTTATCTGCATGCTGCATTTCATTCTCTGTGGATTAGAGCAAATGCCAGGGTAAGGTTTCTGAGAGCCAAGACTGCCCCAGGAGGATAAACAAAGCCAAATGGTTGCATAGTGTTTCTTGTCCTGGTTTCATGTTCAGGTCAGAGGAGATGTGGTGCCGGTGCCGGTGTCTGGGTTCAGGTGTGTATCTGTGGGATGGGCTAAGAGCTCTATCACCAGACACATGCAAAGAAAATGTCTTTTGTCACTCATGTTTCTTTATTGGCTTTTTTTTTTTTTTTTTTTACTTTACTTTGTGTGTCTTAGTAAGCTGGTAAAGGGATAAACGCTATTTTTTTTATAAAGATATTACCTCATTTGCTGTTGTAGTGTATGGTGGTAGTGAAGAGCATTGTATCTCCCATAGGTGTTCAATTGGGTTGGACTGTAAAGGCCGTAGAATATGAATCACTTAATATTCATACTCATCAAACTATTCACTTCCTGTATGGAAGCACTGATCATTCTTCTACACTCATTTATTTAAAATGTTCCTTTATCTTGTGTTCTGTTCATATGAGCTACTGTCGCTGATAGACTTGTGTCTTTAATTCACAAGACTAAGCATCAGTTTGTTTTGGGCTGTGGTTTAACCCCATATATAGATAAACTGCTCCTTTAGCAACTCACAGCACTCTGGTTTAACACGTTTGCTCAATAGGCACATAGGTTGTGGGTTTTTCTTACATTTTCACAACGGCTCACCACCAACGAAACTGCTGTAGCTGCAGAGTTTGAACTTTCATTGCCTCTCCCTCTTCCTGTTAGAGTTTTATGAAATGGTTACTGTCTCAAAAATTCAAAAATAAGAATTATTCACCAGATACACAGAGCTGACATTAAGAGGTTTTGAAATCCATCTTGCACATGTGTGTTTTATTGTCACTCATTTTGCTGTCAGGACTTTGAAAAACACTAGATTTTTTTTTTTTTTTTTTTAACCAACAGCAAACATGTTTAGTTGTTTGCCTCACAGTAAAAAGCTCCATGCCTCTGTTCATTAGAAACAGGCCTCAAACTCAGGCCATGGACTGTGCTTTCATTTTAGGTCGTTATTAGTGTAATATCCTTAGGCTCAATATAGCACCAATGTCAGCTGATGTGTGGTGAAGACAACAACATGTCTTCAACTAAAGTGCCAAATTGTGTGCTTAATTCATTTTCACGCTCATATTGCCTCTAATTCGACTTGCAACTTCAACAAGACTATCTGCAGGCTCCACACTTTCTTGATTGGACATAGATCTGGAAAAATATGATCTCTGACTGTGATGAATTTTATAGATAGGAAAGATGCTGGCATGCAAGTAAAAAGGTCCTTTTACGAGCACCATGAACAAAGGAGAATTTATTCTCCTCAGGGGTTGCAGAGGAGAAGATGGAAAGCATAAATGAAGGAAAGTGTCATCATATGGCTTTTTTTATTAGATTGTTAAAGATAGATCTAATTTTAATTTGGGCTAATGCGAAGAACACTATCAGCCATTTACCAAGGATGTCTTATGACTGACTTGACGTACTTCGCTCAGCAGTCTTGTGCTTTTACTCGGCAGTTTCAGTTCAGAGACCAGACCAAGTGCAAAGACAGGGTAATTTTAAAAGCTCCTACACTCTTGTGTAGTACATGAACTTCAGTGCCCCACCTTCTTCCTTTCCTTCAGCTCCTGGAAGCACAACTATATTAGAATCTCCCAGAGAGTGTCAAGTAAGTCTGCTGCTTCTGTTTACAGGCTATTCAATCACTCTAAGTACTAGTGGCAGACTGATTTTCTTGAAAACACATTTGCCACAATCCTCCTTACAATGCTCCTTACATGCAAGGTATTTATCATATGAAATGTTGGAACTGTCCGACTTGCCTGTTTTACTAGTGTGGTCTAGTGTCTTAGAGCTGGGACTGGTAAAACATTGTAATATATGTACTGCAGTCAAAACTGAACATAAAAATAACCCCTGAATACTGTGGGATTTACACTCTGTCAGAGAAAAATGGTAACTTTTATAACACCATGGAGATAACATCTCAAAGTTTACATGTAGTCTTACACTTTTTTCTCAGAGAGTGTCAAGTAAACAGTTGTGTACTTTAAGCAACAGCCCAGATGAGAAAACAGCTGCAGTCACAATTTGTTTTCAGCCATACTGCAGTGTGCCACCACATATTGCATATTGTGTGTGTTTGTGCTCAGTGTATGTATGTGTGTGTGTGATAGTATATGTGTGTATGCACTAGTGACCTCAAACCTGGCGACAGGCCCTGTGAACAGCTGGTTTTCTGCCAGTTTTTCTGCAAGGCTATGAGAAAATTAGCTGAGCTGTGTGGGGGCTCCTTGTACCCTAATATAGCATTAAGCAGGGTGACCAAGCTCACACAAGATTGATGACTGTTGTCTAAACGACTGCACGTTGCATCTTTAGGATGAGCCCTTGTTCTCAAGGTCAGAGGTCACATTCATAAACTCAAGTACAGGCAGTCTTTTTCTCATTTGCTCAGATCAGAGCCTAAAGTATTTCTAATATTAATGCCATATAGATTATTGTATATTTTTCTCATGCAACTATTGAAAACTATAATTTCACATCTTACCGCTGTTGTGCCATACGGCTAAAATGTCAGTTTAAGTTGTCACTGAACTACAATATAAGGTCAACCTGTGAGACCCTCCCAGTATCCATGTAATAAACAACATGCAGGGGATTGACTCTCAGCAAGTTTTTAATCATGTCTGCTCCGTCTTCATCTCTTTCAAGCCTTGCTGTTTTCTTTTTGTCGGCCTCCCTCTGACCTGTCTGTTTACCCAGCTTCCCTCTCTGTAATGGCAAGCGCTTGTTCATCTGCCATGTTTAAACTGCAGACAGGATTAACTTGGCTCAAGACTTAATGCACATGCACAGTCACCCTATGCTCTGTTTGCTGTTTCCAGGCCGCAGATCGACAAGCAGCTCTTTTAGACTTCCCTCTCTCTCATTCTCCGTCTCTCTGGGCTCCTCTGCCTCCTCCTCCTCCCTCGTCCTCATTTTGCCTGAATTAATTGAGTTCTCATTTTTGTGAGAAAGCTCACAGGAGGGCTGTGTGAGGAAAGAGAGAGAGAGAAGAGTGATGGAAAGAATGAGAGAGACAGAGGGAGATCAGTGCTAGAGGCCTAGGGGGCATAGCTCTCAGAGGTAGGCAGTCACCAGTTTCCTGGGGGACACTGAGGCCCTCTGAAGTGACGTATATCTTTGTCCTCAAAACAGTCACCCCTCAGCTGTTCAGGGAAGAAGCATAGGCTGGTGGTCAGAAAGATGTGCTTATTCACCCTCAATCCATGGGGAGACTGCCACCTCATGTAAACTCTTTGTTTCTGTCAAGTTAAGATGTTTTTATAAATAAAAAAACAAGACACAAAAAGACACAAAAGTGACTTGTTCAAAACATTATTAAATTAAATGAGTTCAGTGTGTCCGTGCCTAAAACAGGAACTTATATCTTGCATGTTATTTTTAAACAGATATTTTAGATAATATTATTATTATGATGAATCAAACAATACATTTAATATATTAAAATGCATTTTCAATATGAATGTTACAAGAACATTAATGAACCATTTGTCTGCTGTAAACCTTTTCAAAGTTCAAGAGTTTCCTGCAGCTATTAAAGTTATGCTTCAACCCATTTTCAAATCATCTAAAAAAATCCTGTTGTATTTAACTTTCAACAGACTGTGTCCATCCAAGTAGTCTACCTTTTACAGAAACAAGACGAGGTGGTATTATTGATATGGAAACTACAGAGAGGCAGGTGGTGTATTGTATTTTGTCCTAGTCAAATTCATCACAAATACTAGTGGTGGAAGTAGCAGGCAAGATGTGCACCTGCAGAGTGTACCTTGGCCTGAACCCTTTCAATTATGAACCATTACAACTTCTTTTCGTGCAATATTCATGCATAGGCAGATCACTCCTTCAGATGTCTTAGGTTGCTGTAAATTGAGATAAACACTTGCCGAGTTGTTACAGCCAATCGGCCGCCTCTGTTCCTCAATGTCACTGCCTTAGCACTCAATAATTCAAAGCTTGGCGGTAATGAGCTCCCCGTAGGCCCTGTCCCCAAGGAGCCTCCCCACTGTGCCTCCACTGTAATGTAGTTATATCTCGTGTCAGCTTTCAAATCAATTACATTTCTATCTGATAGCTATGTAATTGTGCCTGATTGAGTTTTTGGCACACCAGCCAAGTGTGTGGTTCCTAAACTCAAGCCAGTCAAAACAGGAAGCTTCATCAAATGAAACTATATTTCATTCTGATTGAGGCGGCTTGCATGATAAGCACAACTGTAATTGTGATAATAATAACAGTAGCAATCTGTGTTTTCTCAGCTTTGTTGTTTTTTTCTTTGCTCTCCAGATGAAATTTTGCCCCAAGGACTACAAACAACATTTGCTTTACTCAAGATGCAAAGGCTGATTTGATTGTGTATAGCATGTGCAATTTAGCAGATTAAATGCAAACCATAATGCCTCTGTATAAATATAAGTGTCTGGAGTCTTAGTTGTAGTGCAGCACACTTTTTCTGCAGCACTAGACTTTGTGGCCAGTGATCTTTACATTTTGTGCTTATATTTTACATGTCAGACATGTAGTGTGCCGATAACAACAGAAGTCATACTGCCTATTGGCATAATGCCTAGAAATAACAAGCTGATCTCTTACCAACAGCATTTAGCCAACAGCTAAGGTCAGAGACACATTGTTGTATGTGTCAAATCTCTCAGGGCAGAATGTTATTTACTGAAGATTGAATGGATGGACGGACGGACAAACGGACGACCAATAGTGAATGGCCTTAAGGACAGACCATCAACAGACAACTGACAGACAGTTGAATGGATGTATAGATGGGAGGATGGATAGACAGACAAATGGATGGCTGGAGAATGGGTGGATGAAGGAATGTATACATGAATGGTTGGACCTACCGATGGATGGAGCAACAGAATCCACGGATGGATGGACAGAGGGAATACTCTAATGGAGTGGTATTGAGATAGATGAGGGGGAGGATGATGTGGTTAGGTGCATCAGCAACGAAATAGTGATGAATTGTAGCTGCTGTCAGCAGCACTAAGTATAACAGACATAGTAAAGCAGCCTGGCTCATCCATAACCAGCAGACAAAGATTGTCTTCATGCCAGAAAAGACCTTCTCTGGAAATAAAGCAGTCAGACCATCTACCAATCTGTCTTTCTATCTGTACTTCATTATCCCTTTTCTCTTTATATCCCCTTACTCTTGGTGTTCTTGCCCTTTAAATCTCTTCACTTGTATTATTCTCTCTTCATTTCTCTTCTTAAGCCTTTGCGTCTCACTGTCTGTCTGTCTCTCTGTCTGTCTCTCTCTCTCTCTCTCTCTCTCTCTCTATCTCTCTATCTCTCTCTCTATCTCTCTCTATCTCTCTCTCTCTCTCTCTGTATAGCTCTCCCCCACACTGTCTTTTGTGTTAACAGGCTTCCATTTTTGTGCAGGGGGGGCACTGGGTGCACATCTACAATCTTGCCTTTCATTTCATGGCTTCTGGAAATGGATGTTTTACTGCCTTCATTAAGGCATGCAGCAGTCAGTGCCGTGTTTCCCCTCTGAAGTTTAGCTCCATGAACCTCGCCATTAGAGGACATTATGGCCCCAGATTTCAGGGCACAGTGGAACACTGTATAATTTGATTAGTGTTATTAATCAAGTGGAATACCGCTCCTTTCGCCCCATCTCTCCTCCCCCTCCTCCTTTTTGCCATTTCACTTCTGCTTTCAAACCCTTCAGACGTTCCGTTCCCTTCTCTCTTTCTCCTCCGCTTAACCATGTACCTTTGTGTCGCCTGCATTGCAACACACATGCAGTGAAAGTGACAAAAGGCCTTATGCCTTCCCTTTTTAAAAACAATGATTTACCACTTGTTTTTTTTCTCCCCCGTCACAACTCTCTGCCCCCCTCCAAGCCATGCCCCCCTCTCCTAGTCCAGGACATAAATCAATTGAGATGAAAGTTCTATAATTGTGCTTGCTGGGAGGGATTTGAGCAAAATTGCGCTATGAATTTTTTAAAGGGAATTTTTACTAGCTGTTCAACGAGACTTGGGCGGCAAAGGAAGGTGAGGCCACCAGGATTTATGGGCCTGGATTCTTCATTACTGAAGTAATTTTCCTGCAAATGATAGTGCAGCACCCTGGAGGGGGGAGCCCTGCCCGCCTGGGAGAGTACAAACCTGCTTAATCTCTCGTGAAGAGAAAGCAGCTCAAAGTACTAATATCATCTGTACGGGACTGAGGCTCCATTTGTTCTCATCTAAACCGCAGTTAGTGTATTTGTGATTCATAGTAATTGATTGCTCAAATTCGTTCCAAGAGTAGCTACACAAGTTGATTTCATTACAAAGGCTAGTTTTGTTTGAACTGCTAGAAAGCATGCTCCAGGGTCATTTATATTATATACTTATTTTCACAAAATATGTACATTATATAGGCTCCTATAAAATAAATATGGAAGTGGGTGAAGTATGATGAATTTAATGGAGAGACAAGGTTGATTTAATGGATACCACATGCTTTTTCCTTGACTATGACTATGTGTAGTATGTACTGTATGTCCACCCTCGTGCTGATTAAGACCTGCTTTGCCAAGCTGTCATATTGTTTCTTCAGCAAAGGTCTCTACCTTTCTCTCCACCTTTGGTCTTTCCTCACTCCTCATTTTAACCTTCCTCAGTCCAATATGGCTGACGTTCTGTCTCCATCTCTTTAGGTGCAGCAAGCAGCAGTGGCCCTCCTCAAGGTTAGTGCGTCCACAATGCCAGGTCTCATTCTGTATACTGCCTGCCGTCCACTCAATTTTACAGCTCAGTAGTTTGTGAAGCAGTGGGGGTAAATCTGCAGCAAGAAAGAGTAAGAGAGAGGGAAGGAAAAAGGAAGAAACAGAATTATTGTGCACCCTGTCACCGATTGAAGTGGATCTCATTCCAGACACACTAACAACTCAAGACAATTAGTCACTTCTCACTAGGCCAGACCTGAGACTCACTTGTGGACCAGAAAGAGACAGGTAATAGAAGACCCACAAGCATGTCTAAGCAGCGGAGAGACAGGCAACTTAGCGATGGCATGGGACTTGGGATTCATGCATTGATAATTCCTGAAGTATGTAAAAATATGTATGAATATCAATTATCATTGTTTTCATTGGCATGTGTTTGACTGATGTTGCCAGACTCAAATGCAAATAGTGTCACATTTTCCCAAAAAGTGAAAATAATGCAGTATGTATGAATGTGTCATGCATAGGCTTTTGTTTCATAACATTCTTCAAGATATACAAAGATAGCAATGTCAGTAATCTGTCATGTTCCACCTATTAGTTGGTTAAAGGTAGTTTGCTGCCAGAGATGAGCCCTGAAGCTCACCACATGTTCCTGAACAAAAGTGAAGCATGACTAAGGTGGGTGGTGCGTGGAAGATCAGGGAGTAGGAAGAGAGAAAAGTTTGTTCTGGGCCCTCTGCAGAGACGCAGCGTGACCAATTGAGGTGAAGGGGATGAATGAGGCCATTCACTGGGTCTAATGAAAGAGCTCCTGCTGGGCCCTGAATGAGGGTGGGCCCATCTGCAACACATAGGCGTGCACAAACCAGTGACCTCGAAAATTACCCAGGAAGCACTTTGGGACAGTCACCCCAGCAACAGGCTGGGATTCACATGGAAACCAGGCGCTTCAATCAGTGCCTGGCAGCTTCTTAAACAGAGCAAAGTTTTTCTGTGTATTGAAAGAACTCTGTGTGACATCAACTTTGAGGGACACCCCCCAGTTTTTTTAAACAGGGGAGCTGCCAATGATTGTCCCATGTGAAAACGTCCAGGAGGTCTCCCCAGCTTTGAGAGGTGTGGGATGTTGCCCTCAGGGCTTTTCCTTTCAAGACATAAAGACTTGTTTGTCTTAGCTACATGTATATGTACTGCATGAGTATATGCAGTGCTGTCCGTAGGTTAATTTGGTTGAAGGGATGTACAGCAACAGGTTTAAGAGGCTGTGAAATAGATCCAATTTCAGAGATTCCAGATGAAGAGAGTAACACCCCTGGGGACTGGACATTAAGTTTACAAGCATCCTTAAGGATCTGGATCATTGGATTGTATCTGTGTTATTTGGTTTAATATATTCAGTCTTGATGAGCCGGAGGCATGCAGGTCATTGAAGTTCCATTCTCGTCTCCGTTCACTCACAGAACTTTTGACAGCGTGAAATGACAATCCGCCCCTGCACGCATCTCCCACGTCAAAAAGTAATGAGATTGTGCTGCTGGAAATATCACTACAAAGCATCAGGCCTGCACTCGGGTCTGACTGCACCTTCAAACAGCACTGCCTGCCAGCTCGCCTGCCTCGCCTGCCTGCTGAAAAAGAGAACGAACAAAAACAATCAGAATCAGAGACAGAGAAACGACAAGGGAAGCTCCCCACGCAGAGACAAACGAACATGCCAGGGCTTTCATCCTGAGAATGATTAGCCATCCGAAACGTTTTAAAACCCCACTTTAAGTGTGTTCCTCAAACAAAAGAGTTCCTTTCAGGAGTGGTGGTGAGATGTTTCTCGCTGGAAAGTGCGAGTGATCTAGTCTCTAATTGTGGTGTCGCTGACAAGGCTGGTGTGGCTGGGAGCTTTTTAGGCGGGGCTTTTTGCTTTTCACTTCCTGTCATATCCACCACCAAAGGCACTAGGGAACAAAAAAGGCCCCTCAGATTCTGTTCTTACATCCATCAGCCAATGCTTTGTGCATAAATACAGACCTAATTTAACACACTAATAAGCCCTGATGCTATTGTAGTGACCAACACTACAATAGGTGCTGTAAATACAGTATTTGGTTGCAAATATGTGGAATTAACCTAACATAGTTTCAGTCTGTATTATTTCTGTCTTCATTTTGCTCATTTTTTCATATTTCATTGATCATCTCTCAGCTTTAGAGAAGCTGCAAAGGTTGGCAATGGTGTTACACTTCTTCTGCAGTAGAGCAGGAACAAAGTCAGTCAGTTTTTGAGCACCGTTCAGAGAGCTGGTAGGAGCCTTTAGAATTTAGCATGAAAAACTTTTAGGTTCTCTACTCTTCAGAAGCCAGGTTGTTCAAGATTTGAGGAATGGAAGAGAGGCAGTTTGAAGGATCAAAAGCCCCTTTTACAAAACCTGTTAAAGGGGGGAATAAATATTGCGCCATTATTCTGCCTCATTGTTCTGTATAAAAGATACGAGCACAGAATGGGGGGGGGGGGGGGGGGGGGGGGCATTGCTGTTCCACCACTGAGCCAGCAGCGGCAGTAGTCACATTGCCAGATCAACGTTTGTGTAATAGGGACAGCCAGCATGGCAGGAGAGTCAACAATAGATGCTGATGCTGTTGTGTTACACGTCATGCCTGATTGCAGAATGCCAGCATGCAATCTCAAATCATACATGGGGGCGGCAGTATGCCGGCTTTGTTTGGCTCAGTGTAAAAAAAGCAAAGCAGGCATAATGAGGGATCATCTTACCGCAATATTGCGGGATCTCTATATAAAAGGGGCTATAGAATCAGTGATGGGGGTGGGGTTGGCTGGGGATGTTGGAGAAGAGAGGAAAGGAGTAAAACCATAAAAATCAGTATTATAACAACATTAATTGATGCTGCTGAGTGCCATATGTGATGCCATATGGAAAATCTGCCCTAGAGGCCTGCTATAATAGACAGCCCGCAGTGGTGCACACAACTTGGCACATTTACAAACAAGGGACGTCCCATTAATATTAGCCATGCAGACCGAGAAGGAGACAGTGGGAGAGGAAGTGAGAGGGTGTTTGAGGGAGGCGAGAAAATAAAGAGAGGGGACTGAGTGTTTTGTTTGGTTGCCATCTACAGCCCTCATTTTTGACAAATCATCCACCTGCCTTACACTATATTTTTTTACTAAATGAAGGGATTTACTGTATTTGCTAGTCTGTATGCATTCACAATCCTAGCTTCTCTACTCCCACGGTTCCTTAATTACAGTAATAAATGGCCCCTCCCTTCTGGGTTGATCAGACCACCCTCTGTCTGCCCAACTGTCACTCCCACCACAGATGCCTAGTAGTCCTTTCATTACACACACACACACACACACACACACACACACACACACACACACACACACACACACACACACACACACACACAGACAGACATACACTTCAGCAGGTGAGGTGATTCATGGCACCTTGACAAAGATGGCGTGAACAAGCTCTGTTTAACCTCTTCTGTGCCTAATTGCAGGGCAGCCATTATTTACTGCTGCTGTCCACAGTTTTTACTGCTTGGTTGCTCACCCCTCTGTCTTGTCTTACTCTAGCACTTCATTTATTTCATAGGACATGTAGACTTTGTGTCAATGTGGCCATTCTGCTAGAAATGACAATAAATCTAAATGTCATTTCGTAGGAGATAAATATTATGTGAATGACATTTCTTTTAAAAAACAAAATTCATTAAGTGAATAAATTATATCTTCTGAGTAGTTTCAAGAACACAAAATATAATGGGTTGCATGTAGGTTCGTCTGACTGTTGTGGCATGAGCAGAGCAGGGAGGAAGACGGAGAGATCCTTAAGAAATGGAGTTGTCAGCCATTCTGTAGAGTTTCATAGAATGCGAGGCGAAACAAGAATAGCGTACAGCTGTTTCCTCCCTGGCACAGAGGGAGGCAGATGAAGAGCAAAAGTGAGAGAAGAGAGAAAGAGGAAGAGGCAGAGTGGGAGAGAGCTCTCCACTCTGTGATGTGCACTGATGTAGCTCCAGCTCTAGGTCAAACGCTGCCAGTGTTTTGTGTTCATCTTCGTCTCGTCTCCCCAGTGCTCCTCTAAATTATTCACAGCCTGAAGATGTGCAATGTGGCTGCCTCTTCCTTTCGTCTCTCCTCCTTCACTGTACGTTGCACTTTCGTTTTTCTGTCTGTTTCTCATCTCTTCGTTACTCTCTTATGTGATAGCTTGTTTCAGAGGCAACGAACAGAGTTTCTCCTTGCAAGCCGGTTAATCCCCCCACCCCCCCACCCCACCCCACATCCACTCATCTTCCATCAGCCCCCACCTTTCATCAGTGACTCTCTTTTTTCTAAGGGGTAGGCAGCCAGCTGTTAACATCAACTGCTCAGTAGCTCCTGCTCCCTGCCTGCATTTCTCTACCTCTTTCAGTCATTTCATAGGAACCACAATGAAGGAGTAGGGTTGACAGTGCCCCTCCCCTCTGTTTCTTTTTTCCTCTCTTCTAAACTCTATAATGTTTTCCATTGACTTTGTGCTTATAGCTTTGTGAATTCAGAGATAAACCCCAAGTGCTCACTAAATCCTCAGGCCAGTCAATGGTACTGATTAAAGATGTGCCCATCACTCATTTCGCCTTTAACAGACTGCCCACAGTGTGAAGATGGAGGGAGCTGCTAGAAACCAAAGACATAGTTGAGCTAGTATTTAGTGATCTGATGATATATACTGTAACATGACACAAAGTTTGTCAGCCATCAGAATTTTTTTTTTTATCCTTTCAGCCACCCCTATGTAAGGGTGCCAAACACACACGTAGTACCCTTTAAAAAGACTGTCCTCCCAAGAAAAAAATTCTGTTCTTTGTTTCGTCAAATACTCAAAAACAACATGAGTTTATGTTCAAGTGACAAAGCTGTCTAGCGGCAGTTGGAGTTATGACTCTTGTCCGCCAGGAGCAAAGGAGGAAACAGTGTGTTATTAAAACATCATACTTACTTAACACAGGAGACTGCAGTTTGTTTCTTGCTTCCTAGCAACAGTTAATATAATACGTGTCATTTTGGAGGGCATAGACCAACAACATACTTTGTTGTTCAATTCAAGGACTTGTAGCATAAAGCATCTAGTTTTCTAACAGATTTGAACAGATATTATTGTCATGTTAACTAGGAAGATGCAAGTATTAAATCCTATTTGGACAGCAGGGGTTAGAGGATGAGGTGTGGCCCTCACGGCCACCTGGAGAGAGAACAGAGCAGAGAGAGGAGTTGAATCCAGTTCCAGCGATTGCCACAGGACACTCATTTGTAATTCTGTACCCTGCCTACAATAACGTTTGATCATTGCAGAGGGGGGCAGGCGGTACAGGGAGGGGGAAGGGAACTGAAGCTTTCTCCTTCTCTTCAATCCCCCTCCCAAAACCCCCTACCCGCCCTCTCGCAATTGCCGTCACCCAGTACGAATGCCCCCTCTGGCCCGATGACAAGTCTAGCGTGAAACGCTTGGCTGCCCCCTTAAATTAGCAGTAGAGCCCCCAGGCGGCACATGCTTCTCATGACCAGCACACAGTGGGTCGCCGCCAGATTCTTTTCATTATGGCTGTGGCCTGCCAGCCCCTTGACTCTACCTCCTTCTGCCTCTCTCTCCATCCCCTCCTCGTTTCCCCTGTGTGTCGGCCAGAGCTCAGTAAACAGCATCTGTAGCGCTCATCACATTACTGTCATAGGGAATAGAAGGAAGGAGGAAGCCAAAGTCTCTGTGGGTGTTGCTGTTATTTCAGTGTATCTAAGTGATTTTATGTGTAGATACATACTGTATGTTATTTTGTGTGATTGTGTATAGTATGCATATGCATGCATATACGCTATCTGTACATGTCTCTGTGTGTTGGCTTGACAGGATTAGTAAAAGAGATAGCTAGTAGTAGCATTACAGAGAGTGAGAGAGAGCAAGAGAGGAGGGGAGTAGCAGCACAGAGTGATGCCTGGAGGCTCAATCTGTTCCTCACTGAGCTACATCAGTGTTGGAGTCGGTGGTGTGGGCCGTGGGGAAGCCTCCACTCGCTCCATCAAACTGTCAGGCAGCCAGCGGTGCTGCACAGGGAGACTCTCAGCTGCCCCCAGGGCCAGTTCAAGTCAACATCCCATTTCCTTGCCTCCTCGCCTAATTTCTCCTATCTCCTGACTTAAAATTTCAATGCCCAGTGTCTGCTGCTGCAGCCCAGCACCTCTAGGACCGGGGCCATGTCAAAACACTGGGAGGTGTTGAGGGTGTATGTGAGCGTGTGTGCACCTATGCAGGCGAGCAAGCAAGCTAGCTACAATAACACAGTCAGAAGAGACAAGACAAAGCCAAAGGGAGCTTTATGAAAGACGAGGTGCAAAAAAAAAACATAAATCAGTAGTTTGTTTTTTCTTGCATTCTCTTTTACCTGTGTCCCTATTTTTCTTCCACGAAAAATCACTTCCTATATTCATAACACTGTTGTGTATTCCCTGTCCTTTCTGGTTTCTGGCAGTTTTCTTCTTTCTCTTTCTGGGCTGAAAAAATGCTCCCTGTTCCCTCATACATCTGCCATTACTGTCTGTTTTTCTCTTGCCAAACTACTCCAAGGATCACACCAGCAGCCTAGCCGGCTCTGTCACTCCCCCAGTGAGTGCTGAAGGCAAAGGTTGAGGGATTTCTTGTTGCAAATGACAAGGCGGTCCTTTAATTTAGTGAAGAAGGGGGACAGCTCTTCAAGTTTACCCCCACCACTATCACCATCAATCTTTCCATACACACCCCCCCTTCTTCCTACTAGACCTTACCACATGCTTTGCATGGAAGTGAAGCAGAGCACTGCCAGGTCTCAGTGCTGTTTACATGGACTCTGTGTAATGTTAAAGTCTGCTTAGTTTGGCTCCAGGTCAAGACTATATCTTTCCTCACCCTGGCTTGATTTACATGACTCTTCCCTTAAGTGTGTCAGCTCTGAACCAGAGGCCTCTGTGTGTCTGGCTAATGCAAAGAGCATTTTTTTGAGCTTTTCTTTCTTAGTCTTCCTTCACTCTCATTCTCTCTGTTCACCGTGGGCCTCTGTGAAAGGAGCTTTTTCTGAATCTGTCTCTGTTTGCACAGCCAACTCCAAGTTCCCCAGCTCAAGTATGGTTTTGCGTGAGAGCCTGTCTAGGCCTCTTCTTCTGGTCGATATGATTTTTACCCTGGCAGAGATTTTTCTTTCAATTTCATTCCCTCTGGAGCCTACATCTTCACTAGAATCAATACTTTCCTAATCCAGAGCTCCTAGGCTGACCCAAGGTAATCAGCTGACTTCCCATGCTGCCTGCTGGTGAGGTCAAGGGTCAAATGGCTGTATAGATTTGATCCTGTGATCAAATCACTTTGCTAGGTGCTTTCAGACACAGCTCATGGGCTCAAAAAATAATAAATAAATAAATAAATAATATATATAAATAAATTTGAATTGTGAACTATGCGCTCATGTAGCATGTGTCTTAACCAGAGTTTGCGGCAATGTTTAGATGCACAGTAACCATGGAATTTTTCTGAAGCACCCAGAGAGATTTGTTTCTTTATATGACTATCTTGATGTCATCCCACTAACGCACTTCCAAGCGCACATACACACTCTACCTCCTCAAGTTTTTAGTGATTCAGTTTGCTTCAAAAAGAGTGAGAGCAGAAGAACATGAAACAAAACATCCTGTTGATTTGACATCAACGCTGAGTTGAAGTAAGGCTCCACGCTCCACTAAAGAGACTTTCAGATAACCTGCTGATGTGTCAGGTCTCGCAGGAGGTCCCCCAGCTGACCCTGGGCTCTAATTCCACACCCCATCAGAGTGGCCACGGCGCCGTCATCTCCACGCCTCATCCCAGCATCCGCAGGAGGTAAATTGCAGGAGGAAATTGGTATTGTTCCACCAGTATCAGACACTGCTTTGGTCCTCGACTATCTAAATGGACCATTACCCCCTCTGTGTGCTCTCGCTCTAGAGGATCTAGGTTTTGTCAGTACTCTCTCCCTTACAATCAGGTGTATACGTCCCCAGACAGATGTCTTCTAAATTTAAGCCATTTTGTCTGTCAGTATGAAGATGTTTACATTTTTACATAGTTGGCTAGTCTCCTTATTCACTTGGTCGAGGGATCAAGTGGGCCAGCTGTTGTCTCACTGTTTAATCACAGTTGGGGGTTTTTTATTTTTTTATTTTTTTACTTATCACGTTTTTAATTTAAATCATTCAAATCCCAGGTACATATAGATGTAGGTGTAGCATTGTTTTGGACTAGCAAAAAAAAAGAACACAGTTGGACACTTGAAAGTTGTTATAGCCTTTCTCTGTTAAGCATACACCTACTATAACTTGCCATCTCCATTGCATCTAATGTCCTGTCATTACACAACATAATCTGGTGCGAACATCAGATTATGTCAAGATTTTATCACAAATAGTTTTGTTAAAGCTCAAATACTTTTGTGCTGATGCTCTTTTTTCACTTGTATTTATTATTTATTATTTTTATTTATTACTTTATTTATTTAATCTTGCTGCAAGTATAGGCTAACAATTAGTATTCAGGCAGACAGCTGCTGATGCCATGCCAGCGTTTGTGTTCCTCCTCCGTTTCTCCCTCTATCTCTGAGGCAGAATTCATGGCAGACTGTCCTCCGAGTGTGACAAGTGGAACTGTGTGATTAATTTGGCCAGTCGTTTTAATGTGCTCCGGGATGCGCAATACTTATTGTCTTTCCCTTGCACGTCTATCGGAATCTGCCAGAGAGAATGTCCAGGAGAATCGAGACATCCATCCCTGTCTCCCTTTCTCTGTTTTTTTCCGTCTTGCTCTTCTCTCCCCAGTCCTGCCTCATTTCAGGGTCGTCATGGGGGCCAGCCCAGGTCGAGGCCTGGCTTCAGCCAAGGCCGCTGGCAGAATAAATCTCCTGTCTCTGAAGTGTTGAAAGCTGTGTAAATGTCAGATGCATCTGTCTGATGTGCTGGCTGAGGGGAAAAAGAGTTGGAGAAGAGGTGGGAGGCTGGGAGGGAGAGTTGTGGATGAGCAATTCGCTGAAGCCGCTCCCCTGTTACCATTCGTAGTTGGCGGTTGCCAGGTGCAGATACTGCTTTTTACTCCCTGCCTCTGTAGAGCCAGCCAGTTTGTTTTGGGGGTTTTTTTGTTTGGTTTGTGAACATCTATGAAAGACACAAACCACTGGAGGCTTGGCCCCTGTCAGACAGCTTAGTGAGTAGCATATCTCCCAGATTTTAACAATGTCCCTCTGGACCACCAGGCGTGCTGTTTAGGGAGGTTTCTGTTTGGGGTTGTGGTTTTGCATTTTCACCATTTGGTTTTCTTGTATAGCCTTGCTGAAAGTCTTTTCCCCAGTGTAGATATTTAAAGGAGCAGAAGGTGCTAAATGACGTAGTGCTCCTCTCACAGCCATGCACTCAGAAACATGAGCCAATCTTTTGCATTCATAGGTTTATTGTATTCTTTTGTCTGACTCGACCAAGTGTAATATCTCAACAGGGCAATCGCATACAGTACTGACAAAAACTGTTTTAACACTACTTCCATCCGGCCATCCGTTCATCTCTATAGCATCCCCCCTGCCTGTTCTTACTGTTGTTTTGTTCCCCATTTCTACCTGCCTCTCTGTCCCCTGCTGTGCTGTGTCTCTCGCTGTCTCTGTCTGAGCCGTGACTAGTATTCCTCTTTACGCTCTGCTGCAGTGCATGCTTCTTGTAAAAGGATAAGCACCATGCTGTGCTCTTCTGATATTATTTTTCCTTCTCGCCAGCTCCAGCCTTGTGAGGCCTCATCTCTTGTGTCACGGCTAGTGCTGCAACAACAAGGCCAAGTATGCACCCAGGGAATATACCGAGCCGGTTGTTCTTCTCCATCACCTAGGGTTTAAACTTGTCCCCAGTAATAGAGAGGAACTGAGGAGCAGTGAGACCTGCGAGATAGAAGACATCCATTCAGCTGCATGCTAAGAATACATTTTCACCAGTTTCCTGGGGCTAAGGCAAAGTTGTAGATTGGATCAATTATCCTTTTTTGTAATTTGTAGATGGATCAAGATAGAGAGGAACATTGTTTTGAATGTTCAAATGCCAGTGGTGAGGGAACAAATGGGTGTGATTAAGGTTGTGATTTGTCTCTAACAAGTAATATAGAAATGGCAGATAATTATTTTGTCCAGAGGCCGTAGTCTGAAAGAGGAATTGATTGACAAGAAACATGAGCCACTTTCTCTTTTTAACGCCCCACACTCTCTAATGAAGGTCTTCTGACAAGTGAAAGCCCTGAAATTAGAGTTTGCAAACATTCCTCATGAGAAAAGAGGACATGATGCATAGAAATGTGGCCAACATTTGTAACTCACCATTCCCAAGTACATGTTGCTATAGACTTATACATTTATATAAGTTTATTCATATTATTAGGTCCTTAGCAATTAAGAGCTATCATCTTTTAATTTCGAACAGCTAACCACAATTGTTTAATATATATGACACAAACATGCATATATTTTTGTATAGCATGTCAGATACTTTCTAATGAAAACCACACACTCAAGATTCAAACAGGAACACTACAGTTGTCAGGCCATTTCTCACAGGTACATTTTCTATTGTGATGAACCGTTTTTCTTTCGCTTTCATTCTTCTCTCTTTTGTTGCTGCTCACTGAGAGTGAGTGGAATCATAAACAACAGTCACTTTAGCAGGAAGAAAGCCTCACATTGAATGTATATTTTTTCTGTATTTATCCTCCATCAGGTTTATGTTCTTGTTCTATGTCTTGTACTTCTGTATGAACAATAGGAGCTGAGGTATTTCTTGGGTTTTGCTATTCTGCAGATGGAGATGCAAACAACAGTAAACCCCCCTAAGGGGTTGAGCCACAATGTTTTTCACTTTAAGTTTCTGCCAGCAAGGACTCCTGCTGTATCCCTTGTCTTTGCAGAGTAGGATGAATCACGGGGCATGGAATCTCCCCCTCCACTCTTCTCTCCTGAGAGATCTTGGCCACTGAGCCCTTGCACTGATTACACTCGTTACTTAATTATACATTTGGACCCACCGCACTCACAACAAAGGGCCGCTGTGCCTCCATTGACCCAGCTCCCTCCTCATTGTGCCAAGTTCTGAAAGGGAGTCAAACAAAATAAAGAGGGTCCACTTAAATATGTTGCCACAGAGACTTAATTGACAGATTGAAGACAGTTTTTCACTGGGGGCCCCTCTCCCTCTCTATGTGGCTCTTCGCTTCAATTGCTCAGCTCCTCATACATCCTGCTGTGAGGTCCAGTGGGACTGGTCTGCAGCTTGACCACTTTGTTTCCACAACTTCACTATCTATTGTCCCAGGGGAGAGAGTTATCAACCAAGAGCATTTAGTGACAAATAAATGTGAGAAATGGAAACAAGGTTCTCGTAGGTTCAAGTTAAGGTTTCAATTCCATAAAGAATAAAAAGTTGCGGTATTTTATACTAATTACAACTAGTGGTGGACATAGATACATTTTTTAATCTAGATTAATCTCACTGAAATATTGAAATTAATTAATCTAGATTAATCTAGATCAGCTTCGTGGCTGCATCCATGGTAGACTATCACGTTTGGTGTGGTAGTTCGCGTAATTCACAGGCGCGAAGAGGTTTGAAAACCGAATCGCCCCCTACATTGCAATTCGGCTATTTATACATCCGCGCTAAAATATCATGTTGAAAGTCATCAGTTTGCTTATTGTAGGACCCAGCTCCAAACCCAATTTTGATAATAGATTAACGGCGGTATTTTTTATATCGCTCGATAAGAGTCTGACATTATCGCAGCGCGTTAACATCGTTAACGGCCCACAACCAAACAAAATTACAACCAGTGTAAGCCATGTTTACTGACTTAACTTTACCTTCATACATTCTTTTACACTAAAGGTGAATATAATTTTAGTCAAATATGTTTTTTAATTATTTGATAAAAAAGGGATTTATGCTTGTGAACACGTCAGGACTGAAAGCCTATGGCCCTTAGCATCTGCAGTATTATTCCCATGTGTTTGTCAGTTACAAGGTCTGACTTTTTTCTTTTTCCTCTTCCTCTTTTTTTTAAGGCTGACCCTGTTCTCAAGATATTTGACCCTGATCACTGTGTATTTTAATGGTGCAGTGACTTATCCTCATACAGTAAAATTCTAAAATTATTGAAGAAAAACCATTTAACTTTTTGACTGAATAGAAGACAATTTGGCCTTTGGCCATGCTAGCCAAGCTTATTTCAGAATACAACCTCTCTTGTTATTTAGTCCTTTATCCCTACAGAAGTCTTGCAAACAAATTAAAGACTGGTGAGTCACAAGGAGAATTTGAAATACCACACTTAATAGGCACTGTGTTTGAGTATTCAAAGAGGCTAAGCTCTCTGTGTCCTTGAGATACTATCGTCCAATTTTAAAGCATACTTAAAAGGCTAAATGACAAGCTGCAGCTGAATGCAAAGTCATTGAACAAGCTCTTTATAAAAGAACCCATTGTATAGTATTATTCAGCTTTTCATCTTCTGCAAATTTATAGCATTTAATTTGTGACAGACACACCAGAATAGCATTCTGTGCTGCTGTGTTGCTTTATAAACTTGAAAACCTCTCCTACCACAATCTCCGTTCCCTGTTCATCCTCTGCAGTTTGCACTGAAAGCTGTCAGTGAATGAGCGGTTTCACACAAAAATAACATCTGCACTGATTATGAGCTACTGGGGAGTGTCGGGGTGGGGGAGCAAATGAATAATTCCTTATATTTTCCATGTCTGTCTCTTTTCTGTTGCAGTGTGACAGCGAGAGTGACATTGACGACAAGGTAAGACTGCTTTTCCTGTGTTTATTCACCCACCACATGAAGGGGCTAAGAGTTGTGAATAACAAATTTGAGCTCTCAACTAAAGGAGGGAGACAGTCATAGTGTGTAGCGAAAAAAAGATGAGGGATAATAGACACTTCGCCGGTCCCACCACTGTGATCATTTGCATTTTACAGAGCAAGAAAGTGACAAGGAAAGTGCAGTACGGGAAGGGGCTGTTTTTCAGTGTTAGTTTTCTGTTTTACTATGTAAAAAGATATGGCATCTATTATTTCTGGAGCATCTTATGCCTGATATGTTTTAAATAGGACTTCTAGCCAAGTTCATAGCATATGCTACATACAATGACCTTTAGTCTATATGTACTTCCTTATTCTTATCACATGGCACACACACACACATCACCTATCTGCCTGCTTATCTATCTGCATGTTTTCTCCACTAGATAACAATATTATACATATATATATATGTGTGTGTGTGTGTGTGTGTGTGTGTGTGTGTGTATATATGTATATATGTATGTATATATATGTGTGTATATATATATATATACACATCATCAGTGTATAAACTAATAATTATATGGAGCTAGCTGAAGCTAGCATTATAAGCACCTTGGCACGCTTATAAAATGTTAACCATTTGACAGATGTAGTCTATCAGTTTCACTTCTGTGTATTTGTTTATCGCAGTCTTGGAGGTGGTTGGCTGATGGCAGCCACCTGGTTACAAGATGAAATGCCTTTGGGAAACCTTACATATCCTAATTCCTCTACAGTTTAGCAATTACTCCCTGGTAAATGAATGAGATAGCATGTCTAATCTCCTGTAAGCTTAGCTCCCAGTTCTGTGGAAATGTCTGCAGCTCTCCCTATAAATAATACATTGATAGCAGGCCCAATTTGCATTAACTGTAGCCTGGCAAGTCAATAGGCTTTTATCTCTTCATTGAAGCGAGAAAGAACCAAGGGCACTAGCTAGTTGACACGACAGAGAGACGTAGCAGGCCTGTCAGTCTCCAAACGGCTCCCTGGCATCCCTGTGGGGGGGTAAAGAAGGAAGTATAGTAGGAGGGAGTGTTTTCTTTCCAGTGTTTTGTTTTCCTTCAGTTATTTGAGACTTGTAATAGTTTCATATAGTGTCAACATTTGTGACATTTTATTCATAAAGTTTGATACTAAGATGCTAGACAACACTCTAAAAGAAACAGAAGAATAAAAATAAGCAATGGTTAGACGATTTTGTAGAAACTCTGTAGCACTGTTACTATGTTGTTAGTAAACTCTGCAGTTTAAGGATGTGGTTAAAGACATGGTGAAGTATGAGGCACTTCTGCCAAGTTTGTCACTGTTTGTTTGTTGAATTTTGTACCAGTCTGTCAAGAGCCAGACTGCAGCTTCGCCTGTTCAGGCCACTTGTCATCTATATGTCATGAAGCTTTTAGCTTGTGAAACACAATTTGAAAAACAATGTGAAAAACATATTACTGGTTTATAAAAACTACTGAATACTGAAAAAAGTCATGTTATGTTACTAATGTCATTTTAATTACATTTTGCCAATTTGAAGTTAAAGGAATAGTTATAATATAATACATACATAATACATAGGCAATTTTTAACAAAAAAAGTTGTAACCACGGCTCCAGTCATGTAAACAATGTTAACGTGTAAAACTTTTAACTCATACTCTTAAGCGGTTTTCACATATGAACTCCGGACAATGTCCAGCGAATCAGGTCCGCACATTGTCCGCTGTTGCTGTTTCACACATGTAGCACACAGCAGGAGATAGTCTGTGACATGTTTATACGCAAGGGAACAGCGCCTGGGTAGTCTGTTCACCTTTTGCGTTGCCAACTTGCATAGCCTACTTCACCTCACCTACAGTCTCTCCTCTGCTCCACTGCAGCACACACACACATACATGGAGGGCTCAGACCCACCCACAGTGAGAACGACCACAGGAGAGTAGCTCGAGGGTGACCATAAATGAAACTCAGTAAGGTCTTACTAGTTGCTAATTTTACTATTTATTTACTTTGTATCCAGCAACAGTCACATGATTGAAACATAATCAACATGCCCACTAGCTCGCTGTCAATTCTCAATCGGACATTACACAGATTTTGTATTTTGAGCTGTCAGGGTAAAGTCCGTTGAATGCCCGGTCCAACTGATTTGGACGTTTGTGTTCACACATACAGCTACACCAGGTCATATCTAACTTCAGAGTTGCAGCACATGTGTGAAAGGAACTCTAGATACGTAACATAGTTTTTCACGTCTCTTCAAGCTTGGTTCTCATTTCTTACTTTTTTATTCTCAGTTTTGAAGTTTTCATTTTTGGTCTTGAGCCTTTTTTTTAATGTGAAGGTAAACTTAGTGCTTTAAGGCGACAACCACATCAGCAGGCAACATATTGCCGAATGGCAACGTTAAGGAACATCAAGGACCTTACCTACATGCATAGACAGTGGATTTAGACAGATTCGACTTCAAAAAAAGCTCAGTTGTAACAGTTTTAAAACTACAGGGCAAAGATAATAATAATATTTTTCATTGTTCTAATGATGCTAGTACTAGGAGACAAAGAAAAGCTTTCATTTGTGGTCAATAGGAAATGTACCTGAACGACAGCATAATAGCAAATAATAAAATTAAATTAAATCACTCTTGTAGATAGTTGCAATTGAATATTGTGTATATACTTTTGTATATTTATTTACCAAGAGTGAAAGAAGAAAAACATATCTGTATAGAGGCTAAAGCAACCCACAGCAAACTGCCGAACAAAGAAGAACACTGAAAATACTGAGAAATACTTTGACAGGCCATCACCACAAGTAAAATGAAAAAAAAAACAATGGTGTAAAAATTGGGTTCCATGAGGAGAAAGACAAACACTGTCATTTGTAATTGCCTGCACTCAGGATAACTCGACAGCGATAATTTTCTGCAACGTTTTTGCTGAAACAGGTGCCAGCTCCTCCCGTATCATTCCAATGAAAACAAAGGCTCCTTTCACATCAGATTACCAGCCACCTGAACACCCACATTGTCAGGATTTCACAGATTAACTTAATTAGAATATTGCTTCCAGGTGTGCCCCTAAAGTGTAATCAGTTAAACTGTATTTGAATAAAACTGACGAGTTGCTGCTACAGCAAAGTCAGTTTGCTGCACTTTGCGACGTTTCGAGATAGCATGCAGCGATGTGTGTTTCCAGAACGTGTCTGACCTGAATTCTTTGGAGATTGCCAGTTACCTCTAGTTCAGTGTGAGGCTGCTGTGAAGGTGGATTGGCCTAGCCTCGAAGAAACAAGCAATCAGAATCTGTGTATTGAGTTCTCATCACTGGCATTTCTTCTGACGTCTGAGGTTACATGATATTTGACAAAGTATTCAGTGCATCTTCGAGAAAATGTTATTCCTGCCCCCTGGGGGAAACTCACATAATTAAGGATTCCTTATGGAGAAGAATGTTTTCTCTCTTTACTGTTATTAAAGCAACACTTTGTGTGTTTGCACATAGCCATGCTAAATGAAATTGCTCATGAAGGAACGAATCACATGTTGAGTAAATTGCTTTGCAATACAGGGTATGTATGTATATGAGTCTGTTTGAGGCCATGCTATAGAACTGGACATATTCTTTACTGTTGACTTAAATATTTCAGAACACGTGTTAGCTGTTTATAAAATAATTGAATAAATGGTTTGTGTAATCTGTGGTAACAGGACGCCGCATGGAGGATATTTGATAAATTTGCGTTATTTGACATGCATTGTAGTTACATAGTTATATTTCGGTTATATGAATTTTAGTATTTTAAATGGTTCATTGTTCCTTATTTTTGGTTTATTACTGTAACATACTTCACAAGTACATCTTGTAAACTCATTTTAGGGTAAACTCTGCAACATTAACTACTTTGAACTGAGTCCCATAACACTGTGCATTATTGAACATATCTTTTCAACTACTGTAAATGTTAGTAATTAATTTCCTCCCCTCTCTGCTCCACCTGTAATCCATCAACCAGCCAATCTCGTCAACCTCTGACACATCTGAGATACTCCAAGGATGATCATTTTTCTTTCATTGGAAAGGCAGAGAAAGAAATAGAGTGAGATTGATCCCTCCTCAGTTTGTTCATGTACTCTCTTTGAAGGGTCATCCTATCTCCATTAGACCCCACTTTGCCATCCTCACTGGCTCCTCCAATTTCCTCTGTATTCTTTCTTCTGTGCAAATAACACAGTGGCTGGCTGTCTGTGTTCGAAGCGTTTACATGAGCTACTTAGATTCTCTGCAGGCCTTAACACTGCGGCCTCGTGTCAGGTCTGTTACCGCCGCCAAAGGCCCCATCTCCATAGCCACAGCGGAGGACACCCAGGTCGGCTAATTCTATTTGGTTCTATTTGTCAAGCAGTCACTCAGCAGAAAGTGTATCTGTCTCCGGGGGAGTCTCCAAGGACCATTACCACATCCTGTCTATGAGCTCTTTTATGGCTCTGATGTACTCATCTGCCAGGGCAGCTCACAGGCTCTGATTGACACATTAATTCCTTCTCTGCCGCCTTATCTTCCTGCTGTGTACAGAATGAATGCCATATCACTACGTTGGCGCGTCTCTACCGGCTTATCAGTAATGGCTCGTCAGCTAGCGGTGTCCTCCCAGCTGATGTATTGGCGGGGTACGCCCTCTGAGGCTAGCAGTGCACCAAAAAACAAGACTGCAGCAGGGATTTAAACATATCCGTTAACACCACAGCTATCATTCCTCTGTTTTTGTTTTTTGTTTTTTTTGTTTACTACTCTCTCTGTTTCTGTCTCTGTTATTACCCATTGTTGTCAGTTTTTACCTCTTTCCCTTTCTCGCTATCTTGGAGAAGGAAAAGGTTAATATTAATATACATATATATAGTCTTGTAGGTGTGTACCCCCTCCCACTCTGAGAGTCATCATATTCAATAACAAGCAGGCCACCCACTAGGGCGCCTACAACCTTAACGTTTTTATATGGATGAAAAAAATGGACCAGCTTAATGTTTCGACACAAGTAATCATCCGTCCTCATCTCTTTAATGAAATTAGATTAAGTGCACCTGGGAAAGAGCTGAGAAAGCAGAATGCCTCGCCACCTCCTTTAATCTAAAACCAATTTGCCAGTAATATTCCTTTCCCCCCAGCTTGGGATTCGTCGGCCCTGATTCAAAATGGAGGATGAACGAGATGAGACCAGAGCTGACTGGTTGCATTCAGCTCCCCACAGGCACTGTGAAATTAGAACTGACACTGGAAACACAGGCCTTAATATGGAGATGTCATTTTTTTCCTCTTGCTTTTGTCTTTCTCTCCCCCTCCTTCCTTCTTCTCTTCTTTTTCCTCATACTCCTTCATACCCATACTTGCTTCCTCTATTCACTACGGTTTTCACTTTATGGCTAAACCTGATAGTAAAAGTAACCAGAAAGCAGTAAAAATAAGATTCATACAACTTGAAAGATTAACCATTCCCCTGATAATGGTTGTTTCATCTCTAATGAATAAGTTTAAGATCAAAGTTAAGGATATGGCAATAATCAACATTTTACAAGAACAATGATGAACTTTGTAGATTGGCCAGAAATAAACATATTATGTTTCCGTCAGGTGGTCTCATGATGTTACTCACATTACGCTGAACCTGGAAACACTTATTTCTTTAATTTGTGTTTGGCTGTTTGCAACATGCTCTCATTTCTGGTCAGTTCCAAATCATGTGTTCACTGCAGGCTTATGTGTTTTGTTTTTTGTTTTTGTTTTTTTCTTTTATTGGTTCTCAAGCAGTACATCTGTTGTACATTTAGCACACAAATATGCAGTGATCATGGAGCAAATAGTATGTGCATACAGTGGTGTGATAAACACGTCTGTGTATCCTTGGAGGGAAGTGAGTGTAAGGGCACGCTCAGCGGTGAAACCCAGCCCCAGTGCATGTTGGGAAGGAGAGGCGTGATGACAGAGAAAGGCTTGGAGCCTCTGCAGGGCCAGCCAGCAGACACAGGCAACTGACATCAGCAAAGATGGCTTGTCACTAGCAATGTATGTCATACAGCAATGCAGGGACAGTCAACATGGCCATAGCGTCATTGATGTGGCACCCAATATCCTGTTCCAGATTCTTTTTCAAAGGCTAGCACTGATGTTGGCATCACAGATGAAAATAGAAGGGTTGTGGCAAGAAAACGTCATGCCAGCCACTCAGAACAGGGGAGGTGTGAAAATGGCATCTTTTCTTTCACTTACTGTGTCCTCTCAGTGAAGCTGTTTGTGTTGGCACAGAGTGTTAATAGAACATATAGTCGTCCCTTTGTGCTGTTAAAATCATAATGTACACCCAACCCTTCTGGTTCTGAAACACCAGTGCTCTGCTTACTCTTGTCACCACTCAGTCATGTTCACCAACTTGTGATCATTGTTATTGAGGGAGTTATTGTTGCTTCGATGAACACCAGGTTTGGTGTTGTGTTTTTTCCTCCACCTCGACCAAATCCATTTTCAGAAGTGGTTTTCCTCAAATACTGTTTTTCTCACCTGAGAGCCCTGGATCTGTAATAGGAGAGTTTTCTACAATGGCCAAGTGAAATGCTTGATTACATAATTTTCTTCAGCTCAGTGATACAGAAAGCATGGCATGCTATATCAAACAAGTTGTGAAATAGTGCATCAGCTGTGGTGTCATATTACCGTACATCCGGCTCTGTATGTACAGTAACTGTAAAGAATTGTTAGTACTGTGGAAAAGTACGCAGTACACTGCATTATTTTCAGATAATAGTTTCTGAATGGCCTTACTGTTAACAAACAATTTGTAGTATTCCAATTTAAACTTTACCTCTCTGTTTTTCAAGCCTACAATTATCAGTACTTCCAATTTTAGCACATCATCAAATTACTGTAATGTTAGGAAAAAATTTTATTAGTTGCAAAACATCATCTACCACTCAAAGATAATGAGGTTACGAAACACAACATAAATCGTAAAAATCTGCTTAATGTAACTAACCTGAAGTCACTTGCATTTGGGAGATTGTAAAGCATAAGCACGTAGTTCATGGAGTAATCTCAATGTCGTTGTGTGACAGAGATAAACAGGCAGCTAAACTGACTAACCCAGTGCTCAGTGTGTGTCATGAGTAATAAAAGTAAAATTGACTCCATATTGGGTGCAGATGTTCTGTGGAAATAGAAAAAAGACACAAATGTTTTTGTATACGTGGATGTAAGATTTGAGTGTTTCTGATCGTGCATAAACATAATGCCTAAGTGGGTTTTTATTCAATAAACATGGTTGGACTGTAATTACTTACACATTTCTTCTGGCTGGAAATGCAAGACAGACTTTGTGTGCGTTTAGAGCTGGCGCACCAAGATTCATGTCTGTCCCAGCCTTGGCTTGTCTGCGCAAGATTTCGTAATGCAAGAGGACTTGCTTTTCCTCCACAACAAATGGCATATGCAATCAGGGATAAATATAGAATTCCCTGTTGTTATTAAGAATCAGTGCCATTATGGATCATGTTTCCCTTAAGAAGCATTGCTTCCTCTTTGGCCAAGAACACATGGGTAAATGGAGTTTAGGTCCACTGTGGCTGTGAAAAGAATGTTTAGAGAGCCTCAATTCCCTTCTCAGACAAAGAGGCCAGTCAGCAAAGTAGTGCACCAGTCATATTTTTCTGAAGAAATTTTATAAGGAAAATCAACACACATTAATCATGGAGTCATAGGCCATTGTTATTTCTTGATGCTTTGTATTTTGTCTCCATTTACCAAATATTTTCTACTGAAGCCAGTTTCAGGACCTTGTGTCTTTATGGCAAGAGTCTTCTGCAGCCCTCATAATGGTTATGATGGACAACAAAGGAAGTGAGCACTGAGTCTGAGCCTCTCTCCCACCCACTGAAAGAAACATACTCCATCTTTCTTTTACTAACCACTTGAGCATCTCCAAGACAATCTAAACACTCAGATGCCTGTGGATGGGCTGGCAACTGCCAGACCTCAAACCCTGAAGGCCTTCGCGTCACTTGGGCTCTGCAGGGAACTTTCCGTGGGCAAACGTGTATGTGATGTGGAAAGCCGAGAACCCGGGAGAGCACGCTGAGATCAGGCCCAAATACACACAAGGGCCAGCTGCCTTTAATTAAGCCAGAAACCCCAGCCAGTGCAGTCCCTTATGCACAAAACCAGCCTGCTTTGATCTGCACCAGCCAGGGGAAAAGGTACAGGGCTTGAAAGATTACAGGAAAAAATAATTATTGTATCAAAGGGTGCTCCATAAAAGTTAACTGGGGGATTTTTAGACTCAGGGGGCAACGGGGAGCAGGTATTAATGATGGCTGTCACTCAATGTTCATTTGCCAATTATTTTCCCTTCGCCTTTTCAGAGAGCTTTAATTAGTGGACACACCTGGCCTCTCCGAACTTAACTGTAGAACTCTCTCTGCCACTTTAGTTTTTATGGGCACTGAAGATCAATTCTGATTCATGCAGGGCACATTGGTTCAACTGAAGCTGATATGGTTGTCAGTTTGGGCTTGAAAAATACAAGAGGTATAACAGTTCTTGGATATGTATGAGGTCTGGAGCCACAGACAGACACCAGCATTGTAACTGTCCCCCTGCCAAGCACCACAGACACAGGCAGCATGGGCATCCATTAAATTAATTTGACTTCATTAGTGCAGACCTACTAGGCCTGGGGTGCCCACAGAGATGCCAGGGGGTGAGTGGTAGGGGGGTGGTGGTTGAGTGGCATCAGCCGCTGTGCTCTGAGGAGAGTGAACACATGGCACTGACAGGCGGAATATGGCCCCAGTTCTTACGCTGGGATGGCTGCCAAACAAAGGCAACATGCGTCACTGGCTTTAGGGGAGCTCAATCAACACCCGGTCGGCGCATTAACGCCATGCGCGCCACGGCACATCAGCAAGGAGGCCTCAGGTCACTGGGCAGCCTGCAAGTCATGCATGTGCACACAGTGAATGTGGCAGCATGATATGATACAGCGACACTGCCAATGGGTTGACCCACTGCCATCACCTTTGTGTCTGCCGCCAGAAATCCTCATGTTATTAGGTTACTGAGCTCATATTTATATCTTGATAGTGACTTACAGCAATAATGTATTTTTTTTAATCATTTGTCTTTGTGCTCCACTGGTGTTTTACTGGTGATGAATTCAAGTAAATCATAATAAGCACAAGTAGGCTGAACGCCTATCAGATTTTGTGTCTTAGCTCTCTTTCTGCTCTTTCCTTTTAGCCATCTACTTTGATCTAACATGAACTTCAACAGTTCATTTAGGTTACATGCTTTACTTAACAGCACCTTATCAACATTTCTAACCTGCAACCACTTTGTCCCAAGCCTGCACTTGTAACCTCTAGGCAACCACTGCCAGTTTCTGGAGTTGACCTGAGCCCTGTTGGGAGTGGTGCACCTGATAAATACAGAAGTGTGGAAATAAATAAATAATAGGGGGCATTAAGTCCGGATAGGACTGGAAGGTAGCCTGAGGGTGGTAAGTGTTCTGTCTGACAGCAGCATGCACTTTGATCAGAGGGCCCCGTCTGAAGATCGCTTCCACATCTGCACAGGGGGAACGAGCTGTAAACTGCCAAGAAGCATTTTAATGACAGTTGGATTATAAAATGAAAGAGGGCTCCAGATGGCAGGCAGTGCAGCGGCTGCGGTTCGGGGGGAGGCTGTTTAAACTGCTTTTTTATTGATAAAATATGGGGTGAAAAATTGCACAGGGCTTATTAGGCGTCCCGCTGTGATGTTGCTCAGCTGGCCAAGCTGTTCACCGTGGCCCCCATCCAAACATGCCTCCATAAATTTTTAGCAGTACCTTTAAATCTGTAAGATCCCTGCTTGTTAAGTTCACCCTGTCTCCCCCAAAACCCCCACACCGTATTTGTCCTTTGAAAGACTTGCCTATGTTTTTTTGTTTTTTGTTTTTTTTAGAACGACTGGATAAAAGCAGTGTTAGTAGCTCAACATAGAGTAAGGAGGTTGTTGGGGTGGGGGGGTCCCGCATGGCACGCTCATTACCGTCTGCCTAGAACCAGAGTTTAGCCCTTAAACCACTTAATTCCTGCATGATTTGATTAACTTTACACTTTTAGTGATAAAATGAGACCAAGCTTATTAATACAAGACTCTGTGGTTGTGTTTTCTGCCTATATCCACAGGGTACTGTTCATGGCAGAAATATTCATCTGAGCATTTACACTTAACTGGCTGCAATAGTGGCCAGAAGGGAAAAACAGTTGGACTAGCAAGTAATCTGCATCAGGATATCAGAGAAGCTCTTTTAAGACCAGTAGATAAGTTGTTGAAAGACAACGGTAGTTCAGTAATGAATTCCCTTTCAGACATTCCACCGTCAGGCTTTCTAAATGCACATTTTGGATAGACACCGTGATGATTCATTGTGGGGAAAGGAACAATAATTACATTTTAATGTGATCTGAAGTGATGTTGGTTAATCATATTGTCACCTTTTGAATAAGTGTCTCCCAGTTAATATTACCTTACACTAGATTGGTCTCATGCACATCTTTGAGCTGAAGCTCAAATTGAATTTGCTTGAGGTGTGAATAGGCCTGATTCATAAGATGGGAAAAATTCATGGTCTCAATAAAAGGGATCAGTGAAAGCCATCTTGACTTCATCAAAACCCATACATGTCACACATTTGCTATGCACTCTGCAGACTGGGCTAGTTTCAGCTGAGATACATTGTTAGCCATGCTCTCACTGCTAATTTAAAATCCATTTAAGCTGATCGGGGTGATTGACTAAAACGTTGCCGTGATGGCCTTGCAAAATACGGACGCCTGTATTTTTTTTTTTCTACCTTCAGAAAACAGGCAGCCCCAATTTATATTCCATAACTACCACTTCCAGGCCAACCCGCCGCGCCCCAATTCCACCCTCGCGCATACCCACAGCATCAAAGACAATTACTGTCGACATCACATCAAATTACAACTGTTGGTTTGCTTGTTTGTCTCGTTATGCGAGTTGAAAACTGCCATCTCCCACCCAGGGAAGGTCCCCTCCCATCTGCTCTCCTTCCTTTGCCCACCCTTATGAGCCTACACGCACACAATCACACACGCATTCCCTTCCAGCACAGAGAAGAGAAGGGACAGGCAGCAGACAGCCTAATGGACTAATTTGTAATTGCAAATGAGAAAAAGCTGAGTTGTTGGATGTGTTATAATTTGACAGAGAGTGGCAGCTCTGAGCCGGACCATGACGCTTCAACCACAAATCTCTTTCTCCCTCCTCCTTCCTGCTTTCTTTCTTCCACTCCGTGGAGAATAGTCAGAAAGGAAGGTGATGGGAGAGATGCTTTCAGCACATTCTGCTGCTCAAAGCTCCTCGCTCTGTCATATTCCTTTTCTTTCCTTACCACCCAGCACCCCCCCCCCCCCCCAAACCCGTACCCCTCCTCCGTCTCTACCTTCACATGGATCCCATAGGATAGAATATGGAAAGTATCTCAGAGCATTCAGATGTGTTTGAAGTGCAGGACAGATGGGGGGCTCGAGGGACTGTAAAAAATGAATCGAGGCTAGTAATAGGAAAGATGTTTTGAATCCTCTCCCCCATAAGTTATTTATCAGGGGCCCTTAGTGTCGGAGGAAGACTTCAGAGTACTCCTTTAATGTAGCATCTGATGACTAGTAGGGGGGCTGTTCCAGGAAGTATTGCTGTAAAACAGGAGGGGAACATTAGCAGGGAAGTCTCTTAAGGCCCAGGAAAAGGAGAGAACCAAAGCCCCACCCCACCACCACCAGCCAGTGATATTACACGCGGTACAGAACAAGACATTCTGTACTACAGTTCCCATCAGGTTAGGCACATTTGAGGAGATGAGGTACTTAAAATCATTTTAAAAATAACTAACACAAAGCAGAACCAAATGAACAGAGGGAAGTGGCCGTCATTTAGCAATTAATTCCTGTTAATTTCAGCAAATATAAGACACAATATGATTAATTGTTTATAAGTAAGTTCATTTTTCACATGTAATTATCATTTATCATTGTGACCCCGCACTATTATTCTTTTATTTTAAATGATCTGCTTTTTTGCATTAACCTGAGCAGTAAGCTCAGCAGATAATTTATATACAGGCCTTTGTAGCAAAGTAATTTATCTGCTAAGAGACACACACATCACCCTTGACCTTCTTTGGAGGCGAGACAAAATGTTATTTTTTTATGCTACTACCAGGATCAGTGTTGATAGATTAAAGCTGCTGACAGATACTATTTTGTGCTGTAAATTTGACAATATCGATGCAATATTTCAATTATTTTATAATTACATGTATAAAAATTGTGTATTCTTATCAGTCGGACAGGTTGGGAAAATCACTGGTAAAAGATTAGTAATCTATATGCATCTAAAATTATCAACTGAGAGAAAGAATAAATACAAGTAACCAAAATGTAACACTTTCAAGAAATCACGTAAATATGCTAATCTGCCTTATCATTATTGTTTACAGTCCAAAAACATCATAGAAATGCAACTACTACAAAATACAAACACTAATATGATTTATTCTCAATTTTTGAATATCATCCAATATTGTTTTTTGTAAAAACAAAACTGCATCACATCTATAATATCAGAAATGAACATGACCAACTAGGTCAGTTCTAATTTTAATGACCAGGATGTGATACATGCAATCTCACCACCTTGAAACACTGTACATGCGCAATCACGAATGGCAGTAATGGGCTGAGCCAACCAGGAAAGTCTCTAATCACCGGAGACTAATGCCCTCTGAACTGATCACTGAGGCTAATAAAGACCAGCTAACGACATAGCCGCTTCGCTTGTGCTAATTGCTCTCCCTGGACCTCCGCCGTGGCCCATGTCTCCCAAGCATCTGTCACCAGGCATATTCCATGACACGGCTCAGACCCTGGCCTCGGCCTCAAAGCTAGGCACGTTGCCAGAAACAATTGTCCTCTGGTGTCCTTTTACTACAACAAAGTGTCGGGGGGGAAAAAACATTGTTTGGGTACATTGTTTGTTTAGCCAGATTTACATTTGCAAAACTGAGCATGTCCATGTGTGGATGTAGAGCTCAAACCTGAGTAGTCTAAAATAATTCAAGAACAGTATTACACTTTCTATACCTAATCATTATTGGAATAGTAAATGGTAATTTTTATATATATATATATATATATATATATCCGGTACTGATCATGTGTAAGGGACTGGTCGCTAGCTAAAACTGCCAAACAGTAAGACTTTGTGGTGCAGGCGGGTAGACGTATACAAGGTAACATCATCATGACGCCAAAAATGAGGACAAATTTATGGAGCAGATAATGTATGAACATATAGTTATCACTAGTGTGATGATCACATTATCGCAATCACCTGCTTTAAACCGACTTACCATAAATTAATTGGTGTTACCATAAATTAATTGGAACACTGTAATTTTACATTTCATTTATATTGAATGTTTATTTTGAAATCACATATAACACTGTAACGCATTCATTTGATTTGATAATATCTCATAATGACATACTACTCACTCTTTTGGCCAGCACATTCTCATGAGAAAAAAAACAACCTATAGTTATGTTTACACCTAGCAACCATAATAATTATGACAATTTAAAAAAAAAAATTGCGGACATAGCTGCAGCAGACTACTGTTAATTTACTGTTTCCAACCACAAGTGCCATGTTTCCAACTAATTATTTTTTTTAAAACTGTAACGACTGTGTTTTGGTTTGAAGACATGTTGTTTTTGCCACATATGTTTCTTTACTGTCATTCCAGTAACGCTGATTTGACAAAGAGGGAGACAGTGACAGTGGTTAGTAAAAGGCTGCTGCACCCAGGTGTTACAATTTGTACAGGTATCAGGGCAGTGTAGCAGGTGTGAATGATTGACATGTTGTGGTCCAGTTTAATCTGAAATGCTGCCATTTCTGTTCATTAAGCAAGTTTAGAAACATTTAGCGCATTTTGAAAACCGACCGTGCAAATCATATTTACCAGCTACCAATATAATCAGAACTTTCTGGATAAATCGAGCATAAAACTGTTAGAAGACACCACAGTCCATTGGTTACATCTTTTTAAACAACTAAATGTGCTTTGTATCAGATGTACACTTATAGACTTAGAAAAATCTTTGAACCACTTGTCACCTCTGGAATCCACTGCATCCAACCAACTCAATATATGTAAACAATATTTTCTCTTTTGTGCACAGGACACAAGCTTGTTTCTGGGGAGTATGTCTTTTTGATGTTGAACAACCAATTCTTCTGTAATATTATTTGATTAATAATATTACATGCAATTTTCCAGTTACATTTTATATGGATGCAATGTAGGATGCCTATATTTTTTCATGGTGCAGACTTGTGATGCAGATGCATTTTGAACCAGTGGCCATTTTGAAGCACTGATGCATGGTGCAGCATTACAATGGGCAGCAATTTGCATATCATTTCATGTTGAGGATATTAGATTAATGGCTTGTGACTGTTGTGATGAATACTAATTTAGCCTTAAATCATGTCACCATTCCTTCATTTTATAAGGACAGCTAACTACTATAGCCAAGCTCTTCCTGTTTCTCATTCGTTCTAGCAAGTTATGGCACTTGTTGTAAATGTTTGTTATTCCAGGGATTGTTGGCTTTACTTTATGGACCCACCACAGGGGGTAATGCTGTCTCCATTTACCCTAGTACACAATGAAATCTGCTGATACAATCAGATCAGCAGTGATGGCAAAGCGAGAGCTGATGAACCTATTGGTGCCACAACTCTTTCCACCCAATGGCATGCCACTCCATGCCACTAAGAAGCTTTTGTAGCAACAAAGCATAATGTTAGTGTATTTTCCATAAAATTGTTTAAATACATAATAACTATTAAAGTGAAATATCAATACCAATACAACAGTATAACCTTATTTTCCATTAACATTTTGTTGTTGTTCCCACTTTTCAGTATGTCCATTTCCAGCATTTACACATACCATTAATAGACTTTTTGATATTAGAGCCACTGTGCATTGAAGAATAAAAACAGTAAAATTATTGATGCAGCTCTGTTCAAAGCCAAGCAACAGCAGCTCATCAATACAGCATCATTAAAAATTACTGAATTGTACCCCAAGAATTGTAGGAGAAGATATTGAATCAAGCATTGTTTTATTGGTTGTCCCTAATGAGAACTTAGATCGATGGATGTTCACATCGGTTTTTCAGGAAGAAAGCCATTATGAGCTAGTATAAGATGCTGCTATAACCATACTGTATTGGTTCACATTGTATAGCTCTCAACGGTGCAGTAAAGCTTGACTGTGGATTCAAATATATAGTGATAATTTCATTTTTTTATTATACTGCATTAGCAATCATATCCATTTTGCATTAACTTATAAATGTTATGCTAAAAAACGTATTTTATTGGAGATTTTTTTTTTCTTTTTTTTTTTTTACATGCAGGAATGTGTGTGCGTGTGTTGTTTTGTGTGGGCCTGTGTGTGTGTGTCACTTCATTCTCCTGAGAGTAGCTGGCTAGCCAGGGATACAGAGGGAGGAGGTGGGAGGGTGTCCAGAGGGAGCTGTTTGATTGATGTGTTTTGGGGGTAGAGGGAAGTAGAGGGGGAAGATTTGAGGATGAGAAGGGTATGGGAGCTTGATGGGACTCCGCAGCGGGAGAGGAGGCAGGGCTCTTAAGTGGGGGAGGAGGGGATGGAAGCTTTAACAAGCCCTAGATTGTTAGTGACAGGCAGATACTTCAACACTTAAAGTAGAAGGTTTGATTTAATCACAGAGCTGTCATTTGTTATTTGTCTGGCTTGCTCCACCGGGGCCACAGCTGATCAACTGCCTGGTCCCAAGAGAGCCCTTTTTTCCCCTGTAATGTCTAAATCCCCTGCACAAATTACAGGCCTGCACCACCTCCCATACCCACCCCTCCACTCCCCTCACTGCTTCATTCCTGCCATGTTAAGAGACAAAGGCCGGTTTTTGCAAAGAGAGGGAGGTGGGTTGGCAGGACGTGAGCAGAGAAGGGAGACAGGTACTGACGAAGAAAGAGGGAGATGGAAAGGCCTGAGGGCCACTAAAGATCATTAATAGGACTGTCAGGGAGGTTGCCAGTTGGTTAGTGTCCCATAAATAAGAAATGAGCTCCTCCCTCCTCGCCCATCCTAGTTCATTAATAATGCCTGCTGCGGCTATTTTGTTGCATCGTATTTTGCAGGGAGAAGAGACAGAGAGATGGAGGCATGATGAAATGGGATTCAGGGGTAGAGGGTCTCACTTCCCTCTTCTTTCTTTTTGGTTTTCCAATGGAACAGCCTTCCAAATTGCCAATGAGTTGCCAATACCACAGGTATTGTACATGTACAGGAACAGGGCAGAGGGATTGGTGACGAGAGAAGAGAAAAGATGAGATAAGCTTATCCAAAATCTCTATGTTCCCTCTCTTCCGCCTTTGTCTATTAACCTTAGTCTTTGCAGCCTTTCTAGCGTTTCTCTTAATTTTTGATGGAGAAATATAAATTACACCAGTTCCAGTCCAACATTCTCTTGGGATCTGGAGATCACCAGATAGACAGATTGAAAGTGATGAGAAAGGGGGGTTGGTTCTTTTAAGAGAGAGAAGAAACAGGTTCAGAGGGGTCACCCTCCAGGTAAAAGCATTGCCTTTTAATTAGGGTGAAAGGATATGATTCTTTTATAAAGGCCAGGGGCCTGGGCACTGTTGAGGCTTATAGCAGTCAATGCTGCTCATTAACCTTCCCTCCCACTCTCTGCTCTTGACATGACTCCATCTGAGAAGGCATAAATAAAAGGCTCAGCCAGGCCACAGATGACACAGAGGGCTCCATATACTCACTACTACTCTCCTTTCTTTCACTCCTCTCACACTCTCTTTCCATCTATTTATTCCTTTCTTCTCTTGGCCACAAACATCTCAGACTTGTCTCCTTGTCATGTTATCTTGTTGTTACCTTGTTTTGAGGGTTTTGAGGTGGGTCCTGGGTGTTTCCTTTTTGACCCCTCATCTCTTTGCGCTCCATGCATAGACTTGCTTTTAGCACTACTGGTTGTTTCTAGACACTAAACACAGTCATGACAGTCACAGGGAAAGGGAGAGAACGTGAGACAGTCAGGATATCAGGAGGCCAGAAGCCAGAAAGCCACGGTGTGTGATTTTATTCATTCCTTCTTTCTGTTCTTGATTACAGGCCTGTAACTATGATCAGTCGGCCCTCAGACCAGCCTCCAATCAAAGGCAGATACTGTATGTGCTGAGTGATAGGGAAACACATGGAGGCTTTAGAGGCCTTGATTCTTAGGTGCGCAGCAAGAGGTTGATTCACTTTGTGTAGGTCAGCCAGGACTACAGAGAGGAGGTTGTAGGGTGATGAAAGGCTATGGCACATACTAACTTACTGATGAATAGAAATGCATGTCTGTACTCTGTCAGTACATACACAGCTACGGACACAGATAAATCTGACCTCACCCCATTCCTCCTGTCTAGTGTGTGTGTGTTGCCCCAGTGGTCATGGACAGGTAGGATTTCTAGCCACAATAGTGCAGGTCATGTCTCCAAACAACAGGAGGGAGACTGCTCAACCAGTACCTCATACAAACCCACTTCAAAAACTATCCCCACATTTTTTTCACCTCATCCAGTCCCTCTGCATTTTCTCCAACACTTACCCTCCTCACAGTCTCTGTACACTTGAGATTAGCCCCAGTCTTTAAGACATGAACACACTGCAAACAATTTATGATGCCTTTCTAAGGAAGTAAGATCTGGCCTCCATACCTTGGGGACCTTTTTTTCTCCCCCTCTCTCTCTTTTGCAGTGCTGCCAAAAGAACATTCTGATATATAATCTCTGGCTGGAGGAATGGCAGACAGACAGACACATGTGCATAGTGCACATTTGTTTTCTTGCTCTTGACCTACGCTCGACTGTAGAGCTGTGGAGAGAGCAAAGGAAAGGCTGCTTTACAACAGATGGTTCTCCTTAAGGAGCTGAGATGAAACTCTTTGTGTTACAAGTGCTCTTTGGTCTTTTTTGAGTCTCCAATCGGTTCAGGCTCCCCTGCTGGGCTTCGTTCCAATGTGCTGAGGCCAAATGAGTGCATACACATACACACACACACACTGGGGTATCTTGATGAATGGTCTCACCTGTCTTCTTACTTTGAGTTATTGAACAAACCAAGTTCCAGACAAGGCTAATAAATTGTCTTTGGAATTGTTCTGGAATCAGACTGTAATTATTGGTCTTGTCATTTGACATTTTGGATGGCTATATTATGACTACGAAATTCCCCTAACAATTCAATATAATATAGATTAGAGGGATGACAATGCACAAAAAACATGAAGTCATTCTTATTGTTGTTAAGTAATGGAAAATGTTTTGTTCAGAATTTTGTGTAATTAGGTACATGTACTCATGAGTTTATCATATACATCCAGGTTGTCCAAGGTAATTTAGGTAACCCCACTTTGTGTTTGAAAGCAGATATTCTCAACGATTTAAAGATAGATACTGAGTAATCCACCGTCGTTATTATGGTGACTCTAATGAATGATCACTGCACATATCGCACCCAGCAGCTTGTTAAGACTGATATCTGAAGCCTCAGACAGATTGATGTTGAATCTGAATAGGAAATGGAGTACGTCTAGCAGCCGATGCCTGTCTCAGAAGGGGGGGGGGGCAATTGCATCCCCAGCAGAGTGATGGCATCACTTCTCAAAGCGCACATGCTCGTGACAAGTAAACTGAAATCATCATTGATGTTATTTATTTTCAAATGCTCCCTGCTTGACAGGCGACATCTTGTTCGGCACACATCCCAAGGGAGGCCGCAGTGCTCAGAGCTTCACGGCTCCATCACGCGCAGACAGCCGCTCGGTGCTGACACCAAAGCAGTGGGACTCACTAGAGACTTGCTCTGGAATTTGTCACAATGCTGCACCGCACGAACAAAACATAAATGCACTCAGCTCCTTGTTTACACACATCCAGATCTTTCGTAATGCTTGTCTCCCGCCTCAGCATCTGCCACCACACAAGAAAAAAAAGGGATTGTTTGCCCAGAAAAAAAAAAAGAAAGTCCATTGAAGATTTGATTATTTTTTTTTGTGCTAGATAAATGTCAACAAAAGTTTAATCTGTGGAAAGCAAGTATGTAGCAAATGCCAAAGCACCAACTTCCTGTCTGTGTCTGAATTTGATGTGACACATGGAATTCATGAGTAAATTAACCTGTCTGTCAAAACAAAATCTTAAAATGTTGTCCAAAAGGCAATCAAATCTTTGTAAATTGTTACTGTAAGTTATTTTGCTTATATTTATCCAAATATTAACTCATGACCAATGCTAATTGCTAACTGTTTTGCCCCTTTTGTTACCCTATTTTTCCAAAGCTTGTGTGGGGTTTTCTTTGCCAGTTTTCCACTGTAATTCATCACAGCAGCGGTTCCAAATATACAATTCCATGATACTAACAACAATCAACCCGTCAGCACTGCCTATCTCAACACAGTCAGGCTCAGTGTCTGTGTGTAAGTGTGTGTGCTTGCACATTTGTGTGTCTTTGGTAGCCTGGCCCATCCATTCATGTGTACATGGCCTCATTATCAGTCAGTAGCTGTCTGAGCTCGGGGGAGGCATTGCAGAAGAAGCGAGCATGGCGGTGGGCAGGTAAACCAGCCATGAGCCAACTCCAGAGCCCAGATCCCCCCGGCACAGCTCTGCTAAAGGAGTCCATTTGTCAAATGTGCCTCCACCGAGGCCCGCCAGGGAGTACATTACTGGCTGGGGCCCCTGCAGGGATCAGTTCTATGACTCCCAGCCACACTCACTCACCACGCTGGCCGCCCAAGGTGCTACCTACAGTCAGCAGTGACCAGCCCCCAGCCTGCACTTATTCGATTGGCTCATTAATAAAACAGCCCCCACCCGAGAGCAGGGGACATGCTCCAATGCTCTGGACATTGCTCTCTCCAGCTAATGGGCCAGTCGGGAGAGGCCTTTGTCTGCTCCTGACTCCCTCACATCCCTCAACGTGTCAGACAGGACAATGTAAGGAAGGATGGAGAGCTTTGACTGTGTAAAGCCCAGATCATGTTGTATGTGAGCCCAGGCTGGTGCTCAGTATTCACCGTAGACCTCAATGTGTTTTCAGTCTGGGCAAGTGCCTAAGCTTTGCTCCATCAATCCCACTTAGCTTCACTTGGCCAAACCTCCTCAATTGGGTCTCCTCTCAAAATGATTATGGACTGGCTTGCATGTGTCACTGCCATAAAACTATCTTGGCATTCTGCAGTGATTCCCATCCCTGTCTACCAACTCTTGTACGTCCAATCTACTTGGTACTATCCTATTGTTTGCCAGACAGTATGAATTTAATTTTTTTTTTCTTTCTCTCCCTCTTCCTGTTTTGCATGTTGAGCTCAGATAGAAGCTGCTCTGATTCACAGCTGGGCTCCTGAGGGAGAAACAAGAGTTTTGTTTGTGTTGTTGTAGGACGTAAATCTAACAAGAGAGGTGGAGATGGAGCGCTAAAGCTTATAGATCCCTCAGGGGTGTTCCGAGCCCCTCAATAAATAAATCTGAATCGAAAATACATATGGAGTTGTAAACTGTTCACATAAAGGAGCGTTTGTTCTCCTCAAGGAGAGTATCGGATTTACTGGCTCAACAAACTGTCTACTGGATCCCACCCTCAGCATATTAACACAGGGAAGACATTTGAAAAAGAGACACACTCAGTGTATATAAAGTTCATTGACTGGAATGTTTTTGTGATGTATGAAGCCAGAGCACAGGAGAAGTAGCTTTGCTTTGACATCCATCTTTGAACCAGTATGAGGTGGTGGTCTACATTTTCTGGAACTTAATAGCTAGGTTTCCCCTACATCTCTAAAATGAAACCTCCAGGGGACCTAAACCTGGGGCTGTTTAGAGAGCAATTTAGTTACCACTATTATCGTAGATATCTACTTCCTGTTAGGCAGGGAGAGAGTAAAAAGGGCAAAACTGCTGCCATAATATCACCAGACACAACTCACGAGAGGTGGCTCTCCCCAATTATTAGCTTAAGGAAACAGCCTAGAGATTTATGAATATCCCCAGGTGACTTAGAACAGGTCTAGTCACTTCCATATGTGACCCTGAGGCTGAGTGGTTGACAGGGCCCTTCCAGGCCGATTAGACTCCCATGTCTAGCTGAGAGACCTGCCTTGTTGGCAGTTGGGGGCCAGGGGAGCACGGCCTCTTGAGCTCAATTGGTAAAGATCACAGATGTAAAGGCCCAATGAGGGCAGCCAGTTGCTGGTTTGCCACAGCCAGTGAGGCCCTCCTCCTTGACACTGGGTTTACTGTTACCCTTAGTCCCTTGAAGAGGAAATAACAGAGGCGCCAATTAAAGCTTTAAGACATTAAATAAAAACCCTCTGTTGTTGCCTTTAAAACATCCCAGTTAATGCTTGTTTGTCTTTACGATGGAACCCCAGTCGGTTGCCATCGCTCTGCTTTCTATTAAAGTGGGATAGAGTGGTTTTGGTTGAGGTTTTTTTTCTCCCCCTTCTACAATCTTCGCCTACTTTCCAGCTTGTGGCTTGATTGCTATATAAACAACCTTTTTTATTACTGAAATACATACTGTTAGAAGGGAGGAAGTCCAGATTTTGTAGACTTTTAGGTAGTAAACAGCTTACCTCTGTGAACATCTGCAGGCTATAATAAGTACACTGTCTGTACTGTTAAAGTGATGTCGCCAATCAGAATACATTTGCAAACTAAAAGCCTTCCCTGATAGAGGTCTCATGATTAGCCATGAGACATCCTGATGTTCGAATGTTTTGTTTAATGAATCAAGCCATTACAGGAATCCCAGGAATTTAAAAGCCTTTCTCAAACTAAATAGACATTAATGCAGAGAATAGTAAAGGGCTTTTACGTTGGAAGAAAAAGCAGATCCCAGCTTGCACTCTTTTCAACACTTTTGACCTGCAGTTGCAGTAATTAGATTCATTTTTTAATTCTTTATAGTGATTTTAACGACCCTAACCTAATTTTCTTCGTTAACTGCACGGCATAGTAAGATGTCTGAGTTCTCCTTTTCTACGTATGTTCCCTCTAAGTGCAGCATGTATGCTAAGGCAAGCAGGAAGTTATGATGAACACCCCTGCAGCGAGCCTACAATGGAACAATGGGAGACCAATATGAAACTGATGTCAAAGGCTCTCAGCTTCTATCTCTGGGGCTGTATTGGTGTAATTAGCGAGGAAGGCCCTTACCCTTGCGCTAGTCTTCTATCAACCCCCCTATCTCTGTTGGGGTCTGACATAAGGAAGGCCAGGGCAGCTCACTTGGGGAAATGGGTGGAGTGGTTATAAGGAGTATGTCTCCGGGGAGGACAGGGTTATAAGTCATGGCAGGCTTGTGGCCAGATGAACGAGGGAGCTGTGATGCAAAGAAGCTTTTCTGGCATCATGGCTGAGCTTCCTGAGCTAAAGTGACTAATCTATATTACATGCACAAAGGCCACCCAGATTAGCCGACATCTTCATCAAAATGAATTAAAACTTATCAATTTTTCTATACAGAAAATGGTCTTTTAGCAAAAACTGCTGAGAAGACATTTCCTTCTAAGGTTCTTTATAGGTTAAGATATTCAGTTTGAGAACCTTAACCTCTGATGTGGAAGCCATTAGTTTGGAGGGCAAAGTTCGTCTGGCTAAGAATATGGGATTTGGGGTACTGACACACACAATAATCGACTGAAAATGGAAACCATCTGACTGGTGTTAATGTCTTAACTCATATTCAGTGACTTTTTTCCACACTGAGGTTTGATAACCAAGCTAGCATTAAAATGTGTCTCGTTGTTACTTCCCAAAGTCCTCAGTTAGTAATAACATGGCCTTTCGGATGACCTCAAATATACTGTTCTTTATATAATAATGAGATGTGATTGAATAAAGGCAATTTTGTGTCCATGTGCTGTAAATGATTGAAATTTAATTTCAGTAACTTTCTTGGTCTCTTTATCATTAATTTATCATTAGATGGATGATATTCCAAAGGACTCATCATACTTACAGCATAAAGGGGGTATTATTCAGTGAAATGCCAAACAAGAGTACAATAAGGGTAGTTTATATGAAGAGTGGCATGATAAAAAGAGGAATTCACAAGCTTGATTTGTTAGTCGATTGAAATGAAAAAAGTTCATGTGTGTGGTGTCTGACACTTGTTGCTTGTAAAATGACCGCAGTATTCCAGCCTGGCCTCTTTGAAGTTTTTACATGGGTTCCATCTTTGGCTCTTGGTTTGGCAGTGTTGGGATCCTCAGTTCACCTGACTACAATTTGCAGACTTGTGGTATGTTTATTCTGAGTTTTGAACTACTACAGTAAAGAGATCAGTGTAAACAGCTGGCGTCTTAGTCTGTAATTTAATTTGAACTCTACTGATGGAAATTTTATTTTGGATGCTAATGTGATATTCCTAACTTAATTTAAACTCATTAACTTGCTGTTGATTTGTATTTTGCAATGGGGACTTTTTTTGATAATTTTCCTATTTGATGGAGGCTTGTTTCCTGCCCTGACTTGAGTTAATATTAGATTACTCAGCGTCTCTTTGTGTTGTCCATGCCACATTCAGCAACTAAGCTGCTTCGTGGATTCTATCATGAGAAAGTAATTGAAACAGTATTACTGGGCAACAGTCCGCACACACTATAATGAGTTGAAAACAACATTTTGTAATCACTTTATAAGATTCACTAACTTTATCAACCATCCTTTGATGCTTTTCTATTAGAAACACTCCACTAGAAGTCTGAAAATGGGCCAAGGTCACAGCTTTCCAGAGAAAGCTGCAGCATATCCTTTTTGTGGAAGGACAGAGTAGGCTGTACACATAGAACGACAAGCACAATGTTCCTGTTCCATATCCCCTATGAGACAAAACTGTGAATCAATAAAACTGCACAGGGGATAGTGAATCTAGCCACCACCATCTTAGCCTCTATTCTGAGCATGAGGGAAGCCATTTTGTTTTCCTGAATGGCTCCCATGAAAAGCTGCCGCCTGTGCATGGAGTTAATTAAGCCATAGTTTTAGAGCCATAATTGATTGAATCATGGAGTCATAATAGAAATTGCGGGGCCCCAGCAGCTGTGTCTTACTGAATTAAAACCAGTGGCATCCTCTGCTGAAGAAAGGATATGTTAATAAGGCCTTGAATGCAATCAGATTTTGTTGTTTTTGTCCTTTTTAAAGCCTGGGTGGTTCTTTTTTTCCCTCAACACTTTTCCTCAAGGGGTCTTATTATACACTTCTGTAACACTAGAGAGTTAGTGTGCAACGCAGTGGGAAGCCAAAAGACGCTCCCCTAGCTCCCTTAAATCTGTCAAAGCATCTGCCTCACCCACCCTGGCAAATCCTTTGACGTGTGGGGCTAAAGAGCAGGCCTTGTATCATTCATGAATGCTGGTGGATTTCCATATCTGACACCACGCTGACTTACTGCTGGGAGCACTTGTGTCCACATTCAATCCTGCACCAAGAAATGCGGCAACATATGGTGACCGCAGAGACATTGCATGTGCACAACTGTGCTCAAGTATGCGGAATCATGCACAACCATGAACCATCATGCACATGCGGTTTCTTTTCTTTCTTTTTTTTTTACGTGAAGACATTCACAGTGTTGGGCACATACAATCAAAATCTGAAATTGGAAATAAATTTGCAGGAAATATGTACAGGATTTCATACATTTTATACTGTGTGTCCTCTGTAGTTTCCATCATTCCCTCTTATTTGCGCTCCTTCTTGCTCTCACTCGCTCTGCTCTTTTCCCAAGCTGACCCTATCTCTGCAGTGCTATAGTACAGGGGAGGTAATGATGAGAAATGGAGTTATAATGCCAGTTGTTAAATCTCAGGCCGCACAACAAATGTGCTTCAGAGACCCTGCATTTGTCTCTGAGTGGATTAGGTCTTTGCTCTGGTAACCCTATATTTAATCTCACTCCAGTCTCTGCCGGCAACTCCGTGTTTTTCACGGTAACAAATATTCTGTCATTTTCCCCTGCTTATGTCTTTAACTGTGGTTGCACCTGAACTTCTGCAGAGTCTTTGTTTGCTTTGCCTGTGGTTTTCTTAATACAATAGGAATGGAGAATAAAATATGTATCTCTAAGAGTCTTTCTTATCTCCGCAACTTGGCCATGAATGTCAGATATGCGTTAAAAACGTCTTGTCTAGCTGTGTGAGTTGTTTTCAGCCAGAACCTGAATGCCATTGCTCACCTTGAGCCACCTTATATTATTATTAATATTTAAGAGTTATCTGCTGACTCAGACATTATCCATTTTTCCCAACAGCTCATTTGCTACTTAAAAGTTACTTTCTGTGCATTGCCATGTGGTCAAGACCCTGCTAATATTTCTTAATGAAAGGTCAGACAATGTAGTCTGTTTTTCTTTATTTTCATCCGAATGTTGTAGTATTATAATACGTGCCTTTTTCTAAGCTCATTATCAATTTAGATTCATTTAAACCCCCTAGTGTTGCCTTCAAACCTCTGTCATTTCATTTGACAGCAGCAACCTTTGACCACCTGATCAGGCAGTAATGGTGGTTCCCTCCAAAGTGCCACAGATCATGGTTATTATTCTCAGGAGTCGTAGAATGTTAATAAATTGGTGCCAGTCTGTATTAAATTATCAATGTGCATGAAAAATTAATTTCTAAATGTCTTTCACACTTTCTAAGTCGGAGAACACAATTTACTTTTATCTTGTTAAGGATAAGGAATGGAAATTTTATTACAAGGGAAAATAACACGACTTGTTTTTCATTTTCCGTTTCACATGCCAAGCAGTGGGTTAGATGTAAGATAGCTGTGATTATTGCGAAGGCTTTCACTGTTCACGCATAATTTGGTGGGGTTTGGTTGTCCTGTACGTAGGCTCTGTAGTGGCATTGCTGACCTCTCAGATTGCAATGATGCAGTGAAGTATATCAGAGGTTGTTATTGCAGGCAACCTGCTAAGTGCCCATAAATTACTTGCTTATCTCACTTCTCCAATTTCCATCCTTTTTTTAAGTGTAAATTATACCCTGGTGGAGCAATAAGACCACACAAAGCTTTGCCTTCTATTTTCACGTTTCCTAGAGCTGCAAAGTGTGGTTTTTGCTTCCGTCAATCTTCACAACAGCTCAGGAGGAGAGAAAATGAAAGCTGTGCGTCCATAAACAATTGTGTATCAAATGCAGGATCTAGTTTGCACATTTTCTCCTGCCAGCACTGTGAAGAAGATAAAGAATGTCAAGGTGACATGTGCATGCTTTTGGAGGGAGAATAAAGACAGCAATGTCCTTGCTGATTCTATCAGTGTGAGCCATTCTTTACCTTGTTCATTGAAAGAGGAGGGAGTGGGGGAGGATGGCCATGAGAGGGTGGGGGTTTAGGAGAATAAAAGCCAGAGAGAGCATAACATCCCTCCTAGAATCGCTGGTCTAACGCAACACTGTTATCAGCTCCCAACTGCTTTTACTCCCTGATCGATCTGTGGTGACGGGCAATGCAAATGGCTGCAGCTAGCCCTGGGTATTCTACCATCAATGGAGAGTAATTATCTTCGGCAACAACCAATATTGGATTGTTAAGCCTCAGGATAAGGTAGCCGGGAGAGCCTTCAAACAGTCACTCACCTCTGTGGGCTTGAAGGCTGATGGATGGATCAGCTGGGACTAGCTGCTAGAGGGGCTCCTGAGGCAAACTAGCAGAGTTACCAGCTCTCATCTCCCTTTGCCCTAGCAGCACAGCCCTTTGAATCCCAGAGAAAATTCATTTTTAATGTGCCTGGCGGCGGGCGCTTTTTGTTCTACATTGCCTCGATCAATCAGGACGACTTTTCATGTCGAACAGGAACCTCCAGAAACATTTGCCACAAGGGCTTTGATGAGCAAAACTTTCAAGAAGGTTAAAAATGAGCTGCCTGACAAGCCATAAACATGCAATAGATTCAAATATGACTGCAAAGAACCAGGAGACTGAACATAAGTGAAAATCCATTACTAGGTCCTCCAGAACTCCTTCATTGGTATATATAATCCTATAGAGTATATTTGTATATTTGTGTCATTTGTACATTTCTAGAGCTGCTCTATTACTGTAAAGTCCTTTACTTTGAGTCAGGTCTCTGGAGAGTCCTTCAAAGTGTCTGACATCCTCCGGCCTCTGTTCTCAGTAGCACTACTTGTATTCTGGAGTATGCCGGTGCTCCAAATGGATGACCTAGAAATGTTGTCCGTATTGAAAGATGGGAGTCATTGAATAAGGTGCTTATTCTCACATTGTTGGTCTATGCTACTCGAGCCCTCGTAATGAATAAATCATGGTTTCTGCAAGGCACTCTCCAGATAGAAATTACAATGTACAGCTGCAGAAATAAAATGGAATAAAACATGACTGTGTTCCGTTTTGGTGGTGACAGCCTATGTTGTGCCTCTCCACCATCATTACTAGTAATGGCGAGGATTCAAAGTAGAGATAGCTGGGATCCAAACTTACATTGTAGTTTTCAAACTCTAGTTAGAGTAACTGCCCAGCTCTGCGGTTTAACTGAACAATTAAAACTAGAAATTATTTTATAAATGCCCAAGTTGGCTGAGCAGATAAATGCTATATGAGATTTGCAATTCAGTGAATGTTCTATGCTTATGTGTCCATCTCTAGAAAAATAAACTACTCTAAATAAAATATAAGCGCTTTTTGCTTCATGAAAAGTTAAAAGGATTAAATCCATGCTACTTCTAATTCTGGATTCAGCAACTGAGCTAATTTGTATTTTGTCTGCCGGTGCCTTCAGGCTTTGATATCAATCACTTTATAGGAGGGTATTTGCTTTTGATAAAGTGTCAGTTTCAAAAAGTCTCTATTCCTTATCCGCACTCCAAAAAAATATTTGGCTAATGGCTTCATAGTAAATGTGCTTATTGTGGTCGATATTAACGCTTCCTGTCAACATCCGATCTGAATTCAACATATTTTTGTCCACACTTCTGGCTTCTCTCTTTACATAACAGCTTTTACTGTACATGCACCTATTTTAGGAAGCTGTGAGGAGGTGGGTATTGTATGCCAGATGCTATTTCCACAAGGCAGATATTTGGACCTGGCCTCTAGATCAACTAAGTCAGTGCAGGCTTACCTGAGATTAACTGTTCTTCTGGCTGAGGCTGGCAGCATTAGCGGCCCACCACTGTCATGAAGCCAAAAAGCTGCCTGTTAAAGTGCTGAAGGACAGAAAATACACCCAACCTTTCTCCCAGAGGTGATGTAGTGGTTAGACCCCTACCCTGGGACTTACGTATACGCAGCCCTGCTGGCTTAAAACTGAATCCTTGTCTCATGTGTCCATCTCAACTGTCTTAAATATATTTAAGGAATGCTCTTACTTTACTCCTTACTACTTTCACGGTGTCTTTCAACATCTTAAGAACAGTGACTTTTACAAGGCATCTTCTGTATTTCAGAGACAAATAAATGGGAAACAAGATATTGTGGTTTAATGAGCACTTAGCTTACACACTGGAGATATTTACTGACCAGCAACAGCTGCATTTTAGAAGATCTGTGCATATCATGACGTTTCCAGCTTTGCACAGTGTTGCAAATCTAAATATAAAAGCTCTGTTTCAGTGAATCTTGGATGTATTATTGAGTGCCGTTAACCAAAAACTAACCCGTAAATAAGACAATTTTGGAGCTGTCATAATGTTTTTGTATATCTAGAAAGATGTTGGAGCATTTGTTTATGGGAAAAGACTGCACATTGTCCTTACAAAGCAATACACTAAATTCCAACATTTACTACAGTTTCTTTGTCTGGATAGAAGAGTGATATGAGAAACCAGAAACTATATAGCAGAAACAATATGACCCTTCATAGCGATCATCCCTTTATGGTTTAAACGTCCATTGTGGAGCGCCCTGGTAGCTGAAAGGTTACAGCACATGTCACATAACCACAACATCCCACTCCAGCTTGGGACCTTTGTTACATGTCATACCTCTCTCTCTCTCTCTTTTTTTTTCCTGTCTCCTTCAAAGGCAAAAATGCCCCAAAACATAACCAAAAAAACATATATTGTTTCTTTTCCTAGCATTTATGAGAACAATTTCCCAGGATTCCCTGCTGTTCCATCATCTGCTTTTCTGTTCCACACTTTTGTCCTGTAATGCTTCCCAGCTTTAGCGTTACATGTTCTCCCTTTTTGGTCATTGGCTCTGTTCAGCTTCTTTTCATAAGCTGTTACTTTTTTTTTTTTTGGAGCAAACAGATTGAAAGCCAGTTGCATGACTTACAAAAGTACAATGTAGTGGCATCTAACTTTTCCCCGTCAAATTAAAATTCCTCCTGTATTTTTTTAACCTTACTTTGTGTGTGTGTAGGTTGGTGCGATGATGCGTTTTTGTCTGTATGTACCTCGTGGTTTTATGAGAAGTCGGTAGGCTTTGGGATGACCCTTATTCACAATCAGCTGGGAAATAATAAAGTATTTTATTTCTGTCACAAACCCATAGAGCAGGCCATAACTCTTATTGTTGTTGCATACAAGACACTGTCTAACCTGCTAGGTAACATAGTGTATTATTTATTTATCTATCTGCATTACTGTATTCATCATGCTTTATATATATATATATATATATAAAAAAGGATTTGTTTCACAGAACAGAACTGCTATTCTCTCAGGGGTATCTGTGGAGTATAACACAGCATGGCAGAAAGTAAACACCAATCTTCTACTTGTCTCCAGAAAACTCCACAGGGAGGTGAAGTTGTGAAGGAGCCCCTTACTCTGCGTTGGCATTTTACAAGCATAAGCCTCTTTCAACCCGACTTCAATAATGGCTAAGTTAAGCAGGTCATAAGAGTGAACAGGATAACCACAGGGCTAACTTTGTAGGAGACGTCAAAGCTCTAGCCCCTCTTCTTTAGCCTCAGAGAGTTCTTCTCTAAAGTATGTTTTAAGAATAACATCTTCACTGTGGAAAAGGAGCAGATGGATAGCGTTGCTCAGTCAGGACTGATGCCAATCCATATTCCCCAGGCTACTGGGAGTTTTAAGGAATCCTTGTAGGCTGGAGAGGTCAATAGGTTTTTGTTACTTTTTTAACTTAATATTTCTGCATGTTTATAATTAATGCAAGCTTAAATTACTCTATACAGTTGGTGATCATTTTCATGATGTACTTGGAACGGGAAAACCATATTCAACTCCAGTGCAGGGACTGCGTGTATGCTACTGTGTACTCTATATGGCATAAAAGTAATATACAGTAATTTTCTTTTGAAAATACGGTTGACGGCTTCATTTCGCAAAAAAAAAAAAAAAAAAAAGGAAGAGTACGAAGGAGTGGAAATATCTGAAAAACTCCTGGCTCCATTATTGTGAAAAGTGTTAACAAATCAGATCAAGCCCTCGTGCATTGATTGCTCTAGTCTCGTTCTGTCCTCATTTTCAACAGCTGCTGCCACACACACACACACACACACTCACTCACACGGAGACACACACACACACACACACCCCGGCTGACGCGCAGCGCAGCCCAGTCTCCCTCTCTGTTGCGCACAGAGAGCAGGTCGGAGAGGTGCGGAGCGCACTGCGTTTTTCGGGACTTCTCGTCTTACTAAACGCACCGGGATTTTGTGGATAACCATCAAATGAGACCACTAATGCACCAAAAAGCATTCGCGTGTCTCTTGGATATGTATTTGGTCGCATCTTCTGCTTGAGATCGGTTGATATTTTGGGGAATCTATTGTGGACGATCTGTCATCGGCGCTTTCACTATCCGACTTGGAATCGTACGAGCGGTGCTCCGGCTTGACAAAGATCCGCTGTGTTCACTCAAGGAGAACAAATAATTGCCTCTAAAACTTTAGTGAAGTGAAAATAAATAATTTGCCGTACTATTTCCTGGCGGTCTCGCCGCCTTTTTTTCTTTCGAGAGACGGGGGGAAATCCTCATCGTGAAGATTTATTGTTCTGGCAGGTTATTCTGTTTTCAGTGTTGTCCCATCGTCTGACCGTTGAACAATCAGTTTATTCCTAATTGGATTTATCCCCAATTTCTTCCATATCTTCATCAATGCGTGTTCTCGTTTCCTCCAGTCTGGGTGATTTGGATATCCTCCGAGACCGATCTCAGCGCATTTGGACTCGGTAAGGTTTTTATGAAATTCCAGCCATGATTTTGTTGCTTTCATTGTTTTTTCAAGTGAACTATTCGCCAATGATAAAATAAAAAAAAAAACATTTTTATTTTAAAAGAATAATCGATGTGTTTGAATAAGCTGTCCATTGTTAGGATTTTTCTCTCATAGCCCGTCTCCGCCTGTGGCAGGCGCATTTTCCTTTCCACGGAGGCGCCACGCACGTATTGAAAGCCAACATGTAGTGGAGGCTTGAATAACGTCCAAACTCACTTTTACCCTTTTCTTATTTCCAAAACAGCGTTCACTCTCTCTTGAAAATGTTGCCATTTCCCTTTCTCTATATGACACACTGACTGACGGAAACTGAAACTAAAGTTATGTGAATATTTACGGGTGTTTGCTTAAAAGCAAAAATAAATAGGCTATTTTCTTATGAATCAACATCATTAACGTTTGTCTGCACTTTGAGTTTATTATAGATTTAAATTGTTTAAATTTGCAATTTTATAATTTACCACAACGTGACTGGTTTTGCTGTATTTTCAACTTAAACCTCCAGATGTTTTGTGTGTCTGGTTTTTTGGCTGTTATCAGCAGGACATTAACACAATGTGAGCCTGTCCCGTGTGTGACTTATACAACCGCGAGAGGAGCTGTTTAATTAGGTTTCCTTTTCCCATCGCGCCTCAGAATCTCAACCATCAAGGTCAAGCTGGATCACATGTCGCCTGTTAATATTAGTCCAACACTCTGGCCTCTTATGACACAAGTCCGTAACTTTGTCATCAGCTCTCCTCAGAAATCAAAGTGTGTTATTGTTTATGAGTCTATTCCTCTGAGATGAATTCACTATAACATTCTCATAATAATAATAATAATAATCCTATAGGGGCTCAGACTCGTCCCGATTGTGAGCTTATAGTGATTTGCCCTACTTTATGCTCTCCCGTGGTATTACTATAATATTTCCATAGGGACCTACAAGTGTTGTGTTCAGTAGCGACTATCCTCTGCTGATCTGTGCTATATTTTTGTCTCTTTCAGTATCACTGTTATATTCCTGTATCTGTAAATACAGAGCTTATATACTAAAATATCAATGTCCTACTTTTTGGCATTTATGTTACCTTTTTTTTTTTTTTTTTTTTTTTGCATTTTCTAAAATGTATCATTTTAAAGCACTCTCACTGGTTTAAAGTGGTGGTCTAGTAAGGTGATTAATTCATGTTGCAATACCAATGAGTTGCAACGTGTGTAGTGTATAGCAGAATATTTTTTATTTATTGTCTATTATTGTATCTTGCTCCAACGGCACAATCATAATTTTCTTTTCAGAACATGTTACTACGATGACTTAAATTAATAGTAAAAAAAAATACACTTGGCTACGCTATAGATTGCAATGTAGAATTATTAATTTTAATCTTACCGAGACAGTTGGACATGTATTTACTACAGTAGTCCAGAATTGACTTAAATATATGTGGGAAATCTGATCAAATCATTTTTGACTTACTCCTGTTTCTATTTGCTAGATATCCAAAACCTTTTCCCCTGATAAGACACACAGTGGAACATGACTGTATTCATTGTTATGCCTGCCAGTCACTGTTTTTTACTGTGTTGCATGCTTCAGATAGGCTATGTTGGAAATGTAATTTTGTTTTCATCAGGGCTGGCGCAAAAGCAGCGGTGTAACTGATGTGGTCAATGATGAATTCTCCATAAAATATTCTCAGTCCATTATCTCTTCTTATTGCCTGTTAGTTCTGGATGTCTTTGGGTTGTAGAGTATATGACAGTGTAATACGAATCACTCTTCAGCCTGATACTCGCACCACCTACATATTAAAATATGTATCTTTCTCCGCTCCCCAGCACCTATCTGTAATCTACTGCAGATGGGGCTCTGGAATTAGCTTGCAAAAACCTCTCTTATTTCTATCTTCAAAAGCCCATTTATCTCTAGCGGAAAGCTGATAAGAGACAGGCCTGCTTGGCAAATGTGATAAGAGGGTGAAAAATCCTCCAGCTATTTGTAATGTAAGAGTTCAGGCAGATCACAGCTGGGAAAGACATGACAAACCCAGCATCATGAAACTAATGCCTTGTGCCCCCTGAAGCCTGGATACGAGATAGAAGAAGAAATGGAGATTTATTCTGGATCCGTGCATGAACTCACAAGTAAAAAATGAGCCAAAGGGACATTCAAGAAAATAGCCCGAGCATTTGGATGCAACGCCATGTTCTCAGTAGTGACAACAGTGCCTAAAACCTTAGAATATTAAGAACCGGTATTATGAAGTGTTCAGCCTACTAAGTTATTTTGATCCGAGTGTTGTCTGACTTCGAATAAGCAATTATCTGTGTAATAACATAAAAAAATAGAAAAAAAACATGTCGGTAACATATGTTGTTAATGTATTTATGGTAAAAGCTGTGCTTAGAGAGGAACATGTTCTAAAAGTATTGAAAATCCCTACTGGAATATATCTAAAACATGGAGCTAATCCAAATTGGTTTATACTCTGAGATTTAAGATGCCCTCTGCAAGAGGCTTCAAGAAATATGGAAGTGAGTTGTGCTGTAGAATTACAAAACAACGTACCGCTCATTGTGCAGGCTAGTTAGGGCCATCAGTACTAGAACATCACTCAGACAGTGTTTTCACATTTTTGCCTGTTGCCCTCTGATTTACTGGACAGAAAGCAGGATAATCCCTGGTTCTTGACTATAACTGCTCCACTGCATTAAAAGTGATGAATGTTTCCCTGGTTCTGAATCTCATTTCAGTGTATCCACTGACACAGCTCAACCAATGCCACGTTACATCTAGCATCAATGTGTTACTGCAAACAGAACGTTGCTATTAAAACTAGAAAGATGCATGAATTCTGTGTATTTGTTTTAATGTATATGGCCTTTTACAAAATATTCTGACAAGCAAGTAGTTATCTCATTCAGAGACTTGTGGGCCACAGGAGATGTGGATTCTTGTGAGGACATGTCATTACTGTATAACAGATGACACATAGCATGTGATGTTATTCATACTTCAAGGACACTCCCTGAGCTGCACCACTTGTGGGTCCACAGTGGGAGATGGAGAATTTATGCTTGTCCCTGTGGCACTTGGATCTACATCTTAATCCTGACAAGGGACTTGCCATAAAACACTCTCTCTACACCAAAAGCAGAGGAAGACTTTACAGAAGAGGAAGCCACTGTGGAGCGAGGCGTTTGGCAGGCTTGTCTTTTAATGCACACTACAGAGATCTCTGTTTTTAACATTTCAGTTATAAATAACACAAAGCAGTGGCTGTAAAGGGACAGGGAGGTGTTGGCAAAACAAAATACATTTTTTTCCTCTTTTTATTGCAATGGCAGTTCCTTCAGAGCTGTCTGTGTTATTAACTGTGTTGGTCAGTGGGGGATTTATGTGAAGGTCCAAATGGAAGTGACCAGTGACCTTTCCTATGGCGTTAGCCAGCTCTCAAACTGCCAGACAATGGACTGCTTCGACAATGAGCCTGGCTCTTTGTCCCTCATCTCTTCCTATCTGATGTTATTTCCTAAATGTGGGCATCTGCTCTCTGGGAGTCCGTGGCTTGTGTCCCCGCTCATGTTTTTTTTTTTTTTTCTTCAATTTTTTTCTCTCTCAGCTCCAAATGTCAACTGTGTGCAGCTCAAAGCAGCTTTCCTAGTTTTTTTTTTGAATACCTCCCGGTACTACTGAAGTCATAGGGCAGCCAGTCACTCAGTCAGTGGGTAATGTATGTTTTATGCTCTTGGCTGAATGTGTTGAGCGCTTTTCAGAGGCTGCTGAGCAACACAGTGCCTGAGAGGCAGGGTGGAAGTGGAGCAGGTCACAACACTAGACCACAGCACTGTTACAGGCATTCCCCTGTGATGGTGTTATTGTTGTTTTCTCTGTCACCCTGACAAAGAAGACCCTCTTCACTTCAAACAGCTGCTAAATCCCATACATATTTCAAAAGAGCTCTCCCTTTAATCCCCCAGTCCTTCTGCAATTAGCCATTGACAGAGCCTTGTCCAGTTCACGATCTAATAGAAGAAAGAGGACATACTAGAGGTCCTTTGATTCTCAGCTACTGAGCATCTCTTCTCAGTCTGCTCATTGGGACCCATCTCGAGGAGAGGTGGAGACACTCAAGTGAATTCTCCGTCTTTTGAAGCTGCTGACCTCGGTCAACCTGTAATTCTGGCATCTGGCCAGCTCCGCGCCTTCCCCTTGTCTCCCTTGCTCTGTCTCCCCTCCTGATTTCCAAACACTGCTTTCCTGAGAGCAGGCCATGTCTTTTGTTACCTTTATGAGGCGTAATTAAATGTGCACGGCGTGGTACAGTGTTTGAGCAGGAACCCCAGGCGTGCCATTAGCCAGATGTGGCTGCTCAGTCCTTAATGATAGAGGAACATAGGCGGAGGATACAAGCCCAGGAGTCCTTCATCACGCCATCCCGAGGTGTCGTGTGGGCCTAATTGCCCCATCGTTTTGTGCACCATACGAGCCCCCGTGACACCTAGCTTCATGCATTCATTACATTGTCTCCCAGTGCTGCTTCAGGCTGTGTTCATGTATAACCGGAGGTGGGTGGTACGCAGCAGCTAGGCTTTTAGCCAGCAAGTATGATTCATAAGGGATTTCTCAGCACCTTTGTTTTGAACATTGCTCACAAAAAGTGGGGTGATGTACTGTGTGCATTAACAGTTTACAGTGTCTGACAGGAGAGGATTTCATTGTCCTGTACTGTCATCATGTAATTGTGTAAGAGGGATAAAAGGCACATTTTTTTCTATGAAGCTGCTGTTAAACATCACCAAAGTCATTCATCATTATTTGTATTCAGTTTTGGTTGAATCATTGAGGGTCTTTTGGTATTCAGTACAGGCTGTTGAGTTCTGTCAGTCTATGTTCTCATAGCGAGTTGATTGATGTACATGTCCTTGGAAGAGGGGCCAACCAGGAGAGTTAAAAGCCACTTTTCTAGCAAACAACCTGATTGTCTGTCTCTGCCTGGAGGCACAGACAGACAATGCTAAAGAATCTGAGTGACAAACGCTGACTGATCAGCTCACATTCACGCGGCATTTTCTTCCAGCCTTGCCTGGGATCTTACTATTGAGAGTCCTCATATTTCCTCCTAAGCCCTTTCACTTGCAGTGTATTAAAGCCCCCCATCCCACTCTACCACTCTTGCCGTCTTTTAATCCAGTCTGCGTGTTTTCCTTCCTTAGTAAGCAGATTTCTGTCGGGGGCTTTAATTAGATGCCTCTTCTCCAGGATGCGGATGCGTCGGGTGGTCGGTGTACAGCCTTCGGAGGGTTGGGTGGAAATGGGCCTACATACCAAACATACGGCACCTTCGCTGGAAAGCAGACCCCTTCGTTAGTGAGGAACTGACGAGCTGCCGCTCACATTTGGGTAATTAACACCGCCACAGATTGTGGAACAGCTGTGCAATTTAGCACTGTGGCAATACCAGCAAGTCAAGAGAGACTCTGCAAACAGAGGACAGCTATGAAGTAGATACATAGAGCGCCTCACTCAGGCCTCATCCAAGCTCTCTCCAGTGGCCAAACATAATGCATATCCTCAGCTAATTGGCAGAATGGCATGACAAATTATTATAATCACATTATTTAAGGGAATTTTAGATGATAAAACAATCGATATCTATGATTACAATTATGATGCTCACATACAGTGTGTGTCATAAAAGACAAATTGTTTTAAAGAGAAAATGTTCAGACTTTTCTGTGAGTCTGCAGTCAGCATATTTCAACACCTTTCTTAAAGTTATGGCCATGCTGAACAACTTAGATCCAGCATAGTTGTTGGTTTGTATCCATGGACAATTTACAGCAAGGTTTTAGGGCTAGTCATCAGCCTTGTCTACAGTTGTGGAGAATAGATGGGCCGTGTGTACAAAGCCTCTGCTCTTTCTTTCCATGTAATTTAAGTCGCTTTTCATCTTTCTCTTCTTGGCAGTGCCTGGCTTGCCCCCACAAAACCAAATTATATGTGAGAAGTAATTAAAGCATCCTGGTCTCCTTTCTGTTTCTTTTTGATTATAGTTAATGCATACCATTCCGCCCTTCACTTTTATTCGCCTTGTTTTTTTATCCCCACTGATCCGCAACATCTGGTTTTGGGTTTAACTATTGGGGAGTGGTGAGTGTGTGGGGGGAAAAATGCTTGTACACATGCAGTTTAAACTGAAGTATTTCTCTGTTGGCTTCTACCTGATTATTACTGAAAAAAAACACAAACATCTTGGCTTTCTGTCAAGTTCAAAGCATTTTACAGTGACAGCACAAAGATGGTTATTTGCAAAGTAATGACAACAACTTGTCAGTGTGTGATGAAGATCAATGTGCATTTGTGTTATATTAAGTCCGATTTCCAAACAGTATGTTTTTTCCACGGCCAGAGGAAAGTAACAAGATGAAGCTGTGTTGTTAAGTGAGTCTTGGAGAGTTGAGCCCTGTTGCCTCTCTCCTCTCTCTGGCCTATCAAGTGTCAGTGACAGTGACATGCCTAGGGCTGTCAGCAGGCCATGTCCTGGCTCCGTGCTCTGTCAGAGAGTGAATGGAGAGAGCCCAGGGAACTTGTTAAATTTCTGCTAAGCTAGACTATGCTGACTTTGACAAGAGACATTTCCTTCCAATCTCCTCCGGTCCTATGCCGCCATCATCAACCACAACTCAGTGAGTGAACAGGGCAACTGAGACGATGCAATGATAATAATGTGAAAAATGTCTATCTGCAGTAATGCCAGGTGAAGGCAAACGGACAGGCAGGCAGCCAGCCTCTGCAATGTATTCTGGGAGGCTGGGCCAAGCCCCAGCGGGGCTGTCATTTATTTATCTATCTGCGGTGTCAGAGAGGTGAGTAGAGGAGAGATGGTAGAGGCTTCGCTCTACCGGAGGGGGCTGGCCGCCTCTTGAGGGATAGGAAATATAATTGGGTTGCTCTCACTCTTGGCTATGGCACCAATCAGACATGTCTCCGTTTCTCTCACCCACCCGCGTTGCTTGCAGACATAGTTGAGGAGATGAGGCAGTGCTGGCCTTTCAGGCCCTGAGCAGGGACAAGCCCAAACAAGACTTGTCACTTTTGCTTACAGTGGCATTTATTTGATCGGAGGAGGTTTTTCTATTTTCCACTGCCTCTGTTTGACCTGAGCTGTAATGCTAGAAACCTGAATGCAGTTTGGCTGGGGATACCCATGACTAGTGCTGTGCAAGGCAAATGACTTTGCTGTGAGGGACAGGCCACCTGTTAGTGTCAGGGTGGGGGCTCAGCTGACAGAACAAGTGTAACTGTCAGAGAAGCAGGTTAAAATGTCTCCCAGCAGGAGGGAGGGGAGACGGGAGAACTGTTTCCACTGGCCTATCATCACCACATTGGCTCACACATGCTCCCTGCATTATCCTCCTGTGACCAAGTACTTTGGACACATTGCTATGATAGCACAAACCACTGAGAGTAGAATTTGCCAGCATAGTCATTAAGAGAATTGGAACTGCCTGTTTTTTTATGCAAGCATGCAAGAGGGGGTGTCACGGCAGTCAATAGTGTAGGTAGATCACTGACGCCTATGAGCACATCTGTTTCAGCTACTGTAATTGAGTATGGAGGTATTGATCTGTGGTGGGTGCAAGAGCATGAATCCCCATGCTGGCATCCCACCAGGTTCCTGTCAATCATGGATGTTTGCCCCTGCTGGGATGTACCGGAGCATGTTTAAAAAAAATTAATGGTGGAAAGAACAAATGGGACTGGTAAAAAAACAACACAACAGCTCGTGTTCTCTAGCATAGGATCCTTCACTGAGTGACTAGTGTGTTGAGGAATAACAAGAATGGCATGAATAAAGCTAAGACCTGAGCTAAACCCCCACACCTTTCATCATTCTACTGTGCCCAGTTTCACAGCTTGTAACACTTGATTAAACCCTTTTCTAAAGCCTTAATTGTACTAACAGAAAACGTATAAAGAAAAGATGCTCTGAAGGATTCTCCAGTGGATCTGCCATAATGGGTCTGAGGCTGGCTATAAATTACCATTCACCCTTTTCTACGTCCAACTGCATCTTTACCACTGACAGACATGAAATACAAACATACTTTTTTTCCTTCTCTTTTAAATGAATATCATGCAGTATAAAGGCCCTGGAGCCTAAACCAACTAATCCAAGGAATCTCTCAAATATGAGAAAAGGCTGCTTGAGCACACAAGCTGCTGCCTTGACTTCATCTGTTTGCATATCTCTTATTCAAATATAGACAGGAGCCACCTAAGCCAGGCTGAGTGTTTCTGAATGTGCAGATGTTGAAATTAGGTTCAAGGATAAAGAGGTTACCATAAAATTAGCTCACAAAAACAAATACAAGTTTTTAAATGACACAGCTAATTAAACCAGTTATCAGCATGGCTTAGGCACTCAGCGGCTACAGACGATGTCCTTTTGAAAATGCAGACAACTCAACATTTAAGAGGTAGTTTAAGAGTGTAATTGTCAGGTTTGTTTTATTGACAGGAAACTAGTTTACTAAAGCAATCCAGCTCTGAGGTAATGGGCTGTTTAACTTTGCTTCTTCCCATACACTAAAAAATCTATCCAGTGCATTATGTAAACACACTCTAATAACCTCACTGGAGCCAACATACTGGAAGTGAAAATGACTGGCCTCTGCATGTGACTTGGCGTCCTTTCTGCTCATTTAGTCCACTCGTACACGGAGACTCCCTAGGAAAACAAAGCTTTTAACAAGTGCTAAGATATTCATTGTTGCCATCATGAACAAGCACAGAAAAGGGTAATAGTGCTCCAGGGAACATTCTTTGCCTGTTATTTTTTTTCTTTCCACTTGAATAATTTAAAGAGTTGCATGTAAGACAAAGTTGCATTCACTGGTTTCATTATATTTTAATTCAGAGCAAATGATTCTCTGCATACACTTGGCATGGCCAAAATCTTTTGATAGTCCTTTCTGCAGTGGTTGCTCATATATCTGCTCTAGCAATCCAAACACATCGAATATATCCTCCTTTCCGTGCCCTTCTCTTCTATACAGGGATTTAGTTTTAGATGGATGCCAGATCAAATTCCTCCACAGGTGCTATGTTATTAACAAAGATAACAACCAGTGCTCATAGAAGCAAAGCTCACAGAATGGACAGTTACAATATATTAGGATGTTATTATTGTGCACTCAGAGAGTGACCAATAGTGTTATGAACTTACTTTAAGGTTAATAAAAGTGAATTTTAGTCAAGTATTGACAAGCTCTCTTTCTCTGTACGTGACACTATAAGCCACAGATGCATTTCTATGCACTTCATACAGTAACTAATTCCTATGGAGTTACAGTAAGCACCGATCATTGTAATTGAAAACCACCAGTAACATGGCTGTTGTCAAGGTCACAATGTTGTGTGCTAGAGTGACGTTACACAGTAAGTGTGAAGTCTAAAGCCATAAGCTCTCTCACAAGGTCTCTGCAGTTGTCGCGTTGGCGTTAAACTAGCTTGTGCTGGATTCCCTAGAGGTGCACAGTTAGCTCAGCACCCCCTCCATCACCTCTTCCCATACAGAGCAAAGCTCCTGGCATGTCCCACTGATATGTCATCATGGTTATTTATACACTCCCACCCACCCCACATTAAGTCACACATCTGGACTGTCAGTGACAGAAGAGCTCAAGAGCTATGCCATGCCACGAAAGAGGTGCAAGGAGGGTTCATGGCTTAGTTTAGAGCCCACACTTTCCCAAGATAAAATGTCAAGACATGCCTGTGTAAAAACTGTGTTACACTGATATCAATAAAAAGACAACATAAAAGTCTAAGGTATGCATTGCTGTGACAAAGCAGTGGGCGTAATGTGGGCTGCAGGGGTCTGTATTCTATATTCAATTTCTTCTGTAACCTCAGAACACAACATACTCCACCCATAAACAGCACCAACCGCCCCCAACAGCAGCTTCCAACAACAAGTAGCAAATACCAGAAACACTATGTCCTTTATTTTTCCTAGCAATCTCTTGCTTCTTGCAATTCCTCACCTGTCTCTGTTTTTAATCAAATGAAATTCTGTCCGTTGTAAACAGTACCTTTTACTGCAAACAGTGAACCCCCACCACCCAACCTTTATAAGGGCAACTGAGCAGTGAAGATATTTCTTAAGGTGATTGCTTGGGCATTGGGTGTCCTGTCTAACCCTGCAGTAAGGCCTCGTGAAGAAGCTTGGATTACAGTTGCCCGAAACCCGAGGCCTGATGTCGGCATCAAAAGTAAATTCCACTTAACGTGCCACATCCCTTTCCAACATGACCTGATGGCTTTGGAGGTCTGAGACTCCTTTATATAGTGCATACCGTGTTTGTTTGTGCTAGCAGGGTGGATAGTGTACCTTTAAGTGGCATGCGGATGGTGGTGTGAGACCGATGGGACATTTGGCAAGGGTGCCAGTCTACCCTGCCCCATTTCCAGCTTTCCACTCCCCCACTTGCACCTCCTCCTCTCCACAACCCCCCTTCATTCCTCCACAGGACAAGTGGCTGTATTGATCCTGAGTGCATGGCCGACTTTCATGCTTGCGGCTGACATATGAGCAGGATGCCGAGATGAATTTCTAAATTCCCTTTCCTTCATTTCAGCTGCTGTTGGCATTTAGGAGATGCTGTTACTAAACCAGTATCAACAACTTCACACCCCCCCATCACACTGATAAACTGTGAGCTCAGCAGAGAACCAAATTTAAAGGTCCGGGGTCACGGGCATCTAGTCTGTGCATGGTGTAAGGTTTAGGAGGCTATAGGATGCAGAATGACTGAGATGTTGGAGGCAGGTATGTGTAGCCTTTGTTCCTCAATAGTTTTCCTAACTCGGAGTCAATCTAAAACTCCCACTGGCATTAGCACAATATTTATTTGTGTTAGAGAGGAGGTGATTCATATTACTCAAAATCACTGGCATGGTACGGGTGAGATCTGCTCCTTGCTGTGCATTTTTTCCTCTCATTAAAGGTGTCCATGCCCAGAGGAGCAAACCAATGCCTACCACACATGTCCATGTTGTGCCAGCTCTGCCTTTTCTTCTCTTTGTGTGCTGTCTTTCACTGCAGAAGAAATTCACTGTGTGGGTTGAGGCAAGGGAAAGGGTCACAGCTTTTTTTATCGCTGCATTATTTAAGATCCAGTCGAGTTAGTTTTTTCCCCCTCTTAGCAAACTCATCCAAGTCAAAAGCACAGTACAATCTTAAGACAGAGGAAGAAAGGAAGAATGTAAGTTGTATAGCCTGAGGTGGGCTATGACTCACCAAGACATTGTTCAGATGGAGTGAGAAAAAAAACCATGTTCAATAGAAGTTTCTATTGAGCGGTGCTTAAAGCCACCTTTCTCTTAACAAGCTGCAGTGAGAGGTGGTTTGCCTACCAAGCTTGCCTGCAGCTCTCTGCAGGGCGATTATGTCACAGTGGGCCGGTCAGAATGATGTGTATCTCTATGTTAGAAGGCAGCTCTACTGCAGCAAAGGCTCTGACTAGGAATATTATTATTATCTCCTCCAGGATCCTCTCCACAGCAACAACAGTGCCGCATTGTGAGAGCTCTGGAGAATGCTTTTTTTGAAATAATCCGCCTGTCTGTTATCCTGCCTCTCAGACAATAACATCCAGCAATGCTTTTATACTTCCCACCACCCATACTGACGGGTAAAGGCTTTACAACAAGTGGATGATGTGGATATGGGGACAGTGAGTTTCCGTGACCCGTCCTATCATATCTCCTCACAGTGGCCCTGAGGGAGATGGGATTTGGTTGTGGCTGTTGACCAGCCAATCGGGGAGCAGTGAGCCTTAAAGGGCTATCTTCCATCTCGACTGTCGAGAAGCCTGGAAAGCCAGGAGAAGCCACCATTGCTCTGATCTCTATCAGGGCCAGGGAGTAATGACGAACAGCCCCGTGATTCCACCGGGAGATTACCTGCAGTTCTTATCACTGCTGGCACACATTTTGACATTAAAAAGGAAAAGAGGCTACGCCCTTTCCACAGTTGGCTGTGCTGTGCCCAGCAGAGCTACTGCTATCTTCTGGTTTTGTTTTTTTATGTGGCTCCCATTGCCCTGTCATGGTCTCAAGCAGGACCTAATTAAAGTGCAATGGCCACACTGACCCTTATCTCACCCTAGAAGAGATACTACTAACTCCCTCTCCTGGTGCCCCCCCCCCCCCCCCCCCCTGCTTATTCTCCTAAGCCTGACAAAGGAGGAGAGCCACACATGCTTTTAAGCCACTGAGCTCAGATCTGGTGTTGTAGTAATTGAGTTAAATGGATTGCGATGGTCGAGATGATTTGTCTGTCGGCTTTTATTGCTGCAATTTAGACTGTGCCTCATTGCATTATGCCACTTAATGAGAGCCCTTCGCAGCCGTTTTGTCTCTGCTGATATTAACATGCACAGGTTCACTTCACAGGAATAGTGGGAATGTACTGGCTCTAATTTCCTGCACATTTTAGTTGAACTGAAAGCACTTCCTCTGTCTCTGTCATTGACATTTTAAGGGATATATTTTTTGTTCAGTACCAGTTTCACATAGACTCTTTGTTACTCTTTAATCTGTGTGGTTGAGATTGTGATTTGTGACCTCCTCCATCCTTATAACCTCCCTTCCAGCACACCTCCATCCTGGGCCCTTGCAGGAAATTTGAATAGGTCTGGATCCTCTGTGGTGAAATATGCCTTGTCCTTTTTCCTTTATTTCTCCTTATCTGGTTAGTGCTGGCTGTGGGCCTGCTGCTGCACTGATTTGTGACCCTCTGTCTGCAGTGGCAAGAGGCTTTAGTGCAATGCGTGCCTTTGCCCTTCTCCCTGCTGATGAAACAGGCCCCTGCATTCCCCTGATAGACTGCTAATTTGTATACTAAACTGACAGGCAGCAGTGATAAGGGCTAGCAACTGCTGCACATCCATGGGAGGGAGAGAGGGATGGGTGGAGGGGTGGTGTGGAGGTGCGGTAAGCGAGACGAAGGGTAATATTTTACACAAAGCTCAAGCCCCCCGCTCCTCTCTCGGCATTCATTTTCCTATGTCTGTTGCTAGGGGAGAAAGAGCAGAAGTTGTCAGCCCTGGCCCTCTGTGCACACACATACATGCGTAATAGGTGGCTATGAAAATGGCATTCGGGGCAAAGTATAAAGAGGTTGGTGTGTGCAAGGGGAGACCACTCCATTGTACACAGTCACTATGGAATTCATTATCATCTTAATGATGCTTCGAATGAGACAACTATCTGCTGGTTGACAGTTGTGTGGGAGGTTTCTTCTCTCTTTTCCGTTCATGCTGTATATTCTATCATGCTTGCTGGGGGTTTGCAGTCCTGCTGGCCCACACCTGTTCTGACAAGCAGGCGGCAGCAGCAGTAGTGGTGGGTGGGAATTGGAAGTAAGGTAGATGGTAGCTGTTCTCTGCCCTGGGAATGCGTAGCACTGTTGTGGCTTATAATAAACGACCGCTTGGGAAGTCATTAAGTTTCTGGAACGGTGGTGAGGACAAATGCAGGGGAGATAATTAATTTGGTGTCTCCCGTTGCAGCCTGGGAGCTGTAGGCTTACTGTGTATGGCCAATGTGGCATTTATTGCTCAAGTAGCATTAGTGGATGTCTGAGGTTAAAGGGTGACAGTAGTCGAGGTCCCTCAGTGGGTGCTGATAGAAGTGTTTATTAAAGCTCTGACCTACTCCCACATAAACAGAGAAAATCAGGCCCTTGCTAGTGTTTGACTGATGTGTGTTTTTACCGTATGATAAGCAATAGACAGTACAGACAATAGCAATAGAGATAAGCAATAAACAAATGTGGATCCATAGATAGACAGGTCCGGCCAGGGCTTCATCGTCTATAGCAGTATATGTGCTCTCTTGCCTGCTTCCCTTCTCTTTTTCTCTCTTTCTTCTCTTTCTTTCATTCTACCTAATATGTGTTTTTGTGACATGTCTTGTCACATAAATGCAGCACAGAGTAACTGTGCACTTCAGTACAGGACCATTAAGAGTGTGCATATGCCAAGACATTTGACCCGCTCATTTAGCTGTTACGGAAGCATACAGAGCAGTGTGCTGTTTGTTTCCTATGCTCTATTATCCATTATTACACAGTAGAGCAATATGCTTCTAGCTATGGCTGATGCACTGATGCACATTCAATTGATTTTTATCTGGATGTATAGTTTTGTACAACTGATAATCATTTGTACTGCCTGTTAAATTGGGTTTGATAATGAGCTGCCAATCGTTCCCTTTTTAAGGGAGAAAAATTTCATTTTGAAAAGTTATTGGCTCATAATCTGGTTTGTGGAGAACACAGAATGTGCCAAATGACTCAGAACTAAATTGTAATTATAGTCTTTGTAGGCAGAGCCCACAACAAGGTCTACCAACAGATTTCTTTGTTTTCACGACACAGCTGTTGTCATAGCATTGGCAGTGTGAGTAAAAAAATTATATCTTCACCAGGGAGGGGAAGGGCTTTACCTTCCTTGCTGGGATTGGTATGGGGTGGAGTGGACTGTATTAAGAATTTAGTTTTATTTAGTCTGGGTTTACCTAACCCCTGGCTGCAAGATTTCTTCCTGTTTGGACATAATTTGCTCAGCTCCAAGGAATGCAGGGCATGCAATAAGAACCCTCAGATCAAAGGTAGATGGACGGCCTGGGAATCATTTGATATAAAGTAAGGGGTTTGGTGGGTGGGGGTTGTGGAGAAAGAAATTGGTCTCTCAGCAGTCTTTACTAGATGAGGTTAATTGAATCTGGGTAATTGCTGACCTTCCTGTCTGAGTGAAATCACAGGCTTAACTGATCAATGCCTTTCATAAATTTATGCCTGAAGGTCATTCAGTTGATTACACCGCCCTCCCTCGCTGCCTACATTGCCTTGTTCAGTTGCCCCATTGTGCAAAAATTAACCATGGAAGCGTTTCAACACTTGCAATTAGGCTTGTCTCAGATTTTCTAAATTAATTAGCTTGTAGTGTTGTTAAGTAAAAGCGATGTGGACATGGAACATTTTTTGGAAGATTTTTTTTCTCCTTGCCTCTTTGCTGTGACAACAAATACATACTGCCTTGCAGTAAATGTCTCACTTATTGCTGGTGAGGGTTTCAGCTCTCCCTCTGCATCTCTGTTACTATCTGGAGATTTATGCAGCCAATAAGTCACTGGTGTTCAGGGAAGTTGGGGGACCTTTTAAAACAAACAGCAGTGTAATTTGTAATTTGGCATTCCCTAAATCTGGGAATTATGGTTCTGCTTGTGGCTCTTTAGGGAATTAGCACTCTGATGGAGGGTTTACTGGCCCAGCTCCCTCCCTAGCCTCCCTCTCTTTCTTTGCGCCTGCCGAGGAAACGGGAGGATTTCACAGCTGCTGAGAGCTGGGCCCCGGCTGGGCCCTATGACCTCCTTCTTGCTTTTTTCTCCCTCCCTCAGTCTCACTCCTTTTTTTCTCCCTCTCTCCAGCAGTCTCTTTCCTCAGGGAGCTCTTGTGTGGCTCAGAGGAAGCTGAATCATAAAGCATGGCTAATGAATAGAATAGGGAAGGAAAGCTGAGGCCTGCTGACGGCCCTCCAGAGAGGAGGCCAGGCCCCTGAAGCCCCAGGCTCAAATAGCAGACGGCCCCAAAAAGGTCAGGCTTCCTGCGGCTCATTCCAAGGGCTTTTGGCTCCCAGGCAATGTGGCTTGAATTTCCCTCATCATTTTTTTTAAATGGTTATATTTCCCTGTTTCCTTTAGAAAACCTGCCCTTTGGTCCTCTTTTTGTCTGTCTCTCTCTCTCTCTCTCCCTCTCTTGCTCTCTCTGTGTATATGTATGTGTGTGTGTGTGCATGTGTGTGTATATGTATGTGTGTGTGTATATATATATATATATATATATATATATATATATTTCCCCTCTGTCTGGTCTTTCCCCTGTCTGTTTTTAATGGCAGCCAGGGATGCCTCAACAAAGAGAGTGTGAAGAATTTGTTATACATGACCTCTGCACACCACAACCGCAGGCAGCGCCGACTGCCAGCAGCACAGCCCCGTGAAAAAATGTCAATTTAACCAGCAAAACCCAGAAAGTTCTACAAAAACAGCCAAATCAAGGCTGTGCTTTGACATGCCTTTTTAAGAAGTGCTTTTGTAAGCCGGTCTTGTAATTGTGGATTATACGACTGACTCATGCAGACTTGGCAGGTGCAAAACACAGCATTTAAACCTAAATAGTGGTTGTTGATGTTGCTTGGAATATGTCTGGAATATAAAACAGCTAACTACACACTTAAAATGATCAGAATAGGGATAAACCAACATGTCCTCATACTGAAACAACAGAATAGATCTATTTCCAATGACTCCCAAAACAGAGTGTTTTCAGTGCCCTCTTAAGGATGAATGGGGACCACATGTAATATGCCGCTTTCCAAAACTGTTACAAATCACTGTTAAAAAATAATTGTTCTATAGTGTGACAATGCTTTGTTCAATGTCTGGTTAGGTTTAGGGAAACGGCAGTCTCCTGCAGCTATGTCCACTTTTTGCTTGCTAATTATCTAGCCACCCACCCAACCTGTCTCCTCTTAATAAAGCAAATTTTCACCTTATATTTAAAAAAACGTCATATATGTTGTCATCGTTTGAACTACATTACCTCCCCGGGTCAAAATTACTATGCTAGATGGTGTAAACATAGGTCAAATTGCAACAAACTACAGGTCTTTTTTGCCCGTCCTGAGCGTGTTAGACCTATACTGTCAATTATTTTTGTGAGAACAGGCTGGATGAGCAGATCCTGGTCGTCTTGTACATAGTAAACACTGCTTTTTCTGTTCTCTTTCACAGGAACGTGTTATGTCTGTCTTGCGCTCCGGATAACCACTCTGGTCATAACAATTGTTTAAACTGTTCTAGTGAGTTATGGCATGACCTACCCTGTCTTTTTTGCTTCTGTGACCCTGTGCCACACTAAGCGAGTCCCTGAGCCAGCTCCTGTGTCCATTTGACAAGCTTCATTTCATTCTGAGGCCATATTTTTCTTTTTGGGCCTCCAGGGCCGTGATTCAAGGCTGAGGTTGTGCTTCTACAGTGCTGAGGCTTGGTACTGGAGCGTTTAATGTCGTCCAAAGCTAACAAAGAGCTTGTGTTGTAGCCTGGCGCCCTGGTTCTGGGAGACTGAGAGAGGGCAATGCACAACACTCTGTCTTTCCTCTATAGTCTTTCCCCTGCTCTACTGTAAGAGGAAACAGGAAACATCTCTGTGTTGTGTGTCAGTAAGAGTGTCCGCTCTTACTGAGACAAAACTAAAGAGATGTCATTGACCTTTTCTTACATTTGCATCAAGTAATAAAAACTACCTTAAACACACTGGTTGACCAGTCTTTCTATAAATACTGTAGTTTATAACTACGGTAACACAACTACTCTAGCAGAAGCTAAAAGTGACAGCTGAAAATTGCAGTTAGCAAATATAATCAAGTATAGTGTTTGCATGATTCCAATTAAAATTAAAAAAAAGTGACTTAACATTAATGTTATCTGTTGTCATTATTGTTGAGTGTAGTTGAGGTGTAATTTGACTTCAGATAATATCTCTCCATAATTGTCAATAAAACGTATTTTTTTCATATATTTAGTAGATGTTTAGCGACTGTTTGTAGCTGCTCTATTGTATTCTGTCAAGGTTTCCTACCTGTATTTTATATGGCTGCTGTGTGAAGGAAGCAAATTGTTGCTTTCTTCACGCAGCTTTGTTCTGGTTACTGTTGTGGTTAGCGCTGAGACAAGACATTGAGCATAGAGAGACAAACACTGTGGAGTACAGTAACACAATGGCACTGAAAGAGAAATTGGGAGGTCCTGGAAAGAAGTCCTCAAAACACTTGTGAAGAACTAACAGAGATGCCAAGGACAGCCATCTGTGTTTACAAAATCATTTGCTTTCTCTTTCTGTCTCTGTCTCCCTCTCTCTGATTCACTGTTCTTTCTTTACATATGCTCCCTTGGTGCTGTATAAAATACAAGCATGGCAGCTAAGGACAGTCGGGCCCTTTGGGTGGAACATGTTTTCAGTTCTTGCAGCTTTTTAAAAAGTCTGCAGAACCCAGATGATAGAAAGCTAAAGCAAAAGGGAAATCGTGGCTTTAAACAAAGCCCCTACATTACAGACTGAGGAGGATTGTCATTGTTAATATTATCTTCAGAGTGCATAGACTTTGCCACAGTATTTTGAACAATGTCAGTACTTGTGTGAATAGACCGCTTTTCGGTCATACATTTTTAACATATTTTTGTCTGGCCAGTAAATATGTATGGTGTTTTTTTGATTTAGATGGTGCTTGCCAGAATCTACATATCCATCTGAAGCAGAGAGGAAAATACCTTGCAATGTTTAGTCTACAAGTCTCTACTATCACTTCATAGTCAGATGCCTTTCTCCCTCAAGTATTTGACTCACACATCATTTGACTATAGCCAGGTTTTCACTGTTCACCGTTGTAATGTCAGTAGAAACAGTAACAATTATTTTTGACTCAATAAATGCTAATTTTGTTGACAGTTGTTTACTTACAATCTGGGCTGATATTGTTTTTGATATAAAATTTGTGTAGTAAGTATATTGCTTTTAGAATATATATTCAAATGTATTGCAGAACGAAATGTAATTTTTGAACAGCCACGTGTATGCAGGAGCCTTTGTGCTCTGATGCTGCATAGCCACCTTTCAGACTTCCTGTCTTTGACATCATTTCTTTTGAGGGTTTTCAGGTGGCCCAACAGTGCCACCTAATGTTACCTCAACAGGAAAAAGCCAGTCAGGGACCATCAGGTACAGAGGGAGCTCACCTCGTTGTTGGCTGATGGGAGTCTGTCACTTGAATGTATAATGCTATATTTGGTAGATAGGCTTTGCTTCCAAGCATTTGAGACCACATTTGTGGTTGAATAATCCTTTTTAGACATGTTTTGAAGAATACATCAGTTATGTGAGTCAGTCTTTTTAAAATAGGATTGAAGTTTCCCACTGATTCGGCTTATCAGACAAAACCACTAAAGATTTGCCTCCTCCTTTTTCCAGGTGTCTGATGTAGGATCAGAGAAGCTCTTTTCCCTCACCACACCCAAAGGTAAGAGCCTGCTGTTTTTTTTCCCATTCCCCTTGCAGTCTTTACTCCTCTGCCTGATACGTACACATAACAACAACAACTAGATTTTGTGAATGAGTCCAAATCTCCCCCACTCTAATCCTGCAGTTCCCATTCAAATTTAAATGTCAGCAGACATAAACAAGGTCTGGTGACTACATATGCATACATTTTTGCTGAGGTGCAGTGTGGTGTTTCTTGGACGACCCCGCCAAAGGCTTAGCCCTCCTACATATTGGTTCATTAGAGGGGATTTAGAGCCTCTCTGCCACATGCTCCCACAAATGGGAACTTCCCCTCAGGCAATACAAGCTCTCTGACAGCAGGCCTGGGCCATAATGGATGCCAAAGGAAAAGAGAGAGAAAGAGCTTTGTCAGCCCCCCAGACAACACCAACTCTGTGTGTGTGTGCATGCACATATGCACATATGTGGATTACAAAGGCTTGTACTTTTCTATGTTAATATATGGTTTTGCGTGATTTTGTGGATATGTGTGTCCATGTTAATATAACCACATACTGTATATGTGTTGGTGTATTTGGCATGTTACAGATACATGGCATACAATGCCAGCTGCTGTATATTCTCTAAATTTAACAATGCCTGCCAGGTCAGAGCAGGGAGAAAGGTGTCAAGTTGTGGATGAAGGGAGGAGAGGTGCAATCAGCCTCCTAGTGACAGATAGCAGCATTCAGACCACATCCCCCCAAGGCCATAAACCAGGAAGCTGGACTATTAACACAAGCAGAGAGAGGTGGAAGTGCCAAACTGTGTAAAATATAGCTATTTTAGGAGGGTTTGTGGTGTATGTCTATAGGACAGAACAAATACATCAGCTTGCCTCAGTTTGACTGTTAAAAATGTCATCATAATGGACACTGTGTTAGTGCATTCAGGTATATTGCATAGACATATTTTTCCCTGCTGGAAATCACTTTATTTTTCAGTATCTGCTCTATACATAGATTATACATAAATATGATGGGTATGGTTCACTGTATTTTGGCCTATGCAATGAGGGCTTGTTTGTTTTTTAACTTCTTAATCATTTTGGATCAACTTTTTCTAACAAAAGAATGATGCCAAGATGTGTAGCATCAATATAATTCTACAGTTCCACACGTCTCCCAAATAACTGATCTCTGTTATACCATTGGTTGCTTGCCTTTTGATAATGACAAAGTTTTATTTACCTCCCCATCAGAAAGCTGATGAAGCTTGATTCCCTCTCATCAGCACAAGAAGGTTTTTCCTGGTTTAGCACAGTAGCTTTGACTGTTGACTGGAAAAGCATGGCTGACATGGAGAGAAACCAGGCCTGCTGGTTGAGTAATGTAGATGACCTTTGACCATTGTTGGCCTCATGAAACTAGCGTTCACAATGACAATGACTTCCAGACTTGCATGATTTACAAAACAACTGGACTGGAGTCCACCTATTCTCCACCAGGCCTCTGGACTACTGCTGTTGTCAGCTGTCATGGTGTAGACTTATTTTCCCTGCATGCCCGTAAAGAACATGGCTGCACTTAAACATACTTTGCAGTGGACAACATACACAGCTATTTAAACTTTTTAAAAAAACCTTCCATTTCATCTGGCAAAGTAAGGCCTTGTGTGTCTTATTAATGTGCACACAGGGTTGGATTAAGACCCTGGAATTACATCCAGACAATCCATTCAAAGTCTTTTATGATTGTCACACAGATCAACAAGATCCTGTTTGGACAATGTAGAGGAAGAGCACCAGATTAGAATTAGGGGTTAGAAAGGGTGAGGCAGCAGAGAAATCAGTGGTTTATTGAAGTGATTTGGTGACGATGAGGAAGAGGTTATCATGCTACAATTGCAGAGCTGCCGCCAGTTGGCTCTCATCTTCCATTCCAATGTTGTTGTTTTGAGCTGTAATAGATTCTGGGACAGTGTTTGTTTTTGGCCTAAACTGGTTTTTCTGTGTGTGTATATAATGTGTGTGTTATACGGAGCAGCCCACAGGCTGTTTTCCTCTGGTTTAGAACGTAGCGTATGTGTCCCATTACCGGTCTCGCTGACAGTCCTGTGGGACCAATGAAAAGCCCTCTTTCCTCTGATCACCAGGCTCGTTGAGCTGTTGGCTGGGAGACAGATACACACACACACACAAAACATTATGGCATACATAAATATATAATGCTGGGATGATGTTTAGCTTGTACAATTCTCTAGGTAATGAGTGTTGTTTCATTTATTTTTACCCTTTCCTTGGCTTTTCAAGTTTATTTTGGTGAGCAGTTATGAGTACAACCAGTCGAGGCTAAGACCAAATTACATACAGGCCCACAGTCTGTCACGTTAATGAAATGGTTCAGGGTTAATAGAGGAGAGGAAAGACCAACATTGTAATCAGCAGAGGCAGAATGCTGTAATTATGCACACAGAACATGGTTTTGGGCAAAACCCAGACACCCCTGCCTTCTTTCTATTTACTTTTTGTGATCTCTACATCGCTAGTCTGTAGACAACCTGTCATTGATGCAATATAACAGCACTGATAATAGCACAAGCTAATAATATCTGCAATAACACAGCGAACTCTGTGCAGTTCTCTTAGGATGTTGTTACACAAGTGCTGCTGAATGGCTGTCTGTGTCGGTGGTTATGAGGTGGGTTGGAACAGCAGAGGGCAAGCATTATCTAACAGTTATTGGTTTTTGTTTATTTCCTGTCTTAAACCTCCTGCAAATTATTGATTTCCTGGAGGATGGTATGTTTAAGTAAACGTCCTCTGAAGACTTGTGCTCCACTTAGAGCTTCTCTTATTGAATTGCAGGTCAGAGTTTACTGTTGTCACTTTGCTTGAAGGCAAATGAGAAGCTAAATGTAGCTGCTAAGAATATGTATGGGGCACCTCCACAGAGCACAAATAAACACTTCATTGGTAGGTCTTCTTATGATATTACACAATGCTGCACCTGAGGAAGTGGTGGGGATTTATCACCCAGCTGTCAGCGGCTAGAAATATCTGAGAACATTTTGGAACCTGCAGTGACTATGTTGAATGTTGTATCTATGGGTTTTAAAGTGGGAGGTATAGTCAATGCCGTACTCTCTTAGGGCATGTTGTCCTGGCTCGGTGCTACCTACTATGGTGTGAGGATAAACCTGTGTGGTGTCCATCAGACAAACCTGGGGCATCTTAGGATAGCAGGAGAAAGATTGGTAGAAACCCCATTTCTGAAGTGGATTTGTGCCCTTGTAATCCTGATTAATTTTGACCCGTTGTGCTCATTTTAAACAGAGCATTACAGTAAGCGTGAACACAGCAAGCTCGGGGGCGAAACCAGGAGCTTAGCGGCTTTGGGAGGCTTAGCTGCAGATGGCATTTTAAGCCGGACTTAATAAATTGTTTCCATTAAACTTACCGGCCCACACATACTGGATTAGACCAGTGGAACAAAGGAAGGAGAGAGTGTGCAGAAGAAGAAGAGAGAAAAAAAAAAACACACACACACACACACACAGCTGCCATCATGCACATCTGACTCTCTGTTGACATCTCTCTGAGGCCACGTGAAAGGTGAAGATGGTGTTACTTTGGTGTTCAGGGAGATAAGCATTTGGACATGAATGTAAAATCCATTCACTTTAGATCTCTTGCTCGTCAGGGATGTCGGGCCAATTTGCTTAATTGACATAGAAGTAAACAAACAAAAAAGATGTATAAACCATTTAGTTTGGTAGTGGATTTAGGGCTTATCCTCTAACTGTTTATATATAAACACATTACCAGTGCTGTAGCTTAAGGATTTAGGATCTGCCCATACCCCTTGCTTTTTTATATGGAGCCTTTTACTCATATATCCATCTTTGCTATTGTGGGAAATCAATTCCTTACGGTAGAATTCTGCCTCTCCCCTCCTCTATCCCTAGCCCGCCTCCGTCGTACCTCCTTCCCCATCAGCTCATGGCTTGCTCCCTAAGCTCTCATTATGTGCTACGCAGTCCAGGGTCCCCGTGTCGAATCGCTAATCAACCACCCTGTCTGCAGGCCTGCTCTCTCAATAGGTGCTGAGTGGCCTTTGTTCCACCACTGCTGTTTGCTGCATGTCAATAAAAGAGCTATGGCTTCCTCCTCCTCCTCCTCCTCCTCCTCCTCCTCCTCCTCTGTTACCTTGGCCGGCCATAGCTACAGGCCTGCTCTTGCAGTGCAAGTTTACAAGAAAATGAAATACAGTCTCACCTGCTGGATTCTGAATGCCGGAGAAGGGAGGATGGTGATTGGACAGAATGGCAAGGTCAGGGCAGGGGGGATTGAGGGCAGCTCAGGCATAGTGAAGTGAATGAGAGAATATGTTTGTATTCAGCTCGGCAGCTGTCCTCTGGCCAGGTCAGTGTAATGTATCACTAACCTCAGTGGCCATCCTCACTATTTGTAGCCTCTCACCCATTAAATAATGAATGGAGGTTGACCCTCTGACCAATTAATCAGCTTTTCCCACTGTTGAGTCGGGATAGAGTGATTGTGGATGGAGAGTGTGACTTGCTGGTTGGCTAGCAAGCAGGCTAGATGACTGCAGGACAGACATATTGTTGGAAAAACACAAGGGCTACAAAGGCTTCACACAGTCAGATTATCAAGTGCCAGAATTGGAAGAAATCCATCACAGCTGTATCTGCAGAATCTTAACCCAGTAAATCTCACCTCCAGTACTTACTGGACTTTGTTTGACAAAGTCTTCTTTTAACAGGACCCAAAGCAGCAAGAGAAAAAGTGTATTTCAATGCTTGTTGGTTTTAGCAAACAGATTAAAACACACACCATACACTTGGGAGTGATTTTAGACTTAGATTTAAATTTTAATTCTCATTTTAACAAGGTCACTAAAACATCCTTTTTTCATCTTAGAAATATTGCCAACGTCAGACCTTTTTTTTAATCTCAGAAAGATGCCAAAACACTCGTCCACACTTTTATTACTAGCCATTTAGACTATTGTAATTCCCTTTTTACTGGATTACCTAAAAAGAAAACTACAGGTAGTTCAGAATGCTGCGGCCAGAATCCTAACCAAAACAAAGAAAATGGTTCACATTACCTGACTGCTTAAGGCACCACCAGTATATTTTAGAACTGACTTTAAAGTTCTTTCACTTGATTATAAAGCTGTAAATGGCCGTGCTTCTCCCTACATCAGAGATTTTTTTTTTTCATTTTATGTTCCAGCCAGATCACTTTGGTCCTCCACCTCTTTTCTTTTAAATGTGTCCCATAAAAGTACCAATGTGACTGCTTTCTGTTTTTATGCCCCTTAACTGTGGAACAAACTGCCTCTAGATATGAAAATGGCAAACTCTCTCTGTATTTTAAAAACGAAATTAAAGACATATCCTTTTAATCTGGCTTTCAAATTTGCTCATTTAGCGTAATGTTCTAGCTTTACTTTTAAAATTTTAACCATTGGGTTTCGTATTATTTTTATGTATAATATTTTTTATTTTCTATTTGTTTTATTGACTTTTATTCATTTTCAACATCTCATTGTTTTATTGTTGTCTACTTTTGTTTTTTTTGTTTTGTCTTGTTGTTTTGATCTTGCTATGTGATGCACTGGGCTGTATGTTTGTATGTAAGGTGCTGTGAATAAATATAGTTGAGTTGTTGGAAATGGAGTTTTTGATGTATAACACCACTGTGTTTGTTATTGAGCTTGAATAGAAGCTCATGTGTTCCCCTGACTTAATGCAAATATTAGGGTACAAACTCCAAGCAGAAGGCAGATGGGTTTACTAATACTCTCAGTTGAGGAAGAGAAAAAACTTCGGGAGAATATGACTTGTTTCTCTATTACTCTTCTGGTTATTATTGTTCACAGACATAGGACAACTTATGAGCTGGGTGATTTGTTTTTGGAGAAAGGGCCTGATATTAATGCTGCCTTCATTGATAGTGCTGATGCTGTTTGTGCAGCCATCCATTGGAGAGATGAAAATAAATAGGGGGTGCTTGGTGGAGATAAGACACGTGTTTAATTATTAATTGAGCCATTACTGACAGAGATTGCCTTTTTTGATTTAAAGCAGGGAAGGCCTGCTTCAGGGACAGAAAAAGCAATTACAGAATTCCCAGCTTGCACCGCTGCTGCCCATCGTTTCACTGTACGCTGTAAGAGAGGAGTGAAAAGAGACAAAACACTCCCAAACACACACACACACTCATACACATCCTGTTACAGTGCGGTGTTCCATGAATTATTGTAATTCCCCTTTAATATTTATAGCATTTTAAATTACGATTGCATTGTCATGTACTATTTATGTAGAGTGGCAGGGAGTCAAAGGGACCCAGCCACATTAGCCAAAATCTCTCTTCGACCTGGTACCTTGAAAAGCCGACAGGAGGGAATTGTTTGGTTTTGTATCTGTACAGAAAGTGATGTCTAACTAGACCTTCTCTTACAACAAGACAGCCCTGATTTTCCATGCGCAGCAATTCGCTGGCTTGTAAAGTTGTCATGCTGATATGTCATGCTATCCCAGTGTACACTCTGTGGCCTCTTTAGAGCAACTATTATGTCCATTAGAAACGTGTCTGCTCTGTGCTCTGTGCTCTATGCTCTGTGCTGTGCCCAATGTGCATGAAATATTAACTTAGCCCCTGTTCAGAGTATTGGGTCAATGCTGGTTAAGCTTCAATCTTGGCACACAAACTCTGTTAGAACGCCAATGTATTTCTCCCTCTTGTCTATGTTAGCCATTATACATATCAGGATGCTTGACACCTGTCAGTCCTATCAGTCCCTGTCATCTGTGTCAGTGAGCCTGTGGGTGGTGATCAGTTATCGAGACAGAAAATAGGAGTCGCATTGAAGGATATGTGATTAGATTTCATGGTATAGCTCTGTGTTCATTGACTAAATATGGATCCAGTTTTAGTTGTGGAGAGGGAGCAATTACAAAATCACTAAAGGCCACAAGGGTGTTTTAGGATAAGTTGTCAGGGGCTTGACCAGCATTTTCACTACTGCACTTTAACTATAAATCTTTTGCTTATAATTCCAGAGGTGTCTCGTTTCTGAGCTGTGCTTCCCATCTTACTGTTAAGTACAGGTTGGCACAAATGGAGGGCTTCATAGCATATCAGAGAAAGTCAAAAATATATATATTGTATTACTTCAATAACAAGCATTAATCTACAGTCTCAAAGCAGCCTTCTATACACAATAGTGGACAGTGTTCCCCAGAGACTTTTTCAGTGCTCTCACAGGTTAAGTGATGAAGTGAAGTGAAATTTCAGCTTACTGCTATGCTAAATCTAAATGTTGAAACCGTCATCATTGATTAATTATTTGATATGAGTTTATGTTTCTTAGACTCAGTGGGCAAATCGTTGGTTGTTCAATAAATAGCTAGACTTGCCAGTCTCTGGTCTATTTCACTATCTGTTTCACTTTCAACCTGTAGTCAGGGAACCGATGGAATCAGAGGTTCCCTGACAACAGGGAAGTGCCATTGACTAAAATATATGTATACTCTGTTTATATTATTTGTTTGTTTGTTTTTAGAGGGGATAAAGGGATGAATTCAGAAAGGATAACTCTAGAGAGCAGTAGCTCTCATCACATCTTCTGTCTAATCTTAATCCTCCTCCTCCTCCTCCAATAGAGGCGCAGCCAGCTGCACTGTGGAAAGCATTTTCATTGTTTACTTGTGAGAATACATGACCAGCTTCTTATCACTACTGTCAGGCCTGAAATGTAAAGCATGTTGCCTGTGATCACTTGCAGGTTTTCTTGTTTTTAATCCTTTATTCCTGGCTCCAGTGATTCTGCCAGCAAGAGTGGGTTTTTCCCCCGCCCTTCATTTGTTTGAAGATCCCAGTTCCCTGCTATGTGCATTTTAAACTCATCTGTGTTAAGCAGTACAGAATCAATGTTGTTTGCAGATGAGGCTGTAATGCTCATTGACAAAGCCAGATGGTAGGCGATTGTGGCCAAACACGACGCTTGGATAATGTACAATTGCTGGCAAGGGGACAGTCGTCAGCCTAGATGGATATTACAAACATGCTTGTAATGGATTGGACATTTTGGGAAGCAGTTCACACAGGCTTATAAAGATGGGAAAACTATCGCCAGGAACAGAACGGATGTAAAATGCTTCAGATTCCATGATGGACAAGGACATCCACACACTAGAAGAATGTGCCAGAGAGGATTGTGGGGAGAAAGGAGATGAACCCAGGAAACACGATCCCAAATCAAACAGACATATCAGCCTGCCATATAAAGTATTTTCCAAGTATTTCCATATGGGTGGTCTTCTTCTACTGTTTGTTCAGTATTTCTGAACTCATACATTTCCAGTGGTAGCATATTAGCGTCAGTGTTTCAGTGTCTTATCAGAGCCACTCTGTCTAAACTCAATGCTGCAGGCTTGAACTAGTACAGTGTGTTTGACAGAACACTAGGTTTAGAGAGGTTTACTATAAAGCTTAGCTATTAGCTTTGAACTCAACACAGTGAAAGCAGTAACCTGACTCACACTGCAGAAAAAGAGCTTGTGTCCTATATTTCACTGGCTGTTAGCACCATTAATCAACCCAGTGTTTGTTAACAAACAGGCAGTAATTCACTCAGACACAGGGGCCTGCATTTTGGCTGTTTCTGGGGAGGAAAAAAAAAAAAAGGAGAACATGCAGTGTGGTCTCCTCCAGTATTCAAGCGGTCATCTGTTTGGCTGTTGTTTTTGGCTGCCGGTGAATTCCCTTCACTGGGCCCTGGCGGCGGGGCCCATAATGGCCTCTGACTAACTGTAATACCCCATTCAGCAGAGCATAGGCTCCAACCTCCCTGGCTGCTGGGTTAGTGCTGCTGCTGTGTTGAGGGGTGCACTGCAGGACTGGGATTTCACTGCTGTTTGCTTTGGGAAGTAGAGAGAGACTGCTCCAATGCCTCATGATCCATAGAGGAGAGTAAGGGGAGCACTAGCATTAGTATTAATAGGGTATTATACATGCTGATATTTGGCTTTTGTTGGTTAAGATGCATTTGATTGGTAACAAAATTATTGTATTGTATTGTTGGACTGATCAGTACTGTACCTTTTTTGGAACACCTACAACTTGAAGTAAGGCTACACTTGAAAGTCTGTGTTTTTAAATATGATTCTAAGGGAAGCTCTAAATACTTAAAAAGATATAATATTAAAACATATGTGGTAATATGACCAAATACTTCAATTCAGTCTAGAAATATCAAGCACTGATATCAATCTTCAAAAGACTATATTTGTTGAAGTCTACCAGTGACAAATAACAAAGTCATTGTGTTTTTAGAAAAGATCAATATACGCTATCAGTGTCACTAATAATACTGTTATTGACTCATTTGTTAAGTGCGGGGCAAGTGCTGAAAAACATTGGGTTCCTTATCGGCTGCGGCGCACTGTATTAGTCTGCTGGGTTGGCGTAGCACTGACCTAATCCTGGTAGCAGGTGCCACCGTAGCTGAAGTAGTGTGGACATGTTTTTCCAAGAGTATGAGCCATCTGGGTCTCGATACTTTATGGTGCTTAAAACAGACTCTCAAGTGTGACACTCCCAGCACTTACCTTTTAGAGGCACACAATAATCTAAGAGCTGGCTGCTGAAGGAAGAGGACAGGCTTTCAGGAGAATTTACAGGGTTTGATGCGGTGTGGAGCCTCCGCTTCGACATGGAATTATGAAACAGTCAGACACACTTGGCGTTTTGATTTTGATTCCTCTAACTCCTCCAGTGTTGTTTTGTCATCTGAAGTATGAAATATGTCGAGAAGAAAGAAAAGAGTGTTTGTTTTGTGTTGTTTCTGTGTTTTTTGCTTCAGTGCCAGACTGACTTGCTTGACACTTTTCTGGGGCCTTGTGTTGTTTTACTTGTGTAGTCTGTTTCTTCTTGCAAGCTCATTTTAGAGTCCAATTTTGCTCCTGTTTCACCGTGCTCCCCCACCCCCTTCTCCTCACATTCACACATTTCCCCAAACTGACACGCTGCCTTCACACTCCAAACAAATCAATTCTTCACTTTCTGCGCTTGGAACGCCGTAGTGAAATGTAGCAGCTCATAGCAGCCCTGAAAATTTGCAGGCTGTTGCTAATGCTGCTTGTCCACTGTGGTTTAACGGGACTAGGCCCAGATTCTCCTACTTTTGTGTATGTGTGTGCTTGTTGGCGCATGCCTGTCTGTGTGACTAGGGCTTTAGAGGAGATGAGAGTAGACGATGGCGGGTTTATATTAGCAGCTGCACCACAGGTCAGGATCTGGGCCTTATCTCCATTAGTTTACCTGACACAAATCTGTGCCCTCTGCTCTCTCCCCTTTTCTCTGCCTTATTAACTAACCTCTCTCTCTCTCCCCCAGTCTGGGTCACTTCATCCCTCTTTCTCTGTCATTCTCCCTTTCTCCAATCAAGAATGATGAATGGGGTGTAAGGAAAACAGCAAATGTTTGCAAACCTGATACACCCTCCAATTGTCACTCTTTTCCTGCGGTGGTGGAGAACATGATGGTTCAAACATATTGTCCTCTGTCTTCTACATGTGTCATCAGTCTGTCAACAACCCTCCAACCCCCCCAAAAAAAGAAAACCTAGAACGCAGCTCTTTTGGCATGTAGCCATTAGCAGGAGAAAATGGCAGCTCTAGTCTAGTCTTCAACAGCTGCTGTGTCTCCATCTGTAAGCCTAATTACCCAACAGCACCCCGGGAGCAGCTTAGCATCAGGATCCTCCTATAGAGCAGGCATTGATTACATCAGTATGTCTATACCGGACAGTGTGTTTCCCTGGTGTCCTGCAGACATGTGAAACTTAAGCTCAAGCACTTTGCACACTGGGGTCTAAGACTGTACCATATCGCATTTACTTTTCAATTCCACTTTTCAATTTCAGATATGCTATATATAATATGTATAATATTGATTATTTAGAGATACTGTATATGCTAGTATGCTACAGAGTCTATATATATATATATATATATATATATATATATATATATATATATATATATTGTATATACTATGTATATAAAAATAGTAAATAAATTCAAAAAGATTTTTAGTGGTCAAACTAATTTCGGAAAGCAAATAGTGATGCAATGATTAGACGATTAATCAGTTAGTCTACTGACCTGAAACTATCTAGCACAAATGCCAAACATTTACCGGTTCTGGCTTCTCAAATGTAAGAATTTGCTGTTTTATATAACTGTAAATCAAAAATCTGTGAGCCGGTCAAATAGTCAGTCAACAGTAATTTGAGAGACGTAATCTATTTTGGGCGTTTTATAGACAATTTGAAAAAAATCATATATAATCACAGCGTTAAAGGCTCAGTCATGAATGTTGTCTACAATGAATCTGAGAAGTGTATTTTCTGTATTGAATGAATCATCTACATAAAAATATAAATATATTTGAATGCACATGCAATGTATATATAGGTTGGGAATCTGTTTTTATTTTATTTGTTTGGCTTTATGCAGTGAAATTCTTCAGGCATGTACATTTTAAAAGATGGTTCATTGACAGGTCTTTGGATTGACAAGAGAAGTAGCCTTGAGCTTTGATCAGCAGATCAGCAGCCTTAACCTTGTAATAACAGGATGCTTCAACATTTAAATATGACAAGAAGAAGAAATGCGGTGGTTGATTGATGATCCAGTTCCCTGGCAGTTGTTGATAAAGAGATATTTGTTTTTAGCCATTGCCACCGATAGAATAACACAACATTGAAAAGCTAGCTGCCTCAGCATTCTTGGCTGTCAGAGGGTATTATTTGAAATGATGAAAATGGCTGCTATATTTGCATGAAGCAGGTGAGTCAGGCAACGTCGTAGTCTAAACCACAGCTTGTAATACTCATACGGACAAACCCCTCTATCTAAAAAACACTTGAGGAAATATGATATGTCGGCAAAGATGTTTAGCCTACCCCTTTCATGGCACTAAATTGTACGGCTGCGTATGTCAAAACAGTGAATGAGGTATGGTGAATGGTTAGGAGCTGTCAGCTTCCAATTGTTGCTTTGCTTTCAGAGTGGAGAGTGAAAATGGAGATGTAGGAGGAGGAAAAGAAAAACATGCAGGCCCTTTCAGCCCACTGTCATGCCACTTAAGATTTGTTGAAGGATTTTCACCCAGCCATTTCCTTTCCATTGAGAAGTAATCAGTACAGCACTGAAATATAATATTATATCCACTTAGAAGCATGTGGGCTTCATGCATGTTCATACATGAAATGAGGCTGGAAAGCAGTGCCTCTATTTACATTGCTGAGCACTCGCTCCCTCCATTTCTGCTTGGACTTAAAGGCAAAGCTACCTGTCTTTGTGTCTCTTCCAGCTCATTCTTTCTCCCTCTCTCTTTTCTACCTTCTTTCCATCTATTCTCTGTATATTGTGAGCCAGCTGGTGGGCTAATAGAGGATGTTTTCCTGTGGGGCACCAAAGTGATATTGTTCAGGCCTTATGTGAGCTTAAGTAAAGCTGACACGCTGCTCAAGAACTACAACCCACACTGAGCTCCACAGCAACCTGTGGAGAGACTCTGAAAAGGTCTTAAAGATATGGGAGACACAGGGAGGCTGCCACTGTCCTCCTACCACTGTGCTGTGATATGGGAAGCAGGAGTTAAGTCCTTTATTAGAAGTGGCAGGCGTTGTCTCCAGTCATCTCGATAATTGCAGCACCATGTCCACTGCCGTAATCAATTGAGACAGCTGCCGCTGCGGTGTTCAAGTCCATTGGGCAGGCGTGTCATGCTAATTAATGAAATGATAAGGCTAGGGCTCGCAGCATTGCACAAATAACTCCAGAAGGCTCCCCTTCCTTTCAACACAAAATTCATCCTTAAAGTTCAGAGGGGCCCTCCTTTTCCCTGCCTGTTGGCTGTCTGTCCACAACAGCCTCAGGGTAAGAAAGGTCACCAGGGTCAGTGATGGGTCAGTGACAGTGAAAGGGGTCAAATTCCAGGCTGGCAGGGTGGGCCATGTTAGAGGGACCATTAGACTTGAGCTTTTCTGTTGAAAGTTCCAAGATGTCCACCCTTTTATTTAGGAGAGCCCAGTGGAACTGACCTTAGATGACCCGGCTGTGTTCATAAAAAGCTGAGACTGATGGCTGTCCTAAACCACATAAGCTCTGCTGGAAACAGCTCTGCGGTGGGGGGGGGCAAGGACGGAGATTCAGGGAAGAGCAGGGAAGTGTGAGTATGGAGGCGTCTTGCTTTTCTGAAGCAGTTTATACCCAAGGGTTAATGGAGGTTTAACATTGCTTTTGGAGCACCACTGGACCGTATAGGACGTAAAACGATTTAGACAGTCAACATCTAGACCTCTCTCTGTCTCTGCCTCTCCCGCTCTCTCTCTCTTTCTCAATCTGTATCTCTCACTCTTTCCTTTCTGATCTGAAGGTGTGCTCCCACCATTCGCTTCTTATCCTATCTATAACACTGGCATATGTGCCATGAGAGGTGAATGGCATATGTGTCCCGCACCATATGGCTTGGAGTTTGAATTGGGATCCGATATGTGCATGAAAAACTGATTCATCCCGCAGCTTGAGCTGCCAGCTCTCTGAAATGAACATTAGGTTCTCAATTTATGCCTAGGCTTTGAATGTAAACGTGTTACAGCTTAACACCCATCCCCATTCTGCTGCCATCCTCTCCTTTTGTCAGCTGCAGCGGGGAGACAGAGAGAAATAATTGAAACGTGCCAGCTGTCCCCACTCTTTAGCTATCTTGGCCAGCTTTCTCCTCGTCCACTCCCCCATTAACATCTCCAAGTGATTTGCAAAAATGTCGCCTTGGCTCTCCTCGTTACCAGCTTGGAGATGCTTGAGGCAGATTAAATAGAGTGAAGGGAAAGCAAGCCATTGCAAATTTCTCCTATGATTTTATTATTAGCACAACGATTCAACACTGCTTAGCCCTTCTGTTCCTTTCATACAAAATCATTTTGTTGAAATCACCCTGCCTTTTTTTATGACTGAATACCTCATGGCAATGAAGTGTTGATTAGAAAGACTGCGGTTTCCTGTCTTCTGTCAGTATCTGTTATGGCCATCTTCCACTGTCACTAACTTGTGAGCCTTGGCTCTGTGCAGATTGCTTGTCTAGAGAGGTACAAAAACCAAATCATTGTGAGCTCAACCGTCAAGCGCTGCAGAGTATTCTGTCAACCAGAACCAGCGGGAGACGGATCAAGGCAGCCTGCATTCTCACATGCCTTCTGCATCCTCCAACGTCTTTTCAGCAGATATCCCACTTTATTTAAATATCTGTCTGTTCATGCCCTTATTTTATCAGTGTGCCGACTGTTTATGCTTTGGCAAAGCCATAAAGGGAGTGAACCGCAGTGTTTGCCTAGTAAATGAGAACACCCAGTGTCTTTAAGCTTCTCTTAGCCCTCGACCCCCCCTGTCACAGGAGGAATTTGCATACCCTTATATCTAATCTGAAAAGGCTATTTGCATACAGGTTCTATTTCCCTGGCTGTTGTATATACTGGCAGCAGTGTAAGCAGTGGGCAGGTAATTTATGTAACACACTTATTTGCATGCACAGCATTCGTTTTCAGAGGGTTTTAGTTGGAGACCGAATGAGAATATTCTCTAGGGCCCTTGTTTCATTCATGAGGGTGTTAGGTCCATTTGCAGGTAGCCAGGTGTGTGTTTAAAATAAAGTGGCTAAAGAAGTTGTTTCAAAGGAAAAGCTTTTCAAAGGCAGCAGTTTTGCAACTCAAAGCATTTGCGCAGTGCTTTGTGTTTTTGACATGGCATGTGTCAAGAGACCATGCTTTAGAGTGATATCCTGGTGACAGCTAGGACCATGTTATCCTTCACTGAGGTCTCTTGGATAACGACAACCAGCCCATCCTAGTCCAGCATAGGGCCAAGTCATTCCAGAGTGGTCCAAGCCATTCAAAGCTGGGCCATCTGGCTGCTTAAAGGCCACATAGGACCAGATCGGTGCCAGCTCTCCAGATGTTCCACGGGGACAAACAGGGTCACAAGTGAAGGATATCGGAGGCAGGAACAGCTGTGTAGCGACACTGTGTTCACCCCATATTCCCCGCTGGACACATCAGTCATCACCAGTGAATCCCAGTGGCCCGTTGTCCGTCTGCTACCCTAGTCCCAGTCTCCCTTCTTTCTACAACCCTCCCAATCCCATATTACTGCAAACCCAGGCACGTGCACACAATGCAATGTAAGGCCCAATTCCCCTGAGTAAGCAGGGCCACAGGAACAACTATAAAAAGATCAATACTGGGATGAGATGTCATCTGGTGAGCAGACCTGCCAACACCCCCCTAGGGAATGTCCCTGTCCCCCTGGTGCACTAACACAGCTAACCGGAGGGGTGTGAGGGGTACCACCCCCCACAATCGGGCTGCCCTCCAACCTGCCTGACTCACTCACACCATCTGGTCAGGTTTGCAGGGCAGGGCTTCAGGACAGCTTTTTTTTTTAACAGACATTCGTATGGCATTTGTTTCACATGACTGACTGTGGCTAGCCTACTGTTTTCCTCAGTATGTGATTGCAGGGAAAGTGCGTTCCATGTCCTAAAGGAAAAGAACAACAAAACAATGCAGAATTTGGCAGTTCGTTGAAATGCGTGAAACTCCAATTGACAGTTGTGATGTTTTGCAGTGAGTATATGCTGTATGTTGAAAAACATCAGTGATTTTACTACATATACTGTAGCCCTTAGGTAATATAAGAGAGGCATTCCTGTCATCTTGTTATTACTAAGTGTGAGTTTACGCTCAAAATTGCTGCTGCTGCTGCTGAAACACACAGACAAGCAAGTGTTCACAGTAACATTGTTTTATACCATTAATTGTTTACTACTCTATACAGCTTGTTTGTTTCTAAAGAAACGAGAACACCTGCAATTTGAAGTGCTACCCTCAACAGATTCACTAAAATGAAGATATCTGGGCTACAGTTTTGCGTCTGTGCCTGTGTGTGTGTGTGTGTGTGTCTGTGTGTGTCTGTGTGTGTGTGTGCGTGTGTGTGTGTGTCTGTGATTGTCTTAGCTTGCAGAGTGATTTTAATGAGGGATGGTTGGTCTGAGTTGATACCTCCCTGCCTCCATTAGAGCCCATTAGAATCATCATTAAGGTAATATTGTGCTTGCTGTGGCCCTGGCTTCTTAGCATTACTATTAGGAAAAATCTTTCTATCTCCTGGTGGTTGTAGTGAGATTTCCTTCAGTATCACTTGCCTTGCATTGTGTCTGGGAGAACAGGTTGCCACGGCAACATCACCCAACGGCGACATTTCAACTGTGGATATTTGCTTTTTTGCCACTGTTTGTCTGGCTGTGCCTGTCTCTCTGTCTATGCCTTCAGTTTTCCCTTTTTTCGCCTGCAGGAACCAGAGTCTGACAGATTAATCCAAATCCCAGACCCTTATAAATTCTGGAGGTCTATATACACCCGTAACCATGGAATTTGAAAATCATGACACCTCAGTTAGCCCAAGTTCTCCTGTAAATTGCAAGGAGCAAGAGAAGGGAAGCTCATCAAATAAAATAAAAGCTCTACCCTGCCTTTTTATTTGTCTTTTTATGAGTGTTAGGATCCTTGAAAGATTAAGTAGGCTGTTAATAGGGACTGGATATTCCATTAGTGGGCTGTATGTCGCGTTCTCACCGGCTTGACAGCAGCTCCCAGCTCTTCTCATTTTTTGTTACTGTTGAGAGTGCCCACAGAGCTTATTTAATTGAGGCGCTAGTAAGCCTTCTGACTGAAGTACTGCTGCATCTTAGCTGTAGATTAGAGCTGCTTAGAGAGCTTCGTCTCCAGGCTGTCTTCTCTTTTCCTCTGTCTCTATCTGTCTCTTTCCACGTGTGAACTCTTTCTCTGTGATTTTTCTATGCATGTAATGTTTCTGTGCTTAAAAAGAATTTCACCAGTGGCAGCTTTGATGATTTCAGAAGCTATAGTGTTTTAACTGCCGCAGTTGTAGCACTCCTCAAATCCATTTTGCTTTCCTTTTAACTCTGAGAGAAGTAGAAGATTGTCAAATGTATTTTTTTTTTCATTAAGATTCACAAGTGCTTAGCAATTCTTTGTATGTGAAAGGTGTCGAGATGCTGCATTTTCTGCCACTTTCTTTTTTCTGCTACAACAGCAAATAATTACAGTCATTAAACTGCAACGGCCTAAGTATGAAAAGTCATTGTTCAGTGGAATGCTGATTATAAAATCTTCTTGTCTGTTGAAAAGACCGCTGATGAATGGTAGACAAAGTGGCCGAGTTCAGAGTACTTTGCTGTGCTTTCCCCCAAATCCCCTGAAAGATCAGGAACGGAGGAGAGAAAGGCGTAGTGGCAGAGAGGCCAAGATAAGGGGCCACGATCTCTCTTCACAGCACAATTGAAACATAATTATTTCATGCCAGATTGTGTGCTCAGCAAAGCCCTGAATAGGGGCCGACATTTAACTTTAATTAGCTGTGATTTATTCATACTGACTGGATCGCGGGAAGAAATTGGATCATCTGATTATAGTCAAGCATGAAAATGACCTGATTAAACACTTAATGGGACCTAGGGAGAGGGAAACAAGAGGAACCTTGAGCAGAAGACATTGGGGCAACATTATAAAGCAGGAGCGTGGCTATGTTTTACTCATCATTGATCATGTATACTCTTCTAGATCCACACAGTAACATACTGCTAAGCCTCTGTGACCTCTATTGGATTCTTTTAGGCACCATGTGTTGTTGACTAGAACTAGGAAATGTCTTGACTGAACTTTTCCAGATAGGGGTTAATAAATTCTCTTACAGTTTGCTGCCTGTTTCTTCTCTCCTCAGGTGTGCCAACGAATGAGAGTCCCGAGTCCAAGATTTGTAGCTCAGCCAAAGTGTCAGGTCTTCAGCGCAGCCAGGAGCAGAGCAATAGTGAGGTACCCTTTGCACCTCCTGTACCCAGCCCCACCCCGGCCTCGGCGCCTACGGGCTCCCCTGCCCCCGCTGCAGCGGCGGCCCCACCAGAGCCTCTTAGGTCACACCTCCCCACCCCGCCTCCTCTCAGTGTCAAGAAAGAGCATCAACCTCTGCCCCCTGTCCCTTCCCCTCCCCTGCTGAGGACACCACCCCAGCCCCACCCTCCTCGTCCACACTTGCACCAGGATCCTCGTGTTCTTCTGCCCCCACAGCATCACGCCAGGCCAGTAATCAACCACCAGTTGCATCACCCGCTGCAGTACAACAGCCTACACGACATCAGGTAGGTCGTTACATGGGCACACTTGGTTACAGGGGCAGGGATGTAAGAGGGGTTAAACAATGTGCACCCATGCCATAACTGTAACACACTGATGTAACACACTGATGCTGTTTTAGTGGCACATTTCAACCTCGGATTAAACCAATAAGGGAACAAAAATTCAGTATCACTTTCAACATTTCACCCTTTGTACCAGGTCAAGTGCTACATTGCAGACAACACTTTCCTTTAATGGTTTTCTGCCACTCTTGTAGAGAGACCAATAAAATAAGATGCAGCAATTTCTAAATTAATAAAATGTAGTCCGATATAACAAAACACTGTACAATTCTATATCCTACACAATCTTGACTTTTCTTTTCATGCAGATAGAGTTTCCGCGACACAAACATGCTATATCCACCATCACCGTCAGATTTACTGTTTTTCATTCAACTCATTTCCAGTTTCACCTCATCGTCTTAGATTCCACCCTCGCCTTTGTAAGAAGCTTTATTGGAAAATCATTCTTGTGTTGTCAAAGAAAAGTGTCATACAGTATTATGAGAAGAGCTGAACTAACACTGAGCTAGCAACAAAGCAAGAGAACACAGGTATACAACAGATGTACAAAAAGATAAAGCATAAAACAAACTACACAGGGTAGTGGTACTTCTCCTGAATGTATTATACTGTTGCATTCTGACTAAACACTATAAATGAATGAAATAGCGTGTGTTAATTAGCATTATTAAATTGTTATTCTTCTCCCATTAAATCTTCAGCCATAGTAGCAGTCCAGTGGGTATTCTTCCCAAACAGCACTTGCCCCCATCTCCTCACCACCATCTCAGCGGGCTCCCATCTTCAGCCCCCAACTTGCCACTGTCTATAGCCAACCTCTCTACCTCGCACTATTCCTCTCTACGGAGCCCGGCCCATCGCCATCCGGCCATGTTTGCAACCCCAGCCACACTGCCGCCACCACCAACCTTACCTACCAACAGTTTAGTGGTGCCCGGGCACCCTGCCGGCACCCCCTACCCAGGTAATGCCGCGCACCTCACATGGTAGATCGTAGCTTTAGTGCAGACAAAAGCTCCTGATCCTTTGTGATTTGCTTAAAATAATTACAGTACGTTCTGCAAACAGTGTTAAAATTTATTGTACTAATTTCCTGTATATTTCTTTATCAGAGGTGTCCTTGATAAAGTGTAAGAGCTTTTCCATTATATAGCTGTAGTGTAATAGTGGGTATATACACTCCTAACACTGGCTGATGTTCATTTTATATTCCAGGTTGTTTTGTGGTCAATTACATCAGACCTGGCTGTACAGCTCTACTGTATTATTGGTCCAATTACAATTCTAAGAAAATAAAACACTTCAGTTTTTACAGATGCATAGAAGGCTACCGTTCCTGTGTATATAAACTGGAGAACTAGCCTGAAATCTGTAATAAGTTCATATTATTTCTAATAAAACGGTAATAATGCTTCAATACAGTGTTGAAGCTAGTCAACCCAAGTGTTCATATATGATTTGCTGATCTGGTAAGTGCTCATTTATTGTATATACTTAACTTATATAACTATTCCTGCTGCACAACAATACATATATCCAAACATTTTTCAATCTCTAATGGTCTTTGTAGTTGTTTTTGATCATTGCTATTGCTATGTAGGTTTATTTTCTTCTTTATTGATTGTACCCTTTAAGCAGAAAAGACAACTGCATTTGTTGATATTCAGCATTTCAAAGTGAATTGACATAGTGAATAGTAAACAAGACTCGCGCATTAATCTCAAAAGCATTGTGAAGTATGTAGCACATTAGATACCAGTACTAGTAACATACAACAACTAACATATTTGCTGCAAGGCAGGGAACCAGTCAAAAAATGCTTTCCTAAAAAGTCAGCATGTTCTCGTTGTAAATACTAGGAATGTGGTCCATATAGTGCAGCAGCATCAGATAGGTCAAGTAACCTCAACAAGACCAGAGTTGCAAATAGACCTTTTTCCAGCATGAAATGGAAATAATTTAAATTCTGGAGAAATGTTAAAAGCAGTACTATACTATACATGTTTCATTGTTAAATCTTGTTTTCACTGGTAGAGAACATCATACATAAATTTGTAAGATGGGCTGTATTTATAGTAGGTGATGAGGTCACTGTAGGAGGGCTTGGAAGCATCACAGGAAAATGTCAGCTAACGATTGGACAGTCATCACAGCTGGAGACATCTTCAGTGTACTGTAAGCAGCACTCTGATGCAACCTCAACAACCAGAATTATGTCTTCTCTTGCCAACAATATGTGATTTGTAACAATTTGATAAGCAATTTCATGCTGCAATAGAGGGAAACAAATGTCTCCACCGATGATGGCTGTTTCCAAAATATGTAATAAATATGCCAGACTTTTTAATGGAAGGCAAGCGTGTGTGTGTTTTCTGCTGGGATGACTCTTGGTTCTCTCTTGTCTTTAGATACCAGCCTGTTGATATCATTCAACCAACCAATCATGTATTGCCAGCCTCATTCGGGGATTCTGATTGGCACATTGTCACAGGCAACTCTCTTACCACCACCAATGAGTCCCCACGTAGAAAACCCTCACAGCATGAGCTGGAGAAACAGAGAATGCCAGGTGACTATTTCTTTCTTCTCTTCTACCCTTGTTGTGAAGACTGACTGGGCGCCCGTGCCTTTTTTTCTTGTTCCCCCCCTTCCTTCCCCCCCACCCCTTTTTTTCTTTTTCTTTCTTTCTTTTTGTTTTTTTTTTTTGGTTTTCCTCGCTCTCCTTTCTTGCAGAGCATGACCTCCTGAGGCAGGAGCTGAACAACCGCTTCCTGGTTCAGACTTCAGAGCGGGGCCGGGGGCCGTCCGCCTCGCCGCTGGCCCCCGTGTCGCTCCTGAGGGCCGAGTTTCACCAACATCAGCACATGCACCAGCACCAACACACCCACCAGCACACCTTCACGCCCTTCCCCGCCAGTCTGCCCCCGGCCGCCATCCTCACCCCGCCCACCGCACCCCCCATGGTGCGTACCCAAGCCAGAAATGTGAGGATAAGTAAAAAAAAAAAAAGCTCCCGTAACTTCCCACCCACCCACCTGTCACCTCTCCTAGTCTCCTCTTCAATCAACTCCCTTTTTTTTCTTTACCCAAAATTCACCAAATATGTCCCCTAACTGTAGGAACCACTCCCTTCAAAAATATGACACTGATTCAGTATGAATTTTGCTCTTTGATTTTTTTTTGCAAACTGTCCTGCTGCTGAAGTCTGAGAGCTGATGAGAAGCTGGGAGCATCACATCCGATCCACTATGAAAAGGACAAACAATGTCACCTCCCCTCATATATACATAAACACACACGCTAGGTTGGTCAGGTTGGTCAAACCAGACCAAGTACGAATATACTTTGAAATATCATCATCTGTAGTGCAATTACATATTTAAAATGTACTAACATCCACAATATGCATCATGTTTCATAGAGGCCATTTTTTCACTAATGGCATTAATTTAGATTATTCATCTCATTTTTAACTTTGACATACTGTAAATTTTATTTTTTTCAGTGTTTGTCAGGGATCAAAAAAGGGTTTTTTCAATTTTATACATATGGATGTATTTTAAATGGTTTTGAATGTTTGTTTTTATTTTCCTGCTCACGGAAAGCAACAAAGGCACAGTCAAACAGATTAGCGTGTGCGTGCGTGCCTGCGTGCGTGCGTGCGTGCGTGCACAGCTCAAAGCAACCATGATTGCCAATGACAAATTCAAAGCCTTGCAGTCGGTCAAATTACTTCATTGTGGATGAAGGAGGGATGACATCACTGATAAACTGCTTTGATAATGTCTCTAATTGCTTCCGTGCTTTGACTGCCGTCAAGTCTGGGAGGGGAAAAGGGACGGGGGGTCAAACTGGCAGCTCTCAGATTAGTAAAGAGGAAAAAAGGTTATGACTATTCATCCATCATTTCAAATGCACAGCAATCTCTGACAGTCAATTCAGACTGGGGCCCCATTTGTAGCTTTTTGGCATTAGTCTAATAGATCTAATCCATCATGTCATGACCTCTGATTAAGAGCCTGTGGTCCCATTAAGGCCCCACTCTAACATTATCCCCATCCTGTACATTAGAAATCAAAGCTCTGGTATTTATGGCTCAGTCTCAGATAAGTATAGAGACCGTTAAGACGGTTCTTCGGCCAACACACATGTTGTTATCGGGTCTGCTGGTTATTCCTGACATAGTAGGAATTATATACAGTACACAGCCCTCTCTTTGAAGATGAAAGAAGTGATTTTCCTCATCTCGCTAATGCTAGTATTATGTAGCCAGTGATGTACTGATGACTTAGGACTGCCATTAATGTCTAATGCTTTTTTTTTCTTTTAATTGAAACTGTGTTATTACTTAACTTATGCCTTTATCCCCTCCCTTCCTCCCCTCAGTAACAATGCTGTTTTTCTTCCCATTTGGTGCTTGCTTAGAGAGGCAATGATGATGATGTTGTGGTTGTTTTTACTGTTTTGTCATGAAAGGAAAACTGAGTATGGCCCAGTTGTGAATTCTCTCTCTCTCTCTCTTTCTCTTTCTCTTTCTCTTTCTCTTTCTCTTTCTCTCTCACTCTCTATCTATCTATCTATCTATCTATCTATCTATCTATCTATCTATCTATCTATCTATCTATCTATCTATCTATCTATCTATCTATCTATCTATCTATCTATCTATCTATCTCTCTCTCTCTCTCTCTCTCTCTCTCTCTCTCTCTCTCTCTCTCTCTCTCTCTCTCTCTCTCTCTCTTTTCCTGCTGCTCTCTAGACGGCCCATGTCATTTCAACTATGTAACAGCCCTTGGCTAATGGCTGTAATTAATGAAATTATGAAGCCTCTATATTTGTTTATTGTTCAACGCCCTCAAGCAGCTGGCTTGCCAAATGGCAGCAAAGTGTCTTTCCTACCCCACCCCCTTTGCCCCTGCCATGTCTTTGGACAAGGAATATCCTTAATTGTTATAAGATGAAATATTAAGCTTTAATTAGCCAAAGCTGTTTTCTATAAAACTGTGACAGGCACCATAAATTTCGAGGGCAAGAGTTTTTTCCTTTTTTACAAGGCTGTAAAGCGGCATGAATCCCTCTCCCAGTGTCAGACATTAAACAAGCCGCACCTTCACAAATCCAGAGGGCCTGTTTAATGAGCTCGGAAGCTGGCTCGGCATTTCCTCTCAATAGGCTGACTGTCTTTGATTTGGGCCCATTATCACCCACGATCAGGCCCGCCAACACCATCACTGCCATTGCTGCCATTTTGCGTGCAGATGTGAATGGCCCTGCTTCACCAGAGGGCCCCTGACTCAAGCCTTGTGTCTCCACCAAGAGCTTAGCCATGCCCACACCCGTTCCCCCCTCAACCACCCGTGTTACAGCACACACGCGCGCACACAGAAACACTGATTCATACCCACTCATTTTCCTGTTTTATGTGAACCAAAAATGTCTGCGCTTGCCAAGAGAGCTTTGTGAAAACACTCGCAAAAAGTACCTGCAAATGGTTTGTATATTTGCGGAGTAGGAATAAGTTACTGTCACTTGTAATTAGCCTGTTTCAAAATAGAGAGCCAGTATTGGCTTGCAAACAGACATACAAAGTCCCCATTCATGCATGGGACAACATTCTTGGTTCTCTCTCTCTCTCCCTCATCTCAGCTTACTGACTAGAGTCCCATGTGTTCAGGACATAATCATAAAGTGTTTTTCATATAACGACATAGTTTTATATGGCAAATTACAGCTGACATTATTTTTGTCAGTCTAGTGTAAGCGCAAGCTCTGCAACAAAAAAAGGTTTCTTCACATTAATTCAGCATTTCAAGGTTATATCAGTTTCATGCTGATCCGTCCAGAATTAGCCTAACCATTGCAAATGTCATTGACTTGATTTAGTTTCAATCATAAAATACAGACTGCTCACACAAGAGGCTCTATATATTCTTTCCATGATCTTATGAACAGAGAATCAACCTGTTTCTAGACTAAATCTCTTTTGAAGTCTGGTTTTCCAACACCACAACAAGCTATATGTCTCTTTGTACTGCCCTTCCATCTATAGCAAAAAAAGAAAGCCATAGCAGTCAAAAGCAATTAGATTCACATTTCTACAAATTTTCCAGTGAATAGAAACAACTGGTCTGGTTTTAAAACGGTTCCCAACCTGGGCCCCAAAGCCCAACCTCTGTATGCTCAATTGGAAAATCATGGAGGCTGTCTTCATCTTGGCAGTCGGCTAAAGCGATTGTATTGTTAGTAATTTAACTGCCTATCTGACCATGCAGTTTAAGTAAACCCATGACTGGTGCAAGCCAGCTGCTTCTCTCCAGGGCTTATTAGTCCAGATCAAAACCCTGCTCATTTGCAGATGTTGATCATGTGTTTATCTTTCTTGATATAAAAATGAATGATAACTGTTATTATTCAAGGAGGCTTATGCATGATTCTGTAAAAGTATATCATTTGGTGGGCTTTTCTTTTCTAATTATTTTCTCTCTTATATATATTTCAGTTCGACAAATACACCCCTAAACTGGACAATCCATTCATCAGACATTCAAACGTGAGTTCTAATTTAAATTTGTTATTTTCATTGGGCAAATCAAATATTTTACATATTTGAATGTTGCCATGAGAGCATTTATTGTGTTTTGTGTGTGCATATGTTGTCTTGTATGATTTATTTTATGGTTTTGTGTCTCCCACCATTCCCTTTTCTCCCTAGTTCTTCCCTTCCTATCCCCCCACCATGCCAGGCATGCCCCCGCTGCTCCCACACTCAGGACCCTTCAGCTCACTGCAAGGAGCCTTCCAGCCCAAGGTCAGCCCCACATCCCTACCCTCAAACCACAATTTACAGACAGAGAAGTCAAGCAAGCATGGGCACTAAAGGCACACACACTTTTACACAAGTGTAGCACACTCAAGCAGAATCACAATATGACTGTACACACCCACCATAGGAAATGAAGAATGGGAAAAGTAATAATAAACAGATTTTGCATGGAATTGGTATAATCGGATGGATAGTATACTGTAATAACCAAGTTTCTTCTGGTCTTCATTCTTACTAAACACTAAAACAACTTAGAAATGAGGTGGAGTAAGAACGGTTGCTACTTATGCAAGGATCATCATTTTGAACCATGTATTGTATATATGCCATTAAAGAAACATCCCTGAAGGGTATATCCATTGTAGAAATACACAATACATATACAGTACTACATTACATATTTTACCACACAAATGTATTCCTGCTGTCTGTCTTGGGTAAGAAAAACAGTAGATCTTTGTACTTTCAAGATGGGAAGTAAGATCCCAATAAACTTTTCTCCTTCCCATTTAAATCAATTATTACGGGCTATGCAAACTCCGAAATTTAACTGGACCTTAACCATTGTCAGAGCTGTGTGCTGACCCAAGCAGACCTGTCTGTCTAGGAGAGCAGAGGAGGGATGCAGGGGTGATGGGGATGGATAGGAAGAGGTGGGAGGGTGTGGGTCTGTCTGGCAGATGCCCAGCGGCTGTGACCCGGTGTAAGCCACCAATCAAAGCTGGCCTAAATCCGCTGGCCTTATTCCCAGCAGGCTCTGTCATGGAGGGGCCCTTTTGTCAAAGGCCCCTCCAGATGGTTCAAGGAACACTCTTATATGTCTAAAGCCCCTGATAAGTATTCTTGGAGAGATGCTTGTGGGGGCAGGGGGCTTGGGATATGTGTGTGTGAGTGGGATGGGGGGCTGACCCAGGTCACCCTGCAGGATCTTTCTATCCCTGATGTAGGGATGGATTAATAAGGCACTTGTGTTTCAAAGACTTGAAGAGGAGATCAGAGATGTGTTACATTGGCATGGCTCAGCGCCAGCAGCATCATTGCGGTTTTATCTACTGACGTCAGCTTTGCAGTAGCAGTGGTTGAGATTTAGTGAGCTATAGTGCTACTGAGGGTGGATATAAGCTGGAGGTTCTTCTAGTAGTTTTAGAAAAGTCAATTTTTTCAGCATAATCAGCTATAAATGTTTTAATGATATCTGATTATTTTGTATCACTATCACTTAACACCTTTTATCTCTCCCTCTCTCTTTCAGGCTTCCAATCCCATAGATGTAGCAGCACGTCCTGGAGCAGTACCTCACACACTCCTACAGAAGGATCCACGGGTAAGCATCAGGTCATCACTAATAGTCTGGTCTTGCTCTGTTCCTTCTGGTGAGCCACATGTGTCATACATATGTGTCTCGGACAGATATGAGTGCATGTCTTTGCATTGACATCTCTCTGGAACAAAGCATTTCTCTTTATGCACCTCTATAGACACATGTACCCAAAGTACCTAATATTAAAGGCATGTGTAAATTGAACTCCCCAGTACTGCTGACTTGGGTACTCGTTCTTTGTTGATGATGATAATAATTGTCTGTTTGTCCATACAGATAACAGATCCATTCAGGACATCTGTTAGGGTAAGTGTTTGACTTGTCTAGCCTCTGTTAAATGTTTCATCTCTCTGGCCAGGCCACAAAGTCAAAAACTACAAATTCTTCAACAATCACTGTTCAAAGAAACGCAGGCTTTTGGCTGTGCTTAACGTTAGCTTTGAGGTCTCTATGGGGTTAAAGTCAGGATTAGATTTTCTTAATCCGTTGCCTGGTTGAAAATTCTGACGATATCCCACTTTGTAGTTTGGCCAGAAAATTTCAATGCCAGAATCCATTTTTAGCTCCCCATATCAAAGCCAGCCGCCGGCTAACCTCGGTTTCTCTCTAAATTTTTAGAAACCTGGCAAGTGGTGCGCAGTGCATGTCCAGATCGCATGGCAGGTCTACCACCACCAGCAGAAAATGAAGGTGCGTGAGATGGAAAATCATGTCTTGCTGTCATGTAAAACTAGATACAGTGTATTGTTTTTGGAATAACACCTCAAATAATATACATAGTAGGGCATCATGTCATAGTTCTTCATCTTTACCTGTTAAGTCATCTATAATCGTGTTATCGGGTAGAAAAAAACACGGGGTAAAACCCTGTGGGTGGTAAAGGCAGATCACATAAATAAACAAAAAGCTGTAAAAGTTAATAATTACACAAACGTCCCTTGGATTATTATGTTTCCTCTGGTAAAGTGCTCTCTAAAGTCTAAAGACCTCAACAAACACGTACACACACATCTCAAAATACAGAAAAAGCATTATATTTCCTAAGCATATATAAAGGCTCTGTAAATGGCTTTATGCACCGAAGGGGGCAGTAGATCATAAACCACTGCATTTATAGCACCCAGTAACATGGTAAATAAATAGTTATAATTGTATTATGACTAAAATGCAACTTATCAACTTAGGCAAAAATTATTCATTGACAAAGGGTAGTGTGGCCTCACCATGGAGACCCTCTGCTAATGCCACTGGCCCAGTGGTGTCATTCCTTCTTGGACCCTGAACCCCTGTTACCAAGGATTTAGTGTCCCTAATCAGCTTACATATATTTGTTATAAGACAGTTGGCCAGAATTTGAGACATAGAACTATTGTTGATGTATCTGTCTTCCTCTGATCTCTCACCCAGTGTAGCCGAGGATAAAACCCTCTCAGTCTGTTGTTGGAAATGTTTGGTGCTGTTGCCTACCGACCTAATTTTCTTTGTCTCCTTCTCCTTGTCTCTGCTTTTCAACTACAGCAAATGCAGCTGGATCCTCATAAACTAGACATGAATGGGAAGCTGGACCTGTTTAGTCGACCCCCAGCTCCAGGAGTCTTCCCAGGGTTCCCGTATCCTCATGACCTGGCACGACCCCTCTTCTCTTCCACAGGTCAGTGGGGTCTCCCGAAACCCAGTGCAGGTTGATTAACTGCACCCTCCAAGATAAATTGTTCGAAACACTCATATTATGCCATTTTCAAAGCCTTGCCAATGGCATTTTTGTCTTTATGCAAATTAGCATTTATAGCTGCATGTCCGCATTGTTCTTTCACTACTGTAATGGCCTAATTTTTTTCTCTCCTCTCTTGTAATGTTCACTTAATTATAGTGCTTTTATAGCAAATGTTTTGCCCATAAAGGGAGTCAGATATGTCTATGAATATGGATGACTCTCGGTTAGGTAATTGACTGATTTGCCCTGCGTTGGAGGGCAACAGAGAGGAGAATGGCCTTTGACTAGTAATTATGCAGTAGTGTGTCAGAGGCACTCCTGTAATTGGTTCTATCATTAACAATTCATGGAATATGGGTGGATGGTAACAGTGTTTTGTGAAAGAGGACAGCTTGTTGCATAGTCAGGAACTGACCTCAATAACCAGCTATAGACTCACACACAAACATGCTGCAATAAAAGCAAAATATCACTTGCTAATTTGCTCAGTGGTATTACTCAGCCATCTCTAAACCCATCTAGCATAAATGCATATTCAACTAATTTGTTTTACTATTGCAGAAAATACCTGTCTATATTTTAGTCATGGCTCTTTTTAGTAGCTGTTTCTCTCTGCATGGCTAGTTTATAGCTGTGTAATTGGATATTAATAATCTTGTCATGTCCTCTCTGCTTTGATAGGCTCCAGCCACCCAGCCCCCTCCCCATACGGTCCTGCCCCCCACCCCAGCGGCTTCCTGCCTCCTAGCCATTTGGCAGGTAAGTGTAAGTAACTCCACGTTCAATTTTTCTTATTTTTATCTCCTCTTTTTCTCCATCTCTCTCTCACTCCCTCCCTCTCTGTCTTGATCTCATGTTTTAAACACATTACAAGCCAACAGGGTGTAATTCAAAGCCTAGGTATTACTGGTTTTGATCTGAAGTTCATTTGAAGGTTAATATGGAGTCCAGCTGGCCAGTGTAGTCACTTCCTGAGAAAACTCTTAAGTACATGATAATGAAGAGCTTAACCATTATGAAATCACAACTGTGTGATTCATAACACAGCCTTAAATAACTCTGTTATGTGGGTTTATTAAAAAGAAATAGCTAGCTTAGTCTCCGGTCTCCAGCTCTAATTGTCATCCTTCAAACTATATGCAGTGCAACAGCATATGCCACTATTTTCTTGAATCAGTTATTCATACCAGGAGTAATGGAGGTTAGTTAATGTTACTCGATTTATTGCATGTAATTATCTATTTATTTATTCATTCGTTTATGTCCTTCAATTCCACTATTTTATTTGAGACACTGTTTTGGTTCAGAGTGGCACATTGATTTCATGGAAAAAGCCCATGAGTCAACCCATTTTGTTCTTATGAATACATGGTGCACCGAGGAGAAAGACTTAGTGAATAAAAATCTCTGTCCAGGGAATCCATGTGTGAGGCAGAGGAGATTTTTCAATTGTTGTCTTTTCTAATATATATCAACAAGGCCCAGCGCTGCCGTCTCGAACTGAAAATCCTTAAACCCTAATCTGTAGATAATTCTGCTTTCCTGATAGGTTTTTGCTGAATAAAAATTGCAAATTTATTGATGTTATCCACTGACTTCTATGGGTAAATATTTGTATTATTAGCTACTATAAATTTGGAGCCATTAGTCTGTGTCAGTGGATACCATCAGATAATGATTCTCCAGTTAAGCCATTGTGGTCTGTTTATCTTAATTAATACACCTTCCAATTCTCCTGCTCTAACACAGTTCATTTCCTGCTCAGCTCCAACAACTCAAAACTCATTTCCCCACCAAGTAGTGTAGTGCCACTAGCCCCAGCAGGGTCAGAGACACTCCACTCCAGTTAGTGGCAGTGAATCCAGCATCCACGAGGCCTGGTTACTGCAGGATTACCAGGCAGAGAGCTAGGGTGGCAACGCAAAAAAAAAAATCAGCTCGCTTGTAAGAGAAAAGCCGAGTGGAACGGGTTGGTGTTGTGGTGAGCACCACTAGCCACCCCCCCCTTTTGCTAATCCCTGTTTGGCATTTTGCAGATCCTTTCAGTCGCTCCAGTTCCTATGGCGGCCTCGGCAACCTTTCAAGCAGTGCCTTCGGAGGATTAGGCAACCCCTCGCTTGGTAAGCGCTGGCCCCCCTCCTCCACCGCTCCCCCCTTCAATCTGGCCCCTGTGGCCAGTAACAGAACAGAGTAAAACAGCATTAGACCACAGGGAGAGCCAGTAGGGGAGGAAAAAAAATTTAAGACACTTAGATCTAGTTTCTGTGTCAAAGCAGCCCTAGCCCAGAGAGGCTCAACAAGGCAGTACAACACACCACAGCAAACCTCCTCCCCTGCCTCGACTTCATCCACCAACTATGTCCCCAACAGCCTGGTTTTAATCTGGCTGTGCTACTGCCAACAGGCCCTCCCAGGTCCACTGTTTGGTGGCAATTCATCCATTAATTATTTGACAAGCCCCTTCTGCACCACCCTGGAGGGCTGTCTCTTTCCCCCCTGCATCCTTCTCTCTTTTGCCTTTCTCTCTTTCTCTTCATCCCTCCTATTTTTGTGTGCCAAATCGGTCACCCTGTTGTGAAAATGGATGTGATTGGAATAGACATGCCGTGGAATGCTAAGGTCTCCCTTGGCTTTTCACAGCCCTCAACTCCAGAGGGCAAGTGAGTCTCTCTTGTTCATCCAGTGCAGAAAAGGGAGGAGGGGGCGGGGAGCCCTTTAGTCCAAATCAAATGAGTAGATTTTTTTCTTTGGGTGGGGGGAGCCATTAACCTCTAACTCTTTCAAGCAGCTTCAGTGACAGAGCCTCCAGAGACAAAGACAAAAGCAGCTTTTGTTGTTGAGTCGTTCTCATCTTATGTGTCCGCAAGAAGGTTTTGTGCAAAATGAACTTACGGTGGGTCCCACGCCTGTCTCCCCCTTCATTCCAGGGTCCAACAGTATGTTTGGCTCCAAAGAGGGGCCAGGAGGATTGCCCACATTTGGCAGCCCCCACCATGATACCTGGAACAGGCTTCGCCGCACCCCACCGTCTTTCCCCACCCCACCACAGTGGCCCAAAACCGTGGATACTGAGAGGAGCAGCTCAGCCAACAGTCACGAGAGAGAGCGAGAAAGGGAACGGGAAAGAGAGCGAGAGAGAGAAAGAGAGAGGGAGAGGGAAAAAGAGAAAAGAGACTTGTCCATTGGAAAAGAGGAAAAAGATAAAGACAGGTGAGTCTAAGGCTGATGAAAATAATGCTTTTTCACTATTTGGTATTATTTGGAGGATATTCGCTTCTACTTTAACTCAGTGAACAATAATATTTTTGGAATGATAAAATTTTGTTGTCATCACAATTGGATATTTGACCTGAGACTTCTTGTCACTGGATTGTTTCAAAGCATGATGTGATTCCCCCAAGGTAACCAATCTGATCATCTTCCACACAACACAAATAACATAAAGGATAGAAATTGTGAATATTTGTGTATACATAGCCTTATCCAAGATGATCAAAGTATGTTTTGGCAAAAAGACAAAATCAACTCTGTTTAAAGATAGATGCATCATTAAAGACTAAAGAAAAATATATTCTCCAGTCCATTACTTGTGTCTGTGGAAATTAAAAATTAAATTAAATTTATCTATCCAACAAAGAAATAGACTTAAATCAAGCTAGCAGCTCAAGGAGAAGGATATCTGTAGCAGGTGTTACTGTCAAAGGCAGCAAACATGAACAGAGGAAGAAAAGAGCATGGTAACCTGTATGTTTAGAAAGGCAATTATAACTCATATTATATTGTAGAAATGTAATATGTAAACATAATCCACCTGTACAGGATCCACGCTTCTGACTAACTAACCCGTTATGTCATTACAGGGATTCTGTAGAACGCAACCGCCACTCCAACCGTTCCTCTCCGGCCTCTGCACCGGTCAGCTACCAGATCAGCAGCCTGATACGCTCTAACAGCCAGAACTCCAGTGATTCGGGACGTCATCACAGTGGCAGCGTAGACCGGGTCCGTGAGGCGGAGAAGGAGCTACTGGAACGCCACAGAGACTCCTCCACGCTGGCTGATGTGAAGGTAAAGGAGAGCCGCTCGCCTGGCAAAGAGATGCTAGAGAGGAGACCCTCAGAAGACTCCATCAAACCTGCTCACCGCTCTCCTTCTCCATATTCCAAGTCAGTGATCAATGAGCAGGGCATGAAGATGGCAGGTGGGCCCCCACCTTCACTCAAGGACAGCGACAGGAAAGAGCCTCCACCTACAGAGCTCCTCCACAAGGTGAAAAATGACATGAAGATTAAGGAGGAGAGGAAAGAAGAGCAGGAGGTCATGGTGGTGAGTTCCGAGCCTGCCCCACAACCACCTGCCCAAACTCTTCCTGCTCTTGTCAACCCACACCACCACCACCCACCTTTGTCCCAACAGCCCCCTCTTCCCTCACCACGTGGTGACATGGCACCGGGTCTGCATGGTGTCCCCATGGCGCATTCACTGCCTCTTTCCATGAGTGCCATGCCCCAGATGGGAAGCCTAAATGTGCTCGACCGGGCTCGCATGGCTCCCTTCATGGGAGTGAGCCCTCTGGCAGGCAGAGAGCGCCTGCCCCACCCAGCCTTCTCCTGGGACCCACTTCGAGAAGCCTACCGCAATCTGGACCTACAGCGCCGCATGGACTTCCAGCTCAGGGCCGAGCAAGGACATCGCTTCCCTAGTATGTACGAACAGGAACGAGCCTACCGCGAGAGAGAGGCTCATGACTACTCTCACCATGAACACCTGTTGGAGGTGCGCAGAGAGCATGAAAGGATGAGGCAGCAGGCAGAGGAGCGAGAGCGCCTCCACCTGAGGGAGGAGCTAGACCGAGCACGTCTCCATCAGCTGCATCAGTCCCCAATGGAAGGCCATCTACCGCACATGCCCCCTTTTATGCCTCACTTAGGCAGCATGCCCTACCCTAGACTCAGCCCCTCCACAGGACACAATGGCCTTCTGAACAGAACACCCCCTACTGCCGCACTCAGTGCCCCCCCGCCCCTCGTGCCCGCCGGCAGTGCCAGGCCAGCCTCACCCAGGAGGACTACCCCCCTCACTACCACCCAGGACCCACGGGACTACTCCCCATCTCGCAACCCCAAAGAGGTAGAGGCACGGTAGCTTCTTAGAAAAGTCTTAGTAGACGCACTCAGAAGCCCCACTCCCCCAATCTGAAATATTCTTGTGAACAAAATGCACTGCTCTTCATCAGAGAAGAGCAAAACTCCCTAAGGGAAAGGGTATGATTGTACAAAGTAAAGGTGTGTAAGGCTGATTAAGCACATGCCATGACTTTATTTTTAGTGGACTGAAGGTTGAATAATGTCAAGAGAACACAAATATGTGTATGTTTATATCCGACTTAAATATTTGATAATTATTAATATATTAATCAAATACCTTCTTTTCAGCTTTGTGCAAAAAGGAGGTCATGAAATGAGTTTGTACATTTCCTATCCTTGTTCGATGTATAGATATCATTTCTATGAATTTTATGTATTTTGTGCATTAGTCACACCTTTTACAATATTTATCCCAGTTGATTGTGAGACATATTCATTATGATCCACTGTAAAGACTGGATTTTGGTTTCAACCTTCAGTAATTTAACCTCATGGTACCATGATATCCTCAATGATGACAATGTACAATGTTACATTACGGATTTGTTTTGTTCATGTTTGTTTTGTTTTGCCTTTGAGATATGCAGATAAATATATATTATGAGGTCTTTGTTCAGTCTCTGTAAAGAATACTGATGTAAATAACTTGTTGATATTCCTTCGCTGCAAAATGACTGTGTAAATTTATTAGGCTTTTTAACCATTTCTAGAAAAACAAAATTAAAATGAAACATAGGGAATCACCTCCCTGTTGAATATCAACAGACAAGCCTGGCCAACGGACGGAAAGTATAACAGGAGGGTGTTGTAAGGGGGCCTAAGGATCATCTGCAATCTATGCAAAGCAGCACACAGCACCCTAATGGAGAGATCACCTGGAGGGATTAGAGGATACTGGTGATAGTGAGAGAAACTTGGATTCATAAACTCATGTTTATATTTACCAATGAAATAATGATGGAATTATTAAGACTTCCAAGTCACAAACTGGACCAGCCCTGGACAGAAAAGAAGGACACTTTTAAGTGGGCAGCAAAAGGACTTTCTCTGTCAAAATTGTGGTTCTGTGCAGTTGTTTTTCTTAGACTCTTGTATACAAAACAAGTAGAGTTTTAGGCGTGCAAAAAAATGAAAATGAACATTCATGGTTTAAAATGTACGGAATAAAGTTTGGACCTAATGTCAAATATTTGCTGCTTGTCTTTTATCCTGGTACTCATTTTCAGTGCCTGAATTCATCTGTAAGTCTAACCTCGTGAGGGGAATGTTGATGATGTGAGGTTGATAGGTTAGCCAATAATGCTTGTGTCTTGGTTTTCAGCATTCAGAGTATTTGCTCCTCTGATATCAAGCTATTACTTTGAAATCATAAAAGCAACTGACTTGGCTGGCAGAGTAACCTAAGCCATCAGATCATTTGACCGTAATCTGTCATACATGGGCTGCAGAGCTCTTCAGAAGGGATCGATGAGATTGGGCCAAGGCAATACAGGGAGGGACTAATAGGACATTGATTTTGCATGAAAGCAGGTTTTGAGTGTTTGTGTTGCAGGTAACCGGTATTGACTGGCAGCCCAGCGGCATATTGACCTGTGGTCTGGACTCATTAAGAGGAGCAATGCCTGGGAACCAGGCTATCGGATGGTAGAGAAGAGGCTGCTCTCTTCTCTTATAGACCTCCCTTCCCCATGCACACAACGCATCAGCTTTTCTAATGAGGCCGGAAGACGCTCTGAAGTGGCTGCAGAGAGAACCCTAACGCGTCCCGTCCTGTTATTGACAAGACCTCGGCCGTGCTTGCCGCCTGTCCAGAGATGGCCAATTCATCCTGATAATGCCCTGACTACTCATCTTGCTGCTGTGCGCTGTGAGACCCACCAATCCTGTCCCATGGTATCAGCTCATAATGGCAGCGTGGATCAAACTGTGGCCAGGTCATTAGGGGATGTTATTGAAAATCAATGCCGCTCCTGTGTTCCACACACTCCAACAGGGTTTTTTTAAAAGGGCTCCTTGAAAAGACTGTTTGCCAGAATGGGGCAGGCGAATTGGGAAGACTTAAATCACTATCACTTTCAATTTATGCTCCAGGTAATTGAGCCACATATTCCTCAGATGGGTGGCATCTGTCAGTGGCCAGCTTCACTTTAGCTCTGTGTGCTTTTAGTCCTAATCATCTAGTCAACAACAGGTACTTAACCCCTGTACTTGTTACTACATAGTGATTTTTTTCCCTGTAGCTATTATTTACCAAGCAAGCTTTGGTAGAAGAAAAAACACACACCTTACATTTCTCCCCGACTCAATCACTCTGTCCTGTGCTCTATCCATTTTACGGCTGCGTGTGGAACGGCCCTCCGGAGATGAAAAGCCCCATCAATTTCACTCATCGTCTGGCAAGGTCAATTTATTTCAGCACACAGTCCATCATCAGATGGGAATCAATTGACACATTGTCGAGCATATCCAACCCAAGGTGGGCTATTACAGTGTCTGCAATTGTCAGCTCTTTTCAGAGCTATTCTTCATGTGTTCAGGCTTTTTTTTTTTTTTTTTTTTGCTGGCATTGTTTATTCTACATATTCAATTGTTCATAATTTGAAACATATTTCCTGTTTGATAGAACATTGTTACTGTGACAGGCCTTCGTGTAACAGCTCGTCAAAAGTCACTGTGATACAAGATTGTGGTCTTTTTACACATTTCTGCACTATAATCCCAATTAATAGGATACGGTGGTATCTGAGGTAAGACATTGTTTTATTGTTCCACTAATCCTCTTCATTTATCTGTGAGAAACCTCAATGCTTAGGGTTTGGGATTGAATTTTCATGGTCTCAAATACCTCCAAAAAGCCCTTGGCACAGAGTTCACCCCAGATTCGGCGAACAGTGGAACAGACCTAAGGGGCTTTTATAGAGCACAATGGCAGCTAATAACACAGTGCCAAGCTAATAAGATGGGCAACAAATGAATGCTTCAGTCCAAGCTCCTTTTCTCTCATGCTCACTCTTCCCCCGCTGATAAAACATGTATGAAAGCGTTTTTGCGCTGCTATGCATTGGCCCTCTAGACTTTTCCCCAGTGAGTGCTAATGCATTAGTTCCCATTTGAAGGCTGTTTTAAAATGGAGATTGGTAATGAAACTGGAGGCTCCTGCCATGATCACATTTGGATTGCTTGGACCTCCACTGGGCCTGGTGATTTAGCTCTGCTCTTCAAGCTCATCTCTCTGCGGGGGTTAGCAAACCCTCATTCTAAAGCACTGTGCTATATACTATACTAAGCGACTATATCTGAACTGTGAACTGAGAGAGAGAAAGAGCACCAAGGTAAGTGCTTTGGCAGTGGATCCCTGTCATAGCACTCTTTGTAGACTGCACGATGTTTTGACCACCTAAAAAGGCTAGCAGCATACATCCTTCTATGTTGCCGTCTTTTTTTAGCCCTCAATGTCAACAGAGCGGCAGCTGACAGAAACCAGGCCAGTCAGCGGTTAAGGAACTGACTTGGAAACAGCCAAATGGTGTGAATTCCAGACCCTGGTGACAAAGTGCTGTCTAATGTCTTTGCACCTCTGGACCTATGACAAATATTCTGGCTGTCTCACACCACCACTGCTATGGCTGTGCAAGGAGTCCAGCCAGTGCAGCCTAGGAGAAAGATTATACTGTAAAATCACCCACAGAGGAACCTCAGAGAGTGCAATGTAAGACAGGGAGGAGTAGAAGAGAATTAATGGAGATGGAAAAGGAGGAGGTCCAGAACAGCCAGCAGCCAAAAAAAAGTTTTCCACTTTGATTCAATTTTGAGGATTTTCCAGCCTTTAGTGGAACCTCACAATCTCCCACACTGGCCATATTATGTACACAAGCCATAAAAAATGAATAACATTTATGCAGCTGGGTACATCTGGCAACAATAGTCCTCTCACTCAGGGACCCACAGGATGGCACCATGCCGCTACACCACCGTTTCTGTTCTATGTATGGGCACTAGACAAGAGAAGAGGGGTGGGTGGTGTAAAGGGGAGCTCTCAAATGCTTTTTTTTTTAAAGAGATTTCAAGGCAAATGGAGGCTATACGTGGCTCGTCCAATTTGGCACAGCCAACACACATGATTAGCCGTAGAGACGTTAATCAAAAGTGGCTCAGTGTTTGAAGGGGCGGTGAGAGGCACTGCCAGCTGGTGACAACATGGCTTGTGTGCACGGGCCAAGAGTGAAGTTTATTTGAATATGGATCTTGCCGTGACCGTATTTCTCCAGAGCTCAGTTAGCAGAGCGTTCTCTGGCTCATCATTGGGATCGCCTCAGAGCCTTGGCACCCGGGAAGGCGGAAGTTTTTCCAAGCCGCAGAATGAGAATTACGATTTAGTCCATCCCCTCTGGTGGTGTGGGCATATTCATAAACGTTTATTCAGTTTGATGCTGGCGGAGATGCAGCACCTAGTTCTTGGCACCCATGTGTGAGGATTTCCTTTCCAATATGAAATTATAAAATTGACAGAGAGGTTATTCTTACAGCCTATATATTAATAACACGTTAAAAAATGAAACATCATATCTTTCCACATAAAAACTGTGCTAGCCGTCTGCTGAAAACACTGAGCTGAAATATTAAACTGTCTGTATCCAGTGTTCCTTAGAGCCACGACTGGAATTGGAATTAGACCACCAGCACTCTAAACCAGCGACTGTACACCATGTGCACTCAACTCTGGTGAGTAATGTGAGTTCAGTTGGTTGATGTGTTTAGGATGTAGTTTGTTTAGCAGAAGTTTACAGATGTGTTTAGTATCTTTACTCAAAATGCAATGCTCCTAGCTTCAGGGGCTTCAGATTTACATTTATCATATTTATATGATTTCTGTCAAAAAAAATAAAATGCAGAATGTATTCCTGCTTACATTATTTCTGACATTTCTTCTTTTCCTTTAAAGCTCCAGAAATACTGGATATAACAAAACTGGAAACAATTATGTTAATTAAGCTAATCATTGAAACTTTTAATACTAAAATGACTTGCAGTAGGATCATATTCTTCATGAGTCTGGGTTCTCAGCATTCCAGGCTTGGTTTTGCCTGCCTCTCGTGCTTCTTTGGAAATTTGTCTGGCAGCAAACATGCTTTGAAAGGCTCTTATCTCCTATCTGGGCAGGAGTTCCATGCACCAAGATAACGAACCCTATCTTATCTCGCTGTGTTCGTTAATGTCATAGCTTAAGAGGCTTGTTCTTACACTTGCACTGAGGCTTGCAGAGCGGATTGTTTGCAGATTAGTCAACACAGGCCTCTGGAGGTCTTGGAGCACGTTCAAAAATGCTTGTCTTGTCCCGCAGACGTTCTTGCATGTGTACATTAGTGTATTGGCTGCCTCTTTCTTTTCTGTGTCCAGTGGCAGGAGTACCAAACAATGGTTGGTAGGCATCATTACACGCAATGAGGGATACAGTAGTACTGTTGCATCAGACAAGCTAGTTGTGCAAGCCAAAACAAAAATGTGCACAATAGCCGCCCAAGGCCAATTACGTTTTTGAATGTTTCAGGGGATAAAATGTTATTCTGTTGCTGATTAGCAGAGGACTTTAATCACTGACACATTTTGAAACATCTATTTGACTTGATCAATGTACGAAAACATTCAGGCTGCAATATTTCATGTATTTTGTTCATTCTGTGTGGCCAGATTCATGATCATCCCTTTGTAACACAAGAGACCAGGCAGGACTCCATTGACTTCAGCCATCTGGCTATCTAACGCAACCCTTGGCTACACAGTGGCTCACTCAGCGATTGATTGGGGTGTTGAAGGCCAGCTATTTAACACATCAGAACACCAAGTACTGCTATCAAGCTGGCCCTTCTCGAGCCTCGTTTCTGTGCCGCCCAAGAATGTCTCTTATCTGTTCCCTTCTGCTTGTTGGTTTAAGCCAGACAGCATATGCCCACATTCCCCATGTAATACACCGTTGTGCTTTTGGTGCAACCCTGAAAGACGGACAGGTTGTAGCTGAGATATGATGGAGGGGATTTAACCCTTGTGTAGGTTGGTAAATGTAAGCCTTGTAAAAAAAAAAATCTGCATCTATATTGCAGCCACTGGAAGGAATGTCGCTCTAGAAGAAAGGCACTTCCTTCCTCTCATACTCTCCTGTTGTTGCACCAAAAGACTGGCAGATTCAAATTAAGCCCTGTGTTCCATATCATTAAATCCTGCTCTCTCACCTGATTACATTCTTATTAGTGCCTCCATTCTTCTCCCATTATTGTTACTTCTAGTGAAACAGACCTGATAATGTGGACTCACTCACTAGATGCACAAACTGCTCATTCCCATCTCTGATTCTTTGTTGTCGCCGAATGGTTTTTAAATGAAAAGTGTGAGCGTGGTGTAATTATAATTCCGGGGGTATTATAAAATCAAATATCACAATGAATGTAATTTTATTTGCTTGTAATCTCTCTCACCCAGGCTAATAGGCGTTTTCAAAGGGCACGCTCGTGGGGTTTAAACGGCGGACCATCTCTAAATGGAATGGCTGCTCTGCTCTCTTGCTCCTCAGCTCTGTTCTTTTGTCTTTGATATGCAGGCAAAGAGCTTGACAGTCTGGGAGACGTGGGAGATTTGTCGGCCTGTGATCTCCATGCCTCTCTGACAAATGAGCGCCTTTGGCAGGGCTGCCAGAGGTACGGCTTCTCTGCCCTGCTGGAATTCTGATGAGACTATTCTGGAGCTGCTGGTAATGAAGTCAGGGCACAGGACCAACCTGCTGCTAGAAATGACCTTTAATCTACACACATGCTGGTCATTTGGCATGTGTGACTCAAAATTACACCATTGCTATTAAATCTAGCATTTTTTTTAGCCTTTAAAAAAAAAAAAAAAAAAAAGAATATTTCTCTCTATCTGTACTGTAGGGCAAAAAATCCCCAGAGCAACATTTAAAAGTGAAAATACTAATTATTAATTATCATGCTTGTTAAAACATGGTACGCATTTCATTTTATACATTTCCCAATGGTTATGACTGATGTTTTATCTGTATTCATATTCCGCTAGTGGGGTAATTCAGGATGCAATCACCATCCAGTCAATCTTCATTATACCGGACTCAACCGCTTCACAGAGCACACAATTGCATGACATTGATTTTGCAGATTCTTTCAGTCTTTGTAATTCCTCATATAGTTTGGAGTAAAGATGTCTCATTTGGTGTGTCTGTGCAAAGTAACATGTTAATAAATTACGACCTAAAATTTTGAATCTGTGAGTATAAATCTTCTTATTTCAGCACCACAACGAGCAGGAAATAGCTTATATTGATTCTGGACATTCCCCATTCCACACTGAGGAGTCTCAAAACCACAATGCACACACAAGCCAATCCAACATGGTTGCCTTTGAATTCAGCTCCCGGCTTCAACAGGCTAAGTAATGATCATAGGAAGAACAAGCACTACCCCTTGTGGCCTAGTTGGCCCAGTGCAGCATGGGTAAATGGCACCTCCGGCTGCTTCTGGGCCCCTCCTGATAAGTTCACCTTGTGATAACATGCTAATGCCTGATTAATGTTGCAGTAATTAGACACAGCTTTTCACACTCACTTAAGAGGACATCCTCCAGCAATTAGCCCAAGCCAGAGAGAGATAATTTCAGAGAGCACTGCAGAAACACGTTCCTCAGCTTGCCTCCATTCCCACTTGGCAACATTAAGGTTTATTTTCTCATTATTTCATTTAATTACTCGTTTGATGTTTTATACAGCTGCCACAAGTAATCTTTGATCCAATTAGGAAATGCTGATTGACAGCATGGGAGTGGGATTTAATAAGCTGCATTCAATTTGCCGTTGTGACCTTATCAGAGGATCTGCAAAGGATTCAGTGTTCACCACTGAATTCCAACTAAAAATATAATAATTTCCCTTAAGACTACATTCTGCATGGATGGCATGTGTGTGTGTGTGTGTGTGTGTGTGTGTGTGTGTGTGTGCATGTGACTCTCTAGGGGTGCAGCATGTGTATGCGTTTTCCTCACCAGACATCTAACAATGAGGAATGGATGCATTAGTGAGGAGAGGCCCCCGTACTCACCAGCCTCCACACTGCCCATTAATAATGCACTGCCAGGGAATAGATGGGGGTTTGCTGAGATTAGTCCTGCATTAAGGGCTCGTTTGCTATTTCTATTAGAGAGAGACACGTCGGCCTTTCTTAAACAAGAAAGATCAGCCCACTTGTAACTGCAGTATAAAATCCTATCAAAATGGCCAGTGGTCCCACAAAGCCAGCTGTGTAATTGCTTTTCAATATGAACGGTGACTGGAACCAGTGGTCACTTATATGTGTAGACATGGCGAATGCAGTTTATAGAAAAGGGAAATAGATTTTATATTATTGCAACAACTTAAACCATGATGAAAAACATTTGAATAGTTTTATAAATTAGTGACTACATTATAAGATAAAACTGGGTTTATAAAGAAGATGGAAAAGTAGAAAAATTACAATTTAAAGAAAAGCATATTTACATAGACACTACATACATACATGTACCATGTAAACATTTGACATATAAACATATGGAGTAAAACACTGAAGTGGAGCTTGCAGTAGCTGATTGGTATCAGCTGCCTCATTCATGATTCACAATCACTGGCTCATTTATCAGCTGTTTGGCTATTAGTTGACTCTTAACGGCCGATCATAATTATGCAGGTGCACAGCGCAGCCATTAAAACCAGATGCCTGTACTTTTCACTATTACTTTCCTGAGACGCTCATGCCAGTGCTGCTTGCTGTCATAGCCCACTCCACCATCCCAAGTTCCTCCTTATGTGTTATATTTTTGGTATTGCTGTTAAGATGTGATGTTTGTTTTGTTGTTCTTTAAATGGGAATTAATGTTTGTTGCTGCTCAGTTTTCATAGGAGCATTTTTTGCCAAATCTATCCATTTTCTATTGTCTCTGACTGAAAAACAGTAAGTCTTTAAGAGATTAAAAAAAATAAATGTCATCAACAGTTAAATAATGAATTGAGGGTTAATTTTTGTAAACTGTAGAGGGTTTTTTAGGCTAAAGTGAGCTACTGTAAGTAGGTAAAAAACAAAATGATTGCTAAATGTAAAAATAAATATATACTACAGTTTTAGAAACAGTTTTTTTAATCACTTGGTACTTGCTTGTGTTAATAATTCATCAAGTAAACATCATGTCCCCTGTGACCCTCAAACTATATACAACACTACAGTATAATACAACATAATTATTCACATAATTAGTAATTTATTATCTATATTGGTAATCATGGTAATCATCTCAAAAACTCAACTCAATAAACAAAAAAAAAATCCATGGATCGTAATTTAAATCAGTGATCTTACGTATCTACGTTCAACAAAATCAGAAGTTTATATTCATAATTGCTGATATTGAATTAAACAACAAGACCTGACAGCAGGGCAAGTCAAATTATGCCTGGAGAGAGTAATATAAGCTCAGCGTAAGATTTATAAGTATTTAAAACTGAATCTTACTGCCTTAGATATTGCCAAAGAGTCCCTCTCTATTCTCTCCTTCTCCGCAGACATGAGTGAAACCACTAAATCTTGTTCCCATTGGGACTGAGCTCGAATGTTGAAATTGGAAGAGAACGATACTGACACTGTAGTTGAATTGTTCAGGCTGTAACAGTCCTACTGCGTACATGATTTACGTGACGTGTGTGTGTGCATATTGTCTTCATTATTTGTGCCTAATGTTACTGGTGTATGCATGCCTGTAACCAAATACAGAAACATTTTCTGGATATGAACAAATAATGAGCTACAAATAGATACAAATGACATCCAAATTGGAGCGCTGTGGACGCTGAGTAGATTGTGAGTGGTAAGCTGACAGTCTGCCTCTCTGTCTGTAGCATCAAGACTTCTCTCTATCAGTGGAGCTTCACACATTTCCAGCATCAACTCAACTGATTAATGTCAACTGTATTTTTTTATAATATATAATATAATATAATATAATGGACTGCGACTGTTACACAACACACATTTGTTGAATGTAACCTTAATATAGAAATGCTTTCATTCATAATATCATGTCTACATATTAGACAGTAATATAGTGAATGATTACAACTTTTGTTCCAGATGTTACAAACGCATATGCTTTATGCGATTAATCGTTATCTTTCTTAACTCTCTGATACCACAGTGTATGCACTAAAGACACTAAATATATTTGTAAGGGCACAGATTGTTGTTATTATTGTTTACATGAAGCTCAGCATGTCATACTTATGTTAGACGTACCGGTGGTTCCTCCATGCAGCACACTTCTATCTACAGACCCAAACTGCTCCTCCTCCATCAGCTGATAACAGTAAATAATGTCAACGCGGAGCTTGGCAGGAAGTACATCTCACTCCTAGCTGGAACATGAGGAGAAGAAACATTTTTATACAGAGCTACCAGGACAACAAACTGATCTTTTCACGGTAAAGTAACACGTTTCAGACGTGACGTTACACGGCTATAACGTTACAGGCAGTGTACTGCCTATTTTCCACACGATATAGTTAGCCGCTAATGTTAGCAAACACGCTAGCTTAGTACTATTAACGAAGTTGTGTTAGCTGTGGTGATTTCCCGGTGCATTTGTATCATGGCACATTTTGTCACACTGCTGGTTGACGGTTGAAATACCTTTTACGTTTTCCCAACTTGTCACACAACAAATATTAGCTAAAAAGGCTAACAGATAGCCAGTAAGCTCAAACGTAGCTAGGTGTCTTTAGCAGAGCTAGCTCGATAGCTTCCTAACCAAACTTGCTAAGAAACTCTTTCATATTAATGTGGCCTTGTGTTGTTTGGCAAGGTGCTCATAAATCTTACGCTTCTCATGACCTTTTACGGATCAAAAAAGTTTACTGGCGAATTTGTAATGTGTTTGATATAAATCTAAATAATATAATAATATAAAAACTGATTACACAAAATGCTTCAGTTATTAGGTGTGTTTTGCTGAAAGAAATTATGGGGCTTATAAAGTAAATAGTTATCTCATGTAATATTTCAAAATTACTGAAAAAAAATGCAAGCTGGTATTTTGAACAAAGACCGTAATTAAGAATCAATGCATGGTGATTAAAAAAATAAATAAATATATCATGTTTTATAAAAGTGCTGAGAATCCGGGTATCTGACATGAGAAGCTACCTGGCTGGCAACAATAAATAGATAAGATAGTCTGACACAAAACCAGCCTAACTGACCAAATGAAATGTCTCAGCAGGTTTGAAATATATCAGCCTACACCGGGAAGTCACATAGCTGGTTTTCATTTCTCTTTCACTTTGACACAAAAAAACTGTAAAACTTTCCTAACTATTTTTTTTTTTTAAAATAGAAAAAACATTGTGAGATGGACGGTCACAGAAGAAGTCGACCATGGGGAAAGCTAGTCAAAGTGGACTCCAGTGAAACTGAGGTGCTGCTTTTCAACAGAGAGTGCACAGTTGGCCGAAAAAAAGGTGGGTTAGTTTCTGTATGTTATGGTGTGAACAACGTAGATACGTTTTAAATCTGGTTTTAAAAAAAAGAAAAGAAAAAACTCAGTTCATGTTTTTATTCTACGTTTTAAAAAGCAGTCTGTAACGCAGACATTGGTGTCTGGAGCCTTTAAAACCTCCCCCTTGAAAACACAAAGCCTTCTTTAGTGCACCAAACTTAGACAGCCTCTTGTGTTGATAACAAAAGGCGTCCATTGAGAACATGTGTGCAGAATATTAAGTAGGTATTTTTGTATGGGTTTTTCCTATGTGCCTGCTTTGTTGTCGTGGGCTGGGGTTCTTCTTTATTGCAGTGCAAAATGACTCATAGCCTTAATTGGTTAGCTCATGTCTGTACAATAAAAAGTTTGTGTTAGTCACAGCAGAACACAGTTTCAGGCATCTGTGGTAGTTTAAGCTTAAACCTTGTACGGTATTATTTTTGTAGGTGATGTTAAGCTATATCAGCCAGAAATGCTGAAGAATTTGTTTTGATCAGGAAAAAACTAACAAAAGAAGTGTTTACATGCTCTTTAACATACCAGTAAAAAAGTAATTGAGTGTGTCATGTCAATTTTTTGCAATGTTTTTTTGATTTTCTTATGGCAGGATGTGATCTGGCCTTTCCAGCCAACAAACTGGTCTCAGGGGAGCACTGCAAGATTGTCCAAGATGAAAGTTCAGGGCTTGTGTTGCTTAAAGACATGAGGTATGATAATGTATTCTAACAGCAGTGCAAATTGTTGCTTGCTTCATGTGTTTTCAGCTGAGTAATGTGTTCTGTGGGGCATAAAAAATAAAATAAACATGTTTAAAAAGTAAAATTAAAAAAAAAAACTGCTAGTATTTTTAGAGTTGTTTAAATATGCTATGTATTTGATTTGCAATAATGTTCTTTCATAAAATCTTTTACATTATACAGCAATGCATTCAGTTACATGTTTTATTGTTTGTAGCACTAATGGCACAGTGATCAACATGTCCAAACTGGTCAAAAAGCAAACTTACCTACTGCAGAACGGTGATGTCATCTACTTTGTATACAGGAAAAGTGAGCCAGAACAAAGTGAGTTATTAATTTTGCTAATAAGTTTTTAACTTTCCCACAACAATAATATGTGTTTATGAACTTATAAGAAGCAAAGACAGACAATGTGTTCTCTTGTTGCCCTGTAGACATCGCCTATGTTTACCACTCAATCGAAGCAGAGCAAGCTATTTCACAAAACAGTTATAGTAAGTAGTCAGTTAAAGGATAGGATCACAATTTTTCAAGTCTCTCTTGTCTTAAAACAACAGTCAGGTCCCAAACACTGAAAAAGGTTTTTCTCACTGTAATTATTCCTCTTGTTCATGCTGACTATCAAAAGATTCCCTCCAAAATGCACTTTCAACCTAGGTGATGGGGGGCCAAAATTCACAGTGTTGTATTTTGTGAAAAAATACATTTTAAAGTTGAAGTCTGGAGATTATATAAGGGTTCAGCAGTCTGATTTAGTCATATCAAATGTATTTCTGCCACATTTACAGTCTTTTTAGCACAAAGTTTCCTCTTCGTGTTTCCTCCGAGTCTTTCCCCATTGAGCTGTGGTGGAAGTAATTTATACCAAAAAAAAGATTTGATTTGACTAATTTGCATAGCTGAATTTTCATATTAAGCTTTATTTATATGTTACTTGGGTGTATTTATGTTACTTGTGTGTTGATACGGCATTCATGTTGGGACAACAAGTAAGAATTTCATTGTACAGAGAAACTTGTTTCTATACTGTGCACATGACAATAAACTTTGAATTGAACATAAATTAAAACTGCCACCATAAACTAAACCGCCATCACTTATATTGTAAGTGCATTTTGAGGGTGCTCAAAAGTGTTGTTCAACTGTATGAAAACAGAAGTTAAAAGGCCAAAGAACCTAATAAAGATTCAAAGGTCAGTAATAATGTGACAAGTACATCTTGTGATGATTTATGATCTAATGCTAAGAGTTGTATTAAAAAAAACTAATCTTTAAATTGATTTCATGCCAAGTGAGTCATCAATGATGTCATCAAATGAAGGGTTAGGAAATCACCTAACCTTTTTGATATGTAATTGTGGAAAATACCGAAACTTTAGAGTAAGTTAGAGTCTTAAAATCAAGACGTGTTTTACAGGGTATATAAGTAGCAGGATACACTTTATGAATCGAGAATCTGTCAGACTTGGTGTATTTTCTTCAAATCTGTTGAATTGAAGACATTTTTGGCCCAGCTGATGGTTTTTAGTTGCCTCAATCTTTAAGTAGGCGGTATGAACAGGAGTAAAGATTATAGCAAGAAAAAAAAACTATTTAAATTTATTTATTTTGCACCTGACTATTGTTATATAAGACTTGAAAAATTGTGACTCTGTCCTTGATTTCACCATAACTCTTGTGTCAATTTTTTTTATTATGCAAACACTTTTATTACACAGCTATGTCATGCCTAGTAACCTTCCACCTTGTATCTGAACATCAGACATAGAGAGGTCAGCCATCAGTCCCGCTCCTGTTCCATCTTTAGAGATGTCACTCTCTGTGGAGCCTGTCATGCTCACAAAGGCTCCTCGAGATATTACTCAGGAGGAACCTCAGCCCTCCACATCAACTTCCCACCTCTGTATTCGGAGCCCTACCACACCTGGTCCTCCAGCAGCTAGAGCCTGTCCTGCCTGTCCTGGTAAGGTTGACAGTATGTGCTCATTTATAAACCACTGGTAACTTACAGTGAAGGCTAAGTTGCCTTTTGATTGTACATCAAAATAAAGTTTTATTATACAGTAATAACATTTTCTGACCCTGGTTTGTTGTCGCCTTCATCAGGTCAAGCTGCCCCAACACAAGAAAAAGAGATGGACAACATGGAGCCAGAAAGCAAGAAAAGTAAAACAGGTGCATTCACTTAGTACTTCTGGGATAAATACATTTTTCTTTACATTAAATTTCATGCATTACATTGCTTTACTCAGAGTTTTTGTTCTAACCCCAACACCCTCTATTCAACCTCAAGCCCAGCCTGGAAGGTTTTTGTAAGCCAAACCTGAAAAATACCAAAAAAAGGAACTCTTCCAAGTATGGACGTAGAGATTCAAATCCATTGAATCTAAGCCAGTTGCTCATGTCAAATCTCTCATCTTTTAGTCCTAAATGTCTTACTCAGCTTCACAAAAACATGACTAGGCTGTGTTTGCAACCTCTCTCAACTTTTCTTCCTCTGACTTTGGATAAGATAACCATACCAAATGTTTCAAAATGAGCAAAAATAGCTTTTTATTTATTTATTTTTTTTACAGATCAAGATTATGATTTGGGCTTGCCACACACGTCTAGTACAGGGATGGCGGAGCCAACAAAGGGAAGTCTTGGGAGTCTTTTGCCTAAATTACCAGTGGAAGGGGCTAAAACTGATAAGATGGAGGAATCTCTGACTTGTATTATCTGCCAGGACCTACTGCATGACTGTGTGAGGTAAGACTCAAATGCTCTAGGTTAGGTGCTTGAACCCTACTCTGTGGACTTGTGAGGTGCTCTGCATGTCTACTGAATGTCAATGGTGTGTCAGTTTAATTATTTTTGTTTTAGCTTGCAGCCATGTATGCACACCTTCTGTGCTGCCTGCTACTCAGGCTGGATGGAGCGTTCTTCTCTTTGCCCTACATGCCGCTGCCCTGTGGAGAGGATTCGTAAGAACCATATCCTCAACAACCTGGTGGAGGCCTACCTCATTCAGCACCCAGGTTTGCACAGATAATGATCAACTTTAATGAACCTTTAATCATGACATATTGACACTAAGTGGATGGAAATATCCTTTCATAACAGTTTTTATAGGTTTTACAGCCCAAATATTTTTGATATTTTTTGTAATGTTGACATTGTGTTCCTGTTCCACAGAAAAATGCCGCAGTGATGAGGACCTGAAGAGCATGGACAGCCGTAACAAGATCACTCAGGACATGTTGCAGCCAAAAGTTGAGCGGTCCTTCTCTGATGAGGAGGGCAGTTCAGATTACCTCTTTGAGCTCTCTGACAATGACAGTGACTCCTCAGACATCAGGTAAAAGGTTTGGTTGTTTGTCAAAAATGTACAGCACAAAATAAATATTTCTAATCATCTGTATACACTATATTTAACATTTGTTTAAAATTACATATATTGAATATCCAAAATGAAAATATTATTAAAGCATGAGATAACATTTTTGTACATAAAAGAGCATGCAAAAATAACAGTGAAAACATATATGAATATCATGATGCCAGCAGCATTGGAAACTTTCTTTTTGTTTGTTTTATTGACCAAGTCCTCCATGCGATGACTGCATTTTTTCTGTCTCCAGCCAACCTCTGGTGATGTGCAGACAATGTCCTGGCTACAGGAAGGAGGTCAGTCAGGTTCTGTTTGCTACAGGTTCAAACTATTGTGTCCGTGGTCTGCCAGTCCCACCACCGATACCTCCTCTATCCAAACCAGCAACTGAAGATAGGTCTGCCAAGCCCGCAGGGGAGCAGCCCTCAACATCCTCGGATATCACTTCAGGTGATTATTAGAGGAGTTAAACAATTAATAGCTGAAATAAATCTTTCTGCAAAGTGCAGGATACATCATTCTGTTTGGATCTTAATTCCAGTAAGCAAATGGAAATTGCAGTCTACTTTTATGAAGATCCTCTTGCCTTCCTTTCATATCATATGTGCTAGCTTCAGTCTAAATCCTTGCTCGTCTCCCTGCCTGTCTGCAGCTCCTCAGGAGTACCGCTGCCCCCCTCAGGGCGACCATCTCATCTGCACCTGCTGCCTCCAGCCGATGCCAGACAGACAGGCAGAGTTAAATAGCCCGCAGGTTATTGCTCAGCAATGTGAGTGGTTACTGAACTTGTTGCTGCAGCAGTGTAATGATTGCTGACTGAATGTGGTTGACTTAAATTCTACTGTTAGGGGAAGAAAACGCACAACTCATGAAATATGAATACAGTTATTTAATACATGCCAGTCAGTGTAGGTGCAGCTTACATTGTGCAGGCTATTCAGTACATAGACATATTTATTATACATACTTTGAGGTCTAAATCATGTAAAATCACTTGAGTGATAGTACAATTTAGTCAGCAGTTCACGTGTGGATTTATTATTATCCGTCCTGTATGTATAATGTGTTGGCAGGTACACTGTGCCAGGAACCCTTCTGTCATATGTACTGGGGCTGCCAGAGGATTGGTTGTCAAGGCTGCCTGGCTCGATTAAGTGGTATGTATCTGTTTCAGCCTCAGGGGGCTCTCCACTGTTAAACTTATTGCTGTGTAATAGGCTTCGACCAGTATGAGATTTTTTTGGCTGCCTTGATGGGGCTGAATCTAGAATAGTGTTGATCATTAGTGTGCAAAATAAATTTATGTTTGAGGCTTTTGTTTTACAACCAGCACAGAGTAGATTGATTCCACATCATGTACACATTACTAAAGGTAAATCATACCTGTGGTATTCAACTTTCAGGTACACCTTTTTTTTTTATTAATTGATAAACGGTTAGTACGAGATAAAAGCTTCATATACAGTTCAGAACATGTGACTCGATTAAATTTTAAACCCACTGGGTTTTTGTAGCTACTCAGATATTTATTTTTACTGCGTGCTGAAGGTTTTGGGGGAGAAATCCCCCGTTTTTCTTACAGAACTCAATCTGACAGACAAGTGTATGGATGGTGTGCTGAACAACAATAACTATGAGTCACAGATCCTCCAGGTAAGATGGACTGTCAAATATTTTAACAATTTTAACACTTTTGGTTTTCAGTCCTTTATTTTTACATTACAATGAATTATGTGTTCAGTCAGTTACTCAGGATGCACTGATCTGACCGAATACTAGATCAATGCCAGCAAAGATACTGACCTTTTTAGTCAGATCGGTTATCAGCCACAAAGTGACCTATCCACATTAAGTACAATTTCTTTGTAAATGCAGTTATACAATTCATTGTTTCCACTACATTCATTCACGTCACGGTAAGCTGAAAACAATCTATAGTTGTCATATTTCCTTACATATAAATGATTCCATTGAGTTCTTTGCAGTGACAGCTATAGATTTTTTTAATATTGGAAAAAGAGTTTGCTTGTATTATATCAGTACTCAGTAACAGCAGATACCTTGAGTTGAGCTATTGGAATTTGAATCAGAAAGAGCTGGATCGGTGCATCTCTTCTATTATCATGCTTGGTGGTTGATTCAAATGACATTTAAAAAACATTTACATCCATCACACAAGAAGACACATTGGATCTGTGGGTCTAACCAAACAGCATTTGCTACCATATAATACATTTATATTCCAGATTATTAAAAAGTCAGCTGTTAGGAAAGAATCTTGAAAATGCTTGAAATGCATACCTGCACCTACTGACTGTGTTTTCATCCTTTGACCAGAACTACCTGTCATCCAGAGGGAAGTCATGGAGAGATCTGCTCCAGGAGGTTGTACAAGGCTTACAGCAGGGAAAATACTGTATGACAGGTGAGCCATTAAATCACAAGCCAAGGTTAACCACTTAAAAGTATCTCTATCATGGTGCCTCACAGCAGTGTTGCATGTACAGTGTATCTACCCTAAGTCCACACTGTCATCTAAAAAGACGTAGTAGTAATGATGTGTCCTTCTTGATCCTGTGTCTGTCAGATTGTCGTATTTCTGCAAATACCATCCTGTGCTTCTCGTGCGGCCTGCGAGCATTCAAGGAGCTGGCCTACAAGTACAGACAGAACATCCCTCCATCTGAGCTGCCAGGTCAGACAGACCAACTTTTTCTTTTTTTTTTCTGGAAAAGATTAGCAGTGCAGGGGGAGGTGTGAAATAAAATATTCTCTCCTCAATCATTAAACTAATTTGTCCAGACAGCTTTTTAACCATTGCGAAATTACATAATGTGTTAATGTGTTGAAAGAAATCACAGATGCATAGAAATCCAGGTGGGATTTAAATAACAGAAAAGTCCAGCAAGTTTGCAGAAAGATGGTATGTATTTGTAGCTGCAATTATTACTGGGTTGAGTGTGAAAAATGACCCACATACTTGCTGTGGGGTTGGATTAAAAGAAATGACCAGTGCAGGTAATATAATAATAATAATATTCGCCCCACCTCCCCTACAGTAATAAATCCAGTCTGAATGGGGCTTAAGTCTTTTTTTGGACTGTTACATCCAAACGTTTGTCATCCACATGAATTAACTTAATTTCTTGTTTTCTTCTCAGCTGCTGTAACGTCTCGTCCTGACTGTTACTGGGGACGCAACTGTCGTACACAGGTTAAGGCACACCATGCAGTGTAAGTCTTTTTATATAGGAAACACCACAGGAAGTCTTATCTGGCTTCATGTAGTTGTGTGCAATTACACTTTGCAGTGGTGACAATGACACCGGGGTCGATTCCAGAAAGCAGGTTTAACAAAATCTGACCCTGAACTCTTAAGATGATAAACGCTGAGATGTGAAACTTTTGAGTTTTCAGTTCCAAAACAGATGATCAGAGTCAGTTCAGTCAACTCCAAGCATGTTTACTCTGAGTTAACCATGTACGTAGTAAATGAAAAAACCCATCATCAATGGAGCTCCAATACTATGATTCACCATGGCAACAGGTAAATATTTTTTCATTTGAATCCAATGGATTTCGAAACATTAATGCGAGAGGTACGCAGAGTGTGGAAAGAGGGTTCAAACTGAAAGTAAACGTTTTGCCGTCTGTTTGGATCTTGGCTCAGCAGCATTTAGTGACTTTATTTAAAATTTTTCAAAAATGTCAAATATTACAATCTATAACACACAGTCACTGAAATGCTGTTAAGACTATACACAGCCTAAACAAACTCACATTCAAACATGAGAGGATCTTATGTGTCTAAATCTTTTTTTTCCTTATTTAAGAGAGATTACTTGATTATGTGCACTAAATGTGCAGGAACTGTTCTAACAACCTGACACCTGTACACCGAGTCACATTGTGTGATGGATCTCCAACTAGGATTGAATCTAATATAGGCCCAAGTAGAAGTAAACCTCTCAGCAAAGCAGGCTAGTTTTAGAGTTAAATAACCACAGTGACTGAATGGAAAAGCCAGAGCTTTCTGTCATCTCAGGGTTAACAAATGCAGAACTTTTGCTGAACTCGCTCTCTGGAACACATCAACTCATGCCCTTTGTGCAACACTGTGCGCATTACTTTCAAATTTACCACTTTTCCACCCCTTACTGACATTGCAATTTTAAGAAATACTGCTGAACAACACATGGACCCACAGCATGGAAATAATGAAAAGCAAATTATTAATTTGAAATGTAATTTTATATATATATATGAAATTCTAAATGTTAATATATATTATCGTACATGCAGTCAAACTGACATATTTTATGGTTTGCATTATTGTAACAATAAGTATTTTCTGAGCCACATTTCTTATTTATTTTAAAACTTGTACTCAACAAATGTAGTGAGTTACCAGTGTACTACTTTGGACTGTTGAGCATTCAGAGTACTTTGTTGAAAAGCCACTTATATAGCATTATAATATTATAATTTTGTTGTTGTTGAGTCATAAATCTGTTGTGAATGGTTCTGGCAGACACTGTGCCGTCTTCTTGCTATTCATTCATTTTAACACTAGTTGGAGTCCTTGTATAAACTTGGATCTTGGAATTCTTCTTTCTTGGTGTTTGAAGATTTTAACAAGGTGTCTCATGTTTTGTGCTTTTACGTGCAACACTCATGTGATTTTTGTTTTTTAATTTTTGTTACAGGAAATTCAACCACATATGTGAGCAGACACGTTTCAAGAGCTGAGGGAGCAGACGGCTCATTTTTCCACCTCATTGTCAAATGTGTCAACCGAGCATCACGTGTATTGGAGAGACACAGTCTTGTTATGTTTTCTTTTGTTCATTGTAGCTAACTGCTAACTGTTAATGCCATAATCTAATGCAAAAAATACAATCACTATACATTGACAACAGTGTCTTCCCTGACGCAGGGCTGTGTGAAATAATTATATGCACAATAACATTAAAATTTAATAAAGGTTCAAGTTGCTAAAATTTAGAGCTGGGTTTGCAATCAACATCAGTCACCATTTAAATTGAGTGAATGATGGTTTTTTTACCGTGGCTCCAGCATCTGTCAAATCTATCAGTTAACCAGCCACCAACTATTGAACCAAAACAACTGCTCTGATGAAGAGCAAGTGAGGCAGTCTGTATGGATTAAGGCCATTTATTATGCTTACACATGTTGATGTGTAATGATTTATATTATTTCCTCCTGCAGCCTTTTAATGGAGGCTCAAAAAATCTGATGACCAAATACCTCAATATCAATATTGCAACGGTATTGTGGGAATGGCTATTAGTGCTTTTACAAAATATTTACACTATGAGATTTTTGATAAATCAGCATCAGTAATGTGTATATAATGACTAAGTGGGTTAAGGTAAATAATAGAACAGCTACAACAGTCTGGGTAGTTCAAAAAAATGACATCACTTTACTGTAATGCAGCCTTTAAAACCAGGAAAAGATTGCTTATGTCATATCACTATATCCAAAATCAATCAAGACAATATCTAGTCTCGTATTGATACTTTTTTATTGCTCAGCCCTACCTCCCGAATAAATGTTTTGCTACTGTGTTCCCAGGCAAAGAGCAAAAAGCCACATCAAAGCTCCCGCATATGTACAATTCATAATCCTGTGTGATATTTGTATAGGATTTTATGTCTGTGGGAAGGGGATCAGTGTGTTATAATGCTGTCAGAGGGTACAGAGCCTCTGTTGTATGCTCATCATCTCCAAGGTGAATGAAATAGTGCAGAAAGGATTCTTTCTCAGAGCTTTGTAGTAAGGGCTATGCTGTGATGAAATTTTATTCCATGTAGAGAGGAAAAAAACTAGACTGCACCCCAAACAACCAACATTAGATAAATATGCTCTGTATACGAAAATATGCCAATGTAAACACAACTGTATGTTGTGTTGTGATTGTGTTCCAATTATATGATACAATGTAGTTGACCTTGAAACTAAAAATGCATTAGAGGTTGTTTCTGTTAGATTAAAAATTAAGTTAAATAGACTTTCTGGTTCCTCAGGTACACAAAGCTGCTGTTGGTTTAATTGCAGGTTAACCATGTTGAGTGGTTAGAGAAGTGCTGTGTACATGTGAAAGTTGTTACTGAACAGTCATGTGAAACCAGATGACCTCTGATTCATCTTTATGACTATCATCACCCAAGTGTCAATAAGTCAGACCTCCCTGTCAAGCGAAAATGCAAAGCTAGTATTGATGTCCTCTGTGAATATTTGTAAAAATTTGCCTTTTTTATTTTTTATTTTTTTTAAATGTATTCAGCCTAGTTAAAACAGACGCTAGTTCAAGAGGCCTTATATATTGAATTATAGAAATGAAATAATAGTTTTATTTTGTGGAATCACTATTATTAGTGTGTTGAAAATTCTGTCGTATGTGTAGAATAGTGGAAAGAAAGTCATAGCTGGCATCCAGTAAATTTTATTAGTTTATTTTGTTTTTCATTTGATTTATTAGAATATGTACTGGATGTGTCTAAAATGTTTGCTAGATATGTTAATTCTAAGCAACTATGAGGATATTTGCACATAACTTGTCTCACACATACGGAAAGTCTACAACATTATATACTCCGGCTCATAATATCTGATTTATAAATGTATGAAGTTTCATTCCAAAAAAGGTATCCATCATCAGAAAAATGTATGTTTCCATGCTAGTATACGTGCTTAATTTTAGAGAATTAGGTGTGTTTTGGATACATACTATTAGTATTATTAGCCATAGTAAATATGAATTGTGTTTGGTAATGTAGCACTTCATAATTTCCTTTTTAGTATCGGTGGCAAAATATACAAACTTTACAGGGCTCTGCGTGAACACCAGAGTTAAATTGTGGTGTTAGCAAGGTGTTGTAGGGTTTTGTTTGTTCTTTTTTACCCTCTCAGTCATGGTGGGTCCACACTGGCATTCTTTAGCGGCTCAGTCCCTCAGCACAAGCCCAGTCGATCCCCCAACAGAGGGGCTGGGGAGGAATTGGTATTAAAGAGGCTTTGAAGGAGTGTTTTGCATTCGCCCTGGGGTGGGGTGTTGTATACTAAGACAAATATTTACTCACTCTGTGTGCAAATGTCTGGACCAAGCTGCTCTGCAGTATGGAAGAGGCAGGTTTTATTCTACCTCATCACAGCTCCCAGGAACAGGAGACTGAAGTGGCATCATATTCACGTCAGATGGGCATATGTCTCTCAATATGGGGCATGGAAGTCCTAAGTGATGCCTGTGTATGCAATGCACTATTTGAGCAATTAGTCTAGATTATAATCAACTTCTAGTTAAATCACTATAGAATAGCACTAGGCACAAGCAAAATTGTTTTTTGATAAATGTTTAGGTTTGATAAATGCTTCTTTACCCTGTATGTTGTATTAGCGATGCAGAAACTGTATTTGCAATGGATCTGATTTGTCTGTCTTAACAAATTAAAAGACTGATATAAAAATTAAAAGACTGATATAGCTGTCTGCAGAAGTTGACTTGCTATGTCAATTTCTTAGCCAAGTAAATACACTAAAGCCTTATGTATTTTTTTTGGGGGGGTTTTTTTCCCTACATTTATTAGAGGTGAAATGACTAGTGAATAATTGAACTTGAGAATTAATCAACTATTTTGATTATCACTTTTTTAAAAGTAAAAATACCAAAAACTATCATAAAACAAAGCAACATATCAGCTCATCAGCCCTATACTGTGAGGGACATTTTTCTGATGTTTTATACCACAGGATCAGCAGGTTAATATGGAAACAATCATATGATTGATTTCAATTCCTTGCTTTGCATTTGTATTTCAAGTTTTGCTTAAGACAAATTTAATTTGAGGTTTCAGCTGATTAATATTTTATGTCAGATGAAGGACACAACATGTGAATGTCAGTCTTTATTCAAACTTTACATTAATTCATGTCAACCCATTTTAAATACTATTGTGATTGCTAGTTATTTGCTAGTTATATATTTTTATATATTTTTTTCTAATAGTGTACATTAGTATATGCTTTTACATTACTTTATTTCCCTTTTATAATCCAGTCTCAGCTGTAGAAATACATATTTATACACTGCTGCAACATTGATATTAATGTATGATCTATGGTCTGTGGAATACTTTTGGGTAATAGAATAAGCTATTATCAGCCTGTGCTAAAAAAAAATAGCCACACAATGACCCTTATTAAAGAAAAAGCAGAACGTTGGCACAGGACAGCACAAAATCCACAATGAAGTGCAATGGTTGGAGTATTAACTCACTGAAAAGCATCAAACTGGTTAATGAATCTGGTTAAAAAAGTGCTCCTAAGAGTTGGGGTTTATGGAGTACTCATTCAAAAATACTTTTCTGTTCATGGTTGCAATCAGTCATTTTTTTTTAAACACATTATACCACAGCAGTCAGTGCCTTGGCATAGTAAGCAGCATATCAATCCATCTTTGTTCAAACACAACTTAATAGAAAACAGAGAATAGCCAGAGTTAGAAGAATATATTTTCCAGCAGGAAGCTACAAAATATGTAGTAATAATTTTGCAAAAGGTGAATTTAGAAATTAACAAAGAAGGTTATATATCAAACAGAGTGACACTAACAGAGTTCAGGAATGATGAGGTGGGTCCACCAGAGTCCCTGCTCTTTTCAACATCTTAAGGCTTGTCTGGTCACATCTGGTTGGTCACACTGCAGAGCACTGTTGACTGACTAAGAGAAAGCTGGCTGTCGCTGACTGTGTTTGACTCGGTCATGGTGGTAGGCAAGATGGAAGGGAGTGGACCAACCCCTCCTGACACCTGGCTCCCCCATGGCCTCCACTCTGGTCTGGCCCTCTGGTTCTGGGGGCTAAGGCTGGTGGTTATTATGGCAGGCCTCTTCCCCTCATATGTCTCTTTAACCAGTCCATTCAGCATGGCAGAGCCAGATGTCTGGTCCAGATGCTCAGCTGAGACCAGAGGCTGCCGGTCCTCCTCCTCAGAGATGGCAAACACAGGCACGCTGATGTGATCACTCTCACCAGGGAAATCACGCCTTTTTCCAGCCTGGCCACTCTCCATCTGACACTGGGTGGAGGATGAAGAGCCAGAAGTGGGCTCTGATGGGGAGCCCTGGGCAAGAGAAACCCCCAAGGCCTTCACTGGGTCTGCCGTCCCAGAGAGCAGGCCAAAGCAAGGCCCTGTGAAGCGTGAGCGCCGCAGGTTGCTGGTGGAGTTGAGACGCCGCTGCCTCTGGGCAGGCTGCGCAAGCGGGTAAGAGGCATTGCTGATGGATGAATCAGAGATGGTGCTGTGGTCTGCCTTAGCTTCCAGATGAACATCTGAGAAGACCCTCCTGCCGTCATTCCCTCTGCAGTCAGCTACCAGACTGGATGGAGCCTGGAACGATATACAGATAGGACAGTTTGTCCTCAGCAGCAGACCTTTCTTACAACAGATAATTTGACTTGTCACAGTAGGAAAATCAAAGGTGAAACTAACAATAACAATGGCTCTGTCCCAGGAAACATGTCTGCAGGTCAACATGTATGATAGCAGGAACATGTAACTTGAATCATTCAACAGAATACTGGCAATATTAATGTTATACATTACAACCGTGCTTTTCATACTCGAAAGGTGTCAACCGTTCTGCATGCTCAATAAAACACTGCTTGAATGTAAGAAGGGGTAACAAGGATCATTTAATAATTTTATGATAAAAATGTATAATTATAATGCTGATAGGGAAACAGAGCTTGAACGACTTTTGTTTTCCTTGAAGCAATGGAAAAAAATAACGGAAAATAAAGGAACAGAATAATCTGATTATTCAAATTAAGTTTTGGCTGTTTTAAGACTTTTCATTAAGTAACAATTCATCCCAACTCCAAAAACATATTTCCTTACTTTTCCCTAGTGGTATCTAGCCATGCTGTAGTTTTAGTTTTATTTACTCAGATATATCCATCTCTGAGATGTCTACTGCATCCTCAATACAATGGAAGTAAATGGAATTTTATTTGTGTTGCTCAGTCTATTAGTATCTTCTAGAAACAATGTTTTAGTTACTGTGGATAATGTTGACAGCTTGTTTTATCTGCAGAGTTAAGTACGGAAATATGTATGCAAAGCTTTAAGTCAAATAACAATACACAGCCAGACAATGCTAGATACATGATCATTTATATTGGAAGTATGAAATTATCCTAACAAACTGCTTGTTGTTCACCAAGTAGATGTCACTCTGACACTCTTTTCATCAACCTCACATGCCATAAATGGTTGTGGATGTGAAAGCACAGCAAAGGTTCTATTTCTATACTGACGCTGTCCACCAGCTTGGTGAAGGGACTGGTGGAGTTCCAGCTGCACCACTTCTTATGCAGCTGCGGCAGAGGAAGGAGGAAGTCCTGGAAGGTGCGTACGCTCCATGCTCTTGGTCTGGCACAACCGCTGCTGCCATCCTTGGCAGTAGGTGAGGTGGCGGAGTCTGGCAGAGGCCAGTCACCTGCAGGACTGGGACCGGTATCACTGTGCCGCAGAAACCTCTCCCGCTGCTAAGAAACACAGAATGCCTAAATGTAAAGATGGAAATGAGTAGCCTGGGCCTGTCTGCAGAGGGCAACAATAAATGGTTTTCTTAGAATGTCCACTTGCAAAATTATGTACTGTTGATGCCTAATAAAAAAAAGGAAATTTTATTGTTCATGTAAATGATCCCCAACAACTCAGAAGTGAAGACTGTTATATGTAAGAGTGACATGAAAATATGTTCATGTATAAATACCAAGCAAAAAGGGGTTGAAAAAATATGTGGTGGATACTTTCCCTTGTAAAACATAGCTTTAAAAACAAGAGTGGCAGCTTTGGTATCGAGAAAAGACTGGGCTCAAATAACAACAATAACACTGGATTATCTCCTTTTAAACTTTAAAAGGGATGGATAATACCATAAAGCAACAAGGAGGATGTATCTGTCCTGTTTTTAAGACAACATAGACAGATACAGTCATTGCTTCATTCAAACTGCCATCTATTCATAAATCACACCAAACACATAAGGCCCGACTGGCTGCCACTTTGCTGGTTGCACCTGCTCCGTTTCCTCCTCACATCTTAATTTCTGCCCACGGACTGTGTTGTGTACTACATTAATGGATTAACAGGAAGGAACTGTACTGATTAGCTTGGCCCGCTCAGCCACACAGCCAGCCAGCTGAGCGTGTGTGGCTCACGTACCAAACTCATTCATTATTTATTAAGTATATTAAAGCAGTCAAGTGAACAGGAGGGGCTTTGGAACAGTTTCAGACACATTTGTAGAGTTGTGTGTATGCTTACCATCAAATGACCAATTGGGGGCACGAGACCATTCTGAGCCCTCTACAAATCATCTTTGCTTGAGCAACTGGGAGAAGCTAATTGTGAATGGCAGGTTAGATGTGCGCAGGCCACGTTATCCTTCCTGATCTGTCAGCTGCTGTTAATCGGGGGCAGGTGGAGGTTTTAGGGGTTGTACCCATCAGAGGGAGAAAGAGCCCAGAATAATCCTTCTCACAGAGTCACTAACAGCTAGCTTTGTCTAGACAAGAATTAGCTTAGGGTTTAAATAATGTGTTCTTTTGGTCACCAAAGCCCCACGAACACAATGACTACTTTTAGGTTTGACACAAAGTGACAAATCAGCTAAACAACACCAATGAGTAAGAAACCTCGGTTCAAGAAGCAGGGTCTGAGGACCTCCAGGGGTGCATGAGGATTAATCCAGACTTTGCCCTGATCTCATAACTCCAACAACAGCAAGAAAGGTTTTACATAAATTGCGGTACTTTGCAACAAAAATATTATCAAATGGGGTTAATGGCTTAATGCACAACATCGTGTTTTAAGGTGTGTGGCATGAAAGTACCAAACTAACCTGGAAGTTCACCTGGAAACAACCTTGATTTGGTGTTTTTTAGTCACCATTGCCACTGACAGCCCATGCAACATTTCTCAAAGATTATTTACATGGGCGTCTGCATCAAGGACACACACAAGCAGACCACACACTGTGTGCCAAAACGTGCATGACACACACACAGACACACACACACACAATTGGAGCTGGGAATCTGGCTCTGTAGATAATACTCCATTAGCCTAGGCTGCAGAAAAGCTTGCCAGTCCTTCAAAAAAGCTGCCAGAGCTGTTTTATGCCAACTCTTATTCCAAGAGAATAGAAAAGAGAGCAGAGAAAAAAATGCCCGGTCAAACCGTTTGCTTCTTCCTCAAACCTCCTCCGCTCTTATTCTCATTTCCCATTTATGCTATTGTAGTTTTCATAGGTTTAGATGGTACCGCGCATACAGCAATAAGATGGTGTTGGTCTTAGGAACAATTCATGCAACAAGTGAAGGGATCACTCACTGAGAAGACTTGAGATTAAATACTTCACTGTTTAGCACTAAAGTTACATTTTAAAACAGGACACGTTTACTCAAAAATGTGTTATTTATAATATGTTGATAAATGTGTGCTTATTGCTTACTTTACTTGGATGAAAGTCTCTCTGTGCTCATCTCAGTAATGCACGCACAGGCATGATTTTGACATCACAGATAGTTTGGAGGCAGATTGTGGTCCAGCATGCAACTCACACAAGTGTGATGTGGAAACCTGAAACCTCCAACAAACTCATGTGGATTATGTGTGTAGTAATTAAACTTAAAAAAAATAAATAAATAAATTAGCATATACATATATTCCAACTTTTCTCATTTTCAATGAGGAAGAAGGAGTAGATATGTAGTATATGCAGTTTTTATATGTTTTAAAATATGTCTGGACGAGAGCTTTGTCAAAAATGATTTTTGATTTTTAGCGATATTGAATGTTTAGCAAATAATTATTATTTTCATTACCAATTCATCTGCTAATTATTTTCTTGATTAATTGATTTATCATCTTTTAGTCGACAAAATGTAATATAATAGAAAATAGTAAAAAATGCCCATCACAGTTTTAATAAGCCCATTGCGAAAAAAACAGCAACAACTACAATTAGAAAATGTTATAGGTATATTTTGCCTGAAAAATAAAAGAAAGAAATTGTTTTCTACGCCACACACAAATGAATTAAAGCAGGTCTTACTGTATGAGGGGAGAAGGGCAGCCTGCTTGGGCTGGGAGCGGCCGATACAATAAACACCTCATCTGCACCGAGATCAAGTTCAGTCAAACCGCTGGAGGACAGGTCCACCTCGGCATCCTGGGAAATGTCACCAACAGCACTAACTGAGGAAACAGAGAAAGAAATAATTGGCATTAAAATATACTAAGGAGGTTAAGGCCATTTTTGATCATTGCTTATACATGTACCAGTTTCAGGTTGGAACTGGTAAAGCAGTATTTGCAGTGTTGCTCTAGTGATAATATGTGTAAAGTTTTTATCATTGAAATTGAATTTATTTAATTTGAAATACATTTCATTTATTTAAATGTTGAACTGCAATTTAAATGGTTCAGTGAAACAACATACGGAGTAGGCTAATCTCAACTCCTTCACTGTTTAAACTCTGTGTTTTGGTGTAAACTCCTGCCACCGTGCCTGGAGCACACAGTGAGGGGGACTATACTCCCCTGTTGTTCAAACTACTCCCAGGCAGCTTTGTGGGTTAAATGCCACAACCCACAAATCTCTCAGCCTGGGTTCATTCCTACTGAGAGAGCGAGAGAAGCCTTTGGATTGTTCCAGGATCAAGCCTGTGTGCTGCTTCGAAACTAATGCAATGTTCCTTTCCATTGAAATCTTTACATACCAACCCAGGCTCCTCATACACATATATACATTTAACATATATATAATAAGTGATTCAACCTATAGCCAGTTTATGAAAGTGCTTATATATTCTGCTTGAAGTTGTTGGCTAAATTGCTCACACAGTTTGAATGACTGCACTAAAACTTTATCAGATTATTTCTTTGCCAGAAAATAAATTAATGGCAGATTTATATTCCTGAAGGTATTATTATCATTCTTGAAATGGTTGTGGTCAAAAGTCTACACACGTGTTGTAAATATAAATCAAAATGAATGACATCCACAATAATGTGCAATTGGTGGGTTTGGGGATTCTGCAATGCCTCTTGGTGCATTCCTTGTCATACAGTACATCTTGGACGTTTGCACGAGAGAATATAGATGAATCAAGTTCAGTAACAGTGCTGAGAAATGACCATTGATACCTTTAATTGTTATGCTTTAAGTTAAGATCAATGTTAGCAATACGATATATCAGTCTGTGTGTGTATGTATGTATGTATGTACGTGAAGATTTGTGCGTAGACGCAGGTGTGTGTCTCTCTCACCTGTGTGTGGCGAGCTGTCATTGTTGTTGTCCTGCTCTGTGGGTGCTATCAGGTTGGTCTGATTCTCAGCTATCAGCTGCAGCTCGCTGACTTCAGCCCCGGTGTTCTGGACTCCTTCTGGCACCTGCAGCACAACATGCAGAGAATCAAGCGCCAATACCCGACAGTAAGCAGTGCTTTGTTTGCAATGGAGGTGCACAGAGCCACTGTTTGCAAATTAATATGGAACTGACATCAGTCCATCCATTATATATACTTGTTTATCCCTTGCAGGGTCAAAAGTCAAGATATCAAAATGGTATAAAAGTAACATCCTACTATAATATTTTATTTAAGTATGCAGATACAAAATATACTGACATCATATATATATATTTCCTTGTGGTAAAACTAACATGACAAGGCTTTTATTTAATCATTTTATTCTATGCACTCTTATTTTTAGTGTAAAGTGTATTTTATTTCAATGTGTATATATGTATATACATTTGCTCAGGTGACTGAATTAGACAAATATAAGAGATAATTCCACCAGTTTTTTTTAGGCGTAGGCTTTATTTTGCCTTAAACTTTTCTCACTCAGTGTGTGTGCTCGGATGTTTTTAACATCCAGTAAAGCTCTGTAGTGCAATCAGTATGGCAGCACACCTTTCTGAGGTTCCTATCATTAATATGAGAGTATTATAGATATCAAAGTGAAGATACTGAATAACAGCAAGCTACCAGTTTCTGCAATCTTAATTATATGTCATAAATCTATGATGCAATTTACTCCAAGAAATATTTCAAACTATTCTCTCTGTATCATGTTCAGGTAGATCAACCTTTGCTTCAAACCTGTGTGACCTGATATGAACCTGAGGTGGTAAGGCTCTGTGCTAAAGCACTGGACAGTGTTGGCTTCACCAGCAAAGAATATTAAATGTCCAGTGATCCCAGGTAAATCCTTGTCTTGAAAGGAATGTCTGACTGATAAATAAAGCAATAAAGAAAAGAAGCCAGGAAGGGGAGGAGAGAGTGAGTGACATATCGACAAAGAGGGAAAGATATGGGAAGAAAGAATATACAGTCACGTTTGTACCTCAGAGTTGCTGGATGCACAGGAGCTGTCTCTTTTTGGACACAGTTTGGGTCTGGAAAATATAAAGCACCACAGCAATTCAGTTTATAATTACAGACATATCTGAAAACCAGCTTTTATGAATGTCCTCTATTTTTACCACTCTTGGCAGTGTTTTTTCAAGTATAAAATACCTCTGGTGTTCAGTTTGACCAGAAATGTAAAAAATCAACACGATCTCAATACAACTGTACTGAAAAAAGAGCTTTCTGACATAGTAACCACCTTACTCAATACTAATAGCTCCAACATACCCGTGGCCATTTCTCCCTCAATAGTTGCTTTCTTGTGGTGTTGGACGATGGAATAAGATGCACCACTGTCTTGCATTTACATAAATGCCTCCAGCTGTTCACATAGTGGTTGTTACTGAGCTAGCATTGGATATCCAACACGCTTACTACACTATGGCTACTCATCATGTCACTGTAGCTGCTGGACGTAGGGAGAGTGATACACATTTGCTTTCCACTGGCCAAATACAGTTTTCATTTGATTCCACCAGCACTTTGTTGGCTGTTGATAATAGATTGTTTTACAACTGTGGAAATCTGTATTTTCCTTAAAATCTGATATTAGTACCTGCTTGTCCATGCTTTTGTCTTGTTCTTATCTCCATATAAGCCAATGAAGCATGCAGAAATACTTGAACAAATACCCACTTATTAGAAATTACTCTTACAGCTGAATGAGTCCATGTAGCTATCGGTCAACTGAGGGCAACCCCTGCTGTGATTCTCATCCACCTTTGGCTGTCCTTAGGAGTTAATCTCACTGCTGCTTCAAACTTGCAAGATCTTGCCTAGATCGCCAGGCTAGTTGTTTTCCCATGATTTCTGTGAACTCATTTAAATTAATAGGGAACAACTAAAGAAGAAAAAAAAACAGCTACTAAGGCTTGACGTTTCATGGTAATGCATTTCCTGGCTTCTGAATGACTTGGGTTGTTGTTCTTGCTAATTACACTTTCATTTTATTGAACACGTGTTTCCAGTTTCCCTGTCATTAATAGTGAGAACCTGTGGAGTTACTGCATCTGACAGATGAGTTGGAGACACTGAACTGCATTTGAAATGAACACAAATCATATAGCTGTGTACTAATACCGATACAAATCTAAACTTACTGGATTCTGAATCCATCTAAATAAGTAGGGTAAAACAGTCATCTTGTCAGAACGGATAGTATTACAAACCTCCAAACTTATCCAGTCTGCTTGTGTTCATTGTCCCCTGGGATGGACAAGCTTTTAAATTACACCTTTTGATTGTCTGACAATGCTAGCGGTGGCTCACACATTGAGTTTTACTTCTCCTTGTTGTCCCTTTTTTCTCCATTTCCCCGCCCATTCACTTTCATGCAGCCTCTGTGTTTTTGTGTGCTGGAATCGATGCCAGGTGCTGTACCTTGAATGCCCTGCTGTCTATGTTGAGAATGCTCCACATCAAGGAAGCCGCACAGTTGCAGCCAAACCCAACTAATCACCAAGGGTCACCACATCAGGGAATGAGGCTTCCAGCTGAGTCAACATAACAAAGTGGTGACTGTATATGTGTGTGTGTGTGTGTGTGTGTGCGCATTCACGGTCAGAATAGCCCATTTTCATTCATGTGAGAAATCAAAGATAAGACTTGTGAAATTTCTCAGGAGAATGTTTACCGTGAACTAAATTCGGGTTTGTTTTAAAAACATAGAAACAACAAAACAAGAAAATGAAGGTTTTATCTCCAAACCAGATACTACAATGTATTTACAGTGGTGTAAAAAAAGTGTTTGCCCCCTTTCTAATTATCATATTTAAATGTTTCAGATCAAACAAATTTAATGATTAGTCAAAGATAAGATGCAGCTTAAATGAAGATTTTTATTATTAAGGGAAAACAAAATCCAAACCTACATGGCCCTGTGTGAAAAAGTGTTTGCCCCCTAAACCTAATAACTGGTTGGGCCCTTAGCAGCAACAACTGCAATCAAGCGTTTCCGATAACTTGCAGTGAGCCTTTTACAGCACTGTGGAGGAATTTTGGCTCATCCATTCATCTTTGCAGAATTGTTGTAATTCAGCCACATTGGACGGTTTGAGCATGAACCACCTTTTTAAAGGTCATGCCACAGCATCTCACAGCATTTTGTTTTTCTTCAGCCATTCAGAGGTGGACTTGCTGGTGTATTTTAGATCACTGTCCTGCTGCTGCAGAACCCAAGATCACTTCAGTTTGAGGTCATGAACAGACGGCCGGACATTCATCTTCAATTTTTTAGTAGACAGAATTCATGGTTTCATTTATCACAGCAAGTCTTCCAGGTCCCGAAGCAGCAAAATAGCCCCAGACCATCACACCACAACCATATTTTACTGTTGTATGTTTTTTTTTTTAAATGCACTGTTACTCTAATGCCAGATGTTAATGGACACACACGTTCCAGAAATTTCAATTTTTTTTTATCAGTCCACAGAGTATGTTTGAGTCCTGGGGGATCATCAAGATGTTTTCTGACAAAATAGAGATGAGCCTTAATGTTCTTTTTGCTCAGCAGTGGTTTTCATCTTGATCTCTGCCATGCTGGCTGTTTTTTAACCGTCTCTTTCTTATGATGGAGTCATGAACCTTAACAGAGGCAGGTGAGGCCTGCAGTTCTTTGGATGTTGTTGTGGGGTCTTTTGTGACGTCTTGGATGAGTCGTCGCTGTGTCTTGGGTAATTTTGGTCATCCAGTTACTCCTGGGAAGGTTCACCGCTGTTCCATTTTTTCACCATTTGTGGATAACGGCTCTCACTGTGGTTCACTGGAGTCCTAAAGCTTTAGTGATGGCTTTATAACCTTTTCCAGACTGATCTTAATTCCTTTCTTTCACATTTGCTCCTGAATTTCTTTGGATCTTGGCATGATGTATAGCTCTTGAGGATCTTTTGGTCTACTTCACTTTGTCAGGCAGGTCCTGTTTAAGTAATTTCTTGACTGAGAACAGGTGTAGCAGTAATAATGCCTGGGTCTAGCTAGAGAATAAACCACAGTAATGTTTTAACAGGAGGGGGGCAAACACTTTTTCACACAGAGCCATGTAGGTTTGGATTTTGTTTTCCCTTAATAATAAAAATCTTTATTTAAAAATTGTATTAATTTAATTTATAAATGTCTACATTCGATCAATGAAAATGGATCCTTTTGACATTAAATGACTAAGTGACTATGAAACTAGCATCCATGAATTAATCCAGAGACTTTACAGTATTATTGCAATGCATGGCCAATAGTCAAAATAGTCAAAAGTCAAAATATCTGATGGTTGAAACACTTTGTTTAACAGTCACTTTACTGTCCCTATTATATTTGTCTGTATTGATTTTCTTTGCGTTTCTAAAGAATGTTATTCTACTTTGTTACCTGAAAATGATGCAGAGGGCACTTGCAAGTATCATAGCGAAGAAGGCAGCTCCACTCACAGCAGCCAGCAGAGAGTCTACCTTGCTGGGTGTAGGAGCAAAGGCATGGCGGTCCGTCCCTGGCTCGGTCAGATTGTGGTAGTGGAAAAGGAGAGCAAAGCCACGGCCCCAGTGGGTGGTGGTAATGAGCTCCATGATGACCTCCACCATCTCCTGGCTGGAGCCGAAAACCAGCTGGCTGCTGGGAGGCCGGTTGGACCCACAGAACCTGGAGGAGAAGGTAATGAGGTCTGAGATATAGAGGACATCGTGGGGGCAAGCATCAAGCACCGACTGCTGGGTTTCAGGGCTCACAGCCGGAGTGTCAGTGGAGTGTGGCAAGGCAAATGTGGTATCTTCCATAACCACGCTTGGGATAGAGCTGGGTTCGAGGTCTACCCTAAGGCGAGATGAGGAGGCAGTGTTGATGGCCCTCTCTTCAGGATGCACTGCCCCAGGTAGGAGAAGGAGAGAGGAGGAAGTTGGTGATGTTATGCCAGAGGCGGCATCTGCGGATCTTTTGGCAGAATTTGAGACTTTGGCAATCTCCATCTTTGTGGACTGTTCCTGGACCACCACTTGCTTCACCTCACCATCTTTGGGGGACTGCTGAGTCTTTGTGACAACCCCAGCACTCTGAGGCATAGGATTTTTATCTGCTGATGAAATTTCATCAGCCACTAAGCTGCCAGGCATGAAAGTCACCTCTTCGTCTGCCTCTTCCTCTTCAAAATTAGAGATGGCAGAGTATTGTGCAGCGGAGTCATGGCTTTCAAACACGTCAAAGTCAAATATTTCTAGAATAAGCTGGTAATCAACAGGCACAAAGAACTGCCAAACACAGTGTGTCCCAGAGGAGTAGTTGTAGGGGAAGCCAGGGGACAGAATCAGGCCTTGGACATCCACCACATCCACCTTGGCACCACAGTCAAAATATACCTGCAATATAAATTACATTAGGTTAGTTGTGTCATAAGTCTAAATCTGCTTTTATCACAGATAACTTTCCCTATGACCAAGAAAATTAGGCACTTAATGACACCCCTTCTCAGAGTAACAGTTCAACAGGGAGAACACAGCAAGAGCATGGCCAAAGTAAGGCCTGAGATTCCCACTGGTGCCACTCATACTGGCAAGTTTGCCATGTCAAAAAGGTACAAACAACCAAGGTACCTTTCAGCAAATAACACGCCGCTTGAAGTCTGATTGCTCACTGACATAAACCAGCTTGAAACTGAACTATTCAACCCTGCAGTCCTGCTTTTATATCAAAGCCCATGTTTCTCCTGTATTGGCTGCCTGGATACCCCTGGGGAGGGTATTTCTTCAAACATGCTGGCTGTAATTCTTCCCAGGTGTGTGGGGATGTAGGGGGACCTGGGCCCTAAGTAGAGGCAGATGTGTGGTTGGGCTAGGGAGCTGAGGACCAGACCTTTGCAGGAGGCCTGTGTGTTTATGAGCTTTCCTGTTGGCCTCAGTACTGGACTGTGGGAATGACCCAGACTGGCAGACCCCCATGCCAGACAGGTAACACCAATACCCGCAGGCGACGCTTGTACTTTGGAAAGGGCTAAAAGCATAAGAGATAACTTTGAGAATGCAGTTTGGGATGGGAGGGGAGACAGAGGGCAACAGGGTCCCAAGACAAGCTAACGTATATGGAGCCAGACAGGCACTTTGATTGCTCTATGGACCACCTTTCTTTTATCAAAAGGCATTCAGTCCAGCCATCATATTTTAAGTAGTAAAATCATGTAATTTTAAATCATGACTGGAAAAATCAACCATGCTGTATAGTAAAGACCAAATAGGCAACAGGTCCAAAGCTCAACTCATCCTCTCTCAAACTCTTTAAATTACATGACGATCACACGATTACCAATTCTAGCCTTTAAATTTTTAGTTTAGCCCCATCTGTGACCTCAGCACTCAATGATTCAGCTACATAGCGCAGCCCTAAACCATGACCATGGCCTATGTGATGTTTGTGGCTGACCTAAAATGCCTGTGCGTGAAACAGATTAACCGGCTTACTACAGTGCAAGCCATAGTTTCCTAATTAAATTTACAAACAGTAGTACTGTTGTCAAAGATATTGACCTGTTTGTGGCATGTGAATAACATTAAATGTAAATGTAATGTTTTCTCACTCATCTTAATATTTTTTCTGATGAAAACTTAAATTAAAGTTCTTTATCTTGATTTATGATTCACTGTTCCTTCATTGACATCTGGAGGCAACTGCAAATTAGAGCATGACATGCTACACTTGCACTTACTAGAAATTAATATGCTACAACAAAGAATTACACGGATGACATTTGAACGGGCCAAATGGCATTCCTGCTGAGGTTAGAGAGAGTAAGCAGATTTGGGGTTTGCAATGTTTGCAGCGAGGTTACACAATGATGGACCACTTCACAATATAGGGACATGACAGAGGGAAGGACAGCATGTCCCTCTTTAGAGCTAAAAAAAAGAATAACTATAGCTGAGAGAAAAAGTCCTAATGTTGCTCCTCACCTTCTATTCTTAAAGATTCGCCCTATTTCTATCTGGATAAATATGCTTGTCTATAAATTAATAGTCTCTTAAATGATGTAAAGTCCTACATCTGATGAAAGAGAACAGTGTCGTGTACAGAGACTGTGTCACCTCTCCCACCAGGACGAGGTGGTCGGGAGGTACCCACTGGGATATGCATGCTAGACTACACATGAAAGGGCTCCAAAGTGCCACAATGTCGAATGGAAATGGGACATTCTTATAATGCCAAACATCTCAGTTCTGTTACATCACAGGCCGCTCCACTGGCAGGCCGCTAATTATTCAAGGATGCCTTTTCTCATGGCAAAACAATGGGCTGCAGTGCCGTTTTGGTGAACCACTCCATGATGGGGAGGGCAGATAATATTTTAATGAAGTGATGGTAATAAGTACAAGGCAAGCTGAAAGTTTACATAAGAGCCGGCTGGTCATTGCGCCCCAGTTGTGCCACTGACAGCGGCTTCCCTGGACAGAAGTAGATCAACTGTAATTGATCAACGTAATTGTCTCAAATGACTTCAGTTAAACATCAGAACAGCCGCTGTCATAACTGAGAGGCCCCTAACAAATAGTATTGTTCTATCATTTACATTTTGCGTCAGTATGTCTTTTAACTTTTATATCCTGTTAAATTATCCGTTGTAGAGTTTATTTGTATAGTACCAGAACCAGAGTGATAGTTTCTTTTTTATTATGCATTATTATGTCGTTTTTTATTATAATTATTTAAAACTAAAATATTTTAACAAGATTTTTTTTTCTATTAGAGGCTGCATTCTATGTAAATGTGGGATATGTGGACAGAAAAAAGGTTGAGAAATAAACAAAAAGGAGGCCAAAAAAAGGTGAATAAGCCAAAAAAACAAAAAAAAAACAAAACCCAAAACAATCACTTGTCGGTACTCTGATTTGACAAAAACAGCAGTCTGTATTCTGACCTAACTGTTCATTGTAACGGGGATGTTTTTAAACCACCCAGGCTGACGACACTACTGTGAAAACTCTGCAACACGAGCTGACTTCTGCTGAAGAACTGTTAACACACACAAACACACGCGCACACACACACACACACACTCTCATGCCTCTCATGCACAAACAGCCCTGGACTGGCCCATAAACAGGCAGGCGGGCCCCTCAAAAGGGGGCAGGAATCCTTACCAGCCCTGTTTACTGGAGGAGAAAAGTGACACTGCTTCACAGGCTAGTGCTTGGGTAGCAGCAGTCCAGACAGGATGCATTATAAATCACGCTCAATTTCTCAAATCAGGACTGATACCAACACATTACATCTTTCTTTGTAGCCTGCACTGAATTTATTTTCATTTATCTGTAATTAATGAAGTAGTTTGTCAGAGTTTGCTATTTCGTATCAGCAAGATGCCCTGTTTTGTGCAACTCCCTACAAATACACTGATAAATTTCTCCAAGCAGTGACAGAGAAGAAGCTCATCGAGGTCATCTATCACAACTGTGGAAAGCGCTGATACTCGAGCCCAGGATTTATCACATATCTCCCCTGTGATGTCAATGCCTCTCCTGGTGGGCTCATGTCACTGGCTGCACGTTCAACCCAGGGCAAGTTTACAAACAACTAGTGTGGCGGCCTGATTAAGCCCAGGCATTTCTGGGGTCGCCCTCGCTGGCCACTGGAGCGCTGTCTCAGCACATTTTCATCACTGTGTGCATCATGAGTGACGTATGAAAGGCCTCTTTGAGCTCAAGCATGTATGATGGACATTTTATTTACAGGGCCAGTATGGGACGGTCCCTACATGGGAAAGTTAAGATATGTGACCTGGTGGGTGAGAAGACAGAAGGCAGACGTAGGGTCTCTCTTTCATGTGTGTGTTGTGTAAAACTTTTAAAATATCTCCGGTAGAAAGGGTTAAAGCGAGCCTGTGGATCCCTGTGGTGAATCATGACCTTATCTCCACAGTGGTTTAACCAGTTTAGAGAAATCATTTCCAGATTTTGGAATGCAATCCGGCAAATGAATCTATGATAATTAGTCTGTTGTAACACCTCAGTGAGAAGCCAAATCCTGTAGGGCTGCACTGTACTGACACAGTTATCAATCACAGTCTAAATGGCCTTTCTGGTGATAACCTCATCCAATGAAAGCAACCACAACCTCGGTTTTTTTTTTGAGGTTACAAATGAAGTTTGTTTTCTGTTGTTCAACCCACTGCGGCTGCAACACAAACAGCACAACTTCCACTGACACACGGTGATATGTTTATCTGTTGACAGGCTGTGTATATCTGTTGTCGGATGATTCGTGGGAGGTATAAACTCACTGGGGTCCTACAACTAAATTCAATTAGAGATGAATGCCCCCCTCTTTTTTGCAAATAAAACTTTGTGAAAGACAGAACAGAGCAACAAAACAAAGATCAAATTCACTCTTGCTTGTCCACAGTGCTGAATTGTGGACTGACAAGATTTGGATGCCTCCCATATTTAGCTGAGGGGGACAGAATAAATTCCAAGCTTGTTTATGCTGTTCCAAAAATCAACTTAATACAAAAGGGGAGCGGAGGACAAAGCCATCATTTACCGTGCCCCCTCAGGCAGATAATTGCAAAGATAGTGAGCACCCTATGCACACAGGAACTAAAGCTGGAGACGCTGACAATTCAGTATACCAAGGGCTTTTGTTGTCTAGTTCTAGGAATTGTGCTGCCGAACTTGCTATTCTCCATCAGCGGAAGAGGACGACTCTTGACAGGTAGAAGCCACAGACTTTTCCTGGATGACAGTGTGGTCTTAATGATGTCCTAGTGGAGATCTGTGTAATGAGTAAATCCTTTTATGTTATGACACCAGCCACAGGATAACATGGGGACACCGCACTGCATCTCACAAAAATCAAAAACATAAGAATATGGCATCAGAAGTAGAGTCCTTCCCCTAACAGAGATCGCTGTGCCCTCAAAGGGACATGGTGATCAAATCCCATTTAATAAAGAAATGCTCTAGAGACATTACACTTCCTCTACTCAAGAGCAAGTACCCAGTACTGCCCCTATCGAGGTAAATATCACAGTTGCAGGCGGCTGACAACGTTCATCAACAAGTCCTGTCATCCAATAGTCACATGTGTAGTCATTCTTATAGTGCAGGTATTCATATAAACCAAATTATGGAAGCACACACCAGGTAGATACATGCAACAACTTTAAAACCTCAAAAAAAACAAAAACCCACACACCTCTGTGAGTATCACTAACATGAAGCTAAAACATGCCCAACATGAATGACAGACATAAACATCAGCATAGCAACCTCTGATTTGTTTGTGTTTCTACTCATCAGAGACAAACTTTTGATCATGAACTCCTTTCGGGTCTCAGAGGCAAAGTTTGGGAATTCACCTCAATGAGTATGAAAGTACTACAACATAAGGTTAACATGCTCTCAATGTGGTTCTCATTTCAGCAGTTTGGACTTTGCTGCATGCTTTTCCCTGTGAAGTGCAGCACCATCAAAACATCCCTTTGAAAATCCCAAAGGACATAATGTGCCACAGAGTTAGGCAATTGTTTAATATAAAAAAAACAACAACACTTTCATAAGTTTGCCGTGTAAGGCAAAGGTGTGCCAGAGTAGCAAGCATGGTGTGTTATGGTTAGGCTGCATGTTTGTCTATATTATACTGTTTGTCATTGTGACACATGGGCTATTTTTCAAAAATAAAACTGCGAAACTGAATTTGAACCTTGTTCCTTTTTAAAGAGAAACTTTTTAAGTTAATTTACACTGGTTTATAGGTCACATTAGGATCTCTTTATACGATATACTGTAGTTTGTTGACAGACAACTTTCGCATGTTCAGAAGCAGCGTAAGCCTGCGCTTTTAAAGAGGTAAAGTTACGTCCTGGTCAGTCTGAAATCAAACAGAAGGTGAAGGCGAAACTCCATTAAGAAATGTAGGTTAAATTTGTTTTGCCAAAGCTTACAGGCGAACATGTCCACACTGTAATACCGAGGTAAAACAGGGTGGTCTTTTGATAAACTCGGCATAAATGTTATCTAACAAAAAACATAACTGTGCAAAAAGTTTTTTTTTTTAAATTGGTTCATATATTACGTGCAGCCTTGTGCTACTGCCCCCACGGTGCACTATATTTCAGTAGTACACATTTGTGACATAAACAGACGAAGCGGATTATATTTCAAATGTAGTTAAAGCAAGAGCTTTTTTTGTGTATCAACCGTGTGCCGAATTGAAAGGTGTTACCTGTTGTTTCTTAAGACAACCTGCCTTAACTTCATTGAGGTCAGTTGTTTTGCCGAGAAGCAAACAATTGCTAATTGTCACGATTCATGAACGGAGTTCGTGGCTTCAAGTGAGCACGGCGCTCAGCAGGGCTTGTGAGATAAAGCTTAATTATTTTTTGCCGTAAATAAATGTTAACTTACTTTCTGTGCAACGCATCCCATCACGAAGAGTAGATACGTTGTCATGAAAACATTTGTCCCAAGCGACGTAACACAACTCATTTTCCTGTGATTGTTCCTTTTTAATGCGACGCACAGTGAACCGTATCCCGCTCCTCGTCTTCCCTCTCATTCACCTGAAGTATCGGGAGCGCGCTTCCATCGTTCATGGGCGAACTTGAACACAGGACCAGACCCCTAACTAACTCTCCTATTCTTCAAATTATAATAATACTTTACTATATAAAAACCTATTTTAAAATCTCCTGTACATAATTGTAATAATCTTCGTGTATGTTCTACTTGGTTTATAATAATCATGACCCATGAGATATTTTACCAGCTTTATATTCTTTCCTTGAAAACATTGAATAGTTTCCTAAATGTTGGGACTTTTAACCATAGTTTTTAAATCTATAGATCCTGTTCCTCATGCATTCAAATATACATTCGTTGTGTTTTAATAAGTTTTAGGAAGTCATTTGCTTGTATATTCTGACGACCACTATGGATTGAACTATAAATGCTGTTTTATTTTATATTTAATATCACTAATACAGTAGGGTCTATGTCTAATTGTATTCAGTATAATCTAAATGAATGGATGACTACCTATGCAGTTTAATGAAAGAAGAAATTATAATTGTATATTCAGCTACTTTTGTACAGGGTGAAGCAATGTAAAATATAAAGAAATATATTCATAGTTAGTTAGATAATATACTTAATAATTCACAAAGACTTATTAAAACTAATTCACTACTTCAACCACCCTCATTCAATTTCTCAAGCTATTATGTCATGGACCACTCCAAATATAATTTAACCTATTGACAAAAGTTCAAAATTAGTAGGTTGTTAAAAAACGCAATTCATTTAACACAGAACATCGATATGAAAACTAGTGTTACAGAAGGAAAATTAATGGCAACACAGAATGAAACATTCATAGCTATATGTCAAATCTTTATATTAATATATTTCATATTACATACTACTTTGAGAAAAATGAAAAACACTTATGTGAAGATCATAGATATACTGCCCATTTACAGTACCTAGTTACTGATGTCTACCACAGGGTTATTCTTGATATCACCACTGGATGGCGCCAAAGTAAGACATTTTGAAAGCCTACACATATACAGTAGTATATGGGTCATTCACATAATGGCTTTTTTTTTTTTTTTTTTTTTTTTTTTAAATAAATAAATACACCTTTTTGTTAAAGGTGTTGTTAAAGGTGTTGGTTTTCACCTTTCGCCTCATAGTGTAGGATTACAATTTCTGATAGATTATATATATATATATATATATATATATATATTTATATTTATATGTCGCCCCCCAGGCTGGCCATTAACTCTCCACAGGTTTGTATTTTAATTCTGTGCAGGGCAATATTAGATGAATCTATCAGAAATTGTAATCCTACACTATGAGGCGAAAGGTGAAACCAACACCTTTAACAAAAAGGTGTATTTATTTATTTAAAAAAAAAAAAAAAAAAAAAAAAGCCATTATGTGAATGACCCATATACTACTGTATATGTGTAGGCTTTCAAAATGTCTTACTTTGTCTTATATATATATATATATAAGGCTAATGCAATTATAAGAGTTTAACTCAAATCCTTTAGGATCCCAGTATAATGTCATTACATTGATGACATATTGGTGCACATAAAATGGCATTTGCAGGTTGTAATGGTACTTCTGGGTGGCATCACTCACAGCTGCAGTTTCGCTGCCACAGCTGAGAAGTCGGGTTCAGGTGTTTGACCACTACAATAATAAATCTATATAATACATATAGTACTATATATATATACTATATAATATATATAATACTATATAATACATACATGTATTTACCGGGATTTACACTGTAGTAGTGTCCGTTCCATATTATAGGTCGTGTAATACGTTTTTTATTTGCATACGCATTTGTTATAGCACTATCTTAGAGCAATAAAATAATGAATGTTTGAATGCCCTGAGTGTACGCAGCAGACGCTCGGTTGCCTGTCAGGCGTTACCGGTTCCCTTAGATGGGTGTATTGTTTGCACCCACTGTTTCCAGTCGGACAGTTAAAGGGACGGAAACCAAACAGCCACGTAGTAAAAGGCGAAGCTTGCAAAAAGGTGAGGGTTTATTGTCTTTTTGTGACATTTTCCGAATCTATCATTTTATAGTTAACACACAGTTTGTAACGTATTTGAGCGACGGGATGTTATTTGAAAATATTTAAAATTCACACCACATAGGCGCTGGCTGTTGCTAACGAGTTAGCAAATATAGCTTGACAAGTCCCGTCGTAAACACGACGTATGTCACATTTATCATTAGCCGTTAGAGTTAAATAAACACATCGGACTCATTAGAGCAACATAGCAGCGTATATATTTATGTTTATCAGTGACGCAGTTGTTTTCTAATGCCGTCTAAACTGTTGATTGTAGCTAGACGTTGGTAAACGTTGCTGAAAAGCGGCTAGCACACTAACCAAGCTAATGTAACATATAATGGAAGGTTGTCATCATCAACGTTAATAGCACACAGTGACTTGATCCTATTTGAAACATGTTGGTGCATGTTGGTATATTTGAATAATAGTAACGTATTGAGCCACACTGACATCTGTAAATAAAAAAAAATCGACCTTAGTGCCAGACTTTAAAACCTATAATGCAATTCAGACACAGTTTGTAAGCTTGACTTATATTTTTCTGAATCTTTCTTACTCCGTAGTGAAGTCTGCAAACGCATAACTGAGTCAGCAACTTCTTCTCTCACAGTAAAACTGATAAAACTGATGTATACCACAGTCTTGAAAGACTGACAGCTGAAAGGCTTGGGTGATGAGGGTTATGTCTCAAATAAAAAACAAATATTTATTTCAATCCTGCCTGCACTCTAGCCTATAAAGAGGGCGTGAAACTGTCACTTTTATCCTGTCAGATTCGTCCACAGAGTTTTACTACATACAAGTAAAGGAATTTAGTGTAACTTGCTTGTAAATGTATATTTAACGCAACACAATCTACTTAACTGCCAAGCCAGCTTGTTAGCCTTTGACTTAGCTCCTCTTATGGTTAATTAAAGGAGGCTGTGTTGTTACATAACATTATTATCACTGGTGAGGAGCTACAGCTTCTTCTGTAATGTATATTGATCTTCATAATATGCCATATTCTAAAAACAAGAGCCAAGATGATGTTAAACTCAACATTTTCTCATTTGTGTTTGTGTTCAGAAGCGTTCCTGAACATTGACATGATCCCAGCTCATAAACCTCCTAGGAAGATGGTGTTGTGAGGACTTCTTTCTAAGAGGGCACCAGCAGTACCATCTATTCACTTTCTTAAGGGAAATGGACATTAATAATTCTGAAGACACTAAAATGGAGGTTAATGCTGATCAAGAGTGCATCGTTTTAAAATCCAAAGAGGGTGAAGCTCATACTGTGGAAAGTGAAACACAAGGGAAGCAACAAGGGCTTGAGAATACTCAAAATACTAACTGGGGTCTTCATAATGGTGAGTACTGCTTTCTTGATATGATATCACATGACACACACACACTACCTTTTAGTGGTAAAACAAACCAAATGACAATCATGAAGTGGTAGTGATGTGATACTGGAAGTAAAAATTAATTTAATTGACACGTCTTGAAAAAAATGAATTTTGAAGTAATATTACACTATGCAATGCCTGTAGATGCCTGGTCCTAATTGAAAAAAACAACATCATTTGTCAGCCTAATCAAAATTAAAAGGACTCAAATCATTTGGTTGTCCGTCAGGAAGTTTGTTACATATTAGATTTTACATGTTTCAAAAAAAGGCAAATGTGCTTGATTAGGTAATATTACACGGCTCTGTTGAAAGTATTACTTTATTTTGTACTTGTACTATATTTCGGCACTACAGGTGTGTTATCAATATTTCTTTCCACCCTGTGAATACATGATGGTAGATGCTGACTGTTGTGTGCTTGCTGCTCAGTGGGAATTGACTGCGGTGACCTCCATATGGAGAGACATAGCCTATAAATCATTTTGTTTTTAATATATTCCTATTAGAATGGCCCTCCTCATGTTGTGATATGCTTGTTTCCAACTCTGCAAAGATATTTCTCCTTTATCTTACACTGAGGCCTTCTCCTGCTCCATGCTACACAGCTCTTTGAACTGGTGTGTTAAATAGCTGAGCTGAATTCTTAGCCATCATCACTGGGCAAATATGCTTATATTTGACATAGTGCTTAAGCTTTATGAGAAGAAGGTGACTGAAATAATATTTTTGATTGTATACTTTCAAAGATTTAGGCACACATAGGAGACATATTTAAAAAAATAAAGGTCAAAATCACTGCACAGATATCCGGACTGGCGACATCACAGGGTTAGTCAGCATTGTTTTTTCACTTAAGCTATTGTAGTTTGCCAAAGTTGTCCAGCCAGTTTTCCAACATAATCACCTTCACTTCGCAGTCTAGCTCACAATACCTGGTCATGACTTAATTGTCACATTCCTCTGGGCTTTTCTTCACCCTTTTTCTCAGGTCCTGTCAGCTCAGATGTGATGCCAAATGGAGACGGACTGGCAGAGGGATTAGGTGGTGCGGAAGACACCCATATGAATGGTTCCAGCTCCCCTGTGAACTCCCAGACCCAAGAGCCCTCCCCAGGTGTGGCTGCTTATCCACCCATGATGCTAGAGAAGTCTGTGGGGGCTAGTGCTGAGGTCACGGTTCACAAGGGTGACGCATTGCAGTCGCTCAGACTAAGTATGCCTATGCAGGAGACTGAATTGTGTAAGCATAAACTTATGTTAAGTTGAGTGGCCCTGCTACACCCGCTTGCATTTAACCTCATTTTGCTTTTTTTGGATCATGTACACATCCTTTTTAACTCTCTTGTCTGTGAGTTCTCTAAACAAATGGATTCAGTGGAAATTTGCTCAAGTTGTTACCTAACTGTTTTACTGCAACTCCCATAGGCATTGGTGGACTTGCTGTGGGTGCTTTATTTGGATCAGTGTTTGGACTAATGGCTGTGTTTTGGAACTAATCCCTCTGTGATGTTATCTTTTCTTATTTTATTGTCAGTCACCGTTACCTTGTTCATAATGATGAAGTGTAATCATTTCAAGCTTTTTCCTATGTGATCTGTCACAAACTGTTTATTTTATTTGGCTTTACATTATGACTCCCACATAAAATATATATTTGTAGCACCACATGAAGAATCCTAAAGTATAACGCTCTGGATGTCACATTTATGTTATGTTATTCATTCAAAATATTACAATACTGTTAATACTGCATATCCATTGCATTAATAACTAAAGTCAAGTTTTTCAAATGAACTGACCATACACATAGAAACAATCGTATGGCTTGCTGCACACTTAATTAATTACCATGATAGAAACGTTTTGATATGGCTGGTTTGTTAGTCTGCTCTACCAGTCACATTCAGTTATCATTTGAAGGATGTATGTAGATATGTAGTAAAATGATATACTAACATGTGCTATACCGTTAGAGCTGCCACGATTAATCAATTCGTAGATTGACTGAAAAATGATTGCCAACTATTTTCATAATTGATTAATCATTTTGAGTCCCAAATTCTCTGATTCCAGATTCTTAATATGATTATTTTCTGTTTTTAAAGTCTTCTATGATAGCAAAATAAATATCTTTGGGTTGTGGACTATAGGTCATGGCAAAACAAGATATGTTTCACAATTTTCTGACATTTTATAGACTAAACAACTACGGTAATCGATTAATTGAGAAAATAATCAATAGATTAATTAATAATGAAAATAATCGTTAGTGGCAGTCATCTGTGGTAGCTGATTTAAGTTTGTGACTTAAAGATCACTGTGGTTTGTACAAAAAGCTTCCCCTGGAAGTCCAGGGATTATTAAAAGCAACTCCAATTTGAATAATTTGTTTATCGGAGGACAGGTTTCCAGGTAGCTTTACTCCCTACTGTATACCACAAGGATCATACAAGTCTTTGCACTCTTATTATAGTCATATCTTTTTTTGGGGGGGTGGAGGGTTATTCCTCTTTTTGGCTTAATGTACTTTTTTCTGTAGCCAACCAGAAGCCATCATTGGAGATGGAGAATGAGGAGAAGATTCGCCTGGAGGCTCGTCGGCGCCTGGAGGAGCAACTCAAACAGTACAGAGTACAGAGACATAAGGAGAGGGTGAGTGAATGGAGTCAGCCAGTTTAAGGACAGCACTTTGTCATAAATTTAAATACACGCAGGTTAGCCTGCTACAGTATTATTATCACGTTTCCCCAGACACCTTTATCACCATTTCAGCCACTGTTGCATTCCCCTTTTTCACCCACAAAAAACATAAAAAGTAATGAACATATATGGAAGAAATTCGGACAAACATAGCATCTAGCTGAAAATCAGTTGATTTTCGGTAATTATTTGAGTGTAAAATCCCATTACACAGCTGTCTATTTTGATGTGTAACTACCTTGTAGCGTTCAACTTTTATGCTTGTGGGAAGACTTGCACTCAGCTCTAGTCTCCTGCTAAACCTGCTGTTTTCTTGCAAAATATAAACAAGACAGCATAAAATCTTGAAGAATTGTTCAGCATATGTGATGCTTCTGAGTGGCCTAAATTTGTGTTTGGTATTGTCAGGATAACAGTACCTTTGGGTTTTTTTTCTTTCTGTCTGCCTCCAGTCTCACTGCAGCACCCCCAAAAACAGGCCGTTCAGTACCCTGGATCCAGAGTTAATGCTGCATCCTGAGGGTCTGCCCAGGGCCAACACTCTCGCCATGACCAAGGAGTATTCCTTCTTGAGGACCAGTGTCCCCCGTGGTCCCAAACTGGGTAGCTTGGGAATTCCACCTTCCAAGGAGAGGAAGTCCAGATCACCCCGCCCGAGCAAGATCCACTCCTTGGCTGACTATAAGTCTCCTGAGAATGACAGTGGAGGTGGGGGAGAAGGTGGAATAAAGAAAGCAGACAACACCATGGGTTCCCTCCAGTCCACTATTAGCTCAGTGTCTACTCTGTCTGAGGTCAGTGTGACGTCAGAGTACAGCCCTTCACTCCAGGTTGGAGACAATGTCTTTGAAATTGACGGCAGTGAATCAGGAACAAGGCCAGGGAATGATGGCAATGACAGTGACAGCTCATCTTACAGCAGCGTGTCTACCAGGGGAACATACGGAATGCTCTCCGCCGTAGTGGACAGGCAGCAGGGGCCCTACTCGGTGGAAGGGAGAGAGATAGCCCCTGAGGCCATGGGTCAGTTCCCCTCCCTGCAGGCGGTGCTTCAGGCAGCCAGTGAAGAGCATCATCTCATGGAGCTGGAGCAGGAGAGAGAGGGCACAGCTGAGCCTAGCAGCCGCAGGGACAGTTTCTCCAGCAGGTATTGGTCAACATCACATAGGGATAGATGAAATAATTAACCTACAAATGTTTGGTGTTTTGAATATTAACTTACCTAATGCAGTTTATTAATTATGTAAATTGTTAGTGAATGTAATCACTTGTTTTGTTTACTTTTCTTTCAGTGTTTCTTTGGAGAGTTCTGTGATGGGCCATGATGAAATGCTCCAAGTGCTGAAAGAGAAAATGAGACTGGAGGGACAGCTGGAGTCCTTGTCATCTGAGGCCAATCAGGTTATCTAACATTGATTTCTATAATCATAATTTTTGTTCCTATTGCATCAAGTAACCTATACATACTCATAGATAGAATTGACTTGAAATATCATTGAGTCCAAACTGTAATATATCATATACCATTTGTAAATACCATTACTGATACTACCAAGACACCACCTCATTTACTACAGCCAAAATGATCAGGCTAAGCTGGATGGTTGTTAAATTACATGGACAGGTAACCTATATTAGGACACACTGGAATCATTGAGAGTATTAGGCCATATGTGCTGACCAGTCTTTCTTGTATTCCAGGCTCTCAAGGAGAAGACAGAACTTCAGGCCCAGCTTGCCTCAGTGAATGCTCAGCTGCAGGCTAAGAATGTGGAGGCTCAGGTTAGCCTGGAGAAGCAGAGCAACCTTAGTACAGAGGTTGGTACACTGCGGCGGAACTGCAGCCAGCTGGAGAAGGCTATGGTGGAGCTCCAGGGCAGTCTGGAGAGCAAGAATGCCAGTCTGGCTTCTTTGAGCAATGACCTAAAGGTGGCTGAAGACCAATACAACAGACTGATGGGAAAGGTGGAGGAGATGCAAAACACTGTAACATCAAAGGACAATACTGGTGAGAGACGGAGACCCAGAGCTGTGTGTACCAATAGTTAGCATCTCTAATGGTGCTTTGAGATAATGATCCAACAATGATGGTGTTAGGGTAACTCTGACTGCATTAAATGAGATGTTTTGATATTACGTTTTGCAGTTCAGGAGTTGCGTCAGCAGATGGGTGGTCTCCAGAGCCAGCTTCAACAGGTGCAGCTGGAGCGCGGCACCCTGCAGAGCCGACTGAAGACCTCCCAGGCTGAGATTGACTCGCTCCAGCAGCTTAGACAATGGTACCAGCAGCAGCTTGCCCTGGCCCAGGAGGCAAGAGTACGGCTGCAAAGTGAAATGGCTAACATGCAGGTATGAATGATGCTGATACGGCTGATTTTATTGTCAAGACAACAGACAGGAGATGTTGGCTCACATGACACTTTTGTTGTTTTTGTCTTTCACAGGCTGGACAGATGACCCAGATTGGTGTCCTGGAACATCTGAAGCTGGAGAATGTGACACTGTCACACCAACTCACTGAGACCCAACACCGCTCTATCAAAGAAAAGGAGCGTATTGCTGTTCAGCTGCAGAGCATTGAGGTATATTCCCTAACATCCCTTTCTGAATTTGCCATTGACAGTTTTTACTGTAAAGTCTATACATCCGTCCAGGGGGCAGATGGTAGCTGAGGATAACTATTGATTTAAGGACCTTAAATAAAACCATACAAAACCTTTCTAAAATTATTACTTTTAATGTTGTGCATGAAATATTTTGTTAGATGTAGGTGTGTTTTTCAGTTGTATTTCTAAATCAACATATTTCTTAACCTTCAACTGTCTTTGATGTAGGCTGACATGCTGACCCAAGAAGCTGCTTACAAGCAGATCCAGGATGCCAAGACCATGGTGGAAGACGACCTGCAGCATAAACTAGAAGAGTATGAGGAAGAACGAGAACACTTAATAAAACTTGCAAACACTGCCAGCACCCTGGAAAGGGAACTAGAACAGGTATTCATAATTATATGTATAACCTCATTTGCTGTGCTGATGAATTTCAAGTTGTATTTTTAATTCACAAATTAGTGAAAAAAAATAAAAATAATGTAAGCAAAAGGATGGTCATTGTTGACAATAAAAAGAAAAGTGAGTGAATTAGATGATTTTACATTTGACTCATTCTAGGGCAGTTGAGTTTGTTTTTCTTGTATGGTGGTAAAATGATTGTCATGTTCTGCTCTGAACTGCCTTCAACGTTCTGTCTTTCTTAGATGCAGTTGACCCTTTCCCAGAAAGACATGCAGCTGCAGTCACTCCAGAAAGAACATCTGGAGCTGATGCGCCAGCTGACCACCACTCAGGAGAACCTGCACACCAAAGAGCAGTCCATCAACCAACTAGAGGCTCGCTACCTGGAACTGGAGGCCCAGCTGGCTGAGCTGCAGACAGAGAGCAGTGCCAAGGACGACAACATCCAGTACCTCCAGAATGAAAAGATTGTTCTGGAGGTAGCGTTGCAGGCAGCCCGGGCAGACAAGAGCCAACTTGATGAGGATGCTGAACGGCTTGGCGAGGATGTTCTGGTGGCCTCAAATGTCTTGGATCAGTTAAGACAGGAAGTCCAGGTCAAAGCCAATCAGGTACGAGACCAATGGCGGGAGTGATTTGTATAGTGGAAAGGAAATATTTACAGTTGCAAAGAGGAATAACCACAGTCATGATAAAAAGGTCACTACAAATATTGACATTATTTTCAGGGTGCCTTCTCATCACTATGTTGAGAAGCTAGTGAATAATGAAGGGCTTTTGCTTTGTTATAGATTGAAACTCTACAACAAGAAAATAGCTCTCTGAAAAAACAAGCTCAGAAATTGAAGGAGCAGTTCCTACAACAAAAGGTAAGACCTCTCTCTTAAGCTTGCCTTTACTCTGCAGTAGTTTGTAAGATAGAGTGTACTACAAAATTATTATGATGATTATAGGTGAAGTGAGAAAAATCTCCCGCGTAAGTAATTGTCACTAATAGATAAATGCGTAGTTAAGTTTAAATGAAGATATTACCTACAACTCTGGAGAAATGCAATGTGTGTCACTGTATAAGACATTTTCATTGTTTTAAAAATTGATCAGAAATTTACATTTTAGTAGTAGACGCGACAGAGAAGTGTACACTTTGCATACACAAATACACTTGTCAGAGTCTCCCAGATGGCTCAGGCTAAAGCTGTTGTGGGAGGATGTATTGTAGAGCCAGATGGCTGTCAACTGAAGATGAAGCCCAAAGTGCTGGGTGACACGCCTCAGTATATTGAGCAATAATGGATGCTGCTCAGTTTTCAGTGACAAGCTGTCATAAAAAAAGTGAAGTTAATTGACAGAATGACAGAAATGTCCCCTCTATTTTATTTCCTTCAGTTTTTTTGGACCCTGTGTAGACTCAGATGTTAACATTCATCATTGCTGATTGTATTTGGCCTGCTCTATGCAATCCATGACATTTAAATAACCTGACCTGACCAGCACCGTTCTGTAATGTCATTGCCTTTGTTCTCCTGTCATTTTCTGTCAGCTCTGGTATCGAATAAAGGTATAGTGTTCTTGTGTGGGCTCAAATTCAGCTTATTAAAAGCAAAAAAGTAAAGGCTTGCAGTGTTTTAAGAAGTATATGAGGAGAATATGTCCCTTTTTAGAAACAAACAAAAGGCTGTTTGGGGAACTGAAGCCTATGCAACTCTATATTCATTCATGTTTTTCTTTAGTGAAATATATCTCATTCAAGCCTAGAGATGATGTAGTGTAGGATTCAAATGTTGCAGCCCTCTCTCCTGCAGTGTATCTTCAGTATGTTGTGAAATATCATTTTGTTTACTGTCTCAGCTGAGACAAATATAAAGGACACTGCTCTTGTAAAGGAAAAATGACCTACCTTATTAGTGTTTCATGATACATATTGGCTAGAAGATACCATGTGAATGACTTTACAGGTGATGGTGGAAGCCTACCGCCGGGATGCCAGCTCCAAAGACCAGTTGATCAGCGAGCTCAAATCCACCAAGAAGCGTCTGTTGATGGAGGTGAAGGACCTGAAGCAGGAAGTGCTGGGTGTTCAGGGAGAGAAGCAGAAGGCAGAGCTGGAGCAGGCCCGGCTGCAGAAGGAGGTGGTGAGAGTCCAGGAGCAGATGAGCAACATGGAAGCCCATCTGCAAGCTATTCAGACAGAAAGAGATCAGCTTGAAACCCAGATCCAGGTAGTTATAACAGCTTAAATATTGTCAAATTAATATTTTGGACGAAGTATAAATATATAAGTATAAGTAAATAGTTGACTGTTTTTTGACTGTTTGTTGTAATGTGTAATATTTGGTTTTCTTCCTACCTCAGTCTCTACAGTTTGATCACAGCCAGCTTACAGCAGTGACAGAAGAGAATGAGAGTCTGAGGAAACAGGTGGAGAAAATGGAGTTAGAAGCCAAAAAGTGAGTCATGTGCTCCATTGAAATTTGTGGACCTTGAATGATGCCCACACTAATGACTTGGACCATGATGTGCCCATGAAGTGCTATTTATAAATAAAAATATGGGGCATAGCTTATACAATTCCTGAGTCAGTACGCGTGGTTACATTTACTTCTCTCTGGCTCTCTGAGTTTTTTATATAACGTAAAATCATTACAATTTCCATGGACTTTTTAAACATAATTTCTTATTTGCTTGAAACAGTGCCATCTCAGAGCAGAAGGTACGCATGAAGCGGCTGGGGACAGATTTGACCAGTGCTCAGAAGGAAATGAAGGCCAAACACAAGGCCTATGAAAATGCTGTGAGCATCCTGAGTAGGAGGCTCCAAGAGGCCCTGGCTGACAAGGAAACAGCTGAGGCAGAGCTGGTCAAACTCAAAGCCCAGGTGTCAAACGGTGGAAACAGCCAGGCCTTACAGGTATACACATAGCTGAAGTTTCAAATTTACTTTCTCTAGTGTAAAATTTGGTAACATGGACATATATGTTGAAGAGTTTCAGGCAATTAGCATCATAAAGGGCTTTAGTCTAAAGGTTTCACTGCATAATATCAGGATTTGTTAGTCTTGGAACTGAAAAAGTCCCTAATTGAAGTAAAGGAGTACTTGTATGAAGTTAGCTATTTAAGCTATTCAATTTTTTTTCATTGTGAATGATTCTGGATAATTGCACCTGTTGAGTAAATAAAACATAGTGAAACACACTGTGGTTTTATTTGTTTCCCAGGAGAAGATTGTGGCTCTGCAGGCTGAGCTACAGGCCGTGACCAACAGCAAAACTATGCTAGAGAAGGAGCTGCAGGAAGTAATTACTCTCACCTCCACAGAGTTAGAGGAGTACCAGGAGAAGGTCTTGGAGCTGGAGGATGAGGTATGACATCCTATATTTTTGATGGCAAAGTATTTTTATACTTCTGCACTCATTCTGTTCATGTATGTTATTTTTTACACAGCTTCAAGAGTCACGATGCTTCAAGAAGCGGATCAGAAAATTAGAAGATGCCAACAAGAAGCTTGCACTTGAGCTAGAACATGAAAAAGGGAAATTGACTGGATTGGCACAGTCCCACAATACACTGCGGGAACATGCCAACATTTTGGAATCTGCCTTAGCAAAGAGAGAGGCAGATCTTGTCCAGCTTAATTTACAGGTGGACAATTAGTTTGCATCTTATAATGATAGCACATTCTGTTCGAAAAATATGCACATTTACATTGAAGTGATTTTCTTCAGGTTCAAGCTGTTTTGAAGCGCAAAGAAGAGGAGGACCAGCAAATGAAGCAGGTGGTTCAAACTCTACAGCTTGCCTTGGAAAAGGAGAAAACCAAAGTAAAGGACCTGAAAGAACAGGTAGGAGGAACAGGAGTTCTCAGCTCAGCATCGGGGTGGCGTATTCTCCTTCTCTTAATATTAAAATCCTAAAACTGTGCAGAAATTTCATTTTGCCCTCCAAAGGATTCCAACCAGTGTGTGATCTGAATATATTTGAATATTAATTTTGAGAAAGCTTCTTGAGAATGTAAAAGTCAAATTGTTACATGCATACTTTATACTCTATATGTAACAGCATTTGTCTTTTTGTCACCATTCTTGGATGAAAAGCATTTGGCCCTGCTGGGGTTTTTTTGGTTGTAAAGATGTGATGTGTCCTTCAGGTGGCAGCAGCAAAGGCTGAAGCAGCCCACAATAGACGACACTACAGGGCGGCCATGCTGGAGCTGTCAGAGATCAAGAAAGACCTGCAGGCCAAAGAGGACCTAGTCAAAGCTCTGCAGAGTGAAGCCCACAAACTCCAGTATGTGCATTGACCGAATGAGTGATATAGAGATTTATCTTATACATTTGTTGCATAAGTAGTAGTAGCTATATATCATTCCACTCATTCATCATTGAATATGACATACTCTGCAGGGCTCATGATGAGGAGCATGCTCAGGAGGTTTCCAGGTTCCAAGAGGAGCTGGCTGAGGCACATTTTCAACTCCAGATCCTGCAGAAACAACTAGACGAGGAACTTTCGAAGCAGCCACTCACCAACCAAGAGGTGAGAATTTAAGCCAGGGTTAAACTGAAATATTTGGTTGATAATGACTTTTATTTAAATATTTTAACAATGAGAAATCATTGTCATTTGTCTCATTTGATCAATTATTTTACTGTTGTCCTGGGTTTCAAGGAGGTATTTTAGGGTTCTGGTTGCTGTTTCAGATGTTTTTAGAACCACAAATAAAACCTCAAAATACAATTCTATGTGAAACATTTTTGTTTTGTGATGATGATGATGATAATATATGATGATGTCCTAATACCTACTCTGGCCAGTCACTTGTTACTGTCTGAAGTCTAACATGGACTGCTTTCTCAGGTTGAGGACCTGAAGTGGGAGGTGGAGCAGAGGCAGAGGGAGATTGAGGCTCAGAAGCAGCAGGTAGAGATGATGGAGCAGTGCCACCACAGAGAGCTGGACAACCTACAGGTGGCTCTACAGGCAAGTAATTGTTTGATTGTAAAATATGGATGCAGAGAGATCAAAATGTTGCTAGATTTAAGAATGCACAAATTTACATTTACTGAAGCGTGTTATTGCCAGATTATGCCAAAGAGATGGAGGATGAAGTGAGCACTGCAGTTATTTCTGTGCCGTATTTATGTGATGACCAGTAACTGTCCCTTTTTAAAAAAAGGTTTTATAACTACAAAAACATTTCTCTCTGCCTCAGAACATCAAGGTGGAGCTGGAGTCAGTACAGGAGGAGCTAAGCGGCACCAGGAAGGACAAATTTATGCTGCAAGCCAAAGTGGGTGAGCTGAGGAACAGCATGAAGACGGTCCTGCTGCAGAACCAGCAACTCAAACAGGACCTCAAACAGAGTCGTCTAAGGAAGGTAAGGCAACTTTTCATAACTTGTCAATGAAAGTTATTGTGATCTGTGATGGTCTAAGAGCACAGTGCTGCCTACGACATGCTTTACCTAAAATAAGTTCTCTTTCACATCAAACATCCAAAGATATGAGTGGAAAGTAGTAGTTCTTGCAACTGCATTTATAACTTAACATAATTTTTTTTTACTCAAACGTAGCTTAACTATGTCATGTGATGTGTTACTTCAGTAAAAATTATTTCTGGGACCACTACAGAAAATTGCAGATAAACATTTAATATCCAGGAATTCACATTATAGACAATACCACTGACTATCCTTATAACAAATTGGCCACAATTTTGCACATTGACCATGCACGGTCCAGCCATATACTAGTTTTTGACCTAGTCTTGTTTATCAGCAGCACAACATTATAAATTAAGTAGCTTAAAAATAGTATTGAAATATTCTAAGCATTTCACATTGGTAACAGTGACTACTGATTACTATGTTGTTACTCAGCTGGGTGTACCCATTCATTTCTATGAGTAATGCTTACAAAGCCAGCACCTTCACTTTAGAGAGATTTAAAGGCCAGTGTTGAACATTTAATACCAAATAAGAAATGCCTGCTGAAGATAAATGACTAAATATATGCCTGTAATGATGGTGTTGTTGGAACAGCAACGCATGGAGTTGAAAAGTGAGGGGAACCCATCCAACCCAGTGACGCCAGTAAAGATCCCAGACTGCCCAGTTCCTGCCTCCCTACTGGATGAGTTGCTGAAACCATCAACTTCTGTTAACAAGGAGCCCCTCAACAACCTGCACAACTGTCTACGGCAGCTCAAGTAAGATTCTCTCATGTTCTAAAAACACTTGGTTAACATTGCCTACAGTACATGGAGCTTTTTGTCCTGTATTGTTGAGCAGCCATCCAAATGGCAGACCACACATTATCTATTGTAATGTTTGTTTGTTTGTTTGTTTATCAGGGAGGAGATGGATAGCCTCCAAAAGCAGATGGAGGAACACACAGTAACGGTGCATGAGTCAATGAGCTCATGGACAAACACAGAGGAGGAGCTGGCTCAACTGGGGCTCCAAAACAGCATCTCCAAATCCGCAACGCCACTAAACAATATGGTGGCGGAAAATAACAATGAAGCAGAACAGCAGCAATCCTAACAGAAGAACTTTTCTCAGGCCAATAGAGGGAGAGTGGAGTTTTATCCACAAAGGCACTTTTTAGCCCCTTATTCTTCCCTTTCTCTTTTCTTAACAATTGCTGCCAACATTTGGCATTCTCCCATCAGCACAGAAGTGCTTTCGCAGAGTAATACTTTATATACCATAGCTTTATTCTATCCTCCTTATTTGATGGTTGTTTATATTTTTGTTATGCTGTTGTCACATTTATTTATTTGGATTTGAGGAAATTGCAACTTCTCAGCAGACATCCTCTCCAAGAGGATCCCCCATATTTTATACCATAGATACAAATATGGTCTAGTTGCTAACCTTCTGTTTGGCCAGTTTCCACTGTTGAGGTTGGCAATTACTAAAAGGTATTTAGTCATCATTGTCCTTGTGATATTAAATCAATGGCTTTGATACTGCCTAATGATGGCTGACATTTTAAAGTGTTTTGGTGACAGAAACATCTGAGTCTGCCACCACACCGGCAATGAACTGTTCTTCCATTTCTTTGTACCTGTGTATGAGTGAAGTTGCTCATCTATGATTTAACTGACGTGGTTACACATAGACGTGTAAGCAGTTGGGGATGAAACATCATCGCTCCTTTTCATGAAATTTAAATTCATGCACACTTGTCAGCTTTTTGTAATGCCTCTTGTTAAAATGCAGTGTTTCTTACATTCGTTGTAACCATATCACCATGGGTTCTTAAACTCTAAAAAACATTAATCTCAGTTATGTATGGAAGTGTTCTGTCTAGCATGGACTGCAGTAATTCGTACGCAAAAAAAGGCCTTAAGCAGTCTTTAATATGTTGTAAAAAAAAAAAAAAAAACTACGTTGGTTTGAATAAGCATAATGCATAATTCTGCTGAGGATGGGTGCAAGATGTTACATATGTGTGCAAATCCATACTGAAAGGTGGTTTTACTGTAAAATATTTGGGTCACATCAACTGACATTGCACACTAGATGATCAAACCTTAACTGACCAAGAGAGCAAGTTGTACGGTAATGCAGATATGTTACTACTTCTAACAGCAAATAAATGTATTTTCTTTAGTTACATTTGGTACATTTGACTACCCCTGTATCAGATGTTAAAACATGTTAAATGGCTGATTCCAGAGTTTAATATATAAATACTATTCCTTTTTATGTATGATTGTAAATTCATCAGAATTGTTAATAGTGTAAAATGCAAGATATCAAATGCAAACCACAAATATAAGCAGATGATAAATGATACAGCTTAACAAAAAATCAGTGTATTGAGGACTTTGGATGGCACAGAAACCTTCTGCATGTGACTGTGCTACAGGGTGGTCCTCAATCTCATGCTTAAAAAACTTTTTTTTTTTTTTTTTTTAAACACCATTGTATGCTTATGTATTTCCAAAGGGACAATAAATATTTTGAGGGGAATGCTTACTAAGGATAAATACAACAAATACATTGATCTGCTGTGCTCTGAACAAATATTTTGGACTGTATCTCCACTGTAACGCTAGGTATACTATGTACCATAATAACATTTGCTGGGGCACCTGAGCTCTATGCATACATTTTGCTGTATTCACTATTTTCAGACTGGAATTCATTCATTCCTATGTTGAAATATTTGTGTTGGGAGATGTGATTGTATTTATCATAAAATTGCACTATTCCCCTGTCATTGCAGCTTGTGTTTATTCAGTGCAATAATAATAATAACTTTTATATATATATATAGCACATTAACAGTGTTACAAACTGCTTCACAATTAATGCAAAGTAATACAAGAACCCCAAACCTACTTTATTAATATTTTACAACTTAAAAGAGTAGGACCATACATAGATTTGTTCCTTCGATCAACGTATACTTTTAACTTCTTTCTTTTTTTCATTAATTTTGATGGGATTGAGGCTGTGTCTTCAATTTTAACTTGTCTTGTAGCCGATTCCAACGTGTTTACGTCGTTATTTCATTCAGGCACTATGTTAGACGGAAGCGGGCCATTCCGGTCTGCATTTTGAAACCGTCGCGGTGAGAAAACGAACACCTAGCAACAGTAGCCGGGTGGAGAGGAGGAGGTGGGCATGGTACAATTAATATGACAAATATTTTAGCTAGCCTTTATTTTATTGGCTGTTACTGTTACGTTTATATGTACAGTAAGAAATCAAACTGTTAAATGTTTTCTTGTGGCACGTATTGCTAACTGGCTGCTTGAGTAATTTCCTTCTTATCTTGCTAGGTGGCTAATGTTAGCATGCCTGTCAAACTCAGTTTCCTACAATGTATCATGTAACTAACAGTTAGCTAACATTAGATATAACCACTTTGCCTTTCTTTAATTCTACCTTTGGCAGTCTTTATATGTAACTGATATTTGCTTCAGCTGTTGTATGAATACTTTGTAGACTTAACAGTTGTTACATGCTTGTCCAAGTTGGCCCTGCAAAATGGGCTTGTGCCAATATAAGTCATTTTTGTGTGGTGATTTTTAAAACAACTTATTCCTAACCAAGTCGTCATTTTCAGTTAAAGTTCAGTTAAAAAATAATTCCGAGAGGTTTTGTTGACTAGAAATACCACAGCGGGCGGTTTCTAGGTTATCGTTTCCTTGGATTAGTCACGTCTGCTACTGGACAGCATGATGCTACATTCACGGCTTTAGGAAAGTACGAAATTAACATGTATACTCAAAAAACTATTCCAAGTCACAATTGTGTGTATTTGTATGGTTTTCTGGGGACAGTCATTTAGATACTGTGCAGAACAATAATTAATAATTAATCATCATTACAAGGCACAGCAACTTTTAGATGTAGTAGAACAAAGTGTTTTCTGTGATTGTGGTATCTTTCATCAATAAATGGTATGGTAAAGTATTGATTGTAATTTTCTTAAATGAAAACTAGGCGTATTACTTATGAGCCACAATGACCAGCGAGTCATCTTTAGTGATGTTTTACAAGCATGTTACATTTACCGAAAAATAATTACTGCAATAATACAAAATAATGACGTAATGTATAACATAATCGGCGATCATCTTCAGAACGTGATGTGTGGTCTTTTGAAATGATCACACATTATTTCTCTGCTGTAAAAGATTTTTTTTTTTTAAACTTATTTTGTAAAATTTTATTTCTGCGTAACATTACCTTAATTTAAATTTTTCGCCCAAATTCCAAAACTTCCCACGGGTATGGAACGCAGCATGTGCCCTCCCTTAAAACAGAGCATGCGTAGAACATCTTGTAAACAATGAGACTATTCCAGACCGTATCCAGCGTTGTGTCTATCCAACAGTTTTATCTGTGCAAAACTAACTACGATTCCATATAGCTCCGCGTACATTAAATAAAAATGTTTCTTGGTGAGTATAGGGACGCATTTGTTACTAGATGTCACCACATACACTTTGATTTTTATCGGCATCATCACCACGAAGACGTATCAAATTTGTTACGTTACAACAAGAAAACCCACCTCGAATGACATACTTTGGGCGTGACAGCATGCGAATGAACCGAGTAATGATATTATAATTTATCACGTTTTTCTGTATCTTTGTCATCGTTATTATTGCAGCCACGGTTGTGCGCATTACTCCGTGTTAGACTAGATTTTCACCAAAGCTGTTTCCCCGGCTGCTAAAGCTAACTTGTTGGTTAGCAAGCGAGCTAGCAGAGGCTAGATTTCCATTTATGTGGTTGTTTTCAGCTAAGGTGTAATGGGCTACAGTAACATCTATTGCTCTACCCACGACTTATATTTAAAATATATAGCTGATCGTCACACACATAAGATATGTGATAGAGCTGTGCAACCTACATGGAGATGCTTTGCACTGAAGTTCAAGGGTTTACTTTTTGGTCTGTATTGTATTTTACAACGTGACTGTTTGTTGGGTCATGAAAAGGGTAAATGTCATTTGATATCACCGTGTCCATCACTAGACTGTTTAGTCATAATAGATTGCAGTTTGTTTATTTATTGATTTTAGAATGTATTTAGTTTCCTGCTCCAGATAACAACATTAGTTTTTGGAGTCATAGTCATTCTATAATTCACCCTAAATGATACCAAACTAAATGTGTTCATATAGTATAAATTAATGTAATACAACCACAATGTGGTGTATTTGTGAGTAATGGTAGCAAGTTGTCTAAATTATATTTACTATAGTCTACAGAGAACTGGAATTTTTAATTAGTAGAAGAAAGAAACCTGACTTAGTAACTCTTGAAGTATTGACTGATCATTATATTTAGTTCATTAACAACTGCTGGTCATATATGCATATTGCATGAAGCATATTCTGACATGTTTTAGGGAGCTGAAGCATGGATGCGGTTCTGAGCAGGCTGAGGGGGCTAAGTGCCGATGAACTGCGCGAGGAGTTTGCCCGGGCAGATCTAAAGTGCGGCCCTATCACAGCTACCACCCGAGCTATCTTTGAGAGGAAGCTGGCCCGAGTGCTCATCGGACCCGAGAGCAGTGCCACTGAATCGGGCAATAGTTTGTCTACAGGCGTCTCAGCCAGTGCAGCTTCTGTTGCCGAACATGCCAAACCTGTGTCGTGTGCCACCTCAGCAGTTGCACCCACTGTTGCATGTAGCAGCAGCCCTGCTGAAGCTGCCAGCGAAGAGTTGGACTTTGGCTATGGTATGGGTCTCAACCCTCCAGAGGAAGAGGAGATCTCAGTAAAGACATCCTCAAACAGCTCTGCTGTTGGTAACAACTCTCAGTCCAAAACGGAAACTCCTTTGAAGACAGCACAAGTGTCCCCTACATTGTATTATGGAGTATGTCCACTGTGGGAAGATGTGTTGGCTAGAAATGGTAAGTGGAGAGAATAAGTTTACTTTCTTTTGTGTCATACAGCTTTCAGTGTTGAGAGGTAACAGAAAGTTACATCAAAGATTCTCTGTCAGGTGTTCTTGAAATTAGGGAACTACTACTAAAGTTTAGATACATGTAGAAAAAATACTTTTAAGTGATGACTACACATACATAGTGCATATGTTTGTTCTTGTAAATCCAGCATAATTTCACACACTTTGATTTTGATGCGTTTAAGAGAGATGTAAGGTTTAGTAGTTTTGTAAGTGCACAATAGTGAACATCGAACTGAACATTAACATTCAGCAAAGTAGTTGTTAAAATGTAAAAAATAGGGAAGATGCATTTATTAGTAAATAGACCAAAATTCGCTGTAACAGATAATCCTGTTGCTTGTTTGTTAATTCATGATATCTACTGTGTTGTCCAGTTTCTATATTTGTTTAGGAGTACTTGCTGTTGCAGTCTGACATCAACATTTGTTAGCGATGTGGATGAACATTTTTCCTATTTCTTTTGTTGTAAGACGCAGGCCAGTAGCGCAGCTTGACTTCTCTGGGATAGAGTATTGATCTAAATTAATCTTGAGCTACTCCAAAAATCAATGCTGTTAATGTTAATCTGTCAGGGCAGGCTTTTGTTGCAACTGCAAAAGCATCAGCAATTTGTGGACCCTCATCAGAAAATGATATTACAAGCTGAGTAGACACAAATGAAAAGCATGTATTAATACAGAAATCAGACTCTCATCATGTAAAACAATTCAAAATGTAAAAAAAATCTGATTCTGAGTGTGTTTGACTGTAGAGAAAGCACATGTATATACAGACAAGAAAGATGTCCTTCAAGCAGTAAAGATGATGAAGGGAGCTCGCTTCAAACCTTTCCCAAACCGTGAGGATGCTGAGAAGTTTGCCAAGGGGATCTGTGACTATTTCCCTTCTCCAAACAAATCTACACCCTGTGCATCTCCTGTCAAGCCAGGCCTGGTCATTAGTAAAGGTAAGTATATAAGTGTGTGTGAAGCTGTTCTGAAAAACAGAGCCGTAATCAATACCCTCTGCTGTATGTATATATTTATACAGTGGGATCCAAAAGTCTGAGACTACTAGTTAGAACATGTGTTTAGTCGTGTGCGTGCGTGTGTGTGTGTGTGTGTGTCTGCCTGCAGCTAATCTTGCATATTACTGGACCCATAAGCCTAATAATTTTTGTGCACATTTAAGTAGTTCTTGCAAAGCTTTGAGATGTGTTTGTGGTCATTGACCTGCTACAGTGGGAATCCTTCTTCACTTCAGATGTGTCTGAAGAATGGAGGGCTACTTCACCTCAGTCAGGGTGTAGTCAATTCGGTGCAGGGGTCCAACTCCAGAGTAGGCTTAACACCCCCAGACTTGAATATTCCCACCACCATGTTTCACTGTGGGTTTGATAGACTGCAGTATCATTCTCTCTCCTGTTTGTCTCCTTACATACACTCTTCTGTTACTGTCATATAGCTCAAACTTGGATTCATCATAGGTATTTCTTAGCCCACCCCAGGCATTTGGCCCTGTTTCCCACCTGAGAAGAGGTGGTGTTCTTTATTTAGCACATTCTGTATCTGTGATGAAGTTGTGTTTCTTTCTGTCAGGGAACTAAGCTTGATGTATTGATCTTCTGATGGTGTGGTCACTTTTGGTCTGCCTGATCGTGCTTTGGATACAATTGATCTACATTCTGTAAATCGTTTTAAAGTTCCATTCACTGGCCCCTTAGAAACCTTTAGTGTAGTCATGAGTTGACACTGACAAAGCCCCTCTTTGCTTGGAATAACAATATGACTTCTGACTCTGTCACTTAGTCTGATGCCATGTTTCCCACTATGCTACTGAGCAAGCAATGATCTGCTGGAAACGTGACGCATGGTTAGATTTATAATAGGTGAACACAAGGTTATGCTACAGCAAGCTTCAATATAAGGCATACAACTCAATGGAATCTGACCTTTTCTACAAAGGAGTTAAGGTGGTCAATGCCACAAATTTGCTTAAATATGATTGCTGACCTAGAAATAGTGAAGAAACTTCAAGAAACTACACTCTCCTCTCCCTCTCTTAACACCAGACAACATGGAGGTTGATACCATTAACCGCGAGCGAGCCAACACTTTCAAGAGCCCACGCACCCAGGATCTGACAGCCAAACTGAGGAAAGCTGTGGAAAAGGGGGATGAGGTGGCCTTCAATGAGCTGGTCTGGAGCAACCCACGCTATCTCATTGGCTCAGGGGATAATCCCACTATTGTGCAAGTAAGAATATGAAGTACATTTCTTCTTTAGCCTTAGCTTTATTGACACTTTCTGAACTACTTTTCCGAAGTTAGAATGAATGAAGCTAAAGTGAAATTAAGAGGCAGCGTTGTTTAAACTTGCTGCAGTGGGGCTGTGATTCCTCACACTCTGTTGAAGCTCTTTGCTATTAATAGAGATATCTTGCCTGACTTGAATCATTATCATTTGTTGTCTTTTCCACATCAACACTAACTTTCAACAAATGCCCTTGTCAAGCTTGCAGTTGCTAAGATCAAAATGATGAAATTACTTTTTTTTGTGTGTGTGTGTATATAGTGAATAGATTTTAGGTTACATAGCAATTAAAAATAATTACATTAATTCATTTTTTTATTTTCAATTCATTCAATATATCTGAGCCAGACGAAGTCATCAGATGAACAGCAGAACATAAGAATGATGCAAACATTTCAGCACACTACAATGCTACAATGTGGATATAACTGATGATTGTAGGCCTTTAAAAATGGACCTGCATCAGTAATTCAGTAACAGTGTTTTCTTTTTTTACTGTTTCACCTCATATTCATTCATTGGTCAGTTTGTTTTATTTTGCTCATTCATATTTTCACGTTTAACATCAATGGCAAAACAATTTCTTTCATTTGCTTTGTGTTGTTCTTAAAATAAATTAAATTAGTAATAGATCAGTCTGTAAATGTTGGTAATTTAAACCTGCAGATTTGCTGTTGCACTATAAATACTAACCCTATTTATTAAATGAAGGTTTGGTGATACATCCCTAACTTCAGTAGGTTAAGTTAAGGTTGTCTTTCTGGTAAAATTAAGTATCCTTTCCTTTTGACAGAGGATTAAAGGGGATTATGCCTTATACTTTTCTTGTCTGCTCAGGAGGGATGCAGGTACAATGTAATGCACGTGGCAGCCAAGGAGAACCAGGGGGGCATCGCCCAGCTGCTGCTGGACATCTTGGAGAACCCAGAGTTCATGCGCCTCATGTACCCAGATGACCAGGAAGTCATGCTGCAGAAACGCATCAGCTATATTGTAGATCTTTACCTCAACACTCCAGATAAGGCTGTAAGATTTTAACCATGCCGGCTAAATAAGATTTGATTAGATTCTTTCAAAAAGTATAAAGGGCTGTTTTGTATTATGTACTATTGTATTGTATTTTGCCTGTCCCCAGGGATTTGAAACACCACTCCACTTCGCCTGTAAGTTTGGGTGCCCAGAGGTGGTAAATGTCCTATGCTCGCATCCTGACATCGATAAGAACTGCAAGAACAAGGATGGCCAGAAGCCTTGTGATGTAAGGGAGTTTTATTTTTAACCCTTTTAAAACTTACTAACATGCACACTGAGTAAAAACATAATTGGCAACGCCTGAGTTGTATGTTAAATGTGTACACATACATATGGGAGCTGTGTAGCAGTGTTTTACAGTGCTGAACACTGAAAGATATCCTGGCAGTAGCAGCTTAGGTTTAGCTCATTCAGGTTGACCTTTAGCTTGCTTTTAAATCTTTTGGAACAATCACTCACTGCACATTGAAGGCTATATTTAGATGACCAAGAGCAAATGCTTTCCCCAGCTAATCCAGCAACAGTTGTCAGCTGAACATATATCACTAATTTTCTTTTTTTAACTTTCTGCAGATTATTTGTAGCAGAAAAAATAAAACCCAAGAAGTGAAGCAGAAGATAAGTGACTATTTGGAGGGTAAGTACACAACATTATTCCTCTGTTTCTTGAAGCATATAGGTAAGTACTATTTAGTGTTCACACAATGTGACTTGGTCAAGTAGAAACATGTTAGCATTTTACATCATATGTTTTGAATTTGATTCCTATTGTTGCTCTGAATAAAAGTCATGTCCATTGAACAGTGTTATATTAACTTTAGATTGTCTTACAGACCGCTGCTATATTCCTTTGCTGAGAGCAACCGACAACACCTCTCAGCCCGTCATCGGTGCTATGTGGTCACCTGAGTCCTCAGAAAGTCTCTCTTTCATTCAGCGGCATACAAGAAGCCCGGTGGACCCACTGATGACTGTCACAGCCTTTGCTGGCCCACTGAGCCCCTCTAAAGCAAGTTCTTTACCTGATTACCTGTCTGCATTCACCCATCTCCATTTCATTAAACATAGTTAGCACATCCATCATTCAAAACATAAAATGACCAGAGAATATGATCTTCCCCTGTAGGCAGATGACTTTCGCCGGTCATGGAAGACACCACCCAGAGACCGAGCTGAAACTTTCCACCACATCCTCAAGTCTGATCCTGACCGTGGGGCAGAGAGAGTGGGAAGGTAAGTCCAGAATACTAATCATACCACACTCATATTATCTTTAAAGTTCAGATTGATAACCTTCTGCATGTTGTCTTACCTTGCCAAAAGGAAGGGGTACTTGTTAAGGATTGCCTAAGTGTGATACTACTGAGGAGAATACACTGTAAGAAATGTCAGGCCATGTACTACACACCCTGGGTTCAAACTAGGGCTGTGTATCGGCAAGAGTCTGGCAATAAGGCGTGTATCACGATACAGGGTTTACGATTCCATATATACCAATACTGTAAACAAGGTGGTTTATTGCAATTGTTTTCATGAGGCCTTGTGGTGGCAGTAGGTTGTTTTATACAGTGAGGTAACAATGGAACCCATTTTCATTTAGATATCAAGGGTCCCCTTTAAAGGCTAACATGACATGGTTTATACCAATGGATACCTTAAGTGGTCTAATGTCATACCAGTTCACCCTAGCTTTAAAACTGAGCCCGCTACAGCCCCTGATAGACAGTAATGTCAGCCGAGGGCACAGACACCCCAAGGGTCTCCAAGGGTTAATTAAAAATCTGTGTTTTTGAGGATCAATACAGTATCATATAGTATCAATATCACCATACTTAAGTGTATCAATATTTTCTCGCACCCCTAGTTCAAACCCGGTTCAACCTCTAAGTCATGTTCACGCTCTCACTCCCTTTTTCTTCTCCACCTTATGCAGTCAGTACAAGTGGAACTGCAACAGAATTAATCTTAAATGAACGTATTAATTTAATTAAAATGCATGAAGACATTGAAAGCATCAGATGGTCTGTAAAATTGAATTTCAATCTTATACTCACTTTTTAGTCAGTCAGTGAAAGGTATATTCATGCTTCAGCAACTAAGAGAGCACCATTTTTGACTAATAAATACAGATATATGGTTTATCTGTATGTGTAATAATTTATAATTATATAATATAATATATATATAATTATATATAATATATATAATATATAATTTTCTAAATTGCGTTCCATCTACAGAGACCTGGCTCACAAGATGGGCCACCCATGGGCTGAGTACTGGGACTTCCTTGACAGTTTTGTGGATATGTCATCAACTGAGGGTCTCCACAAGCTGGAAGAGTACCTGGGCAAGAGGGACTTCAGCTCACGGGCTCACGAAGAGGCTGGGGAAAATGAGACCAGCAACAGGTTCAAAACCCCATCTCCAGGTACCCTAACCTGCTCTATATCAGGGAAGCTGCAAGTCTTGAAAAGATTATTAAGATTAGCCTCCCTGATTGATTTCTCATTTGTCATCAGCCTCTTTTCAGATATGAGGATTTTGCAAACCTTCGTAATCTCCTGCCATGAAGAATGATATAATTAACTAGTAGAGTGGACTCAGTAGAGTGCAGATCTCTGCCACGTGTCAAAGTGGTTGCGAAGCCCTCAGTTTTTGAGCCATGATAAAGGCCAAAATGTCGCCTGCAACAGACTTGTTTTTAGCCTTGCTGTTTGCCGGAAATGCCTTTTGATATACATCATATCATATATATATATATATATATGATATGTTGTAACAGTTGGATTTTCAATAATTGTATAATTGTGAATTACTGCAATCAAGAGTATATTCAAGAGGTCTTTGAATATACAGTAATAAATATCCACAAAAATATCATTGGCCCAATAGTATGTGAGATTAGATGCGGACACACACGCACACACAACCAAACAAACACATGATTATGTGTTTTATCGTGAAAATAATATGATAATGACAAGTCACAGTTCTGTTTTAATCATTCATAATCTGTTTGCAGGCAAGCCCAAAAAGTTCTGCAACTCCATCTCTGTTGGCGCCTTCCTAGATGAGGGTGATGACATCAGCCTCGAGGAGATGAAGAACCGGCAGAACGCAGCACTCACCAGCATCACCTCCTCTGCTGCATCCAAGGACAACCTAAAGGGTGCAGTGGGTGGCCGCGAGTTCCACATCTTGCCCCATCGCGGGGCCGACCTGATCGAGACGGCGGCTGAGCAGGACCTGCTGTGCTGCTGCGACGACGGTCTCCTGTCACCCGGCGTCGCCTGCAAAAATGGGCTGTGCTCCTCCTCAAGAGATAGGACTCACAATGGAGACAAAGTGTCTCCTCGCACCTCCACATCCTCTTCCTGCCTGCTGTCACCCATCTCCAACCTCATGATGGAGTTTGAGCGCATGTCGCTGCAAGAGCCGCTGGACAGCCCCACCAGCTGCAGGGAGAGGAGGAGCAGTGGAGGCAGTCGGCATAGGGAGCTCCGGGACTCCTACAGCTCCTCCTCAGTCACAGATGTGAGCTCTGGCCTGAACCGCCTGTCTTTCAGTCACAGTAGCCAGGATGGTGAGGCTGTGGAGGGGTCAGGCTGGAGAACAGAGGGAGGAGGGGCAGAGGAGAGGCGCAGCAGCGGCAGCTCAGAGGAGTACTTTGAAGCAGAGGAGAGCCTGGAGATGTTGGGCAGGACTAGGGGGTCAGTATCAGGGGGGCGCAACTTCTGTGCTAGGTCCAAATCATGGGACCATGGGGGGAGGGACCTGAGCAGCTCAGGATCATCAGGATCCTCCTATAAGTCCTTAGATAACTCCCACGAGTTCCTACCCCGGACCCCACCGCACATTAAAAAAGGACTTTTCATTGATGGGTGAGTTATACTAGTTTCTCTACAGAGGGCATCATGAGATCTTAGATGAAGGAGGAACTTAATTATAGACTAATTTGATGATATTTGATTTTTCCCTATACAATGTGTTTAAAGTATAAAATATAAAAATATATGTGCTAATATATTTAGACTGATATTGTAGTTGGTGAACTAATTTTTGGGCATTATGTGTTTTTATTCTAATCTAGACATGTACACTGAACCATCAGATAACTCTTAGTAACATTGATTATTAATCTTATTATTATTATTATTATTATTAGGGATATGTGGCAGGCAGCCAGTTACAAGAGGGTTTAATGATCGCAAGCATATGACCTATGATGTGAGTGGTACTGTTTTTACCGGCTTATGTGTTTTGTCGTTATTGTTTCCACAGGGATTCACCATCCAAGTTGGACAGAGAGGTCTTGTCAGCAATGGAAGGCATAGACATCGATCCCCAAAAGTATCCAAGTATACATAAGTGGAAGAGCACAATGAAGTTATTCTCTGCATCAGACATTGAGAGGTTAGTGTTGTCTGCATCAGACATTGCCTTGCATACCGTTGTATATTGTTTATCTGCTGACTATAATGTGTATTTATGATAAAGATGAGGCTTACGTTTTCAGTGGCTAATTAAATTAAATCAGATTAGATTAAAGGCTAAATAATCTCTCTCTCTATTACTCTCTATTCTTTAAAATATCTATATATTAACAAAAAGTGAATAGCTTTCAAATAGTTTTCAGACTTAAGAGCTGTCCATTCAAAGCCAAGATAACGAAAGTTGACAATGCATAGGAAGATCTGTCACCTCACAGATTCTCTATACAGTCTTCATACTTTTCATACTTTACATTTTCACAAAAAAGATAAATAAGCATGATTATTACAACAGACATTCAACAGGCATATGTGGTGCAGAGAAGACTTTTCAGCTTTTGCAGCTAAAAACCTTTGCAATTACAATCTCAAGACTTTTTAGGAATTAGCAGTGAAGTGAAATGCCAGTGGTTGTACCAGAGAATAATTATGAAAAGAAACAATCGTGGAAGGATTTACACTCTTGAGTCCAGACTTTTGAGGAGTAATGTCTGGTATGTGTAGCCAAAATCAACCATCCCATCTCTGCACAAATTATGCATAAAAAATCAATATATTTCATATCATATTATATTTTAGTATTAGAAGCAGAGGAACAGTCGTGTAAATGTAACCACTGACAGGTGTTCATGTGTATCGTTTAGCTGGACTAGCCCTGCGGTAGTAAAACCACGTCTCAGGATGCCGCATCCGACTTCTGGCTCCCCGGTCAGCAGCCTGATGTCTCCCACCGGACGCTTCAGTCCTGCCCGGCACGCCGCCTCACCGGACTTCAGCCCCAGCCGTTACAGCCCTGCCAATGCTAGCTACATCCAGCGCATCCGCCTCAAGCACTTGAACGAGCCGCTAATCTAACTGCCCACTCCATTACATGCCTCCAAACACTGCGGCCATACCCTCTACATGCCCTAAACCCACCCTCCCCTTCCCACTCCCAACCCAGCTGCACCAAGGTGGCTACACCAGAGCTCAGAAACCACATACCTAACAGAAATATGCACAAGTGTGTGGAAGATTTGTATTAATGATGTATGGTACTACTCGTATGTAATACAGGAATTCTCATCACGTTAGGTTGTGATGTACATTCAAGACTCTAAAAAGAAAAAAAAAGAAACCTTGATGATGTATGTACTGTATGGGTGTGGACCATGTTGAATTGACAGTAATGTTATTTGTGGCAAATGTGACACACCTGTATCATAGCCTAAGTCAAATTTTTTGGATATCGTGAATACAAACCGCACTCCCCAAAGTTAGTTTGTCACTAAGACCTTAGTGTGGGATCCTCAACAAGATTCTGTCACTTAAGATGTTCTTAAAAAAAAAAAAAGTAAAATGTCAATATTTTAAAAATTAGTTTTTGTATGTTGGTCAGTAGCACAAAATTTAAATGTTTTTATTAATGGTGTTAAAACCGACTGCCATTTCCTATGTTTTCCTCAGTTCAGGAATTGCCTTAATTTTTTTAATTGATGGACCAGTTCTGTCAGTTTGGACACACTCTAGCTCATACATGAAATTATATGGAAATTTACTGACTGCATCGGTCACAGGTGATTACAGCAAACTTGGGGAAAAACTGATAAGACTGAGATCTTCCATGCTTTTTATTTTGTTCTTCAATAAATGGATACATTTTCCATCTTTTCTTGGTGGTTCCTGGACATGTCTTGACTTTTCCTTTCTGCCACTGTCGACGGCCTTAGACTGTGCAATTTATGTTTATTTTTTCTTCGTAATAACTTTTGATCACAAGCATCTCTGACAGTGTGAGAATTACAAATGACAAAACACACCCATCAGTACAGTGTAATTTCAGTTTGTCTTGTCTGGACTAAACCTTAAAATTGTCCAGTCTCAGACCACCTTAAAGTTACACTGAGCAATTTATCTAATCAACTATGGTGCAAAAATATTTCAAAACTTAACAACTACAGAATACTGTTAACTATTAACTTACTGCCTACAATAGTCATCTTGTTATTAAAAATCTGCCTTATGCTTACAGAGAAGACAAATGATTAGCTAAGAGCTGCATATAGTCGTGTTGATTCTCAATGGGCTCAGCAATACTCACAACCCGTCACATTTCAAGTAATTTTCATCTGTTAATTTTACAACTAGCACTTAATATAACTGTAATGTCCAATGTTATGAATCTCTTTGGTGGTTCAAATTGGCTAACTAAACACAGCAGGTCCTAGTCTAATGGTGGAATGTGCTTAAAACTGCTTTCCAAATTATTCGTAATTTAGGGATAAATTGACTGCTGAGGGCTTATCAGCAATGTCTAGGACAGAAGAGCCAACCATTCTTCAGATATTCACACTACTTTGGTTGAAAAAAACAAGTGTTCTGAATGTACATTTTTTTGTGAACTAAACATTTATCTGAGAGCACAAACTACTTCATAAAGAAAGATTGTATCGTCATCCGTGTGCTCTCAGGTAACAACAGATCTAATTATGGTCTCTGAATGTTTATGAATGTGGAACTTTGCAAAAATGCACCTAAAAAACTTAAAACATGCTTCTTGTGCTTTAGCATTCTGTGCTTTATTAAAAATTAACTTTAATGGTGAATTCTCTTTCTGTATGTCTAAACTTAATTTGCTTTCAACTAATCAATAAAACATCACTCCTACTTTACTGTTTCTGTGCTTTTCTGTGTATTTCAAATTCAGTAGTTTAAAAAAAACAACAAAAAAAACAAAGAAAGATTCCAACAGAAACTTTTATTATTTACTTAAACTGCACCATACAACATAATCCTTTAACATGTAAAGCTAAGAGCATTTACAACAGTTATACAAATACAAACCTTTTTTTTTTGGTTTAAAAATCAGTCACTTGTGTAGAAATTCTCATTTACATTCAGTAGGAGTTGCTATGTACCCGTTACATACTTCTGGCTTCCTATGGCACGGAAGTAATCACAACACCAACACCACCAGCACAGAGTCATAACATGATGGTAGCTCAAATACAAAACAGGAACATCAAAAGTAATTTGGAAGACACTTAAGTAGAAAACTGAGCTTTGACCCTGTGTCCCAGAAACCTATGGTGTGTCGAGCGATCAAGTCCGCGTTAGTTTGTCCGGGGGCATGAATCCTGCGTCTCCGAGAGTTCTAAGCGCCACCCTGCCGCTAGGGCGGATGGTAAGCCACGTGATGCTGCCATTGTTCAAGCCCATACGCAACCAGCCCTCTGGAGGAAACTGCAGAGCCCTGAGAAAACAAATGAAAAGATAACAGCAGCTAAGGATGAGCCAGTGAGTACTTTAGTAAATAATTTGGTTTATATGTATGCAACACTGTCAATAAGTAGACATTCAGAAGATAAATATTCTTGTTTAAACTAAAGCTTTTTCATCATTGCTCTTGGAATATAATGAAAATCAAGGCAAATGTTTAATAATAATAGTAAACATCTCACAGAGAATTAAACTTGAACTTGGAACAAAATGGTGTTTGATGTACTAAATGCCCTTTTTATTCACAGTGACTGATTTGGCCCAGAGGAGGCTTTACGTATGTAGCGGCTAGAATGTGAAAACAATTAACTTAGCATAAAGATTGGACACAGAGGGAAAGGTTGAAATATTTGTTACAGGATTCCTGTAAAATCACAACATAAACCAGGCACATATTCAATCAAAAAAAATCTTATGGGACTCTATTATTGCAAAGTCTGAACAATCATTAGCACAACAAGAAGCCAATAACTTATCAGCAACGAGGCAAAGCTCTGGCTGAGCCACGATCACCGGCGACACAAACCTGCAGACAAAATAACGGATGACATTGGCATGACAGACGATGATCTCATAGCTGTCCTCCTTCTGATTGGGGTCAGCGCGGTGGATGTAGCGGCGGAAGGCTGCCTCAATGCGAGCTCCATCTTCGTGGTACTGCTGGAGGGTGGTAGAGAGGTTGAAAGCCACCTTGTCAGATGAAAGGGTTCTGTTTGAACCCCTCACTCAGCACAGAGTCAATACATGATGCTGCAGTGCAATGTAAGAAATGTATGAAGAGTTTCATTCCAAAGTGAGGCCAACTGATACTGTAGCTGTGGAGTTTTTCAAATGTTATTTTACAATGCTGTGAAGTAAACCAAAGCTAGGTGAATGACCCGATACGACTTGGTGTAAAGCCTTCGGTGATTAAATTTTAGCAACAGACTGCGTAACAACGGCAGAATGTTACTCTAAATAAGTGTTATATATGATAAAAAGATTGATCTTCAACTGTCACCATCCTTTAAACGTTGGCGTTTTGGAAATGAACTCTTTATATAACTCCATTCCTGTGGCATTGCACTGATGTATTTGCAGATTCTGGCTTTGGAGCCTTCAGCTGTGAGCCTTCACAAGCAATTGACACGACATTTGCACGCACATTAGAAAGCTACTTAACCAAATACAAGGATATGCAAAGACAGAAAATCAGTCCCGCAGCCCGCTCTAGACGTAGAGTGGGTGCAGCTTCTCTCACCACAGCGTCAGGCTTCCAGTGAGTGACGGGTGGAACCGGCTGAATAGGGGCGCCCTCTCTTAGCAAATCACAGCTCAACAGATCCACTCCTGGACCCGTATGACATTCAGAGGGAAAATAATAGTTAATTTAATGATTTTGCATTTCTTTTTTTTCTTCTTAGCTTTGATTGGTACTGAACATAATCTACGTCAACAGAAAATAGTAACAAGACACAGCAAAGTTAAACAAGATACGAGTAACTACCAACTTTAACAATGTGTCCAGTCAAACTTAAAGAATATAAACATGGAAATGTCTAGTTTATTAACATCTTGATATATTATGAGGCTGAGATATTTGAAGAGGCACATACTGGCCAGTATTACACTAGTACATATTTATTTTGTTTAAAAAAAAAAAAAAACACCTTTCTTCTTCAGTAGCAAATCACAACTAATTAATTTTTTCTCACCAGAATAAACTACTTTAGCTGTAGACTGCTCTTAACAACTACATATATGACAATATGTATGACGACGGTGGCTGTAAAGCTTACATCTAGTACATACTGATGATGAACAGAAATATTAACCTTCATTTTAGGTGGTTCTTTATATTTTATTGTTCATATAACATGTATCCTGTAACGTCCTTTAAGACTGAAACTTTCCATACCTGGAGATACAAAGGGCAGTGTGTTTGCTGGTGCGGCTCTGAAAAGCAGTGTTGGATCTATCCCCTACCTGGAAGGTATTTGCTGATAATATTTGCCGTCTCTGTGGCTCTGGCCATGCTTGAGTGGACCAGAACATCATACTTTAGCCCCAACGCTGCCAACCGCTGGCCCGTCAACTCTGCCTGCTCACGACCTGGAGAGGAGATACAACTGTCATCACCAGAGCTGATGCACATTTCAATAATATCCCACCCCAAACTGGTTAATGCTTCATTAAGATAATGAGAAGACATTAAGAGGCCATTCAGAAACCAGACCTAATGGAGTGAGGATCCTCTCTTTGTCACTGTTCCCGCTCAGGTTGTACTGGGAGTGTCTGATGAGGAGGATGTTGCGTGTAGCTTTAGGTTTGCCGTTGTCCTGCTTGGAGCTGGGGTCTTCAGTTTCACTCTCTTTCTTTTTCCCATTGGTCAGTGTTGATGGGTCTCTCCTGAAAAAGAGTTGTGATCTTGAGATTAGAAGTGGCTTTGTCTCTCATAGTTAAATTGAGGCCTGGAAAACCAGATTAACACAACTATAAATTAAGAAGATGATCAGTAAGATACATTGAGGAACTTGTATATATCTTGTTTGCACTGTTTGGAAACACCCATAAGCCAAACTTATCTTTAAAAATAGCTATTTATACCAGATTCTTAGTGAACTCGTACATATCATTAAAACACTCTTGGATTGGGCATCCAAAACGACAAATACAGATTTAGCCATTTAGCAATAATGTGGAGTGGAGGCTCATACTTATCCCAGTTGAAGTCCCAGGCGTGTCCAGTCGGGGCAGGTGTGTGGTTGGCTGATGTCCACGCCGGCTGCGCAGCTTGAAGGACGGTGAGTCTCGACCACCGACCGGTCGTCTCTCCGCGCTGCTCGCCGAAATATCCGCGGGAGTCTGCAGCGGCAGCCGCGAACACGAGAACCGCGGAGCCTCCAGCGAAGCCGCAAATAAGTTTCAAAGTTTTCCTGTACGACATACTGTGAGCCCACTCCGAAGCAGCAAACTAATGCTAGCTAATTAACTGATCTTGTCGTGTCGTCAACGAGGTACAACCACTGTCTATTTTTACACGATTTTCTTTTGCTAAATGGCTTTTAGCTCAAGAAAGAAAGATAAAATACGCCTTTTGTGGCACAAATATATACCCAACGACGGTTCTTGGTTGGAAACTAAAAATACAATCGGCACTAGAAATAGCAAGCTAATCAACGCTGTTACCGTCAAACATTACGGTGGCCGCTGCGAACCAAAAACAGTTGCTTTCGCTTAAATTCCTTAATGTGCCACACGAGGGCGCCCTAATCCACAAACCTACAGTACTACAATATAGATTATCTGTTAACTCCATTCAACACATAATTCAGTTGAGTTAAACGTTAAACTTCTGAGACATCTGTTAACATTTTAAAGCCACACAAATCAACACATAATGTCAGTAAAAAGTTAAAGCTTTTAAATAAAACCCCACTGCTTCCGATAGAAGACTGACACAAATTAGTATTTATATTTTATTATATTATATATATTATATATATTTATTTTTGCATTTTTCATGTGGAACTACACTTTTTTTTTTTTTGTAAAATCTATTACACCATATGGTAGGAGAAGCAACAATAAACTGCAATAATCTAGATGCATTAAGGTGCTGCTGTTTCTTGTTTTAAAAAAAGGAAGAAAAAAAATGCAGCGTGACTAAATGCTTTCTCCAATGAACTGCAGAGTGGTCATCGTTATAACAGCGCCAGTCATTTTCTTATGAAGACATTTGCACGGTTTGCAGAGAGGCTCCACCTTTCCAAGCGGTTCAGTGACCTCACCAGTGGGCTGGATTGTAAGGGTGGGATTTCCAGGCTTTCAGAAAGCTCAATGTATCCCTGCTTCTCTCTGTCTTAGGATCTGTACGGCTTCAACGACAGCAAAGACGGACTGGTTGCACCTTTTTTTAATAGCCACACTGCACACTGGATCCTTTTTCTTTCTACATGCGACTCCAATCGGAATAAATAATTAAGGAATGAGGAAATTACAGAATGCCCAACAGCGCTGGAAAGAGATTTAAACCCACCAAATACATCCCAGTGTCCACAGCTGCCACACTCCTGGTGGGATCGACCACTTTATTTTTCGTTTTCACGTAAGTTGCATTTCTTGTTCTTATTCGGCTCATACCGGGGATTTCCATACAGTCTCCTTCTCTCTCTCTCTCTCTCTCTCTCTCTCTCTCTCTGTGTGTATGTGTGTGTGTGTAGCCACAGATTACACAGGCAAGAGTGGATGGCAGCTCGAAGTTTGCACGGGTGGATTCAGTCACTTAGGTGGAATAAGTGGGTTTTATAAGAGCTGTATCTGACGGGTTTGCAAAGAACAGTTTTATATGTTGCCTCCATGTGCAGCCTCAGTGAGACCACTCAGCCATAATACCTGCAGGGCAAACTTCCAATAAGAAATCTAAGTTTAACAACGCTGTGATCATACAGGAGCCCACGGTTGAGGCCGTAGATACTTACTTTCCATTGTGTGTGTGTGTGTGTGTGTGTGTGTGTGTGTGATTGCATGCATTGGCATTATATGTGCAACCTCTGATCCAGGCCAACAGGTCCTTACTGTCTCAAAATCAGAATAGTTATGATCTGATAAGCTGGTAACTGTGGTCAGTCGACACCACATTACATATCAACACAATCCATCATCAGGCATCACAATCACCTCAGATATACCCCCCACACGTAGAAAGGATTTCACCCCAGGCTCCTCTCTTTGATGGTTTTAATGCTATGACATTAGCTGCTACTATAGGAAGGGAGATAAGAGCACATCCTTAAGAAACCCTGTGGAGGGCCCCAACATCAGTGATCAGACCTGTAGGGATACATCATCCAGCCATTCTCCTATGTAGACATGTGTGTCCACTGAATAATGAAAAGGCCGATTATGATTCCTCCTCATCCAAGGTTAGGTGGTTTTTACAGTGTTTGTTTTAAAATGCATACGCCACAAGGGAACATGTTGGATGTCGAGATGATATGTCACTACATTTGCATAATATATTGAATACACATTTTCTAATTTTGGATGCCTTAAATTAATAGCTGCTGTTTTGTGTAATTGAACAATTAAATCATTGCATGTGACACTAACCTGTTTTGGATGCAGGAAAAAAAAACTGATAATGCTTTAGCTGCACCCTGACTGGAGGAAACATATGGTGTTTGTGGGTTGTGCAGGTAGCTCGGATTGTAGCTTTAAAATCCCATCACTCCTTGGTGTGCTGTCTAGGGCTTTGCATAAACAAATGGCCTGATTTACACATCTTGGTTTATAGTGAATGTGTCACATTTTTATTTTATTTTGCAATTCAGTCACATTGGTCAAAAAAGCAGTAGTCAGATTTTTTTTTTTTTTGCTGCCCAGTAAATGTATTCTTTTGCCGGGGTTCATCTTTAAGGTTCATCCCCCAGCAGATGGTTTAAGGGTGAGGATTAAGACTTTACTCTGATGCTCCTTCTTTTCACTGTAAAAGGCCCAAAGGATTGTGTCTGGTGTAATGGACCCCCTGGGGAGCAGTACTCATCCAAACTAGGCCATGTCTCCCTATTCTCAAACACGGTCCATTATATTGTTCTCAGTCTAGCCTTGTCTTTAGCTGGAGAGCTATGATATATATGTACAGTACGAGCCACAGAACAGTATGATAAATGTCTTTATCTTGAAGATCTGTAATGTGCCACCAGTGAAACAGCAGGGACATTTTTAATTCCCACCTCGTTAACCTTGCTTGTTCATATCCAGAGACAAAAATCTTTTTTTATGCCCCGGCCTCGGTGCCCCGGTGTGTTAAAGGTCTTACTATTGCCAGCAGACTACTTGGCGTGATACGGGCAATGCAGGGTGAGACCTGGGGCTACACACACACACACACACTGTCAACGGTGGCCTGACTTTTTGTGTTTCCCACTGAAATTGAATTAGAACACATTTGTACAGATTTTTTATATCTCCACAGCATGACCAGGACTCACAAAAAAAAAAACCTGATGACAAATTAAGCTTTTAGTCATGGTTTAGCCACGATCATATTATCCCAGCCTTATCTGAGTCTATAACGAGATTCTGTTGTACAGCAGCTTAGACCTCTTGCTATGTCTAAATGTAACCCAGCTCTGTGCGGCTGCACTGAAAAGGCTTTCCTTTACCGTTTTGTCATTCATCAGAATTGCTCAGTCACTGCCTTTGATTATACACCGAATGAATAATCTGTCCTGGAAAGAGAACAGCCAAGTCAGCCAGTTATCGTTTGTTGTCAAGTCTAATAGGCCACATTTTATAGTACGCTACGATGGATGAATGGAAACTCTCAATTGATAATCTCAACAAGACCTTTCTTTAGCACTTTTTTTTGCAGTGTGACAGGGGATTACGAGAGAGGTGGTGGCACTTGTTGCCAGCATATCTCCAGACTGAGGGCAGAGCTGTGTATGAGAACAGGAATCTAATCTTCAGCTTCCACATCTGTTTCCTCCTTTTCATTGTGCATCCATTCAATCGGACTTCATTCAGATTCAGAATGCATTGTTCCACATTTGTACTCTGCTCAGAAGGTCTCGTAGAGATTTTTAATCTCTAGGTGTTTCCGATGTGTTAGCTGACAGAGTGCATAGTTGTAGAAAGATGTGAGCGAGAGGGATGACAGTCCCAGACCATCATACACCTCCTAAAACAAGTGGTTTAATATTGAACCCTTTTAGGTCCTATATCTTTGTACACATATGGTATTTTGAACCATTTTACAGGGTTCATTATCTAGAAGATCTGTTTTCCTGTAAAATGTTTGATGAAAATGGTGTCTGGAATGATATTGTTCAGTAGTAGTAGTACCTCATTTATGCAACAATAGTGGTAGTAATAGAGTGCAGTATTTCTCTGGATGCTTCACTGTGCATAATGATGAATGTGCAGTTTTCATATTCATCTGCTGAAGGGGGAAACTTTCTTTGTTCTTACCTGAGATCTCAGTTAGTGCCTCTGAGCATGATTTCTGACATCACAATTAGTTTTGTGAAATTGTATTCCAATTTACACAAATGCTATATGGACAATTTAAACCTCCAGCGCACATTCACTGAAAACAGATTTTTCATTTTTCGTGTCTTGAGGGTTTTTTAATTTGAACTCTCTGCAGTTCTGTAACCTTTTTATGAGTGAGTTTTAAAGAGGATCCTGATTCAGATGCATATAATGTGAACTAACCAAGATTATTCCCCATAGTTTAATGGCTTAAATTGTATGCAAGTTCTTTTACATTCAGATATGATTAAGATATGATTGCCAAGGCTAAAGATCGCCATAATCTCACACTTTGTTCTTCCACTGAGTGTACAGCCCTATTCACTCTGCTACCTTTAACCAATGTGGTTTACCATGTTATATTAATTGAAAGTCTAACAGCATAACTGAATGCTTGTTTATTGATCTTAACCCGCACCCTGTGTGTGATTATTTATGCGGATGTGCTGTTGTCTTTTGTCAAGGATGTAATCATCAATCATTTACTGCTTGGTATTAGTGTCCATTAGAGCCCGTTTGCCTTCGTTCTGTGTGGCGTTAGTGGCTGCAGAGCACCCTGTGTTGACTGTAGTTAAATGAACTGTTGGTTTGACTCCTGTTTATGCTCGATGTGGGAGCCAGACCATCCTGGCTGGCTGTTTTTAAATATTGCTCATGTGACATGTGTTTAGTTTGATGTGGGTTTAATTTGTTTATTTAAATGTGATGGAGGATATATTGCCATGTTTAATATGTCGTGAAGTACAAGGAGGAAATTACCAATTGACATGTTATTAATATTTTCTAATAGCTCTTTTAGTGTCTGTCTCATAAACAAGCATCTATTGAATCTGGAAACCGGAGAATCTCAGCCTCACTGATTTGATTTTCATGTACAGCATACGGAGAAATGAACAGGAGTTTGTAACATACCCGTTTATGGTTTACCAGAGAACATGTTTCCAACCTGTAATATCATTACAGATTGTAGATCAATCCTCCGCTCCTGCAGCTTCACTGATGCACAGTTTTCAAGGTGATTATAGAATACAGAAGTTTCCTTTTTTTTTTCTAAAACACCACACTGTGAGTGAGAGGGACTACAATTATTCACTGTGAAGGATTTATCCTTCCACATAGTGTATCCTTATATTATAGTCCACCCCATATGGACCGATTTCATCAATACAGAAGGAGAACTCCTTTGTTCGTCTCTTTCTTTGTAACTCTGATGCACATCATGTAGCTCCAAGATGATGATGCTTTCTATTTAAATCCATCCACAGTGTTTGCTGTTTCCATTTATAATGTGGAACATTTTTACTTAGAGACTCAGCTATAGATAATATACACATACCACTGGTAGACAGCAGCGTGCCCGGTGGTATTCAGGGGTGCCAGGTGTCCTTGAAAGGATTCCAGGCACTAAATAGGAAAAAGTCAAATGCTGTAATTATAAATCAAATGCTGGATGATCCTTAATGCAGCTTTAACATTCAAAAGTAAGAGTCATGTATACTTTTAGATGGATTTGTTGATAGCTTAGGAATGCTGCAGACACCACACACCAGATACTTACTTTAAATGAGACAGGAGGAGAGCTAGCGGTCACTCCAGCGGGGAGTCTTTGTTTGAATGTTTTAAGATGCTGACAACTTGAACGTAACAGGATCAAATGTGAGTTTCAGACAATTTTTTTGTCTAATAATGATTGAACACTGAGTGTGAGTACAGCTAATACACACACACAAACCTATACTGTCCACAATGGCAGGGCCATGCTAGTGCCATATATCAGCCATCGAGCTAAGGTATGTCCAGCTGTTGTGTCTCCTCAGAGAAGTTGCTGTAGAGTAGAGGTTCTCATTGAGGGGTTGGGAGTCTAACAAAGGTCCCGGAAAGACTCCTGAAGGGATTTTTAACATATTTTACAGCCATGTGATTTAGAGGAACAGGCATTGTTATGTCGTAGCCATTGAGAGAAATATAGTTAATGGTCAGTGTTTATTTAGACCACTGTGCAAAGGCAAATTTATACTGAAGAGAAAATAATCCTGAGCTACCACCTCATCTTCCCTCCAGCAAGGTTCAAGTCGGGCTGAGCAGCAGGCTACGGACAGAGCTTACATACAGTCCGAGCAGTCTGTCTCCGCTGGTATTGATGAGTGAAACAGGCCCATAGAATAAAAGGCCAGGTCATCTAATCTCATTGCATCCCAGCCCTCCTGTCACTGCTCCGCAACTAGGTTAAGATAATGCTGACTGATCCTCTTCCCTCGCTCTCAACCATGCATCACTGAGCACGGCACTGCCTACAGTGGAGGCCACACAAACACAAACTGGTGACAACTTGAAATTACATCAAGTTTCAGTTTGAGACAAGTTTTCCATTTTCAACAGTTCTTACATTATAAATATTTAGCTACTCCATTTTACTGATCATATTTGACAGTTTTCCTGACTTACTTACTAACTCTTAACCCAACCCATTTGAGTAATGTTTTTCAACTTGGTGAGATCACTGAATATTAACAGAAGTTATCATAAATCAATAAAAGCATAAACATTAGAATCTGCAACAGCAGGTGATAAAGATGATCCAAAATGTGAATCATATTCTTACCATGATTTTCCAGCAGATGTTTTAAGTTTTAATAGAAATTATGGCTTTCTAAAATTAGCTCGGCCTCTTTCTGCCAAGCACTGAACTTGAGTTTTTTGCTTGTGCACTCTTTTGTAATATGTGTGAATCAAACACATGTAAAAGCCTTGAAGAACAGCAAGGAAACGTCTTTCTGTGATCTGTACTTTGGAGTAACAGAGTTGGAAGAACATCTTACAATAATTTGGTTTCCTACTGCAGCTCATGACTGTGTTTCTTTCTATTTAAGATCATTTTGGTTTCTCTGAAGTTCTGGTGCTTGCCAAAAAAATAAAGTGTGCCTTATAATGCCATAGTTTAGCTAAATGAATCCATGTGGAATAAGTGCACAGCAGCAGTGTGTGTGGGTGAAAAGTGCGGGAAAGTGCAGCGAGGGGCTTTCAGAGTTTGCTGTACTCCACCACACTCTAACCAGTTGAATAGGCTGAGGACGCCTGGAAAGTCTCCTTTTGGAGAACATGTGGGATTGATTTAGACCTCCAGCCTCTCCCTCCTTGGGTGTCTCCACCCTGCTTCCCCTCATGTTGTTTTGCCAGAGGGAGACCATGACTGGTAATAAGTAGAAACAGAGCTCTTCATCTTAACACCCTCTGCTGGAGTGGGTTTCTGAGAGATCAAGGAGCCTGTAGCAACCAGAGGATCTCTGTGTTTACAAGAGTGAAGTTATGTCCATCTCTTGTACACAGAGGAAGACAGGCAGATAGACTCTGTGATTATCAGGGGAGGTTTTCCGCATCTTTTCTAGTTTTTGAAGTGTTTTAGAAGTCAGTGTAGATGAGTCAGCTAAGCAAACAAAACCAGCCAGAGTTCAACCATAAAGCTGGTGTAATCCAGATACCAGTTGACTTAACGTCACTATGTGAAAATGTTTTTTGTAATTATGGCTTCATATATATTTTTCTGATGACACCTTTTTATAGAATAAATGGACAGTTTGGTATTGCAGCCAAAAAAACTCAAAAACAAAAATGTCAATCTTGTGGTGATGCCAAATTAAAGTGGTTTAAAGATCATCAAAGTGAAAGGTATTAATCTTAATCTCCTGCCAACCATTAGTGTCTGCACACAGTTTTATAGTGATCCATCCAATATTATATTTTTTGGTCTGGACCAAAGTGCAGGAACAACTGACTAACTTCTTATTTATAAAGCCACTTTAAAAGTTTTTTTCAATTTTCCAGAAAATTTTGATAATTCTGCAGAAAATCAGTGCAATGCTAAATTAACAAAGGAGCCATTACATATAAAGTACAAACAAGACTCCCTTTTTATATGCATTTAGAGGTTCATTAGCTGCTTTCCGCCTTCAACCAAAGCCTTATATTTTTATCCCTTAGCTTTCACACACCTCTATTCAGACGATATGGAAACAGGAAAGGCAAATACGGCCCCCTGTTGGGATTTTTGGCAATTAAGTGTGCCTACATAACCTTTTCTTTTATAGCAGCCACCGTGGCACCAAGTGACAATGACAGGAAAGTGGTAAATGCCAAGACATTAGTAGCACACAAGTATGGTAGAATCATCTATCTAAAATAGTAGCAACATCTATCTAAAGTTGTTTTGCTTATGAATTAAAATTGTCATTATTAAGGGGGGATTGTGCTATTTGCTCTTTCAGAAGTCTTGTGGTCTCGCTTCAAACCCGTGTTGGGTTAAATATCAATTTAAAAGAATGGCATCATGCTTAATAGAGAGAATATTTTTAAATGACATTTTTTCTCTTGTATTACGGGTTAACTTCCACCTAATATAGTGTCTGAGCTAGTTTTAAGGCCCTAAGGATTGTTTTATTTAACTATTAACTCCTATTTGCTTTTACACAACAGTAACAGAGACCTACTTACACAGCATTTTGTTATTTTTATTATACAATTTGAAAGACAATATAAAAATGTGTGTTGAATTAATACTCTCGATCTTAGGGAAGAAAGTTGCTGACCGCCGACAGCAGAGGCAGGACTGAACCTGCTCCTGCAGAGCAGCCAGCTAGCTCAGAGCTGTGGATTTCCTCTGCAGAAAATCACAGCCACATTTTATGAGTGTACAGTTGATGAAGTCATAGTCGCTCTATCCTTGACTTAAAAACAAGGACAAGAAGTTTGACTTCGGGTCTATGAGCACTTCTCACCCATAATTCTTTGGGGATATGATTATCGGTAAACGCATAGTGAAATTACAAGAGCTCATGTAATTGAAACGATAACAAAGCTTTTCCCTGGCTAGTTAGTGTTATGTAGAGCACTTTTTCACATTTTAATGAGATATGGGTCAGTCAAGTAATTTTTAATTGGGTAGTCTAGATTTTTTTTTTTTTTAGCCTCTAGGTCCTTTACGGTGTGACGGTCCAGGGAAGCATGCTTTATCTCTTTTATGGTGAGGATGTGTTCAGTTTGTTTTGCATCTTGTCTCAGTGGAATTGACCGTTAGCTAAACCCCTCCCTGGAACAGTAATTGTCCAATCAGAGCTTAGCAACCGTAACTAGGCACAGCAGGTCTGTCGAGCTTTGAATTTCCCAAAAATGCTAAAGAGGTGTGCATTGAGCTGTAGTAAGATAGGTATTTAAAATGTTTGGAGGGTGGATTAATTTTTTTATCTTCCCCAAAGCCAAAGACACAAGTAAAAGTGTAAATAATAGTGTTAATCTGCTCTAATGTAAGATGCAGTGGTTAGCATGTCTGGCTAACTACTGTTCATACCTACAGTAGTAACTAAACATTACTCTGAGACCAAGGAGCACATCACTAACTAACTCTGTTACGTTAGCTTGGGGCTAACTTTCAAAACAACTAGCACATCTCAGTTTAGTTACTGTTAGCAGCTCTGTTCTACTCTTTATTTGATTTGGGGAAATTTACACTTCAGCAACCTTCAGCCAATGTTACCCAAGATGGGTAGTTTGCCAGACAGCAGCTTTTAGTGTGTTATCGTACAAGTCTATGCTTACATGATTTTTATTTTAAAACAAGTCAGCTGGAAATACCGAGAAGTCGGACACAGTTTTCAACCAACTCATTTGCATAATTAGCTAGCTAGCTACAGCTGAGAGTCTATCAGCAGTAGTTTTGTTGTCCACTTCCATCTGAAATGAAGTACTCATTGTTTCAAAGATTAAATTAAATGGTAAATCTGTTATTACTGATGACTACGTGCCTGTTGTGCAATGCAAGCTTGACAGGAGTAGTAACTAAAAGGGACAAGGCTCAGCGAACAGCCAGTTGGGTGGTCTCCAAATGTTTTTAAAAAGGCAGTGTGCTGTGTGGTTGCTCGAAGGCACGAGGAAGGAGCTTCATCCTGTCTTACAGGGTGAAGGTGTTTTCTGTTTGCCTCTTGTCTCGAGGGATTTAACTGAGGGAATTAACTGAAATGATCTAGCCTGGCCTGGAACCCAAAACGTGACCTTTTTAGTAAACCAATGCAAGCTCAAACCTCACACACTGACTGCACCAAAATGTGTTACTGTGCAAAAATATCAACAGACCCAAAGCCATATGAACTTTAACAGAGCCCTTGGGCGCTGGTGTTGGGAGTACCGTGGTTTCACTGCCACTCTACAGCGTCACTTTACTCCAGGATCTTAGCTGGAGTCTTAATCCAACCTGCACATGGCAGTGATTTAATTTAGTGACCTGGTTGCACCTACCTAGTTCAGCAACGTTAAACCATTTGATCAGAGCAGACATAAACGGCAGACTTTGTTGTTCTCTAAGTCTGCTGCACAGCACCCCACCCCGTCACTACTGCCACTATAGACGTTCTCAGCAGTGTGAATAGTTTCTGAAGTCCTGATTAAACTGATGTGGAGCCATTAGCTACTGGGCCAAATCTAGCTGATCCCTCAAATTGTTTTGATAGTACACCCTGTTGTTGGGATTGCTGTTCCGCTTATGAACACAGGGGACCATTCACCTAGTCTAGACTGACCCCTACTGCCTCTACTGCCCATAATGTTTAATGCTGCGGAGATGTTTTCTTAAAATCACATTGAATAATAGCTCTAAATGTATATGACTAACTGAAATTTTTTGATCCAGTATCCAGGAATAACCAGAAATCATATAACACACCAACATAAGAATAGTTGTTTTGATGCCAGGGTTCGACCTGCACTACTCTGGGTGCCATTCCTTCCAGTGCAAGCTGTGTGTTGTGTGTTGGACGGCCATGTTACCAGAGCGCTCCATGTGGACTGTGTGGAAGTTTCAGCCGAATGTTTATTCAGCTCAGTATTTCAGGCCATCTACCCATCGCTCTCTCTGAATGAAAATCAAACTACTTCAGTTTCACTTAACCTACAAAAGGTTAATAATGCAGCACTAATAATGTGCCTCTGTTATTCCGATGAGCTCACTGGCTTTTAGCATCACTTAATATCGGGCAGGATAACCTTGTTTTATTGATCTTTATACAAGGCCATACCCAGATCTGTAGTCGCTAGTGTCATTTAACATTTTTTCCCAAGCTACTGTAGATTTACCTGTCTGGAGCTGAGGTTTAACCTGCCTAAAGTCTTTGCCGTAGACTAAATGAAGCACAGAATGCTGAAGTTAAGTTGGCGTCACAGTGACAAGCGCTGCACAAACACCTGCGATAAGAAATTTTCCTGTCATGGCGAGCATGATGCCATGACTAAATCTCTGCGTTCATATTGTGACAAGGGAAGTTTGTCTGAAAAGATGCACAAGTTTTCATCGTCTCATTGTGGCAGGTTAAAGCCCCCTGATATGTGCCTGTGGGTTTAGCCTGCCTTGCACAATCTGTTTTGCTCAGTGTTAATGAAATCATTCAGGGTTGCAGGGCTTATCTGCGATGGGCCCCGCCGTTCTTCGTTTCTAAGCATATTTCTGCTTTTACTAATGCGCCAGTGCTGCAAACTGAGTAGTTCCCCCTGAGAATGTGTGTAGAAATGTGATTAGTGAGGCTTAGGTCTTCCCTGGAGACCACATTTTACTTTTTGAGCAAAATTTTCCTGCCTGATTTGAGGAGAATTTCTTGAAACACTAAAAGTTAATTGCAGCTTGCAACATTTATGTCAATTTTTTAATTATTCCAGCACTGCAGTGTGATTATTACATAGTTTTGACCACATTTCTATACACTATGTTTTTGGAAAGACTTTAGGGTCGATGTGTAGGAAATGCGAGAGAGGCCGACCAGGAAGCCACACCTCTCATCAACAATCTGATGATTTAAGCTGGAAATCTAAAATTAATAATTTTCCACAGAAGAAGGAGGAGGAGAAAGAGGAGGAGCAGGAATCGCAAATCGCAAAAAGAACTGCTGAGCAGTCAGAAAACTACACCTGGCTCTGGGAAGCACCAGCAACATAAACAATTGTTGAGGATGGTGTAAATCTGGCAGCAGCACAGCTGTCTCAACGCCCGAGCTAAGTAAAGATCCAAACGAGCCCGTACGCAAGTGTAGCTCAAATGTCAAGTTTCAGCCTGGATACTAGCAAAACGTCAGCTTAGCTCTAGCAGTGCTGGTCGAGGAGTTGGTGGTGTTGTGTCTGGAGAGGCTGAAAAAAGGCCTGTCCCTCAGCAGGGGGTGACAGGGAATGTGACAACAGCTGCACTCAGAAAGTGCTTTCATGTGGCATGGGTTAAGGTGTGGTGGCAGCTGGAACAAAGCACCAATACATACATGCAGAAAGAAAACAGGAAAAAAAAAACATGTGAGTGTTCTTCGTCCCTCTTCTATGACTATAGATTCCAAAAAAGATTTGATTTTTAGACCATCACTAATACAAATCAGAGCACCCGTTTCACAATTTCGGGGGCCCGTCATGATGTTACTCATGTTGACTTAAGCTAATTTTTCTGTTGCGCCTGTCTGCAGTCTGTAAATTCTTAGTAATGCATAATTTGTTATGGTAATATGCAGAAGATATGTCTATGTCTATAATATATCTATGAAGACATACAAAAATGTCCACATATATGTATGTACAATAGATGAATCATTTGAAAATAGCCAGAAAGCCTTTTTAAGCCTTGTGAAATGTATAGCAACCAAATCTGGAAGAAACTCAACATATCAGACGTGCATGAATATTAACATGTGCAGTTCATGTTTATTCAAGTTTTATCCAACTGATTTGGATAGCATTTTAAATTGAGCTTAATTGTATTAATTATGTTTAAATGTAACAATTTTCATTTTCCAAAACGATCAAGCATTTAGTCTTTCATTAAATTAATTAGATTTAGAGTCGTTAGTCGATTCTCGCTAGGGAGCAAAAGCCTCTGAATTAGTGTTTACACCCCACAGCACCCATTTACACATATTTGTACTGTATCTAAGCAACATTATATTGTATACAATATATACAGCTGACTAGCTTCCCATAGACAACCAGTGTAGCATTGAAAACTATGCAACATATGGAACCATATACCATGTTACTCCTATCGGACATGAGTTAGTAGTAGTACTGATATCAGCACTGTGTGTTGACATCAGAGTACCACTAGCTCACACTGCAGCCATGTGAATTAGGCAACTTGAAGCAGTAGAAGCAGGTTGGTGCTGCTAATGGAGTCTCAGGGTCACGTTCCAGGTCACATCCTCCCATCAGCCTCCTCGCCTGGCATGACCTCGCACCTCGTATACACACACATTTACAACGACAAAAACCACACGGTACTGCATAAAAGACTTTGGGCCTTTAATGTCTAAAGCAATCAATCAGATTTTGTGTTTCAGATTGCCTGTTAGGAGCTTTTTTTTTTAACCATGGCTGCCGGAAACCTCTGCACTTCTATGTGTTTCACAGTCATAGTCATCAAACCGGGTCAAAATTCAGTGTGACTTAGCCCGTGGTTTAGCAGAAGACGTCACACATGTGCTCCTGCTTGCCTTTAAGGGAAAGTTGTGTGTTTAATGCTTGAAAACATGTGCTCTATGGGGTCAACTGGGAGGGAGACTTCTGGGGCTGCCAACACATTTCTCATGCCCTGTCAAGGCAGAATGAGCAGCGGTATTGATCTTCCCTTTAAATGGCTATGCAGCTAATTGGAGCTATGGAGCTAATTATTTTCTGATACAGAGAAAAGAGAGAGGAGAAAGTTCATGAAGGCAGAGCGGCATTGATGAATCGTTTGTACTGTTTCCATAGTCAGTAAGTGACTAATGGATGTTTTTTCGGATTTAAGTTGTTTGAGGTAATTATTGGAACAACAGAACAAACTACGGAAATGAAGAAATGGAAGATATTTAAGCTGCACTAATTAATAATTTTATATTAACAATGGATCAAATGACTATGTGTAATGTGAGGTGCCAAATACTTACTTCCCTCAACGCAACATTTTAGCATCTTTAGCTCATTGGTTTGGTTTTGCAGTACGGCTCAAGACTTTACTGTTGCTGTTCTCATCAACCTTGTTTCCAGGTTTAAAGATAATGCTGACATTAGTACAAAAACACACACTTCATTGTACATTAAACCTGTGAAACATTTTAACTTAGAAACGGCATTGTGCTTCCGCATATAGTCAAGTCTGTAACTGGCTGTGTAACGTGTCAGCGTTTCAGCATGTGCTGTAATTCACATTTAATTTCTTGGTCAATTAATAAAGTCAGTCGGTTTGTCACATCCTGTATGGCCGAGAGGAACCACTTCACCCGCTTGTGTCAGGAAATGTCTCACCCGCAAGGCTTGTTGGTCTATAACCACTTTTTGGTCACTTTTTGGGCCCTACATTGTATGTCGAACACTACAACAGAAGAAACGTCCTCGACTGTTCCACTTACCTCCAGGAAAAGGGCAAAAGTAAAGTCTCACTATAAAAAGACAACGAAGAGGTCTCATATTTAGTAAGAGGCCAATATGATATCAAACCAGTGTAGTGTCTAACCATACCACACAAAAGTAATTTTCTCAGACTCTCCTAGAGCAACACAGCAGTTGTCTTTATCTGTCCTGCATACAGACCCTTAATGCATGATTAGTATGTTTACTGCTCAGTTACTGTGTTACTGCTTTACATGTGTGTGTGTGTGTGTGTGTGTGTGTGTGTGTGTGTGTGTGTGTTAGAGCCCAGAGAACCAGCGACAAGGGCTGCCATTCAAGCACTTCACTGTGCTCATTTACAATCTGCTCTCCAAATTGCCAGGCTAAGTGGTGACTGAGTGAGTCCTATTTTTAACCCCCCTGCACCCCCCGTAACTAGAGCACAGCGCTCTCTCATTGAAATGGGTAACAAGGCTTGAAGGCAGGTAGTTGTCTGTCAGCAACTATGGACAGATAGATGCAGTTAGGTACATCTTACTGCTTTTTTTTTTTACTAAACAGACAGGATTAATAAATCATGTATATTAATAACCATATGGCAGATCTTAGAAGTTTAGGTTGACTACGAGACGAACAAATCTCAGTATCTTTTTGGGCTTGCTGAGCCGGCCACTTGCCAGCTCTTATCTTCAAACCATATACCGAGGACACTTTTATCACCCTTCCATGTGTATAAACTCAAGAGCCTGACACGTCCTGGCCAGTTTACTGCGTAAACAGCTCTGATGAACTTTTTATCTACCTCCTCTTGAACTTTTCAGCCTAATACATCATCGGGTATCAAAAAGTGCAAACAAGGATAATACTTGCAAGTCTTCAAGCATCTTAATAAAGACGTTTACCTCTTGGTGATATCACGAGCTGTTAGCCTGTTTGATTTGGTATTCAGAGTTGTTGTTTGCATAAGGTCTGAGCACCTGGTGATCATCGGTCAGCAAGTAATGCCTTGCTGCCGTTTTGACCTGTCTCCTTTGGGTATGAATGGAACAGATGGGCCTGAAGTTTAAGTGGGGAAGTCACTGTTGATGACACCTGTGTATCACGAGTGCTTCATGCTCCTGGAGCTGTGTGCCTACATACACACACTGATCTTGTAATGTAGGCTGAGAAGGGATCAGCCGCAGCCAGATGGGCATAATAAGTTGATGTGACTGTTGACAGTAATTTCATTTAACTGCTGGACACTGTAGATTTTCACAAACTTTTATCAAACTGCATTAAATTGTATGTTTTGTTGGGGACTGTTTCCATTATTATACATTTGAGTATTTACAGCAGCTTGACATTGTTTTAGAAATTGACAATAAATAAACTACAGTTCCCTTGTTCATCATAATGTAATAACATGTCAATCAGCACAACAGTGAGGCTCACCTATGTGTTTTTTTTATTATTTTTAGGGCAACAATAGAACTCAATTTAAATTGCATATTATGGCTACACAATCAATATGTGTTGGATCAATTCATTTTATGGTTTTAGTCTTTTCATAAAAACAAAAAAATCTAAAATAACATATTTCCATTAGGGAGATCTTTCCTTGATGTGAAAGGGCTTAAAAAGCTGGACACTCATTTCTAACAATGAATGCAGAGGTTATCTGTCTCAACTGTGATGAGCTATTTGTACCAACATTTCTTGGTAAAGAAGCTGTGACACAACACAGTTTGAATCAATGTGAATATTGCAGATTTCCTCATTAGCCAGTAATGGAGATGGTGTACTCCTCTTACACCTGCTGCGTTTGAGAGGAAATGGAGCGTCTTTGCGGCACTCTGTTGCTCGGTTGCTGCCAGTCTCTTTGATGCCATGGTCTAATGAAGCTTGAATTATGCAACAGCTGGCAGAGACTTGGTCCAACGCCGGATACTGACTCAGTAGAAACGTATCAGAGCTCTGGAGGAACCTTGTCTCCATCCTGGGACCAGTGTCCAGACTGTTGGACTTTGTGTATATTAGTATCATCACCACATATCATAAGAAAAGATTAGCATTAAATACTAGCTTAGTCTTGAGTTTCTTTTACTGTTTCCAAGGTCCCAGAAATTAACTTTCACTCTGAATTTTGACTGTTTTCCGGTATAATAATTTAGTGAAGTTTGAAATGAAAAAAAAAAGATATTTGTATTCATTATTCAGTAATTACTGTGCAATTTCTTTAGCTATGACTATCCAGCCAGCTAGCAAATGTAGCAAATGAGCTAACAACAAATCTAGCCAGCCCATGTCAAGCCTATAGATAGGACATCAACACAACAACTTTCATGAAGACATTTGAGTATTAAAATCTAACTGAAAATTTTACAGGTTTTATGAACAGTATCAATAACTTTTTATTGTTGGGCTGTTATCTTTTACAAACTCAGGACAGCACATCATGGTAGTATCAGTAAAGGGAGCTCTGTGGGAGTCTTGTACCAAGCTGGGAGAAGCACACACACCTGCCCATAGATATACTGGATATACATAGACGAGACCCGTTGCTGTGATACGTCCAACCATTCAAAGGTCTAGTCATGCTTAAACATTTACACAAACACACACACACACAAGCAGGCAAGCAGTGGCTGATTATCATGTATAAAGCGCTGAGTCTGAAAAAGAGGTAGCTGGAGAAACTGGACAAATGCAGCAGGTTGTTATAGCATTTTGTCCCATACTTCACTGCATGAATAAGAAAAACACTTTCATTCAACATTCCTGCCAGGTTGAAAAAAAAAAAAGTAGAGGTTCAAAGAGAGGAAAATAGGTTTGCAGCAAAATGCACAGCAACTTGAGCCATAAACAAACCTCAGGAGGTTTTCACTACAATTACACGTTTAGTTTCCCTGTGTAGAAAAATAAGAGGAAGTTGGTTGAATTGATAACCATTGTTGCTGCTACATAATAGAATTTATTTCCAAATCTCTACATGAGACTCGCCACACTAATAGAAAGACTTAAACTGCCAGTAGAGGAGGATTTCCTTTCTTAATGCATAGAGATTGACATTCCTGAGTCTGTAAGGAATTATTGCTGCAGCTAGTGTCGTACCCGTCTGTGTGTGTCAGCACTTATGTTATCGGCCACCTGGTTGAACACCACCTATGAATATTTTCAAGCCTCGGACATCAGCTTAATGGCTTTTCTCCATCTTTTTGTCAAGTCAAGCTTGTCAACATGAAATAGTGGCAGCCATTGTAAGAGTGTCAGCAGGCCAGGAACCATAACATCCTCTCTTGTATAGTGATGCAGTCCTGGGGTTGTAGTTGTTTTATTAGATTGATCCCACAGGGCTAAAATTTGTTTTGAGGCTGACAGAGTAGCCACGTCAGCTTAAAGTATAAACTCGACTGTTCTGCTCGCTTTGTGTTTACCTCCAGATATAGGCATTCAAACACAAAGATGCTCTGACATTTCTCCCACTGTGAGACCCAACGGCTTGAATAGACAGAACAAACACACACACACACGAGTTTACCAAATAAGCTGGTTACACACAATGCAGGGGCAAGCAGAGGGCAAGGTGCTTAAACAAGGATTTAGCTTGTTATGATTTTGTGGGTATGCAGCTGTGAGGGTCAGTGTGTGTGTGTGTGTGTGCGTGTGCATGTGTGTGTGTGTGTTTGTGTGTGTGTGTGTGTGTGACCTGTCACAGCTATAAAAAGGTGTGTGAAGTCATGGCAAGGTGACTGTGGTGTGAATACAAGGCCTAGTTTTCCCTGACTAATCCCTGCAGGATGGAACGGCTGGCTCCACATAATCACTGTGTACTGATTATGTTCCTATTATTGCCCTTTGTATCAGCACATTCTGCTTCTCTATATATTATTATCTGCTGTTTAATGGACGTTTTTATCCAGGCCACATTTCTGGAGCCATCCATACCAAATGTATGTAAGCACTCTCTCGTATGTACTGCTTTTATCCAAAGTGCCTTCATTAGAGGGCGTACACATTTAGTATTGGCAGCTTCAGAAATAATGGGAACTCTATCTCTGGCAGCATGGAAGCACTGCAAAATATACCTATCAAAGTTTAGCTTACTGCCAGCCAATCAAGGTTCAGGTTAGGGCTAAACAATTTAAGGAAAATATCAAATTGTGTTTTTTTTTTTGTTTTTTTTTTTTAATATTGCAATTTGAATTGCATGTATTTTTTTTTATTAAACTGCAGGTCAACATATTTGTGGTTGTATCAAAAAAAATATGATTATACTAAGCATTTTAACAAACTTATGCATTCATAGAATAAAATGTGGCTAATGCTAATTACTGTATAAGGTTGATGGCACTTTAGCTAGCTGCTTAAAGGTCTTAAAACAACAGCCAGGAGCCCATATGAACACTGAAAGAGGTTTTCCTCACTGGTTCATCTCTTATGGCACGTCTTTTGCCATTTGAATTGTACATATACCAGCATAAAGAGCATATTTTTGACCAAACAACAGCTACACGTAGATTTATGTTGTTTTGCTGTACTCTCCCTGCGTGTGTGTGTCTGTGTCTATGTGTGAACATCAGCTATACTCTCATCTGCATCTAATTAATTTTAGTATTGTTGAACATTTCCATGAGTCACACCACTAGCATCAATCGATATTCCACTGTGGCTGCTGCTGGAGGTTGACTATAATAAATCATGAACAGGGCTGATACTATGAATCAAATATGGCAGGGCCCTTGAACTACCTCTGTTATGTGAATAAACACCCTCAAAGCATCATCTTCTGCATCTGCTTGAGGGCACATGGGCACCCGAGTGCGTCAGTTACATGTTGCTAAATGGCACTTAAGCTGTGTGACTGAAATAGAACAAGTCCCTCTTACATTTGGTAGATATAAATATTTCACTGCCTTCAACATCTTGTATTTGTTCTGCACAATTGCAGACAAGACTCTGGCTCTTTGTTAGACGAGGCAAAGACACAAAGGGACTCCTGTGAACAGGCGTGTGGTCTGCACAACATAGTAGTGTATAGAGTCATATGGGAAGAAACATATACTGGAAACAATTTACAAGTTGACAGGTCACTTCTGTAATTTATTGGCAGTAGGGAGATCCAGAGACCGTCATGTTGTTTTTTCACCATCTCTGAGAAGTAATTTGCTTAGCTTGGTTAGATGAAGATGGATGGTGTAACTGTTATGGGAGATGGATAACTGTGGAAGATGGTGTCTAATGAATTACATAAATCACACATAAATAATGTTAAAAAGATGCTAGTTGATGCTGATGCTGTGATTATGATAAATGAAGTGTCTTATAGTGTCTAATGAGAAAAATAAGTGAAGCTCAAATAAAATGATCCCATTAGGGTGAAACCAATATGTTTAAAGAGTAAAACTACCATATTTGAAGAGAGGCTACTGATATTATATGCTGATTGTATTCATTCATGTTAAGTGCAGTCAAAACAATTTATTTCATGGGACACCAAAACCCAAAAGTGTTGTGTCAATTCAGGTTAATCATGACCCATAGACAGCCACTGTAACCCAATGTGACTTGCCAGATTTTTTAAAATGTTATCAACCAGTTATATCACAGACAAAATCAGTGAAGCATACATTTTAAACAGTAAAAAATTTGTCATTTGTGTATTAATCACTCAGAAATCAATCAGAAATGAGTATCAGACTGATGATGTTTTGTTGACAGACTCAGTAGTTGACAGTAATGAACATAATTTCTGCCTCTGGTTAAAGTAATAATATCATTCAGTCTACTGCTGACACACTAATAACTATCAACAGAAAAGTTAAGCATGCTTACTAATGATCACCACGTCCCCGTCGAGGTCGAGAGCAGGGAGGAGGAGGGTCGTCGACAGATGTGCAGAGCTTCTTCTCCTGTCATTGACCTCATTCACATAGTTATTTTCCAGGAAAAGATCCAGGAAGACGTAAAGGGCAACATACACCAGCTGTGTCGTACAGGCAGAAGAAATAGTTGATGTAATGTGATGACAGGTGTATCTTTATAGGTCTTTATATGACAATGTTGCTAAATAATTTTCTCATTTGTAGGATAATTAATTAAATAATTAGAAACACTTAATGTACAATAATTTCATTTGCATGTCACAGTTTTCTTTTGCATCATTGTGAAGTGTTTTGGAACCGGATTATTCATTAATGCACTGTGGATTTCAATATATGATAATTCATTGTGATGCAAAAGTTGAGCCATGTTCAAGGTTTTGATGGACGGCCCTGCAGGTTTTTGGTGGAGCCCTCTGCTTCAGCACCCCTGTGATGCCGGACTGGCCCCATGTAGGGCTAAAGTCAGCCTTATGGCTAAAGACCCAACACCAGAGTCTGACTCCTCTGATGTAAACGGGGGTGATATTCCAGGGTTGGATGCACAGTTTACACGTCTTGTTTTTAACGAGCAGTTGCTCAATTCTGAGACCTTGAGCGTCTCAGTTAAACATTTACAAAGACATACAGCGGCTGTGTGTAGAGTGCATGTATTAGTGGTTCGACCTCCCACCCATGCTATCCCAGAAGCCTCTTTCTGCTACCTGTTGCTGGGTCGTCATATTTTCCACAGTGGGTTGAAGCAACAGACCATCCAGGCTCAATAGAGCCTCCATTCATTCATTGAACCGAGGGAGGGAGGTGGAGGCTGCACCCACTAACGGCTGCAGCTTTTCTCTTTTCCTCATGAATAGGTGTGGATTTAAAAGGTTCTGACTCATGAGCTGTTCATTTTATTCATGACTCCAGGCGAGACCGAGACCCAGACTCCAGGGAGGTTATGGGGAATGAAAAAGAGAGGTGGTATTGTTGTGTTGCGATAGACAGACATGCTCTGTGTGTAGTCGTTTGTTAATGAGATCCTTCATTTTCATACTTGTGTTAACTGTAAGCCCTTCTTCTTTGCTAGTTAGTTTGAAATAGACTGATGATCAATGTGTTGCTCTACTGAGGATCTCAAAAGAACTTTGCTAATGAACGCCGTTGGAATTAAAATGAGCTTTTTCTGATCAGATTTCTTGACTGTGTGACTATGTGACTTTGACCCTTTGCCAGCCTTTCACTTTATGATAAATGGTTCAGCGATGAGATGAGTGCCCGTGGCTGACACTGGAACAATTAATACTGCACTCTGCTGCTTTTCCCCACAGACAGAATGAGACTGAGCTCCCACCACGCACCCACCCTCCATCGACTGTCAGAAAACTGCTGAACACAACGACACAAGGGCTATAAACAAGACAAATAATTGTCTAATTAAATCTTTTTTGGCTGGAAAGTGGGAACGCAAGTTATTTCAGCAGTGTGTATTTATAGCCCCCGCCAGGTAGCGGAAACAGATCAAGAATATTTCTGCTTTAAAGTCTTACAACCACATGACATTTCTCTCTCCTTCACAGAGAGTGACTTGTGAAGAACCTGACTTGCTCGTAACACCCCCCGCCCTCACCCACACACACACACACACCCACACACACAGACACACACACCACCATCTCCTTTAAGTAGCCAGAAAAGACACACTGTAAAGTCTCCAGTCAATATACTGTCTGTTATCCTTGTTGTGTAAAAAAAAATGCAATTTTTATGTGTTTATTTTTTTCAAGGGTAAAAACAATATTTCAATGCTCCAGAGTACAGTACAATTCTCCACAATTTTGCAACTCCCTGCTATAAACCAGCGATATCTGACATAGAGCCAAAAGTTCAGCTTTCCTCAGGGAAACAATATTTCACTTCTAGGGATGCCTTCCCTGACTCAATGCTCCTCCTTAAACCTGTTGCAAAATGAAATCCTACATGTTCTGCCAGCAGCGTAGTGGTACAAGTCAGATAAACTGTTTTAGCTTTTCCTGAAACATTTCAAGCAGTAAGCTGATAAGCTGATACTTTAAAGGGGAAACTACAGTTAGTGTTCAGCACCTTGTATATGTCAAAAATGCAAGAATTTAACGTGTAGAAATTTTAGAGGAAGACGGGGAAGAGGGATGTGATTTCAAGTGATAAAATGTGTCAGGAGGTGTTTTGGCTAACAAGATGAGGACTTTTAAAACAGATGTCATAGAGACATCTTTGACTCTTTGCCTTCTATGAAGTAGAGGAAAAAGCAGTGCGCAGTTAGTTCACTGAGGAAAAAACAAAAAGAAAAATTCTCATTCACTGGAGCCTCCTTTTTCCCGACCTTGTGCCTGCCAAGACCAAGGGAGCCAAGGGAGTGAGTGAAAGTTTTGGACTGCTAAATGATTTCATTGGAAGCTGGATCATAAAATGCCCTCCGCATCCTGTTGCTTCAAACTAGGTTGTGTGAAATAGCTCAGTGAGTTCACAGAGAGGAGAGACCAGCTTTACTTATATCTGCTCTTCGTGTAGTTATTGATGACGGGGAAACCTTTCTATGATCCCTTAGAAAAAAAAGCTTTATCCTCCTGGCTATAAAACCACAACTCTCACATGTCCCATCGTTGTTCCTCAGGTAATTGCTTCACATCGGAGATTCAGCCCCCCAGAGTGTCATGGGGCATACTGATGGTATCAGGCCTGATGTAGTAGTCACAATGACTGCGCTATTCAGTCCGAGGCCTGGTAGATCTGTTTCTCCATTCATGGATAATGGTGCAAAAAGGGCAGTGCTTGATTTTCAGGAGCAAAGCAACCTGTTCTCCATGCAGGGGGGGTCATCTGAAATTTCCTGAAATATGGCTAATGCGTTCCAGATTAACACCAGCTCATTTAGTTTTTTATTGCCTTTTTTTTGCTGTTAGTAGATTTTTCACAGAATGTTGACTAAGTAAGGAACGCACTTGGATTTAATTGTCATTTGGCAGTCTGTTTAATTTATAAATCATCTGTGCTGGAGATGCATCCTGAGAGAGGCAAATACAAGACATGTACATGTCATACACACAGTAGGTACACTTTCCTTTTGTGCAGATTCACATTCAAACAATAATGTTTTTGTTTTTACTATAATAATTATGCCCATCTTATGTAATATTTGCTCGTTTCTGCTGTCAGCAGACAGACAGATGGAAAAGATCAACGCGTTTGATATAGAACTGCACAGCTAACCATAGAGGATTGTGTCATATTAAATAATTTCACAATTATGAATCTGTAATAAAATGTCATGTTTTGTCACATGATGTTGCATATCAAGTCACAAGCACTGTATGAAATGTGACCAAAACTAAAGTTAAAACTCAAAACCAGTGTGGAAGTAGTAGTAAGCTTATTATTATTATTACCTATTATTTTTATTAGAGCCAGTAACCAAAACAGAAAGTCGTGGAAAAAGCTGCAACTGTCTGCTTTGACAGTGGCGCACAGCCATAACTTCAGTGACTCGTGATGCTTTTTCAGAGGTTTTTGCTGTCTGATGACCAAGAATTTAATCATATTGAATACTGGCACATAAACAGTAGCTTTAATACAAGAACCGACTTGTACATCTACCCATGTCGCTTAAATCCAGGTCTTCTCATTGTACTGTTCTGTTTTTCATGATGAACTCATCAGGTCAAAAAGAAAGCCAGGAACACTGTCCCATACTCTAGAAACCCCCAGCCTTTTCCTTCTTTTTGTATATTGCTGAGCCAACGCAGCTCATGCATGTCACATTGTGTTGGCAACAAAAGCTAAGACCATGGCCAAGCTGTACAAAATTCATATTTAAAAAGGTCGTGATTGTGCTTGTGTGAATAGCTGGCTTCCCAGACTAGCCCCAGGGGCCTGTCAACCTTATTCCCCCTTTAACAACATAACACATTTAGACTGCTACAATAGAATTTATGTTTGCTTGCTCCCCGGCTCCTCCACCCATTTAAGCGATATGTGGGATAACTCTTTCTGCATTTTTCAAGGCTGAATCCAGACCCCATTGGTTCTATGAAGAAACTGTTTTCATTACAGCTTTTCAAACAGTTCCCTGAGACATTCTGTCAGCATGATAGGGGAAACTTGGTGGTACTGAAAACGAGACAAATTGGTTTGTGGCCCAGGGGGGAAATTAGAATTAGCAGAGCTCAAACTCTGCTGCTTTTATAAGGGCTTTGGTTTGCCGCAGTGTGCCTTTGCCATGATGATGCTGTGCTCGGAAGGGTGGGATCAATCTGTCTTGTGGCTGCTGTCAAAACCAGACTTGCACCAAACTGCCCCCGTCACTTACTGTCTGCCAGGTGTTACGCTGCCTGGTGGGCCTCTTAGTTTTTTGAGAGGCCTTGAGGTCAAAGAAAACAGAACCTCCTTACACTTCTTCCTCCCACTACTCATCCCCCAACCCTTCTCTGTCATCCATGGTGCCTCAGCATTATGTGTAAAGTTTCCTAAAACGTTTCTTCAGTCTGGAATAAAAGAAATCTCCATCTGCCTCAGTTAATGACTCAACTTTGCACAATGGGAGTAAAAGTGCAGATGGTGCAGATGGAGATGATATAGCTCAGCCCTCTCATATTTGACTATATCCTCTCCTCAAGTGACTGTTTAGTTGAAGAAAAAACATATTTTCGTATTCCTGACAGACTAACATAAGAGTTAAAAATGCCTCTTTTGTCACCATGGTGATTCTTGGTCTTAACAGTTTTAAGTCCTGATCCTATATTCATGCTATCTGTTTTTAATGAGATTTGCCTTGCATTACAGTCTGAGGATGAGTTGTGAAGTCAGTGATTTAACTAATGCCTGATTCAGTACAGTATGTTTAAATCAAATACACTTGGGGGCATCACAACAAGCTGTAAACACAATACTGACATATTATCACCCTATAAAGTTGTTAGATTTAAAGCCTAGAAGCATTTATGTGTGAGACTGGTCAAAATTACTAATCATCCGTAGGTTTTATTGACTTGCAGCACAGAGAAATGTTACAGTAAATTGTATGGCAAGTGTGGGGTCACCATTGTGTTTGAAAATAGCATACTTAGCCAACCACTTTGGCAAACTCTCATGGAGAAGGGTGGTGAGTGATTTGGTTTCTAAAGTGTTTTTCCTCTTGCAGATTTCCACTGCTCATTCAGGACTCAATGCTTTTGTTTCTCTGTCTATAATCCGGGAAAGGCAAAAAGAGAGAAAAAAAAAAAACCTCACATACAGTAGCGAGTGGGAGAGGAAAACGGGTTGGGATTTCAGTGGGTGGATTGGAGAGGATTTGGTTCTTTAAATAGAAGCACCTGTTCATCTGGGATTAGTAGGAAGCAGATCTGGTTCAGTGGGGATGGGTCCTAATGGCTGCCTGGGTGTGTAACAGAGTCCTCTGTTTTGGGGTTATGGTATATGAGAACTGATCTGGTCAGATGCATCGACCAACTGTGGGACACTCTTCCCTTTCTCAGTAAATATTATAATGTCCCTGAGTAAAAGACTTGCTGACTACTGGTTAACAACAGAACAATTGGTCAACACCCAGATACAAATATTTACATTATTGTGTTTATTAAAAGTGCAACAGTGGTGAATAAGCATGTATAATCCAGATGAATGCACACCGTGCTTTAGGCAAGGTGTAGTGATAATGAGGCAGATTGGAAAGGTGTTGGTTAGTTAGGGTCACGAATGACCACTGGTGACAATGCTGTATAAACACTGGCATGAGAAAAATTGTTGCAATAAAAATAAAAGTTCAGATTAACTGGTATCAACATGCATCTCTTAAGAATCTATTCTATTGTGTGGTTTGGTGATGATTTTGAGCTGATAGCTCATTACCCATGGTAGTTCGCCCCACCTCAGCACCATCCAAGCCTCCTCCCATTTGGCCAATTTAGGATTTCCTGGTTTCAGTATTATCTGGAAGAGATGACAGCGAGTGGAAAAAAAAATCTAAATCCAGGCTTCAAAAGACTTCCTTTAGAAATATGATGAAAGGCTGCACATGTGCACTCAACCATACAGCTAGATGGTTTTTTCTGTGTGGCCACTGGGCCAGGATGCATTTAGATTCACATCATGTACAGTATATACAACATATATATATATATATACATATTGGTTTTAACCTAGACTTCACCAACAGTATGCTTAGAGGGCCAAAGAAACAAATTCTTCCACAACATATCGAGTGGACTTGGACTATATCTTTAACTATCCAGCTCTAATTGTTTTCAGAGTATCGACTAGCCCCACCCAGCCTGCTCAAGGGGATTTTTTTGGCAGGCTTCAAACAGACTAAATCATATATGATTCTACTCCACCTATAATTGGGTCAGCATGTGTATTTATAGACAAAATCTTTTTCTCCAAACACAAAACAGAGCTACTTGCACTAAAAGATCTTAACGATCCTCTAACCACTCAGAGCATCACCCAGAATAAAACACTCACTCATGCCTGAGCTTTAATAAAACTGCTAGAAAGAAACATGGAAACAAAGAAAGTTACAGTCAGTGTGTTACTCTGCATCTCTGCATAGGAGTTGACTCGCAAATAAATATTTATCCCTCTCATCTTCTCCAGGGCTGTTCACAGAGCAAATGATACGGTGAAAGAGCAAAATACAAAATACATTTATTTAACTGTATTAGTCCTCAATCCAGCATGTCAGCAACTGGCTACTCTCTGCATTCACGTTTTCAATAGTAGACATGTCCAGGAATCACTTAACAATTCAGTAATGAAATCCCACATCCTAATATGAATATGTTACTTTTGTAAAAGCCTTGTAGAGGAGCTCCATTGAATCAGTGGTGACCTGACATTAGCGTTTATCCCTCCATATGGCTCCAGCTAGGCTCCGGCTGCTCTGATTCTTTAGCTCTTGCCTACTGTAGCTGCAGGAGGAAAGACCGCAGCAGTCCCTTAAGCGGATCAGACCTTACATATTGCTCCACAATTTCATTAAGGGTCACAATTTCCAGGACTGTCAGCGCCATAATAAACTCCCCAGTGCAGCCAGAGCAGATGGTGCGACCCGAGCATCAGGGGAGAAACATCCAGAGGAATCCCCTTAATAAAGGGGAAGTAGGCCAGCAGCAGGTGCTTTAGAAGATAGCTGACTTTTGATATAATATTCACAATATCCTTTCATGCGTGAATAAAGCCACATGAACCCATAAACCTTGCTTTGGCTTTTTGGGGAGTCAGAGAGCAAAGATTTTTTTATTTTTCTTGGTCAAATTGCTGTAAATCGTTTTCAGTCAACAATAACTGAGCTTACATTCAAGCATTTATTGCACCTTTCTTTGTCTCTCGCTGTCCGAATTTGTCCAAATTGACCCAACCACCTATAAAAGGAGTGTTCTCTATGAAACAGTTGATGCTTTCGTTATACAGTTGCGTGGCACCTCCGTGCTGCCGTTTTGTATTGCTACAGGATCATTTTTAGCCCAAGCTCCTGTCACTGCTATCCATCCCTCTTATATTTCAGTCAGCAGGTTTATAAATGCTCATTTGGAAAGAATTGATGCTCAATTAAGTCCTCTGCATTGCTCGTTGTAACTGTCCCTGCAAGGGGTTTAGCGTCAACGCGCTATATTTACGTCTGTCTGCTGGCAACTAGTTTGCCAACTAAGCAAGGCCTCGATGGGCAGTGGTGTATAAATTGGCGCTTGATGTGAAAGAACATATTGATGCTCTCTGTTAAACACTAAACCCGCGATATCAATTATGCAAGTGCTCAGCATTGCTGTGAATGTGTCCAGTCATGTATGTACTGTCATGCCGTTACGTGCTGTAAGTTGCTTGTATGCTGGAGCTACAGAGCCTACATTGAAGAGAGGTCAGCCCAGTTTGTTGACCCTCCCACCCTGTCTGTCCCTCTCTTTGTTCCCAAGTTCCCAGAGAACACTGGTGGGATTCTGCCCAGTGCTGCAAGTCTCTGTCACTAAAAGAAATCATTGTCTTGTCTTGTTGCAGCTCGGGAAATCAATGGGACTCTTTGTTTCTTTTGCAGCAAGTAGGATGTGGAGACCCATACTGACGTGTCATGATCGCAGCCTCTTGAACATATTTGTGAGTCTTCTGTGCTTTTAGAAAGGTTGCAACAGGACCAGCAGATAGTCACATTTCCACTCAGTTCCCACAGCTACCCAAACGCAGAGCAACAGAGAACTATGATACCACAGAGCTGCCATACTCCGTCTCCTCCCCCGTCTTCTCTGAGGTTTCACTTCCTGCTTTTCTTCTCTCCGAACCTCTTTGATTGTACAGTATGTGTGCCTGCTCCCCTATGTGCAAGCACACGCCATATGTAGTGTACATATGTGTGTTTGCATGTGCATCTATGCCTGTGTATGAAGAAGTGTGCATGGATGTTCATAGGCTTGGCTTTGTGTGTTACTTTATGTGGGTGTGTGTGCAGGCACAGCTTTCCTCCAGTCCTCCAGCCGATCTAGATCACCTCCCCTGCTAGATAAAAAATCCCTGTTTGACAATATACAATTAAGATTCCTGCAGATGTGAAGGGCCCACTGATGAGTTACTTCAGCAGGAGAGAGAAAAATGGGTGGGAGGCGTGGTGACAGAGATGAAGGAGAGGAAAGAGAGGGTCAGAGGAAGAGGTGGTGGAGGAGGGGAGCTCTTCAGGGAGGTTTAGTGAAAGCACCTGCCTAAGCTCCGGGGCTCATGATGGATGAAGAGGAACAACTGAGGAAGGGAGGAGGGGAGGGGGACAGAGCAGGTTTGAGCTTGAAATGAAGGACATTTTGTCCTCCTGCAAATTCTTCACTGTAGCCTCTTCAATGCAGTGCAGAGACAAAGACACTGAGGGTGGGGTTAATTCATGTTAAATCCATGCAATTCAGGAACTCCCAAGATGCTTTGTTTTTTTGTTTTTGTTTTTTGCCTTGAAAAGCTCCTCAAGATTTTCTAATTTAATCGAATTCTCCTGTTTAAGCATTGGAAGCTCTGTTATGAGTCAGTTTCTAATTTCTGCGAAGTGACATTAAAATTTATATTAAGACATCAATAAATCATTACCACATTCATTTTGACACATATACTTCCTGTAAAGAAACAGACAGATTGGCAGTCTGTGCAAGTCTTAACTGGATTTTTACACTGCATGCCAACTGTCTTGGTTTGCTGAGAATTTTGCTGGATTGTTTTATAGCATGAATGTTCATTAATGTTGCAACACAGGGTGAGGAGCTGTGGTTGACTTACAGGGGAGCCAGGCGGGGCTCGCTCCACCAAAGGAGAAATGAGCTCCACTGAAAACAAGAAGTTTGTTTCTAATGCTGCGTTTTAACCTTTAAGAAATCACGTAAATCACAATCATGTCTAATGTCCCTTAATCTGTAGTTGTGCAGCTCTACACTGGTCAGTATGATTCACTATCTTTTCTCAACAATGGCCCTGCATATGCAACTAATGCAACTAATGCTTTGTGGCAGACAGCAAAGGTCTCTATAGGAAATGTGGTCTTAAAGAAATAATCTGAAAATGTACTTATTCCCTTTTCTTCTGCGATGTAGCTACAGCCAAGAGGCAGTTAGCTTAGCTTAGCATAACTGAAACCAGGGGAAACGGTAACCTGACTCCGTCCAAAGTCTCAGCTCATTGGTCTACAATTGCAACCTTATGGTAAAGACAAAGCTTTCACTGTGCCTGGCCAAGAAATAGTTAAACCACAATGTGTCTTCAACTTCAATTTTGTACATGCACCACACATAGAACATATGCACCATAAAGTGTTTAGTCCATTTTGAAAATCCTGTGAAGCAGCAGTGTTTTACCCAGCTCCCTGAACAAAGGCTTTTTTTATTTAATGTGCATATTTTAAGCAGCCACCGTAAACAGTGAGACATTTCCAGAGCATTTTAAAAACTATGTGTTTCAATTTTAATATCACATTTGTAATATCCATCAAAATTGTTTATTGGTGTTGTCACACTTCGCCATGGCATTTTATAATAAATAATATATTCAATCTGACTGTGGAATTCAATCTCTTTCCACATCTGTCGACGCCTGAACGGAATTGAAAAGTACAGCACTATGAGCTGCATATGTACAATCTCTTAGGATTAAGAATTTCATATCCCAAATCTAAATATCCCATTATATTGTCTTTAGGGAAAGTCCAATAATACCTTTTTACCATGATGTGAAATCTGTTAGAGGGGAGCACAGGGCCAAATCACTCGAAATGAAATAGCATGACGTGTTAAGCCTGTAGATTGGGTCTGACATGTTGGAGCCGAAAGGACATTTCATTTTTATGAGGTGAGTGTAAAGAGTAGGTTAATGATATTATCTTAGAGTTTACTGCAAACCTGCACTTGGCTTGATGTATTTTCTACCCTTCCCATCGCCAATGAAGTCTTTTTTTTATTTATAAGGGAAGGTACTAGGTGAGCTTGCACGTTGATGCATTCGTATTCAACACATGATATTTCACAGCAAACAGGAGAGAGGGTGAATTTGCAATGCTACAAGGCTATCCTGTTTGTTGAGCATCTCGAATAACAATGCCAAAACTGTCAGAGAGCTTTCCATTGCTGCTCCGTTGCTGGTGTCTCTGCTGACTTCAGGGTCTGTCTGGTCCGGCCTCAGTGATCTCTGTGTTCAGAGCGAGGTCCTGCTTTGGGACCGTTTCAGAGGGTTGAATGAATGACTCACTTACAGCAGTGAGGGCTTCTGTCACTTCTGTCACTATCAGCTAACACAAACCAATGCCTGAAGGCACACAGTGGAATTACAACTTAAATTGAGCCTTGGTATGTACGTTTTTACAGAGGAAATAACACATACTTCCTCTTAAAAATGAAACGATATGTAATAAAACAATTCACTAAAGGTTCATGGGTTTTGTTGCAGCGAGTAGACCAAGTAGCTTATTGTGGCTAGTGTTGGCAAACTTTAGCCAGCTATTGCTATATGTAACTGACATACTTAAGTAATGTCAGTCAGTTTGCTCACTTTATAACTACTGGTACACTATGTTTTAGCAATTAAATAATGGCCAATTGAGGCCACAGAAGCTGCTGTTCAGTGAAAGTAGGCTCACTTTCATTCTCTGATCATTGTGTTGTCCAATTGTACATTTAAGAATGATCCAAAAATGAAAATAGAGACACCATATGGTCATTGCTGCTGATATGTATGACCCCTAAATATGGCTGCAATCATCTAAGAGCGCCCTTATACCTCAATATCTCATTATACTAAAACCTCAACTACCTTATGGTATTTGACTAAAGCTTTGACTGTACAGAGAAGAAAAATGTGTGGACATCTCCCTTTGTTTTATTACCAGTCAAAGCTTATGCCATCCATCTCTGCCAACCTCTGTAGCAGCCAGGGCCTGTGTGTGTGTGTGTGTGTGTGTGTGTGTGTGTGTGTGTGTGTGTGTGTGTGTGTGCGCGCATTAAACTGATTGAAGTAGATTTAAAGTACAACCACAATGTGCTGTGGCTTGACACTGGCTGCGTCAGCGGCTGACTATGACTCTGCAGACTAAATTTAGTTTAATCAGAACCATTTGCTTGAATGTAAAAATAATATTATTATTGTTATTAATTACAGAAGAGGGAAATTAACCATTAAAAGTACCTGTTTTTTTATGTAGTGACATGAGGTTATGTGTGAGCTATTTAATTAAGTGCCATTATTTGCAGGTAGGACATGCTTGAGTTGTGAAAATTACACTGGCTTCCCATCCCATTTAATCAGTGTTGTTTTTGGCAAAGGTGGGTGATTATTGTACTGTAAATATCACCCGGACCAGAAGGCATGGCAAGCAGCTGATCCACCAGCAACTGCCAATGTTGCCCGCAGAGCAGCACATGACTGTACATTGCGTGGTGTGCATGTGCATGTGTGTGTATGTGTATGTAAGGTTAACATACCACATGTTTTCTGACTGCTCTTCTTTGTCCCATTCATATTTATCCACACCTCACATCAGCTTTAGTCATCAAATATTGATATTGGTTCAATCGACATTATTCACAATGCAGGTGTGTGCTACATACTGCTGAGTGTGTTTGTGTTTTTTAAATCAAAATCTGCTGTGATGATGTATTTACGTACTGTATCCGTGATTAAAACTCTCTCACATGGAGTCTGCTGCAAACTGAGAGGATTGCTCCGTACTCTGGAGAGCAGCTTGTGTGCTTGTCCAGTCCAAGCTCGGCCTCGGCTTCCTGCAGGAAGTGAGAAGAGAATTGGACTGACCTCACTGGTTTGGATGGAACAGCTCGCAGATGGCGCTTGCAGATAAATAACCATAACAGTCATGATTGTGTTGAGAGGGATGAGGTTGGGGGGGAACTACACGATAAAAGGTCATTGTTCATTAAGGCATGGACATGTAGGTCAAAGACTTGCCTCGCTTCTTGTTAAAATTCTGTCAGGGATTTTTGTTTATCTGTTTATTTTTACATTCTGCCGCTGTGTGTTTGATTGTGTCTCTCCATCTGTCTGTTGTATTTCTAGAGTACCTCCTCAGGTTTACAGCTCAGTTCCTCTTATCTCCTCCACCTCTCCTCATCCTAGAACTGCTGAGTGTTCACCGGCCGGGTCTTGGTAAAGGGGAGATGTTGCTGAATAAATCTACATGTACAGAAGGGCACTGAACCGGCCTCTGTCAGTTCAGTTAGTGTGCAAGTTCATTCTTGACTTTTAGAACACTTTATTTAGCTTTTCAGAGCTTTACATGCATCACCAAATGGCTCAGTAGCTTTGGAGTTGGTTCACTACTATTTTTGAAAGCCGTTACATTGGAAAGATGCTTTGTAAGGTAGCACATAACAATATCATCAATAATAATTATGTCGGCATTTAATTTAAAACAGCAAAATTCACCTTTTGCCTCTTTAAGTCATAACTCTTGAAGCTCTAGACTGTGGCCACACAGGCCGCAGTGATCAGGGCTGAGAATAAGAATGGCTGGGAATGTGTCGCAGGACAAGCCAACTTCTGCAGGCATTGCTTTCCCTTCCCTACATACAAGCCTGGCAACTGAGTGAACTGCTGTCTAAAGCAGGGGTGTCCAGCTACACTGAATCCACCCACTCATCCCCTCACAAAAGCCAAAATCTAGATTGGGTTTCACACAGATGCATATTTCTGAGTGTGAGATCTTGACATTCACTCACTCACACACACACACATACAGGCAACAGTTGCACATTGGCAGAGCCTGCTACTGGTTTAAATACCCACAGATATTTACTATAGTTGTCTAGTTAAGCCTTGGTGTCTTCAGCCCCATAAGCCTCATTTATTCCAACTGACCCGAGGCACTGTGTTGGTTTCCAGTTTCCCACGGGGAGCATGAAAGACAGGCAGCACAAATGTTGTCTCGAATCAGGGAGATTATACACACCAGCCCACACAACACCCTGTGGTTGTGAATGCATGCACATGGGTGTGTTTGTTGTGCCAGTTTGTTGACACATGCCAGGAAAAGTGAGTGACATTTGTTTTATTGGATTATGAGAACAGATGTTGTTTATTTATTTGAGGTTTAATAGAGTTTGTGGGGATATTTTGGTTGTGTGTGTGAGTGAGAGAGAGAGATTTGTGCTTATGGAGGATGTGAATGTAGAGATTAAAATGCTGTGTGTGTGTGTGTGTGTGTGTGTGTGTGTGTGTGTCTGTGTGTGACATAGAGACAGAGAGAGTATTCCTTAAACTACACAGACGTTGAGTAGGAGGATGAAGGGAAGAAAGGTGACTCTAACATCCTCCTCACACACACACACTTGCACACACACACACATTCTTCTCACATATGGAAATATTAGTTTTATCACCAAGGAAGATATACCATTAAAAAAAAAAAAGTTTTTACCCACATTAGGAGAAAAATGAATTAATTTGTGTTATTCTAAACCTTTGTGTAGAATAACAGTCAGATGATTTTATCGTCTTTCACTCAACATGCTGCCAAAAACTTTGAAGGTCAAAGGTATATTATCTATCAACTGTATATATAGCTTTGGAATTATGCTATTTATTTAAACATAGGCCTCATAAGTATGGAGCCAAGCAGCATTTGTAATAGTATCACCGTGCTTATTTTTAGTGTGATATAATTAGTGTGCTGAGATGTTTGAATCACATTTGTGGCTGAGGGAAATAGAAATGTTTTTCTTCATGGGACAACTTTCCTGCTTTCCTCTTCCAGCAGACAGTAGAAAAGAGGTTATGAATATGTAAATTCTTCAGGGCAGCACGTGGGGGCAAAGCATTTTATTTCATTCTAAATGGACCGCTTATGCAATTACAAAAATGCAAATTACATCTAGCTCTGAGTTGAAATGCAGCTGGAATACAGTGTACCTTGCAGCTGCGCAGGTTCCTCGTCTGTTCTGTCGTCTTACAGTGAAGCAAACCGTTCCCTGAGGCGCTCTCCTCATCAGTAAACAGAGCTGAAGTGGGACTTGATACTCTGTGATCCTCATATTCACTTGCAAACATTGCAAACATTCGTTCATTGTAAACATTTTAAAAACTAAAAACAGACTAAACCAATGTTTTTGCCCTAGAGTCCAGAGGCATGCTTAACTGTTATTATTAACTGTTAATCACAGGCCCGGTGAGACTAATCAGAAAAGATTTCTTAATATGGCATGCAAATTAAAACTAAAATTTTATAATTGAGCCCCTCCCACTCATTTCTTTATACAATTCTCATTTTGTAATGGAAGAAAATCCACTTTCCATAAGGTGAAATGACACCAGGCTTGCTGGAGCGCTGGTCTCAGCAGGCAGTCAGCAGGAGAGCAGGTCTCCCGTGTGCCTCCCACTGGGTTCAACCTTAATGAACTAATCGATGGCATGGCGTTCTCACAATGTGCTGAATACATTACTGTAAGTGTTCCCAGTGGACCTGCAGCTTAGTGTAGTGTTACAGGTGTCATTCATGCTGTCTGATATGGATTTATTTCTGATCCTGATAATATGTGGCATATTTTTCCTGTATTTAATACTGTGAATTTTGAACAATATAAATACCAGACAGCTAGTGTACCACTGATCTAAAAGTATGTATTAATGTTATTAGTAAAACTGCATCATATCCATCATAGCAGCAGTGTACAATATAGTTTGAGTCTCAGCCTGAATAAAAAGTCAGTACACTTTTCAAAAACAGAGCAAATCTATCAGCTTCTCAGCATCACCACCCTTAAATATGTGACATCTAATAAAAAAACATAGATTTTGTTGTTTTTTTTCATTTGAAATAGCTGACGGGAATGTCCCTGAGTAGCCCTGCATAATTCAACTGCTGAATGAATTAAACACATATTAGTCAGAAAGGCTTGCATCTGAAAATGTCTACCTTCTTATAGTCATATTGGACTAAGTGAAGTGCCACCCAGCAGTGTCAATGCCAAAAGCTCCCTGGATTGACTCACTTTTCTCTTTGATGGCTGTTCAGACTCTGCCCTTCACACGCCCCCATCATCATCATCATCCTCCCAGAGCCACTAAAAGAACAGATAAGAGCAACTACAAAGGCAGGGTTGCTTTTCCTGCTCTGATCCAAAGGCAGGCCAATGAAAGACAAGCAGATTAGAGTAGTCAAATGGAAATGTTGTGTGTAGCAAGCATGTACATGGCTTTGTGTGGTTGATGTGATTGATTATTGCAGCACTATCAAAAGCTGCAACTGTGCCAACAAGACAACCTTAAAACGCTTTAAATTCTTCATCAGGCACCTAATTACTTTACAAAGACTGCAGTGACCTCCCTCGATAGGCAGTGGGCTGGTTTAATCAACTGACTCAGTTTTAAGTCGGGATTTGTGTTGTTGTTTTTTTTTTTTTAAGAAGGCTAGATTATCATCACCAGGAAGCCAGCGTGTTTAATCATAATAACAAACACCCCGACTGCTGCAGTGAGTGAGTGTGTGTGTGTGTGTGTGTGTGTTATGCATCATCTCCATCTCTCACCATCTCTCTGGGCAGATATCAGATGTAGCATTGCTGTTGTTCACAAGTGAGACCCGGCGAGCAAGAATAGAAAGATACCGAGGAGAAAACTAGTGTCCCCTCACAGTATAGAGCGAGTTAAAGCTGCAGTTTAAATTAAACTGATGCTAGTTTGTGATGTTTGTTGTTAAAGGATTATATCCTGATGATTTCAAAACACTGCTCGGATCTTTTTGTTGGCCACTCCAGCCAACGGAACGAGCTGTAAACACATCATCAACATATCACCTCCTGATACTGTTATGCTGAACTTGTTGCATGCAGTTACCTATTTATGGCAGACATGAGAAGCTACTATAATCCTTCAAATCTTATTAACTGAGAAATAATTTCCAAAATGATCACCAGTGCACTTATTAGAGGTCCAGGATGTCTTGTTGAAAGAATGTATTGACTCAGTATTTCATGAGAGTTGGGACTGATAGTGTTGCAGCCAACACCGAGTGACTGTCAGTGGTATTTCACACTTCTGCAATTTCAAGCCGTAGTAGTTGCCGTTTGGTCATTTTTTGCCCTCATCTCAGCCAGGAGATGAAATGTGATTTTTCATTTCTTTTTATTCCTCAGCATGAATGTTATCTTTACTCCTCTGGCGCTGCAGTGTGTTTGGGCCTGTTCAGGGGCCTGTGAGCTGGCAATTTAAATGCTAATTGGCTGGAGGGTACCCGCTTCGTTACCTCTCCACCTCCTGTTTGCAGGCATTTTAATTACCAGAGAGACTCCAGACCTTTTTTTTTTTTTCACTTTGGCCAGCCTCAGTACTTGAAGCTAAGACAGAACCAAACTCATTACATTACTGCACTTTTGGCAGCTGAAGCCATGTCAGTAAACTTTTTGATAAGTTGGAGGCTTTTCTCCTCATTTAAAGTATCATGGATACACAAGCAGTAAAAGTGGCTTGTAAACAGTGTTGATAAGTGTTCTGTGGTTATTTGTTACTCCTACACAATTAACCAATGTCTGTGTCCTTAATCAGGCTTTCTCTCAGTCAAATTTTCCTCCCACGCTGTCTGCTCCAGGCTCCTAAAATGGTTGCTGTCAGCTGCATTTTTTTTTCCTCGCCGTCTCGGGCTCGACTATATGACGCTGGGCAAAAAATACATGATCCTCTGACAGACTTAACTTGCCTGTTGAGATTTTGTAAAATGGTGGAGCTGCATGCTATTGCTTTTCTTTGATGATTTTTTTTTTAGTGGTTGTACCTTGTCTACTTGTTGCCAAAGCTGTGATGACACAGCACAGATGCAGACTATCCTTCACAAAGCCGAGGACCAACGCAGACTGTTAGCACCTTTCTGTTCTCTTTTGGTGGCTCTCTGCAGCCTCAGCTCTGAATAATTTAACAGAGCAAAAAGAGAAAGGGCGAGGCAGGGGAGCCAATATGGACTGAAGATGATCTCAGGTCAGTGGGTAGATGAAATCAACTATTTTACGTCAGAATAGGATGGAGAGGCATGTTTGGATGTGTATGTGTGTGTGTACCTTTTACATGTGCAAGTGGATGTGAGTGTATTATATAAACACAAGTGAAAGTGAGGGTCTCTGTTTATTTTATTTAATGTTTATTTGTAATGGGAACAAATACATAGCATGAATTTTATGTCACATACCACAGCATTTATAGCCTAAGCTAGTTTGCAATGCTGTTTGCTTGAATGATGGAAGAACACAGTGTCTTGACAGGTGAGTCCAGGTGATTGAGACTGCGGGTGTAATTCAGGTGTCACTGCAGTTGAATATTTCACAGCGCTGGCTGACTTTTGTATTGACTCGGCTGTATTTTGTTGGCTACAAATATTGGCACCCCATGCTCTGTCTACTCTGCTCTAATTCACTCTCTGTAATCACGTTTCCAGTGATTATTATTGCTTCGATTTTAAACCAAGTCTGATAAGAATAGAATGAGAGGGCTCATTTAAAGGAGTGTATTTGGATGTGATTGAACTTGGGGCATGATGAGGTTGCTACTAAGGCAACTGAACAGAAATGTGTGTGTGACTAAATGCCCGCAGATAGACAAGAAGAATCTTAATATCTTCTCTCTCGTTTGTGATTCTCTAGGTGCCCCTGGTTGACCAAGGTGATCTCTCCCGCTGTGCCTCTCTACAATGGCCTGGTCTTCCTCTTTGTCTTGGCCAACTTCAGCATGGCGACGTTCATGGACCCTGGTGTTTATCCCAGAGGTTTGTATGCATGTTTGCAAGTTTGCAAATGTTTTTTTTAGTGCGACATCAACGTGTAAATTAATAAAAACATATCGAACTGGAAAAAACATTTCGAACTAATCTGTCAAATTCTATGTAATATGTAAATATGACTAATACCATTTCCCTGTAGAGAGTGCGCCACACAGTATCACCCATCCCAATGTGTCACTACCTCATTCTCTTCCTGTTAAAGTCTGTTAAAGTCCACATACTCCTCATGCAGGAAGGTATACAAGCCTTCATATTGCAAGGCGCCTTGAGTATTTATCAACCAGGGTGGTATTCGCCAGGGGGAAGGTGGGGATTTCCCCCCCTCTGGTCTATATATCCCTGCATCTGCTGAGTTATTTTTATCCCCACTTTGGACAAAAATGTTTCCCTCTTATAGTGATTTATGCTGCATCACCCGTTCACCATATCAAATATATATTTTTAAAAAGTAAAGCGCTGCAATGTGAGAATAGTCATTAGTGTGAACAACAATCAGATTCACTTTAGGCTACGTGATGACGCTGTAAATGAACCAGGCCACTATTCAGTCTGAAAAAACGCCATATAAGCTGAACTGATTTATGCTCCCCAAGCAGACTCCATGTCCTCAGCCCCCCTATCTGGGTTAAGCAATGATGATTGAACCCATCCCAGGGGATGTTTGTAATGCACTTGTAAATGATAAGCACCTGTCTTTAGAAAGAGCCTTCTGAGCTCATAAAGAGGTAATTATCATTAGGTTAGGTATAAAGTGCAGGTTATCGGCCTCCTCAGAGGTGATAGTGGCCTTCTGCTGCGCTTTATAGACTTAATGCTGACTTTTCTCAGCTCGTGCTACAGTATATCTCAGAGGCAGCAGAGCCACCAGTGAGGGTATGCTAATAAAAACCTAACACAGCCATTAGATGTCATCTGCTTACAAAATGGAGCTAAAAGGTGACTGAATATTGGACTTATATCTGTCAAGTGGCCAGAATGAATGCTAATGCTAATGTAGTTTTGTGTCTGCTGATGTGTAAACACATTCACCGCAAGCTATTTATAAGAAGATAACATATCCGCGCTGTCTTTACAGCTTATTTTGCTTTATCCAAGTGGCTAGATATCTAATACGACTGCTTTTAAGTGAGACTATGTACCATTTTGGTAAATAGAGAACATTGTAGCTACAATGCACAAGTAATATTTACAGTCTGATGGTAAATGCTACAATGTAGTTATATATAAGTGCAGCACAAAAATGGAGTCAACACACCTCAGTAATGTCCGTTTACAGCAACAGACCTACCTGAATGTAGCTAACTGTAGCTAACTAGCCACTGAAAGCTACAGAGGTGCATCACGCCAATTAAGGCTGTATAGCAGCAAAGTCCCCTGGGTGTATTTATTGAGCAACAGTGCCTTAAAGATACGTACTATACACACGGTTATTATTTCGGGTGAAATAACTGAATGCAAATCTGATGGTGATTTAACTGAACTGAGTGTTATTTTTGCAGTGTAAATGTATATCTAATGAAATGGGTCACTGCTTTGTCTGCTGAGTACTTCAAGCATCGAGCATTTGTGAAAAAAGAAACTGTCAGAGGAGAAGCAGGCGTAACTGCTGTTTGTGTCTGTTGGTTTGGCAGGCAGTTCACCTTTAAAATCTATTTGAAGAGACTTCAGAGCTATAATAACAGAGCAATCTCCCACTATGGAGATGTTTATTTCTGTGCTCTACCTTTTTGTTTCTCTCTTGTTTTCTCTTTTCACTCCCTCTTTCTTTCTTTGTGTGTGTGTGTGTGTGTGTTCAGCTACCTGAATCTCCCTGCAGTTATTATTGTACTGTGAAATTATTTTCTCAGGTTGGAGCTCTCTGTGCAAAACGTTTGAATGTGCCCTTTCATCAGCTGAAAGACGTTTTATTTTCCACTGAAGCAAAAGGCTCTCAGTAGTGCAAAAGTGGCACTGTGCGTACGGCTTCGCATAAACAGTTTAACTGCAGGGTTGCACCAAGGACAGTAGGAAATGCCACTTTTACTGTGTTTTACTTTACATATTGTATTCATTTACTTGTTTCAGTCAGATAAAGCAAGGCACTATTGTACCAGTGTTAATGGTTTAATTTCCATTGAAATTCTGCCATTCTGATCATGTACGATCTTGTGGGAAATTAAACCAAAACAGTTTCTATTATACATGAGTCACAGCGTTAATCAGTCCTAACATAAAAAGCAGAGTGAATAGGTCACGTCTATGTTCGTTTCTCTCTCTCTCTCTCTGCAGACAGATAACAGTGGGAGTGAGCTTCATTTAAGATGCTCCCCTGTTGTCCCTGTCAATTAGAATCATAAATCACAACCATGGTTTTTTTTCTGTGTCTATGTTTGTGTGTTCGTATATATGCTGTACACTCCACACTATATGCATCTGTTAATGTATATGTATATGTCTGTGTGTGTGTGTGTGTTTATGCGTGTTTTTCTCCACAGCGGACGAGGACGAGGACAAGGACGATGATTTCCGAGCGCCACTTTATAAGAACGTGGAGATCAAGGGCATTCAGGTCCGGATGAAGTGGTGTGCCACCTGTCACTTCTACAGGCCGCCTCGCTGCTCGCACTGCAGCGTCTGTGACAACTGTGTGGAGGTGTGTACGTGAAGAGGATTGCACACTGAAATACCTACAATGTACATAAAGACAGGGACAGTGTACCAAGATTACACTAATCTAGTAGATCAATATTGGTATTTTATCAACAGTCTGATGCTGGAATTGGGCATGATTGATTTAGTTTGTTTGATTACTGTTCATATTTTTGAGTCCATGCTCGTACACCCTGCCAAGAATTAAAATCTGAGACACAAGCTGAATGTATATTTATATAAATAATTTCTAAATATCTGTGCTTTGGCAAGGAAATTGTCAAGATTAAATATCCTAATTACTGGCATAAATATCAGCTATTGGAAGCTTCAACCGTAAAATACTGTTAGCAGTATTAGCTCTTAAAACCTAATTCTGGGCCTATAGTAAGTGGTACAAGGTTGCCAATGGATACACAAATGCATAAACACATGCACACATACAGCAGGACATGAATACACATCTGCACACAGAAGGCAAAGTGACACAAATTGTACTCAAACCATGAACAAAGAAATATGTGTGTCTTCATTTAGTTTCCTTATTTTCCTTTGACAAGAGATGATATTTATGAATAAGTTGCTTGCTCCCTCCTCAGGACTTTGACCACCACTGTCCGTGGGTGAACAACTGCATTGGGCGGAGAAACTACCGCTACTTCTTCCTCTTCCTCCTGTCGTTGAGCATCCACATGGTGGGAGTTTTCACCTTCGGCCTCATCTTCGTCCTCCACCACAGAGAAAGACTGGGAGCGCTGCACGCCACTGTCACGTATCCTTCCACCGCTGACAACCTTGCTACTTTTTAAGCATCTCTGACTTATTTAGTACATCTAGTCATGTTCCTGTTGCCTAATGTTGTTGTTGTTGTTGTTGTTGTTGTCCTTGACCTTTTTGTGTGCAGTCTGGTGGTGATGTGTATAGCTGGGCTTTTCTTTATTCCCGTCATGGGTCTCACAGGGTTTCATATGGTGCTTGTGGCTCGAGGTCGAACAACCAATGAACAGGTGAGGAGGCACAGAAAGAACAATACTGTATCAGTCTGTGTGGACAGAAATCTTCCTAATGATAGTTGACACACCCAGTGAAAGTAACGAAACGTGAGGAATAACATGAATTGCCTTTTCTGTATTCAAGCACTGATCCTCTATGCCTGTGTGATGAGTGTGTGCGTGTACATGTGTGTGTGCACACTGTGGCCTTGTGATTTCTTTGCTGCTGACACTAAACAAGGCGTTGCGTTCCTCAGGTAACGGGAAAGTTTCGTGGAGGAGTAAATCCCTTCACCAAGGGTTGCTGTGGCAACGTGGAGTATGTCTTATGTAGTCCCCTGGCGCCAAGGTAAGATTTTATGTGTGTGCATGTACAATAGATGCTTCAATAGAGTTTTTTTTTCTATCATTTAATATTCATAATAATGCTTAATGAATCATATGATTTATAACATATAATAATACTTTCATTATATGTTAGATCAATTTGTGTAATCATACAGTGACACCAGAGCAGCACCCTTTAACTGGAGTGAAGCGTGTGCGTGCGTGTGTGCGTGTGTGCGTGTGTGGGGTGGTTGAGTAGAGGTGTGTATCCTATTCTGCCTGAAAGCAGCCAGCAACCCTGGGGGAAGGCAGATGGCTGAGAGAATTTAATCACGGTTAAACAACAGCTAATGGGAAACAGAGTGAAGAGCAGTTTACGTGCTTTTTACACACACGCATCATTGCTACGACCCACAACACCACTTTTACATCCCATCAGGACAGGTCCCATTCTGTAAAAATCAACAGTGTGACTGAGGAGAGATAGCAGCTTGTTAATAAGGCTGTGTTACCTGATGGAAAGAAGAGTTACTGAATCATTGTCTCAAAGGATGCTGGACCTGACCTATAATAATTAAAATGTCTGTGTGACTGCATAACTATTCAAATGGGATTCATCAAAGTAATCTGGTGTAATCTGGCACTGGATTGAATTTTTTTTTTTGATGAGGCATATCGTCAATTGCCATGCAGGTACATGTTGGACCCCAGGAAAAAGCCCCATGTGAAAATTCATCCCCCATTCATCAGACCAGACCTCTCAGACAGGCAAATCACTATCAAGGTCAGCGACAACGGCATCCATAGCACCATCATCAGCTCCAAGGTGAGTTGGTCATAACTACTTCAGTGCTTTTGTCATCTTCAACATTTTCTCTTGCTTTATTCCCGCACTCTTGTGGAACACATTTGTAACATGCTGTATCCCCAATACTATGACTTGTTTCTCATTTCAGCAGCAAAAAGAGAGGATAGCTCACTGAAATTAGACTCTTGATGTCAAAACCATGTATAAGATTGAACAACTATTAGTGAAGTAACAAACTGACCATTTTTGACCCCATAAACAGATATGCTATGTCTGTGATGGTGATCTAAGGTCTTTAACTACAGGTTGTACATGTATTTTACATTACGGCTGACCATTATCCAGTGCCATGTGTATTATTGATTCCATTGGTTTACTTAAAGTGCAGTGTGATAAACAACTTCCAGAGGTTTGGAAGTTGCTTCAGAAAGCCAATCTATGGTACTTCAAGGCATAATTGGTTTTGGTCTCCAATATAGAAAGTGTCTCATCCACTTTAATAGAAACCTCATAGATCAAGTTATTTTTCTACTTTCAAGTTTGGTCATTAACATATTTTCTGCAAAGCCATTCAGTGAAATGTAAGAGCAAAATGAATTCTTTCAAGATGAACAAATTAATGCTCTGTTGATGGAAAAAATTAATTGAACTAGAGATTATTCTTTTTTCCACTATTTCCAGCTACTCCATCAACTACTACAAACTATATATTTAATCTCATGAAGTGCAGCTTTGCTACCCTGCAACCATCTGTGAGAATTGTGTTGGTGCATCACTAATGCTAACACATGCTCTTCTCTATTTCATCTGCTGTTTCTCCACCTGTTTCGGATGCTTTTAACACCCTTCTCTCTTCCCTGTAGTCCAAAGGAAGCCTGGACTGCCTGGATGACAAAGAAATCCAGCCGCCACTGCCACCCAAAGCTGATAGGTACAACCAGCTGAAAAGCCAGCTGACCTCTAGTGAAGGTAAGAAACATAGGAACACAACTCCCTCTCCTATCAGTCATCGTCAATCTCATTTCTCTGTCCTGTCGGGGCTGTACCAAACAGTAATTCCCCAAACTCCCTTTTTAGATCGCTGGTTTCCCAATGTGCGATTTGGCACTAGTTTTGTCTGATGAATGTCCGTCCCAATAGCCTATTTTATGCTGGGCCAGAGAACAGACATGATTTGTAGGGAGGAGGCCAACTCTGTTCACTGAATCAGTACCAGATTTGTGGTGCGATGGAGAGATTTCAGTGAATCATTGCTGATGATTCACTGCCTTTTTTTTTTCTAATGATGTGTAGAAATAGAGCTCCGCCAAATGGAGGGATGTGAGAAAAATATGGTTTAGAATCAGGATTGTAACTAAAATGACTGATTTCCTTTGAAAGTCGTCTGCCTTAATCAGACTTGTCAAGGATGCTATTGTAATGGCTGTTTCATAGCTAAGAGTGTTAGCCAGTGGTTCTATTATACTGTTGCATTTAATAGCATGAAATTTCAATAATATACAGTGTCAATAATATACTGTCCAGAGGATCCTCGGTGTCATGGTGCTTTATGTTAGGGAGTAACACTTTACGTTCTTCCATGGAGCACTACTGATATCTGCTGGTACTTTAAAGTATTACAGTGGGCGTAAATGGATTGCCGCCCTTATTCATTTTAAGAGCATTAATCATTTGTGGAAGTAGTTCCTTGCATAACCCTCCGAAACACTCTTATGTCAGGCAGCACAGGAGTAACTAATTGCTAAGAAGCAAATAGGGGATTTGTATTTTGCTTATTGATCAAGTAGCTTGTCATGAATGGACAGCTGACTCAGGAATGTGTTAAGTAATTTATGAGATACAGAATGGGCTCTTACCATTTAGACTTGTCTCCTACTCAGATACATTTTTTTCTTTAGTAATGGTGATGGTATGGGTTTCAAGAACTAAATGCCTACAGCCTGTTTACTCTGATAATATAATTCAGCTCTGCGGTCTTATGTTTTTTCTCAGAAATTACTTTCAATCTTAGTTGGTATAACAATGTTGTTTCTGTTATTTCAGTAGTGTTAAACTCAGGTCTTCTTTCCTTGTGTGTATTGTAGAAAGTACTCTGTCTGGTAAGACCCACCCTTCCACTCCAGCCATGTACAAATTCAGGCCGTCCTTTGGCACCATGCCGAAAGTCCACTACCACGCTACTGGAGAGAAGGTGAGACATGATTTTTTTCTTACAGCTCAAGGTTCATTTCCTGGTGAAAAGTATCACAGCAGTAGTTGTAGGAGATAAGATCATTGATTTGTCATGTCTTTCTACTGCTTGCTCCTCAGATTGTTATGCCTGATGACCAGAAGCCCTCAGCTATCATAGAAGAGGGTGTGCGTGGTCATGACTACCGATCTGAGCCAAACCTGGACCTGCCTGAGTACACCAATGCTCCCCTCCACCGCACCTTCAAGTCATCTCCCTTCCAGCTGGACTCTGACCCCAACTCCCGCTCACTCAGCCTGAAACAGGCTCACCGCCGACCGGAGAAGAGGCAGCTCCCATCCCTGCAGCCCCAGACGGTCACCTCCACCCCTTACAAAAGCATCTTCTCTCCCAACACGCTCTCCAACCGTAATGGTAGCCTGTCCTATGACAGCCTGCTCAACCCCAGCATCTCCCCAGCCACCGCCAGTGATTGTATGGCCCACCGTGGCGTGCCCTCCATGGGGTTCCACTCACCCTACCTACCCACCAAAATGTGCCACATCCGGGAACCTGAAATACAGAGGCAGGAGGTTGCCCCCACCTTCAGCCCAGTGATGCCACCCAAGGGAATGGGCAGGCAATCCCCTCACCCACGGGACAGGGACCCATCCCCGGTGCGCTACGACAACCTGTCTCAGACCATCATGGCTTCTATCCAGGAGCGAAAGGAGATAGAGCAGAGGGAGAAGCGACAGATGCTGCATGGATGCTCCCAGACCCACCTCTACGCCCAGGACTCTGGCATGTTTGAAGGATCCGGGGGCTATGGCCTATCCACAAATCATTGCTACCCAGATGGGTCTCGCGGCCCCAGCTCCAGAGGACCAACACCCCCAGCCTATGGAGGCTCCAGAGACAACCTGATGGGGGTTGGGCTGGTGAGCTATGGCCAGCGAACCCCTGTGTTGCGCCATGCTGGCTCCACTCTGGGCCGAGCCCCTAGGACTTCATCCTCCTCCCTACACACAGATCACAGTAGCTCCAACAGCAGCCAGGGCAGGGCCGCTGGGCTTGAGGGCCTTTATCGCTCCCCAGCCCACCAGCCCCACTCCCCTGCTATGCCCCGCTCCCCCTCCTACTCCCACCAGAAACTCTCATACATCAGTGCCCTTGAGAGGACAGACTCACCTCGGCTGGGGGGCCCAAGGTATGAATCCTAACGTACCCCTCTGGAACTGCATGCATTATACTGGGCTGAAGGCGACTGGTGGGGTTTATTCCCACTGGAAGCCCCACTCCTTCTGGTGGACAAAACCAGTGAAATATGGGGCCCAGTATACCTCAGTCTACTCATCACTGAGGCAATGTGTAGCATTTGTATATGGTGTATAATATTTGACCAACCGTTTGTCCATTTATTCATAAGTCTGTCTGGTGTGAATTCCTAATTGTTCTGTTAATGGATGTGTTTGCCTTTCTAGAAAGATAGACATTTTTGTATTCTTTCATGAATGCTGGATGAATAAAGTTGTAATTTCTCATTTCTTTTTTCTTTTGCATGCTTTTAACCTTCTCGTCTTAACATTTCCAAATCTTTTGCTTCACTAACAAGTACACTTTCATCTATATTTGTATTCCAGACAACTAATACATGTTGCCTCAACCCGAACTGTTTCGTTTGACCGACCAATGATTGTTTTATATTGTTGAATCTCTTTGTCGCTCTGTGTTGAATCACATTCTTTTTCTTCTCTTTCCATTCAGAGATGCCATGAAAGTTAATGGGCAGATGGACTGTCACCCGAGTGCCCAGGGTGCCACCCTCAGCCCCAGTCGCCACAGTAATGTCAAAAAGGTGACAGGCGTAGGAGGCACCACCTATGAGATATCAGTGTGAGCAGGGACACTGCATCCACCTGCAACCTCAACGACTACCCTGCTTCAAAGAGATTCTCCCCTCTTGTTATTTTTGTGACGTCTAGTTAACGGCAAGTCAGGGGCATTTTGGAGTTACTGCCCAATCACAGGATCTGTTTGCTCTTGTGTAGGCCTGTCTAGCCAAATGCCAGAGTGTGTTTGTAACCAAGGGGTTGGTTGTCAGTTGATCCCACTTCAAGCTGTATGTGTGACGCGTGTCTTGTTGTCTTTAACATTTTGTGGCTCATCGTTTTGGTCGTAAGAGTGGACCGCTCAACGGATCGTCAATGTTATTACCGTTGCCTCTCAGCTGTGGGGATTAAGCGTACATTGTTCTAAATGTCACAAACACAAAGTTTGCTCCAGCGAGTGCAAAAGGCTGGACAAAACACTGTAGATGAATTAAACACTGACATCCTCGCTATGGACTAATCCTTTTCCAAGTCGATTGACCTCAAGAAGTCAAGGTGCTTCACATTAACCTGTACTGTTCATGTCATCTCCAGCATATGAGTTGGAGTTAGTACAGCTTTGAGAGACAAGTGCAGGTAACAACGAGAAAGTGAGATGAGAAGCTGGGAAAGGGGACATCTAGAGGGAAAGTCATCATATCATGTCTGGTGGTTGCGTTCCAAATTCACTGAGAAATGCTTGCAATTAATTAAAAGTAAAAAAAAAAAAAAACTGTCATTGTCAAAAAAAAAAGTTTTCTCAGCAATGAAGGCAACCAGCAGAGGTGTTGGTTGATAGTAATTCTTACAGTGAATGTTTCCTTTGACTCAGCAAGTGCAGATTTTTAGGGCTGGAGTATAGCTAACACCCTTTACTCCCTTCAGGAAGGTGCAGTACATCATCACAGGCTTCGTGAAGTAGTGAAGTGACCCATGTGCTGGTCAGATAGATTTGCATTCTGAAAGATTGCAATACCTCATCCCGATGAGTTCAGAACAATTCCAGCCTTGCACAACCAAAACAACTTTTCTTTTCATTTTTTGTCTAAAACAAAAAAGGTTCGGTATGTATATTATGTTTGAGTCTCTGTGTTATAATCACAGGAGTGGGAGGGTGTGGAGAAGCAAGCCATTGTCCATGTAGTAAAATTAAGATAACTGGTCACCCATTCATTATTTTGTAGTTTTTTTTATGGGTTTGTTTCTTTTTTTTATATACCCAACCTTTCAAAAAGCTATGTTTAATGCATCTTTTTATACAGATACTTAAGCCAGGAATGGATGTTTTACTTTGAGTGGAGTTTTTATTTTTTCCTTTTTGATAAATTATAAATTCAGTAAATAAATGAGATCTTATCATTGATAAGACCATAAGTAAATATAGCTTGTTCTATCTTGCAGTGTAAAATGTATAATGAAGTGTAATATGTGAGATGACGAGGAAGTAAAATATTAAATGCTCAATCCTTGATTGATGAACAGGATTTTCAACTACGTATATCTCTGTGGTTTGTGCCTCTACTATGATATGATAGTTTGGGCAGAAACTGTGCTGTTCACAAGTCAAGGACTGAGCTTTCAATAAAAGCTGCCTTGAGATTTCAGTGCCAGAAGTGGCCACATGCCCTCTTAATTTCTCAAAAACAATGACATCATGAAGACTGAAAATGTTCCATGAATCAACTTGCAGCAGCTGTCTGGTACAGCAAAGTATCACATGCAAATTATTATTTTTTTGGTTGTGTTGTTAATTGAAATAGTCTCATAGCGATAATTCATTTTGACCACAAAAAATAATTTAATATCTTAAGGGGGAGGTTTTTAGTTTTGTTTTGGAACAATTGAACATGAGAAAATATGGCAGAATTTATATGGACATAAATTTATTGATTTGGTCCAGCTACATTTGCATTGAAATTAAACCATTGTTGCCTTTTTTTTGAGAGGAAAATTTAGATTTCATACACAATGAATTGTGGCTAGCTGAAACAATATTACAATAAGGGACAACGAAATACCAGGAGTGACAGCATCGTTCTGCATATTACTCAGCAAAATTTCTCACAGCTGAGTTGGACGCAGTAAATTTATGAGTTTTTACAACAGAATGTTTTAGAAGAAAGGCCAATGTACAAGGTAATAGCATAACTTTTAAATCACTTTTTTTTTTTTTTTAAATAGGAACTCTATGATTTTCCTATTTCTGATACATTCAGATATTTTTCTTTTCAGAAATCAGTGTAAAAGGTCGCTGTGGTGGACTCTTGTTACCTGGAGGGGTTGAGCATGTTATAGAAACAAGTGTTACAGTTACAACCTTCAGCTAGTATGGTCTCCCTTTTAGAGGTCTCACCCAGCTGCCTTACCATGAACACAGTAATGTGAAGTAACACAGAATGATCCATTTCTTTCATCTGTGTCTCTGAATTGTTTGGATACGTTCTGTTGTAAGGCTGTGGTATACAGGGCTACTTTAAGGGTTTATTTCAATTAAGATCAAAGTGTCAGAGAAATAGCCGACTGAAACATCTTGAACATGAGCTGACAAACATTGCCTGAAAATAACCCTGTCTGTAACATTCAGACCCCCGTTTGACCACATATCAAAACACTCTCGATGTCATTCCTCTTTAAGATGACTGCCATTAGTCCAATGTTCTTTGATTGGGATGGACATCACTGCAGGTCAGGGACCATTCCTGACAGTCAGCAATGAACCTGCTCAGTCAGTCACAAGCCCATTTTGTTTTCTGAAACTCAAATAGAAAGTTCAATATGTATTAAAATATAGAATATACTATAAATGTATATGCGTTCCTATTTTTGTGAAGAGGAAATATTTCCCAATGACCTGAGCAGAGTAAATAAAAGTTTCCAACTCTGAGTGAATGAGAATGATTCTTGCTAATAGAAAAAGGTAACATGAGGAACACCTGCAGATCAATACAAAGACCGTTCTTTCAGGCCACACACACACACACACACACATTAAGCCAAAATGTAAATCAAACCTTTCACAGTATCGTTACTTAGAAGTGCACATTTGATAATTAGCTATACCAGGAAAGAAGTGATTTTTATATGAATGCAAACATGGTCTTTGACAGCGTTTTATTCGCAGGTGGAGGAAACATTTCAAATCATTTGAGTGCAAATGAGAAGTAACATTTCATCCATGTACATGTATTTACAGATGCACTGGCACTTAAGATGTACTTTTAGAGGCAAGGTTAAGAACTCAATTAGTGGAAAGAAAAGGAGAGGGTGGTGAGCACACAGATCAGATAGGGCACACTCTGTTACATATACTCTACATGCTTGAGGTCTGGGAATGTTTTGATCTAAAGAATGCAAACTTGATTTCCTGGTGAAGAACTTAAAGTCAGAGCATAGCTGCACCAAACTCTGATGAACCGTTGACTTTGAACTTCATTTTCAGATATTTAAAACGAGGGGAAAAGAACGCTTAGCTAAGTGCATCTGATCCTCTGTCAGTCAGTCATCAGTGGACACTGCAATCTGCAGCATCGGCACCTGATGCCCCTCAACTGTCTGGAGTGGGTTCCTCCTCTAAGCAGTTCCCAACAGAACTGATGAAAGGAGGAACCTAGAATAAACTATTTCTACAAGGCATCCACTGAGAAGTCTTCACCTTACTTGCTGTTTCTAACAGTGGAAGCATGGATAGAGGACAGGGTAAGAAGGCCCACTAAGATGCATCATGGGATTTTATATTTTGAATGCACCTCCATAATGCCTGGTCCCTGACCCTATGCTGCTAACAAGCAGGCTACATTATCCTCTCCTCCTACAAACAAACTCTGCTTCAGAATAACAAAACAAAAAAAATAATACCCCAATGTGGGAATTATCACCATCACAAGCCTCTTCACAGTTTCTCAAAAGTAACATTAAACTGTAGGTGACAAGGATGGAAAGCATAGCATTCCACGGTGCAAAGAGGAAAAGGGGTGGGAAGGAAAGGGCTGCTTTTTTTCATAAATTCACTATTTCTTTTTTTCCCTCAGTGGCATCAAGGACTTGTGATCTTGAGGCAAAACAGATAAAAAAAAACAACTAATAATATGCAAGTGTCCAAATTCAGTTCGTTTAGAGTCTATTGTAGAAAAAGAGGAAAAACTGATAAATTGAAGATCAGCAAAGCAAGTTCTTGGTTTTCAATTCTTCTCCTCAGCCTTCACCTCATTTTTCTCATCTTCTTTCTTCTCAGTCTTTTTGTCCTCTTCCTTCTTTCCCTCTGATGCCTTGTCCTTTACAGAGAGTTCCTCCAGCTTCTCTGCCACTTTGTTTGCACTATCAGTGTTGCCTGTGGCAAAACAGTGAAATGTGCCATCAACAATACAGCTATGAAAGTTTGAACACAACTCAGTGGCATAACATCAACTCATTTTTATGCAACTGTGTCATTATTCTAACAACTGCCATCCCCTCATACAGGCACTATATTAATGTATGATCTCAGGTGATAATGTAGCAGAACAAACTCACACCAGCCTTTCAGAAAGCCAGTGAAGTGTTACATTCAGCACATTCATGTAGCAGACAGAAAAAGTTCCAGGCTGGAGCGAGCAGCAAAGAACAGAGTGAGTCTGCATACTCAGCAGGTGAAAATTAAACTATTAAATATGTAATGTTACCGCCAGTTTGACCATGTGGGCCTATCAAGCTTTAAAACAAAAAATAAAAATAAAACCAAAATATATATGGTAGGGAGGCATTCAAATTTTAAACTAGGTCATCTTAATATATATATTGACTTAGCATAATAGACCATCAGTTTTTAAAATGAATTACAATTCCTAGTATACCAATGCACTCTAAATTGGGGGGATAACTCATGTCTCTTAAGAAAATGCTTCATGTATTTTAGTGTCGAGTTGTGCATACCTGTTCCCTCTGTAGATTTTCTGACCTCCTCCTTGCACTCATCAAACTTCACTTTGAACTTCTGAGCATCTGTGAACAGAAGAGAGTATTAACATATATTCACATCACTTATAATGGCCAATAATGCTGCTTAAATCATGTTGAATTGACAAATGGGGGGGGGGGGGAATTGCGGTTGTTAATTTGAGAAAATGGATGAAAAACCATATAATCCAAACTAAACAGTAGCTTGGACACTTTTCCACTGTGATGTTGTATTTGATGAGTCAACACTTACTTTCTGCATTTAAAAAGCGTATTGCCAAAAGTTCAGGTTTGGGGCATTCGTCAGCATAATCTGCTAGTGTATTCCACACCCAGGCCCGGTCACTGCCTGCGTTGGGCTTCAGCTCCATCATGGGTACAACTGTGGTTCACAAGAGGGGAAACAAGGCTAACGTATTAAACGGCAGAGACATAAAGCATGACCTATGACCTTCCTTTATAACTAAATTCTGTATCGTATAAAACTGTATGAGTTATATTGGTCAAGTTGTCTCACTGTTGTGATTGGCACAAATCTTCAAAGTTCGGTCTCTCCTCATCAGGAGGCGGATTGTGCCCTTCTCTCTGTGTTTCAGCAGCTTGACGTCTCCAGTGCCCCTCTCCTTCCACTCAGGGGGGTCATTCTCAGAAGCAAACCGATATAGTTTAGCCCGCCTGAGGAAACAAGAGTATGCTTCATTAATGGGATGCCTCTGGTAATGTTGGCTTACCAAGCCATCACATGCTGGCCAGTAGGGCTGGGCAATAAATCAATATTGTGATATGACACTAGATACGTCTTCTGTATTGTCTTTTACTGCATTAGACTAAACTGACTGCTCCAGCTGTTCTATTATTTGCCTTTACCCACTTAGTCATTATATCCACACTGTTATAGCCAAACCTCGCTGTGTAAATATTTTGTTAGAGCATATTGTCACAATATCAATAGAGGTATCTTGCCAAAAATAAAACTTACAATGTGACAGTTAACACAAATGAGAACAAAGACTATTAAAGCAACTTACATTTTGAAGAGTTCCTCCTCATCCTCTTCTAATGTTTTCACATCCTGCTCAGGAAGGGACACGATGGGCTCAAACTGGGGGTCATGATTAGAGTCCTCTGTGCTTTCTGCAGTGGTGTCGTGGTCTTCCTGGTCCTAAAAAAAGAGGAAAAGATCCAGGCAACAATAAGTAAAAAAAAAATCCACTCATTTGTGTAAGACATTGAGAGTGAGTGAATGTAATTGGATGTGCTGTATAGGTCAGAGATTCTTTAAAACTAACGGGAACAAAGTGAGACCTGACAACTGACCCACAGGCCATGAATGCTTCAATAGGGGGGATTTAAGAGCCCATTGATGAAGTATAGCTTTTGTAAAGCCTTTTGTTACTGGCTGTTGCTGAGTTAAGCATCTTTAACGCAAGATGGGGTTAGACGGTCTCACGTTTGTGTAAAAGATTAACTGTGTGCATTATTCTATATTACAAATATAGCAAGAACTTTCTTATTCCTCATACAAAAGAAGAGTGAAGACAAAGACACCGATGCACATACAAGTAAGCAACTTCATATCCTGTAATGTGAAAGGAGCCCTTTGTGGTCAAACCTGTGTGTGTGTGTGTGTGTAATTTAGCAGACACTGAGCAGGGTGGCAAACCTGCTTCTGGCTTCATGCTTTCGGGTTTAGCCAGTTAGCGACGTAGCGCTACTGACGTTCAATAGTCCGCCATATCGGTATAAATGGTTTAAAATACGTCACTGTCTTGAATGATTAGATGATATAATAAGAGGCTCGGTCTTGTCGCGTTTAAATTTCACTTCCGTAATAACAGTTAATAGTTTTTGAACTTCAGTTTTGCTGAGAAAACTCATACCTAGCTCAGTGATTAGGCCTTTCACTAGCAGGCTAGTCGAAAGCTAACTGCTAGCTGCTCTTTCAACACCCCGGTTCGTGTAACTAGCTAACACCTTGTTTTATTCGTCAGGAAACTTAAGTGACATGACTTTGGCGCTAAATAGCAGTCCGTTTCATGTCCTCTTGTTCGTGTAATCTGTCCGATAATCCCGTCTCCTGCGTCCTGCTGCGTAAAACAACATTAGCCAATTTAAATTAGCAACTGTTGTGCTTGGCAGACAAAAGGCAGGAGACATAAGTTAGCTGACTTCATTTACTCTGGCTGGTTGACTGTAAATTAACGGATTCTCCATTCAACCAACTGACTGTTAGTGAAATGTAATAGTTATTAGTGTTTTACAGATTGCCGGGGTAAATTACGAAGCTAATGTGAACATGCTGTCTGTCTGCACACTTCACAGCACTTCTCATCCCAGTAACTCCATAGAAACGCGTTGAAACTAAAACATAATGCACTCCGATTTACAGCATATTTAAGTAATCTGTCAGATGGCTTTCAAAGTTTTATTACATTTTTGCATTTGACAGCACTGACAAAAAGACCAATTTAGCCGTTCTGACATCACGAAAGACATCATTGTCTCGCAGCTTCCTTTACAAACTTTGACGAATTATACGACACTTAAAACACCGTGTTTGTAAATAAATTCCGATTTCAAAGCGAACATAACGCATTAGATGACCTAAAACGCGTGATCTCACCTTGGGGTCTGCCATATTAATGTAGATGTTTGTAGATTATGGAAGTTGTATGAGAGATTCAAATCCCAAACTGGCCGCCGTTTCCCTTCAGATACTCTCACTTCCTGCTGCAGCTTTTCGCGCGCCGAATCACCTACGTATGACCGCACGTTCTGACTGCCTGCGTCACGCTGCTGTTTCTTCTTCTTCTTTTAGTTCTATTGACGGTTGGCAAACAGTTTTCGAGTGCATTAGCGCCACCGACTGATCTAGTGTGGACTAAGGATATAGTGAGTAAATGTAGTTAGTCACTTTCCACTACTGGGATTGCAGATGGTTTTAGCACATGTTTCACATAATATACGTTTTATTTATTATGTTTTATGTATGTTACGTATCTTTTTATGTGCTTTTAAACAACATAGACTGTCTGTCTATGCCAGGGCCAAAAGTGATTGACAATGGATGTGAGCCCTGAAATGACGCTGTCGCTTTAAAAAAAAAAAAAAGGTTCAGAGTTCAAACTGCACGTGGTTAAAGCAACATGGCTGCGCGCTGTATGTTTCAGTGAGAAGTGGAAGTGAAGGTAAATGTAAGACGGTAAGAAACCTCAAAAAACATTATCTGGACTTTTTTATTAAATGTCACCGTTCAGGATGTATTTAGCATGATAGTAAACAATCAGTTGTCAGATTGATATAAAAATATATACTAACGAATTGGCGTGTGTAAACAAAAAAGAAGCAGTGAGTCAGTGTTAGTTTGCCACATGTTAACAACATTAGTGAGTTGTGTAGATTTACCATTAAAGATGCAATCATGTGTTGCTACATCAACTTGACAGTTGCTTTGGGATTTGTTTTGGTGTGCTCAGAGATCACAACAGTAAACATATACTCACAATATATACAAGAAGTGACCACAAAAACCATACTGTTACAGTTACTTGCAGTATTTTAATTCATGCAACCACATGGTCCATCCCCTTAGTATTTAGTATTTTACCTGAAGGGAGATGACTGGTATGTGATTTAAAAAAAAACAACAAAAAAAAAACTTAAGACGTACAATTATACCGTTATGTTGATGGTGCACTGCTTTTCCAGTAACTAGTATATTCAGCAAACATTGTGACTCTTCAATTTTCATTGACAGACTATAAGTTTCATCTCCATCTGAACGTGGTGGGAAGACTCACAATAGTGTCAAAGGCAAGTAACTACTTAAAGGATAGATTCACAATTTTTAGAACAATCGGGTGCCACTATGAACACTGAAAGAGGTTTTCCTAACTGTAATCATTCCTCCTGTTCATACTGGCTATTAAAAGATCTGCTTCAAATATACTTTCAGTGTAACTGATGAGGGCCAAATCAAGTGTGCAAAAGTACATTTTTAAAGGTTTGAGGTTTCTGTTGTCTTGAGTATAGTCATATCAAGGAATATTTGTCTCATTTACACTGTACCTTTCATTGTAAGTACATTATGAAGAGGTCCTTTGCTGGCCAGTACAAACTGGGAATGATTATAGCAAGTAAAACCTATTTCAATGATCATTTGGGCACCTGACTATCTTTTTAAGACTTGGAAAAAACTGTGAACCTGTTTAATCTTTTGAAAGTAAGATCAGTATCAACTTGTAACTGGTTTGGTTGTTTTACCATGAAACAGAGCCATGGCAGATGTTAGTAGCAGCACTATAGCTGATGCACCAGTTCCAGAGGAGGAGAAGCCTGATGACCTCCCCCAGGACTCCACAGATGATGTCAAGGCTGAAGGAGAGAGTGAGGCAGCCTCTGACCCCAGCATGTACCGCTACATTAAAGAGGACCTCTTTACATCTGAGATCTACAAAGTAGAGATCAGGAACCTGCCTAAATTCATTGGCTTCAACGACCTGAAGAAGTTCCTGGCCAAGCACAGCCTCAACCCGCATAAAATCAAGCTGTTTGGCAGGCAGACGTTTGCTTTTGTCACCTTTAAGAATGAGGAGGAGCGTGACAAGGCCATGAAGATGGTACACGGGATGCAGTGGAAGGGCCAGGTGTTGAGTGTCAGGCTGGCCAAGCCCAAAGCGGATCCTATCCTGAGGAAGAGGAAGCAGCAGGAGGAAGGGGAGGGCACAGGAGGGCAGCCCCCTTCCAAGCGAACAGAGGCAGATGAGGAGGAGCCACTCAGTGTCCAGATCGCCAATGTGGTGACTCCTCTGTGGAATGTGCCTTATGAAGAGCAGCTGAGGAGGAAGGAGCAGGAGGTGGTGGCAGTTCTGCAGAGGCTGGCCAAGTGAGTGGTATCATTTATATGTAGTTCACTCAGATCTGCTCCATATGTCATGCAGCATCATCAGGCCAATACCATATGTTTTATACTGACAGACACTATTCTGTTTGACCATAGTCAAAGTAAGTTTGACCATCTTTTATTCTCATCAAACATTTGAAACAGTATTTAAACCATCAAATTAAAAGTTTCTACTCTTAAGCATTATTGCAGATTCTACAGACTGACTCTGCACTAAATATTAAGGGGAAAACCTGGTGGGTCACATTTTGATTTTGCTAATTGCCACCTTGTTTTTTATTTCCAGAGAGATTGGCAGCACCAACAAAGCCATGCTGCCCTGGCTGTTTGCACAGAAGGGAAAATACAACAGGATGTGTTGTCCTCTGGAAACTATTCGACCATCTCCTACACAGGTATGTGTCAGGTGTAACTCAGCTCGCATGTTACTCAGACACACACATTACATGCATATCTTGCAATAGGGCTGAAGCAATGAACATGCAGTGTAATCCCTCTGACCCTGGTCGTATTTCTCCAACTTTATCATGGCAGACAGAGTACAGAAACAAGTGCGAGTTCCTCATTTCAGTGGGTGCGGATGATAAGGATAAGACCATCGGTTTCCGCCTGGGGAAGTATAAAGGTGGCTCGTGTGCTGTGGTGGGACCGGCAGAAACGCGTCACGTCTCAGTCGAGGCCAAGAGAGTCGTCAGCGAGTTTCAAAAGTTCATCAGGTATACATGTAACTCACAGGTGTTCACCGAAGCTTTTAGTTGAACTGATATGTTTTACACGTATTTGGAGTAAATAAAAATAATAATCTGAACCTTGAAGCCTTTATTAATTAATTACACTTCATAATCTGAGTCAATGTGGAATTCACTGAGTCAATTTTATGTCATTTTAACACATTTCAAATTGTGCCCCCTCTTATTATTTGACATACAGGACAACACCATACTCTGTATACAGTCCTGAAACATATGAAGGACACTGGAAGCAGCTGACTGTACGCACTACGAGGACCAAACAAGCCATGGCCATAGTGTTCTTCAACCCACAGGTTCAGTTCAGTTTTATTTTATTGTATTTATATAGTGCCAAATCACAACAAAAGTCGTCTCATGACGTTTTACACATAGAGCCGGTCTAGACCATACTCTTTAATTTACAGAGACAGATGAAGAAATGATCTCGGTTAACAAACCGTCTGATTTCTATCGTTCAGACATGAAAATAGCATCACACTAGCTGCTTCTAGTGCACATGCATGGATGTCAACCAGATGATTTCACTGTGTTTTGTAGTTACAGATGAGTAAGCACACCTTCAGGGTCTCTTATCTATTAAATCCTTTTAAGTAATTTTTCTGTCTTTCTGTTTTTGACCTTTTGTTCAATGACTCTAGAAACTCGAGGAGGAGGAACTTGATGCATTAAAGAGCTCCATGAGGAAGCACTTTACAGAAGGAGAGGGGAAAGATAGCGGTGTGACCTGTCTTTACTTTGTAAGAGAGGGTCAAAGGTAAGAAAGAAAAAATATTGAGTCGCATTCCCTCAGCATTCAGAACAACTGCAAAAGAAATGGTGGAGAGTCGACTAGAAATCTCTACATATACTGTAGATTGAGCTAAACCTGTGTTTTTGGCTGCCAAGGACTTCTCCTAACCCTGAAGACATGCCTTGTGAGCTGGTGGCTGGAGAGGGCTGCATTCACGAGGAACTCCTTGGACTAAAATTCAGAATATCTCCTCATTCATTCTTCCAGGTAAGAAAGAGAAATGGATGTTTTTTATTTTTCCAATGCGATTGTAAATCTACAAATATTGCTGAATTCTGTGTTACCTGCCAGGTGAACACAGGAGCAGCAGAGGTGCTGTACTCTGCAGTGGGGGAGTGGGCCCAGCTGGATCAGGAAAGCACAGTGTTGGATGTGTGTTGTGGGACAGGAACCATCGGCATCTCTCTGGCTAAGGTAACGTTTATATCAACCAGGTGTGCATATGTGGTGAAATTCAGAAGTTAAAAACTGCACGTAAAAAGGCCTGTTGTTCCTGTTCCTTACTGTCCTTAGAGACACTACAGTATACACACATCAAAAGTACAACATGATAGTGGCATGTTTGCAGTCCAGAAGCTCTGAATTTGAGATATTGAAAGATGAACCTGGAATGTATATGGACTTTCTGGCAAGCTGTGACATCTTTGGTGGCTTTTGTCTCCAGAGGGTGAAGAAAGTGATTGGGATCGAGCTGTGCCAGGAAGCAGTGGAGGATGCCAAAGTTAATGCAAAGCTCAATGGTAAAAGACCCAGATAACAGCCGCCAGTGATTTGCAGTGTCATTTGCTGTAGGACTGTGCAAACTGATTAATAACCTACATAACAGAAAATACAAGCAGGTTCTGGTAGATGGGTAACACATAGTCCTGGTTTCACAAAACAACCTTTCTATAAACTGGATCCTAAAAGGATTTAAGTTGATATTTAGTAATGATGAACACCAATAATCTCACTGTTTTCTACCTCTCATGTATTGATCAGTCTTTAATCTGTTTATATTTTAAGGTCTAAGTAATGTTGAGTTTCACTGTGGAAAAGCTGAAGACGTGTTCCCCAACATTCTCAACGCTCTCGTGTCACCCAACGTCACAGCCATTGTGGATCCGCCGAGGGCAGGACTGCGTGAGTTATATAAATAAATTTAAAAAATCAAATCAAAACACAACACGGAAATCAACCTTTTAAAGATTTGTCACAAATCAGCCCACATCAGGATTTCTCATCTTAACCAAACAGATTCCAAGGTGATACTTGCTATCAGGAGAGCAGAGTATCTGAAGAGGCTGGTTTATGTGGCATGCAATGCCAAGGCAGCCATGACCAACTTCATTGAGTGAGTTGTTAATTTTGTTTTTGGCTCTTAAGCAGCAGTTAAATGATACATATCAGCTTCAATGATCAATTCTATAATATACCATTCAACAATGGTACACTCAGCAAATGGTATATTATTATATATTGTAGTTATGGTTATCATTGGTCTGTTCTATTTTCAGCCTGTGCAGAGCGCCATCCAACAGAGTTCACGGAGCCCCGTTTCGACCAGTTCGAGCGATGGCCGTCGATCTGTTCCCTCAGACCATGCACGTCGAGATGCTTCTGCTGCTGGAGAGAGTGGACTACGACTCCCAGCAGCAGACCAGCAGCAATCAGGAAAAGACGGGTTCTTAGCCAGTTTCAGGCCCTGTAGTCTGATGATTAGCATGGACCTTAATGCCCTATGGAGCTTTCCATCCTAGAAACATGTATTATAACATGTATGTCAGTACTCCAAGGATAAATGGTAATGATAGCATCCTTTTCTGTCATTTGAACCTGTGAAGCCTTGTACTCAAGTTCAAATGTTCATTTACCGATCAACTCTAGTTGCATTCAGATGTACTGACCCTTTACTTAAGGTGAAGTGTCTGATCCAGTTAAGTCTGTCATGCAGGTATAATTTTTGCTTATCTAACAGTTGACATAATATGTATTGTTCTGTTTTTGCTTAAATTAGCTCTATAGACTGGATTAATGTCAAGGTGTCCTTTGACCTAATGCCTTTTTTTTTTTTTTCTAAGTTAGCGTTTTATTTTATCTGAAACCCAGCTTTACTTTTTCAACTGTAAAAGAACAAAACACTGCACTAGTGAGTAGTAGCTTTACCTATTAAAGTATCACCTCAGTCTGTAAATCATCTAATTTCTGAATGCTTCATCATTCTGACACAGAATAAAACAAAGTCCTTCTAGTTATTAGTCAAGACATTTTATTTTGCATAACAAATATCACCAAAGCCATGGAGCTCAGGTTACAATACATACTTCATATTTTAGGCAGCAACATCTCAAAACAAGTCATTGGTACAACTCAATAGCAAAACACATTAAATGCAGTATTTTTTTTCTCTTCTCACACTTGACAAGACAACGCTCGCACAGAGGGGAAAGCACATTCTTAAAGCAAACTACAATATCACATCAGCCTTGTGTCCATGTATGTTTAGTAGAAAAAGCATAGGCCAAATACTTAATGCACAGCAGTTTCTATTTTGTTCCAGCAAGTGATGTCTATTTATTTTCCATTGTGTTTTATGGATTAGTTTCTACTGTACAGTTTGCAGCAACATTATGTATTCTATAAAATGCATAAGACTGTATTTAAGCTTTGGTTTACACAGTTTCATCAGCTTGTGTTGGACTAAATGACTTCATCGCATTTTGTTCATGTTAGTGTACCAACTTAACTTTGCAAGGCTGCCTTTTGAAAAATGTATTCTACTTGTGGCCAGAATCTATGATCAAGACACATGATCAGCTGTCACAAGGATGGCAAACGTACACAAAATACACAATCCATTAAGACAAGTCTTAAAAATCTGCACATGCTGTCGGCATTTTTCTCGAAGTATCTGTTGTCTTATAGGCTATCATTTAAAATACTAACTGGCTAAACAATAAATGCTTTATCAAGTAAAGAGGGGCTTGGTCTTTCCACTTCCTGTTGAAGGGTGTTTTAGGTCCAATTTACTGTATATACTCTGAGCCCTTCATGAAATGGATTAACTAAGGCAACATGTAGCTGATGGGATTTTTTTTCTAAGGGCACCGAAAATGAAGAGCAACTGAAATGTACGAAGTGGTTAGTTGGTGTGCATGGCATAACTACTTTAATATAAAGTCGACAAGTTGAAATGTTAGCGAGAACTAAGAGCATAAAAGAAATAATCCTTTACCTTTTACGTTACAGTACTCTGTGGCCCTGTGCTTAGGTCTGCTGCAGTGATGGCATGGGGAGCAAGACACCATTTCTTGTGTCAAAGGAAAAAAAAAGGCAACAAGTCCCTCTAAATACAAAAGGTCACCTCCCAGTATCCTAAAAGCAGTGATTTCAGGACAGGACATGAGTGCATAACAATAGTTCTGATAGTGATCACTTCACAACGCATGTTTTTAAATCGTGCAAACCAAGACAGCAACTGTCCATTCTGAGGAAAAACAAAAAAACGGCATATTTGTATTTACCAACCAAAATATCCATAACACCAACTATTAAAGTACGTAATAAGTATTTTAACTTCCCAATTAAACGAATGGTATAAATACACATGTATTAGTAGTCCCTTTCAAATACTTTAAGCACAAACAAAACTACAGGTGCTGGTACTGTGAGATTGAAGCTGTTGAAAATGACACTTCAAAACAGAACTAAGGTAGTTCTTTGAAGTTGGAGGAGCATGCATTGTATCATGTTATCAAGTCTTGGGAACTTCGCTGCACCCTGGTTGATTTCTCCTAGTGCCATACATAGTGAGGATGCATCTAGAGAGGTAGATGATATTTACTCTACGGTCTGTTAGTGCATTTAGTTCTACCCTGACATCTACCAGCTGAACCAATAAAACATGGGTGAAGGAAGCAAGCGAGCAGTTCTACCGGCGTTGTCAATGTGTTACTATATTGCCATTAGATCTCAGTGATGCATAATTAAGTGAACAATGGTGTGTGGGTGTGTGTGTGTGTGTGTGTGATGTCTGACAGTGCCTGGGTTTCAGTGCTGTGCTTCATCAGTGATTCTAATAGATGTTAAACATCAACAGTGCAAAGGGGTTCACTCCCTGGCTGGGCAGACTCCATAATGGTCATCTTGGGCTTCTTCCTGGTTTCCTCCTGGTGTAACAATATAATGAAGCACATCGGAGAAAAGAGGAGAAAAATGGGAAAATTATTTTGTAAAAATTGCTTTACATTTACTTGAGAATCCAACTCTAGTGTGCTCTACACAACAGGCAACAATTCTTACCCTCTGCTTGGCCAGTTTCCTCATTTCTTCTTGCAGTTTGTTCAGGATGTGAAGGTTTGGCTTGTTCTTTTTGGCATACTGCTGAAGCTCAATCACACTCTTGTCAGAGCTCTCCTGAAAAAGAGATGTCACAAATATGCTTGCATAATGAAGAACCATCTTCAGTACAGGAACATTGGTATTCACATTACATCAATTCCCTGAAGTTCCATCATGTGAGAGCAACATATTAATGAACAGTTGTAACTAAAATGGTCTGATAATTGCTCCCCATAGATACATACAACCCAGCGATGCACACAGACATTGTAATTGCTTTTAGGGTTTTCTCTTAAAACCAGATATTAAATATTTACTTTAAATAAAGCTCAAGGCAAACCATAAATAAATAAAAGCAAACTTCTCTGTACTAAAGTTATCCACAGAAGCTTTGCAGCAGGTATTACTGAGGATACGTACCTTCTTGACCATCTTATTGCTCTCTCTGCCGTACATTCGCAGCAGTGAGCCCCAATTCTTGACGTGGGGATGAAGCATCTGCAAGATCTTCTGAGATGCTAGTTGTTTGCCAACCCTCTTGTTTTTGCCTGGCGGCAAAAGACAGTAAATGTCACTGAAAGCTTCATGTTACAATTTAAAAGACCACTTAGCTCCATAAAGTAAAAACAAGATAGACTGAATGCATTTTCCAGACCTGAAATCTTAATTGTAAGTATTAAAACACACCACCTGACTCAATGCTCTCTCAATGTGCATAGTTGAGGTTTAGGCTTTACTTACACCAACCACGCACTGTATGCTTCCCACAAGTCATCACGTATTCACTCTTCTGGTTTTTTCCTGGGATCACCTCAAATTTAATGCTGGTGTCTCCCATCCCATGGTTTCTGCAGGCACAGAACATTTTATTTCACAGAAATATCTGAAACATTGGATTGTTGCACATTGGTACCTTCTGCAGTGACGGAACAGGTCAGACAGTAAAAGGTGTCTCAACAACAAGGCCAGGCTCTACCCAGAAAGCTGATTGACATTTCTCAACAGCAGAGTACAAAGAATGTTTTGACCTAGGCAACCAATACATTTAAACAACATAACTTTGTACTTTTATCACAATAGATATGTTGTGTTGGTTTCTGTTTATGTAACACTCCCCCATATAGATTTACATTTATATTTAATGATGTATAAACTGCAGATACCAGGTTTGAAATTTACAACAAAAGTTTAGTTTCTTGGTGGAATTTCTGTATGTGTTGCTTCTTACCTTTTAAGGCACTCATGAAGAATCTGATATGGCGAAAGTAGTCCTGCTTTGTTGGTCAGCTCATACACCCTTGAGTCTTCTATACTGATATGATTAAAATACTGTGGGGCAGAGCACAGTGAACGTTACCGTTGTTTGCATTAACCTTCAGAGGAAACATTCTACGTCCGTTACCTGCCTCAAATAATTGTGATGCTTTAACTTAAATGATCTTATCAATATCAAAAATAGACATTAGTACCTCAAGTTCATCACCCTCAACAGGCTTCTCCTCAGAGGTCTGCTTCACAAAGTCAGGGATGAGGATTTCCAGTGTGGCTCGAGCTGCAGTTTACACCAAATTACCAGTCAGAGAGGGAGCTAACAACACTTCAATCAACATGCAACAGTACAACTGTCCTTATATTTTTAATGCAGAAAAGGTATGACATGAGAGGAAAATAATCACATTGTACTCACTTTCAGCACTGACAGCAGTTGTGAGATACACCTACACACATATCAATGCCAAATAAATAAGGAAATTACCAGCTTTATTCTTGGCAAGCTTTTTACTGCTTGCGGTTCCTGTGCCATAAGTTACTCCATCTATAATGACTGATGCTCCAAAGGGTTCACTTGGGTTCTCTGTGGGACACAAAATCTTGGTTTGATTTGATATAAATGTTATAACACTCAACAACAACAACAGGCTGGAGATATGATGATGTACAAGGTTGTAGATGGTTAAATGACATGACTTCAAATACCCGAAAAGAACTTACCACATTCAAAAAAGTTGTAAACAGGTCGAACCTTTAGGACACGTTGCATATATTCATGTAAGATGCAAACTTCAGACTTTCCATTGGGGTTGATGACAAATTCTGATGAAAAATGGAGTTGTGTCAATAAATAGTAATAAATAAATAAAATAAATGAATTTAACAGTTTTAGTCATATTCAGAAACCGTTTTAAATTTTGATACACTTAAACTCTGAGTTTGATTTTCCAATGCTGACAATTAGCTTGTAAAGTAGTAATAGATATAATAATAGTTTAATAGTAATTTATTTGGATGACCACAGAAATAGCTATATGAAGGTTTCAAGATATTTACTATGAATCATTTTTCTAACTTACCTTTCTTAGTAGGAGCATCTTGGACTGACAGTGTGATGAGTTTCTGGTTTGCAGGCAGGATGGGTCTCTCTGACTCTGCCTGCTTCCTCTTCATGTCTCTGTTGAACTGCCTTCGTTCAGCCCAAGTACGGAACTTCTTCACAGTCACTTGTTCAAAGTCAAAGCATTTTTCCAGGTACAGGCGAAAGTCTTCAAGTTCTGTGAGGAGGGTTTTATTTAGTTATTGGTTCTTGTAGCAGCAAAAACAACATTTAAGGTGTAAGGGCCTGGACTGCCTCTCCAACCAACCGAAGAACCAGAAATGATCCATTCCACCAGTTTTGATTTTTATTCTTACCTATGGATTCATCCTTGCACACTTCCACCTTGGCCTTGACTTGTCCTAGGGCTCCTTTGGCAGTGTCCCAGGACTGGGACTCCTTACTCGGCTGGCTGTGATATATGGCGCCGTCACAATCCAGGCCACCATCAGCCAGACTAGAGGCAGGGATGTCGCCCTCCTCCTCGGCTGTGGTGTCTGACTTGACTGCTTTCTCGTCACCATTGGCCTCCTCACTGAGCTTGACTGGAGACTCCTCTACATTAGCAATCACCTCCCCGTTCAGCTCCCTTTCTTCCCGTTCCTTCATTTTTTTGTAGTGTAGGCAGGGGATGCTGCTGGTGGGAGGGTCATGTTTCTGTATTAAAAAAAAAGAAAAGAAAAATCAAAATGTAGAGTATTGTTAAGAGTACTTCCAACTTTCAAGAACTAAAATAAAAATACATATGTGCTGTAAATGTTCTGTTACTTATTTGAACTCCTGTTTTTTCCTGAAGCCTTTGCCAATATTGGCAAGGAAGCCTGTTTTCACACAAGCACAAACTTCTAAAAATTATAAATTATTACCCGAGTAGAAGAACCTTTGCCCAACGAAATGTCACAAAAATTTAGGGCAATACTAACCTACAACAGAAAAACATTTTTTATCAAGGGTGTTTACTTTGGAATATAAAAAGCTGATACACTATTAAAGTCAGTATGTAGCAGTACAAGTTATTTAGACATGAAACTTGTTGCAACGTACTGTATCTTACCCTAATACTCCCAGTCCCGAGGAAGTAGGGCCTGGACCAGGTTACCACTCTGGTCTCCCTGTGCAGGTAGACTGGAATGCCCGAGTTGTGGAATGTCATGATCCATCCGTCAGGTAGAGGCTCAGTGGGTGGACGCCCCCGACCTGGCATAGAGAAGACCTCATGTAAATACCCGCACTAATTACTACACTCTTACTGCATGAAGACAATTATGTGTTACCACAAAAGTGATACCACTATTTGGTTGTGCAGAGCTTACCACATCTGCTAACCAATTTCCTGGGGGAACCCTGCATTGTAATCTATATCAACAATACAGATAATTGTGAATCACAATTACAACCATCCTATAAATATCCTGTATGTAGCCGATACTTTAACAACAAAAATTAGATTTAATTTCTTAATAGTACCCAACTCTAAAACAGACAGATAAACCACTCACTCTTCAGGACAGTCTTAATTTTGGTCATCATGGGCTGAACACCTCCTTCACCATCTGACGGATGATCACTGTCCCCACCATAGTTGTCTTCTGCCGGACGCATCTTTTTTGGGACCGGCATGCCCTCCTCCAGCAGGGCGTCCACATCATTGTCAAACTCCTCCTGGAAGAGTCAGCGGTTAAGGCGGGCAGAGAGGGAAGGGTCACCACATTATGGGAGTTTTGAATGCCTCATATGAGAGCAAATATAACTGATTAAAGAACCACAATCATACTAAGTTCTATCATTTCTATTGTGGGATCCCTCATTTGGATCCCTCCTCTTTTATAACTTATTAGTTTTGAACAGCTTTTGTGTCAGATGGAAACCCAGCATTTAATGGGAAATATTAGGATGACACTAACCTTTTTCAGCAACTCACTTCTCATTTCATCAACAAAGAAATAAACAAAAAGAAAGCCAGAAGAAGCATACTTTGTCTAGTAGATCATGATTATTTGCATTATTGTTTAATATGTCAATTATTTTCTCAATCAACTAACTGTGTATTGCTAAAATTACAGAAAATAGTAAGAAATGCCTACCACAAGAGCCCAAAAACATGTCTTTAAGTTGCTTGTTTTGTCCAGCAAATCCTCATATTTGAGAAGCTGGAACAAGCATTTTTTTCCTAGACAACTGACAAAATTGTTGCTGAATAATTAATATATCAACTATTGTTTGTAATATCTAATAAACAAACTCCAAAACAAAAATGTGTGTCTAAAATTGGGGAATGACTACTGACCCTAACAAACCTACTAGCATGCAAAAAATGACACTGTGTTGACCTTTGGTATGCAAGTGTATTACTATCTAGATTTAGCACATAGATGTACAGTATTTTACTTGCTAAAGTACTGTAACAACGTTGCATTGCAGCAAAAGTTGAGCCAGGTTAAACTTTTTTGGCCTGCGTCTACACCCCTGCTGTGATCTGTTTGAAAGACTAGCCTGTGTTTTGATTTCGCTGATGTCAATCTGAACCCACACTATGAGCTGTATTAAGCCTACACCATTTCTGTTTGACATTGAATGACAAAGTTGGTGTGTGGCTGTACAATTTAAAATGTTTACGACGACAAGTGATAATGCGAACATAAGTACAAACCTACCTCATAGGAGTAAGTCACAGCTTCGTCATCTGCTTGCTCCTGCTGAATTATGACCTTAGACTTAAAGCCGCCGTGCTCTCCATCGTCATTATCCAGGAAGTTCTCGTAGAAGTCATCCAACTCATCCAGGACAGCAAACTCTACTTTGTTTTCCACATCTACCTCAGCCTCCTGTGATCTTCTGCCTGCTGCGTTTCCTGCTGCAGAGCTACCCTCAGCTACCTCCTGCTCACTAGTCGAGTCATGCAACTCACCATTCAGGCTTTCTAAGCCGTCATCACTGCCTTCCTTCTGCCCTTCGCCCGTGTACAAAACCTTCCTGTCTTTGCTATTGCTGCTTTCAGTGAAGCTTACACGGATCTTAACATCTCGGAGCAGCTTGAGGTCTGGTAGAAACTTGGTGACCGGGGGAGCGTGACGGGCTGTTCTGGGGCACGGTGGATTTGAACTGGCCTCATCTGAGAGGTGGCTACAGAAAGTTATTAAGCCCTTGCTGATGGGCTGCTGTGGCTCGGCTTCCCCGTCCCCTGGGGTGTATGTGTATCCATCACCACCAGAGCTAACGTCCATTACCTCTGCGTCACTGGACGTTTGCAGGGGAGGTGGTGGAGGTGCTCTGCCCTCATCTTGGCCAAAATCATCAGGTGGCTCCAAGGGGAGAGGGGGTAGAACATCATCTATCTCCATTTTACTCTATATTTAAAACACTACAACTTCCACAGACTGATAACTTATTATAAAATCTATCCTGCTCAGAGACTTTCTTATCTAAAACCAGAATGCATGCAGAAGCACATCCCTGTATAGACCACGTACTGGTGAATATGCTAAGCTGACTACATTGTTCTTTTCATTAATGTAGACAGCTTTCAGAATCACTGTCTCAATTATTGGAAATCACAATGCATTCAGCTTAATATGTGATCTAGGCACTGATCATCCTCCACTGGGTTCCTCTGGGAGCTGGAACAAATCAACAGTGAGAGCACATGTCAGAAAGAATAACTTCACGTTACGTTATAACTCACATGCTGCCATGATATAGCAGTTTAATTAATTAGCAGGTATGCAGTTGCGGGAAAATTGACTCAAACGCTAGCTATTACAAACGTGTAATTGTATGTGGGGGACAAGAATAAATCGTTGTGTTGTAAACTAAAATGGGAAAGGGTCTCGTTTGAGCGCATCTGTCCGGTCTGCAGATACCCAGCGGGCCCCTGGCAACGTTAGCATCAATGCTAATATGCTAACAAACCACCATCAGGCTGTTACAGCTCTCCGCGTCTACAGAAACTCTTATTTATCCAGAAAACGGTTAGTTGGCTGATAGCAGGATTACTCACCGATAAATATAACACAGCTGTCTCCTCTCGGGCACCTAACTACCTCTCAAAATTATTTTATTGTCGACGCGCTGCCATACGGTTTCGCTTGCAGCCCCGCCATCTTGAAGAACACCACAGCGGCAAACCAGCCCAGGCTCCGCCTCCCGGTACCGGCTTCTTCATGATTGGTTGATCGCGTTGTCCGTCTACCGACTGCCAGTATGACGTTATAGTATGGTAAACAGTAATGATATTTAGCGGTGGATTGTCCTTTTTTTTGCACCACCTACAATTAAAATAAAGTGTTAGACGTCGTTGCCAAATCTTTGATTAACAAGAAGACTCCAGGGACCCATTAAACAGTCTCTGATTTGTGAAACCTTTATTATATTTGTACAAACTGAAAGATTTCACTGCTTTCTCACATCATTGTTTTTTTTAGTTTTCAGAAGTAAAATAAAGATTTCACAAATCGGAAAGTGGGTTTAAACAGGTTTAAGACAAACAACACACACCATGTATAAAAGGTTAACTTACCTTTCTGTAAATGCTGAATTGCCAAACAACCCTCAAAATAAATGTATATTGTTTTTCTCTGTGCTGTAGATATTTAAGAGTAAAACTGATATCAACTGTCATTCAAGGTGCTAGCCATAGTGTCAAGCTGTCTACTTTTCTGCACCTACAGTGTGTGTTTTTATGGTTTTCTTTTGTTCTGTTTCAGCCAGAGACTATAAAAGCAAATAATGACAACGTGCCATCTATCAGATCATCTTTAACTGTCTTGAATGCAGACTTCATGATGATCATGTGAATTGTAATATCTCAACTATCCAGTTGAGGTCCCTCTTCAATAAGAGATCACAGCAGCTTTAGCCCAGCACTGGTATCTTAAATGAAGTTTTCCACGAAAAAAACAACAACAAACAGGGTCAGTGGAGATGGTTTCTATGTCATATTACAATTTACATTAGGTCAGGGTATATATAATACTATATACTATAATTCAGTAGTATTGTTTGTATTTTATTGAGATTTAAATTAATGATACTGGCCTTGCCTGTAACTGTTTATTGTCTTAAAAAAGTACAATAGACCCTTTACACAGTAGACATTTTGACTTATAATGGAAGGAAAAGCACAGGTGTTACTAATAACATTAATAAGAGCACATAAACAAAAGCAGCTAACTGGAATTCAGTCATAATTAACTTTAATATTTACACATTCCCACTGTGACATGTCACTCAATGTCCTCTGTGAAAAATAAGTAAAGTCTGCTGTACACTTTCTTATGCCACATAGCACTATAAAAGCTTCAAAAAGTGATAGTATATCAAAGGACAAAAGGGCAGATGAAAGATTTTTAATCAGAAATCATATCTTTGCTGTTGTGGGCACCTTAAGAGTAATAAAGGTAGGAATAAGTTAAGTGCAAACTCACTGCAACACAAGACTGTGGAAATAATGTGTCTTTTTTAAAACTGGTTTTAGAGTAAAATGTAGAAAATCACCCAACAAAGTTGTGTTTCTTCCAGTATTTCTGTGTGTGCCTATATCTAACTAAAACATTCAGTAGTCATTAACTGGGAAACCAAATGTGAGTGTTTCAATAAGATATTGTTTTTATTGTCAAGCAGCTGTAAAATGCATTTATCCTATCATGGAAGCAGACAGAGGCACAGTGCCATGAAGATGGAGACTACTGCACTGCGACTACACTGCGACTACTGCTGAGCAGGTTTGGGGCATTACCAATTACCTGTAATGAGGTAACAGTAATTAGAAATTTAAACAGTTGGCAATTCTAATCTATTAGTTATTCAGATGACATTTTCTCTAGAAAAATAGTGGTGACCCTGTGGTGAATTACTTAATGTGTCAAACAAAAGAATTAGCTAGATTGTTACAGCTAAAGGAAGCTATTTAAATTGCAGTCTGAAAATGTTACATTAAGCGTATATATACAGACACTGATGTGAATACATCTGATTGCATTAAAATCTTGTGGATAACACAGACTAGATTAACAAATTAGATTAATAAAGTGACCCAATCCTGCTGTTTTGTGACATGTAGATAAAATATTTTCTTCTACAAAATCATAAATGTTCTTTGGCAATCTTTTATATTAGCACACATGTTCAAAAGATGCATTTTAACTTAAATCAAGTATGAGAAATACATATCACTTGTGTTAATGAGGCAAGTGCTGACTATCTGAAGAGTCTTTATGTTGAAGTGCAGCTGGAGGAGGGGGACTGGGGCTGTGGATTGATGGGAGGAAAGGTGATGCAGAAAGGCACAGTGGGTTTCCTCCATCATGCCTTCATTCCTGCAGTTTAAACTGGAAAGAACTGGTGCTCCATTTGCTTGTGTCACAGTTGAGCATGGTGCGCTCTGTGAAGGTCACATTCCCTTCAGCATCTATCAGGATAACTGTATTGGTCCTGAACCGGTAGCGATACAGGGGACACAAACAATCAAACACAAAAAAAAGTCAAATGAATGTGTGAGAATGCTTGTAAATATAAAACGTGATTATTAACACATGCATGGTATCATTTACTATCTAGAATGAGCAGGCGGCCGTGATAATGGTTCTGGCCCTCTGACCTTTTAGATGCAGGACAGTCTCTGCATCCACTAATCCACTGTGGCATCACAGTGTAGATGAACCTCTTTCCTTTTCTCACTATGGAGGACTGATTACACTGGGGATTTTCACATACTAACAGTTGTCTATTCACTATGATCCTGCAGGCTAGCACAGCCCAACCTCAGGTGGAGACAAACACTGGAGAGAGATTTGATGTGGGTGAAAGACACTGACCTTGTGCCATATTGAGGGGAGCGAACACACACTGCTGACAGAGCCTGGAGCATTGGTCTGCTGTAAGCCTCACCCTGGCACTCCTGAGCTGGATCAGGTGTGTTCCTGTTAAACAAAGGTTCATAGTTATGTGTGTTTCAGTGCATTATTCTGTCATATTGTCGGTGTATCATATTTAACTTAATCATTCTTTTAACCTAATTTATTCAAATGTATACATCACACCACTTGTTGGAGCTGTTTCTGATTGCAATCTAAACTTTAAATGAAAAGACTAATTTATAAAGTTTTTCTTGGCTTGCATCTCACTTGTTTCTGAAAACATCTCATTTGAGAAATAAGTCATGCAGTTGCAGGGTCCTGTTTTGCTTTATATATAGATCACAGCTAGTTACTCAGTTTCTTCAGGAAGGTTGAGAGTTTGAAGGAGTGAAAAGACTGTAGCTCATTATTCTACAGCTCAAGTCTACTACATTCTTATTCCTCGCAAAAAAACATAATTCAAAATATATTTTGCAGCTCTGTGCTCTCAGTTTCTTAACAGTGTTTTTACAGTTTTACCGCCTTGGTCTAATTCTTCACAGTTTTGGACATCATTTCCTTCAGTTATGGTTACTTTTCATATCATATCATTGAGATACATGGTTATCAGGACTAAACATAGCTTTGCAGTGAAAGGTAAGGGGTGACCACACACCACAACAACACCACTGCTATGACAAATTTTAGAAAAACCCTTAGTTTAACCCAAATATTGTATTTACACCACTTATTTGGAAGTGAAAACAATGCACATTAAACACAGAAAAAGTTGCATATGCAGAGTGCATTGGCATCCCATTAAACGTATTTATATAGGTATGAATACCCTATATGACATAACAAATCATTATGCAAATGTTTCTGTGTTTAAAAGGGGGATCGACACTGGGTGCAGCTAAAAATTACAAGCCATCACAATAGCTGACTTACAGCCCTGAAACAGTATCACTACACTTCATGACTGTAGATAACATCATGACACAAATAACATGTTAACGTTCATGACTCCACTGATGGCACTTCACGTTTAACCCATACAATTGTTTTAAATAATTATTTAAAAATTATTTATAAACACAAATTTTAGATGAAATATGTTATGATGTGTGAATCTATAGTTTTCTGTTCACTACTCACAGTTCCTCATTATTGAGGACGTTAAGCAGCTCCTGCACCAGTCGATCACAGGACAGGGACTGGTCATTGACGATGCTGGTGAACTGATGCTTGCCTTGCAGCATTTTCCTCCATGGCGTGTCCAGCAGTGAATTACTCAGTCCGTAGATTCCTGCTGAGGGGGACATGAAAAATACACACACACACACACACACACACACACACACACACACACCAAAACACAAAACACCAGTGAGCACAGTTAGTAAACTTGTGGCACATCATCCAATAAATAGACCAACAGGTAAATGCAAAATGAACGGTTTCTACAGCAACCATATTAAAAACACAGACCTGGTTTTAGATGGATGGGTTCAGGGCTGCCTCGGTTTCCATAGTAACACACAATATCTTGTTTGGCTCTACATTGGACACAGTACAGATTGAAAATTAGAGATTGCATTTAGTGATGAATAAAGTTTTTTTTTATTTTTATAATGTTTCAATGCTCTTGTAATAAACCTAAATACATTAAAGATGATTTTTAAAGAAGCCCTCCTGAGAGAATCATGTAAAATATATGCTCAGGAGATATCAATAGTGCAGCATATAATATTCTTCAATGAGTGATATCCTTTGCAGTCCTTGAAAGTATGAATTAAGAAGCTGGTTTCATTGATAGAGGCAATTCAAGTGGGAAAATACCCAATATTATAGTTAATTGTCCAATTTAAATCTTAACCTGAAGGAACAACTGGGTAAAATTAAGGCTTAAAAAATAAACATATGTGCCGTAAACACCTTTGACTACCACATAACTATTTAGTTATGGTGTTAGATCTCTTTGCAATGTCCCCAGTTAGCAGGAATTTATTCAGCCTGAAAAATCTGACATCAAGGGCATCTGTGACGGCTTTGGTACAGGAGAGTGAATAATAAATTATGACCAAATCCTTTGAACCAGTGTGGGGAATGATTTTTTTGATGTCAATTTTATGACAGCCATACCAGGGCATCAGTCAATCTGAAATGTGGTGCAACACTCCTTCAACATCTAACTTGGAAAGTTTCCCAGTTCAGTGCTGGCAAGATAGGAACAGAATATGCTGCTGGGGTTGTAGCGCTGCAACACAATTTATTGGCTACAGTTGTTAATACAAATTGGGCAAAATAAGTATAGCCCTGATCTATACCATACATCACCATTACCAGATGATATTGCCATATAACCCCTTAACAAACATATTTTAAGCTTGTGAAAATAACCTTTTTCTAGAAAACAGAATCAGACCACAAAGACAGAATGAAGTAAGAGATTGTGTGACATATGTAGATAAGCAACATCAGTACAAGACTTATATGCCTAATCAAAATCACATCTGAGTTTGCTTGTAATCTTGTACTGTATTTATAATTCATACCATGATTCCTAAGGGATATTACCAAGGACACGCAAGTTTCTCGCTCTCATTTGCTACAAATGATTAAATATAAATGTTTTGCCAGCACGCAGGGGCCATCCTCTTCTGTCTGTATGAGAGCTTCTGTAAATTTCAGGGGTGTTTTGTGTCCAAGCAGCTGAGAGATAACCCTGAAAGCTCCAGGTTGACGTTGCACTTAACCAAACCCAGTTAGACTATCTGAATAAACAGTCTTTCTGTGTTCCTAGGGTTACTATGACCACAGCACATTGGCCAATATTGACATGGGTGATAACGGTCAACCCTAATACATGTATGTACATAGCAGCTGCTCAATGGGAAACCTGAAGGCACTGTACCCTGATGGGAGACGGAAGAATCTGTAAAGCTTTTAGATTTTGTCAGTTCCGCTAAGGGCACACACAATGTTTAAGTTTGGTATTGCTAATCTGAGCTCAACAATACCCAGAGCCTGGTGTCAATGCTTTGCTTTACTTTGCCTGCTATGCATCAAATTGACAGTGGTGGTAGAAGGTGAAGGATTTGCAGATAGGTAGCTCTATTTCATCTATTTGAACCTGGCAAGAATATTGAACGTCCCATCAGATGTGCTGTGGGGTTGATTTAGACTGAGATGAGCAGAATAGCAGGAGGTCAAGGCTACTGGGCAGAGACAGAATAAGGAGAGAAGAGTCGAAAGCAGGCTTTTTCAGATCTTAGTCAGAGAGGTAATCAGTATGCTGACTGTGAGACTTTCTAATGAAGAGTCCTCTATACTGAAGCTACAGAGCTGTTTCCTTATCGCCAGCTGTGGTGTAGTTGCCTGGAGATGACTGGATGAACTATCACTTTAACACCCATCTGAGCATGCACACCCACACGTGGAGACAAATAGAACATGCACTGAGAAAAAATAATCATTTTGCAGACACAGTGTAAAAAAACTATAAATTTGTATTCATCATAATAAATAATACTAACACATCCATGTGTGACCCCAGTTCAACATCAGCATATATTAACGGCAGAATATTCTTATATTGTTGTACAAGCTTGTTACACCTGACCAGACAGACTTTCGTGGCAAGATAACTGTATCTCCTCTGATATAACTTATGATCCCATACTAACAACCACAAAACCAAAATCAACATTATTTAGATTTTTGAGGCACTTTTTGGACATCTGGGTCCACTCAAAGAACAACGTAGCGCTACAGTGTATTTTGGCTATTTACTGTGAGCATCCACTGCTAATTTTATTCAGGACAAAATCATGTTCTATTGTATAAAAATGTGGGATGTGTTTCTTCATAGGTAACCATACTAGCTTCTGGAAGAGACATCTGTTCAGAGTTGTTCCTTATCAAAATGCTGAGAGTTCATCCATCTCTGATACTCTGAATGTGCGCTGCACCACTGTTTTCCTTTTTCAGCTCCGACAAGTTTCTGCCAAGAATTACAACACATGGTTTGAGGCCATATAACTGAACCACTTTCTAAAGTTGTTTTTGTAAAACAGCCACAGTCTGCTTGACTAGTGTATTAAGTGAGGCATTTCTTTGCAGGCAGACATCAGAGGAGATGTATAATCTCTGTGCATTGACTTTAAAGTGAGAGCGACATGAAGTGGGTTAAAAAAACCAAAGCTATAGGAAAGTCAGATGAAATGCTGAATATGGAGCCTTGAGAGCATCAAGGAGAGAATATCCGAGATCAAGATTAAAATATATTTGGCATTGCTGCCACTGACCAAATCACTTGCGAGTAGAACTCAAGTCAACATGGTTATAGATTATTAATCAAAGTGGTATTAGTTTAACAAGCAACATAATTCAAAACAAGCAACATATGAATCATTGCCAGACTGAAATCTTTGAATGCCTGCCTGCTCCTCTGGGTTGTGAATTAAGTGCACACACTTTATCGCATATGCATCTCAACGAGGGTGATCACACACTATTGAAAACTAGAGGAAGACAGAGAATGCTTTAAAATGGCTGGCACATCTTGTCCTCCGCCACCACATCATAAATCACATCTCTGGTTACAGATGAATGAAAAATCCTCTAATTATAATACAGAGGTACTCTCTATCCACCAGATGCAGTTATTGATTCGGAAAGAAAGCAGACACCATATTTCCTCTGAGCTGGTGGACACACTACAGTGGAAAACAAATAGGCTGATAATGATGGTGTTTATAAAAAATGTCACTGTGTGTCATCTCTATCTGCAGTGAACAGGCTTCCATCAGACGAGCATTTTAGGTGAAAAAAACATATACAGTACTTTCAAAGCAAAAGGCTTTGTAGAGTGATTTCAACCCCAGATGACAGGTCAGTAAAAGCGGAGGACATAAGGCATTATCGCAACATAAATATGCATACTGTCTTTCACTTTGCTGGTGTCTCATGAACATGAGGTGGCCCCCTATTCTTTCAAAGAGGAATAGCACCGGGGCATCACAACTACGGCTCCTGGTCTAACAACATCTAACAAAGACATCTGCATATTCTGATGTTCATAGTCTAGCAAAGAAATGAAAACTGAGCTGATCTGCTGTTATTATGTGTTTAGTCGTATGTGAAAAGAGAAAAAGGTTTATTTTCATCTCTTCTGGCAAGGATGCAAAATTTCTCTGTGGTTTTTTTGCAATATGTTCTCTTTTTTTCTGTCTTCCCTAGGTTACCAGATCCAGTCAAGTCAGGCTGGTGATGACAAGAGAGGAAAAAGGAAAAAAAACTTTTTTTGTCTTCTTTGTCTAAAAACCCTGAAATATAAACAGGTGTTCGCTTAAAACTTTAATGTTGGCTCTCTCAGCTAAGCAACTGAGATTTCTTATCAGTTTTGCCTGCTTAGCACTTCTGAAATGAAGACGCTGCATTTGCAGTTTTATTCCAAGGTAAGAGAAAGCCAGAACAAAAAGGAGCCAAGTTATAACCCAATTTAAAAAACGTTTTTAAAAAATCCAAGATTTAAACTCATTCAGTGTGCAAGAATTTGTCTCTGGTATGAATACCCTATGTAGTCACATCACGATATCCACACAGAGTAATAAAACCTTGTCTTATAATCACACATTCTTACATATTTCTTACATTACTTCCTGAAATCAACTTCATCATGTTAAGTTTCAACACACCTTTTACTTACTTGAACTCTGCTGTGATGAGGTTGAAGCCATTGTACAGGTGTCCTTCTGTTGACACCTTCTTCAGGTAGGAGTAGCTGTCCAGATCCTTGTCTATAAGGAAGTTAGACACCAGGAAACCTGCAATATAGTAAGAGTTCAATTAAATGCTATTTAAATGATGCTCTCAATAAATCAACATATATCGATTATCTGTTCACAGCTGACACACCTCGTCCATGTGCGTCTGGGTTGGGACGTCCTTCCATGTAGTTTGTGATTGCAGCCAGCTTCCCTCTCTTGCTGATTCCAAGCCATGATCCTCCTTCCTTACCATATTCCAGGTCCAGGCCTGAATAATAGTGTAGTTGGAGAAGAATGTTTATTAAACACAAGAGCAATGTGAATACTTCATTTAGGGGCTACAAATAGTGTCCATATTGTTATATATGATGAATGTAATCTCCACTCACTCCGCTGTCATTGACACATAAAATCCCAAATTAGAGATTAGAAATTAGTAAAAGTATTTAAGGAAATTGAAATTGAATACTTGTCTGTCTTCTGATTTGACTGCCCTTGAGTATATGCGTTGGCAGTAATGAAAAATCCTATAGCTCAATAACTTGTTTTCTTTCCACATTCCTCTTCTTCACATGTCAGGAAAAAAAAGGAATTTGTAGAATTTGACTGCAAGTCTACTGCACTTCCTGGTGATCAATAAAGACAGGTCCACTTACACTGACAGTGACCAAGAGAGCCAAACGATCTTATTCCTTTGGGAGTGGATGGAAAGCTAGCCTAATCCCACTGGGAGCTATAGCTTACTCCCCTCTCTCGTCATGCTATGTCTCCTTCAGGGCCCTGCCTCTGTCCTCCCCGAGCACCGGAGATAAGGCAGAGCCATTTATTCCTGTCACATCGCATAAATGCAGCCATCAATTAAGGACCCGCTACTGGAGTCTTGACCCCTCTATTACAGAGGGGATGAACAACAATGCTATCTCTGTGTTTCCTCCACCAGAAAAAAAGAAAGATTGATTTCCTCTGCTTGGCTATAATGTCTATTGGACATCAGTCAATTAAATATAGTTTACTGCGGGTGGGAATGTCCTGTGACAGAGTGGAGGAGAGGAAGGAGACAGATTTTCCCTTGATTATTGAAAGCCATTTAGCCTTGAGTAAATCTCTAGTCAAACAGTGCTAAAAATCCAACAGCTGCTGTTTTTTTCACATAATCTCACACATACTGTATTACGTCATTGTACAGCCACAACAGGTACATATTTAAGTGTTCTGTTTATCTGGATATAACAAAAACAGTTAACAAATCAATTACAATTACTGCTGCTGACTATTTTGTCTGCAACTTGTTATTCAGCTATCTTGGCCAGCCTTCCAAAAGAGCTTTCAAACCGTGATGTGCATAACATGATTAATTAAAGTAAAACAGATACAAGGACTGCAAAAAAAACAACTATAACAGGTTTAACTTGCTTGATGTTTACTTTATGTTATTTACTTATAAATCTGTATTTGCGAGGTTGTGAAATAGAAAGCGATGGTGAGCCTTTAGGTCTTGAATGGACATACTTACCACTGAGAATCTCACTGTTGGTCCCCCAGAAGTCTGCAGCTTTGGACGGCCTGTTGTAAAACTCATCTCTGTTTGCAGCCAAAATTAGCCTGAGGAGAGGGGGGGGAGGGTAGTAGTGGTAAGTTGTTTTGTTATTTTTGTTCATTCAGTCTTTTTCATGCGTTCTTGACGTGAACCAATGAGGTGTTACAGAAGGCCATCGCAGGTCGCAGCAGTAAATCCATCAGCAGAAGCTCATTCATCATCATGGACACATGATAATCCATCTACTTCATCTTATTTCTCACATGGCAGTTGATCATATGTATGCTTTTCAAAAGAAAAAACAAAGACACCTATTAGACTTTGTGTTACATCTGCTGTGTCTGTGCTTTGGATATAACCCATTCACACCCTCCAAATGGTTATAAGTCTAAGTATATAAACTACTGTGCTCCCTGTTGTCAGATAAGCACTTGAGTGTAATTTATAAATGTAGACTGAAAGTAATCAATCATCCTTTCTCAAATGTTTCTTCAATAAAATATTAATCTCTACAACAGTGAACACAATTCAACAGTAGGTCTTTATATTGCCTGTGATTGACAGCTGATCTTCATATGAATGAGTTAGTGGACTATTTGCTTGTTGCCTGGACACAGATTGTAGGTTTTCCAGCTTAAGAAAGGAGTCTTCAGATACAGTATTTTTACAAAATATTTGAGCAGGATGCAGCTTGAAGATACAAAAGGTCAAGGTTACAAAGAGAAGTATGTATTTTGATGACGACCAAAAGAAGGACAATCACAAGGAAAGAGACAGTAAAAAGACACGCCACAATAAAAGTCACAGCCAGCAAGAACTTGTGATCAAAGTTCGCCAGACTCTATGTACGAAAGGTATGATAAATCGTCTTAGCGCAACTATGTTGTTTTTTGTGTATTTTGCATATACTTTAAACTACTATGAAACTTTCCAGAGTATAACATAAATACATTTTTCTTTTCTTTCAGACTGCTATTGTTTTTTTTATTTTAGTACACTGTGAAAATCCCAGACATCAGACAGGAGTGTGGAAAAAATGAATATTATAATTGTCACACTGGTAGAAAGGTCTCATTGAATCAAATGTGAGCCCAGATTTTCCATACATGCATACTATGCTAAGATTTTGCCTAAATGTTGGATACATCTACCTTTTTTTGCCAAGCTGGCCATGCCTGCCTCATGTCAGAAACCTTCTCAGTTGTTTTATCTAACGCTCAATCTGTCTCTATTGCCACAACAAGGCTATATCACAAACATTTACTGTCATTTAGTGTCACTGAGTAATAATTCTGTTATGATCATAGCCATTAACAACTAGAGACTGCATTGTGACCTGCGTCTAATGCAGCACCAGCCATTAGTTTCTACAATGCTTTACTAGCAGGTCACATTTTTTGAGTTATATAGCCAGGAAATGTAAATTAACTTAGTGGCTATACAGTATGTCCTCACTCAGCGTATTACCCACTACTCAACATTCATGCACGCAACTCTTCATCCAGCTCGTCTGCCCTATTCAGCAGTTATGAAACAGAAAACAATTATTCCATTGCTCAGGGGAAATGATGACCTCTCACTATTGCACCATATGAATTTTGTAAACATGAATTATAAAGCATTTCAGCAAAGAATCACTTTGTTGTGTCGTCATGAAGTCTAAGGTCTATTTCACATGTCAAGTAATAACAAATCTGTACCTTTGCAAATGAAACTAATCAATGTACATTTACAGAATTAGAGATATGGATTTAAACACTCCAGAGAGGAAGTATGCAAACTACACATACCGGGAAAAAAAGGGCCAATGAAATGTATTGACGTCTACAATAGCTTTCCTCTGAGCTTGGTGGCAGTGGTCCCCCTATTAATCTTGCAGGATGGTAACGTGGATCCTGTTAAGAGCAAATAGATAAACCAAAGTGACCTAATAGGAGTTGGCCTCTCTGTATCAAAGACTAAGGATAGCATGTTCCCATGGCACTGTGTGAGCCGTTGCTGCTGCCAAAAACAAAGCTAACACTAATGATGCTACACAGGAGAGCATCTGCTATCTGATCCTGAGGGAAAGATCAAATGCAAACAGCTATGATTGCAGTAACAGCCAGCTGCATCATGTTGGGTGGGTATTCAGAAGAAGAGAGGTGTCAAAGTTGTTTGTGACTTTTGCCGTTACTCTGTATTCCCTTCGATTTAACAGACACACAGTGGCGCTAGAGAAAAAGACTGGATCACAAAGTCTGTAGTGTTCAATCTCTGACAACCATAAATGTCTTCACAAATGTCCGTGGCAATCCATCAAATAGTTGTTGAAATATTTCAGTCTGGACCAAAGTGGCAGACTGACTGACAGACTGACATTGCCATGCTTATGAAATATCAAAATCAGGCTGCTATGAAATATAATGAGCATAATTATGTTCCCAAGACGATCAACCCTTAAAGCTTGAGACAGTCCATGAGCTTTAATTGTGTGCCACCATTGGACCAAAATGTCTGCTTGCTCCGAATGCTTTAATTGGCCACAAGTGAAAACCTATTCACAAAAGAATAAACATTTTCAGTCCCACTACTGCTGAGGCTCCATGAATAGCAAAACTGTGAGTATGCTGCTTTTTCAGTCCATTGCTTTCATCTTGTTGGATACAACAAGCATAGTAGCCTCTATGGACTGTTGGTGGAGCTGTAGTTTTTTAAATGACTGTAACTTCAACTCGAATAGGAAGTGCCATCATTACAGGTCAAATCTACCGTATATTACAATGCTGGTTGGTTGGTTGATTACAGCACTGTTCTCATTATGAACATCTGAAAATGTTGAAAAAAAAATAGAAATTGTGATTCAATATACAGAAATCTCAGAAGGTTAGTAATTTGAGTTGAACATAAACCGATTAAACCCCTCCAGATATATTCCTGTCATTCTGTGCTGAGGGAGTGTAATAATTGTGCTTAATTAAACTTCAAACTTGTCTTTCAACCCAATTGTGTCTAAGTATGCTGCAGTCTTTGTGATTTACACATAACTGCAGCACAAGAAAACTACTTCTGCAACTAGCAGTCTATGTCCGCTATATATAGCACTGACGTAACCACATTAGGACACAGCACATTTCACCTTTCCCCAGGTTTAGGTCTGAGTCAGTACTCATAACACACCTCTGCTGTGATCTCCTTAGGAGGGGTCAGACTCCCAGAGGGAAGGACAGATATGGACTATGGCCAGGTAGAGCATTCGTTCTCGAGCTCTGGGGGATTATAATAAGCTGGACTCTTGTAACTCACATTGACTGCTCATAGTGCAGTGGCCTGCGCTGCCAACTCTAAAAAGTTAGCACTTACTGCTGTGTAGGACACATGTAGGCTTCACAAAGATCCATCCAATGATTTAAAGATTTGAGCAAATGATGTGACCAATATTTTACAACAATTAAAGTACATCTATGACCCTGTTCAAGACTTAGGTAAATCACACCAATAAAATCTAATGTCCCTTGGTTCTCCAGGACTGTATCACATATATTTTAGGTAGCTTCATACTCCAACACTTCACTGAAGCTATATGATACTAGTTCTGACTGAAATACCCAGAACATATACATTATTAAATCCCTACAAGACTTTCAGGTGTTTCTCTCTCTGACATGTGTCAGCATCAGTTTGTGGTGTACTGAGTTCTGGTCAGTCAGTACAACCATCAGAGTTTTGGAGGCTCTGTAATGTCAGCTCCCTTATTTGTGACTCTGATTTCTTTTCTTGTAATTTGCAACTCATCTGCAGCTCGTAGTATCCAACTATGGCTGTTAATAAATGATAATATTTCTGCATGTGATGTACATTACAGTCTTTCTGGAGCATGATGTATTTTTGTGACATGTTTTTCCTTGCCAATCCTCTGCTTTATATTGATATTATTGTATCCTGTGCTGCATGGCTGCTGACCAAATTAGCTTTCTAATATAGCAACATTTCATTCAGAAAAGTTAATTGCTCTACCTGTAGGCATTTTTGGATGCAGGCCGGGGGTCAAACTTGAAGAAAATAATACACATGGATGTGCTGGGGGGGAGGGGTTGATGACAAGGTTTCACTCAGTCCACATCTGCCTTCAAATCTTATTCATATCTGACAGAAAGAAGAAAACAGAAAAAAAAATAACCATAAAGCAACTGTGTTTTGGTTTGGTGTTTGAGAGTATATATGGTGATTGTAGAAATGAAGACATCTGCTATGAAGTAAGATCTTGACCTGGGAAGACTGAGCTGGGTGTTCAAATTATGCAATAGCATACAGGAGCACACAGAGGCTTGTTCACTGTCAGCAGTCACACAGTAGCTGGGACTATAGGGACTATTCCTGATCTTTAGGATACATGAATACATGAAACAAGCTATCAATAATGACCTGCTTCAAGTTGAGCTAGCTAATAGCTATGTGGCTAGTCCTAAACAAGTGGGCCTGCCTTGCATAACAAACAGGTTAGATACTATTATTACAAATGACATTACTAACATACTTTCGTTTCTGTATAACTTGGCAAATTAACCCAAGCAATATCAAGCTAACGTTAGCATTGTTACAGGCAATAACATCACTGACAGGAAAGCAAACCAAGCAAACCTTAGCGATCTACCAACAGTCGTACTTTGCGACACATTAAGTTGCAATAAATTTGTATTGAGCTAATTATTCTTTGCTAGTTGTACTCACTGCCTCTTTCCTTTCCACTCGCTGTTGACAACTAAAAGGAAGTGTTCACGTTGAGTAACCTCGATTTGTGTCTCCGGTTGTTTCATAAGCCTTTACAACCGGGGCTGAGAGTACGTTTGTCCCGAGTCCCGCCCACCACGGCACGACACACACATAAAAACGAGTGCTTCTCTAACCAGGCTCTGAAGTTCTCTCTGATTGGTCAACCCGGAAGCCATGTAAAGTTAACACATTAACACCAATGAATTTCCGGTTAGGTATAACTCAATAAAAAATAAAAAATAATGTTGTAAACAATATAATGTTTGTGGAAATTACGTAAAATAATGACAAATGGAAATAAAGTAAACTGCTGTTTCTTTGTGTGCACATTTCAGGAAACTGACCAAATAGTTAAGTCTGATTTATCTGTTATTGGCTCATAACCTACATGTTCTACATAAATGTGTCCTTCTCTGAATATAGAGTCCCAAGACTGAAGTATAAGATTAAGCATTCATTGAGGAGTTCAGGCCTGTAGGAAAATTTAGTAACCCAAACCCATAAATATCTGATTTCTTCTGCACAGATCAGGATCAGGTTACACTCTGGTTACACTTTAAACAAATTTTGCTGTGAAAATATATTCTCTGTAGATTTTCTTTGTATTTGTGCTAACTTGACAATGCCTGTAAATTATTATACCACTACAGTAGATGTGGACGAATTTAGAGAAATTAAACACAGAACGGGTGATAAATTAAACTGAAATATAACTGATAAATATGAGTGACAAACCATAACAAATACAAACACTGGTATTTGATTAAAAAAATTACCTGTTTTAAGTAAACATTATATCATCGGTCATATGAGAGTAATTTAAAGTAATAAGAAAATTAAATGACTTAATTAATGACTATCCAGAAAAATCATTAAATAATAAATCAGGAATTTCCTCCAATGCTGTGCGAGTGGTGATGGGGCGGAGACAGTAGCTGTGAGCGACAGCATCCAGCACTGTTGTGGATGAGAGGGATAAAGGCTGCTCTGCCTTTCATACAAACACAACGTCGCAGTCATTAATTGCTAATTATCCGGCACAAGTTGTAACTTTTATATCAGATAGGATACTCGGGGTTTTTTTTTGCGTGTGGCGCGTAGCTGGAGGGACGTTCACGCAGCAACTGACAAGTACAATTTGAGATTTGCACGGTTGTAATAGTAGTAGCCCTGCAGCAGCCAAGTTGCAGGCAGAACAACGTTATTCAGCTGAGGCTTGGACTACTGCACATCACACTGGAGAGTCTCCTCGCTTCCAAGAACAAGGATGAACAGGAAAAACTGAGGTAATGTTAACACAGCTTTTTTTGCATTTTTGCGCAAATCCATGTGGTGTTTTTCTTGCATCGCCAAGTTTTAGTCTGTGCCATTATCACTCAGGAGGAGGAGAGGCGGGGGTTGTGGCAACAGTGTAATAACAAAGATGTGATACCAATGTAAATGGACACTGGTAAAGCTGGAGGAAACGTTTCCTTAAGGATGAGCGAACAGGTGCAGATGAGGTGAGATTGATTAGGGCAAGCTGTGTGTTAGAGCTTTAAGATTGATCACGCTTTTGTTGAATATGCTACTCGGTGTTTTTAATATAGTGCGACAGGGCAAAAATAGATTTCATGTGGTGGCATGGTTTGTTGCACCAAATACATTCATAAAGTATAATATTGTCTCGTGTTTCTGTAAGCCCTTTTTGTAAATGGATGCAGTCAAAGGCAGCGAGCGTGAGCTGCGACGAGCTGCCAATCATCTCATCCTTACCAGTCCATTGTTTTGCCCCTCCTGTCTGTGAGTGAGTTACCATGGAGAGTCTTCCGGTTTCTCTCCTCTAATTATCGTATTTGGAGAATGGGCGTCTGTCAGGCCGGGCTGATGATGCTGGTGTGATATTGCTGTACTCATGCCCCATGTGAGTAACTGAATGCTTCAAAACAACGAGCCGAGCTCAGGTCGTTAAGAAGCCTCAAATGAAGTTCTCTGCAGAGACTGATTGGTCAGCTCTTTCACACCCAGCCAGCACTAATGGCCTCTCTGTGTGTGTGTGTGGCTGGATGCAATTAGAGCAATTAACTTTGCATGCATAATTTGCATTTACTTGTTCTTGAGTTTGAATGTGAAGCATACCATAAAAAAAAACATTAAAATCCTGAGTTCACACTCTGTTGTAGGAAGCTTCTGGTTACATTTGCTATAATTTAGCACAGTTCTTAGTAGCTAACACAGATAATTATGTATATGCAATGGCAACTGCGTGTTGCCATTGCTGAATTTATCTATTTTTAATACATCATTTTCACAAAAATAAATAAATAAATAAATAAATGGCATGGTTCAACCACAGTGTGTGTAAGTGCCTTATACATTGACTTGTTATTTTTTGTTTATTTTGATCAGTGCATATAGCAGATCTGTGTAAGCTGCTGTTTAGAAAAGAAGACTTGGATTTTAAGATTTTACATATTTTATATCATCTCCTATTCAAATATCATTGATACCTGTACAGCCACGACTAATTGGAAAATTTATATTTTTTGTAAAATAATAAACTAACAACTCTCAGGCTGTGAGTTGTGTTAGTGAGTGTATAGTGTAAAGGCTGTAGAGTGATGTTTTGTGAAGTATGGAACTGGGGCTACATTGGAGGGAGCTCAGGGCCCAGGTGTCAGAGTCAGTCAACTCAAGGGATGTTCGCCATAAAAATAAAAAATATTAATTATTATGAATGGCAGCTTTGCTCTCCTGAGAGACTTTAGCCTTTGGTAGGCTTATATGTGTAAATGGGTTCATATGGGTTAAACTTCTCTTCAGAGGCTTCTCTATCAGCATTCTCAGTTTCACTGACAAAAAATAAAATAAAATAAAAGAATATATATTTTGGGCTCATTGTCCCTCATTTGGAATATAAAATATTTGTGGCTCAAAACAGAGCAGTCTCTAGACAGAATGAAAATTCCCACACCACCTGTGACAGCACTGAATGATTGGTAACCAAAGATGAACAACACAGTCTACTGTGAATGTTAATGTTAAAAATAATTTATTAGAATTTGTGTATGCTGACAATATATAACAACTTTGTCTTGTCTTTATATATTTATTTTCTCCTAAAATGCAACACAAAACAAGCTAATTAACGACCAACAAAAGGTGGTTGCATATCGTGATGAGCATGTAGCATGTTATTCTGGAGAATTTGTGGTATCTTTATGCATTGGACCAAATCTTTCGTGGTCCAGTCTCTTTGAAATAGACTGTTTATGTCTTCTAATTCTTGTATCACCACATTAAGATTGTATAGGTTAAAATGTAATTTTTCTAATGGACCTGAGGTCAACTTCAACGTCGAGCACATGCTTTGGATATGAATATGGAAGCTGGCTGCTGTCAGATCCTTTCTTTGTCCTAAGCCTGCATGAAATGACTCGCCATGGTGTGATTGAATGGGGGCTAAAGTAAAGTCTCACATGAACCATATTGAACTCTTGACAGAAGCTTGCTTTATGCGAGTGGTGAAAAGAGTTTCGATTTTGGTCACGTTTTTTGATTGGTGATACCAATATTTCTGTGTTCAAACAACCAGAAGCCACCCATGAATTAATTACTTTTGCAATACTCTGCAATAACAGTTGCAGTGTACTGCAATAGAACAGGGGTATATTAAGGCAAAAACTTCCAGGGATTTAGTGTATTTTCAGACAATGAGTTTTTCTAAAAGAAATTAGTCTCTTTAGAGTGGATCGTACCGTTTAATGCAAAAGGCTGTGTGGCCTATTAAGTGCCACATTAAACATTTAATTGACCTGTTTAAAAAAAAGAAGTAAATGCTAACATTTGATCTTATTTTCAGTGCAGCTTTTTCACGATTGTTTTTATGAAAATGTGGTCAGGAGAAATCTCATCATATAGTCTGTGAACAATAAAGATTTAACATTTTGTTTTGTAAAGAAAATGCCGGGAAGTGAACAAATATCACAGTGAAAAATCATTCCTGTTCATTACACCTATATATTTTGTCTTTGCTCCGAGATGAAAAACATTTTTAGCTGTGTGTGTGAAAGAAGTTTAATATTATTAATTATACCTGTGCTTTTCCTGCTATGACTTGTCAAAATATCTACCCTGAAGAAACACCTATTTCTAGATTTTTTAATTTCCACACAAAACACAGAGAGGTAAATAGTTGTACGTCTTTCAGTTAACAACCTTTCACTTTCAGGTTGATTAGACCTTTGCTCATGTTGTAGTTGGCTGCTGGAATTACTTGAGGTTACAAAACACTAATTACAATGTCAAAAAAAAAAATAAATAAACATGGGAGGGACAGAGTGATGTCAATCAAGCAAAGTCCTCAGAAGAAGACAAATCAGACATGATAAGTGAAAATACCTGTGTGGGTGTAACATACAGTAGATCACACAGCTGCTAAATTAAAAAAAATAGTTCCCATTGAAGGGTGTTTTACATTGTGCCTTTTTATTTGTCTGTAGTTTCAGCATTAACAATAAAGAATAAATTACCTATTGAAATGACCCTTTGCATATAAAAATACATATATTTCCAGTTACGCTTTACAATGACAGCCTATGTGATATTAATCATATCAGGCTTATACCTACCTCATTATAGTTTCATGGTTGGTGTAGCATTTCATTACTGAGTGTGCATAGGAAATTATAGAGCAACAGCAGTATTATATAGAAAATTATATTATGAGTTAAATTAGAGCAGAAATTATATGCTTCGTACCCTTGAGTACTTAAAGCGTAGAGTGATAGTCATGTTCAAATAGAGTGGCAATCATCAGCACATCTATCATGGTTACTTTTTAAACTCATCAAGCTTCCACTGACGCATGGAAGGTAAAATTATGGTGATTCTGAGTGGTGGTCTCCTGGTGTGTGCTGTGATGGATCATGGATGAGATGTGTTTTGTGGTTGACTGAAGCTGTCTGTGATAGTGAGCGGTCAGGGACATCCAGTCCAGACCCAGAGTGAATGCTTCTTTGTGGGACTGACACCTGCAGTGCTCTGCCTCCCGCTCTTGAAGCGATTAACATGCACCTCCAACCTCCCCGGCCTTCCCACTCCCTCGGCCGCCCCGTGCTGGCACAGCCCTCTTGTCTTGGCACCTGTTCTACATCGTCCATCCTGCAAAGGCTATAACTCATGTCTTTGTCTGGGTTGGGCCAACACAGCGTTACTAGAACTGTGTTGGGATTGTATTGATCTACACTGTCTAGGGGTTAAATGTAGAAGTTTTGTAATATGTTTTGTGGGAGGATTTTTAGTTGTTTTATATGGCAGGGTCGCGAAATTTGCTGTTTTACCTCGTACCTTTACTGCACTGCTCTTCTCAATTCCAACCTCCTGATCGGTGAATTTGAGTACAGATTGCTTAAGTTTCACAACATAAGACTAGGTATATCACTTACATATATTTTCCTTTTCTTAAAGACTCCATTACAGTAAAGAAATACATGTCAGTTCTAGTGGAGGGTAATAAATATTGAATGCCTCTACCTGCATGGTATGTCATCATTACCAACGACTCATATCAAAGCCATAGATTAAATTACATATTATCAAAGAATTTCCAGTCCTCAAGATACTGATGACTGGAAATGATGATGATTGGAGGTTTTCGGGGGTCTGTCGTTGCCTGGGCACTGCGGCAGATCCCCTATAAGCCTCTCCACCACGCATTCAGCAAGTAGAAGCGTTGCACCCATCCAAACTCTTCCTCTTCAATAAATCATTTAAATGTATTTTGTTGATAGTGTGGTCCTGGCTAGTGAATCATCATTAGTTTAATTTGATAAATACAAATCACCCCTCGGACCCACATTTGGGTCTTTGAATAAGCTACCAAACAAATGCATGATTGAAAAAAATAAAGTAGTAAACAAGAGTTCTTTATTTCCATCACAACTTTGTTTATACCAGTGGAGATATTTTCAGTTGTTTGCTATTATCGTGTGTATATATATTCTCAGTAGGTATCATTTTTCTGTCAGTCTGATGCTGCGTGGTGTCCTTAAATGCTGGGGTCAGTGCAGGCAGCTCTCTGCTGCCAGACACACGAGGATGCTTGTGTCAAAATTGGTTTTAAATCAGATTTCCGTTGCATCATCTCCCTACCCAATTGTTGTGAATTCAGGTGGCGTTTTTATTAGAATATCAGCCAGCCTGTGCTTTGTTATATGCTGACTTGCTGATAATCCACTCTCCTTTCTTACTGTGACATGGGCTCTGCATTAAAACAGAGTGCTGATTAAATTCCCCTCCTGAATATTCGTCAAACCCCCCTCCTCTCCCTCATTGTATTAATATAAGTGCACACCCTTGTTTTCCCTCCGCAAAGCACACAGACCTGTACTGAATATTATGAATGTGTGTATGGTAATGCAACGTCTATCTGTTGGCTGCTACCTGAGACACTGACTAAATAGAACTGCGTCTTTCCGCTCGTCTGTCTGTCCAGAGTTTACACCCAACCCACACCCGTACTCTCAACCCTCCTCCCCTCCTCCTTCTCTCCCAGTCTTGGTCTGTGTGCCACAGGAGGATTAAACATTCTCTACATTCTGGCCTGCCTTGATTATGTCCAGGGATAAGAGCTGCTTAATTGTAATCACTGGAGCTGTCCTGAGCAGCGTAAACACAGAACCACGGATCAGTCTAGGCCACGCACTGGAGCTGAATATACAGTAGAACATGGAAAGTCTACATTTTTTTACTCGCTCAAGATCATGTTTTCTATCCTTTCTGTCTGTTTGTTGTTAGCTTTCAGTGACAGGTGTAAAAGAAAGACGTGTTGCATGTATTCATTTAGCCACGGCGCGGTCTATGTGATATAAAGTGATCCTGCAAAATATTGACATGATTGTCATAATGATGATTTCATAATAAGGATAGGAGAGTCTGACTCACTTGCATTATTGTCTATTTATATTGTATGGCACATGTTTGTGCAATCTTTTAATGTCTCTGTCACTTTTAGATAACTACAGCTATTTTAAAATCTTATTCTTTATTTTTCTGAAGAAGGATGTACATATACCAGTTTCCTGTTTCTAACAACAACCTTTTTCACATTGCTTCATTTACATGCGTGCTGTGCAACCCCAATTTTTGCACTGAAACCATGCCTCCATTGAGGTACATAGGGGTTAGTGCCTTGCCCAAGAGCTCCTCAGCAGGAACTGTTAATGAACTGAGGAGTGTTATTAATTTACATTTGATTAATATCATTCACTAACCACAAATTTCCCTTCTTGCCTCTGGATTTCTTTCTCTGTTAAAAGCTCAATACAACTAGGCTCACTAGTATTTACTGTGCTGATGCCCCTCTGTGGTGTCTGTGACACTGACACCATGCCTTGGTCAACTGATAGCTCACTGACTGAAAATAATATAATAATTTTTTATTATATTATAAGCATAATATAAGCATTTTTTTTCATTTATATATATATTATCGTTGTAAACCTTCAGAATGGCTATTCTCCTGCAGCCTTTCTATACAATAATTGGTGCCTTTGTTCCTGTTTGACATTTGCATTGGAGCTTGAAAGTGTGAAACGAAGTTGGCACATCATTAGATGGTTCAAGGGGGGTAAGGCACCTGAACAGTAGTTTGTTTGCTTTAGTAAGTGATTTCTTCACAGAGAAAGGAACTTGATGAGATAGTACAACACTTGACCATTTCTCTGCTGAATCTGTAGTGAGATTTTCAGAGAAGGTGGTGGCAAGGTCTTTGTCTTTATCACCATCTAGCAGATTTTGTACAGAAGCCTTGTGCCAAGTAGTGAGTTTTCGGGCTGAGTAGCAGCGATCACCAGGTGAACTGTGAGCTCCACTCTGAGGGTTTGCTTCATGTCGGGTCCATAGTTTTATGTTGGGTAAGGTTAGGGTTGATACATGAGAGTTAATTGGTATCAAGTGTGTTCTCAGTTGATGTTGGATAATGTCAAGTCTGTCTGTGATTTTTTCTTGATTGGATCTATAGGCAGTTTAGTGATCGCATCTCTTCTGCTCTTTTCCGTGTTGGATAAGTGTCAGAAAGTAAATCATGATAGATGGCTTGCAATGTGGGAAAACCCTGCCCCCTTGAACTTCCTACCAAGTGAAAGCCCAGCCCTCTGGAGAGTACAGCTTGATTTCTGCTCCACTGAAAAGGACATCTTTATGCCCTTTATGCCAAAAAAAGCCTCCAATGAAGATTTTAAGTAGAGTAAGTAAATCAAGAAAACTCTCATATTAGAGGCAGTCTAGCATAAGAGGTTGGCCATCTGGCATTTTAGTCGTGTCAGATCTGAGGTCAAATCTCAGGTGACCTTGGTACAGTATACAATCAGAGCCAATTACTGCCCTCCCCGAATCCCCCTCGATTGCACTTTGGCCCATTTTGCCTCCACAGTGTTTCAATGTTAATGCCAGGAGAGGAGGTACAATGACTAGGATATATATATATATATATTACCTTTCTATATAACAGTTAAGTGTTTAGTCAACCAAGAACTAGATCCCCGGAGATCCCCTAATGTTCTTCACTAGTTAAATTTTACTGAGCTTTAAAGATGAACATGAAGAATATTGTCATTTGTAAAGAGGGCAGAGAGCCCACTGACTGCATGTTGCTCCTAAAAATGGACTTAAAAGAACACACAAAGAAGCTGCCAGCAACAGTTTTAGTTTATACAGAGAAAAAGAAACAACAGGTGTAAATGCATGCAGATAGGTGTGAACCTCATTAGAGATTTAGATACTTAAGTTCTTTCCTCTGACTTCACTGATGTTTGCTATCCTGCTGCGCTGAGCTACACTATTTAGTTTTCCTAAACATTCACAGGAGGTGTAATTGGGGTTTTGAAGGTAAGAGAGAATACATTAATCAATTTGAGGGATTTAGCTGAAAAAAAATATACCACACATACTCAAAGCAATTGCAGCTTTAAGAAATTAATGAGGTCAGTTTTACAGAATTTCTCTTGTGTGAGTAATGTGTAGCGAGTAATGCATTACTTTGACTGAGCTAAAAACGTGACAGTTTGTACGCGGGCCTTGTTTTCAATGATGCCATTTAATTATTCTACTTTTTTTTTGGGAAAAAAACATATCAGACTATCATTATTGTTCCAAGCAATTTATACATGTCTGGAGAGAGTCTTTATCTTTAACTTGAACAAGTTGATTGTTCCCTAAACACCAATTAAGCTAATCAAGCTTCTGATAAATCCATGACTTGGTTAAAAATGCAGTCTTTGGCTGATTTTTTGAATGTTTTCATAGTCTTTTTAAAACAATATTCTTGTAAAAAGATTAACTTGATGGCAACATAGATACGTGATATTGTGCTAAAAGACTTAAGGTTAAAGCTACATGTCCCAGGCATAAAGGCAGCATCCTCACCAGCTGATGATCCATGTAGAAGACAATAAAGACAGTGTAGTGTTGCAGTGTAGAGTAAATTATAGTGGTAGTATTACTATTATAATTATAATAATAATAAAATCATAATATCCTGCTTGACTGCTTAGCTTATGTGCTCTCACAGTTGTTATGTTTACGCACTTTTAACTTTACAAGATGGACAGACAACAACTGAATCACCCTTCCTTTGTATTATTGGGGAGTCTGGTGATAATTAGTATTTTTAACTCTTGCATACATGTAGCAAGAGGATATATATATATATGCTTTGTATCCATGTCCATGTTTGTCACTCCGGCCAAGCAGCAACATGACAGCTAATTTATGTGGAGGTCATGCAAGATGGCCTCATGTAAAGGCTGCCAAATAAAGACAGGAAAATGTTTTTCTCCCCTACTTAAGAGCTGGCAGCAAATATAAAGGGAACACTGTCAGAAAATGAATGTGGTGGAGGAGATGCCAGCATATTCATCAATGCCGGCCTTTATGTGTGGGAGGGTTTTTGATGTGCAGAGTTCACGCTGCAGCAGTCTTCTGTGGCGGGTGAAAGCCAGGAGCTTTGCCCAGCTGGGAATGAACTATAGTGGATGCAAGCTGTCTTTCCTGCCTCCTACAGCGGAATACTCTTCCAGGACAAGGAGAGAAATGACTCGAGTGTGGATAGTAACAGTATACTGTCCCAGATGAGGAATTTTGGTCATTGGAAGTGACTCAATGTGAGCTTGTGACAGCTCCTTTTTGTGGGCTGGGTCATTATTAAGTGCTGCAGTGTGTATGAGGTTCCTTCAGTCTTGGAAACAGATGCATACATGCGACACACACACAGGTAAAACAAGTAAAATACACTTCATGTGAAACTAAAGGACGAGTCAAGCTCAGTCTGGACTAGAATCTAGATAATTGGCCTGAATTGAATGGTTAATATTTCTACGACAGGAAAAGCTTGGCTAAGCTTTTTTGTGCCCTACTTCGACAAGTGTATTGGAAAAACTAAACGTCCTTCTCTGTTGCCATGGTATCTGTGCCAACTTGTCATGATCATTTTTGTGGGAAATACAGTCATCATCTTATTCTGTTGGTTTCCTCACTGCAAACTATAGTACAGACATGCTAACCTCCTGCTGTGTGAGCCCATATTTGTGTTGAGGTGTTAGGCTTGCGTTACGGTTGCTCATCAGCAGCTTCACTGAGGTCATCCTGCAGCAGCACTACCAAAGAGCATCATGGGAGCCTGCAGGGACCACCATGGCATGAAATGATGTGGATTGATCTGCACAAACCAAATGGGTATCTCCCACATGTCTGTGTGTAAATCAGATCTCCAACGATTGAGCTGTTCCTGCACAGCCTCTTCTTCCATTTCAGCTGAATACTTTGCTGGTTGGGTGATTTCTCTGCAGCTCCAAGACAGCATACAGACCTGACAGGAGGGTGCAGCTACTGTAGGTCCATAGGGAAGGAGGGAGAGTGAGGGATCAGGAAGAGAAGGGAATATAGAGAACACTTGGCACTACAGGAGCTTGGATTGATTTAATCAGTCAGTGCATTTGTTTTAGTGTGTGTGTGTGTGTGTGTGTGTGTGTTGCAGAGAGGTAGAGCTATAAGAGAGGCAGTCCACAGTCTCAGCTTCTATGGTAATTTAACCTGTAACCTTGGCGGAGTTAGTGCTGTGATCTCTCTGTTTCAATGCAATTCAGTGCAACGCTTAGATATGAATAGTCTCCTCAATGTGATATCTTAATAGATAGCACTGCTTTTTTTTGTCCGTTTATCTTTTATGAATTATTAAATATTGGGAAGGAATAGTTTAGGGTTAAATTTAATGTACACCGACAACAGTGTCATAACCCCCCCGGTTTCATCACTGAATCACTCTAAACAGATGCTGACACCACGAATGACAGTACAGCGAGTAACGGAAGGAGTGGAGGCAGGCTGTGTGGTAATGAGTGGTGTGTGGAGGGGCTGATGGGAGTGAATGGTAACTTGTCCCTTGGTGTTGCTGGCATGGCAGAGACCCAGTCAGCCCGAAGCGTTTGTTACGGTGAATGATGTAATAAGCTTTGTTAAAGGATTGTGTGCATTGATTTATTTGTGAATGTGCACTGACAAACTGTATGACTGGAAGCCCAAACTCCCCTTCTCAAAACATGAGACCACTGTATGTTTACTGTGCTGTTACGGAGATTTGTATCAGCATTTCTATTCTCTCTCTCTCTCTCTTCATCTTTTCATGTTGCTTATCACATTGTGAGCCAGATATTGTACCTCCATATCCGGTTTTATCTGATTTATACTATGTAAGCAAAATCTGTTTAGACCTGTCACTTAATGCAAACATCATGGACTGGATAAATAGAGTGGAGCGTGACCTTCTCATATTCACTGGTGAGATGAGATCTCTCTCACTCCTTGCCTGTGTTTTGATGTATATGAACTTCTATTAAAGCTGTACCTGTCAATATTTCTACATTAACAATGCATCGAATGACAATGTGTGTGAATATAATATTGGACTAAATATTGGACTAAAAATTTAACAAAACTATGCTATGACCACCGCTATGGACCACGTCTTAGCAGCCTGTGAGTTCTGAGACTGACAGGAAAAGTGATTTAATCTGGGAAGCTGATTTGATTTGTGTCTATGATAAGTATATTTTGTCCATTTCATTCTGTTTAATCACACTACTGAAAGAAAATCCAAACAACCTTTTCATATTCATAAAAAGCTGCACTATTCTTCACTAATAGGATTTAAAAGCTTCACGAGAAGCATTTTTCTTCTTGAAGGAGATGAGGTTTACTTTTCAAATAAGACGTGAGAAAATGAATTACCACTCTGATTAATATCAAAGTGTTATTCCTTTGGAGTGACTGAAAACTACTTACACAGTCTATCCATCAAACTAATGTGTAAGAGTGTAAGATGTCTCAAGTAGTTGATGATTTTCAGTATGTTCTAGATTTGCATGACACTTTCAAGTCAAGCTCTTTTAAACTAAGTCATTTTAAATGAAAATTATGACAAAATAAGAAATCAGATTTTGCATAACTTTTGTCCAGCCTTCAATTCTTCTCCTTAATGGAGAGTAATCTTAACTGAGATCTTTGTTCATGACCTTTTCAAAACTTCCCCAAAGTGCAGAGATTAAAATAAAGAGGTAAATCGTGATTTCCATATGAATGCACCCCTGTTTGACCATGAGTACTGCATCAATTTAAGATCCACAGCCTCAGTGTAATAATCCTACCCCCTATGCTGAGATCTTACCCACTTGCACAAACATACACTTCACTCCATCATTATAAATCCCCAGATGTTCCTCTGCCAGTTTTGTTAAATATGCAGAGAGAATCTGAAAATAATTAAACTCTACGACAAGTGATATGACCCCAATTACCTCATTCTAGCTGTGGTAGAGAGAAGGACAAGAGTATTGCACTGCACTGTAAGGTATGGGCACTGCAAATGTCAAGAGCTTTGCCGAATATAAGATTTTTTCCCTAATCAGGATGAGGCAAAGAGGAATACAAGGTGTAAACAGCTCATCAGAAAAGAGAATAGATTTGCTCTTTTGATGCACTGCTGTGTAATTGTTGTTTGTTTGTCTTTTATTGCCCTGTAGAGATTATTGCTGTAGGACAAGATGGCATAGATTAGGTTAATTTCATAACATTACATTGCAGTCAAGTGTTTAAACCCGTTTTAAATACAAAGTAATCCTTTAGACTGTGTCTAACGTTTTAGGCAAAAATGGTCAGATCTTGAAATGGCCTCATATAACCTTCTGTCTCAATACAAGGATATATGCTAATTTATAGTTTCTTGTCACCCTATGTCTATATTACACTGCCTACAAATAACCCACACTGGTTACACCAGGGGGATTTATAATGTATATTACAGTATTGCAAATCAATTGGTTGACCGTGGCAACACAGATAGTGCAGTTTGACACCAATTCCAAATGCCGTGCCATCTTCTTCTATGTCTCTCCCCCTTTGTAACTGCTCCCGCTGGGTTTGCAATCTGCATTCAGCTGTTCGGGACAGGATATGAATATTCTGAGCAGTTCTTTTGCATACGGAGCAAAGCAAAGCAAAAAGAGATTCTTGTTAATTGTGGCATTTGCTAAAAGATGCTGAGAGGCATCCAGTTGTCAGCGATGGCCAACATTGCACACCCATGTTGCGCCTTCACCCAGGGACCTGTTTCTCTACATGAATGATTGACAGGGCTTTGACATAGTAACAGCCAGGCTTTTATCAGTGTTGTTGCAAGATAAAAGGCTCGGCTACTTCTAGACTCATAGTGCTATGATTGTGTCTGGCTTGGGCTCCAGATGTAAGTACAGTTTTCAGTGTAGTACATCCCAATGGTTACAGACGTACCACAAGGGTGCAGTCGCATGGTCGATTACAGGTTTGATCCTCATCTCAGGTATAAAGCACATCCCTACTATCCCCCTTTTTTCTTAATATGTGCAGGTCCTGTAGTTCTTCTTTTTTATGAGCTCTCAACTGAAGTCCCCTGTGCAGCGTTGGAATCAGTGAGATCCACTTTAGTCCAGGATAGATCGGATGTGATGTCCAACCTCTGGGGAATGCACCTTACATTAGCCATTTATAATTAATGGCTGCGATTGCCCACGATGATGCACAGCCAAATAAATGAGTGTGAATGTCCTGTGCTTCATCTTTTAGTACAAGACAAACCCACAGACCTATTAAACAGGGAATATAAAGTATCACAGCTTCTTTCCTTTCTATGTTTTTTGCCTTTGCCTATCCTACACAGATATACACATAAGTTGATAACAGACCTTCAATATGAGTATGAAAATGAAAATCTACCACCATATTACTATAATACTGCACTATGTGAGAGATTTGTGGTCTCTGTTAGTAATGTCAAATACTTAATTCAATTACACAATCTGTTTTTGTGCATAGACAATATTTAAGTCATGTCATGGTTCTAATTTCTACTATATAGCTGCAGAGCAAAGCCTCGCTGGCACATGATGGAAATTGAAGCAGTCCATGTGAAATCTCAGGGCTGCTGTAACCCTGGTAACGTTCAGAGGGAATTTGGAGGATGGGTGATAGATTATTCTCAGCGAGCATCCACTAAGCTAATGCATTCTGACCCTCAAGAGTGCGTAATTTTCATATTTGGTCCCTGTACAAGCCTCCTGTGGCTTTTAATTTCAGTTAACCAGTACTGAAGTGAACCTAAATACCACAGAAAGATTATTTGGCAATTCAGTAGTCAGTGTGTCGTAAATGTCACAAGGAAGCCTCTACTGTGAAGGGTGCTGATAAACATCTCGGCTCTACTTTAGCGACAGCTAAATATAATGTGACTGAATATTCTTAAATCTTTGTCATATTGAAAGAAAAATTAAATATAAAATGAAATTTAACTCTCCTGTTTGTTGATATTTATTTTGATAAGACCTTCAATATCTTATGTGAAACCAGCTACTTCCGCAGTCAGTATTAATGCATTTGCATGCCTGCTGTGGCATGAATGACAAAATCACAATTAATAAAAAAAATTAAATTATTAATAATTAATATTGGCTACCTGCAACATATTTAATAAAGCATATACATATCAATATTGAATTACAAGAATTTAAGATGCACTTTTTTAAAATTCAAATCTTAAAAATATTTATTTTTGCTTGATTTTGGAAAAGAAACAATTCAATCAGAAAGTGTTTTGTAGTGCTGAGGATTTCACTGTTCAGAGGATTACATGGACGTAAGGCTTCCATTCATCTGTCTGCACTCTCCTTGGCTATATCCTGTGAGTTAACAGGTCACAGACCCCCCTGACCTAGAGGTCTTTCCATTTCCAGTCTGGTCTTCCTACGTCAGCCCACTTCGCCTGAGCCATCATGACCATCATTACATTGAGTGCAAAAATACATTATCTCTTACTAGGAGCCATGAAGCTCATGTCCATCTGCTGCTAGCAAGGGATTAATTAAATGATTCTGCCTGTCCTATTACCTCGTTATCCCCTTTGTCATCTGTTTGGTGAGAATACTAAAATGTCAGGTATGCTTTTTTTTTCTAAATATCAGTGTTACTAATAGCATGCATGTATCTTAGAAGATTCTGTTTATTGCTATTTCAATAAACAGGTGTGAAGAGGCGTGCAAACCACTACTGATGGTAGGGTTGGTGATTCATAACGGAAATCCATTTATTATTATTTGCTCTTATGGAAATTTTTTTATATTTTAGCACATTGCTCAATGCAAATTATTTTAATGGTTAGGATTAATTTAGTTTACTGTCATACAATTTTGTACTGTTCAAGTTTGCAAACAGTGGTAACTTGCTTTGGTAGACCTTTGAGAACCCATCATCTGAGATCATAAGAGATTTCGGCGCCTAGAGAGTAACAAAATCAAATTTCCGAATTTTCAAGAAATAGACATTTTGGCAAATATGCGTATTCGTATTTTTCAGTCTAGCTGTTTTTGTTTTCTATTTCCAGTTTTTAAAATAAGATAAACTAACTGCTTGCTGACTCTAGCAGTATTGACCTTCTCATCTAACTGTCTACAAAAAAGCAAATAAGCATATCTCTTAATATGTCAAAATGCGCTTTTAAGCGAAACGTGATGCATTGTGGGAATATGTGCATCCCTGTGCCTCACAAAACTGCATGTTTTGCTATTTTTATATGCAACTGGTTTGAAGTGCTTCACATATAAACCGCCAAATTTCTCTTTGAAGAGGAAGGGCATTGTTTTGTTTACACATGGCTAAATAAGCATAACCTAAGGACATGTCTAGAGTTTGCATAAGCTGCTTCAAACATACCTGGTGTTTACATGCACAGATGACCTTCCACCTGCCTCGGTATATTAAAAAGACAAGAGGCTACAGGCAGGAAGCACACAGAAGAGAGGATTTTGGTGGATTCAATCTCAGGGTACTTGGTGAATGCAGGAATTATTCAAATGACTTCTACAGCTCCAGTGAGATGATAAGAAAACTTAAAAGGCTTCCAATTAGCCCAGGCTTGAATTTTTTGCAATAAGATAATGGTACTCTTTGTGACTGCAGTCAAAAAGAAGACAACGATTTCTAAGACATTGTTCATTTTGCATTTGTTGCACCCTCTGTAGTTGTGGGTGTTCTTGGCGCAAAAGGAAATAAAAGCGGATTGGCACCAGTCCCATAGACTGTAATGGTTTTATTTTGAGCACATCATTTCTTTTACATTTAAAATACTGGGAAAATGGTCATACCAAAAGTAAAGAAATACCCTTCTGTTATTAGAGGAGTGCAGAAACACTGTTTTACAGTGATAGAGCTCAGTATTTAGATCCACAGCATCAGAATGCAAGTGTCCAATTGTAATTTGGGCTTAATTTGATTTGCACTCGTTTAAAAGTCCAACTGCTCCTCAGTGACTGTGATCCTGAGCTGTCTTAAAGGCCGAGGACACTTGCAGCCTGCTACTGCAGACCTCATAAGAACTATTCTCCTTTCGTAGTAAATAAAAACACAAGGTTGCGTGCTGCATTGTCCAAGTGTTAGATTGTTCCCAGATGACTCTCTCTCTCTCTCTCTCTCTCTGTCATCCACACACACACACACACACACATATATACATACTGTACATGTAAATGCAGAAATTAAATAACTAATGGAAGCCTGCTCTCACGTACATTGGACATCTGTGTTGGAAAACATTAATGCCACCTGTGGGGGCAGTTTGTTTACTCGAAGTGTGGCAAAATGCACTCAACACACCATATTAAAGGCATGGTTTGATTTGATTGAATATAAATATAAGATCTGTTTAAACTCTCCAATTTAAGAGAGAGGCAATTTTCTATAAACATCAACATCATAAATGGCAGAGAAAATGAAAACCAAAGAAAGATGCTCAAAAGCTCCAGCATTCAGTTGTTGTAATTATAGTGTTGTATTCTTTGTGGACTGCCTTGGTAGATAGTTCACTTTAAGTATTGTTTGGTTCATATACCTGTTTAGTCTATTATGATGGGAGTCTAGTCCTACTCTGTTCCTGCTGTTGTGACTCTAAATGCATTCTGGGATACTTGGCTGTCACCAAGGTTTGGCCAACCAATGGTGTAACTTAATCACTCAGTCATGGACTTTCATTGGTCCTGCAGCTGCTTGGGGGTTTGGCATGCTTTTATCTTTTCTCTTTGAGAAAGAATCAAGGAACTTCATTAAAAAATCCAGAAGCGATGTAAAATCCTTTAAAATATGTATGTTATGGTATAAACTATATAAAAAATAAGCATATTGGACATCTTTCTACATGACCTCTTTAATCATAAAGTTGTTGACCATTCCCCAGCATGGCTTAAAGCCCGCTCCTTCTCTCTGGCCCACAGTGACAAGTCGTTTAACAACCCTGACTCCGACCACGGTCCCATATTTGCCCAGCAGCCATCAATGTCGCCTGTCTGGAAATATTGAGGTCAGGCTAAGCCACTCTGCAGCAGTTTCTAGGGCACAACACATCATAACTGCTGTACATTTGAAATCTAGATCAAACAGCAGCTGGGGGGAGGTAGGGGAGGTATGTGACATCAACTAAGTACCCCAAATACGTACGTGATTGCCTGCCTCCCTCCTGCCCACCCCGTAACCAGTGCGTAGACACAAGCGGCTCTTCCTGGTGGGGTCTGTTTCTCGTATGCGCCTGTCAGTTGGACCTGCAGGAGGCCACGTGCAGTTAATGTGGATAAGTAGTTAAGCTGCACTGTGGAATTGAACCTTTCATAAGGCTATTTGACAGCACCTACAAGTGCACAGGAGTGAAAGCAGGCAGCCCTCTCAGATCCACAGCCTCAGGTTGTTTGTAGATTAAAGATCCTTATATCCCTTCCCACATTTTTATTCTACACTGAGACTGCACTTTTTAAATGACACAGCATCTGCTTATTGTTTCATGAGCAGAGGTTTCCACTCGCTGAGCCTTTTTATAGCAACAAAAAGTGTTATGTAAGTAAATTAACTACAAGTAAAAATGCTCTTCTCCCTGACTACTATCATCATTTTTATGGCAAAATGAAAGGACACCTGGAAAATGCTAAATGTTCCTCCGGACTGACAGTGAATATAGAAAACACATTGTGGCGTCATCTCTCATTTCTTTTTCTTTTCTGGCAGACTTTAGGGAATAGCAACTCAGGTTTTTATCACTTTCACCCTGTGAAAGGTTACACATCAATACTTCATGTTAGCAAATTCATCTTTTTTCAAGTACAGCTCTCTAATCTCTTCCTCCTCCCCTCCTCCTTCAAAGCTTACTACATAATAATCTGACAGGAAGTCAGACTGAATTTTTTTTCTCTTCTTCATACAGTATGTGGATTTTTGGATTTGTGATATAACTACAGTTTGTGTTCATCATAATGAGGACACTGACAAAGCAGACCTGTCTAGCTATCGCATGTACTGATGATAGTATTTGGGAGAGTGTGCCAGCTGTGCTGACATACACGACTAGATTGAATTTAGATTTACAAAACATAACATTGTGAAGTCATAATTATGAATATGGATTTTTTAGGTGGTTCCTCCAATTGCATTTTTTTTACCATTCATTCTCTGTATATCAAGCCACACTTCATTGTGAAGTGAAGAAAATTATGAAGAAATGCCACAGATTATGCTTTCAGTTTTTTTTGAAGACCAACCATAGCCCTAAAAAATTCAGTTTATTATCATGTAAGGCAAATAAATAAATACAGCAAATCCTCAGATGATAAGATGAAAGTCAGAAATGTTTATAATTACTTAAATTATTACTCTAAGAATACTTGCAGGTTTCTTGCTGAGTTGTATCGTACGTGTCTGAGCTCTTTCTGTTAAGATTTTAATGCTCTGGAAGGTGTTACTTTCAGGCTCAGCAGATAATTTGTAAAAGAGTAGCTTCCTCATTGAAGGTTGGGTGATATTTTTGATCCAAGGGTTTATGTTGAGCTTAGCTGGTTGAAAAAAGGAGGATGTGATACAGTACCAGTCAAAAGTTTGGACACACATTTTTTTTTTTTTTTTACTGGTACTGTATATTTAACACAATGAATAAAAATATTAAGGCTTTTAAATGTGCTCAGAATATTTTGGACAGTACTTTTTTGGCAACACTTTCATGTTTCTTTTAATAATCCAGCACACTTTCCTGAGCAAGCTCCTCTCCGTGTGGATGTCTGATGATTATAGCGTGGCTGCTCGGCTCAAAGCCCAGGCCAAATTGACAGGTGTAGGAGTGTTGGGAGAGCATTGGCACAGTTAATTTGGATGAACTGTCTTAACACTGATTTGGAGACATTTTCACAGCAGGTTTTATCTTCAACACAGTTTTTCATGTGCATGGTGTATCGTAGAGAATGATGTTTGGGGTCTGATGGGTGCCTCCTACCTCTGCTGCATCTTGACGCAAGTGAAGGCTTGACATTGTAGAGCAATAGTAGCAGTGTTATTGTTGAGAAGAAATCATGTGACTGAATTGTTTCAGTGTCCTAAAGTTCAATATTGTTTATTTTCTGCATGCCTATGTATATTTGAATAAAGATATCTGCTTTCTAAGAAATATAAAACTCCCTACACTCAGATGCACATAACATCATTGAGTTTTTAATTTGTGCTTTTGGCAAATATATAAAACCTTCTGAACCCCCATCCATCCATAGCTAATGAAGCAGACTAATTGAGGTGTGTGTGCTGCAGCCTCTGACTTACCTTGCTTGTATCCACTCACCTGCATTTCTGTTGGCTCATTGCTAGTTTGTATTTGTGGATGCATTGGATTGTTATAGCTATTTTAGGATGTGTTAATGTTACTTCAATCAGTGTAATACTTCAACTGTAGACTGATGCTGGCTAAGCAATAGGAACAGATGCAAAAACAATATTGTAGACATGTGATGAATACAAGTCCAGTATTCACTTTTAGCTCTGTTTTGGTCTCCGTCAACTCCTGACGGATCTGGCTCTTTAGCTTCTAAATGCTTCGCTATGTTCAGTCAGCCAAAACATAAAAGAATAACCCTATAGAGCTGAGGTCATGCAGATTCTTTCTCTGTGGGTTAGTAAATACTGGCACTCACATTAAACGTCATTTGATCCATTGTTAATATAAAGATGTTGATCAGTGCAGCTTTAAGGATAAGAGCTTTCAGTTGGCCAAGTGTAACACTGATGAATTCAATTTGACAGTATATAATCTAATGAAGGGTATCACACCAGAGGTGGGTGTGACTGATTGTTTTATAAAAGTCCAGTATCAAATTTGGGATTTGTCTGTCCAATTAGATTTAACATAACATAACATAACATTTAACCTGAGCCATCTGTTCTATTAACTACTTTATTCAAATGTCACATGGTTTACAATCAGTTATGCATAAAGACAACAATGAGTGATTCATGAGAGTCTTACTCGCCCATCACAGAATCTGAATGAGTTTCGCTGTCGGTTGTTCTTCTTCTCCAATCTGCTTAGCCCACTTGCTCCTGTGTATGCTAATAGATAAAGAAATAATAAAGCTAACTTTACTTAACAGAAAGTGACCCGTCCATGCTCTATTACTAGTTTCTCCTATGCTGAATTTGCTCTGATATGTCAAGGCAAGATGGGCTAGCAGGTTGCAAATCATTCACCCAACCATGCACATGATCGCTGCCATCTGGAGGATCTTATTCAGAAGCAGAGATTAAACATCAGTTGCAAATATTTGATACAGCATTTGTATTATTGTAATGCAGATGCATATGATGCTCGTGTGTTCATTGGATTTTCTGTTAACAGGAAAGAACAAATTAGATATCTAGTGATTATGGTATTTGAGAAGGTAGATAAGGAGATCACTTAAGGGCAAGAAACAGGATAAGGAACATGTCATCGATGTTAGCTTTCCACATTTCCTGCTAAACGTATTAGCCCTGACAGATTTGGCTTCTCATTTGAACCTGTAGGAACAATAAAAGAATAGCAAATGAGTAGGTATCATTGTCAATATTATTATTCCTCCATTTACTTCTCAGAGAAAGGGGCTTTCCATGATATTTTATGTAATATCTGTGATGAATCAAGTTGACCTCTCTTATGAGCAAATAAAGTATGTGTAGATATTAAAGGGTAATAGCTGTTATCTGATATAACGTAACTGCAGTTTAGAGGAATAAAAGTATTGCAGAAGTGTTGCAAATAGGGTGAAACATCTATATAAATAGATGATTTTAATATTGCTGATGAGGACACTATGTCTTCACTTTGACTTTTGAGGGGTTGATTAGATTTGTACTCAGTCACGTCTCTTTATCACATGTAGAATAATTCAAATATGAAAATGATTTAGTGGTCAAGAAATGTGAAATATTTTCAGCTTGAGTTTCTTGGTTACAATCAGTGTATTTTTTAAACTGTGTAGCGCATCTTATGGTGGCTTGATTATAACTAAGATGTATTTGAACCTGAGTGACATACACAATATATATCAGGAAACTGTCTATTGCTGCATTTTCACAGATCCCCTAGATGACTGGATTAAAAGGTAATACGATAATTTAAACATGAAACTAATAATCCCTGTATGGGATACAAATACAAATATTACAAATGTGGGGTAACCATCTGCAGATGCTGGGAATTTATTACTTAGCTCATGTGTCTCCTATTGGCTTACTGACAATGAAGTGAAGTGTTCGTCTCCCCCCTAAAACTCCTCATGTTCCCACCCCAGAACTCGTCTTGATGAGCTGTATATTTTGAAAGGATAAAGGGATGAGGTAACCTCTATAAATAATAGTCACTGAAGCCAGCAGGAAAATGCAGTTGTTAGATGTGCTCCTTTTCATTATTTCTTTTTTTTTTTTCACCTCTTGGTGTCGTGCTGTGGCCATTAATCTCACCCTAAAGGATTATATTATATTTTTATTATTGTCAACAAATCCCAAGAAAACATTAAAACCAACAATGAACTGTGTCTGTGTAGCCAAAGCTTGACATATCTTATTCTACTGTGGTATAGGAAAGTCAGAAAACACTGAGGAGTTGACTAATGCAATGTCAGGATTTGTTGACAAAAATATTGAATATCTTCAGCTTTACCCTTTAATAATCATAACTAAGGTGTATAGACATGCAGTAAAACTGTTTAACGTATTAGATATATGAATGTAAAAGCTTATTTATCATTAACATTGCAACTACTTAGCATTTACATACGTTTTAATGCAATTTTCAATGTCTTTGTATCTTTGTCTTTCTGTGTGTATTTTTTGTGGGTGAGTGAACGAGAGAATTGCTAAGCGAGTGTATGGTTGAGCGAGCGAATGAATGAGGGAATGAGTGAGCAAGCAAGTGCCTGAGAAAGTGGGTGGGTGAGCAACTGAGCAAACGAGACAGTGTTTGAGTGATTCATTATTACAGTGTGTTGTCTCTCAGTGTTACTGTAAGTGTTTCCATAATGTGCTTAATATTGTCTGGCAGCCAAAGGTTTAGCAGCCCAGTATAATAGAGCATGTTGCTGCACAAACTGGTTTTAAAGTCTGAGTGGCTGCTCTGCTTTGCTTGAGAGCAGCTTGACTTTTCTCTGGACGCTAGTAGATCTTTGCCATGAATGACAGGGCAGACTCGTTCTATTACCTGACTCCTGCAACTCTAATGGGGGAGTTTACGTAAACTTCCTGACATATCTACTCTGTTCAATGTGTAGGGGTCTGATGAAGTGCCAAACTGTATTTCAGTCATACTGGGTGAACACAGCACATCTTCAGCCTTTCAGCCTCTCAGCCTCTCACTCAATTCACTCAATGCATTTGGTAATCCATACACATTGTCACATTGTACATCTGTATGCCTGTGTGTTCTGCAGGATTAATACTGTACATGATACATTTTTTATGTTTATTGATACTTTAAACACATACATTTATCCACTCATGTCTCATCTTTATATTGTTATACATATGTTGAAGTATGGAGAAAAAAAAATGATTTCATTGTCAATTGTCATTTTGTTTACTGGGACAGTTACAACCTCCTTTTTGTTTTAGGTGCTTTTTACTAGGCAGTGATTTTCTCATCCTTTTTCCTCCTGTAGTCATCCCGCCACTCACCTACCTATAGCAATATGTTGTGTATATGTGTGGTTTATGTATCTAATAGTCATAAAGGTATATACTGCACAATCTTTTCTCTAATTAATCTGTATTATACAGAGTAAAATAGATTGATTTCTTTGTGGGGCCTGTAAAATGAATATACTGCAGATATGAGAGCACGGTATAGTGGTTTGGTACAGATAGTTTATCAGGGTAATTGATACTAGAGCCTCAATGATCAGTCAATTAGTTGCCAACTATTTTAATTTTGATAAATGATTAATCATTTTGAGTAATTTTTTAAGAACAAAAGTCAAAAGATCTCTGGTTCTAGCATCTCAAACGTGGATATTTTCTAGTTTATGAAAGCCAACAGAACATCGTTATGTTGTTGATTGTTTGTTGGCACAAAACGGACTTACCCTGTGGGAAAGAGTGATTGACATTTTATAGACTAAACAAGTAATGATTAATTGAGAAAATAATTAACAGATTAGTTGTAGTTCTAATTGAAATCTCTTCTTACAACAAGCTGACACAACCACTCAAAAAAAACCACTACAACTCTAAAAACATCCAACTAACTTTCAGGATTTTTTCATGTTGAATCTCAGCTTTCCAAATGACAATGAAACGCTAGCTATAATCATATTCCAGCTTCCTTGGTCTTCAGTAAGACCTTTTAAATCCACTACCAGTGTTTTTCCACCAAAAAAACATTTTGCTCTGAAAACCAGGCGTAGCTTTGACATGGTAATTATTGTTTTTTTATATTCATTTCATCCTCTCTTTGCTGGATCACACATCCCAACATGCTGTTTATGATCAGGAAAGACCTCTGAGTGGCTGGGATTCATACAAGGCTTTCCTCCAGAGCAACATGCTTTCTAGATCTCCAGGGGTCTCTGCGGTGCAGCAAAGAAGCCAGCTGACTTAGTAATATGAACTGCAGCCTCCGCTGGCTCTTTAAAGCTCAGTCAGTATACACACAGACCCATTTGCTTGGCCTGTTTTTATAAAATCTATCACCAGACAGCTCCCCTCTCCCCTGAATTTGAAACTACAGCATTGTGTGGTGAGGTGTAAGGTGTTGATAGTATATTCCAAAAGCATTAAAAAAAATTATGCAAACACATTCCCGCATGCAAAATATGTTTAGCGTTGAGAAATCCACCTATTTTTCCATGTGGCTGATACTACGTTTGATGACTCTGCAAGATGATGTGTGATGGCAATATTAGCAAGATAAGCAGAGTAATTAGTGCTCAACTCCTGAGATCTAACAATAGCACCAACACCTGTGTCTTCCAGCCATGATGCAGCAGGAGAAGAAATCTCACCTCTTTGATAGCATGTTGAAATGTTTTCACACCCATAGAGGGCAGCTGTGCTCTCCACAACCCCTCTGACTAATAGATTTAGAGAACAGATACAGAGAGAGATGTATACTGTATAACACAAGTTACCAGGCAAGGTGTTGTGTTTTCCTGTCAGACTGACCTGGCATGCTCATAGTTCCCACAAAGAGTCAATTTCTTTTTTTTCTATTTGAATTTATGTCTATTTGAATGTGTGAAGCTGCTTGCAAGTCACTAATGAAGTGGTGTCTGCCATGGTTAATACAATGGCTTGTTTTAATGCTACGTTTGCTCAAACTTACTTTGCATCTCTCTCTCTCATTTTAAAAACCATCAACACGGCTGAACTCACAATGCAGAAGAGCAACCATTGATTACCACTGCCCTAAACGACTAGGAGTAATGAATCATAACTCAGTGAATGGTTGGTTCCTGACAGTAAGGCATTCAGTGCAGCCTTAAGAAATGGCAGCTCCTTGCAGCACATGGCTACAACTGAGCTTTTGTTCTCTGGCAATACAGTGGGTTCGGGAAAAAGACTCTTATAGATTTAATATGTTTGTGTCAAGCAGTGGAAGCAGAGAAAGAGAGAGGCAGAGTGAGCGCTGGCATGAAATCAGCTCTCTGTAGTCAGGGTCCTGGCAGAGACTGGACTGTAATAAAGCAAACAATATCACATTAAACTCAAGGTCCGCCATTAATGGGGCCCCGACTATGGTCAGCAGATGATATTGAACATTCACACACTTGCATTAACACACACATGCATACACACCACTGTAAATGTGCCCACTGTCTCTCCACTGACTATTTAATTCCAGGCCTGATAATTATAACTGTTATCTGTTCCCTGTGAAAAATTATTGAGCTTGTCAGCACCCATTCATTTACTCCAAATCATAAATTAAGTGGTGCAAGCTGTGTTTTATTTCTTTCTTGATGCAGTAAATGGAGGCAGTTTTTCCAGAGGCTAAGTCTGCGTTACTGTACTGTACGTCACACATGACAGACTTTTGTTCTGCTTCCCCGTTGTTTAAGAGCCTGGAGAAAATTACTTGTAGATAAATTATCCACAGTCGAGCGTGTGCGGCTCCAAACTAGGATGAGGATGTGTCATCTATGAGTGTTGGAACAGGAGCTGTGGGTTTACTTCACTGTGACTGGAAGCCTGTTGTATGTATTGATCTATGATCTGGGAAATGCCACTTTTTGTTAATTATGGTAGTCTGACTCTGACCTATGTTAGAGCAGAAAAGTTTTGACCTTTTTGAACCTCAATACTGCACAAATAGTTTCATATTCTTGTCTCATTTTTGTATCTGTGTTGCTTTCATGACATTGTCCCACTGTGTATAGAAACTAGACTGATATACAGTGTTGGCCAATATTAGCAGATAGGATTAGGAATGGGACGATATGAAAATTTCATGTCACGATCATCCTGGCCAGAATAATTGCACTTCACAATATTATTCTGAGAATCATTAAAATATTCTCTTTTAAAATAGCAATAAAACATATTGGAATCACTTAACCTTATATTTAGTTAAGAAACAAATATTTGTGTTGCATCACAGATGGGACACACATTTTTTTAGTGAACAACGAACAAACAAACGACTGGAAATATGCGGCCTCCCCCAATTGTAAGTACCTTAGCGGGCTAGACAGCTTTTTCAAGTCACTCATGGGGATATTCATGATTATTTATTATTATTTAATAGAAATTCACCACTATAAAATCTTCCTGTTTTTTTTTATCCCGAACTGTGATAAAATATCGTCCCATCTCTAATATGTATTGATGTGCAATATATGTCAGGATGTAATGTTTTTTTTTATTTTTTATTAAAGAGTAGATTAGATGGTTAGTTCATCAAAAATACACTAAACAGATTTACTAGTTGTTGTTCTGTTGTATAAAAAAGTGCAGTAGAATCACACTATAGGTGTCGCCATATCAAACAGGACTGAAATCTTAAGTTAACACCACCTTGCTGCAGTGGTGTACAGGTGTACTCCATGGCTGTGTTCACAAGTGGGGTATACACCTGGGAGGTTTCCAGTCAACATTGCAAGGCTGATATAGACAGACATCTATTCACACTTCTGGCCATTAGGAGTCTCCACCCAAGCACTCAGAGGACACATGCATGATTTGGTTAAAGTAAGTTTAGGGTTATGGTAAGGTTTGGCTAAGGGTTAGAGTTAGGCATGTGGTGCTTATGGTTAGGATAAGTCTTATCAATGCGAGAAGAAATTAATGCAAGTCAATGTATTGTCCCCATTGTCAGTTCATCCACCTGCTGCAGCACAAAGCTGAAATGATTCGGCACGATCTGGTTTGTTTACCTTTATGTCTGTTTGGATTCTGCTGTTTCAACGGTTTGGAAGCTCTGACTCTGAATTCGAGTCTCTTCTGTAGTGTTGCAGTGCAGCTGCCTCTGCATGGATATTTACCAGACTCGGATAGATGTGTCAGAAAGGTCTGCACTTGCACTTTCTATGAACAGAACTCAATATGGTGCAACTTTGTTGGGTGAGAAAGGAGAGGTTAGGTGATGTGGGTCAAGAATATAAATGGATTAAAATGCACTGAATGTGCAAAATATTTGGGACATTATAATGAGGTTCAGCCCCTTTCTATCTAACTCAAAGTTGCCCACTTCTCCAAGTATAGATTCACAAGAGAAATCAATGTGAAATACTGACTTTTACTTAAATTAACCTCATAATTTTGCAAAATCTTTTTTGCAAAAACATTTTTATATTTGACTCCTGAATGTCTGTTACAGTATGTCTGAGATCAGGTTGGGCGGTATGGCAATGAAATATTGAATCTTAAATGTAGGAAGCCAGACGGACTTGGAGCATAAGTGGGGTAGATGTAAGGGTCTGTGTGCATGTATAAAAACTCTTGGACAATACAGTGGATTTTTGTTTGTCACAGATAGGGGGGGTCAGGGCAGGGAAGAGATTCCACGGCGCATTAAGTCCGTCTGAATGGGTTTTCACTCTGTCAGAGCACGCTTCGCTCCAGTTTTCATAACACTTGGCAGCTATTGTTTGACACGTTGATTGTGCCAGAAAAAGCTGTGTGTGCGCGCATGGGAAAGCTGCAACTGGCTAATCCATAAGCCATAATAGGGGACTGTAGCTTTTAATGCCATATCAAATGTAAATGTTAGAGCACATTTCTCCTTTGCTGCATCTATTTTCCAACCTATAAGAGGTGAGACCAGAAGGTAGATGGAGACTCTGACAGGACTTTTCATTTTGTTGCAGTTGAATTGATTTAAAAAGAAAAATCTCTAAATCGCAGACAATAATGTATTTTGTGTTTTTCATCGTGTGTTTTTAAGGCCTCAGAGGAGACTATTATGCATAAAGAACTACGCTAATTTAACACAAAAATGAAATGGGTGTTTTGAGGATTTCGTGCAACAGCAACAATAAGCTTTTTATTATTAGTCTTTGCACTCGTGAATCTGAATATTTTGTCTGAAGACGGAGCAGGAGACAATAGGTCATAAAGTCAAATGCAGATGTACCCGTATTAAATTTGTTCCATAGTTGCGATGATTGAATCCACACTCTACAGAGAGTCATTTTTACAGCGAAGGGAATTGCAGAAGAAACTTTTTCACTTCAAAACCATAAAATCCAGCCTTTGAGGTCCTTTTTACCAGTTTCCATTATGCCTTGGCTGAATTATTTTTGAAGAAAATCAATTCTATCAAGGTGAGCTTTGGAAGAGGTACTTTAGTATTAACATTCATAAGAATATCAATCAGCCAGCCACTCTGGGTGGGTGAAAGCTGAAGGAACATTTCTGATGGTTTTTCATTCTCCCCAGAGGGGATTTAATTGTGGTTGTTTCTCCTCACTGAAATCCTGTAGGACCCCCACCCCACCCCCACCACACACACTATCCCTTGATCCCATAGGACTTCTGGTCAACCATGCAAGGTCACTGAGTCACAAAAGACATCAGTTAAAGTGTTCGTTTCTTGGCAGTAAAGGTCCAGTATGCTTTAGATAAGTGAAGGTGGGGCCTTATTTTAATGCAAACAAATTGTTTGATATTCTGGAAAATAGTTTGTTTTCTTACTGACATATTCTGATATCACTTTAGTGTCTGTATGATAGATGTGAGGTTACAGCTAGGAGATTAGTATCAATATTTGTGTGTGAGAAGTAGCTACCGTCAATGATAAAGAAGCCAAATCCTCCTGCAAATGACTTCCACGTTATGTCATTGGTCAGTATCAATTAACCTCCAGCCACTAAGTCAGGTCTGAAGCCAAGGTCTGCTGGAGCCAAGAGCTGACAGTGAAGATTATCAGGGGAAGTGTTGCTGAAAAGCAAGAAAAGTAGACATGCGGCAGATCTGGTACAGTATTATTAGCCTCTCTACTATCAGGGTAAAGGTGATTTTCCCATCACCATTCCCTAATTAAGTTTTTTTTATCTTAAGCTGTATAAACTAGCAGAAGAGACCATTTTTTCAAGATGGGAAGTATTCGCTCCTCATATCCAAGCTGAAATAAGGTCAAGACCTGAAAGTAACAATATTGGTGTCCCATTACAGACATCACCATATTGCGTGTCGTAGTGTGTTGGGTGCAGTATCTGCAGGTGTTGGTTCAGTGCACCCTGAGAGAAAATCGTCTGGGTTTGAGCTCTGCATCATTCTGTTCCTGTTTGTCTTAACCTGCCCTCTCGCCTCAATTTTCAAATACTGTTAGAACACACTAGATTTTCTGTCAGACCAGCAGGGGCTGCCTGGATGTTTCTGCCTGGATGTTTCTGCCTGGTCGCTTTCCAGGTGCCTACCAGACTGTGACCACGGCTTAGGGATTAGGAGTGGGGGCCGTGTGTGGAGGAGGGTTGGCAGGCAGGGCAGGGGCGCTTCTCTGACCCCTCAGAGCTCCATCTGGGGCGGAGGAGGCTATCATTTGGGAGTGCAGGGCCTGAGCGCAGGAGCAAATTGCTCTTTAATCAATCATATTTCCAGTAAAAAACATTCCCAGCACCTACTTGCCTACTACTTTATTCTATTTAGGGAAGCTGCCTGCTCACCAAATACTGCATGTGTGGGGTAGAGAGAGAGAAAATAGACAATAGGGGTGTGTATTGTTGACCACCAAATCAGTAAAACAAAATGCTTCCACTCCTCAAGTCCACAGTAGACATTGTGTGAATGTATTTTTGCTCATTAAAATCAGAGCACTACAAGGACCTTAAACTCATGTGGTTACACATTTATATAAATTAGACTCAATAGTCTTTACCTGTTCCTTCTTTTCTCTTGGAAGACATTTCAAACCTTTGAAACTTGGATCCAGTGCTTGGTCACCTTGAACTATGTCTTGTTGGCAACAGCTCACGGTGCTGCCAGGTCCCTCTGGAAGGCATTCTTGAACTTCACCAAGGCTAGATCATCATCGATGACGTCCACGACAGTCCAGATGGCAAAAAGCAGGCAGCAGTACAGAGCAAGAGACGTAGGCCGCACCACCCAGCAGCTCAGTCACACATGTACCTGCAGAGGTGGATAGGTTTGAAAAAAAACTTAGCTGGTATTTGAATTTAAGTGCAAATGATTTGCAATTTAATTGTCCTTGGAAATAACTACCTATGTTAATTCTTTTTCAGATTACACATGTGGCAGCAGTTTATTTCATTAAAATGGACAGGGGTTTTAGGCTTGTATGGTTCAAGCAGGACCTCCAGCCCTGCAGTTTCCCCACTGAGCTTCGGTTAACGTGACCAATCTGGATGTTCTGTTGGTCCAATGTAGCCTGGACAGACTTAGACATATTTATCAATGGTGCCTTTGTGAAATGTAAATTTACCATTCATTGGACCAACTACTCACATGCTCCATTTTCATATCTCAGCGCTCCTCACTCACCTTGACCTTTTAACTACAACAACTTAGGCTAAACAATCCTAAACACAATAACAGCCAATCAATGTCCACATAAAGGTGATTGATCATTGTTTTACATCCTCAACAACCTATAAAACGGGTTTTTAAAAAAAGCATACAGAAACAGTAAAGTTAGAGATTAATAATTAGATTAACATGATACGCTAAATATGGTCTAATTAATCACAATTAACAAGATAATTTGACACACCTCAAACAAAATTGGTGTCATCCTTCAAGATCTACTCTGAAGTTTGCCTTCCTTTACAAAGAATGGAAAATGTAGTGTGCTTAGATGGAGGGGGACTTTAAAACTGAATGTTACTAAAACAGTTACCCATTGGTCCTCATGCAAGTACACACACACACACACACACACACACACACACACGAAAACATGAGCATGAAGCCTCTTACTAAACAATTGAAGTATTAAAAATAACCAACATCCATTCACATCATCACATATCACCATGAAGAGAGGACTACAGTTAAATTGATTTGATGAAGTTTATTAGTACTTGGATAAGTGTTTGTTTTAATTGTTTATACAATGTGTGACAGCCGCACTAGTTGATATCCACCTCCAGCGTTAGTATTTTTCTTGACATTTTGTCACATTGCGAACCCAAACATTTTCTCCAATGATGTCTTTTGTTTTCATACTACACACTTTATTCATTATATGATGGTGTGTTTTCTAAGAGGGCAGACATACTAGTTCACATTGTGTCTCACGGTGCTTTGATTTACAATTGATGCTTACCTTTGTTCACTTACTGAGCTCTTCTGGCAAAAGACCTGCAACCTGGCAAAGATGGCCTCTTAAGCACAGCCTACAGGAAGTGGAGGAGGCCAACAGTGAAATACAGGAAGGGGGAACTTAATCTGGACATTTTTAAAAATCATTTTTTGTTGGCTTTGTAATTATGTTTGTTTAAATCTAATTCCTTATTTGTACATAATTTCTATATTTTGATAGGTTGTTTACTGTTGGGTATCTCTAGGTTTGTTAGATGTTTAGTGTTATTTATATAACCCCCCTGTTTCTGTCTTAGATTGTAATAAGTCTGATTTAAAAAAAAAGAAAAAAAAAGACAACATTTGAATGAGTTCATCAGACAGACAGAATTAATACTGTAGGTAGGATTTAATCTCTGGTATTGAATTGCCACACTTACTGACTGCCGTACGAAACCAAAAACATGATTTGTCAAGTTTGTTACTTTAAGTCTGCTTTATTGTTTAGTTGACCTCACTTGGAGTTTGGGCCTATGTTAGTTTCTATGCTGGAATCTTATTTCAGCTTTATTAAAATATTTTTTTTTCCTTTTACATCTGTTCTGTTCTTGTGCCTTTTTGCTTGATCCATGACACAGTGGTTGCCTTGTACGTTGTTGAAAGTTTCATTTATTTATCAGCACACATGGTGAAATGGAAGACTACACAGAAAATGGCAGAAATGGCAGAAACTTTAAATCAGACTTATACCTCTTTTACAAGACAAGGCCATTGCATTATCATGACTGTACTCTTAGGCTATACACTCTGTACTATCTTGACTGTATTTTAGTGTAACAGTTGTATTTACTCTTAGAGCCTTACACATCTTTCACTCTGTTTTTCAGGCAGAGCCGTGGTCTGATAAATGCCAACCTGCCCTGATATTTGTATGGGTCTTTCTCCTCAACCAAAGGTGAGTGCATCCTCTTTTCAAACAGGTGCTTTGGAGTATACTGTTTCTAGTAAAACATTCATGCATTCACAGGTGAAATTTCAAAACACTTGGGAACTAGTTGAAATAGAAGCTGACAGCTCAGCTTCTCAAAGATGAAGTAAGTTGGTTGTGCTGCTAAGTCCCCATTTACACCCATAAAACTGAATGAAGCAGGTTTCTTTAGTTCTTAAAAATTCTCCAAAAGTACTAATGTTTCTGTTTCAAAGATGCAAACATGTTTTGTTTCCTGACAAGCAATTCAGCTCTTGATGTGAGTTGCCTGGGAGCCTCAAACTGAAGTTGAACCTATTTGTTGAAACTTGGTTTCCAAAGAAGAACCAGTCAACCTTCTCTTCGGTGACTTAGACAAGAGGACTCTCTTCAGCTCTTGATTTACTAGAATGCTGAGTTGCTTTAGTATGTTGCCACTTTCTTTTGTGCTGCTGAGCTGGTAGTTAAAACCGGTCATTTGCATAGTTTGGCTGACAAAAAAGTAGATTCCAACTCCAGGTCATGTTTTGTTTCTGTCACGGTCTTGTACTTTTTTGTTTAATGGGACTGAGCTATTGCACTGGCTGTTCTCGTGGGAGCAGTACATCACCAGACTTCGATCTGTGCACCTCAACCAGGAGTTACGGCCTGGCCTCGGATGAGATATTTAGATTTAAAGAAGATTTAAAGACTTGCAAAAAATATGCAAAATGTGAAGGCAGCTAGGCACTGACATGTGTTTATGAAAAGCACAGAAATGGGATTTTCACCCACCTTCACCACCGCCCTTTGGTTGTGGTTCTCCCTTGGTTGGTTCCATCAATACTTTCCCCTGAGAGGAAGGGCTGCTGGGACAAAATTACATTGTGATTCCTCACTATCATCTGCTGGTTCACTGTCTGTTAGCATTTTACTGTATATAGATAAAAGCACAAATGTTGTTAGTTTGTTTTTTATGAATTCATATTTCATTTTCTACCTCTCAGAAGGCCTAAAAATCTTTCCATTATGATTCATCAAGGTGGGAATAAGTGGCCATCTGTAGAGTAGATGACTATACATTGGCTTTAAGAGAGGTCAAATCATGGACACACAATCAACAAATCAGATCAGATCAACCAAGACACTTATTCGTCATTCAGATGATTATGTTTATATATATATATACACACATACACACACATACACCCAGGGTGCAACAGGTTCAGCTTGTAACCCTCACTGAGTAAATGCGAGTCAAAGAAGGTTAAGTGTACTGACATAAGGACAGCGTAGTTATCCATCCAGGAGCGCCTCCTCTCAAATCAAGGTCATTTTATCCTTAAATCCTTGGCCCTGCAAAATGGCATTGGTTTAATTAACTCTCTGGAGCTCCACAAAGAAAGGCCATTTTAATAGTGTGGGAATGCATATTAATCCACCGACAAGGGGCCAATTATGGTTGACTGTCACTGTGTGTGCAAGCATTGTGTGGACTACTATGACCTCTTCAAGTGCAAGCTCATGTTCTCAGGTTTTATGTAATTGAACTTCAGAAATACTTTTCACTATTATAGATCATGATATTTTAGTTTGTTGATGTTGTTAATTTAACTCCATGACATCACTCTTCTTAGCAATGTTGGACCATCAGCCAGAAATGTCACTAACTACTTACTCCAAACACAGTTTGGAGGGAGATTTAGAGTCGCAGAAATGTCTTTAATCAGTTCATGCTGAAACGTGGCAATTGTAATGTTTTTAATAAAGCATACAAAAAAAAAACACCCAAAAGTGGTCAGCCTAAACATGATAGCAGATTAGCACTAAAGATTCAAGTACTACCAAGTACAGTATGTATAGCCAAGGTAAACAGTGCCGTGAAAAAATGCTCATACACTGGCAAAAACAACTAGAAGGTGCAGGTGCAGTAATGAACTAACTACATGTTCAAAATGTATAGTATATGTAAGTATCTATAGAGACTTAAATATGTTATAGAAAAAAGGATTTTGCCTCTCATTTTTATGAACTTCAGAATAAGTCCTTTGGTGTAAAATGCAGACATTTTTAACAAGCAAATGGTGAAATTATTAGAAAAGTAACTTGGCCCAGCTCTGTCCTGCACCTTAGCTGAATGGAAATGAAAATTGTTCCAAAAACGTGTGAAGTTTTTTTTTTTTTTTTTTTTAACAGGGGTGTTGAATGTGCAGAGGAGGGCTTTTAATAAGGAACATTCAGCCAGGAGTCACACAGACTGTCTCTAAGGGCCAACAGGCCCATAGCCATGGACTCACCAGCTCTCTCACTAATGCACTACATTATTTTCTCTTTCTCCCTGACACCTTTTAGAAGCTGGCGTTTTGTTTTCATTTAAAGGAAAAGGATGCTGGCCCACAGCCTGTAATCTGTAAGGACTTGTTTTCCAAATAATTAAGATAGAAGTTAATAATACTTTTTTTAAAGTCGGATACATTCCTATTTTAGGCCTCCCTGTCTATTCCATATGATTAATGAGAACAACTCCACAAGAGAATTGTTACCCCCAAGTGACATTTAGTCCATGTTGCCTCAGAAATGGTTCAGAAAATCTTCACATATTGTTTATTACTCATTTTGAGTCATTCAGTGTTAGAATGAGCTTGAGGCTGCTGTTTAGTATTTCATACACTGAGGCATATTAATGACCATGGGAATACGACTTTAATAAGTCAATGTACACCAAATAGAAACTTTGTTTTATGCCTGGATATAGCGCCAAGAAGTGGTTGAGACAGAGGGTGAAATGGATTTGCTGCCGTGTTGTCATCTCCAGTCTACAGTTGAATTTTTTTTCAAGAAATTACAGGTTGTAATGATAAAGCCTTCAAGATGCTGTGATCTAAAAAACCTTAGGAATAGAAATTGGTAAGAACAAAAAGCTGCCTCTTCTGTATAGCAAAACACATTTGTATGCCCCACCCATGGTATTCTCCACACACTGCCAAGTACTTCTTATAACAATAATCAGCTACTACATGCTGTGGCAGAGCTTGCTGTTTTTTTCCCAGTGTATAATGGCGGCTAGTGCAGTGCTGCCCTTGCTGCGGTGTTTTGTGTTGGATGCGTTGCGCACGGTGCAGCCGAGGGTGACTAATCCAGGGATCTCCTGTGTTTTGTGTGTGATTGGCTGCCCTTCACACCTCATGCCTTGCTGATGGGGACCACACACCCGTGGTCTCACACACCGATGGGGTGGGGGTTAAGATTTGGAGGTAGCGTCGCAGTATTGTCGTATTTGTCTCATTGTATTGTCATCACATATTGTGTAATTTACACTCTTTTTAAGGTGCCACATAGATGTGATATTTACTGCTCCATTATAAACACAAATATAAACGTATTTGTGGAAGAATATTAGTGGTGACTCCGGATGATTTGATTTTGAAACTCATGTTTGAATGAGTCATCCTTTAGATTTATTATACATATAATATAAGTATGTCGACTGTCTTCGCTTCATAAATTCACTGTTATATCTCCAGTTCTTCAGATATCTACTTTTTCTGTTTTAATACCGTAGTTTTCACTTTTCTTGTCATTACAAAAATGACAAAAAAATGATGAGATGAGAACACTGAACAAAAGAATTTCCTTTTTATATGCGTTTTGCTTTGTTCATATCCAACTACAGTGAGGGAAACTCAACTTTCCTTCTTCTATGATTACCTCCCAGCTGTGTCGAGCTACTCAATGTTTTACACCAGTATGGGACTACTGACATAATCATGGCTTGTGTGTGAAAGGGAAAAATCTCATGCATTTTGATTTAACCACGAGAGTCTTACTGAGTTTTAAAATCTCTTTTTCAAGGCACACCTAGCCAAGACAGGCAGCAGCATAAATAAAAAACACATGCAGACAGAAGACACAAAAAGAGATAAAATTAAAAGAAACTAAAAAAACAAGCACAGGGAACTCACATTTCACTCACATTTTGCATGATAAATACACACAAACAGGTAGTATGGGAGCAGACCACAAATTGCCTTATATCCTTATACACACACCTATAGACAATGAATACCACAGAGCACTGAGCCATTAAAGAACCAGATATTTCCCTCAGGAGTTCATAGAGACCAATGTAGAGCTAGAAGGGTAAAGGAATATCAGACTTACAACTAAATGAATGCTAATGTTGCTCCATAGCGGCTGGATTTTCTACAAGAAACCTTAAATTCTTAAAATGACACCTATTCCTTTACCCTCATCAAAAATACAGAAGCTATGAATATGCCAATATTCATTTTAAGACACAATCAGAAGACACAATAAAAGTGTTTTCAGTGTTTGTATATCAAGTATATCAGCCATGTGTGGTTACCACCAGTTTCATTTGTGTGACTGTAGAATGTGGAGACAAACATACATAATACTTTACAAAAACTAAAGTTGTTTTCTTTTCTACTAAGACTAAGACTAAGCTCTATCCTTTTTTCACTGTTACTTCGTAGACAGAGCGACCCAGTGAAGCCAGGCCAGAATAAATCTCTCAGTGCTGACTGCGCTCATGCCGGCTCCAGATACAGCCTGCTACCTTCACGCTCCTTTTTATTGTATATTTGAAACCCAAGTATCACTTTTTTTCACCAGCTGAACACTGTGTGCTTTCATCTTTCACAATTGGCATAGTTGTGTATGACTGTGTGTGCAAATTGTATTTTGGTATTATGAACTAGTAAAGAATGTATGTGTTTGCTAAAGCAAAAATAGATAGATAGATAGATAGATAGATAGATAGAGGGAGAAAAAGACAAAAAGGAAGTTTATCCTCCTGTCCTCAGGCTGCAGAAACACTGTACTGAAATGTTGATTGGTATGACTGGTCTGCCTCACAGATAAGACACAAGGCCCCTTTTAATAAAGCAGAAATCAGGATGTCCCACTGTCTCGCACTACTGAGACAAGACAGAGGAAGAGGGTGTGTGTATGCAAGGGAGCATGGGGAGGGGTGCGTTTGTTGGAATCCCCCCTTTTTTCTTTCCTGCCTCTCTCCCACACAACAACATCTCGTTGCCTCATAACAAATAGAAAAATAGAAATAATACAGAGCGTGAGGTGATTCACGGGGAGACTCAAAGCGCATGTATTATTAAGACTGGAGCGGCAAGGTTTTGAAGTTATGGTAATGAGGAGCCTTTTGGTGTTACAAATCTAACTGTCATTTGAATAATTTCTCTGCTTGTCCCTCCCCTCCTCTTCTCCCCCTCCTTATCCATTCAGTCTCTTTTTCATCTTCTTTCCATTCTGCACGAGTCACACATTCAAGGACGCATCATTGGCATGAAGCTGTGCACATGCTGTTTAAGGAAGGTGATGGTAGATTAGACAGCAGCTACAGAAAGCTCAACACAGACCTTTTGACTAGAGGCTTCTCCCACATGCAACCTATAATAAGGAGCTCATTTTATGTTTACTTCCTCCTCCATCACATATTTACATGTAATATTTACTATATAAAAACTTATACAAGATGTAAAGAAGTGTATAGATATACTGTTAGTATGAATGTATGTGTACATATTGTATGTATGCACAAAGCCCAACACAAAGTTGTTGACAAATGAGTTGGACATCTTTATAATTTTGAATGGTACCTTCATGAAACAAAACATTTAACCATGGCGACGCGTAGCAGGAGCAATTCTGCATCTGAATGATGTTGTGTATTTATATTTAACCAGTAACCCAGTGGACACCAACATATTGTGAATTGAAGAAAATCCTTACACATATTCAATGTATATCCCCAGGCTGTTATTATTTACAGTATAGGAAAGTTTCTAAAACAGCAGTTAAAGCACAGGGCACTAAAACTCTCCAGGATAATACAACCTGATCTGATCGCAATGTTTCATTAAAATCTAGAACATATATTTCTCTACTTTTGAAGTACTAATGTTTAAGATTGTCTGTGTGTCTCTAAATCTGGTACAACATATTTCAGGCCCTACTCATGAGCATTGCCTTACCCTAGATTTGACCATTATTGAGGATGTTTTTGTCTCTGAATTTTTTTTTATTCTATTTTTCATGCTGCTGCAAAATCGGCACAATCCTGGGTTTTTATTTAACAGAATTGACAGCCTTGTGAATCTTGCTGCTGTCTCTGCCTCATCCTATAAGATAGAAAGTTTCTTATCTTATTTTGTTGACAAGATCAAGGGCATTAGATCATCAATTGGAGCACCCAGTTTAACTTTAAATCTCTATCAAACTTGCCTGGTCTTATTGAGTAATTTTATGCCAATTTCTCTGCAGGATCTCAGGGATATTGTATCACATATGAAACATTCCTCAAGCCATATTTCCTTAATATCGTAAATGACTCATTTTCTTTTGGCCATGTTCCTGATTATTTTAAACATGACAGCATTCAGCATATGTAAAAAAAAAAAATCCAGTCGTGATCCCACTATACCTAGTAGTTATAGGCAAAAATTTTGGAGAAAGTGATCTCAAAGCAGTTCCTTGATGTGGTCGAAAGAAATATGTTTCATTCAGGTTTTTCAGGTTTTTGTCAGCATCATAACACTGAAATTGCCCTTCAATTAACATTGTCTATTGGTAACTTATCATCGTCAGCCTCTGAGATGACATGTGGGGTGCCTCAGGGCTCAATTCTTGGACCAATATTGTTTTCCATTTATATGATAACTTTGGGATAAATTTTCCATGAGCAAGACATTGCTTTTCACTTTTACGCAGATGATATGCAATTCTATCTTTCAATTAATTCCAGCGATTCCGGTAGGTTGACAGTTTTACGTAATAGTTTGGACTAATATCAAGGATTGGATGTCTGACAACTTTCTCCAGCTAAATCCTTATTCATAAATAATTATATTGTCATTAATTCAGCATAGAAAAATATAAGAAAACAAGTTTTCGGTAAAGAAGCCAGATTCCTATTTGATTTATTGTGTACACAACCACAAACATACTAGTCAACACTCACGCACAGCCATTGTTCTGGGCTTCAATAACAGGACTGTAGTCTAGTCATGGCGTTTCCTATATCATTACACTTCAGACGGTGTAACTCTCTCTACACCCAGAGGCAGAATGCAGTGAGTTGAAATAACAAGAAAAGCAACTATGTTTGGATTCTGCAACCTACCAGTGCTTCCAGTGTCAATAATCTCCCACATTAGATTTGGTGAGCTCTGTCATATTGGAGTACCGACACTCTGACTTCTGTTATTGATTCATGTGGAAGAGGGCCAGGGATTATTCTGTTGTATATTATACAGTGTAAACTCTGGTAGATGACACGTACCTCATTTGTAAGAAATAACAAAAAATCGCAGGAGCTTGTTTACAAATGCTAAGGGGAATTTGTGTGTGTATTTATTTGTCCTTTCAGAGTTATTTTAAAAAAAAAACCTGTGTCTTGGATTACATGTACAAAGCAGAACATAAAATTCTTCAGGAAAACTGTTTTGAATATGGAGACAACATAGCACATTTGGCAATGAGTATGACTATGAGTATCAACTTTTAAAAACTCTAAAATCATATTGCCTTTAACCAATTCCACGTTTACATAGAACATCAGATGTATAAACATCCTTTTTAGGTTAAGTGACTTTGTTACAATGACATCAATGAAGACTGCAAGAAAAAGAAAGTACAGCAGCAAAAATCTGCACATGCATAAACACGTGCAAGTGTGTGTTTGTGTTCACTGGTACAAATTGCCAGTTCTTTGCCTCCCTCTCATAGCTGCAATTATGGAGAACAGGGAGGGAGCCGCCACTCCAGCATACAAGCTCTAATTTCAACAAGCACTGTAGTGACCTGCAGAAATAAATTCTGTTATCTCAAATGGAAACAAGAGAACAATGCAGCTAAAGAGCACTTTGTGTATGAAGGCCGCCTATATGGGTCAAGAACGACTCTCACGCTATAATGTTGGTGTGACTGACTGCAATTTGGCTACACACCTGAAAGTGTCAGCTATAATAGTATTTTTTGTATTAATGACACGAAACAGCTACTGTGTTAAAAAAAAAAGATAAAAAAGCCTACGGTAAATTAATGGTATCTTGGTAACAGAGAGAAAGTGATGGTATTACCAGTTTATTCCCTCCCCCTGATAAATTCTCCATTTACTGTCTGATTCATGGTTGGATGATACTTTGTTGACAGACAAGGGAGGATCAAAACGTGACACCGTGACGTTTTCCAGACAGGAGCTGATTTTATTTTATTGCTGACGGGTGACGATTTCTCCCTTCACTGACTCCCAGCATGGGCCCACAGCAAGACCTCCTGGTTGCAGAGGGGACCACACATGGAGGTTGGAGGGGGAAGCTGAGGTGGAGGGAGTGTCTGTCTCATGGTCATCGCACAGCCACAGCAGTTTTACGGCAAAAACTATTTCAAATGAAGATTTGTGCATGGGGTAGAGGTAAATCCCTGCAAATCTTTTACATCAAGCTCCACATTGGTGAAACCTGACATTCGGATTTGCTCCGCTGACCAATAGAAAACTATCTTGACAGCAGCTGACTTTTTAGGGAAAAGCTAATCAAAACCAAGAAAGCTTTCCTCGTTTTTGCAAAAAGAACCACATTTTGTGCTTGAAGCTTTTTATGTGTTTTGCTGTATTTTGAGTTCTGTAGCTGGATGAAGCGAGCTAATGACATATCTGTGCTTGAAGTTTTACATCTTAGCAATATAATGCACCAAACATTCAGCATACAAACAAATATAATTGTATATATTACAGTTTTACAGTTTAAGCCATATTGCAACCAAGGTTTTACTAGACCCATCTTGCAGTGTTGTTATTATTACACTGTGTGTGTGTGTGTGTGTGTGTGTGTGTGTGTGTGTGTGTGTGGAATGCCCCTTTAGTACAGAAATGCATCACATAAGAGGTGGCGATATTACTGGCTGATATTCAATACAATTCCCTTGTTTTCCACAGCAAGGGATGGTTCCTCTTAGTAAAACGGATACTTTGAGGTTCTCTGACTGAAAAATGCTTTTTTTATTGTCTCTTCCGCTTTCTCTGTTCCTCCTCACCCTCATTGTTCTGCCTTTATTCTCTCGCTAAACGCCGCTGACGGCATCACTGCTCACATGGATCGTCCCTCTGTTCTCTCCGTCTCCAAAGACCCAGAGTGGCCACTGAATCGTCCCTGAATTGTCAAAAGAAGAGGAAAGCAAAGTTTGGAAGTATTACTGTTACTACCCCTTATCTCCTGGGATACAGTGGGAGAATCAATAGTTTTTCATTAACCTGTCTTCCTCCCTGTAAAGGAGTAGGTACAGATGCCGGTAAATACTCTCTCTATATATACTTATCTTAAGTTTAGTGTATTTTTCTTCAAGCTTCAAAATAACAAATAAAGAGCACTATATATAAACCCCTATTATGACCAAAAGGTGGACGGAAGGTGAAACTTTAAGGTAATAGCAATAGGTAATATTACAGTTGTGGCTTTGTGAGTGTGTGTTTCTTCAAACTGTAAGAGGAGCTGGGATTGATCTCTCATTCAGGAAATATTGTTTGCTTATATTACAAGACAGCAGAATATTACAAACAGTAGAGAAGAAGAGATGCTGCTTGGCTGTAGTGAGTGCAGAGTTTAATTATTACCGTTCTGATAAAATGGTCTATAATTTACAACTTCATTGACTGCTGTCAATATGTGCTCCCTCAACTTCCTGTTTAAAGTTTAAAGTTCTGACCTGTACGCACTTGAAATAACTGGTGTTATTTTCCCAGTACCAGTTGTATGTGCAGTTACACTTTTTCTTACCATACAAATGCATGAAATAATGCCAGTAGATTCAAGTCTTTTCATCTATTTAAAAAGTTTTCCTCTTATCATTTCTCATAACAAATTAGTGAGTGAAACAGGCATAGTACATATAATAGAAATCATTATTCTGAGGACAAATGATGAGGTGATGAGTGTTTATGCACTGTGAATCAGTAACAATGGAAAAACATAAACCTTTAAATCTTGGGCTTTGTAGCCTCTGTATGGAGCTCTGTGTTGCTCTCTCATTCAGTACATTTTTTTCTTTTGTTTTCAGATCAACATCTCTCTCTCTCTAAATACAATGTATCCAGTCTTTGCGAATGACCTTGCTCATTGTACAGTGCCAACCTCCCCTCTGTAACAGATTAATCTCTCTTTTCTCATGTGGGCTTGCACACTGTGTCCCGTGTGTTGTAAACACAAGTTGATAGTTTGCAACTTTACCATGAGCATATTCTTTGTTAATTCTGTTTGTCTCACACAAGGTTCTCCAAGGATTGGAGCTAGTGGCGGAGAAAGGCATCTCTCATACCTGACAGTGAGGAAGCTGTGTGTTTTGTTCACACTCACCTGGCACAGGTGTTGCAGCTGGCATCACCAATAAGTGCTACTGCGGTTGTGGAGCAGCAAAATGTTTTTTTTCTGGGTATGCATAACCGCTGCTTTTCTCATTTGCTGCATGCTTTGTAAGCACGCCCCTACTACTGACTCCACACACACTGAGTGTGCTAAACAGGAAGGCCAGCCAGATTCCCTTGTCTGTTCCTCAACACTGAGGGAACTAAAAAAACATTGAAGCTGTAATAAGCAGCCAAACATGGAAGTGACCTAATGGCCTAATCATTTCTCACAGAGAACTGGTGAATGAGCTCAAATTATCCAAGATGGAGAACTGATTCAGATAAGGTGATTATCCCAGCCAATGAAGTTTGAAATTGAGCACACGATTAGGAATGAATGTATCATTAATGCTCATAAAAGTGTGTGTGATATACAGAGTTGTGCTCACTGTACAAAGCGTTAGTTTCAATCCACAACGGCTCCCACAACAAGAGATCAGGAAACCTTTGACATGAATCCCACAAGTTAATCAAGCAAAGAAGCTACGTTGACTTGTCATCAAAATCTACCCTTAACTTTCAATATTCTGCCAACTGACTAGATTTTAGAATAGAAAAGAACCTCAGAATGATGTTGGTGACCTGCCAAAGTGGCTGGTAGTGCAGACAGATTCAGTGGCCGCATCCAAAATCTATCTGCATTTGGTTGGTGGTAATTTACTGCCCTGAAGAGAAGATGAAGGTGGGATGACTGCCATGGCGTTGCCTGCATCCAGATGGCTCAAGACAGAAGGGGATGGATGCAAGCACTTTATCAGTAGCTTCATAAGGCACTTGAAGGCTCAAATACAAACAAAAGAAACTAGATGTTGTTTTGCCAAAGTTTCCCCAATCATTTTGCTGCTCGCTCTGCTACCCATATAGCAACAGAATACTGACTGTTGTATGGTGGTAAGAAATTCAGTTTCAATTCAAGGTACTTTATGATCTTTCTTATGAGTATTCATCTCTCACCCACAATACTCATCATTTTATGTTTTCATATGTGGACACAGTGGTTTGTCTTTGGCATTTTCTCACACTGATAGTTACATGGTGCCAAGTTTTCCTTCTGCCTCAGGCTGTGATTTCTGATCAAAAAACTGCTTAATTTGCTCACCAAAAACCCTGGAAAGAATTTCCTGATCATAAGCTTCAATTACTAACCTGCTGTGATCCATCAGAGTCAATAGTGATATGCTTTCATAAATATTTGAAATTTAAATAAGTTATGAACAGAGTGTACTATAATAGAAACAACCTAATTGTCTCTGTTGTTTTTTTAAACATCACAAGCTTTTAATGAGGCATATTTATTTATTCATATGGCTAATTTCACACAAATGGCAATTTAAAGTGATTTAAACAAGGCATAAACAGGCATTCCAGATAAAATAAGAAGAGAAAGTAAAAAGCATAGAAGCAATGTGGGTCAAAGTGCAACGCTGGCTGAAATTTCAGTTAAATACGGCGGAGAATAGAAAAGTTTTTAATGTGTATTTAAAAGTAATCAAATTTGGGGGATCTTTTAAAGGTTTGTTCCAATTATAAGAAACACAGAGGAACTACACAGAAGAAAATAAGCTGTTCACTGCAAAAATAGAGCACTTTTATCTCTTAGAGAGTTTCTTACAAGAGAAGTGTGAGAAAAGAGAACACTAAACGCTTGATTTTTTTATGATGTTTATCTAATTTTTCATATGAATGCTCACAGTCCTTTTAATGATTCAAATCTTGGGAACTTGTTCACCGAGCATTTGTGCATTTCAAAAGAGTATCAGCTAAGTATCAAATGTAAAAGTGGTATGGCACTGAATTGGTGTTATGGTGTCATTGTCACATTATTGTACATTACATTATTAAATTAATGATGCATAAACGTGTTGAGCATTCATTGCAGCAATTCAGGCTGAGCTCATCTATGTATAAACATTGATAATAGTTTTTATTTAAGTGATCGTGCTTATTTTATAAAAATCATAATCTACAAAGTAAGTATTAGCAATATCCTTTGAAGGAATAGTTTGATATATTCAGGAAATTTTACCTTTTATTGTGGCGAGTTAGATGTTAGACTCTTAGATACAAGAGCAGTATTAATATTCTCATTTAACAAATGCATTTACTTGTACAGTTTTTCCCAAAATGTGTAACTATTCTTTAAATAACACAACCATTATATCAATAGTCCTGCAGCAAAAAAAAATGTTTTGAAATGTCAGATTTTATTTTCTTATGTTTATTTTTTCAGTTTTGATTTACTGGGTGGGCCAAGTGTGGATAAGTGGTGGAAAGAGATGGACAAGATAGAGGAGGAAGATAAAAAAGGAGACACTGAAGCTGAAATTAATAAGAGAAGTCAAGAAATGAAGCTGGGAAGGGACTGTTAAACAAAATATGTGGTCCGTTGACTGTTTTCAGGCCTGGTATGCCAAGAAAGATTTGTCTATTGATCTTAAAATGGAGTCAAACCAAGCTCTCATTTTTTTCTGCTGTGAAAAGCGGGGAAGGTGAACCCTATGGAGCAATATCCTTGCTTCCGGCACAGCGCAGTCAAAGTTAGTTACACTCCACCTCTGCATATATTCTTCCACTTGTACCAAAAGTGAGAGGCTTTTTGTCTTTGTCAGTATTAGCTCCAGCTATGCACTAGTGTCACAGAAACTAATTTCTGTTTTATTTATGGTCTTCGGTGGTTGAAGTGACTCGTTTTCTGGATTGTGATTTAATGCATAATGGAGACATGCTTTAAGATCTTTTGTCAATGAGTGCGGCATCCTGGTGGGATCACATACAGCATGAACTCAACTCACAGCACATCAGTACGGGTAATCTGACTAATTTAGTTATGCGAGTTATGCGCCACACTGCACTGAGTGTGCCGTGCCCTCGAGGACGCCCCAAAATAAGGTGCCTGAGTGTGGAAAACAAGCAAGGGCGTCTGCATAACTGCAGCTTATGAATGCCATATTTAACCTTGCATGACGGATACAAAGAAGCTGAAGGAGAACTGCAACTTCCGTCACTTCACATACCCTCTGTCATCTTAATGCTAATTAGGAGTTCTTTGTTTGATTCAACTTACATTTGGGATTTACGAAGTCTGAGGAGTCTGGTGCAGATTTATCTGTCAGCACTTTGATCAAAGTGATTACAATGAGGCCTCCTGTCTAAGTAAACAGGCTCGCACTCCCTCCCAGCTAAGATACAAGCCTAATTTGTGTTTTGTTTTGGTGAAATCCTGCCGACTCTCAATCAGCTGAGAAGCCTCACAATGTGCTCTGATAATGAAGCTATAGATGCATCACTTTGAAATTGCATGGTCATGTATTTAGTTTGCCTTTATTTCCTTCTGTAAAAAAACAATCCCAAAATGATGTTTGATCCAATGTCAGGAATCATTTGGCTCATTTCCTGTGCAAAACAATACAACCCCTTAATGCAGTACATATTGTGTGTCAGTTGTTTTTGGAAGCATGGATTATGTGTATCTTTATTCTGATTTTTACAAATATGATGCACTGATCAAAGCTGATATCTGTTTAAAAATATATTTTTTTTTAACTTAATCTTTTTTTATCAAAAGCATGATACAGCTTCTGTGATTGAAATTGTCTGTGAGTCCTGAATGATGTGTTATCTTTGCTCCACTAGACTTGTTTCACTGCCATTTGCACTACAAAGAAGCCCCTCTTTACTAATCAATACTGCACATTCTGTGTGTACTCGGGTTTCTTGTACAACACTGAAAAAAAAAACCTCTAAATCCAAATGTGGCAAATGACCTCCTTAAGATTCTGTCAATACTCACTATGTACCTGCTAAGTTTAAATCTTTAAGTTTTAGCTTTGTTTTCTGCTGTTTTGTTCCATGTTTTGTGTGATTAGACCATAATTAGAGTGTTTGTCGCAGATATATTGCTGGGATGCGTTCCAGCATTGTTCATTGTCATCAAGACAGATCGTTCACAAACGTTTGGCAGGTTATCCTTGATTATGAAAGAGGGTGGACATGCACCAGTTCAATCAATGCCACTTATGTCTCGGCTCATTTCTTTCTCTTCCACCTCCTCCTGCAGGTGCAGGATAACAGTAGCTTTGCTCACAAACACACAGAGTAATCCGGCTATTGGCCATACTTCAGTGAAGGCCTTATTTGGATTATGCTGTTTACATGTATTGTTGATACTGTGTGATTGAGTCTACCTGTTGCCATGAATAAACCAATTATTCGAGTTTTTCCATCTACCCTTCCTCCTTTGACTGTGCAGTCGTTACCTTTAATACTTGGAAGATAAGTGATCCTCTTAGACATGTACTGTAATCCTGAAACTTTCTAGCAATTTTACTCTTTGGCATAATGTTTGAAATGAACCCATGAATATCTTTTACCCAATGCACCTACTTAGAAAAAAGAGAGCAAGCTCCAATGTAAATACCTTCACAGATTCTGTAGTATTCTGTAGAAGTAACCAACGGGTGTTAGCAATAATTCATAGTGTGCCTCCTACACTATGTTCTAACATTTGAACTTGCCCATATGAACGTCAGCGGGGTGCCGTCCTTCTGCAAGACACAAAGACAATTGATATTGTGTGAGCACTGCAGCTCTATCTGTACCAGTTCTGTAATGCCTGAACAGAGTCAGTGTGGAACAATGAAGCCAGCAGTATTACAGATTTATTATCTGAAACTAGTTTATTAAAAAGGTTATTACGTAAGTAATTATTGCAATATATTCATGATACTGTTGCATGTTGTTTTGCCACTGTGTGTGGCAAGTAGTGGTTATACTTAAGGTTAAGTAAAGTGAACAAGGAAAACATGTGGGTGTTTGTATTTGTGTGTGTGTGTGTTTGTGTTTTGCCAAGGCTCCAGCACAGTCCCCTTGAAGAGAGCAGCGGTACATTTTATCCCAGGAGTGGGCAATGCTCTGACCCCAGAGGGGAGCCGAGACAATGCCGGGTCAATGGAGATGCACCGCCTCAGCTGCACAATCTGACAGACCTAATACAGCAATTTGTAATGGGATTCTCTCCCCTTAGTGCACCGATGTCCCAGTGTCATCTGGGTGCTGAACAAATGATCACATTAGGCTGAGTGAGTTGTGGCTGTTAAGATATTTGTAAAACAAAAAAAGAAAGAAAAAACCCATAGATGTCAGTGTTATAATCACCATATGAAACTATTCTGTTCTGCTGTATTATGTACACTATATGAACACTGAAGGCTCTGGATTTTCTCTGTTTTCATCACCACTGACGGTTACTTAAGATGGATATTTGCATGTAGCTGTCATAAATAGGACAGAGCTGACATGCACTTCATAATAGAAGAGATACCATGTGGAGAGCACAAGAACTGTGATTGGTCAGCATCTGCTGGTGCTTTTCCCACAGGTGTCTGATGCCAGTAGAGATTGTCGAGAGTGAAGACAACATTAAGCAAGTTGAAAAAAAGACTCTTTTATTTAATTATTTGCTTATTTTCGGCAACACATATCTGGCATGTCATCTCCTTCTGCTCATCGCAATCACATCTGCACAGCTGTAGTCAATAGAGACAACGTTAGCCTTCCTATCATCACTCTATATCACAAAGTGCATAGACACAGGACGCGGTGTTAAAAAAACAAACAAAGTGCCACCTCTTAAACTCCTTTGCTCCCGGTGGTGATGGCTTAAGTGCTTAAGCACTGATCTATGTTACTCTAATGTTGAGAAAGGCTGGGCAGATGTGTCATTGGGGTTGTCAACTGGGCTCCTGCTTTCATCAGCGTTTTACTGACTGGGCCCATGATGTCTCTAGTAGGCTCATTAGTGCCAATGGCACCCCCTCTGCACCTGCTGGCTTATTTGCAAGACCATCTGGGGTCTTTCCTCTTCACCCAAAGCCTCTGGCTGCTCTGCTCCTGATGTTTCCACGATGGCCTGGCGTAGGGCTTGTCTGCTGATCCCCAGGTCCCTCATCAGTCTTACAGTTGATGCTGTACAGCCCCAACATATAACTTCTACTGGGCAGATCTTTGATCTTCAGCCCAGTTGCAGTTTCTTTCTTCCAAAGGCTTCCTCCACAGCATCCTCTCAAGGGACTGTGAGCCCCACAAAGTACACTATGTGCTGAGAGTTGGACCAAAGGACCAGATCAGGCCTCAAGTTGGTGCCGTTGGCCCACATCCACCAGCATCTGCCAGTCCCGGGCTGCCTCCAGCTGTCCAAACCTGGTACTAGATGGTACATCTTCTGTTGCCTTTGTTCCCCTTCCTGAACAAAGGTAATTGGCATATCTGGGTTGGTTGTTCTGAGTAGGCATTGTTGGTTAATCTCCTGCTTTCCAAAGTTGCTGCCAGGCACTTGATCACTTGATTGTGTCTCCAGGAGTACCGTCTTTGGGAAAAGCTCACTGTACACCCATTGAGGATGTGTCTAAGTGTTGAACACAGGGGACATGATGGATCTTCAGTGAGTCATTGGCTGAGATTGTTTGTGTTAGGAAAAACATCCTAAGTTGCTCAAATGAAACTTATCCTGCTTGACTCCGAAGAATGTAAACATGATCAAGTTAAAAATATGACATTTTATTTTTTCAAGAATATAATTTGATAGAAAATCAATTTGATGCTCTGGCATGCTTAGAAAGTATTGATTCACAACAACATACTGTGTCAATGCCACTGCCTCCCCTTAGTTAGGTGATATTTATGTTTGTGTGTGCATTGATCCATTATTCCCAGTGTTCAGTCCCTTTTTTTCCCTCTTTGGCCGTCTCCGAGATATTAATTGCAGCTCCCAAACCAGCTGCCTGCGCCACCACACTGCAGCCGTGGAAGCACTGTTTAATCAACCAGATAGTAATGAGAGATTCTTACGGGCTTTCCACACATTAAGAGGACAGTACCTAGAAACGTGGGAGAGAAAATGGTCTATGGGATTTTGAATACTTACTGAAGAGCCTCTGTTTTATTGTCTTTTTTATATATAGAATTTATATAATTTTACTTTTGCCTATATTTATCCACCAACACGCTCTGCAGAATGTGCATACTCTTTTTTTTACCTACTCTGTTTGCACACACCAACACCTGGGTGCTGACCAGTATAGAGCTTATGTAGCAGGAGAGCGTTGTAGTTAGCACATGGTTGAAAGGCACAGTTTTTATGCCAATGCTTGAGTAAAGTAAGATGTTTTTGATCTTTCAAACTGACAAATTCCCTGAAAAACCTTTTTCTTGTTTTTCTGACATTTTTCACCCTGTAGATTTGTTTTTGTTGATGACTGTTACATTTAGGATGAATTCCTGTCATGCACTGATCCTGTAGGATTTTTCTTTTCAGAGTGTTTGAGGTAACTTCAGGTCTTTTCCATCAATGTCAGTGGATGTTGGCAACAGAAATTACGCCTGCCTGCTTCTCTCTTTCTCTCTTTTTGACTTGTCTCTTTGCCTCTTGATCCTTCCTCTCTTTAATAGTCAGTTGTTTATCATTGCTGATGCTGTTTGTCACATGATGCTTATTACACCGTAGCCAGTTTTCCTTTCGGCCCAATAAAGCTGCGAACAGTCAGAGAGCCAAACAAAGGAGGGATGCAAATCTTTACAAAGGGCATTTTTTAAAATCATGATTCTGGTAAACACTATCAACAATAGCCTTTTTGTAAACAAAAGAGATGGGTTTGTTTTTTCCAGAACAGTTAATGATTCTTTTGGAAAAAACAAGGATTTAATTGTCTCTCTGTTTAGGAAACGGTTCAAAGCACTAACATTAGATGTTAAATTATAGCTATAAAACTCTGGGCAACACTGTGTCGCATCTCAGTGCCAAGTTGGCATAGTGTGTGGAACCTGTTCATTCAGTCTCTGGACTGAGGTATGGTAAAATGGTCACATTGATCTCAGACATCTCAGAAGAGACGAGCATATCACTAGTATTGGTTTTCACACACTAAGGCGAAGCAGACTAGATGCAAGGTTAAGGTCTTAAGAGTTTTTTTTTTTCATCAATAGAGAAGGAGCCAAGCATGACTGTGCTGAAGAGTGAGGGGTGATGGATTGAGGCTCCTTGTCTTGCAGATCGATGGCTTAGAGACAGTGTGTGCTACCCTTCCATCAGCCCGCCTCTCTCTTCGGCCTTCCTACTTCCTGTCACTGCCCCCAGCCTGCACATTCTGTAAGAATATCAATATGACACAAATGAGAAGGTCCCTTGTTCATTGTTTTTTTCTCTTCACCTTCTCTCTTTCCATCACCTCCCGTCTCTCTCCAAACTGAGCGCGGCCTCCTCCTCCGTCTCATACAAGCTTCAATGTGAAGGAGTGCACACTGAAATTGACAATGACCGATAAAGTGAAGCAGGGAGAACTAGGGATGGTCTATATGCATACTTTATAAAGCATTTCTCATCAAGCCTTCAGCCAGAAGAATTGCATTTGCAGCCAGAAACATTTGAAACAGTTTCTTTAATCTACAGTTTTGGACAGTTGTTAAAAGGAAATTTACTTTAGTCTGTGCTTAAAGCAGCTGTAGTCAATAGTTTTTGTAACATTTGATTTCATGCAAAATGTGTTGAAAAAAATTAATTATCACCTAAATATATACAGTTCCCCAAAATGTACTGATGAAAAAAGCTCTGATAATAGGCTACCTGCCCAACATCAAATAGTAGACAAGGTTAGCAAGGGAATGCATGTATGAATACGTTACTTTATGTATTGCTGCTCTTATTATAAATAATAAAAGTAGATTATCTAAGTACTTCTCGCACAACTGATATCTGAGCAGCCACGATAAACGTAACAAATCCGGGGGGAAATGGCATATTACATTCACTTATTATGTTAGTGGGATTATTACATCAGTAACTCCTGATTTGTATTGTATTTGGATCTTGTTACGCCACACACCACTGATGCCATTTTCCTGCTAGATCGTCAGAAAGCTCTAGGTCCAAAGAATCTCTTTTTTTCCCACATCTACTAAAAAAAGACATTTTACTTGAATAGTGAATGGAGATAAAAGTCCAATGGGATCAAAGATGTGTGCAGGAGCCTGAAGCACCTCTTGTGTTGTGTCTCTTTTGTCTTGCAAATATTCAATTAATTTGTTCATTTCAAACACAAATTCATCAGCGTCAGTTTTCCATATTAATCCCAGAACCTTGAGTGGATTTTGGCCTTTGATTTCCATCTCATGTTCTCGCTTCCCCACCTTTTGCAAACCAGGAGAATTGATGTTCTATTTGCATAATTTCATGCTTGCACTTGACATAATTTCCTTGGCTCTCAGAGATAGTTTTATGGCATTGTCAACATTCTCTGTTCTAGTAAGAAAATCGTCCACATACAAATGTTCATTTAAAACTTCTTCTGAATGTATGTGTTCGTATTTTTTGAGATGATGATGAATCGTTGCAGCCAACAAAAACGGGCTTGCAGATGCACCAAATGGCATGCATATCATTCTCACAATCACCATCTTCAAATCCTCAAAGTAGTAGTTCTACTTTCTTGATCCGGTTGATGTGGCAGATAGTATACTGGATTTTCTATTTCAACATTAATTATGTATCCTATAATTTCCTCTACTAGATACTATTGAAAGACTTGACTATATTGAAAATTCAGCCAGTAGATGGAAAATAATGCAAAATGAATTCTGTTACAGCTCATGTTTCCTTTTGAACTTTTCTCTAGAAGACATTCATAGTTACAGCAAAATACTCCCTTAAAGTAAAAATATATAGAAGTCAAATAATTGAATCTGCTACTATGTAGCTGGATGTCTGGCAGCCTTATGAGTGGTGTTTCTCTATGTAGGAATTAAAGGCAGCTGTGGGTTAGCGGTGTAATCATATGTGTCTAAAAATGAGACAAGGGCCCCTTGTGAGATGCTGTAGCCGTTACTTTGCTACGTTCACAAAACCTCCAGTGGCTAGTTTCACTCCAGCTGAGTTGCCGTTTCTGTGCCTGGTTCAGGAAATTGGACCTTATACTCGTGTTACTAAAAATAGCAGCTCTATTTTACCAGAAATGTGGTGGTGGCCAGTTACGTTTGGCTGAATTCCTTTCCTTCCCCAGGGAAAGTTACGGTTTCAATGGTCCTACCGTCACTCAGTCAATGCTAGATGCTTTGACGGATTTTCTTTCACCAGTTAACTGCAATTAGATTGTGAATCGTCAACAATTAATCGGTTGTTCTCCCCCAGAGTTTTCATGCTCTAGGCTGCTAACAATATGTCCTTCTAAATTACAGAATAATTGACATAAACAAAGTGTTTATTGTTGTGTAATGAACTGTAGCTCATAGCTAAAAACAAGGAAGTGGGATGCATCTTGGTTACCTTTAATTCAGTGTTGTTTGCGGGGATAGATATATATATATATATATATATATATATATATATATATATATATATATATATATATATATATATATATATATATATATATATATAATTTAAAGTCTGTATTTGTATTATGAGTATTTCAGTTTACCCACTTTTTTTATACATCTCACGGTTGTGAGAGTGTGACTGGTTTGGTGTGACAGTGCTCCCATCCCCCAATAGTGTTTGATTTCTTCACAGCTTTGACACCCACCAACACACACATATACCTGCCTCCTTCCTTGTCTTCCTCATCCCTGTCTCTCCCACTTCTTATTCTGTGCTGTCCCAGATAAAGTCTTCTGCTGTCTTTGTGGATACCGATGAGAGGAGAGTGTTTCACCAGTGAAGCACATTATATAATTGACAAGTGCAGCGTTGCAGTTGCCCATCATGCACAAATCCCCATTCATCCCCACATATGCATCGTTTATTTAAAGCAGCAGTGCGTAAAAGGAAAAGCTCCTCTTCCTCACCAGGTTCTGTTGTTCCATCAGGGAGACTGATCCTTCATATGTTTCATATGATGCTGATGGTGATGGGGTTGAATTCTCTTTATTCAATCAAGTTTTCTGGGGTAGAGCTACACACACACACACACACACACACACACACACACACACACACACACCTGTGCCTCATTTCTTGATTGGTTTGTATTTCAAACCTGTTTTTCTGTTCAGTCTTGTTGAATCCTCTGGTTTAGTTCAGTCTGTCTTGTCTTCTGTCTAGTCTAGTCTGTTCTGTTTGGTGCTGCTACTCTGTTGTGTTCTGTCTGCTTTGTCTGTTATGTCCTAATCTGGGTTACCTGCACTCCTGAGTTTTATGTTTGAAAATTATTATTATTATTCTTCACTTCAGGCTGCCTCTGCTCTCTGTGTTTGCATCCTACTCTGTAAACAGTGGAGATATAAAAGCAGAAAGTTCCTACTTAAATAAGCACTATCTACTATCTGTAACCGCTGTTACCTCTAATTATCACGATAAGTATAATAAAAAATCCATATACAATATAACAACAAGCAAACAATATACCAATGCAAACCGAGATAGGACTTTACAAGTTCCCACCAACTTCACCTGGCAAGTCTTATTCTGAATTTTTATCCCTCAGTTGATAGAGTTACAACTCTGTGTCGGAGAAGAGATGAGGGGACTCAAGCAGCAAACTGAGATGGTTCAGGTGGTAACAGATTCCGTAAGGTGCCAGAGGCCTTATTAACCTCTCTGCACTGAGCAGGGCTTTGGGACCTGCCGAGACAAGAGGCAGAGAAGCTGAAATTTACAGCACGTTATTACTTTTTACTGCTCTCTAAAGACACAACCTGGCAGAATGAGAATGGGCTGGAAACAGGATAAGACAGACAAATTCAAACACAGTGCATTCTTGTTTGGGATACTTGCTTCTGTCTATGGAAATGTTGTGTGTCATCAGTATTTTGTAATAAACATGAATGAATGACACAGTGTACTCTTTACACCCAAAATAATAATAGAAAATATGCATGGTGACTAAAACCGTCACTATATAGTAACATTTGAAAATAATTCACTGACTGATATAACATACAGCACTTTTTGGTTGGTTATAAGGCGGCGTTAACGTTACTTAGCACTGCATGAAAAATGGATTAAAATGATAACACTGTGTTGGCTCTCTGGGCATCTTGATGCAAGAGCAAAGTCACATCATCTTGTAATACACTGCATTAGACAATCCATTATATGCAAGCTCACATTCCTGCTTGATTACTTTGTAACATGAATGGGGTACTTCTACTGCCGATCGTCAACACAGAGGATAAAACGACTGCTACTGTGAAAACTTAATAGAGTAGGAAATTCTTCCATATTGACGCACAATGTTTTGGAGTGTGACAGATTTCAAACAGCCTTCCTAAATTGTATTTCATTGTCTCACCAGTACCTGTTGCATTACACCCCCACCAATGCCCCCTTGTATTTCTCAGGGCTACCATCTATGGATAAGTTTTGATTTGGAGAGTGCAGATAGGTGATGGATGAATTTGCATTATTTAGTTTACAAGCATTTTTTTATGCTCCACCAATATGTCGTCTTTTTCTCTGGACATTCATTGCCATTCTTCACTTTGACAGTTAGTAGGTTAACTAACTAGCTTACCAGAATAGACACAAAACAAAGCATTACTAAAGTTGTTGCACCACGTCAGTCTCCATTTGTTTACATCTGATTAGGTCATATGAGGAGGTGCATTGCATGGACCTCAAACATTAAGCTGGATGGTTCCTCATGTTGGGTTGTTGTTGAGTCATCATTAGTTGGATGATGATATGAACCTGCTGAAATGTGTAAGAAAACCCTCAATCTATGCACACGCCAAAGAACAAGAAGGTTCTCAGTGAGCTCTATTACTTAGTTTTGGCAGGAAATCTTCCTCCCTTTGCTGGGGCTTTAAATAAAGGTCTTTACATCTTGAGAGGCGTTGATTTCTGAAGGGGCAGAATCATCTCTTCCTGTCTTAAATTAAAGGAGCATTAGCCAAGATCAGCTCAATAGGATAAGTGCATCGAGGTCTAAAACCCAACCCCTCCCTTCGCCTCTTTATCTGAACTATTATGATGATGGACCCTAATTTTCTTTTGGAATACTCAATTAGCTGCTGCTCTCTGCTTTCGGAGCATTTGCAGCACATTGTGTCTTTGCTCTCCTGAACCACTACCTGGAAATACAAGAGGTGTCAGAGGATGCAAACCATTTGCAAGTTGTTGCAAGATGTTCTGTTTTATGAGACTGTATACCGTAGAGACATAATAGAAAATAACAAATAACAAGAAGAGAGAGAATGGGAGGCATTGAATATTATGTAAATTCAAAAATGTTAAACACAAACAGTGCCACAAGCCTACTCCATTTTCCATTTCTAATCAGTGAGAAGTGTGCACACATTGATGGGTGTGTAGTGGAGCTTACTGATGGCTTACAGTGCTAATGTGCTTGCTACTCTTAACCATTTTAATCATTTTGGGGAATATATTGTACAATGTTCGCTTTGTTGCCATGAGTCAAATATGAAGATTGATACCACTCTCCTGCCTGTGCACTTTATGAAGATAGAGCTAGCAGGCTATTAGCTCCAGTGACTTTCAGGAGTCTCCACAGGTTGCTCCACAGTTCTTCTATAGTGTGTGTGAATGTAGAGGTACTGTCAGCTGGGAAAAGGCCTTGATCAGTGTAGTATTCCTAAAGTCAGTCAGCCTTTCAATCAGTCATTCAGTTGGCTAGCTAACCCTAACTCCACAATCATTATTAATCACAGAATTACACTCTCAGCACTCTCCAAACGATGTGGGTTGAAGGGGGACAAGTCATGATAGAACATGCAGTTGTCTGCATAAAGCACAGCAGGTGAGGTATCAGGCACAGATATGAAGCACAAATATTGAATAAGGGGTTCTGAAGTTATTGCTGTCAAATGATGGCGGCGGCGGCATCGGGGGCAGTGGTGAAGATTGTCAACATGTTCCACAGAACCAAGAGCAGAGAACACACACATATATCTGACTGGGTTGTGTGTAAATAAATCTGATTCGATGTGGGTATTGGGAGTATGAAATTCTATCTGCTTGAGGCCTGCCCACTGCTTTGTATCTCTCCATTTACCCAAGGAAATGCTTTGTTGAACACACAGGTTTCTTTACATTGTGTTATCCATATTTACTCCCCAGAGCTGCCCTACACTAGCTTTATAATCAATACTATCTCCGCTACTCCAGTGCTGTGTCAGCACTGTGTCACCAACCCTTCTTTAGCAACACAAACTCTTAACTACTCCTACTATTGACCGCTAATTTAGCTTCACAGGATCAGCTTGGGATGTGCCATTAGTTAACGGGAGCATCATTTATCCAGCATCACTGACAATCTTTCCCTTTCTAAACTAGCTTGTTGTGCTGCTGAACTACCAAACCAGATGAGAACTATGTCATGTCATGTCAACTAGAATATTATTATTATCTAAGCGCTACCGTGAGCTGTGACTGTGTGTGTTGAGATAATCTCTGTTCAGGAGCGATTGTAAGGGCTCGTCCTGAACCAGGGAGAGAGACAGACAGACAGAGAGATGAGGTGATAACTAATGTGGCTGGTTTTAGCTTCACCTTTTGATGTTTGTACCAGAAATCCCTGCAGAGGGGAGGTGTTCTAATCCAGGATCCAGCTAAAACCTGTAGAAGAAAGTTGACTTTTATATTGATTTTTTTATTTTTTTATTTTTTTTAAATCACTGTGGGTGTCTTCTGATCATAGTTAATGAAACATTGCTTTGCTTTACTACTCACTGATGCATATTTGGCCTGGGTTCAGACCTGCATCTGGAGATAGTTATCATGTGAAAAGCTGCCTATATATTAAAGCTTAAAACAGTGGTTCGTATATCTGATTTCAAGCATGAATTAATGCTGTCTTACTTTATTTTAGGAAATGCTGTGATTAAACTGTCTGCACTACAGACAAGTCTTTTAGCTTTTGTTTCCTCAGCCATCAACGGCAGCAAAGTCTCTGGACAGGTTGGTGTTTATGGCAGAATAAATAATTTCATGATATGAAGCTTCAAAACCAATTTGCACTGAAGTATTGGACACTGGTCTTGGTCACTGGTTGTGCCTGTGATGTCTGTATTTCTAAAGGGGCACAGTATGAATACTAAAGTCACGTTAACATATTGGTTTGTTGAAAATATCAAGTAAGTGTCGCCTCATTATTATAAAATCGGACATTGGCTTGACAACCTTTCATATGGAATTGAATAGACTAATTGTTAATGTAAAGGTCTTAGACTGGAATTAATTGTAATGCAGAAACCGTAATAGCTAAGAATAGTTGTGATACGTGTTGCATATACTTGCATATTTTGTATATATTATCCTGGGTTGTCTTGGACAATATTAATCTCTCTTTGAATCCATGGAAACAACAACAAATATTTAAAAAATAAAATAAAATAAAAAATTTTATGGTTGAGTTAGGATTAGATCCAGCAGTATCAGATTACAGTTGTGCATGTATTGTGATTGCATATGTCTCTACATTACATAAGAGCTCCATATTAACAGTAGACTGTCAGCAGGTTGGGTGAATATTTACTTTCCATGTGTTTTGTTTTTTAATCACAGATCTCCCCTGGCGGACTAAACAAACAAGTCAACTCTAACACAGCTACGCCTGTCCTCAGTCTACTTGTGGTCTGACTCACTCACCAACATCAAAGGTACACCAGCTTCTCTCTCTTTACCTCCAGCCTCCTTTAATCACTTTGTCACCTCATCATTGCAGTAATTACATTTCTTGACGTTTTTTTTTTTTTGTTTTTTTTGGTTTGCAAATCCAAGACTTCTCTTTCTCTGTTATCTCTCCTCGAGGGAGCTTCATTTCACTTCACTATGCCGCAGAGGTGCCTTGTGTGATTGCTATTTCAATACATTCAGAAGCTTTTTTCCTCAAGGAAATGTGCTCTTATTTCACTAATTAATACATTTGAATTGACTCAGGTAAATATCAGTTTAAAAGTAGTTTGAAGTTGCATCACAGAATTTTTAAGTGTCTGTTTAGGAAGACTGTCTGACTGTCTGTCACCTGTAGTTACAACCTAAGACAATCAGTTTCAACTTGAATGTCTTATTTGCTGCAAAGACTTTCTCTTTTTTGCATATCTTTGCTTTTAAAACATGGAGTCACTATTTTGTGCCTTTTCTGTTTTTAACATCTCTTTTAGACAAACAAGGAGGGTCCGAGCAGGGTTATTTGAGCAATGCTCAACCCGTCAGTTCAAACCAAGTCAGTTAACGGTCAACTTGATGAAAACGTTGTTGAAGTTGTTAAAGTATTAATTATTAAGGTATTAAAGGCACAGACTATATTTAGGGTAATTTAACACAGAATGATGCGTCAACATCAGTCAGTATGTCAAAGTCTGTCTTTCACTTTTTAATTTTTATAATTTTGCTTGCAATTTGGCTTAATACTCTTAACTTCTGTTTATTCCTCAGCTCTGTCTTTATCTACTGTTGCACGCTACTGGGCTTATAATAAAATATCATGACTGAATCGCATACATATTTCTAGATGCTATATGACTTTGAAGCTACTATTGGTTTCTTAGGGTAATCCTTCCCAACTGAAGCTTATTCTATAGTCTAAGTCAAAATGCATAATACAATGTTATGCATCTGTGTTCTCCATACACAGTATACTGTAACACGTTTCCATCTATACTTCATGATGAACTGTTCAGGCTCTTCAAAGAGACTAGCAAAGTATGTACAAATGTATTTGCATGTAAAGTATTTTTCATTTTGTGTGTGTGTGTGTGAATGTGTGTGTTTGTCAGTGTTTTCTGGCCTGAAATCCTCCACATAGTGAGGCGGTTCAAAGAAAAAGGGTGAAATACAATAAGGATGGTAAACAACAGCAGCATTTTTTTCCTTCTAGCTGTGAAAGTGATCAGCTGTGGCCTCCATGCACATCGCTAAGTTTTGCTTATCCTGGCATCACTCAGCTATACCTTTCTGTCAATTAGCACTCACTTTAATGTTCCTTGTTGGATGCATCAAATGTCACTTACTGCATCTGTCTTGTGCCACTTAGAGTATTGAGATAATTATTGGGAATGCCAATCATCTTCAAAGACAGTTGAAGGCTTTGCTTTGCTACCATGATAAACACATTTTGAAACTTGTCAATCGCTGGTAAATGAGCTTTGTTTTTCTTCATAACTGCGACTAATTTAAAGTGACTTTCATGTTCATGAGTAGCACATTTTAAGAGCTGCAAAACTTGTAAAACTAACAGAAATTTTCCAACACAGCAAACTGTCAATATGATAAATCGCTTAGAGTCAGTCACTCTCCATAATAGCTTTGAGATATTGGACAGCTTAACTAAGGAGAAAAATTCTCTTGAAAACTTGAAATTATTGGCTTTAAAATTACAGTTTATACCCTAATATCTATAATTTGTCATCTGATTATATAAATGTATTACAATCAACAGCAAACTCTGATCCACACACACACACACACACACACACACACATATCACTTCTGAGGATATAACATTGACTTATATTTTATTGGAGACTTACTGGATACTTACCATTACCATAACCTACTTGCCTAACACTAACCCTTACCATAACACTTAACATAACGCTAAATTTACATTAACTTTAACCCTGAAATTAATGACTTACTTCACATACTTGTTTTTTTTGTTCCCATAAGGGATGCGAGTCCATACAATATGATTGTGTAAACAGATTCATGTCCCATAACATGAGGAACACACACACACACATACAGTAAAGGAGCAGGCTTTTTTTAAATACCCAATTGTGCTACTGAGAGCTGCATACTCAGATGCGCATCAGATGGGTTTAGACAAGGAATTCATTTGAGCTGCAATTACAGTCTCTGGAAATGGACAAATTGGCGGTGAAGCAGGGAAAGGACCCCACCACCCACCAAGTCCCTAATTAGGTGAATATTTCTAACTCAGTACTGGGCACTGATGGTCACATTCAATTATCCTCATCCTTTACACCCCAATCTGTTCCCCCATCCCTCTAATAAACCCCCATCCAAGCCCCTTAAGACATGCAACACGCGCTGCTTCTGCATTGGGCTTTCTTTGGCTTGACTTTGATTCTCAGATAAAGTTAAGCAGTAGTTTCACTTTTTGGGAAATAACACTAATTTACTTTTCTGTCGAGTGTTACGTGAGAAGATTGATACCACTCGTGTCTATCCACTAAACATGATGCTACAACTAGCAGTCAGTTAGCTTAGCTTAGCTTAGCATAAAGACTGGAAACGGGAGAAAACAACAAAATCCCCACCAGCTCACCAATTAATTGTTTGTGTGTTGTTTTGTTTTTACACTTTGGTTCGTGTATAGATTAAACTAATTAGATTTAACATGCTAATAAGTAAGCTTCAGAGGTTCTGGTAGGAAGATTTTGTAAGTTTCCCTGTTTTCCTTATGCTAAGCTAAGCAAGCCCGATGCTGGCTGTAGTTTCATATTTAGCCACTAGACAACAGAGTGGTATCGATCTTCTTATCCAACTCTTGGCAGAAAAGTGAGTAGACGCATTTACCTAAAACTTACAAAAACAAACAAGAATTTGATCTTGGCATCGAGGTAATTACCAAGGATTCGGTTTTAGACAGATATGATGTTCCCTACAAGCATATAGCACATAGCAAACCAATCTGAGCCGATTTGCTCACTTGAAGAATAACATCAGTAAAAAAGCCAGTCAGTTTGCTACAGAGAGGGGTATGGTGGCAGAGAGTCTTGTCATTGGGAGATGTGTTTTAGGGGAGTCCAATGGACCTGATGAATAAGGTGCCATGGATTTATTGCTGGATTTTCCAGCGAGCCTTTGAAGTGAGCGACTGTTGATTCATCTGCCGATTCACATTCAAAATTGTGGCTGCATGTGTGTGTGGGTATATTAAATACTGGACTATTTTTAGAGCTGAAGTGCATTTATTCTTAAGGAAAAGCTTTACAACAGCACAAGTAAAGCTTGTAGTGATTCCACACATATGAGCCTGCATTTCCTGCAATATGTTTATGCTTTAAGAGCAGTAGACTCTAACTCGCTTTCCTTTGTTAATTAAAATTTTATTTTTATTAATTACATTTTCTTTGAGTACTGATAGTAGCATCCACAAGCGACCCTCCTGCCCTCGGAGTTGCACGTTTACATGTTTCCGCTACATATTGAGACCAACTAGGGCGTGTGTAATTGAGGATGGGGTTAAACGTGCCGACGTTGGCTGCATTTTTATCCCCTCTGACCCAGGCCATTAGCAAACATCTGCTGAACGAAAGCTTTAAAAAAAACCAGGGCTGTCATGGTGGCAGAGGGGAATTCTTCAGATGCCCCTCCCTGTGCATTCTGGGCTATTTTAAGTAGGCCCAGAAGTTGGTGTTTAATGATAAGCTGTGGGGCGTAGCTGACATGCCTGCCATATTATTCCCTTTATGACTCAGAAACCAATAGCTGTGTTGCCCCCTCCCTATCCCTCAAGGGATAAGAATCATTAGAGTCCGTCATCAAGTATGTCCAATCAACATGGCTTATGGTACGCTGGCGGTTATCTCAAGTAGTGGAAAGCTTTGAAAATAGACAAGGGTGCTATTTTTGCAAGTAGTCATTACCCAGCGTTATTTCCATTTTGAGACTAAATTAGCAGCTGATGACCGTCAACTCAGGCCGGCCAGGATTCCTAATTTGAAAATGGAAAAAAAAATGGTAATGAGATACACTTTGTTTCTTTTCCCATATATATAGGAAAGAAACAAAAGAAGCTTTTTCTGTCATTCACCTGGATGTGGAGTTAAAGTTTGAAAACACAGGCTTCTCGGCATGTATGGCTTTGCAAGAAAGAGTGAAGGAAGAGCTGTGTCAGACTCCACTCCACTCCAGATAAATAAATGATCAGCGCGCAACTAACATCAAAGAGGGATTGTGTGCTTCAAAGGGAATAAGGGCCTCGCACTCACCAGGTCCTATAGTGAAAAATGAGTCCTGTTTATACACACACACTCATGCACACAGACACACACGCTCTGTTTCTGTAATCCGACCTGTTTGAGATTCTAATGGTTGCATCTGCATTGATCATCCCCTGCTGAGCCAAACCACCCCTCCTCAATCTCTGTCTGTGTCAGTAGCAGGATCAGTGGAAAATACCCGCTATTCTTTGATATAATGTGCCTCCTGACTTAATTTTATTTTCATGGGTTTTGAAAATACCTCCCCATTTAACACCAGCACTTACTTTACATTCCTCCTTGAAACCCTCAAACCATAATAACAATATCTGTGACATCTTTTGGACAGCAGGATTCATCTCGCCACTGTTTTTGTCTGTTATTTTGTTTTTCATCAAGTTGACTGACTCAAGTTATCATGTAAGCTGTTATCTTGAGTTGTGATTCTTCTTTGGCTGATTGCTTGAACAAACATATCTTTCACTCCCTGATTGAACAGTCAAGTCCAAGCTTAGAACATTATGTAATCTCCACATACAAAGGTACCAATTACTTGGTGTGAAAAATGTTGCTTGTAAAATTGTTTAAAGATGAAATGTTTTGTAAAATACTCACTATCAGATTAACCTGCTTGGGAGCCCTAAAGGAAAAATGAACTGTGGGCCTCAACGGATGTCCCCATGTCCCTTTCTCTCTGTGCACTATGTAACTTAAAAGATACACAATAACTAAAAGCCAGTTTATTTCTCTAATGTGCAGGTTTTGACAAATGCTCTCTCAACAAGACCAGGCCTAAATATTTAGTCCTATATTTTAGGAATAAGGTTTATATTTGACAATTCCACAATGATCACGATTTATGTCTCAAGCCAACGATCAGTGCTAATGCAGGAAGTTCATAGAGGCTCATCAAGAAGTTTGTTATTTAGAATTATACCTTTCAGATCATTTTTATCTGTTCTGTTAGATTTGGGTTTACCATAAAGTCAAGTACAACCCAGCCAGAAGAACCACATGCTGTATGTTACTTTTCATTTTCTGTTTTAATCTCTGGCTTTCTCCCTTGTTTTCCCTTTGTCTTTCCCCTCTCTCCCAAGCTCTCCCTCCTTCTAGCTGTGTCATCCCTCTGCTTCTGTTAGAGTGGGGGATGTCTGTTTAGCTCAGCCTGCTTATCTACTAGGTCTGTATTGCTGTGGATTGGTATTTCCAACCCCATTTGTTATTGTGCCATCAACCCCCTTGATATCATGCCACCATCAGTTATGGATATCAGGGTGTGTGTGACAGTGATATGCACTGTGGCCTGCAACTGTTATCTGGAAATCATGATTGTCTATGATGGATTGTGTGTGTGTGTGTGTGTGTGTGTGTGTGTGACCAAGCCAGGGTGTTTATATGGGGCGGCTGTGGGAAGCTTGCATGTGTTGGATTTGTGCTATTGTGCTTCTGTGTCAGTATGCATTATGGCTCTGTGCATGACTATATACAATAAAATGCCATTTCTCCATTGTGGCTATGATTGTTCATTTGTAGGGGTGAGATCATTCCTCCCACCTTTGGATGTCCAGAAAAAAATAATCAATATTTGTTTTTGTGAATTTACACTGTGCTGTGATTCCCATTGCTCTACTGAATTGGTGGATCATGTTTCTATTTTGTTACACTGAAGTTCCAACAACACTGGATTGCCTTAATTACAAGAAAGGCTAGAACTTCTGAAAGCAAAAACATAATTGGCACCCAGCAGAGCATCCTCATTAATGTCTTTGCTATGCTGGGCTTTGAGTATCATAGGTTTTTCCCACCCAAGTCACCCTTTGTTGGGAGAATTTGAGCTTGTCCCTTTAGGGTTTTGGTGTGGGAAAAGTCTAAATTAATCAGATTTACCTGAAACAGATACACTATCAATGCTATGACCAAACCTCCCCAATCATCCAGTAAACCATTCTAACTGTCCCATTTTAATGTGTCATGTTGGTTCCCTCTGTTTATGATGATTATTTAAAGCCTTTTGCTGTTTATCAAATCTCCAATGTCCCATCTTAATAAATAAGTCCTGCATTTGACTTTGAACATGAGGCATGATGATGATGCCACTTGCCCAGCCTCCTGGGTCTGGGTGTCTTTAATGACCTGGTGCCCCTCCCTTCCCTTCTCTCCCCTTTCTTCCTAACTCGGAAGATCTGTACAACTGCAACCAACACTGGACATGGAGGACTATGATGTTCGCTCAGCTGCCAGCATCCTGGCTTCAGTGAAAGAACAGGAGGCACGTTTTGAGCAGTTGACCCGAGCGCTTGAGGAGGAGCGTCGCAACGTCACCTTGCAGCTAGAGCGTGCCAATCTGCCTCCCAACCCCACCACCAGCCAACCGCTGGCGTGGCAGCAGGTGGTGATGCAGGTAAATGGCGCCAGCATGCTGGCCAACCCCTCTCGTCTTTTTCAACCACCAACCTGCGCCAACCACATGTCTGCCTACCCCTCTAAAGTGACATTTGACTCTCCTGCTCCCTCCTTCCATCTGAGCAAACTCATTCCATCGTCATGTTGGGGTCATGGTCATTGCTTTTTATCATTGGTGGGGCTCTGTGATTTGAGACACTTGTGCCCATTGTCTGAACCCACCGTCCTGGATGTTGCACAGTAATCTGCTGTGTGGTGACTCATCTTTAAAGGCAAGCTGATGAGATTCAACCTCTCATTCTATCTTCTTTCACCTCCTTCTTATATGCCACTGTTTGCCATCCAATCCCATTTCCTTTCACCATCTGATTTTTGATATTGTCTGGTGGTGCTGCTGATTGGATGTGGCCTTTGACCCAGCTCTGGTCAGCGTCTGGGGGACATTAGAGTTCTGGCCAGGGCTCCTGTCGATGCTGGCTGACTCTGCAAGAGCAGGCAATGTAAAATCTAGAAATGAGACTGCTGTAATCTTCTAAAAATGTCAGCAGTCACAACAGCACTTTGATTTACACATTTCAAACTGTTAGCTGCTGAGAGAAAATGTTACAGTCAACACTTCCTCTGTTAATAACTCCCAAGGTCAGGCAACATAACATAACGTCTTATTGTTCAGGGTATTTTCATCTTTTGAAGGTTTGATGGATGCACGTTTTCACTTCTGCTTCAGGGCACTTTCTCCTATTTTTAATCTTGGGTATGATCACTTCTTTGAAGAACCCCTTTCCGACTCTACACATGTTTTACTAACTAGAATTTAAAAGCACAATTTGGTGATGCAGCACCTGTAGCACTTGGATACATCAGCTTTAATCATGGTAAAGGAGGAAGTCTCATGTATTATTGATATGGCAAGACTTGCAGAGATGAAACTGCTTTGCTTACATTTGCCTGCAGTCACATTTTGTTAACAGTCGGTGTCAATGTTCATTTTTAAGGGCTTCATTCCAATTTGGCCTCACGAAAGGATAATGAAGAGGATGCAGGAAAAGGATAGTAGGATAAAGCAAACGTGTCATCCCTTCACCCAACACACGCAACACAGGGTCTGATAATCAACTGCCTTTATATATTGTGTGTGTGCGTGAGATAGAGAGAGAGAGAGACTCAATTAAAGTGTGCATGATTTACTGGACAGTGTTTAATATGACAGGCAGTGAATTAAACTTCTCTCTCACAACATCATTCCTAGATCAGACTCATAGATAACCCAGTCAGTCTGTTTGCACGTTGGGGGGGTTAATTGGGCGTAACTGGGTATCGTTCATGTAACCGTGCACCATTATGCATCACTTTGAAATGTCATTTGGTCATCAAGCATTGGACTGTTGGCTTTATCATGAACACCCATAAATGGCAACGCAGATTGTTGAGGGGGGGGGGCTTGATCACATGTGCTCAGTCTTGAGATAGAAGTTGCTGGGTTGTGTGTAAGTGTGTGTGTGCTGCACTGTGAAACCCACTCCATTCCCATAGTGAGGTGTAAGAGTTATGAGGCATGAGGCGGGTTGTTCTCTCTATCTTTTCCTTGCTTGGTTTCAGACACACATACACACACACACACACGCACACATACCACGTCCCCAGGTTGTATGATGGATTAAAATGGAGCATAGATTAGTAACTGGAGGTTCAGATTCACAACCCCAGGGCGTAAGTAAGGCGTGCCATTATTTAAAGTTGGGGTCAGAAAGGAAAAGTGGACCGAGTCTGATTAATTAAATCAGATGCATGTAGTCACCTAATAAGAGTGATAAGCCACTGATCTAGATAGTGCTCTGCTAGACAGCGCTCACCTCAACAGATTGGATCTAAACATCGGCCAGCAGCTAACACTTTTATATGCCTTCATTTCATCATTTCTATATATATTGTGAGCTTTATAACACAGGCAGGAAACAGAGACCGGACCTAGAAAACAACAATAAACATGAGAAAACTCATCTGCAGCTAACACAGGTTGGAGCAGGTTACTATAATAAGCACGACACCCAACCCCAGTTTTAACAGCAGACTGTTCTTTCCAGTATTGCCTAGATGTGGAGTGTGAGACATGGCCTTAAACAGCAGTCATTTATTTCTCAGATTTAAAGTAAAAAAAAAAAAAGATTTGTAGCCTTTATAGATATTGAGTTTGGGGACACATCCTTGGGGACTAAAATAATTATTAAACGGCTATTGGATGGATTGTTATGAAATTCTGCTCATACATTAATGATTCCTAGAGGATGAATCCTACTGACATTGGTAATCCTCTGACTAACCAAAATAAGCCATTACAACTATACTTGCCTGAGTGCACCACAGTTTAATCATACAAGCTTTATACATCACCAGAGGCAGTGTTACAGGCACCAAGACGAACATTAACAACATTGCATAGCCTGGCATGGCGGCCACATATTCACACGCCACACAAGCACAGCTGACAAACACAACAGCATCATTAATCAAGCGTATGGATAGAGGTACCAGCACCAACATGCTCAGTAATGTCAACAATGACACTTGAGCATATTCTGGCACAGTGGCCACATAAACCAAACACATGCATGCATGCAATAAAGCTTAAATAAAACTGTAATAAAACTGTATGTCCAACAATAACTATAGCCAATAAACAATAGTATTGAAATAGGAAACAGTCCAATGATTACATTATTGTCCAACGAGTCAGTCAGTTGTCTTTCAAAGGAGTGCAGGGACAAAGAGTTCAGTCTGTAAGTTATCATTGATGCCCTGATGCCAGTTTTAATCCGACTAACATTTGAAACCATGTTGCTGATGGGGTTAAACAATTAAGGTGAAAATGGTACACATTGCTAAACATCAGCATGATAGCATTGTCTTTGTGAGTATGTTAGCATGCCTAAGTTAGCATCTGTGGTAGATGCTAACTGAAGAAACCATTGTGTCAAAGTAGAGCTTAATAGAAATGCCAGCATGGCTGTATATAATAATTTTAAACGTCAAAACTTCCATTTCAGTTCATTCAGTTGTTTTCTCTCTAAAGATGCAGCATGGTTCAGAAGAATAGGATTTAAGCATATTGTGGTTCAAGTTTTAAGTATCATTTTATATTTGTTTTGGACCTGCATAATGCCTCCATAATGTACGGACGCAGATCACCAAAAGAAGCTTTGACCATTGTATTGCAACACTGAGTGTGGGAAAGGTTCTTGTCAACAGCACTGGCCTATTTTTCAGAGACCTAACTAATTGAATTCTGATCCTCATTCACTTCAATATAACAGTTTATGAATGGCTGCCAAAGAAGAGAATTGAAGTGTTTATGCTGCACCATCCTGTGAGGAACACAAGAACAATGCTGTCGGACACTCCATTAACTTCCCGGATGAAATTATCGGTAGAGATTCAGTGACACGGATCAAGCTGCCTTTGAATTCGCATCCATTGACAGCTGGAGCACTCACATGCTAAGATATTAATATTGTGTTTGCCCATGGTAACTGATTTTTGCCTTAAGGAGCATCATGGGTGACAGCTCTGTGTGGAGAAAGGCAGACAGTACTCAAGACGACCTCAGCTGTCTGGAGCTAAGGGAGAAGGTGACCTCTTTTCATATACACCAAATGCCTGAGCTACCTAGCTCATCTTCACTGCGTTTCCTCGTTGAAAAGGAAACTCAGTATAACTTCTTGCATTTTGGATATCATAATATGTTGGAGTTTGGTATTCAGATATTCAGCAGGCTTCTAGCATTGCAGAGGCATATCATCCCCTTGTGCAAATGTTGTGGGAAGTTTTCAAAGGCTAGTGAGCTTTAGAAAGAGGGAACAGTGCAGCCTTTGATCTGTGCTGCTGTCGGTGGTGAAGATGTACAGTCCTCGGCCCTGCGATGGCACCACAGCACTCAACCAACAATCGCTCCAGCCACCCTCCACCCACTTTCATCCCCACAACCCCACAGCCCTGTCTAGGCACAATGGGTACAAAGGGCTGAGGGTGCTATAGCAACAGAAGATCTATCCTTCCACTGGCAGGGCCCAGGAGCCCCTGTACCCTCGTAAATCACCTGCCTAACAATGAGCCTTAGTTTACCCCCTCCCCTCCTCCATCTTTCCCTGTCTTCCTCTCCTGCTATGCCATAAGGAACCTTCTCGTCTTCCATAAACACTCTAATTACCTTTGTGTGAAAGTGCATCCTTTTGTTTATTTTTGTATCCCACAGTAGTCCCCAAGCCCTCCTACAATACTTTTTTTTTCTGTTACACTGTTTTATGGGTGTAAATTCTAATAATGTTGCTGCATTTGTGTTTCATGTTTCAATATGGAACACTTAATCATGTCTAAGTGTTTTAAGGGTTAGTTTGTCCTTTGGATAAACTGCAAATGTGTCTACTCATATTTTTCAAATAATCTTTAGAGATGTGTATGAGACAAATATGGTGCAGCAGAACTGGTGTCCATGTGGAAGAGGGGATTGTCCAGTAATATCAGTGTTGATGGTACAATGCTCAGCTCCTCCCAACAGCATGCCAACATCTAAAGTAGTGATTCCCAAAGTGGGTGTCGTGGTACCCTGAGGTGTCCTGGGGATAGGTCAATGGGGCCACAAAATGTGTTAATTTCCATTGGTTTTAGCCTTTTTGGATGGCAGTGCCAGTCTGCCAGTTGGTTCGTCAATCCACCCCTTTGGCCCAGACTGAAATATCTTCCATATCCATCTTGGATAGATTGCAGTTGCAATGAAATGTTGTACCAAGATTTATGGTCCCCAGGTTGCCATTTTTGTTTTTGACAACTATTCGAAAGATTTTTATGTTAAATTTGGTTAAAATAGATGTTCCCAGAGGTTTTAAAAAGTTTGTAAGACACAAATCTAAAGGCTATGTAGTCTATTTATAAATCAAATAAACATTTAACAAGAAAAAAGAAATTGCTTAGTCCTGCATTGCTCAACCATAATAATGTTTTTTTTGAACCATTAGGAGTCAAGTTTGAGGGGATAGCTCATGAATCACACCGCTAACTGCTCAAGGTTGGACAAAAGTCCTTTTTGTGTCTCAGCTTGGTACAGGGGTTGACGTGGAAGGAATCTTTACTCAAGGTTGGGGTTGCAAGCATTTGTCTTGTTCAGACGAACATGGAAAGACGGGTTTGAAGGGGAGCAGCGGAAAAGTCTTTTGTACTGTGGGCTATTTATATTCCTTTGGGGTGGCTCAAAACCTCCTTTCCTTCAAATCAGTCCCAATGCTGGTGGACTTAATGCCTGTCCTGGTGCACCTCCCTGCAATTTGATCACAATCCATTAATCCATTATACTCACTAAAAGCACTAAGAGGGGCATCTGAAAACTGCTCCCATTTCCTTTACCACACTTGCAGAGGTGAACAGTCTAAATATCTTTGAAGGGCAATGCCTCAGTCTGAAAGTCTCTAGGCAGTATGGAAATCTAATTGTACTTGAAGATGACCATGGATGTCTAAACTTACTGTGGGCTTGGCCCTTAAGTTCAAAAACTAAACTGTAGCCCATGTGTTTAAAATAAAGCCCTGCTCCTTCGCTGGACCCGTTCTTCAGTGCCACCTGAGGAATGTGACCTCACCCTTCCCAGTGTCTAGTGGTTTAACCAAACAAGGTTGGATGTTGACCCCTTTCAACGGAAAAAAAATAAATTAATAAATTGAAAACAGTCTTAGAGCTTTTAAGTAGGGCTAGAGGTGTTCTTCAAAGCCTTGATTTAATTACCCTCATGAGTTTAACATACTAGTGTGACATTTTTACTACATGACTTACAAGCATGTAAATGGCCATCAAATGAGGAACAGAAGCAGCGCTGTGCCTCATATCAGGGCTTTGCAGGAGTAAATATGCACTTTATTAGACAGAGCATTCCTGAAGACTACAAATGGCAAAACAAACTTTTCAATTGCATCTCAGTGTGTTCTTTAATGAAGGTTACTACTGTACATCATGAATATTTAGGTCTCAAGTAAAGTAAATCAAAGTGTGGCATCTCGTGTTAATTACAAATGGACATTTGTGAACTTCTTAAGACCCACAAATTAAATAGTAGATGAGTCAAATATCTTGGTGTTTGCGATTTACTGTAAACCATTACTCCTCCATTACTCCTCTTTTTTTAATAACAGGAGCTACTGTATGAGTTATGTAGTTGTCTGCGGAGATACAGTACACAGCTGGACAGTCTGCGAAAAGACTGGATAGCACAGTCTGATATTTGCAACACTTTGCTTTTTTATGTCACAGAGTTGGACACACACACACACACTTGCTCTATTAGTCTCAAGCTGAAGTTGGCGTATTGGCGAAGGGTGAAAGAGGTTGGGTATGGTATGTGAACTGTCTCACACAGAGTGTCTGAGAGTGATTCTCGTTGTATAGAGGATGATGGTAATAGCTCAGGAATGTGTGAAAAGACTGGCACTGCTGTTGACGGACCACTTCAACACTTTCTCTTTCTCCAAGCATCTCATTCAAGCTGATCATGCTGTACTGAATAAGGCATGTATATATATATACCCACCATACAGAATATAGACAAAAATATAGTTTGAACTTTAACATTATTTAGATGCTTCAAAATTACAAATTCAGTTGGTCATCATCACTTTTGTCTATGAATTCCCAAGCAATAAAATGCCACTGAAATAATTCTTTACAAGTGGGTTATTAGATGCTAAAAAAAACCTGCCAGGAAACTAGGGTCAACATGTAAACATATTCTGAGGCATATGAGAACTGAAATTGTACTTCTTTAAAGGAGATTATATGTTTTCCATTTAGCTGGCCCATCTGTCAACATCTGTCTCATAACAATAAGAATTCTTCTTGCATGTCAGTCTCGAACTAACTCACATTCTGTTATTTATGCCTGATTCAGTGCCCCAATTACGCACGACAAAATGGAAAACTAGGGAAAAGCCTAATCCTGTTATAATTGTATTATAAATCTTGCCGTGCAATTACAGTATTGTGACATAAAAACAGAAAATACAACCTTTTGATCTGAAGTGATGTCATTTAAATTGAGCTTTATTTCCCAATATTAAGGGAAAATTGCCTTTTTGCAAGACAAAAGCCCCAAATAGATTGGATTCTAATCCCCTGTATCGCTGAGTAGGCATTTTTCAACGGGATAATAAAACATGATAGTAAAAGTCATTAGATAAGGTCTTTTTTGCACGCTGTGCCATTGTTAGAATAAAGCAGAGCATCATCTTGGCCCTGTAGACTCTCACACATACATTATTTGTGTCATCACTATTCCAATACTTTACAGTGATGGTCCTAAAGAACTTAGGGGAGCAAAGTTTGTCTCATCTTTAAAAGCACTTTTTTTTGCAGAATTGAATTACTGAATTCTTCATTAGATTTTGAGGGTGAAGTTGTGTTTCCTGAGAAATGCATTCTTGGCAGAGTGGAAAAGCGTCTGAGGTTATTTTCAAAATTAGATGCAATTAAAGTCTCCTTTGAAACTGGATATTATAAAAACTATTTTTGTAATGAAACGGCATGTTGTATATTTTCAAACCACTAGTCGTATTCCCTTGAATGTACTTTCTGTTTTTGCTTTCGCTCCTTTTCATTTCTCTGTTTTTCCTCTGCAGCTTGCATCTTAAATGGAAGCGAAAAACATGATTTTAACAGATGCAGCTTCATTGGAGGTGTCTGGCTGTCAAGACATACCTTGTTGCTGAACATTAACCTTTCTACCATCTGTTTCACACTGTACATCCTGACAGACTAAAGCTGACTTGCAGGAGCTTTGATTAGCTACAACTCCTGGATTATTCATACACCTTGTACGTTTATTTAACAAGGCCCAGGCGTGGGCAGGCTAGACTCAAGAGGATATAGCGTTTGTCTGACAGTAACAGCTATTCCTAGAAGCTGTATGTATCACGTGTCATGCATCACCTGCGACGTTAGACGCATACCAGCAATAATTTTGAAATTAAATGTTGAATTTGCTTTTTTGGGTATCTAGTTTACCTCAACCTGCCCTTACTTTGGCTGGCAGTTTACTACATTTCCTAGAAAAGAAAGCTTATTACCGCTCACATGGAGTGTTATATGATTCAGTTACACGACTTTTAGAAACACTTTTTGAAGGTAATGTTGGTTCGATGAATTCTTGATGGTATTGTTGAAAGTAAATAGATCTAAATGTAACGGTGCGTGATGGGCCGGGTCTTTTATTAAGAACAAATGAAGCAGTAACGGGAGATGAAACACCACTGCCAGGCTCGTGGAATGCAAAACGTCAACCATTTCCCCTCCGTTTGGGATTTCTCTTTCCTCCTTTCCTCCTTTCTGTTTTCTTTTTTTGAGTCCAGTCATCCTTTTTTTCTTCTCTCAAAGTTGTTCTTACTTAGTTCCATCTACGTTATTAGATTAACATTCCTTCTCAGCCTTGGTCACAGTCATAGATATTTGAATGCAAATTCTTTCACGTAAGTCCCACCCCTCCCTTATATCAAGTGCAGTGAGGGGAACAGGACAAAGAGATGGGGAAAAGGGGATGTGTGTGTGTGTGTGCGTGTGTGCAGGGTGTAAAAATTTGCAGAGTTTGGGATGCCTTTGCCTCAATAGGGGCAACTTTTTGTTTTGTGTGTGAGCCCTTGTTCACCTCCCTCCTCTTTTTCCTCGCCTCTCCCTGTCTATGCCAACAAGGGGGAGGGGTTGACGGGTTGACAGACAGACGCAGCTGGAGCGCATACAGGGAGCTGGTCCCACCCCACCAAGATACCAGAGATAGAGTGAGGGACCTAGACGTGTGTGTGTGTTAGTGAGAGAGAGGAAGAGAGAGAGAGAGGAGGGAGCTCCTGCTGCCTGGCTGGGAACCTTTCATTCTACTAACACACCTCCTCTTTCCCCCCTTTCTCTCAGCCCCGGAGGTTTTTGTTCTCTTTCTGGCTAACTTTTTTGTTGAGTGTGTGTGTGTGTGTGTGTGTGTATATTTGTGCGTGTGTACACAGTTCACTTCAGCTCTATTCCTTTTCTTGGATTACTGCTTCCATTAGAGAGGGGAGATTCTGCAGGGGCAACGGCTCCCTTTGCCCCCTATCTCTCTCCAAACCATACATACAGCATCTTTGCAAGGGAGAAAGCAGAATCCTCTTATAGCTGTGTCAAACCAGCCAGAATTACACCGGATATGAGGCGTTTTTTACTTTCAAAATAAAAGCACTATAGTTTCTATTAAGAAAAAAAACCCATCTTTGAATGGGTTGAAAGACTACAGATACCGGTTTTGTGCCTAAAATGATACTTCATGTCACCTATATTCAGAGAAATAGAAACTTTGCAATACTGAGTTTTGTAATGAAACCAAATTTCTCTTACTATTTCTCCAAATGCACATTATACATTCCCATGTTATCAAGAAAGAAATACCAGCTGTCAAGTACAGCAAACGTCATATTTATTTATTCATATAGAAATTGTCTTTACTTCTAATTTAACAGTATGACTTTAACAGTCACAGGATCTAATAATTACTATTAACCTCCAGGATTTTGCAGAGATTTATTATTATTATTGTTATTTTTGTTGATAAAGTAAGGTTTACTTTGTGCCACAATGCCTTCAGCATACCTCCTGTGAGTCTGACCCGCTCACACACAATATCAATACAAAATAGAGGATATCAAGGACCGTTACAATTGATGATCCAAAGTCCTGACCCCCTTAGTTAAAGTCGCTAAGTTGGACAAGCTTGACAAAAAGAAACACGGCAATGCCAATTTGGTTTGCAAAAGCCGTGGGACAACCATTGAAGAGGACATTTAACAGGTTATTTTGTTTTTTTGTGCCTAAACCTAACCAGACCTTAATGTAGCCTAGGGGAAACTTGATCGAGGCTTGCTCAACTGTTATTGGAGCACAGATGGAAAAGAGGCAGGACTTAGGAAGGGTCAATTGTCTTTAATTTTTAAGGTATGGACATTAAAATTTAAAATCAGATTGATGTAAAAACTTCCTTGTATGCTGAGAAATCGTGGGAGTTGTGCAGAAGTGTAAGCCTCTGCAAATGTGGCTTTTAACATCTGTCAAGCTGTAGTTGCTGGTGATATTCAACTCACATGTACAATAGTGATCGTCGCGCTTTTCCTTTGAAAGGCAGCGCTACACTTCCGGTGCTGGTCGCGCTGACTCCGTCTGGTCTGACGCGGCTGGTAGAGGATGGCTAGCTGCGTCTGAGCTGCTGCCTCTGAGCTCACAGAGGGGAAAACTCAACGTAAATAGACGAGGAAAACGCGAGGAAACAAGAGGAGGGAAGAGAGAACTTTTTCGAGAGGAGGAAATAGTTGAAACACATTTCCCTGGGAGGTTTTTATTTTTTTTTAGGAACGAAAGGGGGGATTTTGGACCATGCCTGCTGAAGTGAAACAGGTTAGTGTTGCTTTGCCTGCCGGTCTCCTCTCATCATATCTTCAGCCACTCTCTTCACACTCTTCTTGTGTCTCAGACTCATGATGAGTCCTCATTTTTTAGATTTTGTTGCATACCTCTCATTTATATCTTGGAACATCACTCTTTCTTCCTTCATTATTAAACCCAGTTTGTTACACAAGAGCAGAGACTCTCAGATGTATCGATGTCCTTCAGGATGATGGTGTGTGCACGTATGGACGTGCACGTCTGAGTACAGTGTGCATGCATGTGTACAGACCGCTGGCGTTAGATACAGTAAACACCAAATGGCCTACTTACACCACTTAGTGACCATTGCATGCTGTAAATAGTCATGACCATGAGATATGTATAGTGGTGTGTGTGTGTGTGTGTGTGTGTTGTGTGTGTGTGTGTTTTGGAGGTGCCTTGTAGAAACGCAGTGTTTTGACTTATGAGTTCACTGACATATTCATGGGCTCAGAGGTGTCAGTACTACCTACAGAATGACTGATGTGATCATGGGACAAGCAGTGAAGTATTGAAAGTTTGTCCCTGATCATCGCCTGCAAGGCTCTGAATGAGCCTCTGCCAGGATTTATAGCCCGGGCTGTATTGCAGATTGTGTGAGAGACATGGCATTAAAACCCTTTGTCTTTTGCTTGCACAGATACCGCAGGAATGTGCTTTTTGTTAGCTCCTACGAGTGTGTTGCTGTGTCTGTGTGGGTGTGTGCGTACCAGGGCATGATATGCATACATTATTGGAAGTGTTCCCTGTGTTTGTAGCGCATCTACAGGAAGCCTACACCATCACAACGCTCTTTTCCCCTGTCAAGCTTCGCAGCACACAAAAAAAGGAAGACAGAAATCCAAATAAGAAAGAAAGTGGATGATTGAATAAGGTCAACTTCTCATCAGTGCCACTCTTCTCACTGCTGGGATGAGAAGGGTGGAGTTACAAAAAAACCCTGTCTGGCAGACAAAAACATTCTGTCAGCTATCCATGTCGCTCTGATAATAATACTTTAACAGTTGCCCCTGTGGATGAGTGCCATCCGATAACTGGAGGAGCCTCTGCCAAAAAAAGAAGCTGTTTTCCCTCCCTCCCTCACACACACACACTTAGTTTTTTCCATCACTTGGTTTTGATAAGTCCGATGGCTGTACTCCAAATGCGAGCTGATGGATCAAAAGCAGGACTTGTCACATCGAAGTTGCCAGTGGGAATCCTGCATTGGATTATGTGACAATGTGTGTCAACAACCTGAGAGTATGTCCTCTCCAGATGTTACCCAAAATGGGTTGCGGAGGTACACGATGCTCCTTGTGTCTGTGACCCTTGTAAAACCAAGATGGTTGGCATGCTTCCTGGCAGGCCGTCATCATGGTGTGACCTTTTCAACTCAGCTGGACATTCCTCAGCTTGGGAGCACCTGCTTAGGGCAGTGCTAGAGGGGAAGGAGGTCAGTGTGTGACCTAGTCAAACTTGAACCAACTCATTTCAATCAATAATAAAGATGTGTAGGCATCCTGCCACTGCACGATTTATAATCTAAGCCCCGCACACTTTTTAGCAGTTCAATCAACAATGATGCTCTATACTATACCCTATGGGGCGCTTAGGGTGTCTGATAGTTCAAACATTAGTTTTTATACTCAGAAGAATGTAGATAGCAAAGGGAGATGAGAGGGATGCTGATCTGGCTTGACCTTGTCTTAATACTGCAGCAGAGCTTACAGTAAATGAGTTTTAGCCCACTGAAGATTACTGCATAGCCCTCAATTAGTGGGGGAGCCTGCACCAGACCACGTCTGAGTTAAATATAAACTGGCCTTGTTTTCAGAACTTTATACCAGCAGGGTAGCGCCCAAATCCTTCGTATTCAGTTGCCGAGGCTGTTGCATCCTTGCTCATGAAAAATAGAAAAACAGATTTGTCGTGAAGGAGAAGGAAAAACACTATGAATAATCCAGTAGTCATCATCTTGCCAAAGTCTATCAAAAAAAACGGCTTTACTTTTCCTCCACGGCAAGAAGGACCCGTCTGAATAACAAAATAATTCATCCAAAGACTAAAAGAGGTCTTGTCTTCCGACCGCCGGATACTGCCAGATTTCTGACAGCTAGCGGGGCTTTCGGCTGCAGCAACTGAGCACTCTTACCCCCTTGTGGATGCTGTTTGATTTCTTACTGAAATTAAAAAAAAAAGCCTTCAAAGTTTTCACCGTCTTTTTTTCTTCTGTGGGAGTGTTTTTGCATAATGGCTTGACCGTCCTTGCGTGTTCTTTTCCATTTCTTTCCTCAGGCTCCGCTTTTGTGACTGTAGCAGATGTTGTGCCGATCAATATTTGAAGACACGTAGACCATGAGGAGTGACATTGTTTGGGGGGAGTGGAGGTCACACAAGAATACTGTCAATGACTGGAAACATAGGAACTGTCAATAGTTGTGGAGAGTGCATCAATGCAAGGGGGCACATTTATGGGTGGGGGCTGGGAGAAGGGGATCATGAGTGCTGGTCTGTTTTGAAGGCAAGAGGGGGTATGATCATATGTTGGTGGGTGATACCAGATGGCCTTCCCATCATGCAGCCTGTCCATACTGGCCATACTTCCCATGTTTCCCATACCGTTCCCATAGCTGCTCTTATCGCATGACCCATGACACAACATGGCTTGACATGTTACAGTATCTGCCACCGCGCCAGCCACCCACTTACCAATTTGCTTCTTTCCTTGGACGCCTGTTTTTGGTTCTAAGTAACCTGAACTTTTACATGTTGACATCTGAGACCATATGATGTACCTCTACATGACACACACACACACACCTATATATATATATATATATATATATATATATATATATATATATATATTTATATATATATGATGGGTTTAACTGGCTTGAATTACAAATAGATGTAGTTTGTCAAAAAAATTAAAATATCAATACCTCATTACAAACTATTGATCCATTAAAGATCCATGGCTTACAGGAAGACATTTGGCCATTTTTGACATTTTAGGGTTACAAATTATTATTATTTTCATTATGCACAAAACTACAGATTATTTTCTTGATTAATCAATTCATTGTTTTGCCTATATACTGTCAAAAACATGAACACACAAACATGCTCCTCACAATTTCTCAGTGTCCAAGTTGATGACATGGGAAGAAGTGTAAAACCAGTGAATTTGTGGCACTTCTACTTTAAAAATGACGTAAACAATTACTCAACTATCAAAATCAAAATTGCTGTTAATTAATTTTCTGTCAACTAATTGTTTCAGCTTTAACCATAATCATCAGGTTGACTGATGATGAAAACATTGGACCCCTATCTCATATTGTATATTGTGATGTGATAAGCCATATGCTTCTAAAAGTATTCTGGCATTACTGTGTTTCACTTTTGAAAGACAGTTTGAATGATGGCATGTCGTCAAGCATCAAATGCTTTATATCATATTGACATGCCGTCAGGTTTTTGATGTTTACTCTGTGTTGTGTTCACCCCTCTCTCTTCTCCTATGGCTTTCTTTCTATCTGTCCTAACTGGCTGACTGTATTCACTCATTATCTGACCACTGACGAGAATCATAATGCTCTCTCAGCTTTCATCATCATACTGATAGAATTAAAAAAAAGGTGAGTGGCAGTAAGTCGGAGCTGGAGCAGGGCGTTGCTGGAGATGGAGGAGATGCTTTCATACTGCTATGTTTAGAAATGGCATTGGGGAGAAGAAACGGCACATTAATGAGATGGCCTCTTATTATCTCACTGGAGCTGTTGTTTATTTTTACCTATTCAGCGCTACGGTGTTCCTGTTATCAGAAATGTGTGTAGGTTGCATACAGTATGAATCTTTTACACTTGCACATTTTGTATAGCAACTGCCAGTTACTTATGATGCCTTGGCTGATCAAGGCTAGTTTTTGCTGCTAAATTTGGTTAATCCGAGTTGAGGTGTAGACACGGTGTCAAGTCACTGTTCCTTCCACACACATGAAGACGCATAAACACACACACACACGCACGCTGGAGGCGACAAGAGGAACATCAATTGGATCCCCAGCTTATTTACTCAGTGTTTGTCTGCAGGGTACGGACAGGGCTTGGCCTGTTTATAAGGGAGTGGGATTGACTGTGTCCAATAAACACCTTCCTATCTGTGCAGCTGGAGCCAGCAACAAGAGCCATGTTTTGAGTCATAGTTAAGAAAGCCACTTAGCTCAAAGAAAAGCATAAGAGGCTGCATCACATGGTTGACCAGAAAGTCAGGGACTCATTAAGCTTTAAATAAAGTTGTGCTCGTGACCACATCGAGGCTGTAATTACCGTAGTGACAATATTTATGTGATGGTCTCATCCTAATAGTGATGTGTTTACATAATGGCGACAGTTTATTACACAACCCAATGCTCTTATAAACACCACTCAGCTAAGGTATAAAGCCTTGATCAGTTGGTTCTGATTGTTACTGATGGTGTCAAACACGTTCTAATGCTAATGATAGTGAAAACTGTCACTGCACAGAAAGCAGATTCATAGAGGAGCGGATTGAAGTTATGAGAAAAGATCTGCTGTCACGTCTACTGTCCTGTGTATGTACGTACATTTGTGACTGTGAGCGTTTGCATGTGTCTACACTGTGTGGATTTCCAGCAGGGGCTGCGGTTAAAGTTGCAGATGTGACAGTTTTTTTAGGCAGCAACATGATGGTAAGAATCTAGAGGATGAATGTATAGAGGTGCTGTGGTAGAATATGATCCTAATGGATACCCTGTACTATTACTGACTGTCAGTATACTATTGGTAATACGGATTTGATTTGTGCCAGTATCAGACAGACTGCAAAAACATAAACAGTGCTCATGATAGCTCAGAGGATTAGTGGTTGATTGATCAATTGATGATATGTGAAAATTAGACTTTTAAGAGTTCTTAAAGACTGCAGTGGAAATTCATTCCTCTTTATTTCTTCCTTCCTTTTCCCACTTTTCCTGCGCTACGTGCTGGGATTACTGCTGCCACCCAGACCTTCAGTTTAAGAGAGATCTGCTTCTGGGGCCTTTTGAAAGAAACAGGGGCTTCTTTAACAGTAATGTATAGTTCATATAGGCTCCACCCCCTCTATATCCTGCAGCTGTGGACCTCATAGAGGGGCCCTGAGGGGGAAGGTCAAAGTCCTCATAAAGCTTCCCTCAACCAGAAACGGAGGAACAAACACCTCCCTACTTCTCCCTTTCTCTTTTTAACCCCCTCTAGTACCATCCACATTGTGCTAGGCAGTACATGCAGTGCAGCCATGGGGGCTGGGGAAGCAAAACATGGCTCAAGCTCATCTTGCGTGTTTAGTCTGGAACTTTCTTTTGAGGGATTAGCCTACTTCCTGCCTCTGGACTGGCCTCTGGAAGCAGTTGGGATGCTGGGGAGAGCATCGATCCACCATCATCATGCCATCTGTCTCATGCTGCCTCTCGGAATTAATGATTCCCTCTGACAGCTCTTTAGTAGGCCTCTATTAGTGCCAGCTGACCATTCAGATTACGCTGACATGTGGCAGTGCGACAAGCTTTTCATGATGCATCCTTGTCTCATCAGCATCAGCATCCTAGCGCTGCAAGGAGTCATCACAGTTGTAGAAATTAGGATTTCAAATTAAAATGAAATGAGAGAGATTAATTCAGTAAACCCACTTTTTTTGTCCAATTTGTCATTTGACCTTGAAGTAACTAATAACAGATACCACGCTTACCTGACTAAATTATGATAAACAGGTTGGATGAGGTATACACCTATAACCAGCTTTGTACTTCAGGATGTGCATATGTGTAACGCATCTGTTGGCAGTGTTCATATGTAAACATATGCCCAGATAAAAACAGTATAGTGTAATTTTGTGTTTTCAATTTTAGATGATTTTTTTTCCAGCAAAAGCCTCATGTTTGTACAGTGCATATTGGCTCACTGTATCTGAAAAACCAGCCAGCATCTAACCATAGAAGAAACACGTATTACTTAGTCGGAGCTCAGTCACAAAGCCTGTAGGGATTTTGAGATGAGGACTGGCCGTTACTGACCCACTGGCAGTTAAAGTGCACTGATGAGGTCCGCCACTTCATTAGAATGCTGTTCTGAACCTTGCAACACACAATAGTAGCTGTTACTGCTGATGGCTTGGGTCCAGGGAGAGCAATAGAGAGAGAATGAGAGTGAGCGGGAAAGTCCAAACCACGGTAAGCTGACTGGCCTTGGGGGCCACAACAGCCCCCGCTACTCGCAGCCCCTGCTGTAGCAGCCATGGCTCTGGCCCCGGCCCTGCCTGCACACAAACATTATGCTAACCAGTGGCAAGAGTTCAGCCAAACCAGGAACAGACCTCCAAAAATGGGAAAGATAAACGAGTTCCTGGAATTCTTAGCACTGTCGATTCTCCAGAACGGTTTGTACAGTTCAGTGGTTTCTACAATAGAGGCATCCAGACACTGTGCTGGCTGTCATATGTCATTACATGTGATGGTACAGCATTGTTAGTCATCAACTCATCTCTTGATATGTGCTCAGCCCATTCCCAGCGGAGCCAATGGTCAACAATGGAGTGATGCGGCTCCTTGCACATTCCACAAGACTCTGTTGAGCTGTCTAATGAACCTCTACTGCATACGTGGCCTGCACTGGCTGCTGCCATGAAAATACCATCTCGCCCCATCACACCCCCCCTATATTTAATTTGTTTGGAATGTGTAAAAGGCTGGGAAGTGGAGCGTAGTGGAGTGTTGATCTGTGCCAACCAGGTCTGCAGATATGGAGGGACAGGTGCCAGCCATCCATGGAAGGTGCTGTACTTAACACTCTGCGCTGGGTTGGAGTATGTACAATCCTGGCCCTGTGGTGTAGGCTTTTAGAGCTGCCAGTAGTATCCTGTTGCTCCAGCCAAGCAAGCTTTTAGTTTTGTAATCGGACATCGTAGCTGTGTGTTCTTTTTTTTCAGCTAAAAAGTTGGAATGAAAAGGTAGTGTCAGGATTCAATCAAAGGCTAGTAGAGCCACAGTAGACACAAAACACAAGAACGAGGGACTTTCTTTCTGTTGTAACTCAACCTTGCACAATTAGAGGAGGGGTAAAATATACCCAGGAACACAGAATGAACAAGGAGAAAGCAAAACAAAATAAACCAATATTCAATAGTTGTCGACAGCCATTATAACCGATAACAATATACTGTGAGCATGTCAGAGATGAAGGCATAGAGAAAGAGGACAGTCATGACCTGATAGCACAGGTACATTAGCTACCAAGCCACAAGAACGCCTTGCTGACAGTGCCATAAATAGCTCATACCTCTATGTCTACCAGTGACAGTGGTTTTATCTTTGCATGCAGACATTGGAAAAAAAAAAGAAAGCTCTGAAGATTGATGCTGCAGGTACATTGCTTTTAAAACCTGGTGCTGAAGAATCAGGCCTGTATTTTTCTAACTGGACCTTTGGCTGCCATCACCGTTATACTCACATGGGTATTTATTTTGCTATGGATGTTATACGTTGCTGTTGGTTACCAAGCCGCTTCCTGAATCCTTAGAGATTCGTGGAGGGTCTCAATTTAACTCTCTGGTTGGTCAGCAGCTGCTCTACAGCATGTTGTTTTTCTTTTTCTTTTACCTCAAAATTTAGGACGTGTGGAAAAGAGTGCAATAAAACCCCATGAAGTTCTCAAAGTTAAGCAAACAAGGCCTGTTGACACAGACCTCCTTGAGTTTCCAAATTCTTTCCACCATATTCTAGTACAGTTAAGAGAGGCTTAATCCAATAAAACCCACTCTTTGCCTGTTTTGTGCTCTGTCTCTTGAATCCGGGGGGGTTGAGTAAGTTCCTGTGAAGGAGTGGCCAGCTGCAGCCTCCGTTGTTCAGGCCACAAGGGAACACAAGGAGTGATTCTGGGGTCATGGAGCAGCTACATTCCAGACTCAAATGATCAGATCAGCCCTTATTTCTAAGTCTGCTCCAAACCATGACCCACCACCACTGTTTTCCATGTGTCACTTATCCACAGTCCTTCAAGCATACTGTCCCTGAAACACTGGTGCTAATTAGTGTCTGTAGCTGGCCTGCAGAACTTGTATCAATGCCCTCCTTGTGCAGTGCATAAGTGTCACTTACTGGTAAGTTAGAAGTCATGGGAGACCAGACTGAGTGCTCCTTTACGTGATCCTCATGTTCTCAGGCCACTCATGTTGTGACTTTAACACAACCTTGTTATGATCTAGCAGTGCTTATGGTGATGAAAGTGGAGTGTACTCAGTGCTGTACTACCCTCTATGTTTATCTGCAGAAATAGACAGTGAAAGATTTTAAGAGGGAAATACTTAATTTCTGTGATCTTAAATGCAATACACACGCAATGCTATTTAGTGATTTACACATCAGACACACTGTGGATTTCAACTTTAAGTAATTAATTACAGCTGTATTTTGTGTAATGCTGCAGTTTTACAAATGATGAATACTATATACAAATATATTCATGTTCTGCTATATAAGCAATGATAAATTGACTGCCTTCTCTAAAGAGTCCAAAATTATTCCAAGCAATTTCTCTGAAATATCGTCATCACAGCATTGGCTGAGAGTTAAATACGAAATCTGTGGAACGGCCTTCAAAGGAAAAGCTATTGTGTCCCCTGCCACATTGTGGTGTGGAAATCACAGTGGGCACGTGCACTGAGGCCGATCTGAAATTACAGGCCTCCGTCCACACTCTGCAATCTGAGGCTTGCAGGCAACAGGACTGGCATGATGTCCCCAGCCCTCCGACCCTGGAGCCTCGAAGCCACAAGCTGCTGCTGTTGTGTTGTACTCTAGCATCTGTGGCAAACAAGCCTCCTGTCTTCTCTCTCCAACACACACCAACAAACCTAATTAACTTTCCCTCTCAGCCGAACGCTCCTGCCGCTCCACTACTGCAGCTCCACACTTTAAAAAGTCCTCACTACTTTGAATACTCTTTCTTCCTGCATTTGGATTCCCAAATGGCTATCTGGTGCCAGTTCACGGTACCTGGCCTCTTGGTGAGTTGTTTCAAAGTTAGGCATATTATGTACAGCTTGGCCTCTTTTGGGATTTGAGAAGAATAGAGGTGTGCAATGTGTAGAGCAGCTGCTGCAGGGGAAGACTTTGTCTTCCCTTTCACTGCAGATAACCTCTCCAGAGAGTAGCCGGTGTCTGCAAGATAGAGTTTAAAAATCTTTATTTCAGAACGTTTCCTCTACAAGGGCTGCCTGTTTCTCTGTTTGTGCACATTGTGGATGCGGAGTAAATGTTACAGATGCTTCTATGTATGAATTCATGTGTATATTTGGCAGTGTTTATGAACTTGCTAGTGGCAGCGCTGCAGTATTGTGCAGTGAGGTTCTGAAATGGGTCAACCTCTCTGTAATGCTGAAGCTCCTTTTCGCTCTCAGAGGAGCATGTGAGAAAAGAAAAGCCAGGAGAAATCTATTACAAACAGACTTTACCATTGCTGTGACTGGACACATTTATGTCCCCTGTGGACATGGAGAAGCTAAAAATGATTAAAAAAAAAAAAAAAAAAAAAAGATACCTGCATACTTTATTAATGCTTCCTTGGTGATTTATTCATGAACTCATCCATCTGTCTTTGCAATACATATTCAAAAGTTGTATGTGCGTATACTAGTTCTCCACTACTGGTGCCACGGTAGGTCTAATTTGTTCAAATGAAGCCTTGTTTCATTAGAATGAGAAAATTGTTTTAGGCCTATGAGCATGTTTCATAATTAAATAATTGTAAAAGTGCAGTCAATATATTTTTCTTTTGTTTATATGGATATTTTTTCTCAGGCTTTTGGCTTGAGGTTTCAGCTTGGCTGCTTTGAATGATGAGCATTTGGCTGCTCATGGATCTTTCAGTTCTCCCTGGCAGGCAAAGCTGCCTTAATTGTTGCATGCCTCTGGAACGTGCCTCACTAATGGGACTGCTGGAGTCCCAATCAGTCAGCGCTGTGTTTTCTCTTTCTAATATCGCAACTTGAGCAAGCAGGGCAGTCTTGATGGTACAAACTGCTTTGGTTTGGTGACGTCACTCAAGAGGCTGTGGTCTGAAGGAATAATACTTCTTCCATGCCTCTTACAAGCCACGTGATGTCAAATCCAGCAGAGAGAGCGTTTTATGTTAATCTCTGGTTGGTCTGTTTTTGTCTGTTTTCACCAGGCTGGTCTTATGAAACAACGGCTGTGATGAAATATGACAACCATGCACTCAGACAGTTACACAGACTAATTTCTGAGATTGTGACAACCTAATTCAAGCTGGATCTGTTTGATGTTACTCCAGAAATGCCCCAGTAGTGGAGTTTGTTTGGTTGATGCCATTGCTGATGCTTCCATACTCTAATAATGTAGCTCAGTTAACACTCAGTCATAGCCAGTAATCTTTGACATTGCTGAGCATGCACACAGGTAAAAGGTCCTGTATAGAGTATAGTCAGGGTGGGGCTTTTCCCAGAAAACTCCAGGGAGTTGTATAATAGGCGATTATTGCTCATACCCTACATTCATGGTGGACTGAAATAAGAATGCCACTGTGTTTTCATTGAAAGCATGACTGACTCATTGTGTGCTGTCCCGCAAGTCCATAGAGGAGATTTGGGAAACAGGAACTGCAGTGGCCTAATACCGCAAATGAGTCATGATCCACATTATAGTAACCTCCACCTGCCCCTCTCCATCCTCCTGAACGTGCTTTACAGTCCAGTGGCTACTGTTGAAACAGCTGATGAGAGAAAGGTTTAACCATTCAGACCAAACTGAGCTTTATTTCGCCACACGGAGCTCGCTGGCCTTCCCTTTTCTCCCCTCTGTTGCTTGATTTTGGCTTTAGAACAAGTGCTGGAACTCCTGGCAAGGAAAGCAAACCTTGAATAGCGCGAGATGGGAGCACCTTGTCACCATATGGGGCTCGAAATTCCACAGAATTGCTCTCTAATCTCCACAACATGTTAGGAATTTGAAGCCATTGTTTTTCAGTACAAAAACAAGGGCACCACGTGGTTTCTCTTTTTGGCGTGCAGTGTGGAGGCGGCATTTGTAACACCCCTGTAGCAGCACTTGACTTTTGAAACACATACGTGTGCACATACCAAGATACTACTGTACCTACATATTTGATTTTAGTACACAACTACTCAACAGAATGCTCATTAATGTGAAAAGAGAAACGTATAGAGGTATTTCTTCTTCTAGCACAGGCAGGGCCTACATGAGGGACTGAGATGGGGCAGAGTTGTGAGTGCGTATATGATCTGATTTGTGGCCTTGGCTGATAAAATGTCTCATCTGCTCAACTAAAGTATTTATGTGCCAGATAACATTGCCCTCTTGCAGTGGTGTGATGCACTGCCAGGCAGCAAAGTAGTTCAACAGCTTTGCTATTGTTTTGAGGTCCTTCACTTACTAGCTAAATGGCTGGTGGTGATTAAAGGCTGTCTGCGTCCCAGACTAACTGATGTCCTCTTCTCTAGTTTGGTTTTTGTTTTCCCTGCTGGTGACTGCTAGGAGGTTTTAACTGGGGTGTAATAGGACAGAGATTTTCTCTCTCTCTATTTCATTACATTTTACATACATCATCTAGAATTTTGAACTTGAACATGTGTTTAGGTTTGTGAAGATTAAATAAATAGCAATGTAAAGTAGCTGTCATAACATAAGGTGCTAGTGTGAACATTGCATTATCAAGCTGGTGACATAGTTGTTGCATTTAAAAAAAAAAAAAAAAGAAAGTCAGATATGGCTTCTGTTTGTGGTGCACTCTAAAATCAAGACAGATGACTGCACGTCATATTGTAGATGTTGTTTGTGTGGCTTTTTAAACTGGAATTCTTATTACATGACACAGTAAGTTATGTCTAAATTGTAAGAGTTATCATTTTCTTTCCCAGAACCATGTGGTGATGTTGCATACAGTTTCTCTTTGCATCGTTGAATCATAATCTGAAACAGGCTGTTCCCTGTTTGATACATTCCGCAGGTTTAGCCGAGGTCTTTGGATATCATCCTTCTTCAGTTTTTGTTCACTGCATCGCCTGCCTGAAAAAGTTGTTTTCATCATTTTGAGATATTGCCCTGTTCCTTCCTGAGGCCAGTGGACTAATGGGCTTTGGTATGGAATCCACTCCAGTGTTTTCTCCCTCATTTGGGCCATTTACTGAGGCCCCAGTGGGGTAGACAACAATAGGCTTCATATGAAATATTCACCATGACTGGGGCATTCCAGTGAGCAGCCGATCTTTTCACGGCAGTTTCGTGGTTGGATAAAAATCTGCTCCGATTGAAGAGAAAAACACAACCACAATGCTTCCAGGGATCCAAAAATAAGATTGACTGTTCATTTTGTTATTGGTGGTTAGACAGAAAGCCTGCCTCCTTTCTGTCTAACCACTCGATGTCACGCGATGCTTATGCCTCTGTCTTGTCTCTCTTTGTCTCAGTCAGAATTTCAGCCTAATGAAATGAGGGTGCATCCGCAGTCCTGAATTAGAGGTGAAACAATTGTTACATCTCTTATTTATTTGCTAAAATTGCTATGGCAGAGGGACTGGTTCTTCAGCTCTGCCAGCCTGCCACAGTGCCTGCGTGGTTGCAACCTGGGTAGTGTGCAGATACTTAATGTAATTGCAGTGAAATCTGGGGACGTCTCAAGTAGTGGAGATGGTGTGAGTCCCTGTGGCGTCAGTGTCTCTCCATGTTCCAAACACAGCTGTCAAACAGGCGCTCGTTCTGATTAAGAAAGCCATCGCTTGGTTGCGCTGATGCAGACCAGAGAAGTCAGGTGTTGAGCCAGTGCACATAAAGGTTGCAAAAGCACTACCTGTCAGGTTTGATGGCAAACCCTCTCACTCATGTGGCTATGAAGAGTTTGGAGGAGAAAGAACTTCACAGAAGTCTACTCTTTGTCATGTCAGCGTGTTTTAAATATTGCACTTGACCACTATTGAGTTGAACATTTTGCTCCCAACAGGGTATTAACATCTGAACCTTCATCATACAGACAGTTTTCTGAGGCGTGTCATTGTGACATGTGCACACATGCGGAGGAAAAAAAACAACAAATGATGTTGAATGAGTTAATGGAAAGTTGTTTTTATGCCTTAAACAGCCCTAAAGTAAAATTATTTAAATAGTATTCAATAAATATTCAATGTCACATGTTGGCTCAGAGCGCATAATTAGTTATGAGCACCCCGTGATCTGGTCAGATCCCTGCTGCGCAAATAAGAAATCTATCTATTGACAGTTAACTGCACAGTTAAGTAATGAAAGGCTAGTGATTCCTCTTTGTACCTTCACTCAAATACAGCTTGTCATTATCATTATCATTGTTGATCAAATGTATTGACATATGACTTCCACCTCAACAATACACTATATCAGCAGGCAGTGCTTTTTCAATATTACAAAATTTGCAATGTATGAAGTTCACATTCCTGCTCAGGCATAAAGGAAGAGGACAATGCTGTGGCCACAAAAGCACAGGATGTTAGCGTGTATTGTAGTTAATGCTGTTTGTGCTGGTCCAGCCCTCCAAGTCAGTTCCTAGGCAGTGCTTTTGTAACCTCTGCAATCCTGTGTGAAAAGCTGACTAAGACCTTTTGAGAAACTTGCATATCTGCCTCTTTTCTAGCAGTGTAAAACTGACAAAAAGCCCTGTGGTTATATTCCGTTTTCCCAGAGAAAGATTTGGTTTCGATTGTGTGCCTGCTTTTCTTTTGCCAAAGCTGGCTTCTTAAAGTTGTTTCTCATGGAGGATTATTGAAAAGACAGTCACTGTCCAGTAAATGTTTTTTTATACTTCCAAATAAAAGTGCTGCAGCAGTGAGTGTAGGGCTGTGTGTTTGAGAAACGTACGCTTTGCCCTGCTGTTTGGCTGCAGCTGACAGAAATATCTTGTGTGTGTGTTTGCCAACATATAAGATATTGGCCATTCAGCCTTGTGTCACTCTGGTATGAGGACTTTTCTCTCCGTGATCACAGCTAGTTAATGTTTTTATGGTTAATTCTTGATATTTTTACAATCATCATAATAATTAAATCCATTTTATTACCATGCGAATGATTCTAATGGGGAAGGAATTTACTCAGTGAAAGCTGCTTCCTCCTGCTTTAGGGAGCTACTATTACACAAGTTCATGACTCTTACTTTATTGCAGAATTTTAGTTTCTAATTGTATAAATCTAGTTTGGGAAGATTTTCTGGGAGGTGTTGCTCTAACCATAGAGAACCTTTGTCCACCATTGTAGTGAGTTATTTTTGGACTCACTTACACGCTGCATAACTCATTGCACAGCAGTGAGAATTGTTGAATGTGGCTCCCAAACCCCCCTCCTGACAAAAGCTCTCCACAGAATCGGTCTGGCTGCAGTCATCTCACACCCTCCACTCTATTTTAAGTCTTCAGAAAGGGGCCCGCTCCCCTCCCGAGTGGACCCGACTCTCTCTGTGTGGGCCAGAGAGTGGGCCTCTGCTCACCCAAGACATTTACACAGACACACAAAGCAGCTCCTGCCAGCTGGTACAAAGGTAATAGCAGAAGTAACCTTCACATAATCTCTGCTCTGGATACACTGGAAGTCTGAGGAGGATTCTCATTAAAGTTTGCTTTCCTATAGGAGAGTTGACATGTTTGTCAGGGCTGTCCCAGTGGGTCAGGCTTTGAATTTAGACCCAAGTGGGATAAACTTCAATTCTAAAGACAATTTGTTTAGCAAGCTTGTGATTTTGTCTTTTTTTAGTTGCCAAATTATCTTCCTGTTATACCCCTTCATAATTTCACCAGTTTTCCTAGACTATTTATTATAACATTCTGTAGGCAAAACGAAAGCGTGTAATAATAACAATACATGTGTTGTATAGCTTTTGCTGAACTGTATCAGTTTGCCTTTCGTTCATAATTTTTGGTCTACCAGGGTGGGGTTGGATTCCACAGCAGGCAGACAGCAGGAAAGCAACGAGCCCCTGTGTTTCCTTCCTGTCTCCGTACAGTTTGCCCAGATCCCAAATTGTTCATAATCCTGTGCCAGCAGTGCACCACTTAACCATTACAATAAGATAAACAAGTACTCGGGGTTAAGAACATCTCTATTCTGCTGACATTAGTGTGAGTTGTCACATCTATCAGTTTTAACATTCAGTGTTATAAGTTGGCACTTAGTGCTTTTTTGCCAGATGATATGTATCTACTCCAAAGGTTAAGTTAAGTGTGTCATTTAGTTCAGTAGGCGATTTAAATTTTAAAATACCCATATAACAATGAAAGTACATTGTCGAACCACAAATACACTGAGTCACTGGAGTCAGTAACATCCTGGTTTCATGTTTTATCGGGTTAAACAGTCATGGTCATCAACCTTGGAAAGTACCCATATTTTGGTCAATTAAGAGAGGGAGATGAGGCTAAAGTGATTTTCAGTGGCTGCACAACATCAGAATTGTGGGAAAATCAGATGTCTGGTGTGCGCCGGACATCCTCTTGTCTGAGAGATACAAAAACACACAAGCTTCTCAGTGTTCCTGGTAATCACAGCTGTAGACAAGGAAGCGCAGTGGCTCCATTAACTGCTGCAGTCACTTCTTCAGGTTACGGACCAGCCTAAAGCACCACTAACTGAATTGTGTGATGATTGTTGTTCTTTGCATAATCATTATTAGATTACCCATGCTCCCCTGGGTTAAAATAGTTGTTGTTTGGATGTATTACAAAGTGGAGTCTTATGATCGCCAAAGATCCATGAGGAGGGTCCAGGAGGTCCCCAGAAAAATAAGCAACAGTATTTTCATTACTCACATCCAAATTATTCTCAGTGGAGTTTCTATGTAAGTAAGTGTGATTGTTAAAACCATGTGTTTCACTGCTATCCACTAATGTGAAAATTGATCTGACACAGAATCTATCAAATGAGAGACTGTAACATAAAATGTTTGAGAAGCATCTGTTTTATAACATATGTTGTTTATCACTAATGATGTCATTCATGTCCAAAGTCTGTAAAACAACATGTTTGCCTGTTACCTTTTAAAAGAAAATTCCATTTTCTTTTTTTCTTTTTTCATAGCTTTTTTGCCATAATTTGTTTGATTATGTCAGCATAGTGCTCACTCAAGTAATTGCTGAAATCTGGGAACGCATCACAGTTAAACCAGTTTGTCAATCTGTAAACTGTGATGGACGTTCATGGACAGTTTGGACAATAATTCTAACGTTTGCCTTCACATTTTCTTCCAAATGTGTTTGGCTATATTATATATATTATTATTACAGATAGGAATTCTGTGTTGTTCGGTATTCAACAGTATGAAAATAAGACCTAGGTTGTATTAAACCAGAATTATTTAAATGTAAATCAATAGTGTGAATGGATCTAGGTAATAACTGGAGGCTAAATGTCTGACTCTGTAGAGCTGTATGTGTTCAGGATTAGTGGCTGATGTCCCAGAGAGTTAGGTTGAGATTTCCTTCCTGTAGGGAGTCGTATCTTCAGCAGGGTTCAGATGGTATCTGTCATCCAAATGAGCCTCACCTATCTCTTGATAGAACATTTGGAGTCTATGGACTGTCATCACTCCTCTTCCAGCTATTTTGGGTCAAGATCCTGTTTACTTGATGCCTATATCGTCAGAAGTCAGCATTTCCTGTTGCACAAAGTAGCAGCGGCTGATGCAGCTGTGGGGTGTATCATCACGGGAGGAGATAGATAGAGATGTTTGTGCGTGTGTTTGGTTGATTAAAGGCTGGGCGGGGGGTTGTGGCCAGATGCTAGGCCTGCAGCTGGCTGGCTGAGTGTGAGAGGAGCTACATTGAAAAGCTGCGTTGCCAGCAAAGTGGGGTTTAGCCAGACACTGAGAGGAGATAATCCATATTTCATCTGCATCCTCCTCTTCCTCCCAACCACCTGCAGAGCAACACAACACGGGGACCAGAGCATGAATAGTGCATGACACAGAAATAACATTTGAGAAGTGTTGAGGTTTGAGTGTAAGAAAGAGACGCCCCTTTATAAGTAACACCTTAGGGTGCTCTTGACAAAGATATAAACTTAAACCCAAACAAAAGAACGTCCACCTCCACCCACTGGCCCATCCTTCTCATGCAGTCCAGTCAGCAGGCACATCAGTTTTGACAGCTGCCAAAAGGCTTTACTCTGCATTCATAATATACACTCTCCAGAGCACTTTCTTGATCGTTCAAAATGCAGTTTTTCTGATATTGTTAATTCATCCCACAAATGTTTGGGATGGAAACCGTACTTCATAGTGAATATCATCTGTAGCAAACCAATATAGATCCTGTTCAGAAAATATTTAACCCCGTTCACTTCTTCTAGAGGCAGTGGATTACATTAGGTGCAAATATGGTGGCTTTGCCTGCCATTTATTCTCACTTGTTATTATGAGTCTTGTCATGAAAAATGTTCTTTGTGTTTTTTCACTTTCAGCTCTGAGATGAGAGGCAGCTCGGTCTTTGTTTTGGAGTGATGTGGAGGGCATGGTGTCTGTGTACTCTGGTTGACCCACAGATTTCAGATCTGTGGTACTGTTAAACAGTACGTTCTGGCTCCAAACTGCTCCAACTCCTGACAGATCCTGTGTTTGTGTAGACGACTGCTTCAGCCCACTATCATTATCTAATTGATCTAAGTATAGACGGCTGTCTGGTGGAGGGATGTTTTTACTGGCATCCAGCAAACATCTAACATTATAATACAGCAGGTTCGGCCGATATTAATGCTAAAACAATTAGTCAATCAATCAGAAAAAAAATATGAATAAATCCGTTATTTTTTAAGTAATTTTAACAAAGTTTTTTCCAGTTTCTCAAGTGTGAGTATTTTCAGCCTTTAACGATTTATATAGTTGAAAGAAAAAAACATTTTGGACTGTTTGTTTGGAAAAAACAACTTTTGACATTTTATAAATTAAACAATTAATAGATTCATTATTCAATCATTATTTGCAGCCTTATCTGATATCAGTCTTGTTAACGTCTACATCAGACATAACAAATATGATTGTAATTGAATGCTATGTATTGATTAATATCTATAGGAGGGTTTGTGACAATGTCACAAACAATGTCATTAATTGTATTGGTCCATAAAAATTGATATTTGTCTAGTTTAGCAGTCTTGCAGTCAGTGCTTTATAGAGAACACATGCCAAAAGACAAACAAAAAAGTTTGTGTACATGAATTAACTAATGATTAATGAAATGGATACAAATAGGTCAGTGTTTGCTTTATTGGTCTATTTGATAATTACTTTCTTCAGATAGTAACAGTCAGAATGAGAGGGCACTGCACTGACCGGATATTTGCTCCTATGCACACCCACTTACCGATTTGCCCATACACACAGGCGCTTTAGCAGGATCTTTTGAGCAGAGCAAGGCAGAGTAGATGTAATATCACATTTCTTTTCATCTGACAGAGAGAGTATTATAAATAAAGTGACTGAGCCATAGCTCAAGCCTCGTGATAGATTTATCCAACTATACAATGGCTCCTTTATGAGACACATATACATCCAGCCTCACCTTATCTAATGACCTGTTGAAGGTTAGCAGTAAATTGGCAGGGATTTCTCCACTGGCCAGGTCCCGTGGCCTGTTCCCCTCGCATTTGGCTCTGAAATCACGCCATCGCTTGAGAATGAGCCCAATCCTTTACCAGGCAGTTGGCACAAGGCCGTAAAAATATGCCTAGAGGGGGGGTTAATCATGTTTGACCGGGTGCATATTTGAAAAGCAGTCACAGTTATTGTGATGGACTGCATTAGCTTTGCGAGGTATTATCTACGTGTGCGTGTTCCCAAGGTGCCTTGGGGTATAAGGAGGTTCTTCAGGAAGTATGGCGGTTTCTTGTCAAAATGAGGAGTAGTTTAATTTGCTCCAGAATATCTTAACTAGAGAATGCATTAGAGGGAATACAGTCAAAGGTTTTTAGTTTCAACTCTGTTACCTCCCGAGGGACATTGTAGACATTTATGGAGGTCTGTTTGGGAGTTCATGACATACAATTGTTTAAGGACTCATAGCTTTTACTAAGAATTGCTGCATTGTTTTGATGACATCCTACCCTCTCCTTGTAGAAAATGCGCCCCACCATCCCAGTCCTAGAGGAGGACATTTAGTATCTTTCCTAACAGTGTGAGCATCCTGCTAAGCCTGTTTGTAGTCCTCTATTATAATGGCCCCAGGCTTTAGTGTTTTCTACACAAGGGAGACTGAAATAAAGCCAGAGATGGAGGTAGGGGTGGGGTTAAGTGTCTGTTAAATGGAAGACCCTACGGCTGCACATGCAGACACATTTTGGGGAAAGGGTGTCGGGGGAACAATAAGTGTTTCACTGGTTGCCTGACAGGAAGTGGAACATATGTCACTTTTCCAACTCCCTAAATCTCTAGTAGACCTCACATGAACTGAGCTTCTGGCAAAGCCTGCCTTTCAGCCTCCTCCACACAGCGCTGCATACCTCCCTCTTCCAATCACCAGTCCTTTGACAGAGTCATGCTGACAGGGATCCAGAGGCTGAGGAGAGGCCACTGCAAACAACCCACCCTCCGGGAACCGAGAGTTACACCGTCAAGACAAACCCAACACCACCCCTCACCCCACCCACCACCCGTCGACCGCAGCCAGCTACCGCTAAGCTGCCTCTACAGCAGAATTAGTCTTCTTCTCTCTCTCACTGCCGCACCCACTGTCCAAATAATCAAACCCCGGCCACGAGTGCAGGCCCCTCTCAGAGGCCCATTGTTTTACTCTACAGGCTTTGAGTGCTTTACTCCTCCTTTTGTTTTTTATTTATTGTCCTCTGCCCCCTGCCCATTGCTTCTGCTACTTACTGAAAACCTGCACGACTTTTATCTTCTTGCTGCTTGAGCCACTCTTGACTGGATGCTACCATGAATTCCATGTTGGGAGTGACGTTCAGCATGATTGACTCCTAATCTGTCTCCAGGCCATGAATTGCAAGGAAAATATATGTGGTATGTGACTCTGTGTGTGCAAGTGTGTTTGTATGTATGGCGTATAATTGATGGCATATGTAAGAAATTACTGAAGGTTTCAAAACATCCCCTGGCCAATTTGAATTGGAATATCACCCATTCCAGAGATTAAGGTGGTGTCGAATGTTGCCGAGGGTTGAGCTAGGGTTTCCATCTGTTGCTAAATAGTGGGTTCATGAGGAAAATGTGGTCACAATGCCCCTTCGGGAAGCAATCAAGCTTTAGCTGTAGATTTTTTTCTGGGCTGAGCAGTTGGTTGAGAGGCTTGGAAGTGGCCTCTGTCTTTTAGGGTCTCAGTCTGTCAAGCGGCCTGGATAACTTGAGTTTTGTCTAGGCACTGGTGCAATGGAACAAAAGGGTGTGTCAATGGAGGGTGGTAAAGGAGAGGGGGGGTTTCTGGGAAGAGGTACAAAAAGCACGACTGGGGTAGGAAATGATGGAGGCGTCTGAAACCAGGAGGCCAAGCGTGAAAGAGATGAGAGGGAGAGAAGCCCAGATTTGGCTTGGGATCAGTCGAGAAGGAGAGATTAAGGTCCCATTATTCCCAGCTGCATCATCAGGGATTTGGCCCTCTCCCCTACAGTTTTTTGTGTGCTTTTTATCCCTTAGACAGTTGACTAGAGAGATTTTTAGACTTGAAGCATGCTCATGAATGTACAAACAAAAACCCAGAGACCATCACTACACACCCCAACAGTTCATTCATCCAATCAGTCCGGAGAGGTGCGACCTCTGCCCTGCCTGTAACTGAGATGAGCCTGCCTGGCTAGCTTTGGATGTTTCTAAATGCCTCTCTTCCCCCTTTTTTTACTCTGGGAGAGCATGCTGTTTTGGGCCTTTGCCATGCATTGTCAGCCTCTCTAGTTCCCCTTCCTCTACTTGACTTCCCTTCTACCTCTACTTCATCCCACAAACTAGCCTTATTTTGGCTGGATGTTTGGATCACATGGCCACACAATGGTGGTTTTTTTTTATGGGTCACCCTAGTGCACTGTGCTCTCACACGTCCCCTCTCTCGCTCACTCTCTCTTGAACGTCATCATGTGATTCTTCACTGTGGAGAATTGCTGAGAGGGCAGGTGGTAGAAACAGAAGGGGCTGATGGGAAATTGGACAACCCAAGGTTAGCCAGGCGATCTTTGCTGGAGGATTAATTGTGTAAGAGCCATGTAAAGATTGCTGGCATGTCTCCGGAGAGAAATCCTGTTAGTCACTGCACAGGGGTCAGGCTTTGTGTGTGTGTGTGTGTGTGTGTGTGTGTGTGCGCGTGTGCGTGTGTGTGAGAGAGAGAGAGACTCTGATCATCCCTGTATGTGTGACCAGGTGGCGATCTGACAGGTTCTGTTGTCTTAACCTGAAAGTAACCACAGGCCCCCTCTGACTGTGCTCTGATTGAGATACACAGATCTAATTTCTGCTCACCGCGGTTGTGTAGGAGTGAGTGGGAAAGTTACCCATATTTAAACCTGATGACATGACAACAGGAAACTGTGTAACTGATTAACCTCCTAGTTTATGATGTATTTTTTTTAATTAGTGGTGAATTTTTTAAGGCTGATATTTCAACCTTTAAGCTGTTCCTGCATCTGTGTGTGTGTATGTGTGATCACAGGATAATAAACAACACTCTGACAGATGTTACGGCAGCCTAATGACTATGTTGTGTCTCTGCCCACTCATCGAAGCGGGTCTGTGTGTTTGTATCAAAAGACTCTGCATCTGTAATTGTAGTTGTTGTAATTGAACAGTCAGACTGAATCCAAACAGTGAAGTTGCAGACTGTAAAACAAAAACAATGAGCTGAAAAATGCTAAAAAAAATTTTTTTTAAATGTTCTGCATGTCTCTATTTTTGGTATGAATACTTCGATATAAAGTATTTGTACTAGTACAATACACCTTGAACATTTAATGCAGAGATTACTTACTCTCCAACTGAAGTTTCCTTGTTGTGTTTCAGTCCTGGGGGAAGGAAAGCTCAGCTGTTTACACTTTCTCCTTTTCCATCATTTTACTCTATCTCTCCATCCTTAGACAACACTGAGCAGCTTATTGAACACAGATGATGAATGAGTGTGGATTGATAGCAGATAGCAGGCTGCCATTAATTGACACTGCTGTATCACTTCATCTCCCGCCTTCGTATTCCTCCTCCTCCTCCTCCTCCTCCTCCTCCTCTGCCTTTTCTTTTCTCAGCACAGAAATCCATTAGGGTTCAAATTAGTCGCTTTTAAGGACCTATATGTCCCTGCGTGATCTATTGTAATGAAATATACTCCACAGGAGCTCTTGTCAAGGTTATTGGTTTTTGGAGACATTGATCGTGTCTGACATTGCAGAGTTATGCAAGAGCACAAGTTCTCCAATGTCTTCTCAGTCCATGCAGTGCTTTAATGTAAAATTTGCAGCCCAAAATTTTATAAAAAAAACACAAGCCAATGAACAAACTTTAGTTTATCTTGTACTACACAGTTAACCGTGTAATAGTCATCATATAAAAAAAAGCATGTAAAAGCATCATATCAGAAAGGTGACATTTCATTACCTGCCAGACCAACTCTCACCCTTTTACCAGCCACACTGGACTGAATGAAGTGCAGGTTGGACAAATCCTCAGCCCTTCTTCAGAGCCAAATCCCTGTGTGTTTAACACCTCAGCCTGTCTGCTACCACTAGCTGAACCGAAGTGATTTAACTGGCAAAGCTCCTGCAATCTCTTTTCTCCTCATCAGAAGTTGGCTTCAGCCGTTGGCAGGACTTTTTCGGCTAGGCAAAGAGACAAACGTTCTTGTTGCTTTGTTATTTATTAGGACTCAGGAACCCTAAGGTTGTTTTTTTACCTTCTGATACACTTGATGTTTAACAGATAGGCTAGCTTGGTTGTATAAAAGCTTTGTTTTTTTTTCCTGGTGCTTTTGATATGTTTTTATCCTCTTTACCCAAGTTTGACTTTTGCTGGCACTTTTCACATTTTCATGAAGTGCTGTTCAGCACAGCCAAAGTTGTTCTGGGGAGGCAGGTGTGTTTAGATACACTGCTCAAGGCATCCTTAAGTACCTGAGATTATACAGTCTCCCTCTTGTTTTTCTGATTCAGCTGGAAAATTTTTAGCCTGAAACTGTCTGATTATAAGCTTGCCTAGCTAATCTTCAGGGTATCAATACTCTGCTGTCTAATACAAACCATTTTAACGACGTTTGCATGTGCTCAAGCTTACTGCTATCTCTCTCAAACCCCTCTACTGCTCTATCATTCATCTCGCTGACACGAGCTATTAACTCACTGTGCTCCACTTCTCCCGCCCTTGACTAAAGGGTATGCTTTTCTGAGTCTCCTCAACTCAATCAGCCTTGTATCCCCCTTAGACCGTGCTAGCCCACAGCCAGACGGCTTTTAATCATTTATTTAGGGGCTGTAATGTTGAGTTCAACTCTACTCTCTCAGTTAGCACAAGCAGAGACGAGAAGGAGAAGGCGAGAAAAGTGAATGAGAGGCACCGCGTTAAGCTTAGACAAAGAAGCCAGTTTGTCAGTGAGCCTCTAAGGAATCCCTCTCTCTTTCCAAAGCTTTGCCAAGCATTATGTGTTTTAAACCAGTGTAGGGTGATGCTGCAAACATGCAACTCAGAGTGCCATTACTTGAACTAAGATCATCACAGATTGAACTGATCTTTAATTATTATTCCATGTGGCATTAAAATACATGTTTAAATTGAAACTCTACAAAACTCAAAGCAAATAAGGTATTGCCTATTGTACCTATTTTTTTTCAGCACCAGGCACATTCACATTTATAATTGAATAGAACAAGGATGTTGATTGGAGGCAACCAATCAGCGCTGACCTTTTCTGAATGCCATTAGAGGGCCCTTCCCAGCAGAAGCAAGCTGTTTAGCCTGAGGTCAGTTGTAGAAAAGTCTCAGCTCAACAATGGTTGTGTATAAATAAATGTGTGTCTCTCTCCATGTAGCAGATAGCCTTCTTAGACATTAACCCCAATAATGGGACTCTGGAGCATTTCTCCTAGTGTAATGACCTAACACCACTCAGTTCAGGGTGCTAAAGACTAAATTATTGGATAGAGTGGAATAGTTAAATGGAGAAACTCTTTGTATACCCAAATATAATAGACCAGGTTTTTTTGCTCAGCAAGGAAATAGAAGCTGAAATGTTGTTTTGGGATTACGGGAAAAGATCCACAACATGAAAAAGTGCAAACTTTTGACTGATCAGCAAAAAGGACTGGAGATCAATGAGCACTTTGTGTGGCTTTGACGACTTCTTGAGAGGAGTCGGCAAATCGATGGAGAAATGTTCACTCGTTAAGTGTCTTCAAACACGTGAAGAAAACAAGCAGTCTTTCTCCAGAAGGTGCCACTCACCAAACACAGTAGTGAACAACACTACAACTTTTCCTTGTGCTCTCTCCTTGGCCTTTATTCGATCTTCCTTCAGCTTGGTGTAATTGGACGGACAAAAATAGTCCACTTGGTTCAGTTGTTTTTTTACTGTTTTTCTACGTGAGGTGAATTTGCAAATAGTTGATAATTTTTTATTTATTTTTTGTTTTGTTTTTCATAGCTTTGACCTTTTTATCTTTGGCGTACGATAAATAGCGTTAAAAGTTTTTTTTTTAAAGCGTTTTGAATATAAATGAGTTAGTTTTGTGACCTTTCCCCCACCATTAAAGGGACAGGATGTGTATACAATAAAAATGGCACCCTGAAAAAGGTTAACATTCCTTTGCTTAAGATCAATTACATTTAACACAGAGTATACAACCCCCATCCCTCCCTTTCCTCTAGTTTCCACTAAACCGTTCTGTTCCTACTCGTCCCCTCTCTGCCCCCTCCATTACTTTCGATTACCTCTCCCTCTCTTGGCTTTGCGCTGTTTTGGTTATCAATGATTGCCTCAAATGCCTTCCTTCCCCTCTCCATCACAAGAACTGCAATTTTGTCACACTCAGGGGCCCACGCCAGGGCGTTGCTGCACCAACCAGTGACTTCATATCGATTTCTATCAGCAGGAAATGCTGAAATGCTGAAACTTTTTCTTACACACTCATGCAGGGTCAGGTGGGGTATGAGGACTCCATACTCACTTTTATCCATTGTCAATGGACACTTTCTTGCAATCCATGGCCTCCCAATGAAATATGAATAAAACACAGTCCTCTAGGCTTTTGCTTGCCTTGAAAGAAGTTTTACCGGTAACTCAATTTGAAGTATCAGTGGTTAAGAGGGTTGCTAGCTATCCTGCATTGCAGTGTTATAAAATCAGGACCAATGCAGGAAGCAGCAAGTATGATGGTGTTAGACACTGTGGTAGATGGAAATGTAACATGTTTGTTATGTTTGTTTTTGAAATTTGACCATGTTTCTTCCCAACAATAACTTATTTTACAGCATTAGCATTTAGCATATACAATGTTATTTAATATAATCTGTGTAAAATTGTCCATTATCAACTGTCTGGAAACAACCATTGTGAATTCTGCATAGAGGGACAACTCAATGGCCCTGTTTATGATTAGTTGGACTTAACAAAAAACATACATATTATATTGTATCAGAATAAAACAAAACAAAATAAAACAAGTATTCTCATTTTGCATGTATAACACATTTACCTGTTTTCACATCATATATATTTTTTATTCATGGCTTTATCTCAGTATATTTTCATGCTGTTGTTTTCCACACATTATTATTCATGTACTGTGTTTCAGACTTTCCATTCATCTACTTGATGTCGCATTGCAAATTGCAGCTGGCATTATATTTAATACCCTTCATTACCAAAGTTCTTATTTATACTTTGTTTTTCTGTGCTGGATTCTAATATTATTTGTTGCTGCAGTGACCCAATTAAAGTTTCATGTTTTCATTGCATATCTAATGGGAAATTACCTGGATATCGTACTGTTATTCTCCACACTGTCTTAACGACTAAATATAAAAATCTGTCCTCTGATTGACCAATTTGTCCATCTGTGCAGGAGCAGAGCCCCAGTAACGCCACATCCCTGGCCATGATGCAGGAGCCACAGGAGATGGTGGAGGAGACGGTCACCATAGAGGAGGACCCTGGAACCCCCACCTCCCATGTCTCGGTGGTCACCTCAGATGATGGCACCACACGGCGTACAGAAACCAAGGTAAGGCCCGAAGGTGCCCAACTTAGCTACAGAGAGGGACAAAAATCCTGCTAGATGAGTGATAGAAATGTGATAAATAAATACAGAGTAATATGTACATTTGTTGATTCCCAAACAAACTGTATTTTTTAAACAAACAGTTTGTTATCATAGTAGTTAGACACTATTAGACACTTTTGGGATGCAGCTAAAGCTGACGGTCTGTATGTTATCTACTGTATGGAGCTAATATTCAACCTGGTACCTACTATCACACCTGAGCAACACACCTCAGAGCAGTTGCATTGCATTGGCATCCCATTGAGCTCACAGCTGCAAAACCCCAGAAAGTCTTTTTGATCCATTTCAGTATTGCTTCAAATTATGGTTATGGATTACTGCTTCCAAACAGCATGGTAGTGTACCTCCTCTCCCAGACTTCCATCCTTAAGAACCATAAATCCCATAAGCCTTCAGCACTAAGTGGTTTCATCTCCCTCTCATGGCTTTATTTATTTGATTATTGTGTTATTATGAGCCAACTCCCCTGGTGTTCTCCTAGTTTTGTGTTCTTTTGTTGATTCGTCCTCTACTGTGTTCTGTTGTTTCTCTGTAAGGATATGTCAACTAATGTGAAGGTGAGTGCACTTTTATACCAATACGGCTTTTCCCCACCACGCCACCATTTCATGTGTGCCCATTTAGGCTACAGCAGCAGTGTGCAACACAGTCTGCATTGTCACAAGCCAAATAATGCTTCAGTCTATACTAAAATAATCTGTCCTAAATTCACTGCTTGCTGCTTCCACTGTCTGGGACGAAACTCTTATTTTATCTGTTTCTTTTGCATGGTCTTCTTTCTGTCTCTCCTTGTTTCTCTTTCTCTTATACATTATATTTTACAGCATACTGTCACATTATAGGAGGCACAAAATACCACTGCCCAGCACCAATAACACATTATACATATGTTTTTGATATGAGATTTTTTATTTTTGTTGATAATCAGAATCACCATGGACATCTGTATGCATAAAAAGTTGCACTAGGAAATGTTGCAAATTGGCTCCTCAAAATAGTTTTCTACCATTTTTAAGACTTTCAAAATTGAGAAATCATGGTGTCAGCAATCTGCACACTGCTGCGACTAGAATATATTTTTCCTAATGTCTGTTTGAAGTTTGGAAGAGTTTCAAGTGCAAGCGTGTTCAGTGCTTTTTGGAAGGCAGTCTGCATTTCTCATCTCAAGATCTCTGTCTGTCCTGGATACATCACATCTCTGTGCACAGAGACGAATCCATACCAGATTTGCATTTGACAAAATACGGCGTACCTATGGCATTTTAGAATTGGGTTAGAAGCTCTTTTCTTTAACTTCAGTATTTCAAGACATTTTCTTTAGGATGTAAACATAGCTACAGTTAGCTGCTGCTGTGACTTCCAGAGAAGTGGAGAACACTGCATGGTGATCCTACTCAGGAGACTATGAAACTGTAATTAAAAATCCTGGTCTAATCCCTCATCAGGGAGGGAGCCCATTGCCTTCCAGCCTGTTTACTGGGGGGGGGGAATTGGCCACACGTGCCCGCACAAGCTCTATTTTATGTATCCACACACAGAACATCTTAGGGATGAGGCATACAAATGTGTAGTAAAACATCACACTGATCAAAAGCTTTGCTGCTGAGGAAGTAAAAGGAAGGACGGCTTTTTTAAAAGGGCCCACCACCCCACAGGGAGGAGGGGGTCGAGTGTTTTCTGGAAGTCACTTTGAGGAGAAGAGCAGATTAATGTGAACGGCTCTGTGGTGACAAATGGATCCAGACCTAGCCAAGAGTTTACACAAAGAAAGCCCTCCACACATCTTTCTCCCTTCCCCTCTCTCTGTTTTTCCTGTCCGTACCTCCCCCCTCAGACTGACTTTTATTTGTTGTTTTTCCAACAACAAATCTCTCTTACTTGTCATTTTGTAGAGATGTTTCAGATTTTTATTTATGTGTTTATCTGTTCTTTTGAACCAAAGTGTTGCTGTCTAATGCTAACGCAGTCCTTTCCCTTGATGGTTATCCCCCATCTGACTGCTGGAAGATGAAACATGGAAGCATCTCCCATCTTACTGATGTGCAAAAAAAAAAGTTTTTTCTGTGGTAAACATGTTTCCAGCTGATTTAGTATCAGCACTATTAGTATTTGCCATACTAGGAAAGTAATAAAATTGGCATCAAGATAGAGCTACAGTACTGTATTGTATATGAGACAATGCCAATGAAGTCAAGGTCATGTGCTCTTTTATGTGTGTTTGCGCAGGTCAGGTTATGTTTTTTAATGGCCTTTCAATGACAGATTAAATACTTGTTCTATGTATCTATTTATCTACATATCTTTATGCTTTCAATCAATTCAACCCAAAGTGACTTGGCACGGACACCAAATGTGTGTGCGTATGACTCAGAACATGTGTACACTCTCAATTAGATGGGCTTCCACATCCGTCCTCCTGTCCCAGCATGCCGTGCATTCCCTTGGCCATCATCCAGCCCCCGTTTCCTCCTGGCAGACACTCTGTTTGAAGCACCAGTCATGTCGGATGAAGAGCTCAGTCAGGCCAATGAAAGCAGCTTTCCTCCTCTTTCCTCTGGATTTGAGATAATGAGAGTTGAGGCAGACCACACAAACAAATAAAAGCACTTTCACTACCCTGCAAACACCAGGGAGCCAACCACGAGTAGGTAGGAGTTATAAACTTTTTAGAAAAATGACATATGTTAGTTTCTTTGGGAACAGCTATTGTGAAAAATGTGTCAAAAGTGTCACTGTAGAACAAAACAGAATAAAGAACAGACTCTGCTTAACAGAGTCTTACTTTTTTGGAAACGCTCAACTTCAATAACTGCTTTTGCAAGCAGTTATTTTTTAAAATAGTTACAGCTACATGTAGCTTAAATGTGTGCAAGGCTGTCATTAATATCTTGCATTACAGAACTATAACAACAGGGTTCATGTATAGCTTGTGTAATCTAATGCAGTTTACTGAGAGCTCAACCCTCCAACTGCAGGTGACCAAAGTGGTCAAAACCATCACCTGCAGCACCCCAGTGATGGTGAACTTGATAATGGAGTCCTGGCCTACCACCAGGACCCCCCACTCCAGTATCCATGTTGACCCCAACCCCTTCTGAGACAGAGCTGAAAGGATACTGAACTCTGTGTGATTTTCATTGTGCCGTCCCCCTCCCCCTGCCTGCCTCCCTGTTTCGCTGTCGTCACATTTTAAAGACGCCCACATTTAGCCGCTTAGGCTTACCTAAACTGACAATTTCTGCTCCCAACATCTTCACAGATGCTCTTTAGATGGACTGAAAATGAATCACAAGCTTCTTAAAAACCTGAATTACTACCTTATCCTCCCCCATTAACCCCACGGCCACCACGTCCACTTAAGCTCACAATAATGTGAACGCTGCAGAGGCTGTGAAACCTCTTACAGTGTTGTAAAGTGGACAGTTTTGATGCCTGCTGCCTTTCCATCCATTTATAACAGTTTGGTAAAGGCCTATTTCTGACTGCCTGTGGTTGTTTTGAACACTTTACATGTACACACACACAAATCTACAGTCTATCTATATGTTCACATAAACACATTTTCACAACATTTTCCACCATGTTAGCAATTCTCTTTTAGCCCTGCTTACTTCACTTCAGCACATTTCTTAGGCTCCCCTGAAATGCAGGTCCCTCGTCTCCCCTCATTTCCCGTTGCGTGACGGTTTAACGCCTTGTGAACTTGAGCGCACATCAAAAGGAGCGTTTGAAACCTGTGTGATGGCTCCCTTTGCAGCCCTTGCAAATTGCCTAAAAAGCTGTGTTAGTACAAGGCAGCTGGGCATGTCGAGGCTGGGAAGCTGTAGTTTTCACTATGCTCCTCTGTCGGCTCTGAATAAAACAGAGTAAATAGAGCCAGAATAGAATAGAGTAAAAAACAATGATGAATAAAATGTGATGAAATTACCAGCTATCAGTGAAATCCTATAGGCTTGGCTTTCCTTCATCTTCAATAAAGAGTATCAAAAATAAAATAAAAATATGGTTAAATAAACTGCATTTATTAAATTAACCTAATCACTTTTTGCAGTGTATGACATTCATCCTTGGTCCGTGTAGCACTCTTGAGGCCAAGAGTTAGCATCAGGGCTGAACACCAGAAAAGCCTAGAGTCTAGCATCCTGACTCAAGAGGATGGAAGTCAGCTTATTTTATATATAAACATATATATATATATATATATATATATATATCAAGCAAACTTTATTTTTAACTGTGAAAAGCCAAGGCCGAGTGGAATCAGGAACAGACGTTAATTACTCCGTAATTACTCTCAACATGAAAATGAACCTTGGTGTTCCTTAAATAGGTTTTATTATGTAGCTCACAGTCAGGGTGTAATCAGCAAACAAGGCCAGTGAAGATTCCTATTTGTTTCAGCCAAGTTAATGAGGATGCTGTGTTGAACAACAAATATGTGGTTTGTGCTTTTGCTCTCGGTACCCACTTCTGCAGCGAGGGTTAATACTTTGTTGTGGTTTCTTGATGTTGCTACATGCTTTTGTTCGCTCCTGATTGAAATAAAAATGATGGCATTGATGGGAAAATAAAGAGAGCATATTACAATTAAGAGGGCTCGTATTGAAAATTAAACCTATCAGATGCGGGAATGAGTGTATCCCAAGAATTTCAGGCTGTCGGTCTAAGCTCATCAAGAAGGAATGAACCTCTCTGCAACACCTTGTCAGGCATAACGCAAATTGCATCAGGCCTGCACCCCTGAAGATGACGATTAATTTTCATCAACCTCATTAATTTTGAAGATGAATTTATAGCCTGAGACAAAATAGCCAATTATCGGCCACAGCAGAATTCACTGGGCAGCAAATTGGTTTTGTATGGGCGGCGAGCACAGAGAGCAAGGAGGGGATGGGTGCTGCTGTCTGTACTTCTGAGACAGTCTCAGAGACAGCAGAGGAAGTCGAGTTATTTAGCTATGGGATAAAGTCAACGTGAGAGATAAATACATGCAGGTCTGGTCGTCACAGTCCTCCAGCTCTGGAGGTACAGAGTGTGGTGCTGCCCTGCTCCCAGGAGACATAAATGATTCAGGCTCCAGTGGAGCTGTAGCACTTCAACATGGCTCTGTTACAGCAAAATCCTAGAGACTCAGCAGAGACTTAAAGTCACTGTGTATGTGCATCTTTGTAGGTTTAGATTTGGTTACTAGAGCTTGTCTTAGAACAGATTGTCATAGCATGAGCACTGACTCTTTCCACTTTATACTTTAAGGTAAAACTGGTGTATCAATTACTGGCTTTAGAATTAAATATTGATCAGTTAGTATCCGACTTCGGTGCAGTGGAGGTTTCTCCCTGACTATAGTCAGTGTGTGTAGTATTGTTGAATTTTTATTTTGGATTGATGATCAAGAAATCATCCCTTAATCACCTTCAGCACACCAGAAATGCTCTGAAGAAGGGCTCTGTGCTGAAAGTGTTGTGATGTGAGCCAAATAAAAAAGTGAACGTCATTATTTTGTCCTTCATGACATGAAAATTTCATATTTTTTTTGGAAAATGAAACACAAGTCAAGACAATGAATTCGATATAGTTGCAGAATTCTCTCCAGGATCGAAAAAAATGATCAAAACTTATCACCAAAAGCTGATAAGATTGAAGTAACTCGAATGGATATTGCATGTCATAATCTGGACACAAAGTTAACATTTATCCTCTTTAATTGTCAGCCTCTTTCACTGGGAAGCGTTAAAATGGTGTGCCTTTATTTAGAAAGCAGACATTTTTTCTGTGTGTTTGAAGCTTGAAGATGACTGCATCATGTCACGTGGATGCAAATTCTTTCATACCATGCCACACCGTCTGACAGGTTTTTCTGTACTCCTCTGCAGGTGACTAAGATGGTGAAGACGGTGACTACACGGACAGTGCGACAGGTGCCCCTTGGCCCCGATGGCTTGCCCCTGCCTGAAGGCTCGTCCCCACTGGGCAGCTACACTGACTCCATCGACCGGCGCTACATGAAGAATGGAGGCGACCGCTTCATCACACCCCAAGCGACCTCCACCCTGACACGCTCCTACAACAACTCTTACAATGATTCCTATGGTGAGACGCCTGAAAGCCAGTATGTTCGCCACTACGGTCTGCACGATGGATACGCCGATCTGACGGACAACTATGGCAGCCTGTCACGCGGTGTCAACTTCCGACCACCGCGCTACCCATACCTACCCAACAGCTATCGACCGGAGAACAGCTACACGCTGCCTATTCGCAAGGATGACTATGGCCATGTGGCTCAGCCCCAAGTGCCTATGGGTAGCAGCACTGTGGATCTGAACCGCTCACAGCCAGAGCGCTTCCAGCCTGAGCCATATGGCCTGGAAGATGATCGCCGCAGCCTGGGCCCTGAAGAGGAGGAGCCCTATGAGCTTGAGCCTGACTACTCCACTGCCAACCGACGCACCCTGCAGGGGGCCAACCGGGGTCGCACCCACCGGGAACCTCTTCGTGATGGGCCCAGAGTCAGGTGAGGATGAATGCAATGTGTTATTCTACCCCAGAGCAAAGATATTACACACATAAATCTGCATGATAGTTGTTTTTATACATCAGTACCCGAAGTTGATACTTAAAAACTTCACAGATTGTGTTCAGTCTGAAGGATTCAGCCTGCCGAAGCATGCAGGAGATAATAGTTTTGTGAAGGTGTGCAAGTTCATACAGTACATGTTTTTCTTTTTACGTTGGGACAGTGAGTTCTCATTCATATGCATGAGTGCAGATTTTGCCTTGACACGAGAGTAGAGTGGGCCTGTTAAGATGAGAGAGAATAAGGAATACTTGTCTAGTTCCTAACTATAAAAAAGACTGGATGTGCAGGTAAACAGCATCTTGCTCGAGAAAGAAAGCAAGGAAAAGCAAGTCTTTGATTGCTATTTCCCTGCAAATGGATAGTGAACATGTATTTGTGTCAGAGGTAAAGAGGCAGGGATGATTGGAGATGTGACGAGAGAGGGAAGGGATGGAGTGAACGTGTTAGAGGATGGGAGATTTTAGTCAGTTATCTCTCAAAGCCTTTTCGTTTTAGAGCAACCTTTGTAGTAATACATATAACCCCTCGCTCCACTGTGAAGAAAAAAACCTTGTCCAACAATAAGATCCCAAAATGGACTCGTGTCTCCTAATAGCGTCCAATCATTTCATTGCCACCCAAAGGGGAGCCCGGAAAAAAATGTCCACCCTGAAGTAAATTGGAGCAGGGTTTTAAAGTTCACTTAATGGGAAGTACGTTTCAAAGACTTCTTTTTGAGCAGTGATCTGTAGCAGATGGATATTTTCTAAGTTCTTTTCGTCCAATCTGAGGGCAAAATTTTTTGGCCCAAAACCAGATATAAAGTAATAGAGGAGGTTGAGATGAGGACAAGAGCAAGATAGGAAAAAGTGTGTGGGTTTTTTTTTTTTTGTCATGTTCAAAGGTGACGTTAAATCAAGGTATGTCAGCTCCTTGACAGCACATGAGCTTTGCTTTTAGACCTTTCCTAATTAAGCTTCTATACACATACTCATGCATATGCAATTAGCTGGATTTAAAAGTTCCTGCATTGATGTGCATGAGGCATGAAAGCGCAGATGCCAAATCAGACTCTGTTTTTACACACTTTTGACTTCTCTCTGGCACACAGTATCTCTCTCTCACACACACACACATACACACACACACGCTCAATATAAATTCACATCTTCAGAAAATGAGTCACTCCCCATCCACCCAGTGAGAGGCGCTTGCTGTGACAGGCAATTTGTAGCCTGTCTTACATATGTCACAACACAGCCCTAACAGCTACATACACCCCTTCAGACACACAAACACGCACACACTGACAGCCACACATGTGAATGCCCAAACATTAACACACACACACACATGTTTGAAGGCACTCATGACTGACTGCTGCCTGGTTAATTGCAGGATAAAACAGATCCCAAACATTGCTTTTTTTTTTCTTCACATCATCAAAACGTCAGTATACACATTTCTTTCTTCTCCCAGGAACGATAAGAATTAACCCTCCCAGAGCGCCCAGCCTCTCCTGTGCATTCACACTGCCATTATTATTCTTCCAAGAAGGGAACAGCGGCTCTAAAGCACTGTAATGAATCTGTGAACTAAAGCTGTTTAATTATAGTTTATCATTGCATTGCAAGCTCTCAATTACGCGCTGACAAAAATGAAGATGTTTAGCAGTAAAACTGCTTCCCGTGCCGAGCGTTGATCACTCATTTTGTCACAGCCAGCGAGTCCAGCGTGTGGATAGGAATGTTAATATATACATATTCTTCGATGTGTGTCTTAAATACTTTATCTTGCCTGCTGCAAACAGTATTGTTAGTTATAAAATCTTTTTGTAGGTGGTAGCAGGCTGTTTATTTTCATGTCATGCACACATGCCCAAATCCTCATGGGTTTATGTCTTCTCTCCCAGGTTCAGTTTTTATATTTTTATGCATGTCAAAGTGTATTATAGTTAATTACAACATGCAATTCATCAGTATAAAATCATCTTCATTCATCATGTTTCTTGTATGTCCTTTCATTTGTCACCTGTCTGTAATGATCATATGAAGGCCAGAGAAGTACTGGTTCAGGCTCCTGCTGAATAATATATCACCAACCTTGCTGTCACTAGTTTGATTATTATTATTGTTATTATATATGAGCATTTTTGGTAGCTAAACGGTGATGTGTGAATTTAGAAAAGCTTGGTAGAGATGGCAGAATATTTTTAATATTTGTTTTTTTAAAAATCATACGTTAAATGACAATTAAATACAAGTTTGGCTCTAAATTCTTCCACTTCTGTTTTAATTTGCCTGGACAAGTTGTACTTTCTTTCTGTTTAATGCTGTGTTTGTTTAGTTTAGATTCTTCTTTGGTTTTGAAGTACTTTACACTTTGCTTTGAAAAGTGTTATTTTTATTATTTATTTATTATTTACCTTTACAGTCTAAAGATTCCTTACACAAAGGCAGCAGGAATGCAGCAACTAAGGGAAGGAAGGGCATCTCTATTTATTCTTGCACAAGTTTTGCAGATAATGTACGTGTCTGTCTCTCTAGCCCCCCAGCTGTCTGGACATGAATGCATCTTACTTCCTTTTCCATCATTTTCCCTACCCATCTTTAATGTATGTGTGTGTGTGTGTCAGTATGTGTTTCCATGAGCACTATTCTGCGTATGTGTGTGTGTGTGTGTGTGTGTGTGTGTGTGTCCTCATGCCAGGGTGATTAATAGCTGCGTTTGAACTCTGCCTTACTACAGGGGCGTTTTTAAACCAATCTCTAATGGCTCACCTCTCCTTGAGCAACCCGCTTCAATGCACCTGCCCACCAGCATCCAGGGGTCACCACACACACGCAAGCACACACACTCGTGCATACTCATTTTAAACACACACACACACACACACACACACACATAAACACACACACTCATCCCTTAATTGAGAGGGGGGTTCTCTCATTTTAATCCAGTAATGTCTGTAGGGACCAGACCGTGGAAGTGATCTGTCACTAGGCATCCCAGCCCCCACCTCCTCCTTCTCTTCTATCCTGCCAGGAGGTTTTTTTTCACTGAGAGCCAAATACTCTGTTTAATATTATACTTTCCCTCTGTCATATTTCTCAAAAGCATCCTCTAAATTAAAGAGAGAGACTTCTCAGGGACAGTCCATGAAAAGCTCATAAACACTGCAGAGATGCAAACATCTTCTTCCGAGTCTCTTATCCGTTTCAGTTTATCTCCTTTTATGGGCCTGTGGAAGACAAGGGTCAGGCATGGCCACAATTGAACGATGATGAAAGAAAGAAGATAAAGGAAAGGAAGAATAGCGAGGATGTAAGTCCAGCTGAATAGCCGAGTGCTGAAGTTTGCATGCACACATCTCGTATCTACTGTATCTGTTTATCTTCTCTTCTATTCTTTGTCTCGTTGAATAAATGAGCGCAACCAGACATCCATAGATAAGCACACAGATACACACAAATAGCCCGGACATTTAGCAGCTCCATTAACATGAGGAGAGTGATCTGCTGTAATCATGCTTGGAGCATCACGTCTGGCAGCAGAGAGCCCTTTCACATCCTATGAATACACACCTCCCTGTACACACAATGGCGCCAATTTAAATGCAAATCCTGACATTCCCATCACTCAGCCTCGTGACGCCTGCTTTACCAAAAGCCCCGCTGCATCGTCCCAGATCTAAATGAGGCAGGATCTGTACAACTGTACATCTCATCTGTGTGTGAATATTTGCGACAAACATAATGTGACGGATAATGAGAGAGAAAGTCACAGAGAAAGAGAGAGATCCTCTGTGTGAGAGAGATTTGTGGTTATGTATTCAGGTCTGTGCGATGGTGATGATGCTGAGATTGTGTAGTGGCCTTTCTTTAGTAGGGTTACTTCTGCCTTCCATTGGCTTGTCATGTCCAATATCCTGCAGCAATTGAAAGCTGGATGATACTGAGTGTGGGAGTGTGTGTTTAGAGCAAGGAGTGTATGCAGGGATGCATTTAGTAACCACCAGCACGTACACACTTGCACACACAAATTTCCTTATTTTTCTATGCAGTTTTTCGTGCTGCTCTGTGTTTTTGCCAAGCCCCAGAGCAGCAGTCTTTCTTTAAGTGATGTGCTGTAATCAGGCTCTTGATTGGCCCCTCCTTTCATACTGTGGTTACAGGTTGCTTTGTGGCCCTCCATCAAGCTGGAGTAAGCCTACTTCTAAAAGAAAGAATAAACAGTTAGGATACACCAGATCTTCCCTAGCTAAGTTGAGCTGTGTTTCATTTGCAGCTTTTGAAGATCACCTGAGACAGGTGCAGCTGCTCATGAGTTGTGGGCATGACACCTAAACCTTGTCCCGTAAAGTTTGCCACGACCATTCAGCACTCTGGTTCTTTGAACTTGGTTCAAGTTACTTGCAGTATTTGGACACAGGGACGTGCTTCACTGTGGTGCAGTCTCACTTCATCTCTATTAATCCTCTTTCCATCCATCTAAATAGGGGATTTAGTATCTTGTTACATTGCTTGGGCAGGAGTTTTTCTTCTAGTTCATGTCGTATTGATTTCCCAAGTAGTAAAATGCACAAATTCATGCCATAAAAGCCAATATGTTATTGCGAGGCTTCTGTAAAAGAAAAGTCAACAGAGGAATACCAGAGCCGAGGCGAGGATGGCATGCTGAGACCCCCCCACCTTCCCCAGCAAAAAGTTCTTTTTACAGAGAAGAACAACAATAAATTAAAAAAATTTAAACACCTAATTAACATAAAACTCATTAAAATTAGAGCTTGTTCTGGAATTCGGTGCCAACCACCAGCGTTGGCCACCACTTTGTTACCTCACCAACCACCATACATCAAAGATGGTGAGAGGAGACCAGCTGGATTATGTAACGAAGATAAACAAGTCTTAAGATGCGGGTTTGGGTGGGGCGATGATAAAGGCTGTGCATAAATACAGAACCCTAATTACACCCCCCTCCTCTTCCATGTCATAACTTTCCCTACCACACATTCTCCCATTATTTAAGGCAACTCAGTGGGAGAAGAACTTTAATTTTCGAACACATTATGTTCACATGCATATTTTCTCCCGACTCCATCCTCGGAGTCGGCCACAAAAATGAAAAATTATTCCTGTCATTAAAGCGCCGTAAGTAAAATAAGTTGCCTGCAGTCCAGCAACAAATAATCTGTCATTGCAATTCATTGCCTATATTTTTGCCCATTTCTGCCTTTTGGAATCAAGAGAACCGTTTGTAGATCATAGACTTGATCGGCTTGGGAAACAGAGATTGGTTGAAGGGAACCCCCTATGGACCCTCAAAAAGCAACTCCTCTCTTCCTCCCCCAGAGGACAATACTTATTTTCGTCACAGAAAGTGAGTAGAACCCAGCCCTAAAAATAGTAATGCTAATAAGGCTAATGCTAGCAGGGAACTCAGGGAGAGATGGTCATTAATAAAAGATTTTTAGCAACTGCATGGTAGTCTTCTGCGCTGTGAGAGAAGGGACCCCCGGCGGCATCGTAAGTCTCACGGTCCTCCCTGAGGGGACAGCACAGCTCTTTTCTTTATCCCCAGGGGAAATCCATTCTCTACTTTAAATACTGGCTTGCTGGAAAAAAAAAGACTTTACTTTAAAGCTTTGTCTTTGGTGCTGTCTTTGTCTCTCTGTGAACTGACTGGTTTTCTCTCTGCAATCATTTTCTGTCCCTCAATCACTCTCACTAAGATTTTATGTGTCTTGAAGTCTGACATGTTTGTGGCCACCACTTGGCAGGGAGGAATGATAAGGACAACCTCGCTTACTGTATCACTCTGTGTAGGGAATTACCACCTCCTGACGGTTGTTGTTAATAACAGATCCGAACCACAGATCACTGTCTCCCCATTTCTCTCTGACCTGCATTCCTTCTATTCTCCCCTCCATTTCCTATATCTTTTTACCTCTCACTTACTCTGTCCTTTGCTTTCCCTTCCCCTTATTAGTCAGTGGCCCCCAACTCAGTTTGTTTCTCTTTCCCCTAGCTGTCTTATTCCTCTCTAAGTCAAATCTATCTGTGTCACCCTCCAATTACCTCGTCTATCTCTCTTGTCCTCACCGTCCTCTCTCTGTGTGTCTTCCAGAGCGTATCCAGACGACCCCATTGAGGCAGAGCTGATTGATGAGCGTCACCCTTACATCCATGGCATATATTCAGCACCACTGGCCCAGCCGGAGAGGGGCAGCATGGCCAGTCTGGACCGCATGGGTGGCCGTCGCTCCCCCTCCATTGACAGCATCCGCAAGGACCCACGCTGGCGTGACCCAGACCTTCCTGAAGTCATCGCCATGTTGGGCCACCCAATTGACCCGGTCAAGTCCAATGCTGCCGCCTACCTGCAGCACCTGTGTTATGAAAACGACAAAATCAAGAAGGATGTGCGTCAGCTTAAGGGGATTCCTGTTCTGGTGGGGCTTCTGGACCACCCCAAATCTGAAGTCCACCGCAAGGCTTGTGGTGCCTTGCGCAACATCTCCTACGGCAAGGACAATGACAACAAGGTGGCCATCAAGAACTGTGACGGCATCCCGGCCCTCATCCGGCTGCTGAGGAAGACCAATGACATGGAGGTTCGAGAGCTCATCACCGGTAAGAATGAATATTATCATGTTAAACACAACAGCAGAAACACAACATTAGAGCTGAAATGATTTGTCGATTAATTGATCGATGACTAAGATGATTGAATGTAGAAGTCCAGCTTTTTCAAATGTCAATATCTGTACTTTTTGTCCTATGATTGTAAACTGAATATCTTTTGGTTGATCGGAAAACAAGCAATTAGAATATGTCAGCTTGGGCTTCAGGAAACTGTTATTCTTTTAACCATTTTCTGACATTTTCTAAAAGATTATTCGAGACAATAACGGGATACGACTGGAGCAGAAAGAGCTACTGAAATTTCACCAGAAACACTAACATAATCATTCTTCTATATTTAATTAATACTACTAATTACAATAAGTAGTCACCGGGCAACAAAACTATATTGATTCATGTGTGATCCATTTTGTGACTGGTTTAAGCAAAAAAAATTATGACATTTACTTATTTAGATTAAAGTAAGACATTATGTATAATTGCCTTACAATATAATGTTTCTTATATTTGCCCAAAAACACATTCATAGCTGCAGCCAAGCCCGTTGGCTGTCTTCTACACTAACTGTGGCGGTTTCTGTCTGGCTAATTACTCTCAACTCTCTTTTATGTACATTATGAAAGTGCTGCTTTGAAGCCTTTTAAACTGATACTACCTAAGTATATATATTTTTGAAAGTTTTCACAATATTGCTCATGTTAAAGTTAAAGATAAAGTACTATTTTCAGATCTTACACCCCTTATATAATTTGGTTAATTTGTGCTCAAGGCATCCCATATGGATAGCATTAAATTATTAAATCTCCCTATATGGTACGGTGAGGGGAGATAAAGCATTCAAAGCTATAATTTAAATTGTCTTGCAGATGGCTCTTACCCCTTGTTAAAAGAGTAACAAACATTAATGAGCTCATTAGGCTGTCATAGAGACGTATACTTTCAGTAAAAGGTAACAAGGGTCACAGTTAGAGTCACAATGTAGAACAAACACTGTGATATTTGATCACTTCAACCTTATTACACAGTTCTGTGAGCAAAATCGACAGTGGACAGATTGTACATAAAAAAAACATGCAAACATTGATTTTAGAAAAGTTGTAATGAAATAGGTTTTCATTCTTTTAAGAGCAGCTACAGAAGTAACTATTGATTCAGACGCCATGATAGGGTTTCTTCTCCTTGGTAAATGTCAACAGGGGAATATACTTTACTCTGTGTTTGTGTGTGTGTGTTTGTGTGGGTGGGTGTGTGTGTGTGTGGGGGGGTGTGGGTGTGTGTTTTTCCAAGTGCTCAGCTAATCCCCAGCACGAATGGTTTGACCTGACACACTTTGACTAGTATGTACCCTTTGCCATCTGAGAAGCTGCTTTTGTTTTCGTGTGAAAAATGAGAACCACTTTTAAGTGAGATACTTCACCTTTGTTAAGTGTAAAATACAGAATATGCACCAACCCAAGATGTAAAACGGTTTACTTTTGAGGTAATTTACAGTTTAGGGAAGGACAGTTTTTAAATTTAAGTTTAGGAAGCTGTTAATCGTCTCTAGCTGGATGTCATGTGGAGCTGTGGCTCTAAATGGTGAATATCAATACAAACAATTACTACTAATAACTGCAATTCAAAGGTATTGGCAGAGATACTCATCCTTAAAAACACATGCTTGTTGAACTGTAGTGTGCACGCATGCATACGTGTGTGTGTATGTGTGTTTTCCTTTGCTGTGACAGATGTCACGGAGAGCGATGACTCTGCCGCAACAGGAATTATTGCCTTTACAGCACTGTGTTGCTAAACCATCGTAGCTAAAAATAATCCTGCACCTCACGACAAGGAGGACAGAATGGAGGGAAGGTTTTTTTTCTCCTCTTTTTCTCACTCATTATCTTCCCTCTGTCACTCAATCTACTTCTCTCTCTCTCTCTCTCTCTCTCTCTCTCTCTCTCTCTCTCTCTCTCTCTCTCTCTCTCTCTCTCTCTCTGGCTGTCTCTTAGGTTTCCATTGCCAGCGCTCTGGCCCCAGTGAAAACAGGCCAGTCACAATGCAAGCTCAGCTTACGGCCTCAGCCCATGTGGCTAAAAGTAGCCGTGTTTTTCTACAATTAAATATAATTGGGGGTTTTAAATATAGGCCCATTTTCTTAGTCCACGTGTTTTAAGGGTTTGCTGTTGGAGTGTGTGCTGTCCCCATAAAACCATAAAGAGCTCTGTTTTCTGCAGGAGGAAACGGGTGACGTGGTTATATTTTCCAATACACAACACAGACCAGTTGTTCATATTTTTAGAGCTTTGTTCTGTTCAGAGTAATTCACTTTTCCCTCCCGGTAGCCTCCGAGCTATTTGTGCCCTCCAGCAAGTCCCGCTCTGGAAATGTAGATTATTAAGTGGATTTGTCTCCTGTCTTTCCTGCAGGAACAGTCCGAGTTTTGTGGACTGGCAGTGAGGCAGGTGCTTTCTGCACTCGTTTGTCAGTTTGCAGGCCTTTAAGCTAGAGGAGTGATGGTGTCTAGACACATTTGTAGATCTGTGTCAAGGTTGTCTGGGATTTATTTATGTAATTTACATGGATTTTGTACTATTTAGTGGATGTGTTGTTCCAAAGCTACTACAGTTTTAATCTGTGATTCAAAAGCTCTCGTTATAATCAATAAAATCAATAAAAAATTTAGATTTTAACTGAAACTCTGCTGCTTTGGTCAAGTTAGTCTGGTAGCCTCGCCCTAGCAGCTCTACAGACAGCTTGGCTCATCATAACAGGAAAAGCAGTGTATTATTTACACCTCTGCTTGTTCTGCTTTGACATGTTTGGTCATGACATGTTTGACCTGCTGAGAAAAAGGGATACATCTACAAAGCTGCTGTTGTAAATGTGTGGATGACCTTCAGGTCAAAAGAGAAAGCGATGCTGAACGATGCAAATCAAATTGAATTAATATTCCCACCATAGTTGTATTCCTACTACTGTCTTAATCAAACATATTAATGCAATGCTGGATTAGAAATTATTCAAATCACAGCCTTCCCATTGAAAACTAGTGTAGCACAATAGTCACAATGGTAGTCAATAGAATTCCTAATAAATATGTAAACAGACATCATATCATCATGTTCGAGGCAGCTCAACAGAACAAGATAACAATTTTGACCCATTAGATGTCTCAACAGATGCAACATTTATGTTATGCTCTTCTTGGTGTGCTACTATATGGGACGCATGTACGTACATGTATGTACATGTACGTACATGTATGTACTATCGTCCTTTACTTTGTCCTTCCTACATCATTTCATTAACTTCTATGTTGGGATCAACCTCAGTCTCCACACACACACACACACACACACACACACACACACACAAGGGACATGACATTGACTTACATTAATTTCCTGGAGCTTTATCCTAACCTTAACCAGAACCAACACATACCTTACCCTAACCTTACCTTCACCCTAAAATAAGTCTTCACCCTAAAATCAATTATTTATCTTCAGAGGATTTGCTTTTTATCCCCATAACCCGATTGTGTAAACACACACACACACACACACATATACATATGCTGGCAGGCAATAGAGTGAGTCCACTTACTGAGACCTCTTTCTCCTCCCATGCATGCCCTCTCCTCCTCTTCCTTTACCACCACTGGTGTGATGGACGGCATAAGGGGCGAGCTGGAGAAGGACAGGAGGGAGAGAACAGTAATGGGCAGAACTAAGTTAATAGCCGTGCTCGAAGAGCAACATGCCTGCCAGTGGTGCCTGGAAAATTTAATTAGCCCCAGCCTCAGCCTCAGCTCCAGTCCCATTCCCAGTCCCTGTCTCTTCAGCCCTCACATCTAGCTACTGGAGAGAGGATGATGTAAAGGAAAGAAAAAAAGAGTAAATATAGAGTCATGAGGTTATATTCAATAGAAAGTCAGCTCACAACTCATGCTTTGCTCCTCTTTTTGTCTGACAAATGCACAGACACCGTTTTGATCTAAGCATTGTTGTGATGTGTCTGGCTCTAACATAAATCTGACAAATCAAATCTGTCTTTCTATCATTTGTGTCAGTAAATGATAGAAGAGACAGGTAATAATGTAGGTTTTCAATTTGCTGTATTAGATTTAAGACAGAGGAAACAAATACACCCAAACATGGTGAAAGATAATTAGATACATAGATATCAGATCACAGTCAGATCAGCAATAAGCCTTCACTATGAATTCTCTCCTATTTGTGGAGATTTAAGCATAGCACAGTGTATGTATGCACACTTTCCCCAACATCTTGATATTTTTTATAGCTTGATTAGTTTAATTAAACCCGACTTTTCAGCATAAACATAAGATTATTGTTTTATTTATAGATAGATAGATAGATAGATAGATAGATATACTTTATTAATCCCAAAAACTGGGAAATTGTCTCCTTTATGAGAAATGTATTATTCGGGGGAACACAGGTGAAATAGCAGCACACTATCCACTTGATGAGCCCATTGTAACTGAGAATCAAAGTCAATACAAGTACATGTATGTCGTTACCTGCTCAACTCTCTCCCATTTGATTAGAACTGGGCTACGATCAACAACAGCCTTGCTGTTTTTTTGACATTAGGTTGTGCCCCTTACTCTACTGGACAACTTCTTCTATCTCTGACTTATACATAACAATGCCTGAATATTTTGTCAGTAAAGTGAGTATGGCTGTATTATCAGAAACTTTGATATATTTGTTTGTGTACTGGTTTCTACAATCATTAGTATAATGTAAAAAGAAGGGAAACGCTTATGCAGCCTTGAGGAGCTCCAGTACTTATAACAGATAGAGTTGAACTGACTTCCACCTGCTGTTCTTCCTATGAGAAATACATGGTACCATCTGATTATATAGGGGTTCACCTCCGTCTGTTTCAGCTTGTTTAAAAGGGTCTGAGGGGGTATAGTATTAAATGCTGAACTAAAGCCTATGAACATTAGTCTAGCATAAGCTGTAGGATTTTCAAGGTGCTTTAGAATCGTGAGTTGTAGTGTTTAGAGCATCAACAGCGCCTCTAACATCATTATAAAAAGATGGTAGGGGTCTAAGAGATGTTGTATCTCACTCTGTAGGCTCCCTACCATATTGTGATTCACTATTGATGTCAGTGCTTCTGGTCTAAACTCATTATTTTCCTGTGGGCAAGTTTTTTTTTGGAACAGGAAAAATGACAGCTTTTTTCCGTATGGTAGGAATGGTACATGTATCAACCGAGAGCTGGAATAGAGATCTGCAGGCTACAGTGTTTTAGGAACAAGAACTGAAATACTGTCTGGCTCACTGGGTTTCTTAATGTGCATGTTAAACAATATTAATAATCCAGAAAGGACATTTAAGGACATCTAACATTTTTAGATCTTGACAGCAGTTTGACTTATTTTGAGTTATGGTAGGTCGTTGTAAAGACTTGGAATTTTATATCACGGCCGTGCTGGGAATCCTGGATTAATTAGATAGCACATTTAGGAGAAAAGTGAGGATGTGACAGATATCCTAATTTAGTGTTTGAACCTGTGAACCCTTTTCCACTTATCATTAGCATCCTGGATATTAACGTTCAGCATGAGGACACATTATGGTCTGATCATCTAAGCTTATCTAGAGGTGGATAAAGGATTTGGATCATATTTGGGATATTATGCTGACATGGTACATAGAGTAACCTGGTTATTCAGCTCCTGGTATAATTGATTCTAATATTATCCAGGTTATGATCCTCCTCCACATCCCAGACAGTCTCTGTCATTTCTGGACCAACTGGGGTTTAGGTATTACATATATCAGACGCTCACTTCCTAACCTATTTTGACTATTCTTGTTCAGTTATTCTTACCTGATACACTTTCCACATCTTTGTTAGAAACAGAAGAACAAACTGGTGTATCTCTATATGACTCTGCCTCTACCAATAAAAACTACTATAATTACTGACAGGTTGATATAAGCAAACAAATCCAAAATTCGGATAATGTCTATTAACATCAGGTGTAATAAGAAGCCTTTAACATCACAATTGCACAGCATCAGCTTCAGCCCCGTGAGACAGCAGGACATCCCTAACACACCCACCTCTGACAAACTGACAGGGAACAGCAAATGGACCAAACCTGATATAGCTTTACTGGCCTGAAACAGTGGCAGGATGTGGGATGGAGATCGTCATTTCCACAGCACTCTGTCATCTTAAATAACATTCTGCCTGTAGGCTATATGCCTGTCGTACTTGATGGATCACAGCCACGGCAAAGACATACCTTTTTCTGCCCTCATCAGTGTAGAGATGACTGAATTCACCGACCGGAGCAGTGTTACAGCTGGAGTGCTGTAGGTGATGTTGAACATCATCATATCGGTGGACATTTCCCCTAAAATCTGATTTGTTGTACTTCATCCTGAGAAAAACATCAGTCACACAGATATTTCTTGTTATTTTGTAGTATGAAGGTTTAAATGAGCACTTAATGCTTTTTTGCTTATGTGCTGGGTAAGATAAGTCAAAGACAGATGCAGGTATATTTTACATTAAGTAGGGCTGTTGAACATGTTCAACATGGGCTGTTGAACCTGTTTTATGATGATGTAGAAACAATAACACTCAACATGCACAGTGCAAATTAGATGCATCATTAATCTCACAATGAGGCTTACATGAAAGCTGTTAACATCAGACTTGAATGTTAAACTTTATACCTAACAAATAAATAAAAAGTATTTACTTTGTGGATTATGTACTGATTGTTTTTACTGCCTAGATTTATGTTTTAGCTTTGCAACATAATATTCAGCCATCTTTTGTCAACCGTATTTCTGAAAGCTCAGTAGCATCCAGTGTATGTCAAAAACAACTCAATCCCCTCCCATCTTTATTCACTGCTTGTCGTCCTTAAGCTCGTGTTGCTAACTGGCAGCTCGTGTTGACTGCATGTTGAATGTTGCCTGTCACAACTAAAACTGATGCTAATGACACAACAGTGGAGGTAATCAAGCTGTCAGCCTGGCGGGCAGACATGAATGTTGGCTAGCTGTCATCATACCAGCATTGCCCACAAGAGCACATTTGTTGTTTTATTCATGACTGGATGCTGATACTCCTTCTTCTCAAATGCTCTCATTTATTTGATTGGGGGAAAAAATGAGTTGAGAACATATGCATCAGGGACGTAGCTGATGTTTTACTGAAAACTCATAAAAAGACATAAGAGAATTTAATAGTATTATTATTAGAGTATTATTAGTATTACGTAGCAATATTCCACAATGTGAATTTACACAGAAACAGTATAAAGTATGTTAGAATGCAATAAATAGACAGAATAAAGAATTAGACTGTCTGTACAGATATGCATATGTGTTTCTATTTACTGTACAAACTTCCATTCAGTTGGGAGAGGTGTTTGGAGTAACACTGATTCACAGGATGTATTTTTACTTATTATATTTAACTAAAAGCTCTTGAATGTCGATCGTAACAGTCACTTGAATGCAGCATAAGCTACGGTACAAATGTAACAAAGTGTAAACAATTATCCCTATAAACTATCCACTTACAACACACTTACAGAAACAAACGGAGATTAAGGTCAACATGCATCGACCTGCCAGGATAGATTTGAGATTCTGTGTGTGTTTTCTTTAAAGTTTGACCATTGGCTGAAAGTGTAAAAGTGCTTCTAAAAGATCAATTTTGAATTAGCAGAGGTATGACATTTACAGTAAATGGATAAAGCACAACATTAGGCCAGCTTTGATTTAATTTCAGTTTCTGAGTGTGAACATTTTGCCCTGAAATTAGCCTTTTGGCATGTGTCAGGATGTGTTTTGTTCCCACCAAATACTGTAAATCAATAAGAGGTAGGCTGTTATGTTATTGATGGTCAAACAAGACCTGAATCTGTAGGGATCTATAATTAAAGTCTCATAATCGTGATCTATTACTGTAAGCACACAGAATTATATAAGGTTGGCTTGAGGTTTGAGTGTAAGTTTAGTAACTTGTATCACACTTTGTGTATGTAGGCCACACTGTGCCAGCAGTTGAGTTAATAGCAACTCAGTCAGGCACTGGTTGCCTGAAAGGAAGACAGTCCAGTCACCAGCTGTAACCACAGAGAAAATGGAGGTACAGTGTCTCCGCCCGGAAAGATAATGCCGTCACTATAGAGACGTGTTGGAGAGGCAATAAAGATACAAAGGTCATGAGCTGCGTTCAAACTTAAAATACAACAAGAGAACAATACGCAAATTAGCCTTAATGAGCTTTTTTCTTTTTTCAATTTCTTGGTGAAGGAAAGTTTTCTCCAGGCACAACCACAACAGAAGGACTGAACTTATTTTTAACCTCAGCCAGTCCGCTGAGACGGTGTTTCTGTAGAGAGAGCATGATTTAACAAAGGAAATATTGACCGCCTGGAAACTGTACAGAAACAAAAAACCGGGGCGAAGATGTATGACAGTTTCACTGCTCTGCTAATGGTCTGTTATTATGGGGCAATCACGGACTGTGTGTGTCTGTGGGCACACACAAGTACATGAGTGCATGTACTGTATGTAGCTTCCAGCTGTTGTTCCTTTTGAAGTAACAAATCACTTGTAAGCCAGATAAGAATGTCAACTAAATGCCTGAATGTAAAAGGAAAAAAGAATGAAGGCGATAAGTGGTGCGAGACAAAGTCAGACAGAGACCTGAGGGATGACTTAATAAAAACAGATACTTCAAGCCTGTCAAATGTGGACCTCAAAAAGCCCCCCTCCCCTCCTCAAAACAGAGGCTGCCTCACTCCAGAGCTGTTAGAGTGAAAACCCATCTGATGCTGTTACCGTATTTTTCTGAGGTCTCGCTGCCTGACTGTGCTGCCAGGATTACCTCCCCGCTGCTTTGTGGGTCTGCCTGCCTCTCAGGATGGACTTACCCAGCTCAATTTAGTTTACCTCTTTACAGAGGTATAGAACAGGCTGCCTGTTATAGAGATATATGCAGGTAAACAGAAACGCATATGAAAGGTGATGGATACACACAGTTCAACTTCGTAATCGTATATTATGGCAATAGTGATACTGTATATTTTTTAAAGAAATGACATAAAGTCACTTATTTTACCAGGAAAACTTCATTGAAAAATCTCTTTGAAAGAGTTTCCCGGATAATGTGGACAGACCTCTCATCAGTCGATAAAAGAGAAAATAAATATTCAATCCTAATACTAGAACTGGACTGAGAAATCACTGATATTGGCAGACAGATGATTGTGCACAGATGTACAGTTGATATAGAGCAGGGCAGAGATGATGCACTCGTGGACAAACGTGGCAGAGACCAGTCTCCTTCAAGCCTCAAAAGAAAAACATTTCTGAATTCAGAAGAAAAAGTCAAATTATTAACTTAATGTGAAATCACTGAAGATTCTTACAGTAATATTCTGAGTATATTATAGAAATATCACAATATGGCTGCTATAAACTCAGTATTGATCACAACATACATCAGCTAAACTCCCACAGGAGAATTATAAAACTATAACAGTGACTGCAATATGTCTAGTTGATATGGCTAACATCATGACCAATCAATTTTTTTCCAAAAGTGGTTTACTGTCAATGTAAATGTGGTTTTGATTGTAATCTCTGTACAGGGTTTTGGCTGCTATACAGCTGTCGTTATATTGCATCAATTGCACTCACCCTCTGTATTTTCTTCCCTCTCCCTGAATCTCTCATTCCTCTCCCCTGACCTGTTGTTACTCATTTTCTCTCAACCTTCACTCATATTCTTCTTTCATGTCTCTTTCTCCTGTGTCTTTCCCTTCTTTGTCTCCTTCCTTTCCTTATCACCTATTTCTTCCCTGTCTCCTTCCTGTCCACCTCTTGCCCATTTTTTCCTCCTCCCTCCTTTCCTAACCTACAGGAACTCTGTGGAATCTGTCGTCCTATGAACCCCTGAAGATGGTAATCATCAACCATGGCCTTCAGACCATGACCAACGAGGTCATTATCCCACACTCAGGGTGGGAGCATGAGCCAAATGAGGACTCCAAGCCCCGTGATGCCGAGTGGACCACCGTCTTCAAGAACACCTCAGGCTGCCTGAGGTAGGGTTAGCCAAATAACAGTTCACCCATATTTACTTATTCATTAAATGTGCTTTTTGTCCTGGATTTTTGTTAGATATAATACAGAGATGAGAAAAAGCTTTAATCACACTGGCTTCGATTAACTAAATGCTGTTTTAGTTTCAATCATTTAAGCCAATATTAAGTTCCAAACATTGGTTATGGAAAAATAATTAGCTGAAAGTGTTAACTGGCTCTTTTTATCATAGAAGATGCATTCTGCAAATCAGTCACGTTTAAAATCAGGAAACACACAAATATATATATTGAAAAATTGTGAGACAGATGGCAGATTTATTCAGGTTTATTTAGGTTTACAACACATGGGTTTTATAAAGCAGTTGCCTAACCTGACCAGGGTCTTGAATGACAAGAACAAATCACAAAGATAACATTGCAGAGGAGGCAGGTGTAACACTATGAGACTTGCTGCTGACCCCAGGTCATGGTCACATTTTAGGTTCTTTGAGAATTTATGGAATTTATTTATGTGTTCTTCATGTCCTGGCCTCTATTTCTGCATGTATGTGAAGTATGTTGCACGGCTGTCTGTAATAGGATTACAGGCTGACTCTGGTCTGTGACTGTAAGATAACAAACTAATAATGATATACCTGAAGGTTCTGCATTCATTTCAGATACATCATTTTGATCACATGCACATATTAATACATCTTTAGTTAATCCATCTAAAGTTGCCTTATTATGTATAAGACATTCATCTATTGTAACAGATGTGTTGGCAAACCATATTCATTTCACTTGTCATCATGATTAACAGTGTTAGATCACATATGTAGGTGAATAATTAAATATAGTGGTTGTTTTGGTTGTTTTTTTCTGCAATTTATGACTTTGTGTAGGTGCTCTTTTTGCTGCTGCTGTATCAGTAAGCAGAGGTTAATTAAACTACTAAACTAATAAATTTGCAGCCTGTGAGGAGTGTCTTATAAACTATACCATTGTGTTAATACCTGGATGACTTGGTCACCACACCACTGTGAGCCCAATGAGCAGCCATAGCTGCAAGTTACAATTAGATAATCACGCAGATTAAGTTAGCTTGTTAAGGCTGATTGAAGCTTAATTCAGCCCACAGTGCAAATAGTTTCCTCATGACAGCAAGTCAGTATGTTTGTTTAGTATAACCTGCACAGTCTTTGCTCTTTTCCCCCAGAAAAAAACAACACAAAAACATACGTATAAATTTTTTTTAGTATGTCCTCAACCCCTATTTTTGAGCTATAATCCTTCTGTTTATTATTTGAGAAATTCCATCACTGAACCCGCTCAGGTGTGGACCGGACAGATACGCTTTGACTCTTTATAGTCGCTGCAACAGAAACCTTGAGTGGTTCTCGGGTCAATCACCCCAAATAGAGTTATCTTCTCCATTACCGCATAGACATTACTTAATCATAAAATAGTGTGACTCACTCAGCCTTAATGTTGAGCCTGGTCCACATATACTGTATGTCAGTGGTCTGACTGGTTGCTATCTTAACGTTTAAATATCCCTTCAAAATAAGACTCAGATACGCCACATTAATATTTCACATAGAGCTGTTTTTCTTTTAGCTTCTGCATGTTTGTGTGCCTGCTAAAACTCGGGGACTACTGCTATATATACTGTGGAAGAAGAGACAGCAGTTATTAAGGCCTTGATGTTGTCTAAAACAAAGCTGCAGAATGATACTTTTAGCTGGTAGAAAACTGCTTCTTTCCAGGGAGTGCTTGAAATGAAAGCCAGTGACCATCACATGTCCATGTACTATCAGGTCTATCAGTTTATCCGTCAAAACATTGCATCCCTGGCAGTAGTTCACAAAGAAGTTGTTAATACTCAAACACAATAAGGCAAGTTTTAAGCTGTATTTTGGATGAATTTGAATGATTTTTCTGTCATCCGAGAGTCAGCCTGGAAAAACACACAACTGACCTTCCATGTTTGTTAAGAAGTTTGTTGTTTTCTGAGCAGAAACAGATTACAGTGATGTAATCGTACTGCTGTTCAGAGTGATCACTTTTTATGATTTTCTGAAAATGAAAATGTAGCCATAGTTTAAATATGGTAGAACGACTATTATACTCTCAACTGTTCCTTATTTTGTATTTCAAAACAGCCAAATACATAGCGCTGATGTCCTCAATGGCATATCTTTCCCTTTCTGTCACCACACGATTGGATTGGATTAAATTATACTATAATGCTACCTACATTTCAGCCAAGGCTGAAACTAATTAATGTATATACTTCATTAGCTTCATGTATATACTGTAGCTTCTAAATAAGCACTCAGAGAGGATGTTTGTGATAGGTATACAGTCAATACATCCAACAATTTGTGCCACTGTGGAGCTTTTAGAATCATGCACTCTGCACATTTTGTGGGAAATTTTACAGTTGAGTTGCAATCACGCAACCAAAAACCAAAAACAGCAGCTAAAACATTCAGCTTAATGGCAATTTAAGTGTTACTCAGAAATCAACAGCAAAATCATATTCAAATGTGTTTTTTGCCTTCGTCTTTTCAGTTCTGTCATCAACTGGGCATGACGACCCGAGTGCAACGAATGAATTGCTGTTATTAACATCCAAGTAGTTTTCCCTCTCCAAGTATCCCTTTATTCTACTTTCCCCGCCGAATCTGTCAGTGTGGCTTCCACTCAGAGTGACAGACAGTCTTTCTGTTTATGTATGTTTTTCATCACATCTCATCACCACAATATCTCCCTGTTGCCCTGACTCGATCGGCTTGAGATGCGGGAGAATATGTCTCCATGGTAACTATAATCATGCCCACAGTTGCCTAGACATAGGGTTTGTGCACTGGAGAGAAGTGCTGATGCTAGGGAGAATCTGTTTACTCACACCAGCAGAGACACAGCTTACACCTCAATAAGGCTGGGGATAGTTTTATTATAATGGCCTCCTCTGTCGATAGGTGCCATCTTATTTACAGTGTTTACGCTGTAGGGATGTGAAGGCGAAAGCAATGTGTGTAGTGTTTGCATGTGTTTATGGTGATGTCGGTAGGAGTATACACCAGGATTGGGTATCTAGAGCTGGTTCTGGATTTTAATGAGAATAGATAGCTTTTTGATTTGACACATTAATTTCTACAACATGTGTAGTGTTTATGATGTGTCAGATCAGTGGTAGACTTTAGTATTGCAGCTAATTTAACAAAAGAAAGGACATGATTCAGCTAAATTAAATTATTGTGATGCCTTTAATATATATATTTTTTTCTTTTCTTCTGCAAATTGTGTGAGAAGAATCTGAACAGAGAATCAGATCAATGTGCTGAATCAGAAATGGAATCAGAATCGATAAAAGTGAAATCATACCCAACCCTATAGGCTACACATATGGTCCTGCAGCGTTGATGTTGACCTTGCAGGTTGTTATCAGAGGTCAGCTGTGTCTCCATCCATCTCCATCGGTCCATCTCCAGTCTAGTCGTCCCAGCTGCTCCATTGTCCTCTGATGGCCACATGATTGAGTGACCTTCACACCCACACTTCATTTGATAAAGCAGACACACCACAGACACGTCCAGATCACAGTGACAGGCTGTCACACCCACTTATTCTTTTAGCCTTTAACAACAGAATGGTCCTCACAGCCGTCACTGGTTCCCGACTAAATAAGTCCAGAAATGGGTCAAATGTTTTAGATTTGTGTAATGGTACCTAGAAAAGTACATGTTTAAACTGATGCCCTGAATATTTTCAAAATTGGAGCCTTTTCATAATGGCATCATTACATGACACTATTTCTTTCAGCATGTTTTAAACACATTGATATCCTGCAAACCTCATCTAAACTTTTATTAGATTTATTCATGATTCGTGGTAATAAACAACAATAGGCGCAGAGTGGGTGCTGAAATGAATGAAATGGGTGCTTTAAGATTTCTATTTTTTCACAGTATTACATTTATAATAATCTCTCACAACTCAACAATCCGTTTATACTTTTAGACAACCCTGCAGAAATAAGAATTAAACATTAAAGTATTAAAAGTATGATTTGTTCTTCTTTTTTAAATGATTGAGAACAGGCCAATAGAGTTATTGTCATATATTGACGGAGGAAGTGCAGTACTACAACAACAGATGGTTAACATCACATATATTCTTAACCCCTGTTAAGAGCTAAATATTATACCACCAGATAACCTATTCAGAGGCACCTTCCTGCACAGTCTCCACTGACAGATGCATCGTCCATAAACCCTCCACAGAGACAACTGCTCCCTGAAAGACTCCTGGAAATGAAACAGCTGACAATAAAACTCTTGTGTCTGTCTGCCTACATACACACTCCTGTCCAATAAATCCAAGGCGGGCGCTCGTCCGGATCTGTTTACAGGGGAGGTGGTGACCGTTTTCTGACAGCTGAAGATGGATAAGTTCGGTTTATGAGCAGGTCCAGATGGCTGGTGCTGTCTGCCTGGTGTCTGTCAAAGATGAGTTTTAATTAGTACAAACCGCATTATGGTTCTCCACTCCATAGACAACAGATAGAATACAACAGCAGAATTGTTTATGCAGACACCAGCCATGAAGATGACATGGTGTCAGGCAGGTGATGTGGTTGTGTGTGTATGGTGTTGAGGTCTTGGTTGAGTTTCGGGAGTTGTAGTTCATTTAGCCACTAGTTGTCTTCTTGCTAAAAATGTGTTATTTCATTACTTTGAGAGATGTTTTAATCGCTCTACAACCATTTATCTATCCAAATAATAATAAGTCCGCATAGAACGATTGCTGTGATACATTTCATACACTGTGATTTGACTTTGCAGGGTTGTCTGCTGTTATTAGACCAAAATATACACATGTGCAGCAGTGTTGGATGTGATGTGTGTTTCAGTCCACACAGCGCTATCCAGCACTGCTTACCTCTGCAAGGCTGCCACTCTTCCACATGTCTAACTGGGGGTCAGCTAATGGGATTATGTGAGTTTGAAGCTCTCATAAATGAAGTCCCTGGTGAGGAATGGGGTGCCTCAGCTATCCCTTTAACCCTCTTTAAAGCCTGGCCCTTCACAGTCAGTCAGACAGCCGCACTAAGACTGCACCAGCTTCTGAGCTCAGCCTCAGTTCAATAAAATGTATATTCATAATTTTTTTTAAGATTATTTCTTAAGCAGTCTGGCTTTATTACATTGTACTTGAAGATGAAGTCCATAGGTCACATGCAAAGCCACGAAATCACATGGTGAGGTTAGACTGGTATTGGGTATTATCAAGCTTTTAAACAGTCACACTTCTCATCCAGTCTGTAAAATTGTTATATTATACTAACCCTGTGCTTGTGATATATTTTTTTAATGTAATGTTATTTCCCTGTTCCTGTGAGAAACATATTGCACACAGCTTTATTTCGTATTTACAAATGTGCATTAATATATTCATATCCATATTACTAGGAGTGATGGTAGTACCACAGTTTGTAGTGTCAATTGAATTCCTGTGTGTGATATTGTACCAACTGTTTTAGTGGTTGGTCTCTCCTGGTAAGAATAAAATTATGTGTCTGATTTTGATCCTCTAGAAATGTGAGCTCAGATGGGGCAGAGGCTCGGCGCAGACTTCGAGAATGTGAGGGATTGGTGGATGCCCTGCTGCACGCTCTTCAATCAGCTGTAGGGAAGAAAGATATGGACAATAAGGTACTCACAACACATATTAGTTAAGACTAATTACATGTACATACGTAAACATGTTGTCAGTCTTTTGTAAAATAGTTGGTGAGATCCATGCCAATGCAGACGACACCCTCTCTGCCTTTTTATCCTCCCAGTCTGTGGAGAACTGTGTCTGCATTATGAGGAACCTGTCCTACCACGTCCACAAAGAGGTGCCGGGGGCTGAAAAGTTCCAGGATCCATCAGCACCACAGGCCCCAGGCTCAGCAGGGCCACAGAGGAAGAAGAAGGATGATGCTGGCTGCTTCGGAGGCAAGAAGGCCAAAGGTATGGAGGGGGAAAGCAAGAGACAGATTTTAAAAGATTATCAATTTGTTGAATTTCAGTTCACAAGGAGATTTCTGCCTTTTCCTAGGCAATTTAAGAAATCTAAGAAATTAGAAATGTTCCTCTTCAGTGTGGAACATTTTGCTAAAATGAATAGTAGATGCTGCATCTAGTGTTTTTATAGTCTTAGTTAGTGCTTTCAATCTGAAGGATGTGAAAATAATTGACAGACAACAGAGCAATTATTTAAACATATATTCAAATATTCTTTTATTTGTTGGTCTCTTTTTCTTTGGTGCATTATCTCCTCGGTGCTCGGCTCATACAAATCCCCATTGTCTATGATGGCATGTTAGAAAATATGAAGTAATCCTTCACATCTGCTGTGCATATAGACTAATATAGACAAATATACAAGACAAAAAAATTTATTCTTCTTACAAACAGTACGAATCACAGACCGAGACACTAACCAACTCAGAACAACAAGAAATTGAAGCCATCCCTTCTCTAAAATGTCATTATGTGTAGAGAAACATTATCAAACACAGAATAACTGACAAAAATAACACATACTGAATCTTACATTTGTACAAAAAAAAAACACTTTGTAATTGCACATTGAATTTAAACAAATCTCAAACTACAATTCAGAGTGTTGAATGTCTATCACGGCACCACCTGCTGCGTCTAGAGGTCTTTGTCGTTATTGATTCTCCTTAACAGATGCCATGTACATATGTGTTGTTAGCAACGCCTTAATCAGCGTTCTCCCAGGCTGTTAGCTCAACACTGTTATTTCCTGCTGTACAACAATAATAGCTGCCATTAATCAGTCAGCCAATGAGGTGTGACTACCAGTCAGTGACCCCTGACTTCTAACGACTCATTGGAGAATCCTTTTCGGTTCAGGGATCGGGACAACACAAAGCTTACATGTATACAGATTTATGAAGAAGCCAATTAACCGCATAAAGACTTTCATGTGCACATTGACTAATGAGATGTGTTTAGTTGCTGCAGACCCTGAAAGTGTTCCCTGAGAAAGAAAAGGCTCAGGTACAGAAACATTAAACACAGCTATAAAGAAGTGTGGAGGCAGGTTGTTAAGTGACACTGTCAGCAATAATCAGTCTAAAATATACCATTATTATAATTAACACATTATCAGCTCACGCTTTGTTTTACCTCATAAACAGTCTCTTGGCTGTTATTTTCATCTCTTTGAGCACATTTCTATTTGCAGGGATTTAATGAAGCAAATGCTGCCAGCTTGTACTGTTGTATATGTTTCACTGTGACTCTAATCTATCTGTGTAAATAACTTTCAACAATTGAGGGCTGATCACTTTCTTTCTCTGTCTTTTTTACTTGCTGGCTTTACTCTTATGATATCTTATTTTATGTTTCACACTGTTACTATCCATTTTCCCTCTAAAAGGCCACCCCACTGATGCCAATTCTTTGAACACACTTCCCAGACAGCACCTATGGACTGCTAATGGCATCCCATCTGCCCTTTTTTTTTAATCTCAGAACTACTCCCTCCTCACTATTTGCTTCTTCTCTCCTCGCTTTTCTCTGTATTGCTCTCACTCTCTCACCTACCCTTTTCAGTAAAAGATGATTTTGTGGAAAACTGTCTGTCACATGTTTTGCACAGCCTCTTAACATACACACGTCTTTTTCACCTTGCCTCTTCTCTCTTCTCTATGCTTTTGTGTTTTTTGGCATTGCTGCTGCTTCCTTGGCTAACTATAGAGGAATGGTTTAATCAAGGTGAGTGTCCCCCCTTCAACCCTCTTCACTTCAGCTGTCCTTCCCCTCCTGTCTACCCCCCTTCTCTCCTCCTCGTCCTCCTCTTCTTCTCTCCTCATCATTCCTTCTGGCTGTAGAATATAGAGAAGTAGAAGGAGTTTTGGGCGTCCTCCAAAACCTTAGAAAGTTCCAAGGGTTTCAAAAATTGGAGTGTTTCACCCATTTCACATGCATTAGCATAGCTTAGCATAAAGACTGGAAGCAGGAGGAAACGGCTAGCCCGGCTCTGTCCAAAGGTAACAAGACATTCCTGCCACTGGTCACCATTAAATAGTTTTAGCATGTAACTTATTTTGTAATTTATTTTCCATTTAGTCATTTCAGTTAATGTAGTTTAAACAAAAGAGAAACATCATGTTACTTTGTGAGCTTTTAGAGATGCTGGTGGGTGTATTTCTGAGCTTTGAAGATCCAGACTTGCTGTTTCCAATCTTTATGCCAAGGTAAGCCTTCTGGGCCTGGCTCCATTAATAATGCACAGACAGTGTGTGGTATCAATCTTCTCATCTACTTCTACTACTTCTTTTTTTTGCCAAGACTGGAGCAGCCAAAAAGGCGATTGTTATTACTTGCAGTCTTAAAGCACTGTTTGACCATGTAATAGTAAAACCATCGGTTGAGCTCAGTGTGCAAACATATGAGCACTCAAAATATACTAAATAAATATTGTGTTGATTCATATTAGAATTGTTCATAATTGAGGTATTTAGTGTAATGTTGATCAATTATATATGAAATTGCAAATAAATATGGAATCATATTGATCATTTTAGAGAAAGACAGAACTGAGTAGTTGAAATCCTATATTCAATATCCCTCTATCCCTTGATTTTAGGCGACTTAAACGTATGAGCTTGTTTCCTGAAGGGTTGTTCAGCCCAGAGGAAGCGTTTCATAAATTATTACTACCCCAACATTTTTAGTTCTATCTAGTTGAGGAATCAGCCTCTCTGCCGTTGTATCTCTGTGTTGTCCCATGGGCATGACCATAAGCATGTGAAATGACCATTAGCCGGCTCGGCCATAATCACCCCACCCACTCCATTTCCCTTTTGACACCGCATTATTCCACGTTTGCTTGTACTAATGTTACAGTAAAATGTGTACATATGATTGTGGGGAAAAAAGATCTGTAAAACAGGGGTGCAATTGTGAGTAAATACATAAGTGTGTGTGTTTCTGTGTGTGTGTTGGTGTAGGTCATCGCTGACCTCTGTGAACTCTTTTGTGTTTGATAGGGTCGAACAGTGTAAAGTCTGTGTGTTTGAATATATCACGCTTGTAGCCGTCTGTATTGTGTTTATATGCAAAGGTTCATGCTTTATTGTGGGTTGGTGTGTAGACCTGGAGTAGACCAATATGTCAGTTTGCCAAATTTATAGATCGTGTTGTCATTTTATGAAAAATCAATTTAATTAGCTGTCAGGTTCTTTTAAATGCTGTCTAGCTTGACAAGACTGCAAAGATGAAAACGGTTAACCATTTAAAGACACTGAATATGAACTATTTCCAACTCCAATAAAAAACTAGTGTGTTGGTATTAGACCTCCAAACCCATATTGGTCTAACGCTGGTGTCTAGTACATTGTCCATTATGATCCATTTGTCTCAGGATATTATACTGACATTGTCCTCTTTCTTCTCTCCTCTGCCCAGGCAGAAAAAACGGTGAGAATGACAAAAACTACGACACATTGGATCTGCCTAAGCGCACAGAGCCGTCAAAAGGTAGGCGCTCGTCTGTCACGTAAAACATCCCTCTGTTAACACTCCTAAGAGACAATATTACAGGCCAGAAATGACTCAATTAGATCCTGCAGAAGAAGCCAGAGGGGAAATCAGTCAGATCTTCAACAATGCTTGTTAAGGCATCCATGTGTTTAGAGGTGTTTTTAGGTTGATGAGGTTGGTTGGCGAATGCATAGTAAAACATTGTTTTACAAGAGACAGCCTGGTAAGTTAGCTTTGTTTGGTGACTTGTGCCTCCACTGTGACAGCAGCTTGTGAGAACATCAACTATTGTGTCCTGTTGCAACAATGCAACAGGACACAAAAGGCAGCCTGTTGTACATGGAAACTGTTTATACAGTAGATAAACTAATCAGATTGGGATGCCAGTGATTTAAATCCCTGACAAATCATCACAAGTTGATTAAAAAATCCTATGCATCCAATATTGACATAAAGAAAGCCTGGTTGTTGATTTAGACTTAGAGTCACCTCAGTAACATTAGTAGACTATAACTTTGGTATAAACACCACTGAAGTTTGAACTATTTTTCTATGTCTTTCTGGCCTGCTGCTGTACAAGCATCTGAGTTGTAGCCTTGGATTTATTGTGTAATGTCATGATTTAGCAGAAACGGTATGTCTACAACACAGGAAGAGTTTTTTTCGCTATTATTTTCTTCCATATTCAGGGAATGATTACTCACCTCTTCTCCCTTTCCTGCTCATCCACTGCATTTATAAATATTGCATTGTACCATGTGATCAGAGATGATATGGCAAAGGTAACTTGGCAAACTCACCACGTAGAAGTTTGAGTTGTGTAACTTTGCCCTCAGACTCTGCAGCTGGTTCTGGCAATGTGATTAACTGTGTGTGTGTGTGTGTGTGTGTGTGTGTGTGTGTGTGTGTGTGTGCACTTATATTGTCTTTGCTTTTGGATTTTGGCAGTGATGCAGTATTAATAGTCATAAAAGCAAATTAGTATGCTACGCACACATCAGTGCATCCAGACGGTAATAGAACGTGTATTTGCTTGTGTGTGGGTCTGTATAATACTGTACTCTGTGGATAGGTGTATGTGTGAGTTTGTCTGTCTAGTGGAATTTGCATGCACTTGTTAAATATTCTCTATGTGGTATTTATTTACACATCAGCACCTTCATCAATGTCTAGTGGCAGGCACTCAAAGTCAATACCACTTCCTGTCTGACTGTTAATTAGCTACATTAACATGGCAAAGTGGGCTCTCATTAAACTAGATCACAATTAATTGCTGTGCTTTTCCAAGTTAAGCTGATTCTGCCTTTTTTTTTATCACTCCTTGTAAAGGAACGCAGATGAGCTCCAAAGACGATAATTAATATTTTCCGCTCGCTGGGTTTTCATGGGTAAAAGCCAAGCTGGCATGCTGAGACTGTGTACTGTATAACAGTTACAATTGTGGTGCGATTACGTTACACAATGTGGAAACAACACCCTTCGGAGTTTTGAATCCAGTGAAAGCAATTATCGTTATAGGCCTAAATGTCACCCACAGTTGAAATGTGTATGTGGGTTCACGTTGGAAAGAGCACTCTGCCTTTCCTGCGTACAGACAGACAAATCTTATTTGACATTTATTAGCTCGTCACACAGGCAAGTAACAACAACAGTGAGATGCATGGATAATAAGCTTAGTCACCAGAGAAAAGCCCTCATCCACCTTTAAAGTACATTTATCACATTTTCTCTCCGGGAAACATCAGAGTGTGCTGATGTCTGTGAGAGCATAAACGTCACCTGGGTGCTTTGTTTGTTTATTTATTTTTTATATGTGTTCAGGCACTTACCCTACTGTCTGCCAGCATCACATCCCCATGTCATCTGTGGAGAGTTTGCAGAGAGAGAAGCTTTCATTTGCTGGTGATGGCTAAGGGAGATATGGGAGATTACATGTGTGTCCCGGTGCTGATCTGATGTCAGACAGACAGAGGTCAATGCTGTGTGTGTGTGTGTGTGTGTGGGCAGAGGAACAACCTGTTAACACTACACTGACATATCTGACATATCAGCATACAATATGAAGTTGTTTTTGAGACAAACCTATTTACACATCCAGCTGACAAACAGAGCATTCATTTGTCTCTACAAGTGACACTTTTCTCATTACACATAGCAATTTGAGCCACTGTTATTCTAAAAATAATCATTAGTATAGCTTTAAATGTGACCTTTCATGATATGAAAAATGAAGCATTTCCTCTTTTACATTTTGAGAAATACAATTATTTGCTTTCTGGCTGAGAATTACATGAGCAGATTGATACTACTTCCATGTCTTCCATTTAATAGGCACTTTCCATACTCTATAACCAATAAACAGTTAGCTTAGCTTTGCATTTAGTGTGGAAACAGGGAGAAACAGCTTGCCTGGCCCTGGCCAATGGTAATATAAAATCAATTTAAACCTTTTAACCTTTTTTTACAATGTGTTATGTGCTGAACTTATTTCCTGTGGACACAGTGACTGTGGAGTCTTATAGTTATGTATATTTTGAAATTGAAAGTCCAATATAAGACTGATGTATAAAATCCTGACTGTACCTGAATCCACTATAAGCTTTAAATCGAACACACATGTAGACAGAGCCAAAAGATGGACACATCTTGTTCATCATAAGCCAAACATCACGTGTCTAATCTTCTGCACCAACACATTACAAGTTATTATACAAACAAACAAGTCAGTGCTATTTTTTAATTCACTCAGTAATCTTCTTTTGGTAGTCATATACTTATGATTCTTCCTTCTTGTTGAATGTGACCACTTTGTCTATTCTAACTGATTAAATGAGTTATCTTATTATTATTTTATTAACTATAGTTGCACCCAGAAGAGGACTTTTTGCAGGCAAATAGATCATTAGAGGAGTCCAGAGTTATTGGCAGTGCATTATTCATGCCGCCCAGAATAGAGCCAAAGAGAGAGAGGGGTGGTTGTAACAAAAGTAATTAAGCAGTGTGAAAAGACACATTTCATTAAAGAGCCGGTGAGTGTAGCAGCCCCTGAGACGATGAAACATTTTCCCAGCAGTAATTGAAATCACAGTGTAAACCTATAGATTGGCAAAAGGCTGATTCTGGTAAAACTAAGTTATTATCTGTATTTTGTAATTTTCAACACCACGCTAGCAGCTTTAAGGCTATAGCCTCCTTAGCACAGCAGTGCTTTGAGCTAAATGCTAACATCAGCATGTTAACACAGTGTCTCACAGTTATTCTTGACTCACAGTGTCAAGAATAACATGCTGGTGTGTTTAACGGGTATAATTTTTCACTATGTTCAATATCTTAGTTTAGGGTATTTTGCTTTCTAACAAAAGCTAATGCAGGTATTTAGTGATAAATCAACCAGTTCAATAGTTGTCAAGACGTTTCACTCAGAACCACAATGTCAACATCGTGTTAGTACGAGAGGAAAGGTCAGGGGGTCATTAAAGTCTAGAGGCTTTGTCGTCTGGGAACCATAAATGTCTGTATTGTACGTCAGTCCATCCAATAGTTTGGACCAAAATCGTGGACCAAGCTACTAGCGTACATATGTTAATAAAAAGTACACTGTACTCTTGAAAAATCCACATCAGCCACACCCTAATTGCCTTTTTTGTAATCTCTTGCCAGCAAACTATGTGAGGAAATAAGTGTAAAGTTTCTGGTTGAACGTTGTTTCCTCTGGCAGAGTTTATTCCCACCACGATGAATCTTTTTGTCAAACTGCTTGCAGTTTCCAGTGAGGCGCCCTAATCACAACTGCATTAGGTGCTACTAGTTAGTCATATCTGACAATGAGGGCGATCTGACTAAGCAGTTTAAGCTTGCCCTCTTGGTTTCTCTTTAGCTTTCTACCTCACTTACTAATTCTCATTTCTCTTGCTCTCTGCCACTTCAGTGCTCTGTCCATCCCTGAGAGATTTGTTGTGCTTCACTCTCTGCGCAAACACACATTAAGGAATTGTGGAGAGGTCTTAGCACTGACAAACAGAGCTACCGTGAGCCGTTATGTATTGCGTTGTATAACCCTCTTTGATATTCTCCCACTGGAGTTCTCTATTTGTAGTATAATGAACACTGACTGTTTTGTTATCGGAGTTATCTCTGTCTCTGATGCATCTCTTCATTGTGTGTCTCAACTGTCATTACCTCCCAGAGCAGAAATACCTCATTTAATGGGTCTGTGGCATGATCTTCTAATCCTCCCTGCAATATCTCCATGTCTGCCGGAAGCTGCTGCAAGAAAAGCAGTCATGCCCAAAGGCGCGATGAACATCTTGCCGCAGTGAGCAGATATGCTCAAGCAGATCCAAGATAAAGGATCTTTGTGTCATTAACTGCTCCCACGTCTGCTTCAGAGGAACACAATTCCATCGAGAGGGAAAGCCTCGGCCTGTTCTGTGTTTACTTTACACTCTTAAGTTTAAAGCAGAATAATTTCCTCTCCATCCTTAAATTCAAAGCAGGGTATTCATGTAGGCACTTTCCATTTCCTCTCACTGTGGAATTTAACACATGGATAGTGAACGCTGACTCCTGTCCTTGCCGACTTCCTGCTAGCTGCGGTCAGCGTGTTGACCACTTTGATAATTCACTTACCCTTTTGTTTAAAATAAACACACTACTTGAGTTATGTTCCTCCTCCACCTCTTCTTCTTCTTCACTTCCTGCTGTCACATTTCACAGCAAGGTGAGGCCCCAAAACACTATAGCTACCACACACACATACTGTAATGATACAGACAGACTTTAAATCCAAAAACACAACCACAAGTCAAGTACCAGTAACGGATCTTTACTTGAGTTTCAGGCAACAAGACAGACAACAAGTATACAATCCGATAAGGCAAACTTATCCGATTAAGGCGAAGGGAATCAAAAACCAGAAAATTATAACAAAGTCAAAAACAGACAGGCAGAAATACAATCAAGAAAGCAGGAAAGCTATGTAGAAAACAAGAGACAATCTGGCAGGGACTGAGCAGGTAATCAGGGGCTGGAGGGAGTGATTGCATCTGAAGTGACAGGATATATAACAAAATGAATAATTGCAGACATACATCGTGACATATACAGATAGAATGTCACATATGCAAACAAAAAGCGTTCATACAAACATGTAACACTTGCACAGACACGCAAGCCTACACATATTCACACATACTTTCCCGCTCCTGCTCTCAGTTTCTCTGCTATGTTGACACATAGCATCCACTCGACACAGGGTTGTATCCAGACTGCCTGGCACCTTATATCGCTCTGATCGTCTCTGCTGCCTCAGTCAATACATTTCCCGCTGCGTTACACCTTTCTTATGGCAAATATAGAGTGTGTTGCATCTTTACAGTTTTTAGTACTGGACACCATCACGTCCAGAGGGAAGACCAAGAAGAGGGAGGTCAATGAATCACAAGGTTTGATGAGATTGATTGGTTTTATAATTGTGTTTCATTTCTCCCATAACCTTCAGCTGGAGAGGCAAAACTAAATTGGATCTTTGGAGACCGCAAGCTTAAATAAATAAAAATAAATATAAAAATAAATAAAAACAAAAGCACAAGTACAAATCGTGCTCCTCTGGCATTTTGTTGAAGGACTTTATTACCCCATTTACACTTCATGCATCTTGGTTGGTTTGATTGTTAATCAGATATTAAAAGAAAAAAAGTGTAGAGTAAATGCAGCCAAGAGGGGTTTGAGATTAATTTAACCAATTATGAGACATATTCTTGCCAGATGTTGAAATGGTGTAAATGCATGCCTGACAGGCTCATTACTCCTCCCAAGTGTCACTGCATTAGTTAGCAGTCTTGCTACTGTAAGAACATCCAGAGTAACACTGAAATTAGTCATCTTGAAACTCTCCCAATAATTAATTAATCTTACCTTTGTGTGGCTTCTCATGGTATGTTCTTGAGCACAGCTATAACAGGCTTGTGTCTAATAAGGAAAAACACCCACAGCAGCCTTAGTTCACAGCAAGAGAACAAAAGCAGCTGCTGTGGGTGTTTTCCCCCTGCTGGCTACTAGAGGCAGTGATTAGCCCAACTTCGTTTCCTGTAGAAGAATGGTTTGACTACTGGACTTGGTCTAAAGTTGTATTTTTCTTTCATTTTGATGAACAAAAGCAAAATTCCAGATATGTGCATATATGTGTCTGTTTTTATGTGTTGTATGCCGGTATGTTACTAAATGCACCACTCCCCACCCTCCCCTCACGAACTATTTCACATAGGCAGTGATAATAAGGTTAGGTAGAGTGAAAAAACAAATGAGTAGAGTGAGAGGTTTATTTAAGTGGGACCACCTTGTGTTTTGTTTGAAATACAGTTTTGCATAATAATGCTATTCCTAGGAGGTCTCATAAGAAGCGGCTGCTCTACACATCATTAGTGGATTGAAGTCCTTGCTTTCTGTGTGTGTATGTTGATGCATGGCAGGATTTATCCACCTGTGTTTGGCAAAGGATAGTGGGGTGCCTCTAATTTCCAGCACTTCATCTGTGGCGGTGCATAAACTTAACACCACTTCCACCAACAGCAGTGATCAGCTGTTTCTCAGGTTCATTAAACTTCCCTTACCAAGGGACAAGAACCCAGTGCCCATGATCAGTGTTTTTCCTCCTATAAAGCTATGTGGGATTATAAAAAAGTGCCACAAATCCACAGTAGCCAGAAACATCAGGCCTTTCAGATCGTTAACCGTGTCAGTCGCCTTCCCTGTCTCCCCAAACTTGAGCAGTTGGAGCAAAGTGGTAATTGAGACAGGAATGAGAAGAGAAGTAGGAGAAAGAGCAGTGAGATTCACTTGCCAATTGGAGCCTTTGTTTGGCCCCATTCGAAGCACAAGAGCTGCTTCCTGTTGCTGCAAGAGACGCTTTAATCTAATTAAAAGCAGATTAATGGCGCATTGACTGCCATCGCTGTAGCTACAACACAGGGAAAAGAAAGGAAAAGAAAGCCCCCCTTCAGAATTTGCCACTGACCTGTAAACAGTAAATGAAATGTTGCTCATAAATGGTTTAGACTGTTGTAAACAGGAACGCCTAAATACACACGAAGGACTGCTGTCCTTGTATACAGTCGAAGGAGCAGAGATGGATTCAGCACTGGCAGGCGTCCAATAGAACTCCACTGAGCTACTCTAAATCAGTCAGAGTCATATTGTATCAGCTGAGAATCATGCTTTACATTTTAGGAATTTAACTGATGCCTTTATCCCGAGCAACATTAAATTTGTGCACTCCTCACCAACAAGTAAGTGGAATATTTCTGTAACTCTGTAACTGTGCCCTTGAACATGAGGGTGTTATTATGTGGTTATTAGAGGTGGTGTTGGTTGTCAGGGTGTTGCACAGGGAGAGGGAAGAGATGTGTGTATGTATGTATGAAGGAAAAAAAAGCGTGGACTTTCATCCTCCAAGGCGAGGGTTAATCCAGAGTATCCATCACACTTCAAGCAGGTCATTTTACAAAGGAGGGATGGCTGAAGGGAGCATTAAATGAGGGATGGGTGCTGATGCTGACCCAGACACAGGAAATCCCTCCTTCGTCAAAAACCATTACAACAACCATCATACAGTCCAGACTCGAGCCGGAGAAGTTAAGGTTACGTTAAGGCATACATTTGTTTCGTCGCTGTTGGATTACAGTTGCAGTCAGATTTGTAGACCAAGCGACCCAGATTCTGGAAAGGCACTCAGAGGCAAATACTGTGCATACTTCAATGTTTTATTGAAAAACATGTGCTGGAAAACAATTTTATGCTAAAAAAAAAAAAGGAAGCAAAATGTGCCAGAAATGAGATGAGATGAATTCCAAGTGGTTGCAAAATGACCCAAACAAGAAATGAATGACCTCTGCTCCATGCAACATATGCAGCTTACAACATTAACAGAAGCAAATTTACCACTCAAAAGTCGTAGTTTTTTAAGTAATGTGTCCTTGAATTCAGACAGAGGTAGACCAACCTCTCATTGCTAACAAGCTCTTTAAATCCAGAGTATTGCTCTTGCTACGTCCCCAAACGGTCAATTTCTGACTTGACCATAAGTATTGTTGTATGTTATTCATGTGTGTGTGTGTGTGTGTGGGTGTGTGGGTGGGTGTGGGTGTGTGTGGGTGTAAGCCTTTTTTTTCCCTCATCATCCGGGCTGCAGTTCCAGGCCCCTATCAACCCACATGCTTCCCTTAGTCCACATCTTTCCCTGTTCCAGCCACTGCCATATCTTTATTAACCCCCCACCACCACCCCACCCTGCCTGCCCCATACACACACACACACACACACACACACAAGCCTATATTGAGCAGAGCAGCAGTCCACAGGATTATCTTGGCTTATTCCTGAAGGCTGGACACCCATCGTCAACCCTCCCCCCCACCTGAACTGCAGAGTACATCGTTTAGCTTGTGCTGCACTGCATCAGTTTTTCTTATGGTAGATGGTAGATTACTTTTTTCTCATTTTTCTTCTCCTTCTTATTACTATCTTGTTGTTGCCCTAACAGACATGATCCATGCATCTCAGTGGTCTATTTACCAGATAGCTGTCCCACCATAAAAATCCACTCAGTCACGATTCCCTCTTCCTCTCTATCAGTCACCCACTCCTTTAATCCTTCTCCCTTTTCCTTTCCTTTCCTTCCCTACATTCTCTTCTCTATATTGTTCCTTCCTTCCCTGCTCCCTGGTCACCTTTTTCCTCCTCTCTTCCTCTCTATTTTCTTCCATCTTTACCCTCTCTTCTCTTTTTCTCCCAGTCCTCGTACTCCTCCCCCTATCCCCATCTCTTTTCTTTTCATGTTTCTCACTCGCTCCCCCTCCTCCCTTCCTCCTCCACCCCTCTCGTCTTCCCCACATTTCCCTGTGAAATCCCTGTCAGATATAGGGATGTGTAGTATGTTGAGAATCAGCTGTAAGTTAGAATTTGTGGTGAAAACACAACACCGCTCTGACAACTTAAGCTTGTTTTTCAGCGTTTCAGGATCAGGTGAGCTGCCAAACAGGAAATGGGGAACATTGTACACCGCCCCCCATAACTTTTCTCCATGGTCTCTCACTCTTTATCTTTCCCTTTCTTTCTCTTTCTCTTTGGCAAGCTCTCACTGTTGCTGGAGTTTCTAATTTCATTTGTGTCTGGGTGAGGACGTGACTTGACTGGGTAAAGAGAGCAAGCACTCAAGGTGATGCTGAAACACACTCCACTCTTACAAGCGCACACACACACACACAGTCATACACACGTTCAAAAACAGAAACATGCTACTCTGCTCTGAAGCACTTGAGCATCTGAAGGAGCTCTTGTTGTTAAACACAAACCTGCACAGAGTGCAAGCAGGGCTTGGCTGCTAATTACAGCCTGCAGGCTAACACTTTTGCCAGTTGCTGTGGTTTTTGAGATTGTAGGTAAGGATGAGAAAGGTCTCCTTTTAAATCTATTTTAGTTGCCAATCACACTTGCCAGTTAGAAAAGCAGTTTGTTCCTCTTCCTTGTTTTGCTGTTGCTGGCACAACCGTCGTGATATGAACGTGAAATGAACAGATTTGGTAGTGGCAGTGGAGAGTTGTTTCCATAGCAACCCTAGTACTACCATTGTGTACTCTTTCATCTCTACATATTATCTACATCAATAGGTAGTGCAGTTGTGTCATGTGTGCTGCATTTTGTGTTTGTGGGGGGAGATATAGACGGTTATGAGAAGGAAGAGAGGAAGATGATGGGAGAAAGTAAAAAGAAGGAAAAGGAAAGAGGTGAGAGAAAGAAAAAAATAAATATTTCCCCTTTGTATAACAGAGTTCAGACATGTATCTGCACTGTGTGTTGCTGTAGGATGAACATTAGCCTGGCATTTTCACCATCAGCTTATATGTCAGTATAAGACAGGGACATCCATATCATTCAAGATGGACTTTAGCAATTGGAAAGATTCCCTTTTAACGATGTGTGAGGTTTCACATCATCGGACAACTCAAAATGGTGACTACCAGTCTTGCACCCATTTATATGTGGCAGATGTGACAGGTTAATCTGTAGCTGTCACTGTAAGCAGAGACTACAGTCTGCAGTGTAGCTGCATACGCTTGACCAATAAACCATAGCATTACAGAGTTAAATCAAACCCTCTTTTTCTTGTTCTTCTCGTTGGGGTTTTATTTTTGCTTTTTTCTTTCTCCCTTTTTTTCATTTTCACTTAATCAGCAGTGTTAGCTTACCAGAGCCATGCCGAACGTGGTCAAAGGCGGGTCAGATAGAATGTTTTTATTGTTGTTTAATGACCTTGAACAGCCACATTTGGCTATAATGAGCCATCCATGTTTGTTTGCATGTTCTTTTGATTTTTGAGCTTTTAGAAAATTGTGATGTGATTTAGCAAATACCATGCGGATGTTGATATAATGTGAACAGGGCATAATAGCGATGCAGTGATTAGGGATAAGAGGTTGAGCTAATTCTGAAAAACATGCCAGCAAGTAACACTTATCTTGGTTATGTTGACTTTTATAGGCTATAGTGATATAGCTCCACAATTCTGGTTGGTTGGTCAGTAAGCAATATTAACTCCAAAAGCCATTTATTGAATGGATGCAAATTGTTATGCAAGGTTTTTTTTCATACTTAACACAATTTGAAAAGTGACATACCTTGTCAATAGGATTTTTTTTTTATCCAAGAGGAAATAATGACTTCACCTGACAGAGGTTCTAATATAATTTAACACCTCCACCTCAGGCCCTGCAACACTATTACATTAGGAAGAGACACATTGGAAACAAACAACCGGTGCATTACCGCTGTTGATCGACTGAGAGGCCGGATAGCTGCAAGGCACATTCTTAAGTGAGCCATAGAAAATCTAATAAGACTATGGTCAAGCGTGAAAGACCCACTCTGTGTTTTTGTCTAAAGTTCAGAGAGATTGAGCATGATCTGAGGGACTAAGTTAAAGGAGTGTTTGGACGTCTCAGACAATTTGGTGTCAGTTTGTCAGCATGTTTTTGTTACCAGTGTTGACGTGTGCTTTCTGGTTCCTAAAGCTGCCAGCAGGGCTTTGCTGGCCTAACAGCACAGGGAAGTGGACCCTGTCATTGCAGAAGCAGCTTGCTGAAAAGGGCCCTTCTATGCTAAATAGTAGGAAACAAGCTTTCATGGACTAGACATTTAGTAGTGTTGGAGTAGGACCCCTGTAGTGAATGGAGGAAGAGAATGGTGGATGGACCTGTGCTGTATATTCAACTTTTGACTTCAGCAACACATTTTTGTTTTGGTCCACGCTCTCTTTCTCCAACTCTCACTCCCCTCCCTTCAACCACCCCATCACATCAGGAGATCTTTGTGGCCCAGAGCTTATGGGTAGCTGTCCAAGAGATGGGCCAGCTGCCACCTTCTGCCTCCCTTTTGTCAACATCCAAAAAACTAAGGCCAGTCGCTGTGTGGGTATGCTAATGTGTGGCGCCCTGGGGCTGCTCATAGAGATGCCAATATGCGGCAGGGCCAAACTGGGTACGAGATGGGAGAATGAAGCTTTGACTCCTGGACCCTGTCTGTTTGAAGGGTTACCAGGGGGTGTGCAGGCTTTGCAGCCTGGCAGTGCACTGTGTTTTGTCTCCACTCTGCTGGGAGGGCTGTGGATAGAAAGGGAATGTGAGCCTCCATCACATGTTCTCCCTCAGACTTAGGTTGAAGACACCATTTTTTGCATTGTGTAAATCAACTGAATAGGTCAAATTGTATTTGCAAAATAGGGTTTGTTTTCAGTGTAACCTGTGAGGAGGATCATATTTTCAGCAGAAATTATGCCAGAAAGAGAACGTTAAAGTTAATTAAGTTGACTTTTATACAATTGTAATTTATACACAGCATTAACATGCATCAGGGTCTGATTACATTTACACTTGACAGTAAGACACTTACATTGTGGCCCAATGAGCAACTTCAGAGCTGATTTGGCTTGATTTACAGATAGACTTTGGTTTGTGCACATAATTATCTTTCATGCACAGAAACAGTGACACTATTTTGTCATCAAGTGTTATACTCCATCTGGTGCTGCTTCAGGCTGCATAAACAACACATATGGCTCATGGACATAGAAGGCATTTCTTAAGCGCCTGTAAATCCTGCCAATTTACTTGTTTTGTTTACGTGGCTACACTGCTCACCTTCTTGTCTTTAATGGAGTCACGACCATTATTATACCAGTGGCGTAGTACTTTTTAATGAGGAGCCATTTTTGCCATTATCCTGCTGTGGCTCTGCCCTGTGCAAGTCTTTGTTAACACTATAGCACTCCTCCATGTGCCTGCATGTACTTATTTAAAGACACTTTCACTTAAAATGGGGACTGGCAGGGTTAAATGTGCTTGAGTTTCAGATGTGGAAAGAGACTGGAGACTCTGCGTCTTGAGGCTTCACCACTGGAATGGTCTTGTTTATTTATGCAGTGTTTCAAAAAGGGAGAATGTGACCCTGTGGTCAACACTGCTCTATATCTGCCTCGCTTTTCCTGACTCTGTCTTCAATGTTTCTGTCTTTCTGTGACAGTTACCTGGAGAAACTATAGCAGAAATCTCCCTCTTTCAACTACACAACATCACACACAGCATTTGAGTTAACCAAAAGTCAGGAATGCAAGGGTGAGAGGGCGTGTGTTCCTGTTCAATATTCCTGTCAATATAGAATGATCCCTTAAGAGCCAAAACCTTTTATAGAAAGATGACTGAGGATGACAGATAACGACTATTTTATGCTCCGCTGTTTGTTTTCTATTTTTCCATCTGCCACTCTCTTTGTCTTCCTCCATCTCCAGTCCTTTTGCGCAGTGTAAAACTCCCCTATGAGTAGTAGGAAGCGATATGTCGTCATGTCACCTTGATTCAATAGAAGTGCTGTGTGCTGGAAACAGAGAAGTAAATAAGTGGAGCTGATGTAGAAGCAGGAAGAGACCCTGTACACATTGTAGGCAGACTGGATCGATGAACATCACTTGTTGACATGCCCGGGCCAGGCCTTGTATTGTTTGTGCTTGCAGGTGTGTATCCAGTTCTGCACAACCGCAGCCACCCATCCCAAAGGAAGAGTATTGAGCTAGAGAGGTGTTCATTGTGTTCACATACATATTGAAGTGAAGTACCATCCTGTCACACCACTACACCTGGGCTTTAATTGCAGCTAGTAGTGAAGCTACTTGAACCAAATTAATGCTATAGCTTTGCACCAAGCATCACTTAGTCACTTCAACTTAACTTTGTTTCTAACCCAGTTTTCATGCACCGCAGCGCCACATTGCCACTTCTCTTCAGCGTACGGTCACTAATTGAGCCTTGCCTTAGCCGGGGGAGTTGTCACCGTCATCTTCTGCTTTGAAAAATAACCCGTTGGTCCTCCCCTTTCACCTCATTTAAGGATGAATATAGATCTCCTTAGCATCCTGTGTCGACTGTGTGCCTTTGCATTTGCATACATAACGGCATAGTTGGATGTTTGTGTGTGTGTGTTCCTTCAGCACAGGTTGTTAAGCCAAGCTCAGCAGGAGTCATGTAAGGAGGCCACAGTTGTGTGTGATGTTTACCACGCCTACACACAGGGAGAGGAAATAGACATGCTGAGTTCACTGGGAGTCAGCACTAATGTTAGTTACACATTTATGTGTTCATTTATAGACTATAGTGTATTTTTGTATTTTTGATTTGTGTATATTAGGTGGTTGGCGGGTACCTTCTGCTAACTTAAGTAACATTTTTAATACAGGACTTTGCAAACGTAATTATGTATTTTTGCATCGTGGTGTGTCTACTTCAGTAAAGGATCTAAATACATACTTTCACCACTGGGGCCTGAAGCTGCTCCACACACACACACAAGGTCACACAATACTGACAGCTCATCTTTCCCTCTGAATTGTAATTTAGCCTAACAAACTGACAACTATCAGGCCAAAAGGCTAACAGGAGATGACTGATAGCAACAAGTACAACACTTGGTGTTGACATTAAGTCCTAGCTAAGGACCCAGAGTGAAAGTTTTCCAGAGATACTCTCTGCCTCAACAGTGAAAAATTCCACAAAGGATAAAGGAATTACTTTAAAGTCTCAGTGAATTTCCCTCCACTCTCATCCTCCCTTGTTGTTCATTTGTAAAATGCCAGTCACTTCAGTTGGCTGCCAGACCAAAACCCCAGGAATTTCAAGATGGAGGAAATGTGGATTTGCAGATTATATTACATAAAAACATAGTCAAAGGTCAAAATCATATTCAAGTAAAAAAAAAAAAAGGCACATTCTTGGAGTGCAGGCAAACTTAGCAAGGTTCAACATGGCTGACATTTTGTGTAGAGAGAATCTGCCTTAGAGATGAAGTGTCTGTCAACAGAGCTGCCTGCAAAATGGTCTCCAGTTTGCTGAGTGTGCACCCAGTAGGCCCAGAAATATGAGGAGCATGCAGAATGTCGCTGTTCGCAGACCATGCGTTGCCCTAGAGAAAGACTATTGATGTGATTAATGTACTAGCACATGGTTACAACCACGGTCTCATGCATGATGACTCCTGCTTCTGCTGCTTCTTTGAAAAAAAAAGTCCAAGATTTCTCCACCCCACCCCTCCAATCTGGCGGCACCTCCCACACACATAGTTTGGAGCCATCTTGGCCTGAAGTCGGTGGGGAAACACCACAGTGGTAACAACTATGTTGCTGTATCTGAATCTGGCAATCTCAGAGAGCGCCTGGGCTTCTGCTCTCTGCGAATTACGGGTGTGAGATATGGACTTAGAGACACAAATGTCAGCTTGTGTGTGTTCCCGTTTTACCTCTCAAGAGCAGAAATTACACTGTTTCGTTTCTCGTGGTTTCTTTTCTTCCGCTGAAAAAAGTATGTCAACAAAAAAACATGTTGCTTAAGATGCCCTCTTAAGGGCATCGATTCATGCTTTTATACTTTGACCACTGTCGTGCTCGTATTACAGAAATATTCTCTTTTTCTCAAAAAGGGTTACTATATATCTCTACCCACGTAATACTGTGGTTTTTAAACAGAACCTTGGAAATACTGGCCTCAGAAGACATGGGAAGAAACACTGTGATATTTTTTCTTTAATTTGAGCCTAGAGGGATAAAGGACAGATTTAAAATTGCTTGTGTGCAATTGTAGAGGAGAGGAAGGAAGCTGCTGATGAAATGGTATTTCTGTAAAAGATGATTTTAGCCACTAGTTTCAAAGCATCAGCTATCTAGAGGAACGGACTGCACAAGTTTGTAATAGGAGATTGTACCCCCTGTTTCAACAACAGCATCACACTCATGGCATATTGTGACATCCAAATATGGATATTTTGTGTATGTTATAGCCAATTGTTTCATTGTTCCACGTTTCCATCTTAAACGTCTTAAGATTTACATGTATACGTCTTAAATTTGACATAACACAAACCCTGGACATGTATGTAGTCGTGTTCAGGATCACCTAAATTGTAAAGAACTGTTTTTGCCCCAAGCCATCGAGATCTCTTCCCTTCTTGTGGTGTGATGTATTCCACCATGAAAAATGTATTGTACTCCCTCCACAGATGCAAATAGCATCAGAATGACCTTGATAGAGGAAATATCCACTCTATAAAACCTCCACTTTTTAATTGAATCTTTTGTCCACCACTTAGTGACAAACCTGTTTGTGCAAACAAAGAGGAACTCTGGATGAATACATTTGATTTGATGTGTTTTGACTCCTCTGTCTCTCCCTGGGCCTGCACTGTCTAATAGCTGATAATGTAATTACATTTCCATCAGAGGGAGGTCTAATGATTGATTGTGGTGGAATGTGCTTACGTGCCAGTGAGATAAACTTACCTCTCATATACTGTAGGTTAGGCCGGGGCCATCGGATCAATAATTTCTCCTTCTCGTGTCCTCCTCGTTTATGAATTATTTTCAGTCATAAGGCTTTGGTATCACTTGTAGCAACAACACCAGTCAATGATAAACAAACGTGTTGCAACCTATTATGAAACTTCAGTGTGTGGAATTGTGGAAATGCATAAATTCTCAGTGAGACTTTGCAAAAAAACAAAAACAAACAACCAAATGTTGTAGCCTTTGTTGTCCAGTGTTAGCCGAGGTTCTCTGTATTATGGTAAACTCCAAGCTTCTTTCCTGTTTCCACATGCCATGTCTCTATGGTCTGAGGTAAACCTCAATACTGTGATGCCGGTACCTTCACATAGCCTAATTGGCCTGTGTGTCTTGCCAGGGGTCTAACCAGTGTCTCTCTGTCTCTCTCTATCTTTATCTCTGTATTTCCCTGCAGGCTTTGAGCTGCTGTATCAGCCGGAAGTGGTGAGACTCTACCTATCTCTGCTGACGGAGAGCCAGAACTACAACACCCTGGAGGCTGCTGCTGGGGCACTGCAAAACCTCAGCGCTGGACAGTGGACTGTGAGTAGTAGTATGGGGAGGGTACAGCACATTAGACTTTGTGTGTGTGAGTGTATGTGTGTGTGTGTTGTATTTTTACATCTATTAATTGTCTTTGACCTTGCAGTCACATGTATCTCTAATCATATGGGCTTAAAAGGAAACAAGAGCTGCCTCTAGAGGTACTTAGAATCACTTAAACAAGGTGTAAATTTGTCTCTGCAAACCATATAGCACCTGTATGAACGGAAATAATCACTAGAACATAGACACAAATTAAACATGTAGCAGGTAGCTCAGTATAAAATCTTTATCAAAAATTGATTTTCAGGATGTTTGGGGACTAAAAGGAAAACGGACGAGCAGTGTACTCTCAGATTTTAACTATATAAATTGCAAAATAGCACATAGTCTGAAGTTTTACTGATGGAAAGTTACAATAATATTTGAATAATAGGTGTAGATGAAGTAATGTATGTAGACACTGTCCATTTGATCGTACCTTTCTTGGTCAGTTACTTGCATCCCAGTGAGATTACGTGATTAGACAAGGGTTAGATAACTAATGTACACCACACTCTTATCTCTGGTAGATGTTTGCTTTTGATGATAGATGATATGAAAATCTCTACAGTCAGTCAGTCAGATTTTTTATTCAGTTAATTCAGGATTTATTCCAATTAAAGCTGTTGCAGAGCTGCTCAGAGGCTATCTGTCTTGCAGGCTTCAGTGAATTATCAACAGGGAAGGCTAGTTGTCAGATGCCAGTGTGCCATGCCGCACCTCAGGCAGTCACGCAGCAACGCTTCTCTTAACACCCATGTGTCAGACTATAAACACATCTTCTCGTCCTCTGAGTTTGTCAGCAGCAACAGGCCTTCTAGATGAAAACACTGAGCGCTTTTAACTTCTTTTAGTTCCATAAGATATCATCCAGCCCTGAGTCTCACATTACAACATAATGTTCTGAATAATTCAGTACTAGTGATTTTCAGCTAAGGTGAACATTTTGAGGAGAAATCCTTCTTTCCTTTGGCGTATTTTTTTTTTTGGTTTGAAGCTGATCAGGATGCCTGGCAGGGCTCAGGAACCTGTGGCGCTATTAAGCCACACTGTCACATTGGGTAGCTGGACAAAGCATGTCCCCACTCCTTGAGAGGATATCAGAGCTTTTCCGTTAAATCCTCCTCATTCTTTGCCACTGATTAGTACCAGTGGATGTAGCTGTTTTCCAAGGCTTACTACTGCCACCTGGTTGTTCAGTTGTGCCTGTCCTCTGCCTAATTACATCTCTCGGGGTACCAGTCCTTGGAAGAGAAACCCTTTTATGTCAAACTTAATGTTTCATGTTACAAAAAAAGGAGAAGTAAAATCTACCAATGTTTAAATTAAGACAAATTATATCACATGTCCATTCAGAACCCCCTGTGTAATGTTCTTGAATTAGTCAGACGCAAGGAGCAGTGCTGAGCTGTCTTGTAGTTAGTGAGTGAATGATTGAGTGTGTGTGAATGCATGAGTTGTATGTGACTGTGTTCAAATATATAGGTGAATATAAAACATGTCCTTACCTCCCACGACTAGTGTCACTGGAGTGACTTGGACCTGGAAGAAAAGATGTGTAGTCATGCTGGGCAGCTCCCAAGTGGGAATCCGTAGGTGTGCATGAATGTTAAACAGGATGTTGCTGACAGTGCGTGCTACCCTAGAGGTCAAAGGTTGAAATTATAAAAAGCACTCACATCCTGCCCTCTGTCCGCCCTCCAGTGGTCCAACTACATCCGAGCCACGGTGCGTAAGGAGAAAGGTCTTCCAATCCTGGTGGAGCTGCTGCGCTCCGACTCTGACAAGGTGGTCCGAGCTGTGGCCATCGCCCTGCGCAACCTATCCATCGACCGCCGCAACAAGGACTTGATCGGTACAAACCAATAGCACTACCACACATACTCATTGTTGTAGAGGTTTCAACAAAAAACATTTTTGTTTCAAGTGGGATCAAATACAATCTGCAATTATTGTTCATGCAAGGTTTTGAACTTTTTCTAATAAGGCAAGTCATCAGTTAGAATTTTTTCATTCATATTAATATTACATTAATATTATACATTTAGATTTAAATCTGAAAATGGTAGAAAAAAGTCAAATGATCTCAACCCACAAGATGTGAAATGTCAGTACTATACATCATAACATTTCATCAATGATCTTGCATTTTAATTGTATTATTCCAGCAGTACTATCACCAACGTTAATATAAAATATTAAACATGCTTCAACATGTTTGTGTTTATAGGAAGTTACGCCATGCGGGACTTAGTCAGTAACCTACCCAGTGGCCAGCAGCGGCCAGCCAAGAACCTGGAGGAGGACACTGTGGTCGCCATCCTCAACACCATCCATGAGATCGTCACTGACAGCTCTGAAAACGCCCGCTCCCTCATCCAGGCCCAGGCCATTGAGAAGCTGGTCGCCATTAACAGGACCAGGTAAGACATTATTTATACATTACTTACTGTATCATGAATGCATTTAATGGTGCAACAAATAATATTCAACTGTTTCCAGGTTGAGTGTACCTAATCCAGCAGACTGTCTTTGTTGAACTATATCATGGTCGTACATTTATTTGTGCTATTATTTTGCACTAGGCTGCTTTTAACTCACAGGCAGCCCCAAAAAAATAAATGAATAATCAATAAAACACTCATCACATGCAGAACTGTTATCACAATATAATAAGCTGCCTGCAGACTATTTGCTGTGTCTGTTAAATTGTAGGTAACTGCTCTGTGCTCATGTGTTTTTATCATCATCAACTTAATACTGTAGGTCAAGCAGTAACAAACTTCATATTTCATATTTATGTAAACCGTGCCAGATGTCCATGTATACCACAGAGACATTACACATGTAATAATTACAGAATGACCTTAAATGGAGGATATTATGTGTCTCTTATGGCCCAAGCTTGGCTACCACAATACTAGTCTAACAAGCCCACACACACACACACACACACACACACAGCATCATCCACTGCACATTAATTAACAGGCTTTTAGAACTGGAGGACATTGTTATGAGGGCTGCTCATGCCGCTGAAGGTGGTACTTAAACAAGGAAGTGAGTAGTCGCTCCTCTAATGCCCGAGTTCTACTCAACCACCTGATAATAAAAAATAACAGATATTAAGGCGGATACTTCAAAAGGTGTCTTATATTACCACAACATTCTGTGTCTGCGCCACAGTTTTAATTCAAGATCAAGAGCACTCTTCAAAGGTTTGTCCTTGTGCAGTAAAGTATTGATCACATAAAGAGTGAATTAATATATATATATATACACACACACACACACAGTTCATTCACCAATAGCTGTGTTTCCTCTCACTCCCCTTGAGATTAGCCTTCTTTGAAGTAAGGCCTACACCCACATGTAATTATACTGGTGGCTCAGAGTTAGCTAATGAAAGGAAATGTGCATTTATCTGGCTATGAATTAAAAACTAGACCCTGGAGCCACTCAGGGGACTCAATGCCTTTGAATAAAGAGATTGATTGCAGCAGCGACTTGCTAGCTTTCTCACTTTAATTGCTATAGTTATTTCTTCAAATTTCCTCCTTCTTGCGGTCCCTTCAGCCAATCAGCTCGAGAAACGAAGGCAGCATCCCACGTGCTGCAGACAGTGTGGAGTTATAAGGAGCTGAGGAATGCCTTGACAAAGGACGGCTGGAACAAAAGCCACTTCCAGGTACAGAACAGTTGTCCACCTCTTAACTCTATTGCAGGGGTGTCCAAAGTTTTTTCAGTGAGGGCCAAATACAGAAAAATAAACAAAGGGCCGGGCCACACACTAGAAGTGAAATATTGACACATGAATACTGTGGGTATTTCTAACTCACCTATAATGTGAACATTGTACTCAGTGTGAGCAGTGATGCTGTGCTTTGGATTGAAGGATGGCTGACATGTCGGGAGAAAGTTTGGCGGTTGAGACACGAAGGACTTCACAGAGATGGCTATCAGTCATTCTGGTTCTCAGTCTGCTTTTTTTTTATTTAACAGAGAAAATGTTTGTTCACATATGTATGTTGAGCCGAACAGGCTCATTATTATTTTTGCTTCTCATCAGAGGAAACTTGGCATTATCCAAACTCCGATAGAAGTCAGGCAGGGAGAGACGCTGATGGCCGAGAATCATCACATTGCATTTCAATCAGTTCTAACTGCAGACTCTCTTCCACTTCTTCTACATCCACCAGAAAGAGGGTCGAAAACAGCTTGATGTGTTGTTTATGAAGTGGTCGGCCCTTCTCTTTCAAAAACTGGTCGATTTCTGATCTTAACAAATAAAACCTCTGCAGCACAGAGCCGCGTCTGAGCCAGTTTCCATGGCTGGCTCCATCTAGTGTTGAAACTGAGACGTGCAACAGAGTTGAACTCAAGCTTCTTCTGTGGGCCATATTCAATTAGAATTTCAGATTTTGCTGCAGGCCAATAAAAACTGGACCGCGGCTGCCTGTAGTTTGGACACCCCTGCTCTATTATTATACATATTAAAATAATGTTGTATTTAAAAAAATGTTTAAAAGAACCTTTTTCTGGTGCTGCTTTCACATGCTGCTCGCTCTGTCTCTTCTCTCAGCCCACAGTGACAGCAACCCCTAAAGCAACCAAGAATGGCAAGCCGGGCTATGACGACACCACTCTACCCCTGATGGAGAAGAACCAAGGTCAGTCAGCGTGCATGTGTTTGTGACTGTTACTGTTTTCACCTGTTTAGAGGACCCAGTGGGTAGGTTAGATGAGAGTGCGGTGTACCACAGGGTACTTGGCAAAGTGAGGAACAATTAAATGTCACTATCATTTCATTCACTAGGGTATATCCCGCCTAACAAACATGTAGGAACAAACAAAACAAACATTGGCCCAACAACAAACATCTCTTTGACAGAGGAGTCAATAGCATATCAGCAAATTAACGTCCTGATTTTTGGCCTTGTGCCTCCTTTTTTTGCGTCGATATATGCACATGAATCATGGCGCTCTTACTAAATCATTGGCCGAGAACCATTACCCTGAAAAGCAGCAGCATTTTAGCTCAATGACTCAAGTTTGAATGCTTTTCAGGCACCAGGAAATGTGGCAGTGGTGATATGATACCTATGGATGAGCTGGGTCCAGGTAAGAGCCAGACTGCATGATTGTCCTTAGCCAGAGAAGAGCTTGCTCTCCTCTAATTTCTCTCCAGTATCCAATTGTGTCTTCTTTGATTCGACATCTCTTCTAATAGTTCTTTAACCGTTGCCAAGATGTTTTGTTTTTTTTATTCTGAAAATTCAAACTGCTGAACCCTCTGATCTTGGTATGATGGCTTTGGACCGAGCCGCAGACATGATGCTCTTTGATGCTGTGTGTAAGACCCCTCTCTTGACAAGATGTTTGTACAAATTTGGGCCTTCATTAAAAAGTCAACACCAAACAATATGGGTGGTTCCCTACTTACCGTACAATAAGTACACACTTAATACGTCATACAGGAGATTTCCTCTGTTGGGCCTTCAAAGTAATACTCCTGCTGTTGTTAAAAATACATAAACTGCAACTTTGATCTTTTTTTCTTGCCTTCATGAAATCAAGAATTGGGAGACTCTTGTGGGTGACAGATAGGATAGGATTTTGTGTCCTGAAAAAGCCACTCTTTGAGAGGCAGTAGTGTTTTTTCAACATCCTATCCAAAGATACCCTATATAAAGGTGGTTTTCCTCCAAACCTCGAGGCCAGGATTTATCAAGCGTCTCAGAATCCATTATTGTGCTGAAAGTGAAGCTACTAAAAATACTCCTACCCTAGACTAAGATTATTATTTTTAGAAGCTTCCTACACTGACATTCAGCAAGGAAAAGAACTGAACTAAGCTAGCTTCGCTGTTTTATGACATTCAGAGCTGCAAAGTAGAAATCATGACAATGTGTTGTAGTTTTCCTGACAGCTGCGGTTTCGAGTATGAGTCAAGGTTCAAAGCTGAAAATGATAGCCTTATGTTTGTAGGCAATAGATAGGTAACTATGTTACCCATAATATATGCAAAAATATGAAAAAATACAACCAGTAGTAGTTTCAATCTTAGCTTCAAATATTAACACTGTATGTGTGTGTCATAAAAAAGTAAATGTATAAACAAAGCAAAATAGTGAGTCACGCACTGGGGTAATCCAGACAGTTTAGAGACACAGAATTACTGTCAGGTCAGGGAACAAAACAAACAAGACAAACAGGCAGAATGCACTAGGCAAAAATGTCTAGAAGCGTGCCAACAGGACAGACCAAGACTAGGAACTAGTTATTTGTAGCAGGTAGTGATGACTAGATGCATGGCAGCTGTGCAGGTGTGGAGGGAGAAAGCGATAGAACAGACACACCCACGCCACACACACACACACACACAGACAGACAGACTAGGAGGCAGAGGGAAAACACCAGGAATACATGTACTGCATTCAAAATACTCCTACTTTTAACTTTTAGTACATACTGCAGTTTACCTTACTAAGTACGTACTGTTGCATGCAGCATGCATACAACTGGGACATATTACTTCATCTGTCACTGTGGTTTCTGTTGTTGCACCGGCTTCCATCATTGCACTGTCAATGTGCTCTCTTGGTGGCTCAGTTGATATGACGTATCTTCTACTGCATAGAAAGACATCAGGTCAGACATATTGCAAAATGCAGTTGGATGTAGTAGGACACTCTGGTACTTTTGGCATACCACATTAGACATACTATGTATTGGGACATACTAAATCTTTTTATGGTATGGTATGGTATGGTATGGTTAACTACAGCTCCTGATAACCTATGTGCCCTGCACAGGTATGAAAATCATTTATATTATGTCACTCAGTTTTGAAAAATACATAATTCATAACAATAGGAAAATGTACCTAAAATATTATAGACCTTGCTGTAAATTTAAATAATTAATGCAATTAAAAATGTTAATTTTACCTGTTATAATTAAGTCATAAATATGGCCCGAGAAAAGGTGTCATCAGCTGTAGTTTTGTGGACATCCAGGGGAATGTAATTGTGTTCTAAAAATTCATCTTTATTCTCACTTGAGTCGTGCGCATTAGCTGAGGTGCTGTAGGAGTGTTTAGAAGTTGAATTTATTACTGTAGAAATTAAATGTTTTTAAAATCTCATTGTCATCAAGCTTCCCCAATGATCATATGGTTTCTGCCTGACTCCTAACAGGTTAGACTTCCATGGAGCTGTCGTAAATATTTAAGAAAGTTGATAACAATGTGTCTACTCTAAGTCCTATATGTAAGACCAAGTGTTTGCCTGACTGAGGATTTCTGTCTAGTTAGGATAGTTAAAATGGAATTGAGTGTGTGCAAGTGCATTTTCAAAGGTATTTATAAGGACATGGTCAAATACCACTTGCAAACACTTCATCGAGTTTGTTTTGGATCTACTGTGGTGGTAAATAACAGAAGTGCTATAAAGTTTTAAGAAGCACATTCAAGGCAACACCATGAATCATTTGTCAGTGTTTTGTTTTATTGATGATGGAGCTGACCGCTGTTCTCTGGCCTCATTAGATGGTTACTCCACCATTGACCAGAGGGACAAAGACAAGTACAAGACAGCCGACAGCTCAGTGGACCTGACAGAACGGGAGCCGTTAAAGGTACAGGCAGACATCTTCTCAACTCCTGGGGTATTGGGGCATAGAAGATGAAATGATAATGTCTCATTGAAATATTGTCACGTCCTCTCCTCCCCTATGTCTTTCTCTCTCACTCTTCACGTTTTCTGTGGTGGTCCTCATTAGAGGCTCTTAATCCTATCAATTCTTTAGAGAGGCTGGAAGTTGTCGTCCTCTATTAATGTTCAGCTCGGTGGACAGCCTCAGATCTGTGAGCCACAAGTTAATCAAAAAGTCGAAGCTTTTGGCGTCTGTGAAGTAATTAATCTGAGACTGATTAAAATAAACCGACCAACAACCGCTCTTCATGGAGACAGCCCTTGCCTTTGTAATGAACAGACTGCTACATTATCGGGTGGTTGTTGGGTGATTATACAGCTACTTCACACATCAGCCAAAGTTTGTTTATTAGTGAGCGATTGGCAGTCCAGCCTCAAATAGCAGTCACGGGATAATGGCTTCAGAGGACATCTGACTACTTTTTGTTTTTGATCTATTTTAGTACTACATACTAGGTGTATGGTCACATATCTGCTTCTTCATACAGGATTAAACTCTTAAAAATCTATCTTAAAGTGAGATCAGGGGAATATTAAGTATGGAGCAGTTAATAGTCCAATTAATGTGGTGTTTGGCTCCTTATCAGACATTGTTGATGTAAATGTATACAGCAAAGTGAATAACTCCGCATCTTAAAGTAAGCATATGTAACTTTTGTTGCCAATTACAAGATAATTGTAAAACCTAAATGTAGTTTAATAATAGCAAATAGAGTCTTAGTCAGTTACACAGTAATCTGGGTCTTCAGTTCTTTGTCTTTCTTTCTGTTGTGGCTCATCTATCAGAACACATGGCAGAGAGGAAAGTAAAGGAACATAGCGGAAGTATATAGTAGCTAGCTAAGGATGCCCATCCAGGGCAAACAAGACTGCCCTTATATTCAGAGCTGAAAAGAAATTTTAATATTATAATATTGCACCTCTTGAGAGCTTTCATACTTTTTTAGATTTTTGGACATCAACACTTTATTTATTTATTTATATACTTAAATATTTATTTATATTTAAGTATTAACCCGTTAGAGCTGGCACATTTTTAAAGGGCAGATTCTTTTACCAGATCCTGAGCCATACACACAAGTAATAACAGCAAACAGCTTTTTTTTTCTTTAGGGTCTACAAGCTTTTACTCCAAAGCTGTCTTCCAAATCTGTTGTGTACTTCCCAGAGAGAAGTGTTGCCTGCTTTGAATGTAACTTGGCTGTTGAAACTGCTTTCTCCCTCTTTTATTTGCATGTTTTGTTATGCTGTTTTGTAATCACTCTGACCTCCTTAAGGCAGGGCACTAACACTGGCTTCTCTGACCCTGGATGCATGTGTACTGTATGTGTGTGTGTGTGTGTGTGTGTGTGTGAGAGAGAGAGAGTGTGAGTGAGTCTATTTGTGTAATGTATTGACCTTTTTGTTTTGATGTGTTTTTTCTTTAACCTGTCCTCCCGTGGCTACAGAATGACACAAATAGGAAACACTATATCAGGAGTAACAGGCCTGCGGTCAGTCTGGTGGACGCTTGTGATGTTAAGCCCCAGCCTGTTGACTCCTGGGTCTAAATGCATGCATGGTAGGTCTGAAACTAAAAGCATAGAAATAACAACCTTCACCTTTAGGTTGGATTATAGCATCCTTTCTCCTTTTCATCCCCGTTTGTTTGTCGTTTCTGCCTGTTTCACCCTCACACTGTATCATGTAGACCTGCTGTCACTCTGCACAGTCAGCTGGAGATGTCATCTTGTTCCTTACACAGAGATTTACTCTGTTCACTTGCAGTCCAATTGAATTTTTTTCTTAAAGTTTTGAACATTGAAGATTTTTTCATGGGATTTCATGGGATATCTTAGAGTTAGATGAAAAGATCGACACTACTCTTGTGTCTGTACGATAAATATGAAGCTGCAACCAGCAGCTATTTAGCTTGGCATATACCTGAAAACGGTTAACATACATGAAGTAGTTGATTGGAATATTATTTTATTTAAATTCAACAGTCACCAATGTCTATAAAATATACACAAATTTAGGAATATTGTGATTAATTCCATCTACTGTGTGGAGGCCTCTTGTTAGAACTTACTGTCTTCCTCATTATCATCTTCTTATTTCATCTTTGTTAGTAGCCATGTGTTCATACCATCTACATCCATTGCATTATCATAGGTAATAAATACATCACAGGGTGATGCCTTTAGTTAAAAAATAAAAAGCTACAGATAACAGTAAGAATGAGCCATCAGGTAAGTCATTTTCACTTCATTTAGCACAGACAAGATTTCATCAAGCACATGAAAAAACAGATGTTTAATCTGTTTTTTCTGTCTCTTCCCTCCATTGGCCATGTGAGCCGACATGATTGAAGCATTTGCTGTGATTTGTCAAGTACTGTGATAATGGTTATACCCAATCTGATTGTCTTGATGTCTGATGTTAAAACAAAAGTGGAGAGTTATATTTCAAATTTACATTCACTGATATACAAACAAATTCCATGAAAAGACTAAAATGAATTCATCCTACTAACAAGTATTACCTGTGTAACCAAATCCAGATATATCTAGAACTTCACTTACTACCAAAGGTGCATTCATCCACAGCTTAAAAAAATACTCCACAACAAATGCACTAATTACTCCTGTTTGTGCAATGTTGGTTCAAAACTACAGCGCCCAGCTGTCTAAAACAAGTTGAGAATAAGTTGAAAATATATATTTGTGACCCATGATTTTTCAGTAGTAAAAATGGCTTGGAGCTGAATGCTGTAGAAAGGAAAAGGCAGTCAAGTATTGATAGATAGACCAACTGTTGTGGTTTTAATCTTTTCATCAGATTTGTTGACAAAAACAAAAGTACAGTATGACACTAGCTTTATCCTTTAAATCACCATATAATATTAAAAGAAACAGTTAATGCATGCATACATGCATTCACTTTGTTGCTGAGAGCTAGATGAAATAGTTGATCATGTCTGTACGCTAAATATGAGGATAAAGCCAGTAATAAGCCTGGAAGTAAGGGGAAACAACTCTAGTGTACAAAATAAAGTGGCTACCAGCACTTATTATTAACATTGTATATCTTGTTTGTTTATTAATTACAAAAGTAATTGTAAAAACTACAAGTCTTTGTTGTTTTTTATGAAAGGTTATGTTCTGGTACTTCTCTTTGGCGAGACCAGTGAGTTGAAGAGAGCCAGGCTTGCTGTTTTCTCTTGCTTTCAAAATGTTATGCAAAGCTAAGATTAATGTGCAGCCTCTAGGCTATAGATTTATATTTAGCATACAGAAATGAAAGTGGTATTGATCTTCTATCAGCAAGAAAGCGATTAAGCGTATTCCCCAAAATGTCAAACTTACATCAAGTTCTCCCATAAGTCAGTTTGTGACGGTGTACCATTTACTGATCTCTTAATTTATTATTTCAAACTGAGTAGATGGTTTGTCTAATATTGTTTTTTCTGTGGTCCGTACACTGTAGGCTTAATATAACAACAGTGCAACACCCCAGCTAGAGGAGGATCTCTCATATCACCACTGCCATTTCACATGGAGCTCATCTTTGGAGTTGGACTTTGTACAGAAAAGAGGATTTTAAAAAAAATACTCACAACAGCGATTACCCAGCAGCAGCCAGCACTCATGCTTTTCAGAAAAAAAACATTAAAAAAAAAGAATAAAAAGTGACTACTCCTACTACTTTCTCATAACTACATTCCTACTGGACACCATGTGAATTTTACAGTGTTGACTCTTGTTGAGCTCTACTGGTGACAAGAAACAGACAGAGGCCGGTGCTGGTGAAGAAATGGACGTGCGAAGGGCAGAGGAAGTGAAAGGAAAAGGAACGTGGTTTGGAAGGAAACCTGTGAAATTGACTTTTTTTCAGTTTTCACATTTGGATGATTCAAATTCTGTGCAATTTTTGCATGAATTTTACTTGCAGTTTGTCAGGATTTGGTATTTTTGATGTGAACAGGTTTGGACTGGTGTCTTTGAAGGTCACTGAATGTTTTCGGTTGGGTGTGATGGACACAAAAAAAAGGAAAGTGAGAAACCGAGCCTGAGAAGAGAAGAGCTGTAGCATAGTGGATAAACATGCACTCCCAGCAGTATGCTCTCATGAACTTACAATCCATTTGGTTCACTGTGTTTTTCAAAAAAAAAAAACTGCACTGAGATGCTTTGAAATCAAAAGTGGTTAACAGATGATTGATGTCCATTTTATAAAGCGAGTCTACAAGTCTGGAGGAAGAAAAGTGACAGTAACAGTTTCTATTCACACTGTATTGCAAAAAGTAAGTTAAAATAGAAGATGTTCTGTTTCATCATGGTCAACATGCTGCTGTATGAGCCAAGGGGCGTGTTGACCTGCTCTCACAGAGCTGTGGTTATGTGTGTAACCACTCAGGTTGCCTAGCGACAGGGTTCCTGGTTGGTTGCGCTTTGTCAATGATGTGTATTAAAGAGGATATAAGGCATTTTGTTTATAAATGATTTGTGTTTTTGAGAAAAAAAGAGGCAGAGGAAAGGATAGATCTAAAAGCATTCTTTATTTTTGTTGGGTTTTATATAAGTGTATATTAAGGTCAAAAGAAAAAAAATGGAAAAAATTAAGGAGAAAAAAAACAAAACAAAAACTTCTTAGTTGTATTAATATCACATCGTTTGGAAAGCACATCTCATTTGATAAAGGCTCACCATGTTTGTAAGCAAGAAATAACCACGTAACTTAAATGTATGTCAAATATTGTCGAGTTACGCCGACGTTCACCTATTTATATTTTGTATTGTCAAAAAAGGTTACAGAAAAAAAAAAGCTTATCTGCAGTGTTGTTTCTAAAGGCGATGGATGCATGTTGTCCTGCAGGCCCTGCATCTTCAACATAAAGACTCTGGACGGTCAGGGGATGAGACAGAAGTAATGGGATAAGAGAAGAGATGGCAGTATTAATAAAAATCTCTTCATTAATGTTCCTGCTGCATTAAGACCAAGCTATGGAAAATCCTGAACCCTGCTTCACCGGTGCATCTTAAAGAAAAATATCCACTCATGAGCATGAAGAAAAACTGTACAAATGTTCATATTATATTCTTTCCAAGTGCCAGTTTTTTGTGGTGTCATTTGGATATTAACTAATTCATTCACGCGCAGGAAGAGCAGGTGCAGGTGGACAAGTGGATGTGATGTGATGCATCACACTGTACAAAAACAAAACATCAAGTATGATCACATAGTATATATTTTCACAATGTTTTTGGGACGAGCAGATGAGATGTAGAAAAGCAGAGAGATACAGAATCATGTTGCCATTGAAGATTGCCACATGACGTTCAGTGGTAATGTGTACAGTCTCCTTTCCAGCCTCAGTCGGTCTCCTGAATCAGCTCAGTTAGGAGACAAATAGAGCATCCAATCCAAATTGGTATCACTCATGCGTCATCTAGGCGAACGGCATGTGCCTGCATTGAAGTCTGACTTTTCTTTGTGACGTGACTTTATAAAGCTTGCATATTTTACACAGTGTTTACAAAGATGTACGTTGTGGTAAAAATCAATAAACTAGAAAAAAAAACTTACTGTATAAATTTTAATTCCAGGGGGTTAAAAAGTTATACCCAGCATCCCTTTTGTGTGTCCTCAGAAGTGTGTGCTTTCATTGGACTATACCGAAACCCTTGTGACAAATACCCATATTCCTGACTGCACTGTTGCAGTACCATAACCAAAGGATCTGGAGTTGTATTTACATGCATTCAAAAATGGGGTTTTTGGTTTTGTGGATGTGCGGCACATTGTACATTTACAAAATAAAGAGCCATGTGACTGTGCTGTAAAGTAAATGCAGAACACGGACACACATCCAATTGAACAAACCTACCTGTGTAGATATAACTGATTCAAGACCGTTGAAATAAAGTAACTGTACTACTCAGTAGCAGATGTGTTTGTACCTATCATGTGCCTTAACCTTTTCCATGGTAGATAAAGATAAGTGTGTTTTATATAACTTTATTGCTCCCCTTCAACTGTCATCTCTCCATCCTGTCTGTTCACCTTCCTCCCCTCACCTCCTGTATCAACCTCCCTTTTTATATCCACTCAACTCTCCCCACCTTCCCATAACCCCAAGTAGTTTAGACTGTTGGTGGGTTTCTGCCTTGTACTACATTGTATTATAAACTTTAAAAAAAACAAAAACGATAGTCATTCAAAAATGGGTTTTGATTTCCTAGAGGAGTAAAGTTGTTAATGCTTTCCTAGCAAGCAGAAGCAATGCCACAGTGACAGAATGTATTATGTTAATTTTACTAATACCCAGAGGCAAATATTACGCTTGTTAAACATAACAGAAAAATACTGGTTTGTAGAGTATCTGGTGGTGTGTTTTCAATAAACCATGCTTGGAAAGAAGCTGTTGCCTGACTGTGCCTTATTTTCATATGTTATAATGACATAATGGTATGAATTATATCAGTATCATGAAATAGTTTTTTGAAAAAGTTTGTAGCTGTATTTGTTTTATTGTTTAAAGTTGTGACCCTCAGCCTGTGTGGGCAACATGAAAAGTAGCGTTCAGAAGAGAACCAGTTGTAAGCCTGGGCAGTAGCTTTAAAAAAACAGGGTTGGTGTTTCTTCCTGCACCACAGCTCAGCAACACTGTCCCTGGAGAGCGGCAATGTTAGAGACACCTGATTCTAATTATTGACTTGTTATGAAGCAGGCTGAAGCTCGTCAGGGGCTTGACTTCTTAAGTCCAGTTGAAGCTAAAATGTGCCTTCAGCAATCTCTTCTTTGAGTAGGATTGTTGTTGCTCGGCAACAAACCTACATGGGATTACAGTGAAGTATTCCTCTGCTACAGCTGGTGCGCTCCACTTCGGTCCTGAGAGCATCTCTGTTGTAGTCGACAATGAAGTTGTTGTGCGTCGTCTCCCCCAGGTTGGCTTATTAATTTGTATTGTTGTTTGGTTTAATGTATGCATTATATTTAGACATACTAAGAAACTCATTCACATGTTCATCTTTATCCAGAAATGATAGTAAACCATTGAACCTACTGGATCTGAAAAATGACTTGTTGAAAGAGTGAACCAAGCAAAATGCGCTATAATGGTGCATATATGGATGTGTTGCTGTCAGTCTGTTATTAATTAAGTTCATTTTTGACAAAGAGACATTATAAATATTTAAAGGAATACTCCGGTGAAATCCGTTTTTTGAAAATGTTTTTGTATCAAAGAGAAGTTTGAAAGTATTTTTCGAGAAAAAGAAAAATTCTATAGAGATAATTCATAAGGTCTACAGGCAGAAAAGAAGTATTAATAATATAAAAATAACTTTACTAATATTATGAGGATATGTGAGAAGAAAAAGTATAATCAAATATTAGAGAATAACCAAAACAACATCAAAAGTATATGGAGTGTGTTAAACAGCATTATTAGAAATGTCTTATTGTTAATGATAAGAGCATAAATAATATGGATGATATAAATGATATGGATCTTGACGGAAAAAAATAATAAAGAAAAATAAAGAAACTCTGTGTTTGCACCACTATGAACAGTGTGTGTATTTTAATCTTTGGGCTGAAGAAACACAAGTTTTTAGAAGACATAAGAAATCTATTTTTAAAAGGTATATTGATGAGAATGGGTTAACTGTTTAAGTTTTATTTATTTATTTATTTTTTTATTTCAGGTGGACATTTGTGTTGTACGGGCTATGAGCTATTGATTAATAATTGACAAAGGGGTGTACTTCTACTACTTTTCGAATATTAATATTAATATATAGTTTGTTGAATAGGTTTATTGTTTATCTCATTTTATTGTTGTTTTTGTTTTTGATCTGATTTTTATTTTTACATGTTCAAAATAAAATAAAAGTGAATCAAACACCTTGTTTTTCTTTTTCCTGGAGCTGATGATGGAAATAGCTAACAAGTGAGCCATCTCATTTTTGATTTCTTATTTAGCCTCACCGCTAACTGTCCAACAAGAACTGATGAGTGGACAGAGCCTGTGTGTGCCGACGGTTTCCTGCTAACATGTGTTATCGTGAAGAAATCAACAGTCGTTGGACTGAAGCGAGCTGAGATGTTTGTGTTGGGTTTACGTTCCTTTCCACACAGCACAATGATAAAATCTTTAAGCCTTGTCTAATTAAACTGTTACACACTCTGTTTATTATATTTATTTCTAAATCATCATCACCACTGCTGCAGAATATGACATGGATGATAATGTTAATGTATATGTCTATCTAATATATTATATCTAAATATAATGAATAAAACACAAAGGTAACTATGGAGTAATGTGGGATTACTTAGTAGCTACTCAGTTTGATGCCACTGTAGGGGACAAAAAGGTAACTAATGGACAGGTAATAATTAAGTGATAAATCAAGCAGTAACTAGTTAAGTAGTGATAAGCTACTGAAATTTTATTAGAAGTTACTGAAGAACTGACCAGTAACTAATAGTTAGTTCCTCTTTAGTTTCCTTGTGACTACTCTAAATATGTGTACCTCATTGTAAAGTGTTACACCCACTGCAGATAAAGTCTTTAATTGTACTGTGGTGCCCCCTGTTGACTCAAAGTAGTAATTAATCCCCAATAAATGAGTTGGAAAGCAACATATTTTCAAACACATTCGTAATATTATTGCTACTGGACGGTTTCAGTTCATGTCAACACTTGTGAGTGTACGTTTGTGGTCTATAAATTCTTGGATATAAAATTATATGAAGTTATGCCTTTTGAGTTGTTTAGAATATGATCTAGCATGACACTGATTCATTTAGTTTAGGTAAAACAACCATAGTAAAATAGTTTATAATTATTCTTGTGCATTCATATTGGCATGGCTGGATTAACCTTCTATAGGAAAAAATAATATGTTGTTGGGTCTATATTGACTCGGACTATATATGGGGGCACTGAAGAGATGAAATTAGTAGGTAATTAAGCAATTTACAACAATTAGTTGTTCTATTTGTTTATTTTTTTCAAAAAAAAATCTCAAACATTCACTACTACCAACTACTCAGCTCAACTACAATAATATTTGCTTAAAGGGTGCAGGGTTTTTTTTTTTATAATGAAATCAACATCTTTTGGTTTCTGACTATAGATCAGACAAAACAAACACTTTGAAAATGTTAAACTTTGGAATACAAAGTTACAGTGAATAAAGAATAATGACTTTTTTTCTGACATTTCCTTAAATGTTCTGTGTGGATGTGTGGAGTTTAATTAAAAAAAAAACAAAAAAAAAACCATTATAACAAATGAGCCCAATATAAACTAAAACTACTCAGGGCTTAAAACTGGATTTTAATATTGTATTTCAGTGAAATTATGTGGACCCAAATGATTTGGAGTAAACCTATAGTTTGGGTGCCCCGTAGATCCGGTGCAAGTACTGTTATATGATAATCAGAAATGTTTGTGAGATGTATGAGTTGAATCAAAAGTCATTTGACTTAGAAATTACATCAGTGAAATGAAACTCCATCATACAGTCTTGACCTGTTAACTGGACACATGTAGACAGATTTCAGTGTGACAGAAATCTAATTACCTTTAATATACATTGCTTTTACTCAAATACTGTAGCCTACTAATACAAATCTATGTAGCAGAAGTTTGTTTTTTATTCCGTCTTACTCAAATAATCATCATCAATATTAGATGACAAGATCAAATAATAACAATTGTATGTAGCACATGCACTGAATCATCAGTATTAATAATGTGTTTATTAAAAGTTTTGAATATAGTCACAGCCCAGTTTTCTCCAAAACAAGTCATGTAGGATCTTAAATGCAGGACTTTTACTTGAATTTATACTTAAGTAAAGGATCTGATCATATCAGTATGGATTACTGAGGCTTTTGGACGTCACTGTATGTTGAGCATCCATCTTCACACTATGTGTTAAAGTATATTTACTTACCATCGTATCCAGTAGCTTTAATTGTGCTGTGAATTTTTGATCCAACCAAAGTGAAGGGTTTCTCTACAGCCAGCAAACAGCTGACAGGAAACGCCACCACTTTCACCGGAAAGGAGGAACAGCTTTTATTGTTGCCTGTGAGCTGCGGTAATGGCGGTGTCTCGTCGCTCCTCGCAACAGCAACAACAACAACACCAACAGCAAAGCACCTTACAGTCTCCGCCACGAAATATCTCTCTTTCGGGAGCTCCGGCCTCTCCGCCGATGGCTCTGCTGACCTCGGCCGTCGGAGCACCGGAGATTGAGAGGGAATGTAGTGGAGGCATCGACATGGCTCCGGCCTCCCCGGACCTACCAGCCCCGGTCCTAGCGAGTAGTGCGAGCTCCACCACGACAACCTCTGGCGGCGGCGGCAGCAGCAGCGTCTCAAGCCCCGGCTCTGGAGCCACAAGTCCCACCGACGGTAGCAGCGGCGTCGGTGGGGCTTTCAGAGAGTTGTTCGAGGCCTGTCGTAATGGAGATGTATCTAGAGTGAAGAGACTTGTCGACTCGGTGAACGTGAACGCGAAGGACATGGCTGGCCGAAAATCAACTCCCCTTCATTTCGCTGCGGGTAACGACAAGCTAAGCTAATGCGATAATGATACTGCAGCAGTTTGTTTTGTTATATCTTATAACGACTAGCTAGCTAACTGTTAATGTAATGTCATGTCATATCTCGACGTGTTTAACGGCTATTACTATTTCAGTATGTCTCCCCTTTTATAACGGCAAATGCATAACATATACCGAAACATATACCGTTACCGTTAAGATTAACCGCTTATAACGTGAAGCCAAAAAAACGTAAGCTGTAATTTAACTAGCCTTAGGTTTGCTATTTTTATGAAATTGCATTTGTTTCTGTTAAATAACAGCAAGAAGTGAAACATAACACACGTTTACGTTGGACGCGTCCACTTAACGTTAGAAGAAGTTTTCCTCAACAGAATAAATACTAACGTTTATTCCAGCTAGGACCTATTTTTTCCCAGTTAATCAAATTAATTGGATCTCATAATCTATTAATGTTGACATTTATATGGATCCATATTCATCTAAATTCCACAGTTATTATACTGATGCAGGGTGTTGTTTTTTTTAGATGTTGTAGGCACCACCCTTAACAAACTTATATCAAGAAAACACTGAATTACTGAATTGAGTGAGTTTTAATCTCTTTTGTTTCAGGTTTTGGTAGAAAGGATGTGGTAGAGCATCTCCTGCAGACAGGGGCCAATGTGCATGCCAGGGACGATGGAGGACTCATTCCCCTGCACAATGCCTGCTCTTTCGGCCATGCAGAAGTTGTCAGCCTCCTTTTATGTCAAGGTGCAGACCCCAATGCCAGAGACAACTGGAACTACACTCCACTGCATGAGGCTGCCATCAAGGGAAAGATAGATGTGTGCATTGGTAAGGCTTACTCTCAGACTTGCTCAAGCACAGGCGGCTCTGAGGATGTATGATGGTTTTCTATCAATAAATATTGCTGTAAAAATTAAAATTGGCCTGGCAATGAATCCAAAAGTGACAGGATAATTTAACTATAGCAAACAGCAAACGGTTTATTTTTCTACCAGGTTTGTGTTGTCTACTAACCTCTTGTGTTATCATCTGAGTCACTGTAAAATGATGTCAAGACAAATAATTTGAGGGAGGCAATATTACGATTTTCTTTTGTCTGCACTTCTCTCCCTCAGTGTTACTCCAACACGGTGCTGATCCGAACATCCGTAACACTGATGGCAAATCTGCTCTGGATCTAGCTGATCCTTCAGCTAAGGCTGTTCTCACTGGTCAGTCCCTTACAGCTGCTTATCTTTATATCTATCTGTCTACATTTTAGACACTTAACCTGCAGTCCCATAGAGAGTGGTATATGAGTATAGAGTAAAATTCAGCTTCATTCTACAGATATTCAACATTGCAAGCAGCCAAAATGTAACGGTCTAATCCACAGTGTTCACACACAACAGGTGGTACACATACTTTTGACTTGCAGGCAGTATACCATAATACGCTTCAGCATACGTTGATAGGGATGGTAACCATCCACCACCAGGGCTTTTACCAGGCTCAATTAGGATATAATTCTGTCATTAGATGTCACCATGTAGTAAGATCATGACTTCATTTACTACCTTTAGCAGAAAGACTAGTTTTCCTCAAACCACAGTACACATCCACTTGCTTTTTCAATAACCTAAAATTGAAGGTGCATGCTGAAAGCTAGAGAAGAGTTTAGTATACCTCGGCCTCATGTAAATATTTCTTTTCATCCAGGTGAATACAAGAAGGATGAACTTCTGGAAGCAGCAAGGTGAGTATCAGTCTAACTGGTCATTAGTACTCATATTTCCCATCGGTCGGAGTCAAAAACCTGCATAGATTTCTGCTCATCAGCGTTAAATTTGTCTTTACTGTTGGAGAAGACACACTTCGCAGTGTTGGTATCGATAACAGGAAGTGCTTCGGTACACTGAGAAGCAGATTGCTTGACAGTATCTCCCAGGGCTTATAACCACATTGAAGGATGTCCTGGCTGGTAATTTGGATTTTATAGATGTGTGTAACAGTTAAACGTTAACACGAACTGCAAAAGAAATAATAGCTGATTTGCAATTTGCACCTGTATCACACTAAATGTGGCCAATTATTGCCATCTTTAAAGACCAAATAGTCCCTCTGGAACGGCATTTAGATTAGATTACATTGGATTTAAATTCGTCATTAAAATCCAATGTAGTAGTGGTTTTGATGAGGAATACTTAGTGACGCCAGTATTTTCAACCATGTTATTGCAGGAGTGGAAATGAAGAAAAGCTGATGGCACTGCTAACTCCGTTAAATGTCAACTGCCACGCCAGTGATGGCCGGAAGGTAAATCATTCTCTACCATCATACAACACCAGACAGATGTCTATTAACACCTTTGAAGCTACATGTTGTGCAGGGTTTCTTTCCTGTTGTATGTTAAAAGGTTTATGACAAAAATAGGAATAAGGCTCCCGAATGGCTCAGAATGTATATGTAGCAGAATAAACTCTACTATAGCAGGATTAGTCTTTCTTTCCAATGTTGCATGTGTGCCTCTCATCAGACGACCTCCAAATCCATTTGCTTCTGTCATAATATCTGAATCTTCACTTTACCAGCTTCATTAATCCTCTGCTGTGTGCAGGATCAAGTAGTCAAGCCGTTCCTTTATTTACAGTGTGGAGTTTTTTGGTGAGTGTTTTAAGGCAGGAGCAAATCCATTTGAGATATTGCTATCTATTTAGATTCACAACCAGATACTCCAGATACAGAAGGCAACACTCAAATCCTCGTATCCTGCACAGTTCAGCTTGGCTTCATCTCAAACTTGCATCTATGTTATGTAGATTATCCATCATACAATATGTTTGACATTAATTAAATGTTTTTTTATGCTTTTTTTTGGTTTTTTTAATGCCCTCTTTGTGGGACAAGTGGACGAGTATTAAAATTGTACAAGGGCGTATTTCTATAGAATGCACTGGGCACTTTATTGTCTAATGTCAGTGTTTAGCCTTGTTTTTGCATGTCCAGACCAGTGTTGTGTTTTTTTCCCCTTTATTCAATTTTTATCTGGTGGGATGATATTTACTTTTTTATGAATAATCCTTTCATAAGCATAATTGCCAACTCCACAATCCCATAAATTCACTGTTAACTAAATACAGTATCATCACTGGCTTGTTTAATGCACTCCTAACCACATTTTCTTCAACAGCAGTTGGTTAAAGTTAGAGTATTACTCCTTAACTGCCTCCATTGTAGTTTATTTAAAGTTTGCATGAACTAAAGTCAGTATGTCGGTCTGGATTTAACCAGTGGGTATTAACAAAGTCCCTGCCTTTTTACAAAACCACAGATAAAACCATGGAGGAGAACTCTCGCTCACCCTCAAGCTATTTACCCTCTGTCCTGGTGTCGCATTGCATTTCAAACCATGTTTGATGAATCAAACAGTGATTCATAACTAGGGTCTGTGTTTCAGTGATTTAAGAGGGGAGAATAGAATTTCTGTGAAAAGATACTGTCATTTTGTAATTTTTGTTTCGTTTTGTTTTCCGTGTGACTCTGGCAACATTTGTCGATCAGTCAACATCCCAAAAAATGCTGGTAAGTTGACCTTGATAACGGCCACTTGATTGATGCACTGTTGTGATCTTTTTTGTTTTACTCCTTTTTAAGCCATTGTTTTTATTTGACCAATAAGCTGGCTGTCACTTGTTAATTGCACATCATGGACCTGGGTGTATGGGTCACTCATGTATCCTACCGTGATGCTCCTCTGCGTGTGTGTGGGTGGGTGGGTGGGTGCGTGTGTGTGGGTGTGTGTGTGGCATGTAATGGAGTGAGCAAGTTCGGTTGGTGTCATGGTGACAACTTCATCTCTTTTGGATTTTGGAGAGGAGCTCAAAATGTCCACTGCCTGCTTTCTTCAGCGTCTGTCTTCTCCTCTGCACACTCACCCACAACTTCTCCAATTTTTAATCACTCGCTCTTACGGCAGCACCTGATTTGCCTTTTTTTTTAACTATTATTATTTCATTCATTCATTTATTTTCTGATGATCACTTATGCATGCCTTGGAGGTCTGCCTCCCTCTGCATTTTGTTCAAGCAAATACGTGTTTGTGAAATGTGTGTCTACTTCACATCCCCCACGATGAATCAGTTGGCAGTAATGAATGAAAACCATTTCACCTGTATTTCTAGTGCTAAGCTATCCTTCATGGTAATGACTTTTGATTGCTTGTGTCATCCCACACTGAATGATGCCACCAAGATTCAACTCTATTGTCCGGTAGATTCTGTCACTTTGGCTTGACAGCCAACAGTTGACTTGCTGAGATTTTTATTAATATCAATGCATGGAAATTGGAAAATGAATGTTGTCTGATTGCACGCTTGACCTCAGCTATACTTTTTAAAAAGAGAACTTTATCAAATTTTATTTGCAGCTTTGCTTAGACTAACATTTATTTTTGCTATGATAAAGCCATTTGATTTGATCTTCTAATAGCTTGCAGAGATGCTTTCTGAAACACTCAGTCTGCTTATTGTAGTTTCTTTCCGGCCCATTACAGTTGGCACTCGATAGCATTTTATCAAATCCAGCTTTGAATCTTCTTGTTAACTTTGAATGCTTAATTAAACATATTTACTATACATGTTCATTTAACAAATCAGGACATTTTCATTGATGGTACTGGATAATAAAATAGAAACAGCTATCGGGACCCAACTGTAAATTCTCTCCAGCCATTCTGAATTTAATACTCTTAACAGCTGCTCTTTGGGTTCTTTCTTGCTGACTCACTACGTAAGACTTATTTTTAAAAAGAAAAATATTTATTTTATTCTGCTGACCTACTGACCAAATGGAAAAAGTTCTAAATGAGTAATGAGGTTAACATTGCTTGTCGTCACTCACTCAAGTCAGACACAATACTGACAGCAAATGAACTTTGTTGCTGGATATGCCCACAACTCCCATTGACCTTGCACTGTCATATTCATCTGAAACTCACTGAGCATAGCCTGCCATAGCACTTCGCTTCTGGCTCTAATCAGCCGCTTGCTCCTGTGGCCATCGAAGGCAGCACACAGTAAACCAGCCGTGTGTGTGTGTGTGGGGGGGTGGGTGGTTGGGTGTGTGTGCATGCGTTAACTAGCTGTTCTCTCTTTCAGTCGACACCCCTCCACCTTGCTGCTGGCTACAACAGAGTCCGCATCGTTCAGCTCCTCCTTCAGCACGGAGCTGACGTTCATGCCAAGGACAAGGGGTGAGACATGGACAATTGAGGAACTTAATTTGTCATTCAGACATAATTTATGGCACTAACCCGACTGTCTTGTCCCAACAGCGGCCTTGTTCCCCTTCACAACGCTTGCTCCTATGGTCACTTTGAGGTCACTGAACTTCTGCTCAAAGTAAGACCAACAAAAGTTTCATTTCATTTCATGAGCTTGTTTTTCAGGTTGTTGAATACAACAAACTGAAACTTGCTTACAAAACAAATTTTTAGACAGCAATCTACTTTAACAGTTCTGTTTTTTTTTACATTGCTGGTAAGTGACTTATGAGCTCAAGTGAACAGAATTCCCTGATTCCATATTTTTGACAAATTAGTTTTTTATCCCCTGTACATACTCTGCTCCAATGTGCTAATCTCTCACCACTCTGTTACCACTGCAGCACGGAGCCTGTGTGAACGCCATGGACTTGTGGCAGTTCACTCCTCTCCATGAGGCAGCATCTAAGAACCGTGTGGAGGTTTGCTCGTTGTTGCTGAGCCACGGGGCTGACCCCACCCTACTGAACTGCCACAGCAAGAGTGCTGTGGACATGGCCCCCACCCCAGAGCTGAAAGAGAGGCTTACCTGTGAGTACTCTATCTCGGTCACACAACAGACAACTACACACGCAATGATGGTTGGAAACTTGCTTTGTAATCTCTTTGTCACACAGATATTTTTTTTTTATCTGCAAAATTCAACAGTACACTCAGATCAGCAACCTGGCATCACTCAAACTGCATTTTGAATGTCAGTCTTTTCCTTACATTTTCTTTCTCTTCCATATAGATGAATTCAAAGGTCACTCACTACTACAGGCAGCCCGGGAGGCAGACATGGCCAAAGTGAAAAAGACCCTGGCTTTGGAAATCATCAGCTTCAAACACCCTCAGACCAACGAGACGGCTCTAGTCAGTACCAAGCGGCTCAAGATCGCTTTTAAATTTGATTGCAAATTAAAATCATTGCTTGAACAGTACTTGCTCCTCATGGATTAAAAAAATTAGTTATTGCTGGTTTTAAATTTTGATGGTTGAATTGAAGGTGATGTTGTCAGTGCTGCTTTATTATAATTGGTAATACTGTAGATAATAGGTATTCACCTTAAACATTTGTCCAGGGTTGGCAGGTCTACTCGACACTAATTTAACGTGTATTTCAGCACTGTGCTGTGGCTTCCCCCCACCCTAAGAGGAAGCAAGTGACTGAGCTGCTGCTGCGTAAAGGTGCCAACATCAATGAGAAGAACAAAGAGTAAGTCCACCAAGTTTGTTTTTTATATTTAAAATAGCTTTCAAAACTTTTAGGGACTAAGAAAATTACTGTCAGGCTTTATAATACAATTAAATCTGAACAACCATACAATAAAAAAAAATCAGTACCCTGGTGACATTTAAACAGCTCCAAAAGAAAGTTACTGAATGAAAATGCATCTCCTGAAAAGACACAAAATGACAAAAGAGTTTGAGCTTAATAAGATAAGGCGATGTCTTCAACATACTGTAGGAAAAATGGGAAAAATATTAAAGAAATAAAAAAACAACAACAAATAAAAAAGTTAATTGTGTTTTAGAAAAGAAACCGTGTAAAAATCAAAGACAGTACTCACTGCTCCAGAACTGGCTTGGACCATAAACTTTATAAATTATAACTTCCCGTCTGTTGTGTCTTTCAGCTTTATGACTCCCTTGCATGTTGCTGCTGAGAGAGCTCATAATGACATCCTAGAGGTGATGCAGAAACACGGAGCAAAGGTCTGTTTATTTAACTTGTTTTTACATTTTTCATTTTGTCTGTCAGCTTGCAAAATACTCAATATCAGAAAACATGAGCTGGCATAGTTGGAGACTATGTAGCATTAACCTTTAATCCTATCATCTCATTCTGATGCCAGGTAAATGCAGTGGACACACTTGGACAGACGGCTCTTCACAGGGCTGCACTGGCTGGTCATATCCAGACCTGCAAGCTGCTGCTGAGCTACGGGGCCGACCCTTCTATCGTGTCCCTGCAGGGTTTCACCGCTGCCCAGATGGGCAATGAAGCTGTACAACAGATTCTCAATGGTAAACACACTTACTGCATTACCATTAAAGTTTCAGAATGAAAATGCAGTCCAACAGTAATGGATTGCTATGCTCAAGATAAAGGCAAACGGTGTCTGAAAGTCTGCAAAGTGGATTTCAGAGAATGCTCGAATGAATTCATGTGAAGTCACGTTTTTACAAATGTGTGTCTTCAGAGGAATCTACCGTATTTATACATTGCTCGTAGGGTTTCACATTATTAACAGGATTCCTTTTTGACAGGGATTACGTTTCTGTGTGTTGGAATCAACTATTTTACTTTTTCACAGAAAATGTTCCCACACGTAACTCTGATGTGGACTACAGATTTCTCGAGGCAGCCAAGGCAGGCGATCTGGACACAGTGCAAGTAAGTTCACTGTTTCTTCTGTATCTTATTGTAATCCAATCAAAATTGTACACTTGTGGTGTTGTTTTCACATGCTTACTGGAAGCAGTGGTTAACAATTTACTGACATTTTCATTGTTTTTTGAAGCACAATAAACCACATATAGTTAATTGTCATGTTGTCTCTGTGTGTGGCAGCAACTGTGCACCCCTCAGAACGTAAACTGCCGGGATTTGGAGGGCCGCCACTCCACTCCTCTCCACTTTGCAGCCGGTTACAACCGAGTGGCTGTAGTGGAATACCTGCTGCACCATGGAGCTGATGTCCATGCCAAGGACAAGGGGTGGGCTACCATCTTACACATCACATGATTTTTCTTTCTTAATGTTTTCCAGTAAGTTAATTTTTTTACATATCCTCCACCCCACAGCGGTCTGGTTCCCCTCCACAACGCGTGCTCTTACGGTCACTATGAAGTAGCTGAGCTGTTGGTCAGACATGGAGCTTCAGTCAACGTGGCCGACCTGTGGAAGTTCACTCCGCTTCACGAGGCTGCGGCCAAAGGCAAATATGAGATCTGCAAACTGCTGCTCAAAGTGAGAATCCGTCATAATCACCTGACACTGTGTTATTACATATTAATGACTTTGACAATACGACAACCTTACATTTATCTTATAATAAAAAACAATAGTGCGATAAAAAAAAAAATCAATCTCTTCTTTGTTCAGCACGGAGCGGACCCATCCAAGAAGAACCGTGATGGCAACATGCCGCTGGACATGGTGAAAGACGGAGACACAGACATTCAGGACCTGCTGAGGGGTGATGCTGCCCTGCTGGACGCTGCTAAGAAGGGCTGCCTGGCCCGGGTCCAGAAACTCTGTTCCCCAGAGAACATCAACTGCAGAGACACTCAGGGCCGCAACTCCACACCACTCCACCTTGCAGGTAATTAATAATTGCTGCTTCAGCGTATTTCTGGTTTTGTCTTCCTTGTGCTGATGTTAGAAAAAGTACATATTCCTCCTCTGATTCCCATGTCTTCTGCTCAGCTGGCTACAACAACCTTGAAGTGGCAGAGTATCTGCTGGAACATGGGGCTGACGTCAACGCCCAGGACAAAGGAGGCCTCATCCCTCTCCATAATGCAGCTTCTTATGGGGTCAGTCTCAACACACAATTTACAAATTACTTCAAATATGTGCACACATTTTGCTTTCAGGTTCCAAGATTCACATTTTTATCATATTTTATCAGTTTTAGATTAAAATCATAAAAACTGCATCAAACTTGGACATCGACTGACTTATTTTTGCCCTCCGTCCCCCACAGCATGTTGACATCGCAGCCCTGCTGATCAAGTACAATACATGTGTGAATGCCACAGACAAATGGGCTTTCACGCCCCTACATGAAGCAGCTCAAAAGGGTCGTACACAGCTCTGTGCCCTGCTGCTGGCTCACGGAGCTGACCCAACAATGAAGAACCAAGAGGGCCAGACTGCCCTAGACCTGGCCACGGTAATGGATTTTCAGCCAGACATCAAAAGACTGGGACCTATTGTGAAATTAGTATTAGTATTAGGAACTACAATGAAAAGATAATGTACAGTGGATTATTCTAGTTTCTGGAGATTACAGCCTCCCTTTAACCAGTTATTCTTCGCTGTCTCTTTAGGCTGACGACATCCGGGCCCTTCTCATGGACGCCATGCCACCGGACGCTCTGCCCAGCTGCTTCAAGCCCCAGGCCACAGTTGTCAGCGCCTCCGTCATCTCCCCTGCTTCTACGCCATCCTGCCTGTCGGCTGCCAGCAGCATAGACAACCTGGCTGGGCCGCTCACTGAGCTTGCTGCCGCTGCTGCCGCCGGAACGTCCGGAGTAGCAGATGGAGCCTCAGGCACTGATCGCAAGGAAGGAGAAAGTATGTTTCTCAAAGTATTTTGTGGGATTTTAACAGAAATTGCAACAACCCTGTCAAATAAGTTTCATTTGACTCTACTGTGATTTTAATAGTGGCAATGCTGGACATGAACATAAGTCAATTCCTGAAGAGTCTGGGTCTGGAGCACCTGAGGGACATTTTTGAGAGGGAACAGGTCAGTAACTAAGACATGTTATCTTGAAAATACTAATCTTATTGCTGGAATTCCCATATTTCACACAGGGTTAACCATTTATTTCAAATAAATTCATTCATCGTTTCCAGAAGACAGTTTGGGACAGTGACATTTTAATGCAGTGGCATACTAGAGACATATTAGAGAGACATACTGCAGGTTCAGGAGCATTTGGCATACTGCATACTGCAAAAATAAAAAGAAGCCTGTGTAACTCTGATATCTGGTTTGGTGATCAATTAGCTGTTGGAGCAAAAGCTGACCAACAGCAGAAGATTGAGTTGATTTTACTGTTGATCAATTGTTAAACTTGTTGTTATTCTTTCCTTTTTTCCAGATCACCTTGGATGTCCTGGCTGACATGGGCCACGAGGAGCTGAAGGAGATTGGGATTAATGCCTATGGCCACAGACACAAGCTCATCAAGGGTATTGAGAGGCTGCTGGGCGGCCAGCCGGGTGAGGACGCATTTTGGGTTTTCATGTTGATGGACATTTTTAAAACTCAGCAAAGAGAGCATTTACTTTATGGCTTTTTTTTTTTTCAGGAGCCAACCCATACCTGACATTCCATTGTGCCAACCAGGGCACTATCCTGATAGACCTCGCCCCAGACGACAAGGAGTATCAGTCTGTGGAGGAGGAGGTAAGCTGAGCTCACTGTCTGGTATGGTTTAACTGATATGAGTTTGCAAAATATATTATTTTCAACAGAAGCTGCTAATGGTCAGAGTTAGAAACAGAACTGAATATTTACCTTGCAAACTTCACACATTTCCACTAACTTTCACTCTGTTGTGTACAGTAGTCTGCATGGAACTAAGGTCACAAATTTTAAATAAAAGTATTTTAAATAATCATTTCCCAGCAAAGTATATACAATCAAAGAGGTAAATTTATACAGCTACTATACATGCCTGTTTACTGTGGGATTATAAAAGATGTTTTTGTTGTGTCCCTCAGATGCAGAGCACTATCAGAGAGCACAGAGATGGGGGCAACGCAGGTGGTGTGTTCAGCAGATACAACATCATCAAGGTCTGAACCAGGAGTCTCTCTGTACCTCCTCTCTGTTCAATACTTGACAGCAATTACTGAAGAAAGTTACTCCAATGAAAACTGCTAAACAGCAATCTGACCTTCAGTATGAATCAGCATTTAATTCTTGATGTGGAGCGTGTCATCACATATCTTGTTTTAAATGTGTGTGTATTGCGGTCCATAGATCCAGAAAGTGGTAAACAAGAAGCTGAGGGAACGTTACACTCACCGGCAGAAGGAGATTGCAGACGAGAACCACAACCACCACAATGAGCGCATGCTGTTCCACGGTAAGCACACATTATCACATCATGTATTTGTTTGTGTTGGTGTCACACCCATTTAAATTAAGGTCTTTAAAAGGTCATTATCTTAGCATGTGCTAACTTGAGAGACTGTCATGAATCATATCCATGTTACATTTAAGATGTGTGCACTGTGTATTGAATAAATTATCCAAGCACCATGTAAGACCTGTTGATGGATCATGTCATCGTTTAGTCTCCACCTGTCTAGTTACGTGTGTTAATGGTGGTTAAAAATCACTATACAAAGCTGTATCAACAACCATCTATCTTGATTTTAAATACAGGTTCTTGCTGTTTATTTATTGCCATGAATCAGCTCATATAGTGAAATCTCACATCTTCCTGTAGGTTCCCCGTTCATCAACGCCATCATCCACAAAGGCTTTGATGAGCGCCACGCTTACATAGGAGGGATGTTTGGGGCAGGCATTTACTTTGCTGAGAACTCCTCCAAAAGCAATCAGTATGTCTACGGCATTGGCGGCGGCACAGGCTGCCCAACACACAAAGATCGTTCCTGCTACTTGTGCCACAGGTGAACTTCTGATCTTGACTATAAAGTTTGAACACGAAAAGTTCAATATTTTTTGGTTAGAAAATTGCAACGGCCATTATTTATCATACCAACATTATTTACAATATTGGGCGCTTGTGTCTGACCTTTCTCTGTTTTTGCGCTCTCAGGCAGATGCTGTTCTGCCGAGTGACCCTGGGAAAGTCCTTCTTGCAGTTCAGTGCCATGAAGATGGCTCACGCCCCCCCGGGACACCACTCAGTGATCGGGCGGCCCAGTGTTAACGGTCTGGCCTATGCTGAGTATGTCATCTACAGAGGAGAGCAGGTAAGCAAAAACAATCCAACAATTTCAGGTGTTTGAAAACCTCTTTCCTCAAATACTGTTTTGGCTGTAATATGAAATACTTGAAATGTCATGGTGGCTAATTTCTTGTCATGTGTTACCCTCAGGCCTACCCAGAGTACCTCATCACCTACCAGATCCTTAAACCGGAGACTGCAGCCCAGTCTGCCGCAGGAGCTGAGCAGAAGTCATAGTCACTTCATCGCACACACACACACACAGACTCAATGCTCGTTATTCTCTCCTTTGTATTGCAAATGCCTAAAAACCTTTTATTTACAAAACACATTTCCAGTCTCCTCTCCAGTAGAATCCATGGTGACCAGTGCTTCGTGAGAGGATATGCTGTATAATACTCTCCTGCTCGTGGTGATAACACGTCCGTTTCCACTGTTTTTTGTATTGGCTGCATGTTACCACTGAAGCATGTAAAGCCCAATAGTGTGCGTGGGTTAGTTTTTTCAGTATCCCCCTCCCTCTCTCCCGTCTCACAGATCAGGAGACTATGAAGTATCAGCATTAACAGTCGCCACTCTTTGTTGCTTCATACCATGTGACTGTGGAGAATCACCAACCCCTCACCACCACACACACACACACACACACACACACACACTTTCTCACTGTCAAAGCCTGGAGCCTGTGGACTACTACTGCCCCACCATATCTGGGCTCATCCTGTATAGAATGGCCTCTGGTAACTGTGATTTTAATGCTAACATATAACACTACCAAGCAGGTAACATTGCGTTGTTGCTATGCTGTAATGCTAACTTTCAGTAATTACACCCCGAGAACACTACAAACACAGTTTTTTAGTGCTTTTATCCAGGGCTGAACACACTCGGTTGAGAAGGGTTCTCAACACAGAAGTTGAGACAATTTTATTGATATTACAATATTGGTTTATATGAGAGATGATGTACCTTCAGTAACAAAACTTAAATGCAATGTAAGACACCGTAATTACGCAAGGGTATTCTGCAGCTATGGATGCTGTACTGTTTAAAAGCATTATATATGACTCCTTCAACACAGTCAACAGAGTCATTAAGTGCTGAATGTGCTTGTGAAGTTAACCCCAGATAGCCAGTTAACTCATCAAAGCACCGTTCTGTCGCCATGGTCTTACTCACAGACATCCCATGCATAAGGATTTGCACTTTGAATAGAACCCTATTTAAGTTATTTTGAATTTAAATTGCAAATTTGCAGGAAAAAAATATTTGTACAGGTTGTGTAAATGGTTGTGTATAACTGTTGCTGTTTAACAGTATCTTTGAGTTCAACTGTAAATGACATCTGAATTTTACTTTCATGTCTTCTTGATTCTCCCAACTTTTTTTTTTTAAATAAATGTCCCATTAACAGCTCCTTGTTTTAATGTTTCTTATAAAATCATGTTATATTCTGTCAGTCTGAGCGTAAAAACTTCACATTTAAATCTCTGGTATTATTAATGCAGTACAAGCTCAATTGACTGTCTTTCCATCAATGAGAGAGACTCTTCTCATCTTTAAGATTATTTTTCTGGGTTCACAATTGTGTCTTAATAGGATAGGTCAAATTAACCTTAACCACTCTTACTGATAATTATTTTACTGAAGCAAACTAAGATCTATTTTTTTTTTCACGGAAGCAAACATAAAAACGTATTATAGTAACGTATTTTTTACTTTTTTTTGTTTTTTTTGTTAAATTAACCAATTCAGTTTACTTCAGAAAAACGAAAACCTACAACAGCGTCGAGGACAATATACGTCATCGCAGTCAGCTGACTGCAGGCTGCAGCTTAACGCTTCAGTTGAAAAATATGTTTGTTATGAGTTTTTATGTTCGAGTTTTGTTTTTTTGTTTTGTTTTTTTAAATTATGTACTCATAGAAGATGTGTAAAGCTTATCAGGAGTTAGTTTAGTTTTTAATAGCAGTTTATGATGCAGGCGCGACTTCCTCAGTTTCCATGTTCATCAGCAGACATGCAGTGGAAAGTCTTTTCTGTCTTTGCGCTTCTCGTTCACTTTATTAGCGAAACTTCAGGCACTTCTTATGTCATCACAGTTGATGTTGGGAGACCAGTAGCAGATCTTAAACACTTCTGGACAAGCACTGGTTTCTGGTAGGTCCAATATAACTTGTTTTATTCACAATCATTCCGGCACAATACACAGTAGTAGACAGTACAGGGTGAAGTTTATTCATAATTAATAAAGAAATTATTGTTGGTATTTTTCATACCGAATCTATCAAAATACATCACTAATTAACAAGAGGTCAATACTTAATGACTGACTCACATAACTCAGTCTGAAGTCTTACTGGGCTCCACTATTTTAGTCTATGAACAAGCTGGTGTATAAAACATATTGTAAATGTATTTATTAAAGTTAAAGCGGTTCTTTGTGTCCAGCCCCCCTCTCCCTCACACCCAGGCCCACCAGTTTGACCTGAGCATCGATCAGCAGCTGAACCTGGCCTATGTGGGCTCAGTGCCCCATGGAGGGATCCAGCAGGTCCGGATACACTGGATGTTGGAGCTGGTCACTGCACAGTAAGTAAAGCTTTAGTAAAGCAGCCATTATACTCATAAAAGAAAACATGCCATTTAGCATATTTTATAGTTTTAGGATGATATAAAATATGATTGTTAGTTGCTGCTTTGACAAGTGTTCTCTATGAGAAATTACAGCCATCGGATTTTGCTGTTTTAGAGATATTGGAGGACAACCCCAGTACAACTTCACTAAACTGGACCAGCTCATTGAACTCTTGTGGATTAACGGACTCCAACCAGGTACTAAACAACCACCACAAAGATGGAAAATATCACATCATATTTGTATATCTTCATTTTTTTTAATCTGCCTCCAGTGTTGTGCTATCACATTTTTCTGTGATGAAATGACCCAGTGGCTGTTGATCATTTGTTACACTATTGTTATATTGTATATGAACATTATTAAGTCACTCTCATCCTTAATGTTTTTATTTTACGATTCCAAAGAAGAGGTCGATCAGTAGACAAAGCAACATTTGTACAAAGTGTTAAAGCAGGTCATGGTCAACGGTCTTGACAATCAGAAAGGGACACGAGAACTGGACTAATATAACTAAAGTTGGTACATTTAAATATTATAATACCAAAAACCTTCTACCTAACTGTGATGTAGTTTATCTTTGTTGCACTTGTTGCATGTTTCTGTTAATATTTGACATGTAAGGTTTGCCCCTCTGGCTCTCAGGCTTCGAACTGATGGGCAGTGTTTCTAACTACTTCACCGACTTTGAGGACAAATCACAAGTGGTTGAGTGGAGGAACCTGATTTATCTCATAGCCAAGAGATACATCGGTGAGTGAGTGGTACCATTACTTTGTCATTATTATATTGCATATGCATATATGTTCCATAAAATGTAATTAATGGAGTTGCAGTGTGAGCCTCTTTTGGTAAGCAGAACTGATGCTGTATGATGAGATTGGGCCAAAACTGGCTGAATCATTTTATTAATATAATTTCTGTCAGGTGTTTTAACCTACTTGGATGGTGCTTGTTCTAAAAAGTTATGTCAAAATGTATATTTATGTATTGTTGATTCTGAATTACAGACAGATATGGTTTAGGAAGTGTTTCTCAGTGGAACTTTGAAACATGGAATGAGCCCAACAATCATGACTTTGATAATGTCACAGTGTCAATTCAAGGTAAGCATATATAATGCATCCTACATGAGTTATCATTAGAATTGTTTTTTAATAGCTTTTATACAGGTTATTGTAAAAGTGTGTGTACATTTTAAACTCCATATCAACATTATCTGCATTTCAGTAGTTCTATAATTTTGTATTTTAGCATCAATGAATATATTATGGTGGTATTATGTGTCACCACATAATGGCCTGATAAGCCCAGTGCTGTGTAGCAGAGTAGTGGTGTGTTTTTTAGTATAATTGACTTCTCTTTAGGGTTTCTAAACTACTATGATGCCTGCTCTGAGGGTCTGCGTTCTGCCAGCGGTCTACTGAGGTTTGGGGGTCCAGGAGACTCCTGTCACTCCCCCCCACACTCACCATACTGCTGGGCCATGCTCCAACACTGTTACAACGGCACCAACTACTTCACTGGTGAGACAGGGGTCCGAATTGACTACATCGCCCTGCATAAGAAGGTGGGCTTTTCTCGCCTCAGTGCATGCCTGGAAATTATAAATGAATGCAATAATTGACCAAAGGGTTTGTGCTGAAAAATAATGACTTTTAACTGTGTTTCAGGGAGGAGGCTACTCCATGCCCATCCTGCAGCAGGAGATCCAGACAGTAGGGGAGATCCAGGAGCGTTTCCCCCGTTTCCGCAGCCTCCCTGTTTACAATGATGAAGCTGACCCTCTGGTGGGCTGGTCCAGGCCTCAGGAGTGGAGGGCTGATGTGACCTACGCTGCCATGGTGGTCAAGGTGATGAGCAAGAGCAGCTTGAGGATGTCAAAGATCACTGACATTTCTCTGCTGTAGATATACCTAAACCCGATTAAAGATTCTTCATGTTGCATACCTAGAATTTTGAAAGGGTTTATTTTTTCCTCTGTGTAGATTTGTTATAGCTATTTACCAATAATCAATCTTCTACCATGCTCTCTTCAACAGGTGATCACCCAGCACCAGGATCTGCTGCTGGCTGACCCAAACTCCACCATTAACTACACCCTGCTCAGCAACGACAACGCCTTTCTCAGCTACCACCCACACCCCTTCAGCCAACGCACGCTGACCGCCCGTTTCCAGGTCAACAACACCCAGCCGCCTCATGTGCAGCTGATCAGGAAGCCCGTCCTCACAGTCATGGGCCTGCTGGCTCTGCTAGGTGACAGTCTCTTTACGTTAAAACAGGTGATCCTCGGTGGTAATGTATAATTCAGTTATGATGGATTTAATATATATTTGTGCATTTTCTAAAGTACTTTGTGCAAACCACACTCAGGTATCATATAATAGCTAACATCTGGTTTTCACTTTCAATAGCATTGTTAGTAATGTTTCATCTGTCCCAGTCTGTAATGGTCCTCTCCCGTATGTGATTCCTCTTGAAGGAGAGACCCAGGTCCTGGCTCAGGTTTTGTACTTAGCAGGAACCAACAACAGCACGGTGGGAGTTCTTGCGAGCAGCCACAAGCCTTTAATACCTGGTGGCTCGGATGGCTGGCAGGCAGCAGTGTTGGTCTACAACAGTGACGATAACAGGACCTCCACCAGCACTGATGACATTACAGTATCACTGAAAGGACTGGCTACACAAAAAGGTTTAACAAAATACTGCTGGATCACTACTGTACTGTATTTAATGCTCCAAGGGAGTGGTGTGTTATGGTGTCATTTATGTGCTTGTCATTCAGATCTTGTGTATGTCACGTATTACATGGACAATAATGTGACCAACCCGCACCAGCTGTGGCAGAGCATGGGAAGCCCCGACTACCCCACAGCAGAACAGTTCAGACGGCTCAGGACTGTCCAGGTACTGTGGAGATTAACAGGAGAGCAATATGATATTATAATAACAATAATATATTTGAGTTAGTTGTGATTTTTTTATAAACTGTAGGTTTTCTTCTTTTATTACAACTAATAAACATGCATTAACATTAAAATACTAATACTAAAAGAATATATCGGTCAGCTACAACAAACATTAATATTTCAGCATGTTTTGGATGCTGCTTGTGTTCATACACCAGAAATTCAGAAGAAGACAAGGCGTATTCTTACATGAAGATCTTGCTCAGTGCAGTTTTAATTAATATTCTGATATTTATGGAATTGGTACTTAGATCAAGTCAGTCTTTAGTTTTTTCTGTAAAATGCTTTAAAATATGTTTTGATCCACTGATGTGTCATTGTGGCAGGACACTCATGTTGATGGACCCTGGCCAGTTCCTGCAGGGGACACTCTGACTCTGAAGGCTAAACTGTCGGTGCCCTCCGTCCTCCTGATCCATGTTTGTACTCAGCCCAAAGCCGTGCCAGATCAGGTCAATATTACCCAACAAAAACAGTCTGGAGTTGGTCTTGGTTTTCTGAGGGCCAGATTCTATTGAAGCCAATATGTGGATTTATGTTTTATTTCTATTCAACAGTACATGAGTCATCTGTGTCAGTGTGTATGTTACTATGTACAGTTGAGCTGTGTCAATACAAGTAAGACAGGGTGTCACCAGTCACTGAACTGTGCAGTGAGAAAGTTATTTCTGATCAGCGTGTCCCATAAGTAACTCACAGCCAGTGTTATAATAAAAAAAGCTTACACAGGGATTAGAGAAAGACTTGTGTGGGACTCACACGTCCACTATTGTTTAATGTGTTCATCAGAAGGTATTACAGAAATTTTGAAGTATTTTTTCCTTGAGCTATTGCTTATACTTTACTTTTAATTAGGTCAATGGATTACGCTTCATCCGGATCACCAAAGGCCAAGTCCTGATCATCTGGTCTGATCACTGTGTTGACTCCAAGTAGGTGCACATATTCTTTGAATTATTTCTGTATTTATTAGTCAATGTAAATAACTGTATAGAGGCACAAGTACATACAGATGGCTCCATATATCAAGTACATTGGTGTAGTAGATTCAATCAATGTGTTGAAATGCAGTTTTTGTGTAATATGCATGGACCATATGTGCAGTATCAACCCAGCTGGTTATGTAAGGGATAATGTACAGTGAATGTTATTATTGGGTCATTGTTTAGGGTTATTCAAGACCTGCATCAACCTGACAAGTTTATTTTGCAATAAGGACTTGCTCGCTGTACATCATCCCACAAGAAATCAATTATTTGACACAAAATATTGATTTAAATTGTTTTATTGATTTAGGAATAATTTGACTTGGTCCTCCAGAATCTATGATCAGAACTGTGTCCAGATAACAGTCTGTTATTTATAGCGACAGAAATAACAGAATAAAATGCCGTAATTGGCCGATCAGAATCAAATATTCAACAAAGCCTTATAATAATAAACATTGCTGTGGGAGTTGAGACGTCCGGATGATCAATAAACCATCCATTCATTTGCAGATGCATTAAGACATTCGAAGTGGAATTCTCTGCTGACAGCAAGAAGTTCAGGAGGATTAATTCCCAGGACACCATTTTTACCTCATATGTTTATTCACCTGGTAAGATATACCAAAACATTTGTAAAATACTGAGACAAAAAGCAGCAAAATAGAATTGTCTTTCGAACAATGTTTTGGTTTTAAACTGTCATGATAGCCAGACATAGAGATAATTCCATGTCCTGTTCTGTAGTGAACCAGGAGGTTGGCGGTCTGTACAGAGTTCGAGCGGTGGACTACTGGGGGAGGCCAGGGAGCAACTCGCTGCCTGGGAAGTATTCAGAGGAGCACTAGACCAGTATTCATAAAATATTTTTTAATTCTTTTGTAATTTGTAAATATGTTTTATAGAGATCAAAACACTGATTTTTTTATTATTATTATTTTTGCTGATGTGACTTTCGACTGTAAAAATTTCATTTTTCTGGTAGAGAATTTGGTTGCTATTTCAAAGTTATTTGATCCTTCTCTCTTAAAAGACCACTTTGATATAAATACATATTAATGTGACAGAATACAGTGTCCTCTGTGCACATTTATATCTCACATACATCCCTGCTGCTGTATTCTATGCTTCTATTTCTGTGCTGCATCAAGCAAGCACGTGTTAACATGTAAATATAGTATTTGGATTACAATTATAATTGTTAACATTAGTATTAAAAATGGATTCAAGCTAGATGTGCACTTCTATATTACATGTAGTTATTGGAAAGAAACGACTAGTTTACATCATGAGACTGTTACAGACCTGTAAATCAAATTGACACGTATAGGTTGGTAGGTTTTAATTGATAGATTTTATACTTGAATTAAGTCAAAATTGTTTTATATGGTTTTTTTTTACAATAAATAAATGTTGAATTATCCATTAATCATACTTGTTTACAGTCATGTTAAAAAAAGACAAGGACAGCTACATTCTTTACAAAATTTATTGTCACCAATACAGAACCATGACACAGTGCAGATGTTACCCATCAGTGTGACAATACTGTCTGGTTGGTTATGTCATCACATCACTCAACCAGTAAAAGGTTTCATTGGATTTGGCTTGGAAATAATATGTGCATATTGGCAGTGTTACTTAACAGGGAAATTTGAATTTGCTTTATCTGATAGTTTTCTTTCCTATGATGTTGAAACAAAATTAAGCATTGACAGAATTATTCTCCTATTTGCGTCTCTCGGAGAAGCTCTATTTTCCACTCGGGTGGGGCAATCCAGGATCATGAAGGTCTGCTCGAAAGACTCCAGTTTAGGATAAGTTTAACAAGCTCCTGTAAAGAACAGCGAAAGAAGGGAAGGGTTAAATATAACACGCAGCTTCAAACTATCACACTGAAAAATGTAATCTATCCTAACAAGAAAATGTATGAGGTAGATCATACACAAATTGAGATTCAGTGCAGACATTGGCTAAAATATTTGACTTTATATCTGAAGTTTAAAGTTATGAATAATACTGTTTCATTACAAACCCATCTTTTCTTCTAATGTAGAAGTTAAGACTTTCAGGAGGTTTAGTTTTCTTCTTTCCTTGATAAAATATTGTTTATCTATTAATTTGAATGTGAAAAATGGGGATACATACCAGACTGCAGCACAGGCTGGAACTGTCCAGCCATGCAGATTTCCTCCTGTTTTTGGCGGACCACTCTCTGGATGGCAGGGGGGAAGCCACGGGGGTTGCGGGAGAACACCAGGGCGTAGCCGTCGTCGCAGCTTCCATCCTCCTTCAGGGTGCGGCAGGCATAGGTGATGGCATAGTTGTCGTAGTCTGTATCAATGATCCAGTAGTTGTCACCTGGAGAAGTGGAAAGTGTGTTTAGTCTCAGGTGTGTGTGTGTGTGTGTGTGTGTGTGTGTGTGTGTCAGAGTGTGAGTGTGCATAGAGTGTATGTATGTGATGAGGCTTACCGCCGCTGGACAGGTAGCTGGCCAGTCCCTGGTAGTTCATGAACATCTTGCCGGGGCTGCTGGGGTCGGGCACTGAGTACTGGGCAGCCATGTCAGCACATACAACCCAGAACCTGAAAGTCAAATATAGAAAAAAAATGTTCACATTTGCGAGCAGAAATTGAAACTTTCAGTTCCTTAAATAAATCACATTCAGTTATTAAATAGATGTATTGATGAATCTGCTAAAATGCTCACCCAAAAAGAGTGACTCTGCCCCTAGAAGAGGCCACCATGGAGCCATCGTCTCCAATAGTGTATTCAGCAGAGATGTTGTCCTGCAGAAACAAACCCTCAGGATCCTTCTTCTGCAGAGCGTACCACTTCCCTGAATACTGTCAAGAAACAAGTCATAAACATATAGATATAGAAGTTTTTTCTGATAAGCATTTCATCAGTAGAATGTGAATGTGCACATATAATGTATAATGTCATATTTGTTGGTTTTGTGTGTGACTACATTTCCGAATTGATCCATTCTTAATTCTTCTGTCTGTCTATATGTGAATGTATAAATATTTTAACAAATGCATTTTCTGTACTCACTCTCTGTGGGTCAAAGTCCTGTTTGACAGGGAAGCTGTCCACACTGCAGCCGGCCAGGCTCTGCTCCACGCAGGCCAGGAACAGCATCACCAGGGAAAACATTTGAAAGTCCATTCTAGACAAAAACAGTTTGACAAAGTCAGTTAGTTTGCTTGATGGAGTGATTTTGATTTTTTTTTTATTTACAGCTGTTATTAATGGTACTCATCTCATTCAATATTTCCTTCGTTAAAAAAGTCCAACAGGCCAAGAAGCACCAAAGAAGCAGCATCTCCTTACCTGAGGTGTAGAGTGAAGCTGCAGAAGGTTTCAGTGCAGAGCTGTTGCAGTGTCTGAGCTGTGGTGAGACAACAGCATGTGAGTCTTTTATACCTGACGCACACACAGGCTCACTGTTTATTTTCACTTCTTGAGCCTAAATGCAGAATTTAAATCTACCACTAATCCAGTTAACAAAATCCCTTGCTGTAAGCTGATGAACCCTGGCATTCAGCAGTGTTTAGGCTTTATGTAATTGTTTGCAGGGCTACATAATGGGATACATAATGGCAGATGCCCCGGGGTAATGAGATGGTCTGAGCCTCGAGTCACACGTCCACGGCAAAGGTGTTTACATGAGCAAACAGGTGTATTTTAGGCACCGGGGCTAAATAAAAAGCCCTGATGGCAGTGTAAATATGTCAGATTTGTTGAGTCATACCTGCGCAGAGAGTGGTGTGATACAGTGTAATACAGGACACATCAAAAAGACATGAAATTATGAGATCAGTTTATTATAATTTTGTGTTTGTTTTTCTGTACTTGAAGTGATTTACCTTCTGTTTCATATTGAAGTTTTTTTTTTGTCATCATCTGATAAAACATTACACAATCTATTGGCAAGAACAAACCAAAGTTTGTTTTTGATATTTAACATTCACAACTTTCCCTGATAAAAAGACGTGAATTCAAAAGTAATTAAAATCTTGTTTTTATTATTCTTTGATTTGCTCCATTTAATGAGAAGGTTGTAATGAGTTTTCTTGCTCGTGACTATCAAAAAGAAAAAAAAAGACAGTCCTCAAAATCATTTTCACATTCAGATATACAATGATTTATGAGGCATTAGATTAAAAAAAGAAAGAAAGAGGAGCATTTTCATATTGAGTAATGCACCCCTGTCATGTTATGTCAGCAGAGGCTCAGATGTTCCTGTCTGCTGTCACTTGCTTGGTTAAGTAACCTCATGTCAACCTGTAATCCCAGACAATACATGTCATATAGGAAACAGCTGAGGTGTGTGAAAGGAAGTTTAACATACGCACCATCATACAATACAGAAAGATACAAAGGGATCACAATGCCTATAGAGCAGTAATATTGCTTCTACAGATGTTATCAGTAGCATGTAATGAAATCATTTTTTGAAGATCTGTCAGTATTTTTAAAATTAATTGACTTGTTTACTCATTTAGATTCTCGTTTATGTCATTTTTTAGTTCTTGTCATATATTATCATTATTGTCATATTTTCATTCAACCATGTTGTCTGTTTTGTGATGTACGTAAAAGGAACAAAAACAGATCACTGTAACCCCATTCATCTCCTGACACAAGTTCCCTCATTAGTCCTGAGATATTTTTGTTATCTACAGTAGGTGAGAGCTAAGTAAAGACATGAAGGATGCCAGCAGTCTAGCTGTATTGTTAGCCTTGTTGTTGTTGTTGTTGTTCTACATACAGTACATTCAGAAAGTATTCAGTCCCCTTCACCTTTTTCATTTTGACATGTTGCAGCTTAAGGCCAAAATAGTTAAAATTAATTTTTCCCTCATCAATTTACACGTAGTACTTATAATGACAAAGTGACAACATAATTAGAATTAGTTGCAAATGTATTTAACCCTGTAATGCCTGACTGAACGCTTTATTTGGCCCTAAATGATACATTATGTGCAATTCTAGCAATACAGCAAAAACATCTTTCTTATTTTCTTTTTTATTATGAACAGTTGTAAGCATGAAAACAGCAGTTACAGCTATTTTTTCAAACTGCTACCTTTTCCAGTAACTGTAAAATGTTTGAATTGTTGTAGTGATACTCGTCTTCCACCAGGACGTGGAAGACAAGTATCAGATTAGTTACAAGAAAGTCTTGACTAAAGTCTCAGACCAAAACGGTGCTTTTTATTCACAACTTTCACAACTATTCACTACTTGGGGGGGATGAATATATGCAATTTTAACATAAAATGTGAAAAAGGTGAGGGGGTCTGACTACTTTCACTTGAATGCACTGTATAAACTGTGCTGAGGATATAAGGTAACACCTCTGTGCCTTCGCATCCTGGGCTGTTCTGCACTGTCCAAACTACCAACCTGACACGTGACATGTCACCAGTATTAACTCCGCATCATCAGCTCTAATCTGAAAATAAAAGCTAGTGATCCTGCTACAGACGCACACTTGCTTAACCGGAGATGATCTCAGGTTGAACATGTCTGGACTTGAGCCACATCAGGTCACTTAGTGTGACTTTGTATGAACAGGGCAGGTTGTATTTGATGATATGAGGCTCCCTGTACAGATTGTAAAGCCCTCTGAGACAAATGTATTTTGTGATTTTGGGCTATATAAATAAAATTTGATTCGATTTGATATGAGCGAGTGTTTGTCAGAGATATGTGTAAGAATACACAAATTCTTATACATTATACTGTACATTTTAAACACATATTTTCTCTTCTTCTCAGCCGCATATTCATAAAATTTGAAGGTTTAGTATGCACCACATGACCCTCAAGGGATTGCAATATGTCACTTGGAGAAGTCACTATGAGGATATTTCTGATCCATGTTTCATTTTGCCCCAAATACTGTAAAGTCTGATGGCTGAGGCTTTAACAAAGACTCGCAGGTCAATTTCCATAGCAAATCATATCAAATCAATCATATCAACAAGTTTGGAACCCAGAGCTGAAACAGAGTCGGAACAATTGAGAATTCGATTGACAGAAAAATAATTAGCAACCATTTTAATAATCAACTGATTTCAGCTAAGTTTGAGCTTTTGTTGTTTCTGACAATAGTGAGTGATAAGTGAGTATCTTTACATTTTTTACAGTTGGGAAGACAAAACAATTTGATGAAATCACCTTTTGCTTCATAAAATTGTGATGGGCATCACATTTTATAGATCAGCAGATTAATAATTGATTGTTGCACCAATAAACCTGCCAGTCTTATTCATTGAAAACCTTAAATTAATTCACATAAGTAATATCACAGTATGATATGACAATGATATTTAGGCCATATGTAATAATTTTCACAATAATTAAAAAAGTATAGACTCATAAAATTTCATGTACTCACAAAGTCTCTCTAAGAACTTATTGTTTAGGTGTCTGATGCCTTTTCCCATAAAGGTTTTAACTGAAAATGAATTAAATTTGCTCAGCTTGGCTTGGAGATGATTCCTGCGATATCTATGCATAATCATACAGCAACGACACAATAACACTTTGGTGATCCCAAATCAAAAACCTTTATTTAATATGAATAACTAATAAAACAATAGGTTATTAACATTACATCTATGCTGTCATTCCAGAGATTTAGCCTTAGACGGGATCACCCTGGCCTCCAGCTCCACCGTAAAAAATCTTGGAGTTGTTTTCTTAAGTGGATGCAGAAAAACTAGTCCATGCATTTGTTACTTCTAGGCTGGACTATTGTAACTCTTTGCTATCAGGCTGCTCTAATAAGTCTCTTAAGAGTTTGCAGCTGATTCAGAACGCTGCTGCACGTGTTCTGACAGGAACCAAGATCAGAGATCACATCTCTCCCATTTTGGCTTCCTTGCACTGGCTACCCGTTAAATCTAGAATAGAATTTAAAATTCTTCTACTAACTTACAAAGCTCTTCATGGTCAGGCACCATCATATCTAAAAGAGCTCATAGTACCTTACCACCCCACTAGAACATTGCGCTCCCAGGATGGTGGGTTCCTTGTGGTTCCTATAGTGTCTAAAAGTAGATTGGGAGCCAGAGCTTTCAGCTATCAAGCTCCTCTTCTGTGGAATAAACTACCACTCTGTGTTCGGGAGGCAGACACGATCAACACCTTTAAGAGTAGACTTAAGACTTTCCTTTTTGATAAAGCTTATAGTTAGGGCTGGCTCAGGTCATCCCTTAGTTATGCTGCCATAGAACTAGACTGCTGGGGGACTCACATACTCTCTCGCTCTCTCTCATTCTCTCTCTCTCCTTATCTATCCATCTATCTAATCCATCTATCTATCATGTTACTAATTAAACTTCTGCCCCGGAGTTTCTGTGCTCTCTCGTCCAGCAGGTTCTTGTGGACTGTGTCTGCTGCTGTGGTCCTGCCTGGCGTCTTCTGCATGCGTTGTCACCGTCATCATTGTTACCATATTCCCATTACAGTTTATAGTTAGTTAATGATTTGCTACTGTGCATCTGTTTCTCTATCACAGTGTTATCATTCATTGTAAACATTCTCATTTTATCATTGTTTATCACTATAATTCATTGTGAGTGTATAATATGTGTTTGTTGATTTGTTCTGTACATGTGACATCATTGCACGTCTGTCCGTCCTGGGAGAGGGATCCCTCCTCTGTGGCTCTTCCTGAGGTTTCTTCCACCTTTTTCCCTGTTAAAAGGTTTTTTGGTGGACAAGTTTTTCCTCACTCGATTCGAGGGTCTAAGGACAGAGGGTGTCACTCCCTGTACAGACTGTAAAGCCCTCTGAGACAAATGTATTTTGTGATTTTGGGCTATATAAATAAAATTTAATTTGATTTGATAACAGTGGATAGGAGACTATTGTTATTACCAAAGAGGTCACATGTTGCAGGTTTAAAAAAAAAGACAAAAACTACAATATTTATGTATTTTATATTTATGACATCGCTTCATTACAAACATGAATTTTATAACTTATGAGTACAGCTGCATTTGCAATATAACAGTGAACACACCCACAACATGGGAGTGTTTTACTGGTTGTGACAACTTGTTGCAGAATAAGAAGGGAGAAGTTGGAAATTGTACATGGATGTGGACATCCTTGCTCCAGAGCTTTATTTCAGAATGGTGTCTTCAGATGCTGTAAGGAGACAGAAAATAATTTGAATTAGTAAATATATTATTATTAGTAGTATACTGTACACTGGTGTTGCTATTATTGTGTCCACCCTGTGTAAGCTGTTTAGCATGCAGCCGTATGCATGGACAAAATGGAGAATTAGTATATGACACATGAATAAGGCTGACGAGGGTACCTTCTCTTATCTGTTTGGCAATGCGCTCCTGCTCCTCGCGGATCTTTTTCTCCTCCTCTTCGATCCTCTTCTCCTCAGCTGCGATGGGCTTCAGATACTCTGAATAAAAGGATTTTTTTTTTTTAAATTAATAAAAAAAAAAACATCTGGTCAAACCTTTCAAGGATCAGGTTTTGGACTACTATATTTCTAGTCTTTTAAGCATAACATTTGGTTTGTAAAAATGTCTGCCATATGTAGCAATATCTGTTTAGACCATATTTATAATAACTCACCATATCTCTTTTTGCCATAGATGATACCAGCAATCAAAGCTGAATACCTGGCTGTCTGTAACGCAAGAGAAGACACACATTAATAGACAACAGGCATAAAATCTGTTATTAGTTTATCAGAATTCAACACAGGTTGCATCTAAAAGCACAAATAAAAAAAAGTGACAACCACTCAGGAGACCACATGAGTTCAAGAAGCCAGTAAACTTTGATATACTGGAGATCCATTCTTTACATTGTTTCCCATCATGTTTAACATATCTGTTGGTCTGCACACCAAACAGTTGAGTGGTGGACGACAACAAAAACAACAAACTGAATCTACATGGATTATGGTAGATATAAATTATATACTCAACTGTAGGCACATTTATTATTATCTGGGCTTATCTCTAAAATGTATTAAGTTTGATGTATGTCGATGATTTCCACTGACTGATATTTACAACAAACAGCTCACGCTTCAATGAACAGATTTATTGCTAATTGTTATTAGCCTCAGGGTGATGTTCCGTCAATGCACGTTGTAACGTTTAATAATATAATATTGTTTAATAAATGCACTAAAAAAGTTAAATACCCCCACATTTGTAATTAACCCAACAACATTTATTTGACGCAAAGTTACTCAGTGTCAACTACTATTAGCTTAGCACACGTAACGTTGCTAGCTAACGGTCAGCAGGTTAGCGTCTAACCTGCAAACTAAAATAAATCCACAAGGCACAATTATAGAGTAAAACACAAATATTATGTTTTACAGTCATCTCCTGCAACACTTACCTTAATCAAGGGCGACACTGCAAGTGGAGGAGCCATCGTTTTACTGCAGGCTAACAGCTAGCAGCAGAGGTCACTTTACCACCGAGGACTGAGAGATTTCTTCTTCGTTGGAGATTTATTGCAGCTGACATCCTCACTGGTGAGTTCTGCTACCCCCTAGAGGCTGCATCAGGCATACACCTTCAGTGTCTCCTTTCATGTCACTCAACATGTGACTTTCTCTACATTAGAAAAAAAACACTGCACTCATTGTCTCTTTATTAACTTAACTTTATTTTATTTTAACTTTATTACTAAACTCTATGTGATAGAGGAGACCTGTGGCATCATCTATTGGGCCTACATCTCTACATTTATAATCCACTACAAGTTCCACTATGAACTGTATTACTTTAATGAAGATGATCATATTTTGTTTTAAATACTATGCCTCAGCTGTGGATGTATTTTGTGTTATTGACCTATATTGTATTATGGTGACAGTTGTTCATGATATTTTATTCTCTCTTGTTTGACACAAATCAACAAATGAGGTTAGTCGAAATATTGAAGACATCAGCTCAGTGTATGAGCTCCTCTGAGCTGTTACGTATCTACCACCTAGGGGCCATTTTAAAGCACAGATTTGCCCGAATTGTTGTTGAGAGCATTATGTCCACCATCATGCAAACAATCAGCAGCTAGAAAATGCTAAATTTCCCAAAAATGTGTTGTTTTTTCCTTTGTTTTATAGCATTAATGGTAAGATTTGTGAACTAAAAATTGAGCACCTTATTACACACCAAGAAAAAGGCTTTTTTGCAATAGCAAAGTTCATCCAGAAGAGGTTAGTAGAGATGCATGTATGTGAACAAGTCTGTCTGACATTTCACATCAATGAGGAGACTATTTTTATCAGCAGTACAGTGTTTATTAAAAACAGAGTATCAGATTGCATTGTGTGATTTACTTGTGTGCATAGCAAGCAATTGCATACTGTGAGGCAGAACTACTGAACATCGCAAACACATGAAAAGCAGCACCAGTGTTTAAAAGGCCCAGTGTAAGCACACATATTTAATACATTGCATTTACAAGTAGTAGAGAACTAAAACTTTTTGCTGCAAGCTATGCTTATTCCTGGTTGTGAAGTCTCTGAAAAGTAAAACATAGTAGAGTAGATCAGCAAAACATGGTCAAGGTGCTCTGAGATCATAAAAGCAAATAAACCTCTTTGACAAAACAGCGTTGATGCAGCGTTACACATTTACACTGTGGGAGACTTCAGTAGGACTGTTGCCTCAGTCTCTACATCTAAAAATGGGATTTGATATTTGCTAACATATTTAGTAAAAAAAAGAGAGAGAGACCAAAAACATTACACATACATTTACAAATAATGATCACTAAATGACAAAAAAAAAACTGTATAACATATAAGTTTATTTTTTCTTATACGTCAGATTTTTGCAGCTGCACCAATATATCCGCTGGGATTAATTTTTACATATTTAATCAAGCGTCTTTGTAAACATTCTGTTCTGTGGGTTTGCTTGAACAGATAACAGGAGTGTGTAAAGATGGACTCAGCAGCAGGTCTTAAATGAGGACTGTTCATATGTAACTGTCCTATATGATAACAACAAGAATAGTCTCTTTTTTTGTCCATTAAACATATACAGCTATAGTGTAAAACTGGAGTGATTCCTTTTATATTTCATTTATTCAGTAATAGAAATATAGTTTTCTGTATACAAAAGCAAATATTTTATGAGGTCAGTCTCTTGTGTTTAATATTCTTTCAGATTTGGTAAAGCCCATCGCTGAACTGCATTCAGTGCAGTGAAAAGGACACGATCCTTCCCAGGCTTCATATCAGCAAAAGTTTTTCACCCCATTCCACATTTCTTTTCACAGGTTTGCACACACTTTTAAATTTTTTTTATTTCTTTTTAAAAGGTTACGTAAAAATTCAGTGTGAATGACAGTGACCGTTTCCAAAGCAGTGGTTGAACTTTTTCGCTGTCCTCTTGCCAAACCTCACTTTCCCTCGTTTCTGGGAGGAAGCTGTGTACTGATTGGACTTAAGTTTAGAGTAGTAGTCTGAGAACTTGTTGAAGAGGATGGATATGGGCAGGCCGTTGAGGATAATTCCAAAAGCGATGCAGATGAAAGCGAAGAGTCGACCCAGGATGGTTTCTGGGTAGACATCTCCATAGCCGACAGTGGAGATGCTGACCTGCAGGGGATTGAGGAGAGCAGTCAGTGCCTGCCTAACCTGACCAGCAGACACTTTCAGTCAGCGTCCTGCTTACTGCATTTAATTATTTATATTTTAAAAAATTACATTTACTGAAAACTAAAAATTCCCTTCATTTTGTGGCGCAGAGAGGGATAAGTAACAAAGGTCTCCTTATATTTCCATCTGATAAATTGCAGATAGGTGGTGTGTATCTTGGTTTCACCAGGAAAACATAGTAATTTTATTGTTAACCAAGTCACGCAAGTATACAAATATAAGTTAAATAAAAATGAAATTATTATGTTAAATGTGATGTCGGTTACCAATTTGTCAAAACAATGTTTATATCAGCCTCATCAGATATAATATATCACAAGAGGAAAGCTTCAGTATCTTGCACTTGATGTTGTCAATTATCAGTTGTCCTATTGAAAAGAGTTTTATAGAATCAAAGCTTTGGTTTCTTGTTTCTTCTTTATGCTGAATATGTTATATGAGTCTGCCTGATCAGGGGTTGTGATCCAGCTCATAAGAATACAGCAGGAGTCCAGATCAGTGAGTAGTGCTCAATATAACCATTACTATGATTACAAGGATTATCATTTCCTCCCCCTGGATTAGAAGTAAGATTCTACTCCACGGTCAAAGAGGGAGGGGAATGATCTGTTAAAAGGGTTATTCATGGAAACAGGCAGAGAATCAACAGCTCATGTTACCAGCCACAAAGCAGGTTATTCCACTCTGTGCCATGAATAAATCAATATATGTGCTCAAAACAGTTTGTGGTTTCTCATTATGTTAGTAACAGGTAGTACTGGAGTGTAATCTAATAACATTAGACCTTTGACATACCATTCTAGGATAATGTAAACATTAAGGGGTACTTAATTTTACTTACATAAATCGGTAACTTTGGGTTTGTTCTCTTGGTTCTTTACACTATCACAATACACTATACAAAGTTGTACTTACAGCTGCCCACCACCATGCAGCAGGAATGCTGGTGAAGTTTGTCTGCGGCATGTCATGCTCTACAGTGTAAACCATGGCGGAGAAGCTGAAGATACCCATGGCGATGAAGAGAAAGAGGCAGCCCACTTGCTGGTAGCATTGACGCAAAGTGAAGCCAAATGCACGCAGCCCTGTGGAGTGTCGCGCCAGCTTCAAGATACGGAAGATTCTCATCAGTCTCATGATGCGCAACACCTGCCCCAGTTTTCCCACCTGCCCCACTGCCTGCATGTCAGCCTCGTGCTTCATGTAGTTTTCCTCATTGTCAAAGAGCTCCAGGACGACCTGGACGTACTGGGGCAGGATGGCGATCAGGTCCACAGTGTTGAGAACGCTCCTGCTGAAGGCTTTGCGATCAGGAGTGGACACCAGGCGCAGCAGGTACTCCATGGTGAAGAAGGCGATGCACATGGACTCAACGTATTCCCAGTATGTCTTGCCGCTGAGATGGCCTGTGGCAGTTCTGTATTGCATCTCTTCCACTGTGTTGAGAGTCATGGCCACCAGGGAGATCAGGACAAACAGACTAGAGGCCACCGCCATCAGCTTGGCCTTTATAGACGAAAACGGCTTCTCCATCAGGTTCCAGATAGCTCGACGCCTCTTGCCCATGAACATGTCTTGGAAGAGCTCCTCGTTCTCCTCGATCTCCACCTCGGCTTCCAGCTCCCTCTGGATTTTCAGCTGGTCGTTCAACTCGTCCTGCCTCTCCTCAAAGGAGATGCGGCAGCAGCGGTGGGTGTTCTTGATCCTCACTCCCCAGTAGTTGATCTCTTCCAGGAAGTTGCGGGGACACAACTCGTCCTTGATCCACAGCACCCCAGTCCTGTAGAAGTTGAAGATGCTGTGGAAGACATCAGGGTCCCTGTCAAAAAAGTACTCATTGTTGGTCACAGTGTAGTCATCGCACAGGTCAAGCTTCATGTTGTGGTCTGTGTAGGTGGCCAGTCGTCCTATTCTTGTCTTGGGGTACTTGGCAGCCGTCTTGTAGGCTATCTGGTAGGACTTTCCACCTACATTGATGTTGATCATATAGTTCTTCTTGCATGGTGAAATCTGTTTGGAGAAGCTGTACGGAGCACTGTCATCTTCTTCAGTCTCGTACTCGGCATAGATGTCGTAAATGTCCCTGCTCAGCTCCTGCATGGAGTTCCATGTCTTCACACAGCTCTCCTTGGCTAATGGATAAACAATCTCCGAGGGTCTTCGATTAAGGTCCGAGTCTGTGACTTTGTAGTTGGGAAAGAGACTCTGCCTCCTGTTCCACAAGTTGGCCATCTTGCTGGTGCTCCCCATTTCAATACCATACACTACACAGCAGACAGAGCGCTCAGACCTGCTAGCATTACTGCTGTCTAATACCCCTTTACCTAAGCATGGAGGACATGAGCAGGATGCCTCATGGCCCCATTAATGTTGCTGACTGAGAGGATCCGCGTGCTTACAGGACATCTAAATACCATTATCCCCTGCTGAGCTCCCTGGCTGAAATGACATTGGCTGCATGGCATATCTCAACAAATGCCCATCATAAATTCACTCCTTTTAAATTAGTTAAACTGTTTATGATATTGACTTTTACTGCTTACAACTGATTTGAGCAATTTGAAAACAATATACATGGCAATCAGTGTTGTTTTCCTTACATTTGAATTATGAATACATAGGCACTGTGTCATACATTAATCTTGTTGCAATCCCTACAGATTACTCAAAGGAAGTCATATTGGAAGGCTATGATTGGAAAATACCGTTGCGTGCATAATGTTACTTTTCAAGTTGCTTGTACAAAACTGCAACACTTAGTGATAATTTCATGTCACTGTATTACAAAATACTTGGCACATTTTTATTTTAACAAAACTATTGTTTTATAATGGACTATAACTTTTTTATATTATTGTTATTATTATACAAAGCTTTAAGATACTGAAAGAGAACAAAGAAAGGCAGGTGGACACATAAAAGAGGATAAAGGCTTTAAGCATTAGCCTCCTTAATGATTGGGAGGATGTGTGTGGATCCTTAGACATGAAGTGAGTAAAGACCACAGACTCAGACATAATCTTTTGTTTTTATGAGTGACTAGAGATGGTGTTAGTGATGGCACTGGCTGATGACATTATGAACTATACAGTATATTAACTTTAATTTACCTTCCTGATACCAAACACCACCGACCAGTTGAAACAATTAAAGTTTTAAGTTGACATTTAAATGGAGATACCAGACTTAAGCTAGACTTGTTAGTCCAGTGTCAGAAGAACATGAGGTGAACTTGTCATGCAAACGTCAGGAGTGAAGAGACTAGAATAAAAGATGGAAATTTGAATATGATGCACGATCTGATATGTGATACATTTGTCAAGTTTTATGGCTACTAACTCATAAAGTAATAACTGACTGATATCACACTTTAAAATGTGATGAAATATTCCTCATAGTGGGTCAAAAGACTCATAAAACAAAACTAATGGATAGAAGATTGAACTCTACATCATACTGCCATTTCACAAGGATTAATATCATCTGCTCTCAAGGTCTCTGGTTTCCTGTCAGTCACTGTTGCTCCGCAAGATTTACGGATCAAATTTAGTAAAGTCCCTTCAAAGCTGCTTAGTCAAACAAGAATGTAGGTTATAATCCCTCATGTAGGTTTATAAACCCGCTTGTCATATACATTTTCTCTTATTTACAGCAGGAAAACCAAACACAGATTGTTTCATAACACTGAATACAAGTGTTGAACCTGATCTTTGCTCACCTCCTTGTACTCAAAATAGGGAGACACCATATCACGATTTTTTCTGGAAGTTTGTCATCATTTTAAAATATTGTTTTTAAGTGTAGTTTATACACCATAAAGACCCACGTGTGTCCTACAACTTTGTTTGACAACATAAAAGTACACTGGGGGTCATATATGAACAATCAGAGTTTTAGCAGCTGTTCATAATTGAAATTATAGGCATGTTAGAGTCCTGTCAGTCACCATGTTGCACAGTTTACCTTAAAACACAGATCAATATAGGAAGTGATGAACACACTTACATATTCTTAAAGATCACCCACACAAGAGGTTGCAAGATAAATCTAAAGAGTTGTGAGGTGATTAACAAGAGGGAAAAGCAGAACAAAGTATGTTTATACTACTAAGTTAGGTTTTTTTCCCCTATAATTACTGATTCATTAATTTTACTAACACTAACACTAACACCAGTTTTACAAAAGCAGCCATATAATTAATCCCACCTGTGCTCTTTCTTTTTCCAACATATTATGATATATGGAAAAAGTCTGCTGTAAAAATGGTCTATTCACTATAACAGCTGGAGCTCTGGTGGTGGTGGTGGAGTCTTGAATGGCATTATTATTAATGTTATTAATTTTGCTGCTATGACGTCTACAGTGAACAAATATGACACGGTTTTTGGTTTGATATCCACAACTTTCTTTGTCAAATGCCAGTTTATATTGGTATTATTCTAATTATGCATAAATGCTATATTCATTGTTACAAATGCAAGAATGCAATTTCTTTGAGTGTTATGTATTTTTATTTTCAAGAAGTACAATACTGAACTGAGCTAAATCAAGCTTATAATTGGACATCCTCAACAATAACTACAGACAGAGGGGCCTGACAAACTGGCTGCTGCTTCAAATTAGTTACAATTGATTATGCGATTGTATGAAAATAAAAACATTGGTTTTGATTTATAGATAATCATTTCATATTCATATTCACATATCATATTTTTTCTTCCAAAATGTATAGGCCTACTGTCAGTGGTCGAAAGTAACTGAATACATTTACTCAAGTACTTCACTTAAGTATAATTTGGAGGTACTTGTACTTTACTTTAGTATTTGATGTTACTTTATAGTTTCACTCTATAGTATAGTTATATAGTTCCTATATAATAATCTATCAGTCGGAGGAACCAAACCATTACTTTTACTGCCATACTTAAACTACATGGAGCTGATAATACTTATGCACCTCTATTCAAGTAGGATTTCTCATGCAGAACTTTTAATTGTAATGGAGTATTTTTACATTGCTGTATTAGCATCTAAATATGTCTTATATCGCTCTACTGTGTTGTGTTTGATCCAACAGATAGAATAAACAGATATTTTTTATTTCATAAAAGCCACTCTTACTGTGAAACTCTAATTTTGAAAAAACCCAAGCGGAAGTTATTTTGTGGCTAGCATCATCTGCTGAGAAAACGCTGTTTTTAAAGGGAGACCAAGGTTGTTGAGGTCCGTGGTGGGTTTAGCAGGTTGAAGGTAGGTGTAAACTCATGTTTGCGTGCTGATTTTTCCCTGTAGTCTCCGTGTTTTTGTCCACTAAATGTCTCTTTTTAAGGAGTCTATCATTTAGGTTAGCGGAAATCAAAGATGCGGGCAAGTGTCAAATCAAGACTACTGGTAAAGTGCACAGCTAACGAGCGAGCTAAGTCTGAGCTAACAAGGCTAACGGTACCGTTAGCCCGTTACCCGGTTCATGAAAGCACCGTCAATAATGTAAGACTGTGTGTTTTAACGTGGATAAAGTGGCGTTTTTTGTAAAATAGCCACATTGTCACATTTGTATTCAGACAGTAGCTACAGAGGCGAATATTTCCTCTAAACGGCTGCGGGTGTTTAGGGGTGTTTATGGTGGTGGTGGCCCCGATAATATACAGTAACACTTCAGTTTCAGCTTCTCCTGAGAGAATAAACACTTTTATTAGGTGTACTGTATATTTTACTATCTTGCATCTGCAAACCTGTTTGTGAACTTTTACCAGGTATTTATTATGTGACATCTAAATTCAAGTTTACATTAATTATCGTTGCCATTTGTGTTGATGGCTTTCTTCTCTTACTTCATTAATAGTATATAGAGCTGCAACGACTGGTTCATAAATTGATAGACTGAAAATTAATCGCCAACTATTCAGTCATTTTTTTAAAGAGAAAACTTAGTAAACTAAATATATTTGGTTTATGCACTATTGGTCGGGACAAAAGACATTTTGGGACATCCCATTGGGCTTTTGGGAAACTTACTGATAGTTTTTTACCATTTTTCAGGTGACATTTTTGTTTGTCACCTGGCCCCTGCAGCAATGTACCTAGAAGCAGAAGTTATAATAACTGATATCCTATTTATTTATAAGGGTTCAAAACGTTTCCACAACAGCTGACATGAAAAAAAAGTCTTTACAAGTTAATTCTCAACCGCAATGTCAGTTTATCAGCGGCAAATAAATAACAATCCTATGCTATTAATGTCGAGTGCAGGGAACCAACACGGGTGTATGAAACAACACTGCGTGTGAACTGTAGTCCTAGGCTGTGGCCAAAAACTAGCTGTACTTTCCTTGACCTCAATGGAAAACATCACAAGGTCAAGGCAAGATGTGAAGGAGAATTCATAAGGACTTAGTAAAAGACAACTACGGTACTAAGATAATCTGACTGCATTTACACTGGGTTAAGTAATTAAGTGACGGCGGATGTTATTGACGTGGGTCTACCACAACAAACACATTCCACACAAACATTTTCATTAAAGGATAGGTGCATACGTGTTCAAGAAATAAATAGTCATGTGCTCAAATTAACATTAAAAACATCTTTTTTTTTCTTTGCTGTAATCATTCCTCCTGTACTTTCAACGCACAGTAACATCTCTGCAAAAATGTATTTAAAATTTATTTGAAGCTAATATGAAGCTACAGATGTCCAAATTAGACAAATCAGTTCAATATCTTTCAAAGTTACTCTTTTTAGTGCTAAATTCCTTCTTTTTTTTACGATCTTTCCACTGCAGCTGAACAGGAAGACATTGTCCTTGATGGACACAGAGGGAGTTTCTTTTACTAAAAAGACTGTGACTGTGAAAGATATTTACATTTGGGCGGGATCTTTTAATGGTTAATATGAACAGGAGGAATGATTATAGTGAGCAAAAGCTGTTTCAGCATTCATATGACTGACTGTTTTAAGACATCCATCCTGTCAGGTGACATCCATCTTGTGTTACAGATGTGGGTAGTGAGTCAATCATTGTCTAATAGACACCGTGTCAGCAAACGCCTAACACTAACCCTTAACCTTACCAAAAACCACCTACACCTGCAACCTTTGAAAAAACAATCAGCTCCAGATACTTTCTAATATATGATTTGGTGGAAAGGGATACAAATCAGTCTCATGGTTGTAATCAATACCGTGTGAAAGTGTATCGGGAGAAGCTGCTTGAAAATAAATTTTGGCAAGTTCCTGTTGTTTTAGTTGTAGTTCCCAAACAATGCAAAATGAGATATCAATTGGAATCAAAATAATCGAAATGTACACCCATATTTAATTAAAACCTAAGAGAAAATGTGGGGTGAAGACCAGAAAGCAGAAGTTAAGATCTTTCCTAGTTTTGTCCAGCCAGTTATCATTTCCACATACTTTTATGAAACATAGGAACAACATAGGAGGTTTATGGCCTCACATGAGCCAGTTGATACACCGTCACTAAGTGACTGATTATGGTACCGTTACTAATTTGCAGAGTTTGAAATATCTTTAACAGTGTTGGTGTGCATATAAAACTGTCCCAACGAGGGATGGAAAAATTGGAAAAATGGACAAAACATAATTCCACTGCCCTAATATAACGTAGAACAATAGTCAAAGCTGCATTTTGCTGAAAAATGGTTATCTCAAGGTTTCGAGCAACACCTACAATAATCACATAAGCCAGATATTCAAGAGATTTGTGTAAAAAAACAACAACTATGTAATCAATTTGATACTGCCTTATTTGCCAGTGTGACCTTTCTCTGGAAACAAGAGCTCCTTTTTATTTGGATTAGTTCGAGACGAGTTCATTTTAGTTCAGTTTATATTCCCTCTGAGCAAAGGACACACTTGTAACTGTACACTGTGTAAAACGATACAGCCTGTGTTGTCCCATGCTTCCTCCACATAGCTGACCTTGGTCTTCACTCTCACAAGGGAAAGGAAAAGGTCATCGGAAAATGTGAATATTGTCAGAGTAGATTGTGCAGCTCCTGGTGTACCAAAACACATCTATGTCATATTTCTAGAGCATTTTGTTTGTGGTCTAGATTTTTGGATATTTTAAGCATAACTGTAGTTTGAATGCAGAACATGTTTCAGCTTGATAAAACATTGACAGTAAACACCAGGTTTATGTTGTCAGTCTAATCAAAATGCACGTGAAAACCATTTTGCACTGATTTTCAATAATGATGAAGAAAGAAATGAATTTATAAAGTTTGTCCACTTAAAGCCCTGACACACACAAAAAGCATCATCTAGAGCTGTGTTCGTCTTCCTGCAGTGCACATACAGATTTACTAGTTACTTCCTGTCACACAAGCACAGAACGTATGTATGTATATTATAGATGATTAGGCAGATTGAAGAAAAGTGGGCACTCAAACCATTATGCTACAATGCAAAATCACAAATATATTTCAATTGCAGTATAATATTTCACCTGAATGTATATTTTAAATAACACTTTACTGTTTATTCTGTCAGGTTGTGGCTGGTTGAAGGGCTCCTGGAGCAGAAGAGCTGTGCCATTCCCCCTTTTGTCCTCTCATGCCCCCTCCCCTGTGTGTTTCCCTGTGTGTTAGTGACCCCAAAACCCCACCCACCCCCACCTGATCCCTCCTGTCGTGTCGCCACTCCAGCCTGAAGCCCCCCTCTCACCCCATGCTTGGGACAAAGCCAACTCACTGCCAGCCCAATGACTGCCTGGATCGTCCTGCCTGTCAGCCTGTCTGCCTTCTCCATCACAGGAATATGGATAGTGTGAGTTACAGTAACACTCGCCTGTCAAACATATTGTATGTTGACAAATAGAAACATGATACATTCTCAATGTCAGGTGCACAGATGGAAGAACAAATTCAGATTTGTTAATGTGCATTTTGTGTTGTTGGGGATTAGATCACTCTGTGTGTCATGACGCTCTGACATTAGCATTTCTAGCTTTAAATGATAGTGTGTTGTTTACCCCACAGGTATGCCATGGCTGTAATGAATCACCATGTTTGTCCTGTGGAGAACTGGTGAGTGGCTTTTTTTCTTATATTGTAAAGAAACAGGCATACAAATCTAACATCACAGGTTTTCTTTTTTTTTTTTTTTTAATCTGGACACATGAACTCATTGTGTCACTGTTATAGGTCCTACAACGTAACATGCACAGAGGAGCTGCCCCGACCAGGATTCCCGAAGACATGTTGCACCATCCAGGACATCCCCCTCATCAGGTCTCCTGTTCTATCTCCTCTTCTCTGCACTTCAAGTCTTTGTTTCTGCAGAATACAAAAGCCATTTTGTGTCAGCAAAGTCCCAGAGGCATGAATTAGCACCTTGTTATGTTTTGGCTCTGTGACCACCATTAACCCATGCTTTCCATAAACGGCATTTGTTTAATCTTCGAGTCAGCCTCTAACCACTGACAAGTACAAAAGCACTCTTGTTAAAAGGCATCATGAGACTCAGGCTTTTTTGTAAAGGTAATTAACCCCATACATTTCAGTTTTACATTTAGATATAAATAGAGAAAGCTAGTTTAACATTCTTGAATCAGGAAGTGTAGTTCAGACATCTGGTATCATACTTGATTCATAAAGGAAAAACATGTGCAGGAACAACATACCGAGTGCTGTTTTGTCTCCACTTCTTGCAGTAAATGCGGTTCTTATCCTCCTGAAAGCTGCCTGTTCAGCCTGATTGGCAACGTTGGAGCCTTCATGGGTAAGTCCTCGATTGAACTGAACTACACTTACAGAGTCATGGTGATAAAGACAAGTACAAGAGTTATATGAGAAGATCAAGTCATAGTTTCAGCACATAAATCAACTTGGCATTTTTCCACTTTGTTTTTGTTTTTTTTTACACATTAAGCAAAGAAAATATATTGGGTTAATTATTGACATTTAGAAGGGGGTTGGTAGTCAGATTTTGAACCTTTTGACAGTCATGCTCGCTGTTTCCAGTCTTTATGCTAAGCTAAGCTAACTGGCTGCTATCTCTAGCTTCATATTTAACTGATTGAGAGTAGTTTAAATATTAGTATTGGGAAGAAATAACCTGATGTACCAGATGGTTTGTTACACAGATTTATCTGAGAAGTAATCCTTGGGAAATGTTTGGAAGAAGGCAGGCACTTGTTAAAAAATACTTGGCAGGTGATTGGACGAACCATCTGTCTATCACCATCTTACCTTGTGAAGCAGCTGGAGTCGCAAGATCACATGATCACATGAGACTCCATATAGGATGCTGATTGGTCCAAGCCACTGGTGGCTCGGACACAAGTGCATAACTTGAAGTCTGATAAGATGGATTCTCACGTTCTTTTTGCAAATCCAGCTGTGTCATAAGTTATCACTGCCGTTTACCACAAACTCACTGAAGCAGTGTGGTTGAGGTGAAAGTGTTTAATGTCTGCATCCTCTGTCCAGTCGGTTTGTTTTATTAATGCTGTGGTGCTCATAGATGTCAGCCACTAGTTCTCAGGAGATGCAGAGGGGCTTGAAATAGCCTGTGCTCCCTAATCAATAATGAATGTGGCTTGTATTGTTCATATTGCATGCCATTTCTGCCTTTCTCTCACCAGCATGTACAAGCTGCTTGGATGCCTTTGACTTCTTTACTGTTAGTGGCTTGTAATATTGTATATCTCTGAATTTAAGTGTGTTTTACTGCCCTGGTGGTATATAACGGACAGTAGCCTGCAGATGTCAGTGGTTGACAGAACATATCTTCAAATTGGAAACAAATTGGTTATTCCCATCATGCTATAGCTAGCATCTGAAAAAAATGTATGGAAAACAGAAAATTTTTAATACATAACTGAATAAACTAAAGCATGACCCTTATTTTTACGTTGTTTTGTACTTTATATATAGATTTATATAGAAAGGCTTCTACAGTTTTATTGTGCAGCACTGTGTTGTGAACGCAGTATAAATGTGTGTTTGTTCTCCTACGTCCCTCCAGTTGTGATGGTGTGCCTTCTGCGATACGCACAAGTGATTGAACACAGCCACCAATGTTGGGTCAACACCAGCGCCCTGGTGTCCGGCTGCACCAACGCTGTGGGTCTGGTCATGGTGGGAAACTTCCAGGTAAACTTGCCACAGCAAATTTACTGACTTGAATAGACTTAATTCAAGGTTTGGGGACTTTCTGTTTCTTAGTTGGACTTCTGACTGTATCTTTCTGTTTGACAGGTTGATCACGCCAAATCTCTTCACTACGTGGGTGCAGGTGTGGCGTTTCCAGCAGGGCTGCTGTTTGTGTGCCTGCAATGTGTCCTCACCTACCGGGTGGCAGTGACAGCCCTCGACTACTGGATGGCCCATTTCCGGGTCGCTCTGGCACTGGGAGCAATGATCTCCCTCGTCCTCAGTATCCCTTCCTTACCAGATCTCCCCCCAACATAACGCTTTTCGATCTACTTGTCTTTAGATATGTCAGAACAGATCAAATGTGTGTAGTTCAGCTTGTAGATGGAACAGACAAGTCGTGTCTCCTCTCAGCCGGCCTCTCAGTCACATGTGGTTAGAAACATGACAGCTGAGTTTGCCCTGTCAACCTGCTAATTTTCATGTGGTGCTCCATTTAGCTGACTGTTTCCTAATCAGCACTTCACGGCTACTCCGTAAGGTTCTCCAATTGAAACAGTTTGGGGACAAGTGTTTTTCTGCCACCAATCATTATTGTCATTCTATATTAGGTTCTGCTGTCCTCTTGTGTGTTTGGCAGCAGTGTGGAGAACCATTCATGTACATGTTGATAAGTGGATTATTGACCAGTATTTTACTTTTAAAATCCAAGTGGCAATTTAACGTTAATCATATTATGAATTGGCATCTGGCATCCTGAGGTTAAGCTGCTTGTGATACTCTCATTATATTAACTCCATTCATTCATTTAGGCTCATGACATTTCCCCTCCTTCCTGTTTCACTCTGGATTTCGTGAAAGAAAAAGAAATGTATTACATTACCAGAGATGTTTGTCCTCCTTAACTTCCCCTCTTCCCAGGCGGCATCTTCTTTATCCACGAGAGCTTCATCCTGCAGCACGCTGCAGCCATCTGCGAGTGGGTCTTCACGGTGGACATCCTGGTCTTCTACGGCACCTTCACCTACGAGTTTGGCACCGTCACCAGCGAGACCATGATGGCTGGCCTGCAGCAGAGACACCACCTTGGCTCAGGGGTTATCATGGGCCCCGGGGCCCGGGGCTCGACACTGGGTGGTGCGACCAAAGGCCTCAAGTCCCCAGGGGGAAGCAGCACATCCACACATCTCAACTGTACCCCAGAGAGCATAGCCATGTTGTAGCTCTGCATCACAGCCCGCAGGTCTGAAAAGTCACTGCAGAGGAGCTTCATCGGCTTCCAAAGGATGGAAAGATGAAAGAGGTAGCATGTGAAGGAAGACAGGAAGTTTGGATAAGGATTTAACAGACACCAGGTTATTCTATCTCTAACACTCTTATATTTCTTTTCTGTCCAACATTGGTGCAAGCAGGCTTGTTCGATGAGCAGTCAGATATGATACTGAAAAGAGGGCTGAATGTGTGGAGCCAGTTTGAGTCCTGGAACCATGAATGTTTCCAAGATAGCTGATTGGATTGAGTCTTCTCTAAAATAGGTCTTTCCTGAATGGTTATTCTTTTGTTGTCCACAACTGTGCATCACTGGTTGAAAGAGAAGGCTCCTTAAAGCCACAAAGCCCCCCCCCCCTCCCCCCAGACACTCCTCCATGAACTATCCAATGCTTTGTGTGGCCCACCTGTTTTGGCCTTTTGCTTATGTCTGCACGGCACACTTTTTGAATGAAAGAACACAAATTTATGTATTGAGTTTGCATAATGAGTAGAAAACACTGAATGTTTGAGAAGTGACTAGTTAACGTTATGGTTTTGTTTTTTTCAATCAATCAAGCGTAACCGATCCATCAAATGATTGGCAAAAATCAAGAATTTCACTTGACAATTTTAATCTGGTTGCACAGTTTCTGCAATCAAAGATGATCTGAATGCAAATTTTGATGGTATTTTTTCAGATTGTTTTACACAGTAATTTAATACATGTACTGTATATCTTTATCTTGAGGGGCTATTCTTGAGGTCATAATCCATTTCACTGACGCGTGAGTGCAGGACGACTGTATAAAAAGCACCGGTGTGTTCTGTTGTAACGACTAGGACCGTGTGCATCTGAATCACTGTTAACAGAGGTCCTCTCCCTCGATGTCATTCCATTATTGTGCCACAAGTTGCATGATTATCTTTATTTTTTTGGGGGTATCATAACCTGTCAGGTGCAATAATTGCCATCAATCACCTGATAATTTATGCTCCACTTGAGTAAATAATGCCTTTTTTCAGTGTGTTGGTGTTTGAACACACATTTTCTTGTAAGCGATACCAAGACATTTTAAGTGACCTATGTCCTTTAGTAAAACAAGTGGGCATGTGAAGGTAAAACTATAATCCCACTAACACATTTACAGGTTGACATCGTTCCTGTATGCACACAGATTAGATTTTTATTCCAGGCTGGACCCTTGGAAGCCTTATTTGAGTTTTGAGAATAAGTTTCCTGTTTTCATGTGAAGTAGTGGGAAGCCTTCTCAGTAAGTTATGGAGGACGTTTTACTCACAGGGGTTGACTGAAAGGTGAATAGTGAATATGATGCTTTTAGACCTTATGCCATAAACCTTACAATGTCACAAAGGTGTCCAGACAGTGTTACAACAAGACAATATCACACAGGTCGTAGACTTTGTGAAAGTGTGTCATATACTGATGATTTGTGTATGATTTTCATGTTTCTAATTTTTCTTCAAGTGATAATTACTGACTGCCACAAACTAAAGCTGACTAATGCCACCCAATTTAGGTTAAGATAAAGTTTTTGTTTTAGTAAGCAAGTTTGAGAAGTATGTTTCATAACGACTAACACACAGATACACAGTATTCTGCCCTGTGCGTAGTGTTGATGCATTTTAAACTGTCTAACCACTGGATGCCAGCAATACACATTTTTAAGATCACATCACCTACCTCTTTTATCTTTAGTGGGTTTGATGCTGTTTCTAAGCGAAATCAAGAGTTTGAACATGTTTTTACATCTCATGTTGAGGTCTGAAGAGGTCAGTTTCTTCATATTTCATGCCAATTATTTGTCTGTCTATCTGAACTGTGGGACCCTGGCAGATTCACCTGTGTTAAAGCTTTTTTTTTGTTTTCTTCTGAAACTCTTGCCAAAAAAGACTGGAATCCACCGGTTTTCTGTTTTAACAGTATGTGTATGAATTTGTATGAGTGTACTGTTTTTAGCCTTATCCCTCATACTGTGTCATGGGAACATGTTCAGATTTTAGTTTTTATCAGGTTTGTTTTTTTTTTTTTTTCATGTTCTGCTTTAGTCTACTTCACCATAACCAGTAACCAAAGTCACACAGCGTGACTTCAAATGGCAGCTTGTATGAGGCCTCACATCAGGGTTGGATTTATTCTGTAACAGCATCTATACCATCTTCCACATGCCAAAATGTTTTCTTTTTTTCTGTTAAAATCAGTAAATGGCTGTAGTACGTTTGTTTGTGGGAGAATTGTATATTAAAATAAGCCTGATCTGTACATGTCTTGAACGCTAGCCACACCAACACAAACAAACGTCTATAAAAATGTATTAGTCTTAATTCTTCAATTTGAAAACAAGAATGGTGACGGAGGAAGTTGAGAAATCCCCAAAAAACAAGTTTTGTTTCCTTTTATACATTCTGTAAATATGTATGATTTGTCTATCATTTAGGTATTTTCTTTTGACAGAGATTTATATTCAAATATTAAATAAAAATGATAAATTATTAGCATGGGCTGTTTTTTGGTTTTTTTACGCATATGATAACTGGCTCTTTTTGCTTGTACAGGATAACGTACGAACGTGGGTTGTTTTTATATATAAAAAAGATGGTTTGCTTATTTGCAAACAGAAATTGAAATAGCTTTTGGCAACATATAACATGTTTAAAAATCACACCCAAGCCATTCAACTTCAGAATATGGACGGTCCAATATTGAATGTTGACCTATTTGCTCACAACAAATTAAATAAATTATTTCCAGATTATTGCTTTGCTTTGGAAGCAGTAGAGTCAGTTATATTAAGGGCCGTCATGTATAGAAGCATCACACTTCAGATTGTACTGATTATGTTACCAGTTGTTCCTCAGTCTAAGCCACACGGGAGGAACATCAAACATGTTTTCTCAAACATCAAAATGAAATCAGGATACAAATTAAAAGGAGACTCCACCAGTTTTACAACTAACAGTCTGTTTACTCAGTATGAGGAGGACTACTCATCCTGAACACTGTATGATGTATTTTGTGTCTATAATGGAGCTCAAGTCTGAGAAAATAACCCTGATCATGTAATTTATTACACTTTGAGGCTAATGAAAAGATGCTGGTTGCATGGGATTATGGGATTTGTAGCAATTTTTAGCCTGATCCTTAATAGGGACTTAAACTCAGGATATCTCTACCTCTGCTCCTCTGATTTTCTTTACATTTTCTATTTGTTCCCTGATATTATGAAAGCATACACTACAAATATTACACTGCTCAGGTGCGCTTTAAAATCTTTTTTTTTTTGTGGAAAAACAAAACCATAGCATAATATAAAGCAGCATGTTCTTGTCATTAAACATCTTAAATAAATTGGACAAAACAAGTGAACAGCTTTTTTTTGTTTCTGCATTTAAATCTTACAATTTTGTATAAAAAAGGAATAAAGACATGAAACTGAAATGCTGAGTGCCGATTACTGCTGTCAACAGCGTACTCTTAAAATATATGTTCATACTAACTATTGAGAAAAGAGCATTTGTACAATTTAGACATAAGTAATTTCTATTTTCAGTTTCTTCGTTGCTTATGCTGCATTTACAGCAGGAAAACCCTGTGTTACTCTAATTAGAGCGGTCACACATTATTCCAAGATATGTGTGCTCACAACAGATAGATGGGAATGAGGCCTAAATTAGGTGTTTTTTATAGTTACTTTGCTTTTTGCCAATTGAGAGATGTTGTGGATGTCAAATTCACTACATCTAATGACAGATACGAGGCTATCATGGACGTAGTTTCATGTTTGAAATTACATTCTGTACGATATGACATGAACGCGGCTTTATGTATTTCCTGAACACTTTTTTTTTTTTCTCCATATTTTTGTGTAAAATGTCACTGTGCCACAGACTGCACTATCATGTCATGTGTACATTGCTCCATGTAGATCCTCCAGTCTGTGCTCTCTCTGTTTTCTTCTCTCCTACATGACAGGGAAAAAATATTCAGACAGAGACTGAAGCCATATTAAAAGTACATGAGTACAGGAGGAGAACAATTTTACTATTCAGTCCGCATCAACACACCTTGTCTTTTTTGAACTCTTCATACTCTGGATTGTCAGTTGGTAATTCAAGTCGACACAGCGGACAGGAGTTAGTCTATGATTTAAAAAAACAAAGCAAAAAATACACGTCATCAATTCATACATTTCCACAACATGCTTAATGTACATTCAACACCTGAATTACAAAATCATGTGCTTTACCTTGCCCAGCCAGGGGAGTATACATCCTGAGTGGAAGAGGTGTTTGCATGGCATTTCTCGCACCGTCTCTTGCTCCTCAAACTCCAGCAAACACACGGGACACTTCAGACCTTTGTCTGTGAGAACAAAAAGCAGAGTAAAATTTGTCTAATGGCATTTATCCGATAGGTTGTTTGTAAAACATGCGTGACTCACATTCACACTAATCTTCCCCAGGTTATCCATTGCTGGATAATGAGAGATTGTAATTAATAAGTAGAGAAGGAATGGGAAAAATCTATGCTCAGGTACAAACTATTTCAGATAAAGTGATTTTCAAAGGTTTCTCAGCATATGACATCTGCTCCTGCATCATGGATTTACAAACATTTTTTCTCTGATTGTGATGGCAAACTCTTACATTTATAGTTAATTTGAATGTGCAAAAAATTTAGCGAAGCAAATTTTGAGCAAATTTCTGTCACCTGCTTGCTCTGGGGAAATAATGACCACAGGGAGGGTTTGAACAGCGGTTTTAGCAGCCGGAGGAGGAAGACGCTGGTCCCAGTCTGATAAGTCGAATGCACCTGAGTCAATCAAGTCCAAACCCTGCATTAAAGACCTACACACAAAAAAACATCAGTCAGTACAATGAGCAATATTTATCAATAAAGAGAATATTTAATAAAGAATAAAGAGAAAAATGTCTCTGTAGTGTGCACAGGCTCACCTGGCCAGTTCCAGTAGTGCATTCTGGCGGTACTGTTCCTCGGGGTTGGTGGGTTCACAGTCGTGTTCATCAAAGTAGGATGCCATTTTGGTCCAGCTAACCTTTGTGTCTTCTTTGCATTAAGATACCTGGCAGAAACATGCATGCTGTAATACCAGATAAAAGTGTTGAAGACAACATCACACTTAAAAACACTTTTGAATGCTCTTTCACAGCTGTCCAAACAGTGATATTTTGCTTTGCCCAATGCCTGTTTTATAGGGACAAATACACAACTTAACTGAATATCCACACATTAAACAAGCTCACACTTTTTCAAGCCCGGCTTAAAACAATCAGGAGATGAAATTAGCGGTTTCTGGAAAGACTTCATTTCAACTTCATTTAAGACTTTAATTAAAGCACTGGACTCATTAACTGGGTAAATACAAACTCCATACATTACTGTTCATTCATATAAAATGTCTTTTCCACCTGAGTTCACGCAACTATAAAGTAAAAAGTGGTACAGCACAGCCAGCAAGTGTTATAGGTAAAAAGTTACTAATAAATAAGGTGATATTTTCATAATTATAAGTATTGGGAAGGAATTGAAAAACTATTGAACAGCAACGCTTCGTTATTGTTACAAAATTGGTTAATTAGCAATAAGTAAATGTTGAGTTTCTTTGCCCGAGTCTGGAGTTACTTGTAACGGCTCCAGCTGAGACTCGCTAGTCTTTCTTGAACTTGTACAAATGGACATAAACATAAACATAAACATACAACATAAAACATAATTCACCAATTCTTTAAAATACATGTCAAATAGTCTTACCTTGAGTGCGGGCTAGCAACAATAAACACTTGTCATCCTTCCGGGTGTGACGATGATAATCACGTGATATTTGTCCAATCACAGCAGGGCAGCTCTTCCCGTGTATTATCCATTTTATTGTTTCTTCTCTGCAGTTTCAGCCACAGTTCATCACACATCTGCTCTTGTTTAAACTGTATAACTATCCTCCTGTTCCCTCTTCCTCCCTCTGCTGCATCTGATGCTCTGAGAGTATCTTGAAAGTCTTGTTTTTGATGCCCTCAAGTGGTTCGTCTTCTCACTTTGCTCACTTTTGGGTGTGATTACAGGTGCGACAAAGCACACTACTTCTCACCACACACAGGCCTGGTGTTAATTAGATATTTTACTTATATCTTACTAAAATGGACTTTTCTGTCAATGTTTTTATTGCTTCTTTTTAAAAGTCCCTTTTATACTCAGAGGTACAGTGGACCTGAGGTGCAAAAATGTTTCAGGAAAAGTTGCATTAATTCAGCAAAATTGCATTGATTATTGCAATCACAGTCACAGTTTCTCAGAGGGACTACTTAAAGCGGAGAAATCACACAAATTTAGCAAAATTGCAAAATATTGCGGATATTGGTTGACTTTGCTTCAATTATTGTGATCACACAATTGTGATTTTCTGGAGGGACTATTTTGTGAAATGTTGTTTTGCACCTCAAGGCTATAACACATATGGGCTAGTACAAATAAAAAAAAACACACAGCCTCATCATCATCATCCGGATTCTATATAAAGTCTTTGCATTTCAGTTGAATCTTTGTATTTCAAACTAAATAATGATGAGCTTGGATGCGACTTTATCAGTGTCCTTTGAAGCATCTAAATGTTACTGTGAGTATTATGTGTTTAGGTGAAAATATGTACATATGACAAATGAAGGCTCTGGAAAACATGTTGATACCAAAACAGAATTTATTTGCGTAATCAGACTAGAGGTGAGAAATCTCACTATTCATACCTATTGACATTCAAAGTGAAAAGAAACAAAAAAAAAAAGAAAAAAAAAAAGAAAGAAAGTATGGCTTTGGTTAAATAACACTCTACTAATTTGAAAAAAAAAATCAACTGTCATATGATCTCTTAAATAGAAAGAGAGAAAGGAGTTAAGGCTTTAGAATTCCCTGAACAAGACAAAGGCCGATATATCCGCTGCATTTCATGATTAACAACCATGTACACACACAACCTGGTCGTCATACAGTAGATGCTACTCAGATGCTGAGGGAAATGAGTCATCTTAGTCCTACAACTTTTTCTAAAAGACCACCAGTCTTTGCTTACGCTTTTCAGTGGACTCACAGACTAGTAACATGAAAACATAACTGTGGACTTTTCATCTGTTAACAGTATTTTGCTGAATTTGCCAGTGTTATTAGACATTGTACTGATACAACGACACAGACAGCCTGTTATTGATCAAAGATGCTGACATACAAAGGTGTTGATCCACAGTTGTATAGAGGTCTGCTCATTTTTATGGATTTTCCTGCATTATATACTTCTTTCAAAATAGTGAACATTCATCAGCTTCTCAATACAGTAATAACACTAAAAATACTAAAGTATCTTTGTTATGTCTTGCCACCAGCCATCTCCTTCTGAATGAGTGGTTATCAAACACGGGTACATGCTAAGCATGCCAGCGCTTTGCTTACAATGTAGCTGCATTGGATATTTACAAAAAAAAACAAAAAAAAAACACTCACTGTACTCGTACTAGTAATGGTAGCATAGGAGACGACAGTTCATCACAATACACTCCCAATATCTCTGTGAGGTTAACTGTATGGAGCTACTGTGAGAAACCATTTTCAGATTATTTTCTCTTTTCATCTGTGAAAAAACAAGGAATGATTTGGCAGTGAATCATTTAAAAATGTGAGGTTTGCTCAAAAATATGCAGTTGCCCTATACCTATAAGAGCTGCAGCTACTGGTGGATGGATACATATTGATTTCTTTTTTCAATGAGCAACACTATAACATATTCACCAATGGGCGGTTAGACTTTGGCTAAAACATGGGTGTGTTTGAGATTCTTTAAATGTTTCTATTCTGACATGCTGGTATCAACACGTCCAATCATCATATATCTTAGGCTGACTGAGTGACTCCATAAAAAGGTCTAAAGACAACACAATAGAGTAGCACATACAAAAATAATTGCAAATGCTGATTAAACCTATTTCCAGTCAAGGCTACAATAATTCTGCATTTATCCATCTTCTCTGTCCAGCTTTACAAAAAAATGTGTTAAAAGCCTTCCCCTCTCATCAGCTATAAAATGATTTATAGTGTAATGTTTAAAATAACAGGTCACTTGCTCCCCTGCTATAGTAGGACACACTCAACCAGTGAGCAACAATGTCAGACTTAGAGAGTAGTTCATGGATTTCTTCAGTGTTCAGAAAGATTTCACCAACTTCAATAAAGTAAAAGACAAAAACTAAAAAGATTTAAAAACACAATGATGCAATAGTAGCAAAAAAAAAGTCCAACACATTTTAGGTGAGTGGAGAAAGAAACTAGAGTTCTGCATATCAGTGTTGATTTAGAAAACCTTTGTAACGTCAGTTTTTCAGGCTCTGAAGACTTTCATTGTCCTTAAAAAGTTGAACTGTTGTGTTCTGAGTGCATCTGCATCAGACCTACAGATTCATTTAAAACCTATAAGAGGTTCAAAACACACAGTTGTCAGTTTGATAATAGTGATGTTTTTTCAAAGTTAAAATGTATTTTAGCCTGGCAGAGACAGATCAATGCTTCAACCACATGCACATACCCAATCCATACACACTTCCAATGTCATCATCAGAAAACAGACAACCTCTTTTGATATAAACACAACCCATTCCTACCCAACCTATGCTAAAGACACTTATCTAAGCCTTGACCCAAATAACTGCATAGTACACAGTTAGGCGATCTCCCTAACTGAATAGCTTCACAAAGCAGCCGTGGCAGTAGGGTTTGTCGTTTTGTTCTTTAAAGGTGCCTTTGTTGAGCTGCTTGAGGCAGAAGGCACAGACAAAGTGCTCCGGGTGGAACTTCTTGGACATGGCTGTGATGCAGCGGCCTGTGATGGGCTTCTGACAGCCAGAGCAAAGGGAGCCGCGTCGCTCATGGTAGTGCACTTCACAGTAGGGCTGGCCGTCATGCTCAAAGAAACTTCCATTCACAAATGGGGTGAAGCACTCCTGGAGACAGAGAAAGGACAGCACAAGAGCACATTATTCTGATGTTTGATTCTTATAACAACACCTAATAAAGGAAATCTAGCAGTTTAGTGATGGGGGGGATTAAGATGCATAAGACAAAAAAAACACCATCATGACAGATATGCATGATACTGACCCTGCAAACAAAACACTCGGGATGCCAAAGGGAGTTCAACGCTGAGATGTAGTTCTCCAGAATGGCTCTGGCACAGCCGCCACATTTCGGTGCAAACATGTCAAAGTAATCCTTCCTGCAATAAGCCTTTCCATCCTTTTCATGAAAGCCTTTGAGAGGAAAAATGGACAACAGATATCAATCAATCCAAAACAGAAAGAATTATTAAGTATACATTTTACTAAGAAGCCACACACTACCCTCTGGGCCGAAGAAGGATCCACACTGAGCGCAGAAGAAGTGTTCAGGGTGCCATGTCCTATCCAGCGCCGTCACAACTTTCTATACAGGTATGAGAACATTTATTGCCGTTTACCAGCAAGCTAAAGTACAACAGAGACGACCACACGTGTAAATGGCGGAGACTTACATCCAGTATTGGCCCGTTGCAGTAGAAGCATCGCGGGGAGAACAGGTTATGGTAGTCTCTCTCACAGTAGGGCTGTCCATCACGCTCAAAGAAGTTCCTGGAGCCTATCTCCTCTTGACAGTGTGTGCACACAAAGTGTTCAGGATGCCACGTGCGGCCCATGGCAGTCACCACCTTGATGAATGGAAAAGTTTTCATGAGCAAAGGAATGTTGACTTTCATGTGTCACACTATCCACCACTATCAGCCATTATTTTCAGAAAAGCACAAGCATCTCACCTGTCCTACAATTGGCTTTGAACAGGCACCGCAAACTCCTTTAGCTACTGTCTGCACACCCAGTTTGTTGAGGTCAGACTGCAGGCTACCAAGCATGTTGTCGAGCTTGTTGACTTGTGTCAGGGGACCACCAGGAACACCACCCTTCCCTTGAGCCATAATCTGAAATAGTTAAATTATGAGTGAATGTGTTGAAGATGTGCCTGATATATCCTCTTATACAGAAATAAATGCACTTCATAGTAAGGCTGAGGATACTAAGATTAAAAACTAATCACTGTATACTTTTAAGAAATGTAAAATACAGAAAGGAAAAGTAGACAGGGGATGCATGCCTGCATTGAAGGGAAGACTGGGTCATACTCTGTTTGGCAGCCTACAGATATCAGGACTTTGGGTGCAACTGGTGGCACCGGCTCCACTGGTGGAGGCTGGATTGGGGTTTTAAGAACAGGAGGAGGGGGCTCTTGTGTGGGGGCAGGAGATTCCTGAACCGGTGGTTGTGAAGGTTTTATAATCTGTCGTGGTGGAGCGGTGACATACTCCTGGACGTGGGCGGGTTGTGGAGGGGGGGAGGGAGGAGGAAGAGGAGGAGGAGGTGGAGGTGGTGGTGGTGGTGGAGGTGGTAGTATAAGAACAGGGAGCTGCTGCACTGGGAGCAGTCGTTTAGGTTCTTCTATGATAGGGGGGCGACGAGAGGCAGGGGGTGACAGAGGTGGGAGCACCTTCCTTGCAGGGACAGGCGACTCTGGGGGAATTATAATCTGAGGAAGAGGAGAGAAAAACAGAAAGAAGGGAGCAGACACAGAGGAGAACGTGGAGAACACTGAAAGTGAAAGAACTGGATGGAAACAAATATTTGGGAAGACTGTCGAGCACACTGAAGCCAACCTTATCAACCTCACTGCTGGCTCCTTCAGGACGGAACCGCTGGGGTTTAGATGTGATAACCACACCCTCGGTCAGCCAATCATCAGACTGTTTACGTCGTCGTTCTGAGCGGCCAATCCCGAGCTTTCCCTGAAGCTCCTCTATGAGGCGATCCTGGGAACTGTTCTTGTTGACAATGACGGGTCCCATTTTCCTGCGCAGGTGACCATCTCGGAACATGGGGTGCACGTTGGGAATCTCTTTAGTACGCCTAATCACTGATTTTATCTAGGGAGGATGATGAGCACCTCATCATATATTCACATCAATCATGACTGTTGAAGCAGAAATGACAGCGGAGCTCTGGGGCAGCAGGTGAGTCACACGGATTATGATTTTCAAATCACTGACAGGCTGGGATGACCAGTCACTTGGTTTGGAGTCACACTATATGCACTTCATGCATGCTTATGGAAAACAAACCTCGCGCCCACACAATGCTCAGTCTCTCAAGCAACCAAACCAACTTCACACCGCAGATTAAGGTCACGCCAACGTCCTTCATGCCAAACTGATGCAGCAGGTAATGGAGGGATTGTGGTTTACATGTGCCATGCTAAGTACTGGTAAATCAGTGAGTTACTTGTGTGTCAGTACAATAGCAAAACAAAACCTCTTGATCAAGAAAGTTCTGCTCCCTTTTAAGATTTTATTTCACTAACTTCTGCCTGACGATGTATTTTCTCACAGAAAGATTCTCTCATCTTTCTGTTTGACATGCTGAAACGTAATATTCAGTGTTTCTGTCCATATTATAATAACTGGTATCTAATAATTGACTGAACAGTTAAATGAGAGCACCATGTCAGCCATCATGAGGGCCAACAGTAGGGCTGCAACTTACAATTATTTCCATTAGTTTTCCGCCTTTGTTATAAATTGATTATAAAACACAAAAAGCAACAAATGCTCCTATTTGAGGAGCTGAAAAATAGTGAATAATTGTAATATTAGCTTGAATAAATCACTGAAATGCATTATTATAACTGCTGCAGATTCAATTTCTTCTTTTGTAGTTGTTTCAGCTTCACTTGACAGCACTAATCGAGACTTGATGTTCAACAAATGACAAGCAGAAGCTAGTGGAGCAGACACTAACTTGTAAAGAACCCTTATAAGCAAATGAAGGCAAATTTGAGCAAAACAAGCCTATCCTGTGTCGAGCAGAAGTGGAGAGGCATACGTGTCCTGATGCAGAGACTCTGTCTATATTGGTAGGCTGCAGCAGGGGAAGGTCCAGGGCAACATCAGGGGTCCCGGGACATGAGGATGGGGTCATGGATTCATCCATCCAACTGGCCTCTGTCAGCGGGGTCATGCTGCCATCTGTGTACAACCTCTCAGTGTAGGGCGTCATGGTGCCATCTAGTCCATCATGGAGGGACATGGACAGCTCCTCGTCAGCCCAATCCAGGTCTCCATTCCCATCGGTGCCTCCATCCACCGAGTCATCTGTGATGGTGTTGGTGGTGCTGGTGTAAGTGTCAGGCTGTATACTGTTTCTGTCCATGGGCAGGATGAGCTCCTCGTGCAGCTCCTGCACACCTCTGCTTTGACACTGTGATTCCATCTGCAGCTGCAGATCATCCACATGTGCTGCTGTGTGATTCTGAGCAAAACTCATCGCCAGCAGCTTGTCTAGTGCTTCATCCAGGGAGGGCTCCTCCATGGGGGGTTGCTGCACATTGAGGGTGCTGGCTATCTGGGCTGTCGGTGTTGGCTCCAACAGAAGTCTGTTGGGGATTGTAGGGCTAGTGAAGGCCAGGGAAGACGGGGAAACTGCAGATGGTGAGGATGTTTTGGAGGAAAGACAGGCAGGGGATGGAGATATAGAGACAGCAGCAGGGACAGGTGAAGGAGTCTTCAGTGCAGAGATAGAATAGTTGAGGTTTTTGTAAGGAGGTGAAGGAGAGAAATTTAAATTGAGGTCGTGAAGAGAAACAGACTCCTTGCTCTTAGTCTCAGGTGCTGAGGGAGACACCTGTTCTACAGATGGACTGGAGTCCAGGACAGTGTTAACTGAGGTAAGTGAGGAGGTGGTGGCATTGGAGGGATTTGGGCTGTTTCTTAGCAGGCTGGAGTTAGAGGAAGCAGCCTGAGTGAGGACTAGCAGAGACTTGGTTTGGGAAGACAACATGGAGGTAGAGACATCTATGACAGAGCCCAGGTCCGGGTCACTGGCTGCAGAGAGTGAGGATATAGGACTGTGGGGGGCACGATTCAGATGGACCACTGACACGCCACCGTCTCCACCATCCTCATCTATGTGCAGCTCTAGACCAGCAGGCAAAGAGAAGAGAGGAGAGGCACAGGCAGACGAGTGGGACAGACTAAGGAAGGGAGAAGCCACTGGGGTGACTGGAGGAGGAGAACTGGAAGACGCTCCTGCTGGGTCCAGCAGAGAGCCCAAAGAACTGGGCTAGAGGACAGAGAAATGAGAGAGTAAGACAGACCAGAGGAAGAGGACAGAGAAATAATCAGGAATATCACAGGATAAGCTACAAAAGACCTCCTAGTTTGTGTTGTGTTGATAAAGTGAAGCCTTTCCAGTGTTCATCATTGCTATCATTGTACCTTGAAGTCAGACAGAGAGGCCATCAGCTCATCTAGCTCTCTTGTGGCACAGGAAGCTGAGATACGGGCTTGCTGCTGAGAGGGGCTGTCCAAATCGCTGTGGCGAGCGGAGGGGCTGGAAAACATAAATGATATATAGTATAGTATAGTTTATATTATATACAGGGGACCTACTCATAAAAAAACAACTCCATGGCACTACAAGTGGTTAGAAGATCCACAGGGTAACTTTAAGACTCAATTCAAACCACCTTCTTCTTTTTGAGCCTAAAGAAAGTCGTGAAACAAATTGAGTTGGAAATCAGCTGTAGTTGGGAGGCTGTCTGTACCTGGGTGAAGGCACTGAGCCCTCCAGTTCGTCCAGCAGACTCTCCACTGTGGGTCGGGCCTCATCCAACTTTGTTCCGTTCCTCTTGGGCTTCTCCTGAGGAGGAGGGCTTACCATGATGTCAGGGGAACCACCGTTCTCATAGTGGGTGATGCTGCAGGACGGTAAGGGTGGAGCTGTCTCCTCTGTGGAAACAGTAACAGCACAGTTAGTTCTGCTCACCACAAACAGAACTGAAAAAGCTGAAGGCCTCATGTCTACCTGTAGTGGGGAACGAAGGGGAGCTCTGTTGCACTGCATTCAGTTCCAGCAGCAACCTGTCGAGCTCTGATAGGTTACTGCCGAGAGCAGAGGTCATGGCCGCTGTCGACGAGTCAGATGACTTCTGTTTGTTTGGGAAACTGAAGAAGAGACAGAGGGAAATAACTGTAAATAACAACTACAGGTAAAAAAAAAACAGTGACAGATAACAGGCTATAGCAGTCAGTAGCAGGATACCTGTAGACGTGGTCCTCCTCAATGTGAGACAACGGAGAGCTGCTACTGTCCCTTGACCATGAGCTCTTCTGGGCGGAACCTAAAGACTACAGAGGAAACATCATGTTTGTCATATTGAAAACATTTCTGCTCAATTGCACATTAATCAGAGCTCATTTACTAATGACTGTGATTCCTCCGACACTGTGATCAAATGATCATGTGTGCTGTGTTTTTGTTGTTGTTTTTTTTACTCCAGAGCCCTACCTGCTGAGAGGAGTGGTGGGAGTCCGGCTGATCGATCAGGGAGCCGTTCAGAGCCTCGGCTGAGGGTGGAGGAGGAACTGGAGGAGGAACTGACACATCCTGGTAGGAGTGTCCTCCAGTAGGGATGGAGTAGGGAGTCTCATCCGGCAAGAACACTGGTCGCTTTGAGATGTGGGACGTAGTAGATTCCAGGTCTGCCAGCAACGCGTCTGCAAGATTTATTAGTCCAAGGTAAACCACAATTTATCAGCAGGACTATAAATATATATATATATTGGACATACCAATAGAAAAGTAAATAAATAAATAAAATTATTGCAGTTTTTTTGGTCTTGATTATAACTTCCATCTACACAATCTTAATCAAAATCTGACACTAATGTCCATGTGTTGTTTGGACAATGATGTTCCTAATGACCAATTTCCCAAATGATTAATTGGAAATTAAAATTTAGACTAATCCACTAGTCTAAAAGTAATTACAGTAATATTTAATCTACAAGACTAAATGTCTGAATAAATAAAGCATGTATTTAAGAGGCATTTGAAACCGTTAATCACATTCTTCAATAATCAAATCATATTGTAGGCTCGTGAATGTGAATGTGAACAGACAATGACAGCAAGTCCGATTTAGTCTCTCATTTCAACCTGTCACCAAAAAGAGTTTTTACCTCAATGCATACCATCATCATCGCTCCAACTTCATACCTAAACCCATCAGGCCTTCATAACATATCCCTCTGAAAGCCTCAACACTCTTCCTCCATCAGTCTTCCACTATAAATAAAACACTGCTGTCAATAAGTAGCTACCTGTTTGTTATCTTTCATTTTTGGGAAAACTATTTTTGTCTTTTGAGTGTGAACATAACAAGACAGACTAGTAGGAACAAAGCAGCAGGCAGACAAAGTGTTTCTGAACCCTGTCCAGGGTTGAAGGGGTACAGTGTTACCCTGTTGAGTGGACGGAGGAATGCAGGAACAAAATAGACTCTTACGTCACACAATCCATCCGTCTGCAGCCTGTCCAGAATAGGGCGCAATCACCAGCTGCATACTGTTACACTACAGAGACTTGGACCAGTTACAGTCCATGTTTCAAGGAATCATTGCCCTTTTAAAACGTGCAACATCAGAGAAACCGGGTGAAAAATGGTTGAACTAACAAAGACAACCAATCAATCTTTTATTTCCTGTCCTGCCTATGAGTTATTTAAAGAAACACGATAAGTATACACATGAAACAGATGTTACACTTGGTGCTTTGAAAATGAAAAGTAGGAGTGATGGATTTCTTGTAAACATACCAACCATTTTTGCCATCTGAATGATCCTACGTCTCCAAATTCTCCACTACTTATTTGAACAAAGTTGCATCAATCTTACAATAAATCAGCAGCAAATCAAATATTTTACTTAAAAACTTAAAAAAAAAAAAATCTTTTGTTGATGTTTACAGTATGTACAGACATCCACAGTGACAAAATGGCAGACACTGCCTCCATATTAGCCACAATCAACTCACCATAAAAAAACAAAAACAAAAAAAAAAAGCACCTTGGTAAAACAAGTCTTCAGGATTGTTTTAACAACAAAACCCTTCACAATGAAATCCTATGAAACCAAAAGGGTGGATTATAGTAATCCAATAATACAAGCATGTAGACTAACTACAATTCTTAGAAAGTTCGTACTCACATTGTTTTTTCCACCTGCTGTATCTGTAATATCCTCCAGCCACAGTTATGTGTGTATGTGTGTGTGAAGCAGACAGCAGTACAGAGAAAGATAGTGTGAGGAAGGAGAAAAGCGATAGCTTGCTGCCACTCTAATAGAGGAGTGGTCTGGCAGCCAAACGTGGGTGACAGTGTCCTTTCAGTGCCTCAATATCTTGAAACAAACACTCTGGAAATCAGGAGTTCAGCCTCAAATCCACCTTTTCTACATACTGTGTATACAGTGAATAAAACTAATGTGTCAAATTGCATCTAAAATTGTTAACAGGTAACATTTTGTGACAAAGATGATGTATTCACAAGAAAAGATAAACTGGAGACTGTCACACATCACCTTCACCTCTGCTATGCTCTTATATAGTCACTACTCTTCATCAAACTCGTCTATCCAAAGGGAAATCATGCCCTGAGGCTACATGTTTAAATCATGAAGTTTGACATAAACCACAGGAGAGCTCGAGCCTATTTAAAGCAGTAAGCTCAGTCAGTAGTCTATGTCTGTGCAAATGTGCTGAAATATCACGACCAGCTCAAAATAAGCTGCACCTGGTGCTGACATGCTAAACAAGGTCTTACTGAGGTTGACTTTGTCACTCATTAAACAAAAGCCTCCAGACAGAAAAACACCACAGCTGGTTTTAGGAAAAAAGTGTAGGATTGAGATTTACACACTACTCTATATGCAGAAAAAGCTTTCAAATAAAAAAAAAAAAAGAGTTCCTAAAGACGTACTAATTATGGTAATGTTTTCCTAGAAAGTTCGTCATGGTCTTGACGGAGAGGACAGCCGTCCTGCCTGAGACCTTCTAAAACGCTTGTAGAAGGAGCCAAGTTTTTGAGACTCTTTCTATAATAGCGTCTGCACTCATTAAACCCGCTCCCACCTGCTGATACTTCACATCTGTGACATGGCACAGGCCCATGAACCCCAGAAAAGGATCTCCACAGGGGACATCCATCGCAGCCAGATTCATTACTTAAATGAATCTATAATGACAAGCCTAAAGATTTATGCCTGTATTCCTTTATATGCTGGGAAATAGGCATATATGTCTTAAAGGCCCTGTGTGTACATGTTGTATGAGCCTATGGCATCCAACAAATGATTGTTATTCATTGTCAGTGTAGGCATCAAAAAAGCAAAGTGTGCTATTGTTACTCTTAACTATACAATTACCACAAAATAACAACTAGACCTGTTTTCAGCTATTAATTATCACTTTTCATCAGTAAATCCAATATTACATCATCCTTTTTTGGCTTGTGACCATCTCTTACTGCAGGTCACAAAGAGATAAAGATTGCAGATGATTCCCTGAAGAGGGCGGCATTGAGTCTGGCATGAGAACGGACAACTGGGCCTCCGTCTGTCTGAGACAAGTTTGGTCCACAAACAGTTAAAAGCATTAAAAATGCAAATATCCACTGTAAGCCAAGTAACAGGCTAATCTTTCCGTTCCAGAGGGGTAGGAGCCACAATGGACAAAGTCCAATTCTGCTCTAACAGCATCCTGATTCAATGGACCATTGTGCCAACTCTGGAGGAATAAAGCTGTCATCAAGGAGGATATGACTAGGACTGATCATTCAAGATGAATTCATCAGTCAAACAATGTACAGATTTACTTTAACAGTAGCTCACTCTGTCGGAGGGGAACCATCTGTGGTCAGACAGCGGTAACTAATCTCCATTATGTTCAACAAACAACTCTGAAGTTATGTGGACACAGTACACATTCTTGTGGCAGTGGGTACATGTACAGTCCTGCCTGTGTATACACATCCACCCACACATACACACACACACTCCACCCAATCAAGGCCCTGCCACAGTCCTGCAGTCTTTATCAGATGGGAGCGAAGGTGCATGACGAATTCCACACATTCCTCAGTCCGCTTCAAAATAGAGAAAGTGATCAGCCACCAAGCAGAGGAGGTGGCAATGTATAACTGCCCCTAATCCAGTTAAATATCATCCAACATCCAACATGTCTTAACTGGCAAAGTAACAAAAAAATTCAGGAAAAGTGATGCTTTGTAATAAAATTTACTCAAACACACATTCCACCAGTAGTACAGAGATTCGAGGTAGAGAGCTTGAATACAAAGCACCATCTGTCAGTCCAGAAAATGAAAATAATGTGTCGACAATTACAGGACCTATTCCACTAACTACAGCATGCTTTGAATTCCAGGATAAGGGAGATGTCAATGTTTTTACTGCCCGTTTCCCACAGAGCGTGGAGTATAGTGCAGGCAGGGAAGAAACCAGGGCTGTCTAATCTTTTCTATTCACATGTGGGAAATGGTGATGGGAAACCAGGGTCCACAGTTCACCTGTTTATAGCGGGGGAGCAAAAGAGCAGAACTGGCCTCAGCCCAACACCGAAACCCTACCCCATCAGGCCAACTCGACACGATATTTATATCAAACAAGACAGGCAGGGGCCAGGCAGAGGGGGTGGAGGGTGAGATGCCAGCGAGACAGGCAGGGAAGACTGGGTCGAAACCAGCAACAGAGCATGTGAGTGAATTAAAAGGAACAAAAGGACAGACTGACAAACAGAACAAGTGATGTGACAGAGAGAGAAAAATGTTCAAATAAATGTCAAGATTTACAGCTTCTCTGGCCACCTGTTTGTGCGGCAAAATAAGTAGACCCACACAGACAAGGGATGAATGAGCGTAATAGCATACTATCAGAAAGACAGAAGCATCTTAGGGTGATTACTTCAAAATAAACATACCTAAAAATACCCTGCCGACCTTATCTGAAAGATGACACTCCCCTTGAGAGAACGCTGGACTAAAATAAAAGCACTTCCCCACAGACCAGTAAATCAGATGATAGGGGAAAGTCTAAAGACTGATGTAACACCCAGTCACTGAGGACACATTCATAGTCATGCATGTGTGAGGACGATATGTCACTGAGTAGCCTTTTGTGCCATAAGAGAGTGTAATTTGTAGGATGAAGAGGACCCTCAAAGAAAGACTTGTCTTGTCTTTCTTGTGCTTGAACACTGACTGAAAACATCTAGCCATCCTCTAAACTTTTACTCATCCTATAGAAGAGCAGGACATTAAACACACATCAACACATAATCCTGTTGCATTTAGTCCATGGCCGAGGTTTGTGTACACCACCCACTCTGGTCTGTACAAATAAGGCTGGTATCGTTTTAAATGTGTAGCCATGCTCTATGGACGGCAAAGCTGGTCTGACGGTTGATTGGTTGACAGACTGAAATATCTCTAGTGGGATTGCAATGAAGTTTTTCACAGACATGAATCCTAATGAACCGATTCCCTGACTTTTCATCTAGTGGCATCAAAGTTTTCACGGATCCAGTATCTCAATATCTACTTGATGGATTTGCATAAAATATTGTACAGACATTCATGGTTCAAAGAAATCACATGATGCATCCTAATGACTTGGGTGATCCCCTGATTTCCCTTTGGCAGCATGAGGGTCACATTTCTGTCCCTATGAGCCTTTAAACCTGCTGCTGTTAGCAATTACAATGCAAGTCTACCATCACTAAAATGCCTTACTTTACGGATTACTAACATGTTTAAAAAAAAAAACAAAAACATTTTCAAAACATAAGAAAAGAAGCCAAACTCCTCAAATGCTAATATAGGGCTTATGCAATTAGTCGATTAATTGAACTAATCAATTATCAACAGGCAGAAAAAATATTTTCAGTTTCAGTTCAGAGGAACAGTTTACAGTGTTACACATTTTTTTCTGCTTTTGCATCGCGTAATCCCTGAGATTTATGTTTATGAGAAGGATAAAATTGCTCATTTCTGGCACAAAACTTAAACAAAATGGACTTTAGTATTAAGAAAACAAAAGTAGGGTGTCCTGTCTTGCATATATAAACGTGAAGCTGGAGTCCTTTGAACATATCCTGGAGGGTCCCAGTTTGGGTAATGTTGGAAGAATCCAGCGGGGGATCAGATTCCTACTACATTACTCTGAACTTTCAGGAAAATAATCAGCAATGTTCTCTGAGCCAGGTTACACGGCCCTGGAACAAGGAAGGCGTGGAAACAGCATGAAAAATAGGAAGAGAGAGTGAAGGTCGCTGTGAGTCAAGTAACAACAGCATTTAGTAGAAAAAAACGCTGTTCCAGCAACACAACAGATCACAGACTGAAAGCCCAGAGCTGCTCCGTCTACCAGTGTTTGCTGGCCTCCAGCCCTGACGCTGCTCATTGTTTTTCCCCTCTGTTTCCTCAGGATATGGGGCAGGGTCTGTTGCCTAAGCGATGAGGTCAGCCATGCAGCTCTCTCTTCCCCAGACCCAGAACAGGATGGGTGTGGAGTTTGGGAACAAGGCTGATTTACAGCCAGGAGCTTCCCTCTTGCCTAGCAGGCAAGCCCACTGGTTAGGGGCGGTATGCACTAACCCTGCAGCCCTCATGGGGTGATGATAGCTAGTTGGGTAACACTAACTCTGTGTTGCTGACACACTCAGACACAGAAACCACTTAAGACCTTCAAAGATCTTTTGGTATGCTGTACAAACGCTGTAAACATTTAGGACCATGCTGCTTCCACTTCAGCCAACTCTTACTTCAGCCTGGAGAATAAGACCTTTCTGTGCAAAGTGATCAGCTGATACATTTATACAACTGCTGTAAGACGCTGCTGTGGGTTAGAAAGGGCATGCTTAGCAGGTGCTGCTGTTTGAGTCCACATACTAGAGAAACACGGGCCTCAGCGTGTCTGCAAAGTAGAGCCAAGTTGCCTGGCTCACATCGTTTAAAGGCCAGTCTCCATTTATGCAGTAAATAGCATGTGCTCTCTGCGTTGTTTGTAGCATGAACATGCAGTACACACACACACACACACACACACACACACACACACACACACACACACACACACACACACACACACACACACACACACACACACACACACACACACACACACACACACACACACACACACACACACACACACACACACACACACACACACACACACACACACACACACACACACACACACACACACACACACACACACACACACACCCCTTTTACACCTCGTCAATGTTTAACTTGCTGAGCCTGGTTAACGTAAATAAGATTTAAGCAAGTTAGTCTACAGTGGTATGTGTGATCCTATCCACATTTCTATTTCTGCATTTTAGCATTACAAAGTCAGTAAATCTGATTATATTCCAAGTATACCACTATCAACTATCAACAAAATACTGAGATTCATTCAAGTCAACATGTTTCACTCAACACAGCTAGTGTCTAAAACGAGTGAAACATACTGAGCTATTGAATGATGCCGGACTGTCATTTTCTGTCACTACATAGCACTATTTTTGTTGCATTGGGTATGTGGATGAAATTAGTATAAATTAAAATTAGTATATGTAGATGTACATGTAGAAAAGGAGTCAACTGTCTGATTGATTAGTTCAATTGATTAATCATCAACAATTTAAAAAGTTGATATGTTGCTTTCTATCTTTCTATCTTTTCTTTCTGATATAAATACTGAATAATCACTGGGTGTCGAAATGCTGGTTTACTTTTCACTGTTTTTACACTTTGTACAGACTAAATGACTGATCCATTATATGATAATAAATAATAATAATAATAAACATATTAATAGATCATATAAATAACAAGAGTTGAAGTCTTATCTGAAACATCACTCAAAAGAGAGCAGGTACATTTTCTGTTTTATCCTTAAAACTCTTTAAAATATTTTTTGGGGAATTTACAACCATGATGAGAATCCATCTTGCTCAAGTGTCATTGTTACTTCAGCCATGACCCTCCAGCATAATGTATTATGTATTATTATAATAATCCAGTTTCCTCAGTGTTAACCTGCAGACAGGGAGCAGGGCCTTCACAGACCTGTGAGGTCGGCCTGCCTGAATTTCACACAATCCTGAAGAATTCACAGAGAGAAGAGAGGTGGCTTCACTAATTTAAGGCACAGGAGCAGAACTCACATGTGGTTAAAGATGAGGGCCGTGGCCCTTGGGGCCACATCAGTAACGACGGGGAAGCCAGGCCTGGCTACCACCTGGTCTGGACTGTGAAAGACTGATTGGAGGAAAACCTTTGGAAAACTCTGACTCAGAGGTACGGACTGGAAGAGTGCCCACACTCTGCTGAGGGAATTCCCTTCCTCGAGTGGCAACGTGAGCAGATCAATACACGTAGATTGGAGGAGGACAGCGACCGTTCTACAGAGTCTGATCAGGTTTCCAAACATGCGTCAGTCACCAGCGAGCTTCAAGACCTGGACCTGTGGGGGCTGGTCAACACGAGGGCTTACTGGAAGTACAGTAAACCACAGTCGTAAAGTGTTTACAAATATTTAACATGGTTGTTTTTGCATATTTAGAAAGGATGTAGGAGGGGTTTCCCACGTGATGGGAACCAAAAAGTAACAGCGGAACCATTGAAAGCCATTTAACTTCACGGTTCTCGATTGTCAGCCAACTAGACCTCAAAAACATTTTCAACAATCACTAGGTGACTGCAGTTACCAGGGGACCCATGTTTGAGGAAGACGATCTGAAACCAGCGGCCCCTCCCTCTGCTGGCTGCATGAGCGGATCTGAGAGTAGTGGTAGGAGGTGTGTCATGACCCAGAGAGTATTTGGCCTTGGACCCCGACGCAGAGTGATGTTCGACATTCCTCAGCAGCCTCGCCCCCTCCTTCATGCTGCTACAGTGAGACTACAGGCTCCCTCTTGACCAACAATCAGCCCTTTCACTGGCCCATGGCAGCTAGAGCATCTAATGTGCCCTGGAGGTATTCTCACAGCAGGCCAAACTCAAAATGTGGCCCGTCGTCCCTCCACTTAAACAATTCAGAAATCCATTTCACTGCCTTTCCACTTTGGAGGTCTGTACAATGGGTGCACTCCTACAAGAGGCAAAAGAAGTGACCTATTCTGAATTAGACAGGCAAATATAGCAAACCGGCCAGCTGGTGAAAACTATAACAACAGAATTAGAAGTTCAGAGGTTCAGTGCCAAAGGTCAAGAGCCAGTAGACTGAAGAGGTGACTGGTTAGTGAGGCCCAAACGATCAAATACTGTGTGGGGCTACATCCTCACGCACAGTTAGTGTTATTGATCATCACTATGTTTGTATTGGGCTGATAAAAGGCTTACAGGAGTGTTGAAAGGATAAGGTTAAATGTGATTAATCGAGTCAACAAGTCACAATTTGAAGGAAGAGGGGGAATTTGAAGATGTCACTTTAGGTTTTCACAGCTTGTGAAGGACACCTCGTACAACTTTCTCACATTTTATAAACTACCAATTAACTGATTGGTAATAAAAAAAACAAAAAGAAGAGAGTGATGATAAAAATAAGTGCTAGCAGCAGTCCCAGCTTATAAAATGAGGAATCCAAACACTTGAATGTCAGTCAGTGTCACAAATATTAGTATATCCAAGTAGGGCTGCAACTAATGATTATTTTCATTATTATTTAATTTTCAACAATTATTTCTCAATGTGTTGTTTGGTCATTAAAATGCCAGAACATAGTGAAAAATGTTGATCAAAGTTTCCCATTTCTTGTTTTGTTCCCACAAATATTCCATAAATCAAACATGTTCAGTTTAATGTCATTGAGATTAGAAGAAACCAGAAAATATAGATATTATGTTCTAATCTAAAAACCTGAAAATAATGAACAATATAATGGATTTTGAAACAAACTTGAGGTATCAGCAAATGTTTGTTTATGCCTTCTTATCATATGATTTTTAGTCAACAGTAATTAATCAATAAACCAAACCCTCATACAGCATGAGGGCTTTCAATCCCCAGCAGCTCCACTGATTCAAGGTCTGACATGCAAACCCTGCCACAGCATTACATGTACATTAACATGTGCTAAACCACACGTCTTGTAGCAGAAGTTAACTGAGTCACAACACAAACTCAGGAGCCAGTTTCACCTTCTAGTCACAACTAATAAACTGTGGCACAGTGAGATAAGATGTGGATGTTTTTTTTCTTGGACTTATGGCTCCCACATGTCTAATCACATACTGTATACCACTATTGTCCTGATCATGTGTCTCAATATATATCAAGGCTTTCCATTGGGAAAAAAAAGGACAACTTGGTATCACTACCAGTTAAGTCTGCTCCATCAGACTCGAGATGCATTATAATAAAGCAGCCAGGCCAGTGCTGAGCTCACATTGTGCTGTACTGAGTCTCAATGGGGAGGCCTGTTGACTCAACCACTTCAAAGCTGGAATGAGTAGCCTGGGGGCAAAAAGTTGAGGAGGTGATGTTAAAAGATCGATGTCAAGATGTCAGCCAAATATCTCCTCTCTCTCTGGCACTCATATCTAATGATACGTAGTGATGTGAACCAGCAGGATTGCGTATTTATCAAAAACACTGACGTACTGCAGTGAGGGAGAGTTTAAAAGGAGGTGGTGTCGTTGAAGGCTAGCCGCTAACTAAAGTTAATGCGATGCTTCAGAAAAACAAAGTGTGTATGTGTCATACAGTCACTGTGCTGCAACGTTTCTGGCAGATATTAAATCGTTTATAAATTCAGAGCAAAGTGACTGGACTGAACCAATAACAGTCTCTTCAACGTTAAATCTCGTCGTAACGTTAACTCCTCCACCCTGCTATCCGCTCCTCACTGGAGGAGGCTGTAAATTCACACACAGCGATTTAAAAACAACCTCACAACTTACCTAAATCGTCCATAGTAGGTGTCTGGTTGTGGCCTGTGTCAGCGTGTGTTTGGTGAGGCTTTCGCCTGCTAAAGAAGACTGAACTTTCCTCTCTAAACTTTACAACCGCTGCCCCGCAAGTTGGTCTGGGGAAGCTCTCGTGAACGCGCCCACTTGTGTGCATGTGTACTTTAGCAGAGCGCGCACCCGCACTGACGCTCAATGACGAGCGACATCTAGCGGTCAAATATCTACATTGCAGCGAAAGCACACCGGGCACAATGCAGCGCGACACGTCTATCGCTGCATGGCTGCAGCAGGGCGTCCATTACAACCAACGGAAGCTGCTGCACTGACCATAGCAGCCTCATCTCTAGCCTCTAGTCTAGTAGAGATTTCTGTAAAAAACGAGTACAATTTATTTAAAAGAGAGACAATGCAACAGTGCAACCTTGTGGGGTTTGTTTTACATTGCACATTAAAATAAATTAATTAAATCAACGTGTATCAATGATCCTGTAGTTAAAATGATTCAGATTATTAATTCAGTACCAGTCAATATAGCCTATGCTTCCAAACCCTGCACAACCAACTGAATTATCATTTGGCAAAACTCAATTTGCATGCAGTGGATGCGTATAGCATGGTAGTAAATATTTGTTAAAAAAACAAGTTAAGATAAGTGTCTTTTAAAAATAGTATTTATCTAAGTATAACTAGATTTTTAAATACATTATTTTTGTGGAAGATCTGATGCATTGACACCACAATTTTTGGTTTTTAGGACACATTTTTTGGAGCAGCAAAGTAATATTTCAAAGACTGTGATGTTGTGATGTAAACTGTTTCTCAATATCTGGGAAGTATTACATCCACAACACCAAATTGCAGTGTATTCAAAGCCACCTTTAGTATATATTTATATGAAACAGTCAGAACTATAAAGCCATAGAAACTATATCTAAAACTGTCTCATTTGAGCTAAACCCTTGAGCACCACCTTCATTTTATCATATCTGAGAGCTTTTATACTGTTTTCTTTATATCCTTGTTGTAAAATTTTGGGTTGTAATTAAAAAAAACCGGTATTAGCGTGGTGATATGGTCTGCATATCTTTAGGACATGGAAACGTAACATTTTGTTGGATTAAAAATGTATTCACATGCAAAAACCTTAAATGACAGCAGTACATTTATTAAATTACAATTCATAAAACACCTTGGAATGTGACCATAACCATCTTCTTGTCCTCCACAGAGAGTGTTACTTTGGTACATAAGAGGTAGCATAAATAGATGTGAAACATGCTGGGACAATGTAGATCTCAGCACCAAACATTTGCATAAATTGAACATTTTTCACTTGCCTCCATCTTGTTGTGTTGTAAAGATAGTAATATTACAACACAAATAATTGAATACATGTATAAGTCAGCTATTCTTAAAAGGTACCACAAGATAAACACAAGTACCTCAGTGATCCAGGTTAGCAGCTGTAAATCATCAGCAAACTTACATTTTGGGCTGTGGAGATGCTTCACTAGTCTCAGGGGTTTTATGTTTTATTAAAAATGAATGTTCCAAATAAATATTAATGATAAACAAAAAGATATTTGATTTGACAGATATATTTTCTCTTCATGGAAAAGACAAAAAAAAGGGTTTATCCTAAAACATCTTTGATCTATCTCAATCTGATGGTATACAAAAAAGGTCGTAATATTTGTCAAAAGTCTACAGATTTCAGCTTCCTCTCCTCTTTTTCAGTGAGGGGCTGCTGGGAGAGGATTTTGTCATGCAGGCGGTGGTGTTTGCCAATGCCCAGCTTCGGCAGGCCGCGGTTCAGGCCCTCCAGCAGCACACAGGATTTGCACAGAGCCTGGCTGGAGATGTAGCCACACCTGCTGCAGGTCCCCTGCACAGGCATCTTCACCCCCTCTCGTACAGACAAGTTCTCCCCAGAGTGGATGACATCCATTATGGAGCTGGGCCTTATACTCTCCAGGTCCTTTAAGAAGGTCCTTGCATAGCCACGATAAGCATTGGGAGAGTAAATACACTCTGTGGAAAAGTAGTCCAACTTTTTAAAGTAAGCATACAAAACAATCTCTTTCTCATATGCATATTTGAGGGGCTTGCAACGTGGCACAACTCCATCACCCTCGCTGGCTGTGGCAATGGCAGTGCAGCGGCGTAGACGTGCTATGTCACCACGCAAGACATTCATCAAAACTGTTTCCGCCACGTCGTCAGCATTGTGACCTGTGGGAAAAAAAAAAAATAAAAAACACACATGCAGCTAATGTGAAGATTTTGAACAAAATGTCTATTCTTTGACATCAATGTTAAGGCTACTCAGTCATATTTCAAGGTTGAAATTTATATCTGGACTTACCTGTACATATTTTGTCTACTTTCAGCATGATGGCTCCTCTGTCTAGTGCCTGCCTTCTGAACACTCCACAGAAGGTGCAGTTATTTTTTAGTCCCACTTGCTTCACTATAGCATCCATAGTCCAGCCATACAGCTCCTCATATGACACAATCTTCAGTGGCAGCTCGTACTGTTGCTGGTTCCTCTTCACCGTCTCCAACGAGTCATCTCGATAACCAGTGATTCCCTCATCCACAGAGAGAAGCATAAGCTCAAGGCCATAGCTGTATCGCTCATTCAGGAGCTTTATCACGTGTGCCAGCACGGTGGAGTCTTTTCCACCTGAAGCCGCGATTCCTACCGTCTCGCCGGGTTTGAACAACTTTGCTGCCACGATCGTCTGATGCACCTCCTCCTCAAAGGCCCAGAAGAAGCACTCTTTACACAGCGAGTGGCCGGTTTTTGGACGTTTCAATACGGCACGCTTGTCACCGCAGCTGCTGCACAGGACAGGCATCTTGGCTGTAGGAGGAAGTTTGTTGAAAAGGTTCAATATTTGTTCAACTAAGTAGTTCTATGTTAAAACACAAAGCCACAAAACAAGTGACACACTGTTTATACTGTAAATGGTTAGATATGTGTGGTACAGGAGGAAACCTTTTTCTCTTTCATTCTCACTTGGTCATATCAAATTGTCCTTACACTAGTCACCTACTTAATGTTAAGTGATCTCATACTGTCTATTTATTTGTGCTACTCCATAACTCAACTATAGGTTAATGCTGAAAACTCCCATCAGAAAAATACATATACAGTCTGGAATTTATGTGTGAAGTTTGAAAAGAGTGATAGATATAATAAACTTATTTTTCAGTATGCTGTTGATGGATTATACTGCCAAACAATTCACTGCACACCATAAATCAAGTAGCAACTTTACAGCCACACAAACTCTACCAGGACGTAGGTAACGTTGGTAACGTGTTCAAACTGACTGTGACACTTTTTACTGAAGTCTGTGGAGTGACACGTTGTATAATTAAAGCACACAAAAACAAAAACTAATTATTTAGGTTAGGTAAAGCCTAATGCTACCAGTTGTACCAAAGGGTCAACATGAAACGTGTTTACAGATTGAGCTAATTTAGCCAATACATTAAAATACTGTTTAGTAATCTAGTTTGTTTCAGATTAACATTTTCATACCAAATTTCCGGTGAGCTGATGTCTGAAGGGAGAAAGTACACCAGGAACAAACGCTGATAATATAGACTCTACTAAGAGGTACTGAAACAACATGTGTGTTAAACGAACAGCCGAAGCAGTTTTTTTCTGTCGTCATGCGTTTACTCTTCTTCGCTGGAAATTCTTCTTCTTTGGTTTTTACTGCCGGTTGGCAAACAGCTTACCGCCACCTACTGACCTGGAGTGTGGACTAAAACTTTACCCTCTAATATTTCTACGAAGGGGTTACAATCAAAATAAAAAAACAAAATAGTTATATTTAGCTAAAAAAGGAAATGCATAATTAGACAAATTGTGGACAGGTGTTTATGTTATAGGCTCTGTAGTATCTTACTCAGTCCCTGCTGCTGTGGCTGTAAAACGGTAGATAAATTGTTTTGAGCATCACACAACTCCCTCGAATGTAATCATTTAACTATTATTATTATTATTATTATTTTATCCATTAACATTTAGATAACATTTGGAAAGTCTATCAGAGCCACATAATTCAGTTATTTTGTCCACATTTAAGTTAGCAGAGTGCTAACTGGAAGTTAGCCATTTCAGCTGGCGGAGGTTTCCGGTGTGCATCCAAATGGCCAGCAAGGAAAAGTGGCCCATCCACAAAGTATTAAAAACTGTTAAATACAGAGATCTATCTGGCAGCGATAGACTTAATCAGTATTGTGTGATTTATTTATATGCAAAAGTTCCCCACTGCAGGTTTGAATACCATAGAAGAAATTTCCAACACTTGTCACCTGAGGATTTTTTTTTTTTTTTTTTTTTTTTTTTTTTTTTTACAATATTACTGATATTTTGCTTTTCCAATCTTTGGATTGCATTATTTAAAACTTCTCTCTCTGAAACATACTTCTGGCAGTACAATAAAACATGGTCCACTGTTTCTTCTTCATTACAGTATTCAAACTTTCCATTATTATGCTTTTCAGTCACATAGAGAGAACTGTTTAGACCAGTGTGACCATTCATTAATCTGGTCCTGTTCTCCAGATGCTGCGCTCCCAACTAATAGTTTATTTATAAAAGATATCTACTTTTATTTTATTTCCATTCATTCTGCCACCTCTTTTTGATTTGTCCCTTAATCACCACTTTAACTTTAACTTTCTAACTTTTTAATACTCACATTAATGTGACTCCTCCTACTCTTAAAAGCACTTTTTGCTGCTTTATCCACCATCTCATTCACATCAATTCCAATATGAGCAGGGGCCTACACAAAACTAATTGACAATTGTGTTTGGTGAATTCTGAATAATGATTGTAGTATTACAAATAATACATCTTTACTGGAAACCAATGAGTGACGGTAGTCCCTGAAGTGAAACCGGTGAGTGTTGGTCAGTGCACATGAAACGGCAATGTTGTCAGCCCTGAAATGCCTTCATAGTAATTTTATTAATATAATTCAGTGTTTTTTAAATAACTTTAAATCCATCTGTGGTGTCCCTTTTAGATCTTAGTGAAAGGTTTGGTAAAGAAATTGTGCAGAGGGTGTACAAATCAAAAACGAATCACACGACCAAGTGAAATGTAAGCAATAAGGATTTATTAATTTGCTTCAAACTGCAACAGCTGCAATAGATATTAAAATGCAGTTTGGTGTAGATGAGGGACAAGGGGTCGCTGCTGGAAGGGCGTAAGCAGGCAGAGGTCAGGGTTCATGATTGGAAAGAGTCACAAGCTTAGTTGACGGGGTGAAAAGCACCTCTCTGATGCCACTGCATGTCTCTGATGCGCCGAACCGACTGGATCTGAGGAATCTGGGCTCCGAACTCAGCGCTGTCCTTATACTCGCCCTTTTCAAACAGGTACTGATAGCCTCTGTAGCCTGGATACTGATAGCCCACCCAACTAGTGCACCAGGAGCACAGAGAGGGACAATAGATGAGAGACAGTTAGAGGGGAAAGGATAGTGGCAATAGACATGTAGCAGCTATTTGCAGTATCACCCAACATCTGCTTGGAGGATGGACTTACGTGCCACTCTGAACCCGAACAGAGGAGACCTTCTCCTGGTAGCCGTGTGCATGAAAGCTGGGGACATCGTCATCTATGATTTCTATCTTCTTCCCTGCAAAGCTGGGGTTTTCGTAAAGAACAATCTTGTGCTCCTGGCTATCCTGGGAGAGGAACAAAGCATTGACACAGTGAGTGATTTGTGGAGCAACTGATGGGATGGTTGATGGGGATGTCTAACAATTAAAAGTTGCTTTCTCACCACTTTAATTGGGCGGAATGCAAGAATGGTGTCACTGCGCCTGCTGTTGGTCCAGGAGTCCCAGCGAGGATACTCCCCCTTCTCAAACACATACTGCTCCCCCTTACAGTTAGACTGCTCGTATCCCACCCATCTGAGGCAGTAGAGGAGAAAGAGATGGAGAGTCATGGTTGGATCATGAGCAAATCAGAAAACAAGCTGGTGAAATCTGTGTACCACATGTTATTTTGTTTTTCTGGCCTTTATTTGTCCCCTCTTTCTCTGACTTGTCCACTCTGTCACTGTCTCTCTGTGTTGTTGGATTTTAAATCATTTTCTAGTTTTCTGTCTGTCTCTGACCCACACTCACGGTCCACACAGCACCAGTATGGAGCCCACTTTCTCCACGCCTGCTTCCTGGAGGTTGTTAGCGGGACCAGTCAGCTCATGGCAGCGTCCCTGGAAGTTTTCCTGCTCATAGATAACCAGCTGTGCACCAACAGCAGAGGAAATGAAAAACAGATATTAAGAAATGTATTTTTGAGTTTTGTTGAGCTTCAGATTTTTCAAGTATGCCAATCCAGGAGAGACACATTGGATCTGTGGAATATGCAAGAATCCACCAATTCCAAGGAGAAAACTGGAAATTGTTATCAAGTTGGTTTGTGTTTGTCTGTTGCGTTTCCTCTCACCTTAAATGCACTGGTGCCTGGCTGCTGCTGCTTGGATGCGGGGTTCTGGTGGTCTGTGGCCATAGTGAATTGATCAGCAAGGATGAAGCTGAAAAGAAACACAGACAAACGTATAATTATATGATTGTTTCTGATAAATATAAATGGTTTGTGAATGTTTTATAACTTTATATTTAAAATATGAGCAGGTCAAGCTGCTGTTAATCCTACTTTCGTGTTTTTTTTATATAAAAAAGTTTCTGGATATAGAGTTACAGCAATGCAACATGAGATAAAATTTGTAGCGATTAAACTGAAAACATAGTGGCAAAAGAAAATAAAGTTTTAAAAAAAGTTCTAAAAGTATTAATAAAATACAGAATGACATAGACCGCTTACCAGTACCTGCCTGTGCCAGTGTGTTTGTGAAAGCACGATGAGCTCAATATATACGGGGCGCCCAGGGGTGGAAACTCTGCCAACAGCACCCACAGCATCCAAGCCAGCCCGCAGATCGGCCTGCCATAGGCCCAGCACGCTGAATTGAGGGGTCACAGTAGCCTGCCCCCACCCCGGGGTGTCACACTCCCACAAAGTTATTTCATTAGTTGTCAGTTTTATCCAGCCAGTCATTGTTCGTTATCCACATGATTCAGCACAAACAGTGCCAAGAGTCCCACACCTACAATGAGAGGGACAGAGAGAGAGAGGGAAGGACTGTAAAAGATGGCTTTTACTTTGTTTGGGAGACTCGGACAGTCTAAATACAGCTGAATATTTCCACAAGTGAAGGTTTATTATATTTTACTTCTAGAAAACACTAATATTGTTTCATGTGGAAATCCATTACCAATGCTGAGTGGAAAGAAACCTGCTCCAAAGGTTGAAGTAATCACAAACTTGTTGACAGGTCATCTTTCATCCTGTTGACAGAAAAAAAAGTGAAAAGTTGTTTTTACATTTTTTAAAATAAAATTCAAATAATGCTTTATTTCTATATTTAATTAGTTTTAAATACCTTGATTTTGCATGTGAACAGTCCTGCAAGGGGACAGAGGTTAATGTTGCTCTCTGTTGAAGCAGAGATGTGCGAAAAGGGTCAAATAGCTTCTAAGTAATCAGTATAACTTAAATACTACAGGGCCAGAGTGGGCAAGTGTCACTACTGATGATGGATGGACACATGGCTGAGATTTCAGGCTGCTTTCAAAGGAGACGTTTTGTGGTGCAGCAGGATGGCCCATTTCAATGGTGGGCAGGAGCAGGGGAAAAGTCATTTTACTCAAACCCTTTTTATATACTGGTACTTTGAATATGTATGGTTTTTGAGACTTAAATTCCACTATCTACACTTTTTACTTTACCAGTAAAAATCATTATTGGTCTTGCAGAATGAGAGTTTAAATGTGAAACATAAATTCACAAAATATGGCGAAGTCTAAACTGGCAATCAGTATAATGAGTAGTTTGACTAGCTGAAACTCTAAAACACTGGTTCAGACCTACAGTGCAGCAGCAACAATGATGTGACACCGCAAAAAACAAACAAACAAAAAAACAGTCTTTTATTTTAGAGCATGATTTTACTTTATAGGTAGGTAGCTACTGTGAAGTTGTAATGTATGTGTAATGTAGGGTCCAATGTTTTTTGGAGCTTGACCCATACAGGAGGCTAAAAGTCCAGATGGCTCGCCTTCTGCTACTTTAAATTTTTACCATTCTTTTTTTCACCTGTCTCAATTTATGACAATGCAACACTCACAAATTGTAGTTATTATTGTAGTAGGTAAACGCATAAAGATCAATGCATATAAAAGTGACAAAGACAAATCCAAGTTTCTGTGTCTCATTGTTGTATTTCCACAAACACTAAGATCATTTTCTGAGGAACCGGATTATACAAATATATGTTGTATCCTACCTCAAAGACCAGTTTAATTTGGTGTATTGGTGTATTTTGAGTATTGAAAATTGACCTGAATGTAATGATGCAGTGATTCTGGACATCTGTTTCTTTAAACTATCCAGCTTATGTTATCTGAAATAGTTCAGTGAACTGTTTATGGTGCAGTCAAATGCTGGTTCATCATCTGAATTAATTTCATATGAGGCACATAGTGGAACGTGCTTTTTATGAGACAGACGTTCAATTTGAAAACACTTGGACACTAGTATTTAGGAAACATCTGGTTAAAAATGTGCTTCCTAAAACATCAACAGGTGGCCACTATTCTGTTGGAATATATTTTCACTTCACTATTTACACTTAATTTAAATTCAGTTCAACACACAAGAAAATGCTGTATGTGAGACCACAGGTTTATTATTTGTGGTGTATGGAATTTACTGGCAGGATTTTGGCTGTGCATCACACTTCTCACTGCAGAGGTGAGAGACTGGAAATCTTGTGTTTATGAAAAATATATCAGGCTGTTCATGCATTAAGGGTTGTCAAATAATTTAAGGGTACAAAAAAAACCCCATAAAACAATTCAGCTCTTCTGTGGTACAACATTTGTGGGTCATTCTGGCTGTAAAAGCATATGTCTAAAAAGACCATGCTGCACAGTGAAAACCACAGATTTATGTGAGGGATTGATATGTGATGTACGGATAATCCAAACTACACTCTGAGAATAAATGACAGAATATGTTGGAAATCTACAGACTTGTGTGGATTTTGAACCTTTATGTAGTAAGGGCTGACTAGACACTCTTATTAAATGTTTCTTAGAGATCTTTCTCACTCAGTATGGTAAAATTTAGTGTCTTACTGATGTGTCTATTTTACGGACCACAGCTGGCAGACGGCATGTCTTTTGTATTCAGTATTCCCATGTGAGGGCATGACATTTTTTTTATCTAGTTAGGCTAGAATATCAGGAAAAGTGTACAAAAAGGTTCTTCTGATTCATGTTATGTGGGGCATCATTTCCATTTTTGATTACATCAAAATCAACAGAAAATTGGTTTGCATGTAGAGTTTTATGTCATCATAAAGAGTAAGAGTATATTTGCTGATGAGATTTATTTAGATTATGCAACATAGATCTTGACTCACTGTGAGATGGCTAATATTTAACTAACAAAACTACATATGTTTTTTTGAGATACTTTTCAGTATTTACAAAAGTTAAATATAGTTAATACTGATGACCATTTCACAAAGCATCAGATGGACAATGATGTCGATGGAGGGGAATGCAGAGCACTCTGTTTTAATAGCAAGCATACATACAGTATGACATCATTTCCATTGCTGTTAAGCAGATGCATATCCACATGATACTTTACAGAATAAATCATGTGTCCTAAAGCTGCATGAGGATTTGAGCTGTGCGAAAACACAAGCGACAAAAGTGGCTTGAAAATAGATTCAGTTAAACGCACATCTGGAATTACTCTAGCTACATTATTCCCACATGCATTGGATGTTTCTATGAACTTTACATCTCTGATTGTGGTTTTCCCAAATATCTATATCTCAGTTCATACCATTGTCACCTCATTACCACCACTTTGACTTAAACTGTAACATCACCAACAAACAGGGCCAAATCCAGGTCAAACAACTTTTATTCGCCACTGAAACATGCATGGCACTCCTAACTGGGCACAAGCAGTGTTTGCCATGGTTAGGGTAAAGGCAGGAGAGGCTGTAAGAGAGAGGGGGGAGGTGGGTGAGGACCCTGCTCAGCTGGCTCCAGCTGTGGCATGGGGGGCAGGAGGTGCTGGTGCTGGTGCAGGGGCAGGGGCAGGGTCGGGGTCAGGGCCAGGACCAGGAGCTGGGGCTGGGGCTGGAGCTGGGTCTGGAGCAGTGAAACAGCCTCTCTTGTGCCACTGCATGTCCCGCACACGTCGGACAGATTGGATCTGAGGCGCAGGGGCCTCCCAGTCGTTCCAGTGCTTGAAATCTCCTCGTTCAAAGATAAACTGGCGCCCCCTGTAGCCTGGAAACATGTAGCCAACCCATCTGGAACGAGAGAAAACACACAAGCTGTGACCATCTTCATATACTTTATGACTATAAAAAGTTACTTGCATGTAGTAAAAATGCAAGAGTGAGATATGGATGAAAGGGGGATGGAGAGAGGATCTTACGTTCCGTTAAGAGCCTTGATGCTTGCTACACGATCCTGAAAACCGTGGCCCCACAAACTGGGCACATCATCATCAACAATCTCCATCTTTCTTCCAGTGAATCCAGGTTTCTCATACAGGTGTAGCTTGTGGTCAGCGCTGTCCTAAAGAGGAGAGACGGACACAACGATACTTGATGACAAAATGATGTTGTCAAGGTCAAAATACAAGCCTGCACATCTTCATGTTGGAAGAGATTTCAGACTAGTCACCCACCACTTTGAGTGGTCTTAGAGACAAGAGGGAGTAGCTGTTCTGACTGTTGGTCCAGGTGTCCCAGCGCGGATACTCGCCCTTCTCCAGAATAAACTGCTCCCCTGTGAACCCATGTCGATCATAACCCACCCAGCTAAGAGAGAAAAGGAGAAACTAGATGTGAGAAAAAGATATGACCAAAAAAAACCCAAACATTTATGTTATGGAGGTTTTATTTTTTTACAATCTAAAAAATGTGAATTTAACAACCTCTTATTAAGATTACTTACGGTCCTGACTCAACTATCACAGAGCCGACCTTCTCGAGGCCCTTCTCTGTCACATCTTTACACTCTGCAGAAAACTCTGTCTTGCAGCCTTGGAAGTTTTCGAACTCAAACAACATCACCTGGATGACAGTCAGAGACCATACAGGGTGATAGTTACCAGCAAGGCACCAGAAGAAGCTTGGATAAAGTTTAGCTGTTGGCTATGGTGGTTCGCACTTTCCACTATGTGATGATAAAGAAAAGATTGAAACAAAATGGAAAAGAAGAGAGAGTTGTAGCATTCAAATCGGGCTACATAATACTCTGTCTGGATGCTGGTTTATATAATAATATAGCAATAAGCAATCTGTCAGATTTCTGTATAACTGTGTGCGGATTGTTGTCCTTGTACCTTATATGTGGCTCCAGCTCCACCCTGGCTCTTCCCAGCAGCCAGCTGCTCCGGGGCACTCTGCTGCTCCGACATCCTCCTGATCCACTGCGCCTCCACTTTTTTGCAGCAGCACACACACAGACACACACAGACAAAGCACTGTCCATAATGCATGTACAAGCACGACTAGATTTGCATACAGGACGATAGCTCAGTGTCACACTTCCAGTTTATAATTCACCCTTGAATAAGAGTCTATTCAGTTTACACTTAAATGTTTAGAATATTTGACCTAAAGTACAATACAGATCACAACCTAATTCCTTTAAATAAAATAGTCCATTAGGCTCCATTACAATCCATGATACCAAAATCCTCCAAATGTGTCTTCACTCATGCAGCATCATCTAACTCCATCGCATTGGAATTACTACACCGCCTGCTATTGATCCCCGTGTGTCCAGAATGAGGCTTTTACCTGGGTATGCCTGCTAGGAAGTGGTAGTGTCCCTCTTTTTCGGTGCCACTTGTTGTTTGATGAGGTTGAGCCATTAGAGGGCAGGGACGGGGGGGTATTTATGGTTTATTTCTGGCCACAACAGCAGAAAAGGGGGAGATGTTGATACAGCAAGTCTGTCGCTCACATTGTGTCCGTAACGCTGCCTCTCAATAGGCAGCTGTGTTGGCACACGCTGCCCTGCATGTACGCCTGCCTGCCAGCACTGTGTGCGGGCACAGGGAGAGAGAGCCAAGAGGATTCAGCAAACAGCCCTGCTCAGCACTAACACACACAAACATACACACACTCTCGGACTACACCCTGGCTTAACTGCACTAAACTTCCTCACAAATTCAGGTTAGGGTTAGATCAAATACAGCTCTTTCATAAAAACTGTTTGTCCACACGTTTGGCTTTCAGTGTGTGATTTGATTTTAAATACAAAGACACACAACATGCATCAGTCAAAGAAATACTTAGAAAGATGGGAGAAATTTTCCTGTTTGAATGTGGGAGGAAAATTATTTGATGAAACACTAGACAGAGACTGCAGCTCAAGTCAAGTAAGTTTTATTAAGAATTTATTTACTTTAGGACACTGGCCAGTACAACACAGTGCAATATACACCTTTACTTTCAAATTAAAAAAAAGGACAAAAGAAGGACATAAAAAATAAACACTCAGATTTATGACAAAGTAAAACATCATGTACATAGAAATCAGGGACAATTACTCTGAAAGACTCGATCAACACATTCACTTGCATTGCAACGAGTTCACCCAAAAACAGGAGGACAAGACATGGTCAACGCGAGGGGGCAAAGGTCAGTGCTGTAGTGCATCAAATGACAAAGTGCTTTATAGATGCGCAGAGTGAGTGGGTGGATGGCAGGCATGAGGAGGAAGCTGTAAAACAGGTGCAAAAGTCGCATATGTTTGGAGCGATGCGGATGGTAGAGTCATTTAAACTATGTAGTGAGTAAACCTTTGCTTTGCTGGAGTAGTGTGAGCCAAAACCTAGACACTCTGGGCAAGTCAGTTTGAGCAAAGCCTGGTTCGACAGCAAAGATTGTGCATGCACATAATAAAATAGACGAGGAATTGCACATTTTATGGAAAAACATACATTGTTGGAGGAGTGTATGTGTGTGTGAGTGTTATAAGGTGAATATGGCTTATAATAGATGCTTACAGTTAGTCATTCTATTAAAAAGGGAGAGAAAGGCTGATTAGCGTTTTTATACAGGATTGAAAAGAGCGTATTTGTGCTGATAAAGAGTGTACATGATTGACTGATGCAAAGTCACTTGGCCGAAAGTCCCCCATCCCTGTTCCACAAAGACAAATATAACAGATAAGACAAAAGATACACAGTATGCAGCAATTGTGACACTGTTAGGCTGTGTAGCATCTACGTAAATTGCAATGGAGCCTCTATTGTAGTGATGCATCTTAATGTTTTGTTTTTCAAAACTAGCTGTCTTTGTTAAATCAACAATGATACAAATATAACATCTCCTGATTGCTAGCATGATATACACTCGCACTGACAATCGAGTCAGCAGTGATTTGTTCTCCATGTTCGAGAAGTTTAGTGACTGAAATGTGACTGGCAATGCTTGTATGACTCCAACAACAAACCTCCTTTGACTAATAACACGTATACGGCAGACACAGCAGACTTGTACACATTAGTCGAATAAGGAAACTAAATACAAACATCTTGTAGAGAATTAGCTGGATTGTCCTCCAGCACATGATACGTTCAGGGTGAAAAGGCGCTGTGCTCCCACAAGTGAACCATTTCCTGAAATGCAGTTCGACAGGAAATAATCGCCTTTTGCCCCCCCCCACACTTCTCCTGGTCCCTATTAAAGTGTTCATATTAAGTCCCTCCCGGTACAAAAGAGCTTCCACAGGTTCAAGCATAAAATGGATAAGCAGAGCAGCTTGATGTTTTTTTTCCTCCTTGCTTGATTTTTTTTCCTTTTTCCATAAGACCGAAACTCTCCATAAAAAAGGCACCATGCACATTTATCGACCCAGACGGGAAGAGAATAGAGAAAAAAAAAAAGAAAAAACAATAGGAAAAACAATACATCAGCAGCAGTAGATTTACCCCTCCTACTCTCTGGGTCAAACGTTAAGGCTTCTGTTCATCATAGATTCATCTGTTAAGGCAACCTTGAGGAGAGAATGAGTGGATAACAGGGGTCAAAAATGGATATTTTATCCTCACAGTGAAAGAGACAACACTCAAAAACAATCTCACCTCACTGTTTACTTAGCTGTCGTTTTCATATTGACTCAACCGCTTCTTGGACTTTAGCTCTTTCAACCACTGAGGTGAGTCCTCCACACTGTAAAGATAAAAGACAGAAGTGAAACAAAGAGCTAAACAATGCCTGAACAAATCACCAGAAAGAATGGTTTCACACAGCTGGAGTCTCTTACCCATTTTCCCTCCCACCAGGTGGGGGCAGTACACGTGCTGCCTGTGGGAGGAAGGGGGACTTGGGGGAGCGAGAGAGCTGGGAAGGGGAGGGAGAAGGTCCATCAGTTTGATTGTTAGAGTCACCCCTCTTCTTTAGTTGTGCCTGACAACAGGAATGGGACATATTTTTTAGTGATGAGTCATGGTGCATCACTGCAGGAGTGCAATAAATGATCAGAGAGGTCAGAACAATTACAGCAACATTGCAGCAGCACAGTAAGTAATAAATGGCATCAAACAGGGGCTGGTTAACAGACTTTATATTTGATGAGCACTTACAGAGGATTAATTTTTCTTCCTATAAGGCTCACCTTTAAAGCTGAAGGGTCCACCCCAGGGAACAGAGCGATCCTTTGTGGCTGAGAAGCAACGGCAGGACTGACGTCTGGTCTGGGCTGCTGCTCAGAGTCGGAGTCATCGTTCTTACTCTCAACCTTCTCCTCTGTCACAGTGAGAGCACAAATGCATCTTATTTTGTAAATGTACAGCTGTCACTTAAAAAGGTAGACAGTCTGATGCCCGAGACATCAAAAGTTCTTTGAACAATGAAATTAAACTTTTCAAACATTTAGATAATCTTGTTTGTTTGTCGCTAAGTAGGACTGGGAAATATAATTAAATATACTGTGAGAAGATAGAAATGTGTCACTGTTGGAGATTTTGCCATCCTGTTTATACTGTGGCAGATTTAATTAAAGCCACCATTGCTTCAGAATAATAGTGGATTTACAGGATTTTTGTATTAGTGAATGAAGTATCTTGGTTTGTTAGTAAATCTAATTCATATTGCGCATCTCTTCAGTCACAATGAAAATAAAAAACACAAAAACTTCAGTTCTAGGTGACGTGCTAACCCGTGGAGTCTTTGTAAAGCCAGTCTTCAGTGGTTCCTCCCTCTGCTTGGGCAGCACCCTGACGGGCAGCTCTGGAGGGCCGCGTCCGTGCAGCTCGCTTCTTTCCCAGCTGGGCTCTGGAGCGGAGAGCGCTGTTGTCTAATAGAGTGGTTGGGGGCTGAACACATAGACATGGAGAAAATACATCCAGAGCACAAGTGTCAATGCAGTCATGAGTAACATTTGTTGCTGAAACATGTAAGAGAAACAAGAGACTGGGGAGGGCGCAACCTCAGCTGTGGTCAACTCGGATTACACTTACATCAGGGAAAGGGAGCGGCTGGTTCTCAGATGAGGATGATGGAGGAAGGTCATCTAGGGTGTCGATATCAAGCTGCGAGGCGTGTTCACCTGGCGTTTGTGATGGAGTGACCTTCCTTGGTGAAGAGCTGAAGTTGCTTTCTGAGCTGGGAGTGGCAGGAGTCAGACTGAAAATAGTTAACAGAAGAAAAACAAGAAGTTTTGAAACATGTCTGAAAACAGCTGTGTGGTTGCTATAAGCACAGCTACAATCAAACAGAGTCTTAGTCACATCTTTTCTATGGTTCCTGTCACGACTTTACTGTGGGAAGCTATGATTTAGAGTCACGCAACGACAGACTGCAGGCCTCCCCTGTCACCATGACAGTTAACAGTAGTGTTTCATATATACAGTACATGTAAAAGACTGATTTCATCTTGTCCATATGAATATAAAACACATAAAAATGCAATTAATGTTTCTTTAAGCAGATTTGAAGAGAATTACTGTCCATTCTTTTCAGTGTTTGTCAATGTTGTGATATTTTCTCCCCACAGGAGGTCAGTAACAGATTGCAATGAGCGAGAACAGTGAGGTTGAAGTACTGTTTGTGCTCCACTTTAACCAGTTATTAGAAGTCCTTTGTTGACTGGTTGTTATTCCCATTATTAACGTTTTATATTCCAGCTGAACTGTACACATTTGACACACCAGAACATAAGATTTTAGATAAGTTTAATTTAAGTCTATTAAGTCTAGTTTAGTCTAGTTACTCTAAGTAAAAATTAGGTCAAATATGTATGTTAATGTTTTTTGCAGAGATATTTCCCCTTTTCAACTTTAATCTACTGCATTTGATGTAGTTGTGTTACATAATATTTCATGATGCACAGTTTCAGGTTGGACATAGCGTGCGTTTACCTGTCATCAGTGCGCAGCCCAGTCTCCCAGGTCCCATACTGACTGTCGGTCTCACGCACCGGAGTTTCTGAATCCTTCACCTCCTCCTCACCGCTGACACTTTGCTTCTGCTGCACCTGGAAGCCAGAGGAAGCGAAAGATTATTAATGAATGTGGAGGAATCAAACTGGCCAACCTGGCCTTAGAGACAGCTAACAACCTCGCCCCTAGTTGGTAAATCTTTTATATGTATATTGCTAAGTCAAGATAAACTGTCATAATTCTGTTTAATTGTACTGACTGAAGAGGAAACAGTGAGCGGCCTGCAGTAGCCACACGGATAATGAAAGGTGAACGGATGAGTTAGGACAAGAGCGGGGACAAAGACAGAGATGGGTGGGTGGGTGATTGAGTGTTTTTGCTGCTCTACTGAACCATGCCTGTTTTAATGAGGCTTGTACAGAGGACATACTGTCTCAAAACCACACACAGCTCACAGAAGCCTGTCTGCGCATGAACTGATAACCCTGCCCTATATAGGTAAAAACAATAGAAAATCCTTCTGTCCTCAGATGTTGCCTGAGGGGTGGACAGAGAAATGTGATACACCTGGCTCTGTAATTGCCCAGGTTCATAGACTATAAGAGCAGATTAGTTCAGTGATGTATACTGAGCAGTGACTTTAGGTGAATGCTGTTTTGTGTATGTGAGAGCAAATATAAAAAAAAGAAAAGTACTGCCAAAAAAAAAAAAAAAGTTCAACAGAGACAATGAGAAAGAAATTCTGAAGTAGGGTGTGACTGTGAGCAATTTTGACTGAGAGAATAAGGTAAAAGAACAGATGTCGTTCATCAGCTATGCCTTTCCTGGCAGGACAAAAAAAGAAAACAGTGAGAATAGCATTCAATGCCGCTCCCTACAAATGCTTTCTCAAACGCAGTTCATCCTCTTCTCAAAGATTTACAGCACTCACTTTTCAAGTCGACATCACAGTGTCACATCACTTACCCTAAAATATACACACACTTGTCCTGCTGCACTGACAAAACATCTAATACAAACGAACCTGTAGGTTGATCAAGCTGAACCAGGAAACAAATACTCCACTTATCTGGTGTTCACGGTGGGGTCGATTACACACAGCAGCTAATTCAAACTCCAGCCTTAACAAAACAATGAAAACAATGCGTTTTAACTTACTACACTATCAACTGAAGCATTAGATCAATAACACATCTAATGCATGGGAGTAGACTTTCATTTAAAAAAAACAACGTACAATGGATTGTGGCCTGAGTTGATAAATGCATTGTGCTGAAGTTAAAGGCCCCAGTATACCTTGAACAAACTGGATTGTCTAACAGCGTATAAAAAACGCTTTCTGACGATGAGGGCTGCCTCTTCATTTTCCAAAAACTGACAATGGGACAATCATGTCCACTTACGCAGCGATTTTTGCAAGCCCTCTTTTCTTCCCATTCTGATGATTTTTTTTTTTTACTTTCTGTAAATCAGTAACTTTTTTTGTAACTTTTTCTGTAAATATGTACACTGTGTTTTTTTCCCCCTCCTTCCGCTGCTGAAACAAGTAAATTTCCCCGTTGTGGGATCAATAAAGTATATATCTTATCTTATCTGTCTATCTTGTCTAAGGTATTCTGCCTCTTTATTACAGAACACTTTGGCCTGCCTTCGATTGGGCAGTTTTGAGCATGTATTAACACATTTGCCTTGAATATCATATAACCTAGCTTGTTTATAGCTTAGTGAGACGTTAAGTGTCTTCATGAGTGAGGTGGCCCAGTATGCGGCATCTCTGTGAGCGTACCATGTAATTGCTCAAATCTTCGGTTCAATGCCAGCTCCGAGACCTTGGTCATCCTTCTCTCTCTCGTCTTATGCCGGCGGTATCAGTGTTGTCAAAATGCCAAAAAACCTTTTGGCAATCTAAAATTCTGGTGGTAAAAATTCCTTCCGTATGTGTATGTGTGTGTGTGTGTGTAACCCTACCAAAACACACCCTGAACACGCCCTCCCCTGATCAGCATAGAGGACATTGCCTTTGCTGGAACATGTTTAAGAGAGGCGCTATTATATAGCAGCTGAAAGAAAGGACTTATGACAGTCCGATCAAAGCAGGAGTTGAAAAGCTTTTAGAGGCTCATTCATTATCTCATAGTATTCATTATTCAGTAAAATAGGAGCCTCAGTATTTAACTTCAATTGGACTCTTTTTACTTTAATTTTGATGCAGTTTGCATTAATCTCCACATGATATCAGAAGATTATTGACCAACAATAAAAACAAAAAACTTATGATTGACACTCAAAGCCATAGTTTCTGCTATCATCAACAAATGTGGCCTACTGAACAGGTCAGTAACAATGATTTATAGCTGTCGGAGGGCAAGCTTTTCCTTAATAACATTAGCAATAGCCAGCTTCCCCTAGACGACGACAGGAAGGGTGTGTCAGGGGAAATAACATAACAAAGAGCGGATGAATGGAAGGATAAAGGAGAGAAAGGCCTGATCACCAAGTAGAGCTGACTGACAATCTGCGGAGGAACGGGCTGGAACGAGGCCTTGGAAATTTCTGTTTGATAGCGCTACACATGACCCGTGACACTTTCACACAGAACGATTGCTCCTGTTAGCTCAACAGTGAAATGGAAAGTGAGTAATTGCTTTGCTGCTCTGTGAAAAGGCGTTACATCAGAGCAGAGAACACAAAGTGAGCAGCTACTGTAGATATAATAGTGTATTTACATGAACACAGTATCAAAGCTTGTAACTCAGTTAACAACACTGTGGAGGAATGTGTGTGCATCTTCAGAGCTGTAGTCTTTAGATGGATCAAATCAGACCGTGAAAACTGTAAAAAGCTCTGTTAAAGTGTTTACATACATTGAGTTTTTGAAAATGGGATCTGATTTGACCATTCAGAATAATGTAAGACTATTAACAGTCATAAAAACCCATTCAATCACAACATTAGCCTCCTAGTATGTCTCCAGTCTCTCTAATCAATCTGGCTGCGGTGGAGTGGGAAAGTATGCTCTGCCTGCACTCACAGACACAGCAGTAATCAATATCAATATCCTACAGATATTCAAAACAACTGCTCCCACGAGCACTCATCTCATGTCAACAAATGGGTATTCTAGCCGCACGTCAGAGGACGCTGCTAGGCAAACCGGACAGCACTGTGTTATTCTTTCATTACATAAATGGTACATACAGACGAGGGTTCAATGCTGTACAAAGCATTTAGTGAGAACGGAGTGAAAGAAGGTAAAAACCTGACTTGGCTTAAGAACTTAAGCACAGGACCTGACATCAGCTCAATGCTGTGATGTGGCTGAGGATATTGCAACAATATTAGTGCTTTCACAATGAAAATTTTGATAAATAATCGTCAGTAATGTGGACATAATGATTGAATGAAGTGGGTAAATAAATGTGATTTTCACATCCTCTCACCCTTTTACTGGCTACTGTCCATCCCATTTAACTGGCATCTTACTGTTACTCATCCACTTAACATCAGCACAGAGGGGAGGCTCACTGCTCTTAGATGCCTCAATCACATGTAGACCAACACACACACACACACACACACACACACACACACACACACACACACACACACACACACACACACACACACACACACACACACACACACACACACACACACACACACACACACACACACACACACACACACACACACACACACACACACACACACACACACACACACACACACACACACACACACACACACACACACACACACACACACACACACACACACACACACACCTCTTATCTTTAGGAGTTGTGACTCATGAGGTGTTGCACTGCAGTTTAGCAAACAGGCGTAGCCTAAAGATAGTAACAACTCTACTTAAATACATCCATATCCCTACATAGATTTAATTTACATGGAGCAGGTTAGAGGCAAGTGACAGGAAGCCAATGACTTTTGTATTTTTAAACATTGATCATTTTGGCAACACTAATATTACACAAAAAATCCTAATAGGAATCTAACAGTTCTCGTGTCTACTTTTAGAAAAACTGTAAACCAAGTGGAACAAGTACAACAACAGCATTGCTTAACAAATACAAACAGACAAAGAATGGTCAACATTGTGCCAAGGACAATATAAGATGCAGAAGTGATGACAGAAGAGAGAAAGTGAGAGAAGGAGAGAGATAGATGAAAGGCAGCAGGAGGTTAAAAAGTCAGGAGGAGCACAGCGAGGCAGATGGATAAGTTCTTGAGATGTTTGGCTGGAGACCAAACTGTCAAAACAGCAGCTGGTAACATTACAGAAATGCATGGACATCTCTGCAAAATGCCTTCAATTCCACTTGTGCTTTATTTAACTCCATAACATATGTTACACTGCTGAGCATGTACATATAGTAAAGATGTGTACACTAACAGCTATACTGGTCAGCTCTTGGATCATATTGTTGTCCGATTATTGTTTGCAGTAGGTATCAGCAGTGGAAGGTCGCACTGGAGCCTCCCTGGTGTGTATGTTTGTACTTGTGTGTGTGTTGTCTTACAGCAGTGGGGGTGTTGGGTGCGGTGCGCCTGCGTAGGGACAGACGTTGCTGGCTGCGCAGTGAGAACCTGCGGATGGACTCCCTGCTGCGAGAGGCAAGGGAACGCAGGGAGTTGGTTCTCTTGAAGCCCCCAGTCCCGTCCTCTCCCCTGCCTCCTCTCTCCATGGAGCTGGATAATAAGCTGATTGCCCCATGAAGGGAGCGACGGACATTTCCCACCCATCCTGACACCTGAGAGTGGGCCACTGTCAGCTTGTCCCCCAGATACTCCATCACAATCTAGTACTTGCAATACCTGCTGTGTCAGAACAGAGTCTCTGAGCTGAGCTGTGACTCTTGTTATCACAACAGCAGGGAATCATTAGCGTCTAGTTATGCTGGAGAGGAGGCAGTCCAGGGACGGCGTCCTAGGTATTCGCTGGTATATGAAGAAGCTAGGTCAATACTGCAGGAGTGCAGTGGGTGACAGACTACAGCAACACAGCTCAGCCAGTCCAACGTGGTGGTGTCTGCTACTTATAGCACTGCAGCACGGATACCCCCAGCTTGTCCCTGACTGTTAGGACTGAGTCTCTGCTCAGATTCACTACTAAATGGCCTTTCTGCAGCGCCGTGCCAGTGGAGGTGTCAGGACTCTATTTCAACTCATCACAGGCTCCAGGCTGTCGGCCTTAAGTGAATTGTGAAGATTTCTAATGTCTATTTTGATGCACACAAGATATGCTTGCAATGATATGCCTGACTCACCAACCAAATGGGCATGTAAAAAGGTTATGTAAGGTTGTTAAGTCCAACTCTTACTATTAGCTATGCACTACTCTATAAGAGTGCCTGAAGAACTGCTGTGCTGTCTACCAACAGGTTTCTCTGCCATGTGTCTGGCTTTAAAGTACAGAAAGTGATAATGACTACTCAAGTACAGAATTGACAAGCAGTAATAACAGTATCAGATCCTCAACACACTATTAATTGTTGTTTGGAAGAACATTCAGTTATCTATTGTCATTACACAAGTTGACTGTGCTAATAATACTGAGATTGAGAATTGGACTTTTAACAGCACTCAGTAACACCTCTGCCAATTCTCCAGGTGTGAGCTTGTCTATTCTGATCCCAATTACAGCCGACCTGACAGCTCTCCCAGAGCTGGAGTTGGTGTTTTTCTTGCAAAACAAGGCCCAGGTTCAATGTTGAAAAATCTATCCATCCAACAAGGTTACATTTCCATAGTGTCTTATACTACAGTATGCCATCTTCTGACAAAAAGCCGCAAGGAGAAATGGTGCAGGACAGCTGGTGGAAAAAGGAAAGCTGCTGTAAGTCATTCGTATTCCATAAGGAAAACCAGAGGGCAACCAATGCAGTGCCAAACAGAGGAACCAGGAGAGTACTGTTGTGGGGAAGTCAAATCCAGAGGAGAAAAGAGGAACAGAGAGAAAATGTTCTTTCCTCGCCTTTTTCTGCAGGTACGGGCAGGTAGAATAAAATGCGTCAGCAGTGCTGCTCTCTGTGCTCAGCGCTATAAGACTCAGCGTCAAGGAGAAACTGGGTGGAGAGAGGGAGTGTGAAACAGAGGCAGAGCGTGAGAGGGAGAATGGGAGGTCCTTGATTCAGAATGGGAGGGTGAGGGGAGGGTGATATATGTTCTGCGGTGCTTTGTCGCTCCAGCCTGTTTCAGTTGCAGGGCAAGACAGTGAAGTGTCACAGCCAGAACAGAGGAGAGGTGGAAACAGATGTAAAAACGAGGGAGGAGAGATGTTTCTACAAAGAAGCATCTTCACAGAAAGAGAAAGCTGGAGTGAACTGAAAGTGGGGATGAGAAGTGTAATATAATAAGATAGGAATTAGCAGGAAGTACGTGGAGAAAACTATAAATAGATTGATTAGACGTGCATGAGAAAGAAGAGTGAAAGGACAGTTGTTACTCTTCCAAAGCAGTGATACTATATGCTAATCAACCAGTCTGTCAGTGCAATGTAGTCAAAAGAGAGAATCACAACCGTCAAGTAAATGTTTGTTTAAATCTGACGCATGCAAACAGCAGAACTGTTAGCTAGAAGACACTTTTTGCTACATGACAAAAACTCAAACAGGTTTCAGTAAACTGGTGCTGGTGAACTTGTACCCCAAATAAAACAACAATAAGCTCTTCCAGACGCACTTCAGAGAGTTAACCTCAGAGCAAACTGGGACAGAGGCTGAATCACTGTCCACATATGCCCCCTACAGGTAATCTGATTAATAGGTCTTTGAAGTGCTGAGCTGAAAATGTTAAGTCTGCTGTGAGGTTCTCAGTTTCCTACAGCGCACAAACAAACCTGTCCTGTACTCCTCAGCAGGAAAATGGCTGCCTCTTCTATTTTATTCTGACTAAGCACAATGTAACTCCAATTTCTCATATTTAACATTTGAAGCTTCCACTAGTATATGTTTATTGTAACAAAAATAATTATTATTTCATTAATTCTTCACTTATTGCTGAAACAATAACTCAATTAATTAATGAGCTGACAGAAAAATGAATTGACAACCATTCTATTTATCATTTAAGTAATTTGTTGAGCAAACCAATGCCAACAATGAACTGGTTCCAGCTTATCAAATGTTATATTCTCATAAATGGAATAATCTTGTGTTATGGACAAAACAAGCATCTAACTGAAATAAGTAATTGTCAGATTAATTAATGATGACAATAACTGCTAGTTGCAGCACTACTCAAAATAAACTAGTTTTGAATCATCCTATACTAATTCACAATGATTCGTCATGAAACTAACAATGCTAGCAAGGATCAGAAATTCCATCACTTTCCTCTAATAAAAGGATTACAATTAGACTTTACCACCAAGATGTACAGGAAAAGAGTTGTTGAGGATGCAACATAAACGTTTTACAGCAAGAACAAACTGTACTCAACCTCGTACTCCACATAATACTTAACATGATCAACTGGAAGTGACTCACAGCTGCTCATCACTTCCCCTCTCCTGCTGACATCATCACTCAGTGCAAAGCAGCAAACAGAAACCAAACTAGCAACCGCACACAAAGGAAATGATATGGGATGGAGCTTAAGCGCATACAGCATGCTGTACATGATAACAACCTACTGTACATTCAGTATTATGCAAGCGGACGTCTCAAAAGAAACATGTGCGATTAGGAGGGAGTTGTGCTGTTACTTACCCACAGCCACTGTGGAGTCAAGCAGCACGTCCACATGTACAATACAGCTCCCTGCCCAGAGCCCATCTCTGCTCTGCCCTTCTCACCAGCCTCAGACCGTCCGACTTACGCATATGATGCAACTATTATCTCATCAGTGTGAGACTGAGGATGCTTCTGCCAGGAAATACAACCCGAGGAATTAAATCATCTCATATCAGAAACACTGACTTGAGGATTTTGCTCACAGTCAATAGTAGTGAAAGTATTCAGTACATATCTACATCTTAAATATAGCAATGTTACCACACAACCTTTAAATGTTAACATTGTTCTAGATGTATTAATACAAAAGATAATCATATTGTCACATTTATTCTTAGGGATGTTTTCATCCTTTAGTATTACTAGTATGTGATCACATACTAGTAATACAGTAGTATGCAGTGTCTAAAATACAATATGTTACAATATAGCTCCACAGCTGCCACCTTGTTCAAATTCAACATCAGCCAGCAGCCTCAAACCAAACGACACAAGCACTGACAACAGCAACACACACCAGGGAGGGTGACACTCACAAACTGAAACATAAACAACCACTAGATGGTGGCAGTGACTTCAAACTCGTGGCGACGTATCAGCACACTGTATCATACTAGTGTGCAATTAAGGGACACAATATACTGTACTTGTGGATTAACAGTGTAGGTCTACAATGACAGTCATTATAAACCGAACCCGTATAGCTGATAAACTTCAATATTTTTACGGATCATTTCACATCACAGCATTCACTGAGCCATACTGACAGGCAAATGAGCAGTGAGAACATGTACGCATGAACCTTTCAACTAATCCAATCCTGAATTACAGGCCAGAGAAGGTGTGTTGCCGCCACTTCCCCAGAACATAACATGGATGGGTGGAGTCAAGTCTAGGAGGCCATGCCTTCAACATTACTCACCGACTCTTTACTACCTGAGCACAGCAGCATTGATCTGTCCCCATGTTCAGTCAACTAACTACATTCCACTTCTGCTTACTGTCTGTCTTCAATGCATGAGGCTCACACACAGACACACAGGTTCCCCCCCTGTTTCCACAGAGCTGTGTGAAATATAGTCCAATAAAAATGGTTACTGTAATAAAAAAGGTTCACCGCAGACCATAATAAAGCAAAGACTGAGCCAGCAGTTTTATTACTTTGCATTGCTTTGCATCTTTGCATTACAGCATTCTTGGAACTGAGCTGCTGAACTTGCTGGTACTGAGATCGAGCTGCAGTCGGACTCACCCTGCTGTAGCGGTCCTGCTCTCTGTGGGCACTGCGACTCCTCATCCTGGAGAGGCTTCCCTCCACAGCACTGCTGGATGGGGCTGATCGCCGTGACACACTGCGAGACCGCATCCTGTTCAGCTCCTAGCAAGACAAAGGGACCAGAGTCAACTTCACATCTTCATCACATAATATGAATCACACCTGGTTACTTGCCTACTTGTTCTAAACAGACACATGCACAGCTTTAGTGGTGATTAATTTAACACATTTATTTAAGTGGAAATTATGGAGAGATGATAGGAAATGAGGGAGAGATGCAGCAAAGGTCCCTGGCCAAATTTGAGAAAAAAAAAGAAGTATTTTTTATATAAAACTACATCCTTTCTAAAAAATATTCTATATCTCCAGTTGTTATCTTTGCTTACAATGGTGGTTGATCTCCAGACAAATTTTTTAATTTTAACATAGTAAAACTATATCAATTTTCCACATGAGAAGATTAATGTGTGCCTCTGATAGTACTTCATAAATTACTCTCACTCACCTGGGATCCCTGTGATCTCCTCTGTCTCTGTACCTCCACCCTGCTGTTTTGTGGCGGTAGCTCTCTGGATAACCAGATCTGCTCTGCAGGAGTTCTGCTAGAGACTCCGGTAGGAGAAGCGTCTGTCGCAACAAAAGGTGCTAAGTGAAGTGGCTCCTCTAGGACACCAGACCAGTGCCTCTGTGGAGCCAGGAGCTGTTCCTCCTGCCTGAATAAGAGCTCCGGGCTGAGTTTGTTGGCGTGTTTTCTAGTTTCAGCCACTGGTTTGTCCACAGACATCTCAACAGGCTGCAGCTCCCATGGGTCCTGAGGAGATGGTGTCCACGCTGGGCTTGTGAGTCCGACTGTCTGTGATGGCACCTTCCAGCTTACATCCCTCTCAGGTGTAGGCTGTAGCCAAGGCACAAACGCAGCATCTACACTGTGAATACTAGAAACGGGAAACAAGTCTTTACTTGGGGAGGGTTGAGTTTGAGATGTGAAAGAATCTATGTCAAGGATGGCAGGTTTGTAGGACTCTTCTGCTCGGGGAGGTGGCTCCTTCCATCGTGTTGCATGATCACTGCGTTGAGAGGTAGCTTTGGAAAATGGGTCGTTTCTGAGCACAGAGTCCAAATCCATCACTTTAGGCCGAAAAGGTGAAGACTCCAACCTCAACCGCTCCTGCTCCTCTTTCTTTTGCTTCTCTTTTAGTCGCTGTCTCTCTGCTTCTTGCTGTTTGGCTATCTGTCTCATTTTCTCTGCCTCTTCCTTCTCCTTCTTCTCTCTCAGTCTGCGTTTCTCAAGTTCTAAAATTTGCTGTCTGTCCCTCTCTGCTTGCTTTTGCTTTTCAAACTCCAGGAGCTGTCTTCTCTCCATCTCTTCAGTTCTCTCCAACTCCTCCTTCCTGAGCCTTTCCTTCTCAAGTTCTCGTTGTCTCAGCCTCTGGTTTTCTAATTCCTGTCTCTCTGCTTCTTGCTGTTTGGCTATCTGTCTCATTTTCTCTGCCTCTTCCTTCTCCTTCTTCTCTCTCAGTCTGCGTTTCTCAAGTTCTAAAATTTGCTGTCTGTCCCTCTCTGCTTGCTTTTGCTTTTCAAACTCCAGGAGCTGTCTTCTCTCCATCTCTTCAGTTCTCTCCAACTCCTCCTTCCTGAGCCTTTCCTTCTCAAGTTCTCGTTGTCTCAGCCTCTGGTTTTCTAATTCCTGTCTCTCTGCTTCTTGCTGTTTGGCTATCCGTCTCATTCTCTCTGCCTCCTCTTGCTCCATCTTTTCTCTCAGTCTGCGTTTCTCAAGCTCTAAAATTTGCTGTCTGTCCCTCTCTGCTTGCTTTTGCTTTTCAAACTCCAGGAGCTGTCTTCTCTCCATCTCTTTAATTCTCTCCAACTCCTCCTTCCTGAGCCTTTCCTTCTCAAGTTCTTGTTGTCTCAGCCTCTGGTTTTCTAATTCCTGTCTCTCCACATCTAGTAGTTTCTGTCTCTCCTTTTCTAAATCTCTTTGTCTTTGTCTTTCCAGCTCTCGCAGCTTCTCCCTCTCCATCTCCCTTTGTCTTTCCCTTTCTTTATCGATCTCTTTCAGTCTCAACATTTCCTGTTCTAATGCCATCTGTTTTATTTTCTCTGCCTCCTCTTTCTCCATCTTCTCTCGGAGTCTCCGCTTCTCCAGTTCCAACACCTGCTGCCTTTCCTTTTCTTTCTGCTTCTGTTTTTGAAACTCCAAGAGCTGTCTTCTTTCCAACTGCTCCATTCTCTGTTTCTCCTTTTGGATTTCCAGCAGCTTTCTCTCCATATCCAGCTCTTTCTGTTTCTCTTCCTCCATTTGCCTCTGCTTTTCCTGTTCTCTCTGTCTCACCTTTTCCAGCTCTCGCAGTTTCTCTCTTTCAATCTCCTTCAGTCTGTCCAATTCTCTGCGTTTTTCTTTCTCAAGCTGCCACTGCTTTTCTCTTTCCAGTTCTCTTTGTTTCTCTCGCTCCATCTCTTGCATCTTCTGTTTTTCAAGCTCTAGCTGTTTCTGTCTTTCCAGCGCCTGCTGCTCCCTCTCAAAAACTTTCTGTCTTTGTCGTTCATATTCTCTTTGCATCTCCCTCTCTTTCATTCGTGCAAATTCTAAATGTTGTTTCTCCATTTCAAGCAGCCTCTGTTTTTCCCTCTCCAGCTCTTTCATGTTGTCCTTGTGTCTTTCAGCCTCCCTTTTTAGTTCTCTTTTCTTTTCTACTTCCATCATTTCCTGTGCTGTCTGTCCATCCACTGCTGACCTGATCTCCCTCTGTGATATGTGGCCCCTCATCTTTAACTCCTCAACTTGTTCTTGAGAGGTTTTCCCAATGGTGTCATCTGACGGATTCCTCCTTGCTGAAGGAATCTTCCCTTGAGAGCTTCCCTGTGCAGACCTTACAGAGAAATCATCATAGGGTGCAGCTGTGTTCCCTATGTCAACCCCTTCCTGTACAGGAGAAACTGGCTCCTGTATTTGTCCAGTCAACGCAAAGTAGGTTGCCCTGGGTTTTGGCTGTTCATCTGCCTGCAGCATTTTCAAACGTTTAGGAGCTGCAGCCACTTCCTCTTGCTCCGCTTCCCTCTGCCAATCTCTGTTTTTAGTCAAAGGCACCTGTCCTTCCCTCTGTGACTGCTTTAGTATTCTTTTCTCCATGCCAGCATCTTGTTCATATCCTGTAGTGGTCCATTTCTGCAAAGATCCAACTCTCAGGTATCGAGGCTGCTGGTCTGGCATTACTGCTAAAGATGGTTCTCCTTGTGCTAAACCAGTCCTCTCTGACATTGGCCTGTTCCCCTCCGAGCGTCTGGAGCGCAAGGTCAGTGCCTTATCCTCCCACTGAGCTGATGGGATGCTCTCACTCACTGCCCTGCTCTCTTCCACTGCCTGTACAGTGTCAAAGGCATGCAACACCTGTAGAGGACCTGACGGAGATACAGGCTCTTTGTAGGTGGCAGTCACCAGAGTTCCCTCATCCTCATCATTTCCTCCCCAAATTGACGAGCTGCTGATTGAGTCTTTGGCCTTGTTTACAGGTTTACCCTCGTCCACCATCAGCACACTGTGTCTCTCCACAACATTTTCAAACAAGGATGCTCGCACTGTCTGCACTTCACCACTGGGACCACTTTCCTTGTGAGTGGCGCCAAGTGTCTGTCCTGCCTCAGGACCTTCAGTCACTGAGTCTTTTATAAGCTGCTCTTGGTAATCATTTAAATCCAATGTCCTCTGGTCAGTGGGGGTGATCACTGACTCCTCAATCTAAAAAAAAAAATAAAAAAAAAAAATAGAACAATGATGCACCTTTAAAAAAAATTAAAATTCATCATTTCAATCATATGCAACACTAAATACAAAGAAATAAAAGCTTTAAAAAACAACTATGAAGTGAAATACTTCTTAGTACAAAATCAGACATCAGAACAGATGTAGTTTGCCAACAGAACAGGAGAAAATACAACACACACAAAAAGTGATTGAGTGAACAACTGTCAGCGTGGAAATGGTATCCCCTTGTTCTAGGTTGGCTTCATAACAGTGGGTGTGGTGCAGAGGTGGTAATCAAAGCCTCTCTGTGTTGACCTTTTCTCGGTGATCTCCTCTCTGCCCGTTTCATAACAAGCAGTCACCTCAGGTGATTAATGTGCCGGCTGTCTAGTGTTTCACAGCTTTGTATATCTATGACAGTGACAATTGTTTTTGCTGCAATGCCCTATTTCCTTTTTTTTTTTTACAAAACAGACTGACAAGGGTCCACAGTACATGTAAACACTCTCACCATCCTGTTCATGCCTAATAGTAATAGTAAAAAATAAATAGGCAGAGCCAAATATACACCGAGTACAAAGTTTAGTCCCTTTCTTACCCTCCTGTGAGGATCTTTGCTGTTCTCATGGCGCTCTATTGCATCACTGAGGGAAACACTGCCAATGTCTGGCGACCTCTCGGATGAAAACCTGATGAACATACGCAAGACAAAATCCATGCATGACAATGGAACTTCTGGACAGAGACACAGGACAAAAGCAAACCGAGGAGACATTAAGAGCAGTTCTTACCTTTTAGTCAGGTCAAGGGGCAGGGGGCGGGGCTTCAGTACTGGTTTCGCGGCGGGACTTTGAGTTGGCGGTGTATCTTCTGTCAGCTGCTTGATGAGCTGTTTAACACCCACTGGTGGTTCGGTTTCTGACTGCACTGGAGACTGAAGATCAGACATTTGGCCTGTGACACCTGCGCCAGGAGAGGAGGACACATCAAGGAGGAGGCTGATTCGTGACTTGATGCTAACCCCACGCTTATTCTCATCAGTCTCTTTTACACTTATTTCTTCTGTCTTTTTGTTGCTTTGGTCAAGGGTAACAGGTTTAACAACATCAGTACTTTGTGGTGAAGTACTTTTTAGGTTTTTCTCTTGCTCTCGCCTCTGTGGAAATGCTTTCTCTTCTGGAGTGTTCTCCTTAGTGTCTGCCTTGGGAGTTTTATGGTGCAGTGACAGTCCAATAGACTCAAATTTTGACGTGAGATCAGCTGAAAGTGGTCGTCTCCCAGTCCAGCGAGGAGCAAGAACTGGTGCTTCTGTCTTGGTTGGACTGCTGAGGAAAATAGCCGATACAGGTCTGGGCCTGGAGGCTCTGGGTTGAGGTCGCAGTTGGACAGCTGCCTCAGATTTATCTTTTTCATCTTCCTCTTGCCCTATCTGAGCGAGAAAACCCATGGACTTAGCTCTGGTAATGGATGTCCCCCCATTACTGGGTGTTATCTGGTCCTTCTCTTCATCTCTGGTAGTTCCAGACCACTCTGCTGCTGGGAGTTTTTTAAGGCTCTTTGAATAGGCCGAACTTGATGCACCAGGTTTCTGTCTCTCTGCGGGCACAGGGGAAATCAGTTTGCTGGGGTCTTCAGGGTCAAGAGGAGGGGCTGGTTTAAATGGCTGGACTATAGGCTTGATTGTTTGCCCAGTGTTCAACTTAGTAGATGTTTTAAAGGAGGTAGGGGCAGGACGGTTGGGGTTGGTTGATGCAGACTGAGGTTTGCCAGTGGCAACTGGTTGCTGTGGTTTTGGACTGTATGGAAACTCTGGTTTGTATCCTGCGAGGTGAGTGGACTCTGGTCGGGGTTTAGTTTGGGGCTTAGGGGCAAGTATGGGCTTAATAGTGGGGTTTTTATCCACAGAAAAAGGTTTGGGAGTGAGCCGTGGTTTGGGGCCAGGGACAGGCTTCTTAGGCTCTGGGGAGATGATATGGGACTGGTTGACGGAGGGGATCTCGATGAGGCTCTTATTGCTGGAGTCGGTCAGGGGACTTAGATGAAGTCGTCCTCCCGCCACTGTCCTCCCAACCTCCCCAGTCTGAACTTCCACCTGAGCAGCCATCCTCTTTAACAGCAACTATTGGTACAAAAAAAAAAAAAAAAAAGTTCTTCTCAGAACAACAAAACAGAAATATATCTACATTATTGATGTACTCAACCGCATCGCTTTATACGGCAGAATCAGACTCACAATAAGCCGAACAGGACTCACTATCTAGCCATTACTGTGGACTTTGCCCTGGGAGTGTCTTACACTGCAGCAAATCTACTGAATGAGAAAGAGGTTACACAAAGTTATTAATCACTCTAGAGGGTTAAAGGACAAGCAATAAGAACTGATTAAAATATAAAGGAAGTCACAGTAAGAAAATCACAGGTGTAAATAATAAAAAAACAACAGCTTAAGTTTGTTCATTTGCTTAAGCTCCACTGTCCTGGTATTATTGCATGCTGGCTCACTGTCACGACTCACTTCAACAGAACAGAGTCATCATAAATGTTATTAATCTCATTAACATCACCAGGTGCCTGGAACTGTCAAAACTAAATGGGATGAAACCATTTTTAATAACACTCGTTTTCTGTAATGACATAAAATGGACTTCACTAGCACCAGCTGCGTGAGTTTCAGAGACGTTAGTGGTCAGCTCAAGTCACAATATATTGAAATACATCTTGGGGGAGGGGGGACAAAAACATGGTGGCTCAAATTGCTGTGACGAATCCCAGCATATCTTACCTGACCAGATGTCAACCGTCTGCCGTAGAGCTCTGGGTTTTGCTGTAACCGAGCAGTGATGACATATCAGACAGGAGGAAGGAGCTGGAGGAGCCCAAGAGGAAAATACTTTGTGTCAACAAAGTATATAAGCTTTTCACTCAGACTGCTGCACTTAAGGCTATGGGAGACAAATCACAGTAAACGCTTCCTCACTGTGGTGTTGTCGTGCCTCTGTACTGAAGTAAATGGATGATAATGTTTACAATGACACAGACTTGAGCAAACACAGTCACACCCATACATTTGAGCTGATGGCGTAAGTCCGGAGAAAAAACAAAAAAACAAAATGTGCACACACAAAGTTGTTAACTCAATGCTGATTTGTTTACCTTTTCCTGTTCTGATGTTTGCATAATGTCTTTACTACTACTTTCTATATGAACTCAATTAGTGAATACGGTAAACAATATTGCTGCTCTTTTTTCCGTGCATCACATTATGTATATAAAATGATAAATTCTAATTAACTAGTTAAATCATTTTAAAATTCACACTGTCAAATATGGGAAGTGGAAAGAAAGAAAGATAAACAGAATGACACTGAAGAAAAATAGTGAGCTGCAGTTTGCCAACACAGACTGGAAAGTTGAAAACTTGAACTTTAGATGTTGACAGGAAACGCCTTCGCTAAGATGGAATGCTAAACATTCGCTCTGATGGTGGGTCAAGCAACACAGCAGGGATTAGGAAACTGTCCTAGCTTCAGTAGACATGTGAAAGTCCTGCACAAGCCTCAATGCTGAAAGCAACAATCACCCTGAAGCGTGAGAGATAATCTGCTGCATTATAAAAAACATTTGATAGACATCATTTACACACATTTCTTTTAATTTGTAGAAGGAAGCACTTACAGATGTGTTTATTGTGTTTGGACTAGTGGTACGAGTTAACTATATCAAGTCAGTAACCTGGTTTATCCAGTTGTACAGAGGACAATAGACAACCTAATGTCAACAGATCTATTAACAGAAGTGTAGTTTTTCCACAGGTGAGTTATCACATACAAAAAAGTAGTCCACAAACATGTAACATGTGCTACTCCTAAACATACAACTTCAATTGTTTCTGTCATCCATGAAGTCTGTAATTGTCTTGACTAACTTACTGTCCTTGCAAAATATTATATAAACTCTTCCCAAAACTAACTAAGACACAATATCAGCTCATCAATATTTAATTCTTTAAATTTAAACTAACAGTAACTCATTTTAAATTAATACGTTAATTTAGTGAATAATTCATATCAGCTCGTTAAAGTCAGTCTATCCTCATTTGCAACAAGTGTTACCCTCCTCCTCCTCCTCCTCACCTATAATCTACCTCGTATGGTGGACACAACCCGGTCCAGTTTAAGTCTGAATTGGCCTGCTCAGATAAGGTGTGCACTTTAATATAACACAAATATACTCAAGTGTTATCATGGTGTATTCAGAGTAAGCGAGTCTAACAATCCCAGAGACTTCAAATAAAAGAGAAAACATTTACGCATCAACAGTCGCTGGCTAACGACTCTAAGCTAACAACTCAAGAGGCTGGACTCGCAAAATGGAAACACTGACTGAACCTGTCTTTGGTTGGTTGTTTTGATCCGAACCGGAGAAAACTTACCAAACGAGAAGGTCCGTTTTCTACCCCCGTCTCTCTCTTTCTCTCTCTTGTCGTAGCAACTTTAAACATCCGCCATTTCGCTGAACTTGGTTGGACAGCGGCGAGTCGTGACAGTAAACGGTTACCGCCGGGGCTAAATTAGCAGAGGGGCTAACTTAGCAGGTTTACTTAGCTGGCTCTCCCGTCTCAGGTTGCAGTGCTGTTGACAGGCTCATAGACGCTGAACAAGCCGCCTGCCGAGTTAAAGTATAAATCCTCTACACCAGCTTCAGGCACGACAAGGCTTCCGGTTTAGGCTTTCAAGATAACCACTTGCATGGACATGAACTAATGAGGAATTGGTATTCTGGGGGTCAGGACCAGAGGCTCATATGTGTGTACTATTATAAGCTACATTTCTTCAATGTCCAGCAACGATAAAACCCCAGAACCACTCACATTTCCAGGACAAATCACCACTATTTCCGGTCAGATGTTGAGCTGAATGTGTGTAAATTGACGCACCTTGAGTGGCTCTAAAATGGGTCAATATGATTGGGCAAAAATCTTCCCATTACATCTATATAGTATTAATTGGTACTTTTTCCAGTATGAATAAACATGGTGGGACTCGCTGCCAGTTCAAAATAATATATAAACTTTCAGCTAGTGTCTATTTGGATAAAGGGATGTCAAATGAACGAGAAAATATCAAAATATTTGTTTCAGTTGACTTAAAATGAGAATAAAAATGTATGTCATTGATGTTAGATGCTATTTTTGTGTTATTAACTGAGCATCCAGTGTATAAAAATGAGTGACACAAACTTTATTATAAAGAGATTGTACTATGAATTGCCAGTACTACCCTCATGTGGCCAGAAGAAAATACTGCATTGTTCAAAGTTAATGGTGACTTCTACAGTATTTGACATTACCTTTGTCATAACACGATCCTTTATTGTCCTCAGTAAGAGCTACTCACAACATCAAACAGTTCTTTGATTGTGCATAATGGTTTATTCATTTCAACAGACTAGTTATTTTCACTAGCCTATAAACTTTAACTTAACTCAAAATTAAAGGTGAATTAAAGCACCCTCAAACAAAAAAAAAAACCAAAACCAAAAAAAAAAAAAAAAAACCCAACCACTTCTGCCTCGTTTCATAAGTATTCTTTAAATGTCAGCAATTCTCCAACGCCACACATTTGCAACACTGAAGTTAAACTGGGGGAGTAATGTCAAAAGATAGTAAACATCCTACAACAGAAGAAGACGCAGAAGAGTAACGGAATGAGAAGTGAGTGCATATTTATGGTTTAACCAGGCAGAATATACTGAAGCTCCGCTGACCCAACAAACCTAATCTCTTTAATACAATACTGTGTCTTCAGTTACTCACAGTGGATTCATATTGTTGTTATAAAATACTAGGGGATTTACTGTTAACCCCCCCAATCTAACATCTTGAAGGGGGATGAAGTGTCTGCCTATATTATGATCTGGATGAACACTGATGAAAAATTCAAGCTTTTATTTGTGTCCGTCTGTCTGAAGGTGCAGTTCCAGTCTGAGCACCGAGTATCCTCGGAAAGACTCAAAGGGTGCAATGTACCTGCAGCTGGCTGACTGCTACTTTAATATAAAGCACCCTATTATAATCTTAACCATATTACTCGTGGAGTCAACTTCGGGAAAGTCAAGTAGGAACCACTCATGACAAAGTCAGGTAACTAGCAGAGCTTGTATTATTTGCTTGACTTTGCATTTGAACTAAATGTTATCCATAAGTCTTTCAGTATAACAGGAGGTTGCTGCGAAGCTTTGATTTACTTAAACAAAATGTAAATTAAATTGATGGCATGACAGCCAACAGAAAAATAGAGTCTGCACACACGTTTCAAACACTGAACATCACATGCTGCTACACCAATAAATGTTCTTCGGAGCATTATCTACTGTGCAGACTCTATTTCCTAGTTTTTATTGTTTGGATGTGTGTGCTTTTTGTATACCTTTTGCTTGACAGCCAATAGAACAATGACAAATGCTGCATGAACTTCAGCTACATACTTAAAAGTTTTTTCCTTAGCTTATAGCTCCCAGAAAGATCTGCATAAAAGCAAATACACAAGCAGTGGGAAGAAAAACTCAAGAAACACTATGATAAATGGACCTCAGTGTTGTCTACTTTGTGTGAACCATAGATGTGCTGAACAGAAGTTTCTGCTTCTTCTTTTTCTTCTTTCCTCCTTTCTCATCTGAAAGAGAAGAGGATGAGCACACGTCTGAGATTAGCCACTTCAGCATCACATGAAAAAAAAAAAAAGATCAAATTTGAATTTACTAAACATATTTAATTCATAGATGCCAGACCTGGGACAACCACAGGTTGTGGGGAGGAAGCTGAACCATTGTCCAGCTGCAGAAGTGCCTTTTCAAAGGCCTGACTGAAGGAGTTCTGGAAGCTGGGCACCGGGACACGGTCTGACCCATCACTTTCTCCGTCGCTGTCTGCTGCTGGAGGAGCTAGCAGCGTATCTGCTTGGTACAAGACACAATACTGACTACAGGAAGACTTAAGGGAGTTGCACTGTTCAATAACCTTAAAAACAGGTTTTACAGGAGTTGCACAATATCACACAAAGCTTCAGTATTTTAACCAACACACTAATCAATATGTGATACTTGTAACCATTTAAACGGGTGCATATGCAAGTACAGAGCAAACGATGAATATAGAAAAGCCTTTTCTAAACAACCATAACATTGTTTAAATTACTTTTGTAGTTTATCGATTCACTTTGTATTTTGTGTTGTTATAATAGCAGATGATATTCATGTTTTTGTTTTTTTTCCTTTGATGAAAAATAAAATCTCTTAAATCTGATACAATGACATATCAATAAAGATAAGTTATCAGGCAATGTGTTACAATACTGACTCGTGCCGGCTTATACAGCTTCATAGTTACTGTTTACTGTTAATGTTAACTCTGCAAAAGAGGCCTTATCAGACTTCTGGTTTAAGTAGAATCAACTTTTTCAGGAAATGCTGACCTCAACTACTGTGGCTCACTATCGAGAGCCACCCTGCTGTTTTGCATATTTGAACAGTTTGTAAAATTGTTTTTGTAGTTTGACCATGTTTATCCAGATAGTAAACAGCATATAGTGAATTTCCACAAAAATTACTTAATTTAAGCACAGTGGATATTTCTATGTCCCAGCCCTTTTTAATTATTTCAGCTTTGCCATACAGTATATGCACCTACAGGAGCTGGCAGTAAACATTTGTCTTGTCACAATTAAATGTGTTGCTATGTAAATCATAATATCAAATTTTAAATTAATGTAAACTGAAATGTAAACTGTGTGATGCCCATCAGCATTTTACAAGCCATCAGGTACAAGCTACCTTTCTTTGGAGTGATCCTGGGCCCAGCATCAACTCTGGCTTTCCCATCTCTTAGCATCTACACAAAATACAGTCAAGGTCACACCACGTCAAGTATATACGCCATGTGCGATAACTTCAGTTATATGCTAATGTCGTTATTCTTATGACAAATGCAGTCAACTCTCTCTACAATACTTGTGTATATGTGTTTGCTATACACACCTGTGCAAAGGACATGCAGTGGGATTCGTCCTCCACACTACCCACAATGGGTGAAGAGCATTGCCCATTCAGACTCGGGAATCTCATCCCGTCTGAAACAGCAGAAGGAATGTTCATTTCACAATGTTCAGATGTTTAACATTCAGCTGATGAAAGATGGATTATGGTGCTGAACAATACACTGTGGACAGCAGGGCTGCTCTTACCAGAGGAAGGACTGCTGCTGAGGGGTGAAGGAGGGGCAAAAGTGAAGTCGGGCTGGATCGGGGTACTGCTATTGTGAGGTGGAGACCCGAATGCTGGGAAATGCTGCAGGTTCTCCAGTCCAATATGCACTTCAGGATCTGGGGAACAAACAAGTGCAAATATTTTACTACACTGTAATGGACCTTATCTTGAGATTTTTCTGGAAGTTTAATTTTCAGGTGGTGGTGTGAACTCATCAGTGGTACTTACATTTACCCTGTTTCTTGTTCTCCTCAATTTCAATTCGCTTCTCTCTGCGCTTCTCATCTCTTGCCTTCTTCAATCTCAGGCGCTTTCTTTTCTCCAACTCATCTAAATATTTGTGGGAAATGTATTTATTAAAGAGTCATAATCTATAAAATCTCATGGCTAGGACTGTAAAGGCACATCATAAAAACAGGCCAAGTGTTCTCACCGGCAAATGTATCCAGAGTTTCTTTGGACAGGACCGGAGGCTGCAGGCCTAACTCACAGATGCTGAACTCACATGTGAGTGGCAGATGAGCCAGATAGCGATGTCGACGGCGGATGTCCTGCAACAAAACAAAACACGTTTGCGTAAACCATACAGCAGCTTTGACAAAAACTGACACTTAAGTAAAAACTATACTAAACAGTATTCAACACCCATCATCTGAACAGTGTGTGATTCGTGTTTTCCTGTTTGCTAACCTCAGTGACTGTGTGCCCCACTATCTCCACCACCGTGGCAGTGATTGAGTCAGGACTGGCCTCCAAGCTGCCATATTCACGCAACAGGCAGCGTACATTCACAGGATGCAGGAACATCTGCTGGCAGTCTTCAGCTGGACAGAGAAAAATAGGAAAGTGAGGACGCCGATGAGAAAAACATTTAAGTCAGTGAAACTTAAATGGAATCCCGTTTGTCCTGGCTGTATAGGCTGTTGTGTTAAGTCGAAGACATCCTGCACCGTATCCTTGACTGATTTTTATCAATTTCACAAACTATATTTAAATTGCGCAATTGTGATATTTTGAATTGCTCGAGTCATAACATACTTTGAACAGCTCATATCTCGACACTCCAAAAACAACCCATCAGTTCAGTTTTTGATGAACAATTGACTTATACTGACATACAGCACACACAGCACTATTTGTGGTGTGATTTTGGTGGGCAGGAAAGTCCCTTCAAGGCTATGTAATGCAGGGAGTTACCCACCTTGGTAAAAATAGTAGTAGGGACCATGCACCACATTGGTTGAGGCACGGCCTGCTTCTGCTTGGATGGCAGGGCTCTTCTCCTGATCAGACTGAGATTGTGGGTCTGCATCCATCACAGCGTCAGGAGGCTCCTCCAGCACACTCTCCAAAACCCCCTCAGGGAACTCCGGCAGCTCTGCAGTGGCACCCTCTGGGTGCTCATCCACCTCGTCAAAGAATGCAGAGGAGTACTGCAGCACAGGCTAAAAAAAAAAAAAAAAAAAAAAAAAGACTTCTAAGTGACCAAAGGTAAAACCAGGACTACATATTTAAAGTGGAAAACACAATACTGGGGTTGAACACAGACTTACCTTGGCGCTGCTGATGTTAGTCACTACTTCCTCAGGAGAATCAGGTTCTTCAAGAGTCAGAGAGGACAAGTCAAAGCCGTCGCCTGTATTCGGCTTCTGCTGCTTCAGCAGCATTTCCTCTCGCTCCTAAAACACGAAGACAAACAGTTACATACTTTATTATCTGTTTATAGTTAGGAACAAAATGGTATTATTGTGTTAATAAAGTAAGACTTATATTTAAAATGGAGAAATGCAAGAAGAACATGCATTGGCTTTACAAAAACAAACAAACAAAAAACCCATCATGGTTAGATGAATTGTTTTGCTTTAGTTACCTGTAAAAGACAAAGTGCGCTCTGGATGAAGCAGCCTTGGGCATCATCTTCCTGGCTGAGCTGAGCCTGCAGGGCGGCTTTCTCCTCTGCCACCACGCTCAGGACCTGCGCCGAGGAGGTCAGCAGCAGCTTGGAGTACGGGCTCAGGCACGCATCTAGAAAACATGTGTTGAATGATGTGAGGGAACTTCAAACAATCTTACTTACTGTCACTGTCACCTTATCTAGTGCTGCCTGTTGATCATCTTAGCAGCTGCACATGTGTATAATACCAGCTACTGAAATCTGGAAAATGGTTCTTCTGTATTTCTGACTACAAGAGATTCTGTAATTATTCCCATAGCCCATAAATACTAACTAACGTCTTTCCAGACGCTACCGTCTCTCACCTCCAACCCGAACTGGCTCCTCCACCTTTACCCACTGAGAGCTAGGCAAGGCCACCAGAGCCCCCTTTTCCCTTCGCATTAGGCGCATGGTGATTACATCACCAACCGCATACTGTCTGGTCTCCATAGCAACCACACTGCAACACAAAAAATAGTTCTAAGTGACTGAAAAAAAAAACTGTTTAAAGGCTTCAGTGTTTTCCTTGTCATGTTTCTCATCTACTTTTATCTTTTACCTTAGAGTTATCCTGCAAATATCTTTTTTTGCTTGTTTATATCCCATTTACCTCTTCAGGTCAGCAGTCTGAACCGCCTCATAGCAGATGGGGCACTTGGACCAACTCTTATCACTCAGAGACAGGTAGTGCAGCATGCACGGCCAGCAGAAGATGTGTCCACAGCGTGTGATGCGGGGTGCCAGAGGAGGGTAGAGGCAGATGGGACATGATGGCACCTCATGACTATAAATGCGCTGTAGATACATACAGGTGGGTTTTCATTAGCACAGGGTTTGATACTGAATTACCCAAGACAAGAAATGTTTTTAATGTAGGGAAAGACATTTTCCTTGAAAGGATGGCAGGCACTCACCACTTGCTGCACACAGTCCCAGTTGACTAGAGTGTCTGGATCAGTGAAGTGAGCCTGGTAGTCCTGATCATCAGTCACCACAAACTGGCAACTGAAACACACAAAGATACGCAACTCCTTCATGTTCATGTTCATCCTCTGTCTTTCACAGTATGTTTTAAATTGAGCATCTTACTTGGCCTGCAGAAAAAGCTCCTTGTTGAAGGGCTTGTGCTTGTGGCCCCATTTGTTTCGGCGGCCCCAGCAGGAGTGGCCTCCATCTCCGACGCCACCATTACCTCCGCGGGGTTCAAAGGTGAAGTTCAGCAGGTGGTTCAGGCTTATCTTTTTCGGTCCAGCAAACTGAGCCGGGCTAAACTCTGCCCGGCGTGTCTCTGCTACCTGGAGAGGTAGAAGTAGACAAAAAGTTATGAAGAATATTTTCCTTTTCAATAAAGAGATTTTTTTTTATTACCATCACTCCTGAAAATGTTTTTCTTGTTGAAGAAACTGGTTAAAAACAAGGAAAACATATCATCACCCATTAAAAATACAAACCTCCTCACGTCGTCCTCCACCTGTAACCCCATATTGCCGTCCTCCACCTCTCTGGGGGGGTCTCTTGTCAAAATTCTTGCTTTTCTGTGAATTGGTGCGACGAGGGCCTGTGAAACTGTCTGTTTTGGGAAAGGAGGGCTCACGTTTGCGGCTGTAGCGCTTGGAGCCTCCATTATTTTTACCTTCTGAAAATATAAAAAACAGAAATGTGTTATGTACATAAATACAGAAATATTATTATTAATTAATGTGGTGTCTACACTTTGCTGGGACATTTGAGCACTGTTTGAGCAAGTTTATTGTTACAATTGCGCTCTGGGTAAAAAGTATGCGTCTACATGTCCACTGTGGTGGGATTGATGTTTTAGTGAGCCAACCATAGAAACCTTTCCATATGGAAAAAAGGAAACATAATTTGACTACAAATCCAATGTAAGTGGATTATACTCCCATATGAAAATGTAACAGCGATCTTAAAATTAGGCACTAAAACCAATAGCCAAGTTACTTGTAAAGAAAACCCTTCAAGTATACAATAGAGGCCTTTCTGTGCAGAGAAATAATTAATATAGTCAACAAAAATATTAGTTAAATACACAACTAGTGGAAGGTAAAACTCAATTGTGCAGAAGTTTATTGTTGAAATGCGAGTCTCTCTCCGGTCTCTGTGCGGTGCTTAAAAACGGGGTTTAAAGTGGGTGCAAATATTAGCTGCAGTTGTGACTGCTGCTGGGTCAAATGTTTTGACAGCGACGTCAGCCGTCTCAGATAAACAACCTCTGCTAGGCCCCAGCAGGCCACAGGCACACACGGCATGTACACGACATGTATGTTTTCACCTGTTTTGGGTTTAGATTCGCCCGGTGCGGGGCCTGTGGAGCTGGAACGGGGCGGAACCTTGCTGCTGGTGCTGCTGTTGGGGTTTTTCTCCATGTTTGTTTCCTTGCAGTGAGCGGTGCTGAGGCCGAGCTCCGGGAAGAGAGCCGCCGAGCTCTCTGGCATCAAACAGAAAAACGGAGGAGAAAAGCGGGCTGCAGTGAGTGCGGGTCAGGCGACGAAGGCCCTGATTCATTTCTGTCAAACGCGGAGACCCCATCACGGCGACATCTTGACAACAAACCCGAGAAAAAAAAAAGAAGAGACACGATTTCGGCGTCTCAAGTTATGTAGGCTGTTGGAAGAGAGGACGAAAGCTCGCCACACGGGGCCAAGACCCCTAAATGTACGGATTTTTTTCTCGACAACTAAATCAATGTGCCCTAATAAAGGCGTTAAACGTTCCCCGAAAGACAGGAAACGTGACAAATCGAAGTTTTTGATCAAAAAATATATCCGTTATTACGAGCATGCACTAATGGCGACGGGTCGCCAGACAGGAACCTGCGAGACCCGGATGTTAGTAGTACCGCCTGCTGCATATCTGTTCAGTAGAGCCCCGGCAAGGCATTGTGGGGAATGTAGTAACAACAGATCTGTCAGGTATGTCGGTACAAAAAAGGTAAATGGGTTTGATAAACTCTTGTTTTGACAATCGCCATGTTAGAAAAAAGTATTGAATCAAGGCTCGGATTGTTGACATTTGTGTTTGTTTGTTTGTTTGTTTGTTTTTACATCAGCTGATACCAACAGACTGTAAATATATGTGAATCTTTAATGAAATCAAATCACATATTACCAACTGTATACCACCAATACATTGACATCTTCAAAAATGGTTATTTAATTTATAAACAAAATACAGATTGAAACAAAACATAGTATAAATACAATATGAACAAAAAAAACCCCACTTTCCTCAAAATTAGGCCATAGTCTCATTATTTGTGAAGTAATTTCAATTACAATTTCAGTGTCACTTATCCAAAACAACTAAGAAACAGTAATTCACAGTCAATTTATTGGTCAGTTTTCTTGCATTTCTTGCTTCCTCTCTCCAGTAACAAAAATAACCAGAACCAGAGGTCCCGGGGGAACTACATAGTTTCTGCCTTGTGCCTCTGCATGTTGTGAGGTTACTCTTCTTCATCCTCGTTCTCTGATACATCTTCAAATGCGTGCTTGTTTTTAGGTGTTAGGGAGCAATCTAGAATTGCTTTGCGTACCTGTTGTTTTTCTTCTGCAAAAACAAAAAGAGAAAAAAAACAGTCAAATGCCATTTTTCTTTGTCACTCTTGTATTAAATACTAAAGTGTCCCACACACTAAATACAGCAATAAAAAGTTAAAAAATAATCTTAAATTAAGATGAATGATTTAATACATGCTGTAAGATTCATAAACATTTAAAATCAATACCAGGATTTTTTTTTATAAATAAATAAATTGAATAATTGAATTGAGTTCAGAATTAATATTATTAGATAGGATTAAATGAAATCCCTTACCTTCGCTTTTACATTGAGGAAGCATTCGATGGAGCTGCTGTGTGTTGTATCGGATCAGAAACCTCTGACATGTTCTAATTGTTCCTGGGGAAAACACATGTATTTTGAATTGTCAAATGAAATGCCCATAATATTAAAAGGTGTGTCTGTTCATTGTGAAAAGTGGATTGTATCAAAAATGTTGTTGGTTGGTTATTACATATTGAAATCAACAGTTATAGACATCCTTTAGCTAGTCAATTCCTAAAGTAGAGTACAAGCAAATGTTTTTCTTACCTCCTACGTGCAAACAGTTGAAAAAACATGGGATTTTCTGCCCTCGACTTTCAACGCTGGTAATAAAAGGCAAGGCAGACCACAGGAGTTTGTAACACTTTTTAGGGAAACGCAGGAATACTATTCCAGTATGGGTATTGAGATATTTCACTGAGAAGGAACAAAAAACAGAGAACACAAAAAGATTAGTCAACACTGCAGTGTCATGAAAGTACTGTGTGATTTGTGATTCAGACCAGTATCAGGCTGGGGGTTTGGGGGTTAATGTTAATATTTCTCAAGCATTTAAACTGTCTTCAAATATATCTTAGACGCAGTGGTGGACATTTACTCAAGTATTGGTATACAATGTTCATTATTAGTACTTGTTTACAACTTTACTTTAATTGAGTACTTCTGTTTTATTCTACTTTACTCAATACATATCATACTTTATGTCTTAGATTCATATTCTATTTTTTCTTATTTTTACTTCGTACTTGCCATATTGATTGAACATTGTTGGAAAGAGATTCAAGATTTCCATTGCCAATGTCTGATTTACTGTAATTATTGTGCACTTACTAGTACTTACTGTACTATTAATTTGAACGCAGGACTTTTACTTGTAATGTAATTCAGTTTTCAGAGTATGTTGTAATTCAGATTTGTTTCCTACTCAAGTAAAACTATTTAAACACTTGTGCTTACCAGAGAATCTGATGCTGCAGAGAGCTGCTCCATAGTCTCCATGCATGCGGGCCACCGCCGCCTTCACTGCCGCAGCAACAGCTCGGTCATCCAGCAGCAGCAGGCGGCTCCTGTCGGACACGTTGACTTCGCAGAGTAAATACCTGCAGGCAGAATAAGTGCCATCAGAAATGAACTTTAAACACACAGCTTGTTAGCAAATGACACACAGAGGGCTCATTTTACCTCGACTTCACCCGAACCATCGCTGGTTCACTCTCTTCTTCTTCTGCGAGAACTTCCGGCAACAAAACTATCTGCTACCCTGAGATGCAGCAGCGCCACACGCTGGATGTACTGATACAAGACACTACAAGGCAAAACCAATTTACTGTTGTCTATTCTCCAGTCTATTAAACCCTGATTATTTACTAACGGTACATTATAAACATCGATGTTCATTTCCATTTCATCTGTATATGTATTATTCCTGTATTTTATGACTCGGAATCTTGGTATTCCCCCCCCCCCTATTTTTACTATTCAAATTCAATTCAAAGCACTTTACAAGCGATTGACAAGGATGTCAATGATGTGAATAAGACAACAATAAAAGATGGGAAGTTAAGATAGAAGAATAAAGAATAATTCAAAAGATAAAAATATTTTCTTCTGCCCGTTCTTTTTTGGTCATTGGATGAGTACAAGGAAAGTGAGTTGTGTTTTATCCATGAATTGCTGAATAGCTGTGTATTTCTATGAGAATGAACAAATAAATGTTTTTTTTATTGTTCTTGTAACAAAATCAATAAAGTTCAACGGACTGTCAATGTATTCATTTTATCAAAATACACATTAAAACACTCATTATGATGCCTAATTGTTTTCTGTTACTGCATTATTGTGACACGTGTAAATGACGGGTCCTGCAAATAAAGTAATGGAGAAAAAAAACAATCAATAAAGCCCACCCAGTCGATGAAGAAGCGGAAAGGCCTGGGTAACAAACCATTCATACCCCCTCGGTAACTATGGCAACCACCATCGTTCTCAGCCAATCACAACCTTGCTTTTCCGTCTTTCATACACGTTTTACGCCATCTTGACATTACGCTCGCAGTTTGTTAAGTCGCTCGAGGATACAAAAAAAAGCACAACAACTCTTTTTGTAATTATCGCTACAGCGCCCGGTATGAACGGATCTCGAAACAAAGCGGTACCGACAGTCAGCAGAGGACAAGCGGACGCAGACGTCGGCTCAGAGATGAACCACAGGGATCGAAAAGCTGGTGGAGGAATGTTAAAAAAGCTCAAGTCGAGGCGCAGTCAGACGGAGAAGTGGCCTGTGGTCACCGAGGATGAACTCAGGCAGCTGGGGAGGGACATTTCTCCGGACCATGTCCTGGGTCTTCGGGCTGTCACGGAGGGTATGTGAACGGTAGCTTTGTCCTAATTAAAGTCGGTGAACTCTCTCTCTCTCTCTCTCTCTCTCTCTCTCATACACACACACACACACACACACACACACACACCGGGCACCGTTTATTGTGTGCTAACTGTAGCTAAGAGACGAGTCCTCTGCTGAGTTGTCCTATAAGTACACAATTTTGCTGATTGACAATAAAAATCTAAATGCTAATGCTAATTAGTGCCATGTAAAAAATTTTCATTATGTGTTATGTTAGCATCACGGCTAGTGGGCATATTCTCTAGTTAGCTACATGCTAGAAGTTGCTGTGAGATTGTAATAGATGAATTCACTTGCCATTATATTTGTCCAAGAGCCTATTGTGAATATGCAAATATTTTTAATTGCATCAGTTGGACACAAGAGTTCTTCTGTGTATTTGTAAAGTATTTTCTCTGTGTTTTTGCACTGGAAGTTTCAAGTTTCCACATCACACTCGTGTAAGTTGAATATTGGACGCCACTTATGACTTCCCAACTGTTTGTGATGTCAATAATCCAGCTCATAGGCCACCTCCTAAGTAATTGTTTGTTTGTTGTTGTTGTTTTTTTGTCAGGGGGAACCCTTTCCTTTGGGTCCTACGAGCTGTCCTCACCTTTTACCCCACTAGTGACTGCACATCTTGAACACACACACACACACACACACACACACACACACACACACACACACAAACTCCAGGGTCTATCATCAGAGCCTCAGTCTTGGCTATTGCTTAATGCCTTCCATTGTTTTTGGCTTTTCCCAGAACAGACAACAATAGCATTACTTCCCTTCTTTCTCACGTCCCATTGTTGAAAACCTGGCAGCCTGTGCTATAGCATTACTCACAGCGCAGGAGCCAGAAAATGGATACTGAAACCCTAGTTGCTCATCGAGTGCCACCTCAGTTCTCTAAGCAAGAGTGAGACTTTGTACTCACAGTATTTGTGCATTATCACAAAACCCAGCATGTAGCTATTGATGAAACTAATTAAAGACTGACTTTCTGTGAAATTGGGCTGATGGACCTCTTGCTGCAAAGCTACTCTGCTGTTTGTTTCAGTTTTAACATGCACTGTTATTTCATATTTCAGACTATCTTTGCAAACCTGAAGATAATATCTACAGCATTGACTTCACGCGTTTCAAAATCAGAGATCTTGAGACTGGGACGGTGCTGTTTGAGATCGCCAAACCCCCCAACAGCGGTAAGTGATGTATTAACTTATGCCAAATCTACCAAGCAACGATGTTCTTAAAATGTAGGACATACTGGTATGAAATACACAAATTATGAGCTGTCTTACAGAAATGCAGCTATTCACAAACCTTGCAAAGTTTCTCTCATGGAGACTGATTTCCTTCCTCAGAGACAGACTTCAAGTTTTTGTAAGGTTTGTCATTGACGGCTTAAATTTTCTCACGGCCTGACAGATGAATGTGTTGTTTTTATTATTATTAGCAAAGCTATATGTTTTATAACTTTGAATTTGAAGAGGCATGAATCCATGTGATGTTGCTCAGTCCTAGCCCTAAGGTGCGGCAGTCCATAAAGTACAGTGTCACTAAACATTAGAGCAGCAGCAGACTTTCTAAGTCTGTGCTGTGTATCGCTCTCACCCCTTTGCCATATGGTCTATCTGGGTTACTTTTATCTTCAGAGATGTTTATATAAGGGGACATAAAGTCCCACAAGTGGAAGGAAGTCACATTAAAAAAAAACCTCATTTATACCAGTAACACCATATTTAGGTTTTACACTGTTTAATAGCTGAGAAACTATATGTTTCCTTCACACCTTTGAATTTAATTGATTTTTTTTTTGTTTCAGAAAAAACACATAATAGTACTTAGCTCAGTGTACACATGTAGTTTCTCACAGACTATTTTAACAACTAAAAATAAAGTCTTGTATTTGTGGCTTATCCTGTGAAAACTGGATGCTAGTCAGCTCAACATGTTTTCTTTATTAGGTCCTGTGGAGAGTGAAGAGGGGAGTGGAGATGCAGACATCAGCGCTGGGCGTTTTGTGAGATATCAGTTTACACCAGCCTTCCTAAAACTGCGCACTGTTGGTGCAACGTAAGTAAATGGGCCATAATTTTCCGAGTGTGAACATGAGAGCGTAATAATCACGTAACGGTCTTTTGTCTTTCTGCTTTTTGTTTCCAAACCTCAGTGTGGAGTTCACAGTGGGCGACCGGCCCATTAACAGCTTTCGTATGATTGAGAGGCATTACTTCCAGGGACGTCTTCTCAAGAACTTTGACTTCGATTTTGGCTTTTGCATTCCTAACAGCCGCAACACATGTGAACACATTTATGAGTTTCCACAGCTTCCAGACGACCTGAGTGAGTTCCAGTCTGCTTTGGTCAACCACTTATGTTAATACTATTGCATGCATATTTCGCATAATAATAATTAATATCTTGTGTGACCTTGTGTGTGTCCTGTCTTCCTTCCTTCTTTCCCTCCTTCTCCCTTACAGTTCGCCAAATGGTGGAGCACCCTTATGAAACCAGATCAGACAGTTTCTACTTTGTGGACAACAAACTCATCATGCACAACAAGGCAGACTATGCCTACAATGGTGGTGTGTAATACCCACAGGAAATAAATCTGTGCAATACATCCCAGCAGATAGATTTTCTGAATTACAACCATTCAGAATCTGTTTTTTGTTTTTTGGGGAACAGAAGAATTGTCGTGTCTTGTGGACATTCCTACGAACAGGACTACATACTTCAGAGTCAACTGACTACATCTGCCTATATATATGAAATCATGGATCCATTCATCAGTACCTCACAGAGCTCCGTTTCTGGGCTTCAGAGTAATGTTTTGTTAAATATTTCTCTGTTACAGTCGACTGAAACCTTTCTGTTCCTTTGGTTTGTCAGATACAGTAACACAATACTTACGTTACTGTTTGAACACTTTTGCCTTAAGTTTCTTGCCGTCTCTGCTGGAAAGGGACACTTTCACCTCTTGTGGCAAAGCCTATAGACTGTATTAGTTGTAACTTCATTTGCTTAAGTATGTAGATGTTTTCAGTTGAAATTCATTAGATCTACCTTCTGCAAGTGACAATTGTATTTCCCTTATGGAAAAATGAGCATTAACTAGACGTTGTGCAGTAATGTTAGTCATAGGTAACCCTAGTGAACATTGTTTAAATTTCATTCTCCCTTAAATATCTGTTATCAGTTGTGAGTCATTTGGGACTGTTTGTGTCAAGATATTTAAGCATGGTGTCCTTTTATAGATGGTGCTTTGTAAGGTCGATCGATGTCTTTTTAGTTTACGGATTGATTGCATTGCTGTCATGTTCTGTTACATTTTTGACAAACATTTTACATCATTGGCTGTCGACTGGGATTCAATCTTTTTTTTTTTTTTTTTCAAACTGTAACACATCCTGAGGATATATTTTTGATATGATACAGTGCTAAATACAGAAATTGAGCCTTCTATCTCCTTACCCATAAAAGCTGACAACTTGTGTAATGTTTTGTATACATACACCGAGTTACCAGTCTGTTATTGTACAGTCCCGCAATAAAACAAACCTTTAGGAAGCTTATAATTTTCCAATTTTAAGTTTACACTGGGTTAGAGAGAGGGGTTAGTTAGACTCTGTGTGAATTGAGGAGGAAGTTCTGTTGAATTGTATTGTACATCCTGAAAGATGTTCCTAATATCTGGCAACTTCTGGTTAATTTAGGGTGGGCAGATCTTGGATTAATTGAATACAGCATCAATGAAAAGTTGAAAACGGTCATTTCCAGTCTAAATATTCACTTTATTTTGTGACACTTATATTGTGCTAAAATAATTAGAAAAATCAGTCACTGCTTGGAGTATGTAATTTGCAGTTAATCTGCTAAATTATGCAAAACCTCTAGACTGGTGTGGAAATCTTTTTCAGTACTCTGATGATCTGGTCTTCCTTCTTCTACTGTACATTGTTACTCCGTGTGCCTTTTATCCAGGTGGTTATAGAGATAAGAACCGTGACCTTTGTTCACCTGTAAGGCAAACGCTGCACTATGATGCTTCTTTCAAACAATTCGCTAAGGGAAGTGACTTCAGCTACTCTAAATATCTTGCAGTACTGCCTCGTATGAGACAGAGGACGTCTTGTAGCCTTTGTTGATATATTTCATACACTCATGTTTACGCTTATAAAAAATTTACAGTTTGATCTGTGACAGTTCATTTTGTAGCCCATTAATGACCTCAACAAGTATAACATCAGGATACTTGGATGTGTTGCAGAGTGTGCAGCTGCGCTCCAGTTAAACCTCTTTTATACCAATGACTATGGACAGACCAGGGTTATTTGACCAATGTTGATGTGTTATACTGCTGGTTGGTAGTACTGGAGTTGTAGTGGCTGGTAAGTGCTTGGTTTTGCCGTACAGTATCAGTCAGTGGTGTTCGATTGACTACAGACTTTACACAAAAAGACTACATGACTGACACTTATGTTATAGATTCATTATAAATTGGCTCCCTCTCTTTTTAGGACTCTCCTTATGCTGATTTTATAAATTATATCATCAGATTTATTGTTAATAAAAACTTACACATTTCAAATATACTATCAGGGGTTTTTCAGTTTTTTCTCCTGGCCGTCACAGATGTTCATTAATGGTTGAACATATCAAGAAATCCAATTATGTGTCTTGTTCAAGACTATAAAACTCCTAATTGTATATTTGCTCTAGATCAGCCGTACTGGTACTTGATGAAAACTTGGCATGTTCTGTTACAGAAATTATTACATTTACATATTTTTTCTTTGTTTTTTTATTTGACAGAAACACAACATAAGGCTCTTGCTGATTATAATTATTATTATTATTTCCCACAATGGGTAAAAACATTGGGTGACCTTATCTTCTATTTACGTGGAATCGCAGGTCCATTTTTTGCACAGACAGCTTTTGTATTTTATAGTCTTTGACTTCCTCTGATTACAACACAAGGATTTAAACTACCGAGACATGTTTTATTTTACTGTGAGTTTTTTTTTTCATGTTTAAGTTCATGTTTAAAGTTGTATGAATCCAGTGATAAATAAAAGCACATATCTGAGTTTATTTCCACGCAGTTTCCCATGACGAACAGACTACATTACCCAGAATCCTTAGCTCCAAACAGACAACACCAGTGGCACATGTTTTAATCATGGCGGCCCACGCTAAAAAGATGGTCGATGTTTCTGAAGACTCCAGCAGTAGTGACGATGAAATGCTGAAAAGATGTCAGGAGGCAGTTTGGGAGACAAAAGGAACCAAGACGACAGGTGAGATTTTCAAGGTTGACAATATACATTTTGAACGGGTCTGTTTTCTATGCTAGCTTTTACTTAACTTATTATAAACGCAACTAGTCCATTAAAGCTCAGTAGTAGCATCTATCAGGGAAACATTATATAATGAAATGAATCTCTGTTGAAGACTATCTTTGTTTATTTCAGCGGATGACAGCAATGTGAAACAGTCCAAACGGTAGGTGTGTTATTTGTCAAGATGAGCACTAACTGTAAAGCCATTATGTAGGAAGGAGGACGACTTCCTATTGTAATGTTTGTAATGTTTGTAACATTGTGCATCAGTGTTGTTGTTGCTGACCATGAACATGATGGCAACGAGCTCCAGGTCACCCAAGGGTTTCGAACACACGTCGCTAGAAAGCTGGGACATTTTCTTGACGGGTAATTTGTTTGACTTCATGCAAATTATTTTTTTATTTTATTTTATTTTTAACTGATCCTGCTTTTTAATTTTGCGATGAAAAGATGCACATATTATACATCTGAATTCATAATATGCATATGACTGTCAGTTACATTTCAGAGTTGCAAACTGAAACTTCGTCCTGTACAGAATCAGGAAAATGTGACGATAATGATGAAGGTAAAGCGTCTCTTTTCTTATGGTACTTGTTGCTTTTCTGAGTATTGTATTGTGATAAATCTCTGTTCATGTGTATTTTTTCTTTTTTTTTTCATTTTAGGTTTTCGTCTGTTTTCTACATCAGTCCCAGGACAGACAGCTGATGAGCCTCCACCCCTTGTTCAGCGGCGGCCCGTTCCCAGCTCAAGGTTCTTATTCTTTCTTGTTAAACAAAAAGGATCAGTTTTTAATAATCCTTAATGTAACATTATACATTCTGTTGTTCACAGTGACAGCGACAGTGAGATGGAAGCACGGCTGAAGGAGGCAGCGGTGTCCGTCAAAGATCTCTTACCGTCACTGCCCTCTACACTCTCCCCTCCTACAGCGGAGCCTCCATGCTCAGAAAAGAAGAAGAAGAAGAAGAAAGTGTCAGAGGGAGAAGAGAGCCATGTTGTTAAGAAAAAGAAAAAGAGGAAACAGAATCAAGATGAGAATGAACAGGTGGACTCTGCAAGCTCTCCTCCTAATGCTCCCAGCAATGGTGAGCATGAAAACTCAGAGCAGGAACACAACAAAGTCAAAGTAAAACGGAAAAAGAAAAAGAGGCAAGAAGGGAATACAGAAGGAACTTTGAACTGAGACTTTTATATCTGTCATTGTTTTGCGTCAGTCATTGGAACTGATGTCTGTGTGCCACAAACTTGAAATGACCTGACAGTTAGATATTTACTACAAAATGTTTTGAGGATATTGGAGAATCCACAGACAGTGTCAGTATATGAGAGTGAAGGTGTATCAAAGGTGTTTTATTTTATCATGAGAGAAAGTAAAAAAAAAAATTCAGGTAATGGTAATGTGAGGCTAACAAAGTTTCAACTAAATTCACAATATGTCAATGTTACAAATTATTTTGCTAAAATATGTTTTGAGATATATATATATATATATATATATATATATATATATATCTTCATTTGATTCCCTGTTGTATCAAAAGTAAATCTCCTCTAATGTTGATCCTTGTTCGTATTATAGTATGAATTTTGAGTCTCTGAAATGTCAATGCTGAATTCCTTCCTGAAGTCCTCATGGTCCATGACCCCAGAAATCCTCTTCAAATATTGATGTGGTTTCTCTAAAAAGTTACACCCAACGTATCTGTCCATCCTAAGAACAAGCACACTCATGAGTCCAGCTAATAGTGAGGAGACACTACATTGCCAGAGCACTCCTACTGCGCAGTCGAGACCATTTGTGTAGGAATGTAGGAGCTGATGTCTGTCGGTGAAGGAGAGAGGAGGTGAGGCTGATGGCTTTCTGTCGTCTGAGAGCTGGGGTACAACTCGAGGCTCTCGGAGGAAACTGTTGAAAGAGAGTAGTTTATCTGAGTTAGAAAGTGTTGGGCAAAAGTAGTTTTGATACTGGGACGTCACTGACACAGGAAGACATTTTATAGTATACAAAAGCATGTAGATACAGGAGAGTAATAGGGGGCAGGACCCAGAAGGACCCATCTGAAGACGTCTATGAAATAGTTAAACCCCCAACTGGAGTATGCATGCATCATAAATCTGTAAAACATGAGGAACAAAGGGAACTGCTGTAGTATCACCACTAAAAGAAGCAAAATATAATGTTACATATGGGAATCTGCTTGGGAAGGTATCACAGAAATTAAACAACTTTTTAAAGAAAGACTTTAGTTCAAAATGTTGAACTGTTCCTTTAAAACTTTTGTGAGCACTTGGAGTTTATATGATAATATTAGTAAATGTCTCCACCAACAAAAAGTGAACATCAAATCAGATTAATCTTGGCACAATATACCCCAAAAACTCTCACACAGTTTAGAGCTACACTAAAGCATTCTGGATTAAATGTGTTGTCTCTAAAATGATCAGTAGTAGTAGTAGTAGCTAATTAGTGTAAAATCAATTAGTGTAACTAGAGTTGATGATGTAGATGTGAAGGAGGAGACCTGTGTTTACAGTACAGGTGTGTACCTGGTACAGGTGTGGGGGGCTGCAGGTGCAGAGAATCTTCCTGTAAGGACGGGTTCGTCTGTTCATCAGGATCTGCACTTAAAATCTGTCCAAAATAAAAAAATCAAAGAGATTTAAAACAAATTCTACCAAATGAGGACCATTCATGCTGTGATGTCTGGTTTACTGGAGTCCCAGACAGACGAACCAACCAACCCCAGTTACCTGTCTGACAGCAGCGAGGCTGGTCAGCGTCCCCAGGCTGCTGCTGTCAGTGATGACCATGGCTTGAGACAGCAGACTGGACGAGTGGTACTGGGGTGAATCAGACTTGTTGTACACTGTAATGAGGAGCAGATCAATTAGTCCTCATTCTACATGATATGGTAAAGTCATGGCATTTTCTTGCTGTATCCTTACTGTGACATGGCAGCTGTGCCATAGTTGCCATGAACGGACTAGCACCCATGTGACCGTGGAGCTGCTGTGATATAGGCTGCTGGGGGGAAGCATGAAGCTGCTGCTGGAATGAGATCGGCTGCAGAGTGGTGAAACCGCCCCCCACATTATTAATGACAGCCTGAGGCTGTGTGGAAGCTAAACCTATAAATCAACAGGAAAAGATTTTTTTTTTCTTGTCATGAAAAAGTCTTAAGTTAAGTTGTCTTTATGCAGTGAAGTAAAGGTTACCGATGAGAAGTGAGGACTCTCCCAGGCTCATGATGCTGGGTAGTGAGGCCATGATGAGGCCCTGTGAAGTCGCAGGGGAGGCGGACAGACTGTGCAGTGAAGTCAGAGTGCTTACTGGGGGCAGCAAGCCACCGCTGGACACCTGGGATCAGAGGACAACATGGTCATGATGGCAGTGCTGTGTGCTGGTAGTCAGTAATAACAAAACGAGGGACACGTGACACATTGCTCTCACTGGCTTGTGATTGTGGGTCTCGAGGAGTGTGTCGCTGGGCTCCAGTTGAACAGGGCTGACCACAAGATGTCCCACTCTTTCCCCTCCACTTCCTCTGGCTGAGCTCAGGGTGTCACATGGTATTTGCTGGCTGCATTTTACACCTGGAAATCAATACAAGTCAGGCCCCACAAGTCCCTTATCACTGACCCTTATCATTCATGTTTTTATATACAGGCAGTGTTTATTTCACTCCTAAATTTCTTGAGGCTTTGCTGAATGTTTTGAGGTTATTACCATGCTCAGGACTTGGTGGAAGAGGGGGGTTAGAAGAGGAGGCAGACTGGTTGGTATAAGGCGTGTCATGGGCCAGTTTGTGACGGAAAGCCTCCTCTTTGCGGCGGTTGGCAAACCAGTTGTATACCCGAACCTCCGTGACCAGGTTGGAGCCCAGGCCAGCAAGCTGGGAGGGAGACACCCCTCTCTGCAGACACTCTGCCCTGGGGGATGAAAAAGAAGCACATTGATTTAAGGCTATTGATTTGAAAGGTCTAGACTTGAACTCAATTATTGCCTTAGTCAGTATTTCACCAGAAGATTTTAAAGACTCTCTCTTAACCTCTGTGACATGATCAATCACCTACAGTTACAAAACATACTTTAAATCTTAGCAAGCTAACAGGGATCTCAGCAGATGAGCAAGAACGAAGTTGGTGTATGAAATGTTTTTAACAGTTGTGTGCGTAAGTTTAAGGAAGATTTGGATAGTTGCAAGATATTCATGAAAAATATAACTAACTAGAGTATCATTGATTGCATTTAACTGCATGCTAAAGGCCCTGAAAACCTATTTTCTTTGTCACCTTCTTACTATGAAGGATTGGGTCCCACATAACCACAACATTTTTCTGGCTTTGGTTATTTCACAAGTGAGATGTTTGTGTTTTTGATTGGGCTCTTTTCACTGGTTTGAAGTGAGTGCCACTCCGTTGGAAAAAGGTGATAATAGTTATTATAAATGATAGGATATGATTTTTTTTAGGACTTAAATAATAATAAAATGGGGCTGACTTTATTATTCTGGCACATGATACGGGTCTGGTTCTGCCAAACTGTTTTGTCTTGGGTACGATCAGTGTTTCCCACCTGTTACAATCCTCCACCAACCCCTCTCTCTCCTCCTTGCTGGGATTCTTTTGTCGTTCGTAGGCGTGGAAGAGGATCTGCAGGGACGCTGGACCCCATTTGAACCTGTTCCTCCGTCCTTTCCTGGTGTCCTCTCCTTGGTCCTCCGCAGATGCAAGACCGTGTTTGGCATTGGAGAATTCTGAAGGGAATTGTAGTATGTTGTTTCTCTTTTTTTTACTCTTTCACTCTCAGACCCATAGAGAACTGATATTTGATGAATGTTTGAAAGCAGAAATGAGAGTCTTTTACAGCTCTACAGCTGCTCGTGTACTCACGCTGGCTGATCTCGCATTGCTTCTTCACATACCAGCTGTACAGGGCAGCTCTCTTCTGGTTCTTCATGGGCGTGCCTTTGTTGAGGTGCTGGGAGAGGTGGGACTGGTTGAGTCCTGTGGACTCTACCACCTCTCTCTGAGGGAGGTTGTGCTGCTGCATGTAGCTTTTCACTATTTTTGCAACACGCCAGGGGTCCTCCCTGTTAGACACAGACACCTGAGCTGACAACATATTTGTGTCTACCTTATTCTCATGTATTTTCAGTCATAAAATTGAGATATATTCCTTTTTACTTTTACGAAAAAGAGCAGTTTATTCTCAAACTATTTATAAGAACACTAAGAATCAAACAATTTGCCAACACAAGCATGTAAATCTCACAACATTAGACACAAAGCATGGCCACAGAGAGGAAAGTAGACAGAGGTTTATTGACAGAGCAAGATAAGGGGAAGCACACAGGAGCAAAGTCCAACTCTTTCAGATCACTGGAGGGGAAAAACGTGTAAAAGGTTTATAAGGTGTAATTTAATGCTTTCAAACTGTCAGGTCAGGAGGAAATAAAACACCCCAAAAATCCCAGACATCGAAATTCAAAGGGATTACACAAACAATCTTTGCCAATATATTAGAAAAATAGAAAATATAAAAAATATTTTTTTTACACATTTTCATACAGGTTTACTTGTCTGTAAATTATCGGATAAACACAGTGTGTATTCCTAATAAGAAATCAGGTCTTTGAGAATTGAATGTAAAAAATATCACTTGTTCCTTATGTAAACAAAGCCTTACACAGGACCAGCCCTACTCCATTAATCTTCACCTATGCATGTAGTTTATTTATTAAGAAATGGCCAGAGAATAATGATGAGGGTGGGTAATTAGTAACTAGCAAAGGAGGAACCCTCTTTAAATTCGCCTCAAAAGCCAGCTTGCAGAGAGAGAGAGAGAGACAGACAGAGATCAGGAGAAGGAGATTGAGAGGATAGGGGATCGGGTTTTGAGAAGTGCCAGAAAATGAAAGAATATTTAAGTTAGTTAGTTTTCATCATGCAGCATAGAGCATAGAGAATGTGGTCGAGACATTTTTAAATTTAACCTGGTCAAGTCCCATCAGGATGCACAGACAAATTTCAATGTGAGAATAGCAGTTATGGAGATTTTGCCATTGACGTGGAGCCTCCAGAGAAGTGCTGGGATCTACTTACTGCAGTAGCTGGTCGACTTCAGCCCTCAGTTTGGCTGCCTCCTCTGGGGGAAGCTTCTCCAAATCTCGGAATATGGGTGGTGGGAAATCCATTTCTCCCTCCTCGGAGCTCTCTCCATCTACTCTCTCTCCCTTCTCGGCACCACCAGTTGCCCTGTCTCGCTCCAGTTCCCCAACAGCTTGGACCAGGACATCCCGGGACAGTCCAGATCCCAGCAGGGCCCAGATCAGCTGCTCCTGAAGAACGGTCAGACGGCTCGTCCTCGCCTTAGCTGCCCCGGGCCTCTCCTCTCCCTCCATTACTCTGATGTCTCACCTCACTACTGCCTCAAACAAACACACACTCGTGCAGTTTACACACTCAAACCACAGCCAGACAGGCAGCATCGGGCTCCATTACATTTATAATCCCTCTTCAGTTTAAGAGAAAGTATACTTTAATTTGCCTTGTGTTGAATTTCCTCCCGATGTGAGCTGCCTGGTTTTTAGCTCTCCACCTGCTGTTTTGCTTTCAAAGGTCAATTTTCTTTTTTTTTAACCTTCCTTCTCTTTACACCCCCCTCCTTACATGCGCCCTGTGAACTTTGTCCCCACTCCCTCAATCCCCAACTGTGACCAAAGTGCAGTTTTAAAAACAATAAATAAAACAAAGGGGATCTTAGAGTCGCACACGGGGCCGCAGAGACAACAGATCACTTCTCAAAGTAATAGAAATATCAGTAAAAAAAAAAAACCAAAACTGAACAGAAATGTTGTGAGATGCATTTATGTATGTGAATATATTTCTGATTTCACCCTAAAACTGTATTTATGGACACGCATAAGCTCTTCTTATCCTTTTGTTTGCACTATGATTATTAGAAACTATTAGTAATGTCACAGCTTGTAGTTAAAAATGTCAGTTTTAGTCCAAAGTTTAACATGATGACTGAACCACAGGAGATAAACTGAACAGAGACGTGCCACTAGAGAGCGCTGTTGTATCAACTATACATCTAAACTTTACCACTTCAAGTTGTATCACTGTACCAAGTTACTAATAGTTAGAGGCCAGTGTGTACATGTAGTCTATTCACTATATTTAGCATCAGTTCCATCTGGTTCCACAAATACACTTAATTATTATGAATATCTATGATTATTATTATTTTTACACCCCATTTGCTCACCAGTTGGTATTTTTAACTGGGGTTTTACATCAGTATCTCAGCTCTCCAAAAACATATCATTTCCTTCAATTCAATTTCGTATTAGGTTTGTTTTGAACAACAGCCCCCACAGGTGGTGTTAAACTCTGCGTCACAGTGGGATTTCTGTTGTCCCTGTTTACATAGACTCTCTGTGTTAAGCAGGATCTGATTTTAATTTGCAAATTCAAGATTTCTCTGTCTTTGACCAGCCTCTTGTTTTTGTCAAAGAAAGTTGGCAGGGAACGATAACTTGGAAGCAGAGTGGAAACGAAAGAGGGCAAAATGAATGGGAGAAAACCTTTGAGAGTTAATGTAGTCCTTTATCTTTTCTCCCTCTTTCAGTGTAAAACGCTCACTTTTCTCGGCCTTGATCACCTTATACCATTCTCAGGTTCAGCCTATCAGCACCTTTTTGTGTGGAGCTCTTGTTACCCCACCCTACCCTTGGGAAGATGGCATTATACTGTATTTGGAAGGGTAACAGAGCTCCCTCTATCTCCCTGAGACATGCTGCTGACCTGTAATTAAGTCCCATTGTACTATTCAGAGGAAACTCCTCACCAAAACGGACAGAGGGCAGTGTGTGTGGATTTCCAACAGCTCAGATACTGCTGTGAGTAATGCTCCACCACACAAGCTGGGTTTATCAAAAAGGACCACATGCAGCACACATTAGAGCTCACATTTTCCCTCTCCAGAGAACTCAAAGCTACGCTGATTGGTAATGAGATACAATCCACACTGTTCATCTCTCATTAGCGAGCCATTGCTGGTTGCCTCTGTCGGTGTTCTCACCGTTTGCTCTCTCTGTCTCTGCCTCAGCCTAGTGCCACCCACCATCCCCACATACACACACACACTCCCAATCCCCATCCCCGCCATTCAACCCCATTGATCATGCATGCAGAAATTTAACACACCCCTTAATTCCTGTCCAAATAGCCCCTGTCCCACTTCCAGAGCTTCATCTGTTCATCTGCAGAGCACAGAGTAGGCCTGTTTGCAGGCAGGACACTGGCTGCAGCACTCAATGAGGACAATCACACACCTAAATCTGTGCCCGCACATCCTCTTTTCGCTTGTATTGTTCTTATGGATCCTGTTACAGGTATATGTGCACTTTGGAGGCACAACAGGCACTATAATGTTGTACTTGCTCTCCAGGCAGACTTTGTGGTCCAAACTTTGCACCAAACCCTGAGCTGTGGTTAGGACAGCATCCATTTTACACCCACCATAAGTCAAAGCTGTCATTGTCTTTGTTTGAATTGCTCAGGCTATTGATTGGCTTTAACATTGGTTACCAGGTCACATGTTGAGTCAGTGTTGAGAAGATTAGCTGGAGCTGGCTTTGGTACTAATTAAATACTTAAACCCCAGCAGTGAATGAGCACAGCACACAAACCTCCCGTTATACCACACTGCATAAGCCGGTTTGCAGTATGGACGTGTATTAAAAGGAAGAAATTATCCACATGGCTGCAAACTAAACTAAACACTGATGATAAAAATCTCAATACTCTCAATAGAAAATCACTCAAAAATGACATGACAAGGACCCTATTTGTGAATTTGGTGAAGTTAGTTTAAAGCTTAGTGAATGTCAGTGATACTAAAGAAATCTGAATACAATAGAAGTATGAAGAAAGACATTGTCTTCAACTTAACTTAATACATAATAAAATAACAGGCTACAGAAGGTGACTGTTGGCCAATAGTTGTGAAACTGATTAACTTTATTGCTTGACAAACTGTTTTCTGAACACATTGTATACTACAACATGTCATGTTTCGAGTAATAGTTGTGTTTTATTTTTATTTTTTTACATACACAATTAATAGCACATAATGTTTATTTCCTGACAAGAAGTACGGTAAGCTGTTTTTTTTTCCATTTCTATTTGCATGTAGTGTGTTATAGTGTGTCATTTGACCAGATTGTTTTCAGTCTTCTTAAAGACTTTCCGTGCATTTATCTTGTATGCATCATAGTGATGTTTTAAAGTTTTAGTGATAATCAGACAGTGTTCTTCCAAACTTGCTGTAACTGTAAATAGTTTTTTCTGGACTAGGATGAAAAGTGTGTCAAGTCAGTCAGACTTAGTCAGGATGTGACAGGAAGTTAGGGCAATTTCCCTACACAATTAAGGTTAAATGGTTTTATAATTCTATTTTTAAATTGGTTTAGCTTTTTGAATACAATTATTATATATGATATCTTGGACATCACTGGATTTTGGTGAAACTTCCCACCACGTTTTCTGGTTTTGTCAGTACACAGACTCATCAGATTGTGTTTCAATTAATAAAAAACCCAAAATGGTCATATCTCATATCTACTTTACTATCCAGTGACACAGAATCTGGTGTTTTGTAAGTTTTGCAATTACTTTTTACATACATATATAAGCTATAGAACAAAAATGTCCCTGTTATCATAAAATATCTTAACCAGTAATGACTGATCTATATCTAATATCTAATATCTGATCCTGATTCAGTCCATTAATGTAGCTTCTATAGTGTTTTAATGTCATTTTTAATAGCAGATGTCTACACACAAGCCAAAGATAAATGTCGCGCAAAAAAGTAGACCATAAAGTATCTTCTATTATATTCTATTACATCTCCAATCAAAGTGCATTGCTTGAACATGTAAACAAGTTGAAATGCGGCGGCGGAAGCGGCGGGGCGGACAACAGTGTTGCTTGACGAGGAGCAGTGCGCCTCGGTGGAGGGATGAAAGCTAGACGGCAGTTTGGACTGAGTTGAGGAGGAGGAGGAGGAGGGGGAGGAGGAGGAGGAGGAGTCTGTCCCAGCCTGCATCTGGCCCGCTCTCTTCTTTCTGTCACTCCGGGCCAAACCCGCCCCGCTCCTCTCACTCACTCTCTGCCTGTACTCCTGCACGGCACGGCTCGGCCCGGACACACACACACACACATACACACAGCCAGGCCACGGAATGGAGACGGAAGGGAGCCAGAGCAGCCTGTCCACCACGGACTCCCCTCACGACCCCTGGTAAGGAAGAAAACTTTTTTTCCCCAATGTTTTCTAGCTCTGCTCATTAGACCCCAGAAACAAACCTGCTATTCTGAGAGGGCACTCTGGTGTGCAGCCAGATACGCACACCTCCACACTGAGAGCCTTCATGTAAAATCAGAGGGGATACACTCTGAAACTGCCTTTACCTCCAGGGGTAGATTTTAACAATCTAAATAACAAGTTTGCTGAGCAAAACCCACTAAATCCCACGTTTAAAGATATGCAAATATAAATATTTTCTCTTTTTCTTTCCACAGCAAAATGTTCATAGGTGGACTCAGTTGGCAAACAACACAAGGTAAATCTTTTTTTTCCACCACCAGCTCTCTCTATAAAACGCCACTATGTCCTTAATAATCCTAATAATAACACACAAACTTTATTTGAAAATCAGTATGAGTATGTCTGTTTGCTTGCATTGAGTTTGTTTATTTGTTTTCTCTTTTTGAGTTTTAAATATGAAGCTTGCTCCACAATGAATGCACCCCATTCACAACTTCCATAGAATAAATTAGTGATTCTTTAAAGCTCTTTTAAAAAGGATGGAAATTGAATTATTCAGGCTGTAATAAGGTGAATGTTTTCTTTTTTTGGCTGGAATTGTTGTAGATTTAAGTTTTCTGGGTTGAAATCAGTGGTTATTTCTTGTTTTACACACTGAATTGAAACTGTGGTGAACAAAATCACTGTTGGGCATACTGCAGCCAAACCTCTTGCCAACTTTTGAAGAAAAAAAAAATCTGTTGCTTACTTCTTCCTCTGTAGAACTTATATTAGCTAACATGTCCCCTTCTCCTCTTTCTGTTTTGTGTCTCAGAGGGTCTGAAGGAGTACTTCTGCAAGTATGGCGAGGTGAAGGAGTGTATGGTGATGCGAGATCCGGTTACTAAGCGCTCAAGGTGAGGGAGCCGTGAGCCCAGCTTCTGCGCCGGAGCTGAAAGTTTATCTGACCTCCGTGATTCCTCACTGCTCATAAACGTATCATTACATGTCAACATCGGTTTCTCTGTCACTAATACCTTCTCTCCTCCTGATGTCTGTAGGGGGTTCGGATTCGTCACTTTTGTTGATCAGGCTGGCGTGGACAAAGTTTTGGCCCAAACCAGGCACGAGCTGGACTCAAAAACAGTGAGTTCTCTGTACTTACTTCCCACCATCAGCTAATCCCATTGCTCAGTGTTTGATTAGTGGATTTTTCAGTAATCCACTGGAGAGGTGTAACATTGCTACATATTATTATGTTTACTAAGGTTGTGCAATGCCGATATTTTTCTCAAGCCATGTTTGTGTTTGTTGCTGGCGTTTTCCATTTTGGTCCACTGCCACCACACTTCAGATGTGACTTGCCTGAGACGATAAAGTCTCTATCCGTGCATGATACACTAGCTGAGACACATGGGAGAATGTGCGTCTGTATGTGTGTGTGTGTGTCTGTCTTTGCTTTAGCCGAGCAGGCAAGAAAATGTTACCCAGTGTTAATTTCCATAGAACCAGAGGGGACCAGACAGGGTTGCTTCCACTGCCGATCTTTGATTTTGGTTACTTGGAAGAGTGAACCAAAACTTTTTTTTTTCTCTGCCTTTCTTTTTTTTTTCAGTCCCAAGGGGTAGAAATGAAAAAAAAAAAGTTTCTCTGTGGAGAAAGCAAATGCAACCTGAAACCATCAAGGTGTAAAAGGAGCAACAAACAAACTGCTGTCAGTTTCCTGTTGATCTCAGGAAGAATAAAACTGTGAATGTGGCAACGATAGTCAGGTTGCTGCACTTACACCTGTGTGAACTGTAACTTCAAATGTTTTAATCGTCCGTGTAGCAAAGTGTGATTGTGTGTGTGTGTCTGTGTGTGTGTGTGTGTGTGTGTGTGTGAGAGAGAGAGTGTGTTTTTGTCAGTAATGAATGTGGGCCGGTCTGGGAACAATGTGGCCCGTTGGTCGCCATAGGGACCACTGCCCCCGCCTCTCTCCTCAGTGGGAGTGGTGATGGCTGCGGGTTAGTCACTGTATTGAAATGAGGGGAAGGCTATTTCTTTTTCTCCCCTTTTGTGCTTTGAGCGATGCACCTTCTCCAGTCTTTGGAAGATAATTGAAGGTGGTGAAGTAGGAAATGGGGAAGAAAAAAAAACCCCAACATGTTGTTTTAAGAGATCAGGAAATGAGAAATTCCTGTTATTATCAATCCAAAATGAATAATGGTGGAAGTTGTTAAATAGAGGAGTCAAACTGAATTGTGCTTTTTCTATTTTCTGGATTCCCCAGTGCCCCTGTGCTATAGTGTCATTTGCAGGCACGACAGCTATGACAAGTAGCGCCATCATGGTTGGACGCCACTAACTCGCCATGGGGTTTGTTTCCATAGTGACTCCCCCCCCTCCACAGTTGAAGAATGGCTCTGTCACAAAAGACAAAAAGGAAGATAACAATGCACATCATTTACAGTAATTTCTTGGATACGAGAAATCAAGACGGCATAAACAGTCACAGAGAGTGGGGGGTCACGATACTGACAGTTTATCTTCACATCTCCTCTCCTGATAAGCGACTTATTAAGTTTATTCATAGCATACTCTGGAGATGATGATTCCTCTCTTTTTTTTAATTTGAGTTTTCCCTCTCAACTTGTGCATGTGTGAACTCTGCGGAGCTGCGCGGCCTCATGGGCCGTGGCAGGGCCCCTTGTGGCTGGCAGTTGGGTGTGTCGGTGGCGTTGGTGGGGGCTGTGGCAGCCTTAGAGAGTGTGTGTTTGGCGTGGAGTGGGCTCAGTGATCAGCCACAGGGGTTGGATGGTGAGTAGAGTAGGCCTTTTTAGACTGCTCACCCTGCCCCCCTCTTCCTCGCTCCCTCTCATGCAGACAGGTTATCCTGTTAGAAAGGGGAGAGAAAAGTTCTCCAGTGGCAACAGAAAGAATGTGCCATGCTGTGTCCGACTGAACCGCTCCGGCACTGGAATTAACAGAGCTTTGCACAGCAGAGAGGCTAAAGAGCAAATACAGTGCCGCGGAGGAATTTATTGGTACTTATTGTGTTGAAGGACAGATGCGGTCTGGTTTTGACCAGTATAGGAAGACAGTTTTTACTGTGATTTATGCATCTGCCGCTCTGTTAGTTGCCCCTCTGGGTGCCCTCCCAGCTTCCTGCTATCTGTAAAAGCGAGTGACGGCCGATGCAAACTGCACATTTGTGGAACAAAGTTTCCATTCAATTGCAGCTCTAAGGTGCGCAGCTCCAAGGACTTTTACAACAAAGTCACACAGCTCTGTGCACAGTTGCATCAGGGATGTTTGTGGCCATGTTAACCATTTCAGTGCTGACCTGGGTAGAAAGAAGGGGTGGGGGTGGGGGGGCATGATAACCCAATTTGTGATTAGTGTGACTCTCCTAACTAATAGGATTGGAGTCAACAAGCTTGGATTGTTCCTCCAGAGATGTCGAAAGCTGCCCAATCGGCATGCTGCGTTAAGTGTGTTCCTAGCTCTGGTTGTGACAGGCAGTGCACTCAGCCAACTGTTGCATAGCTGGGATGTAGATGGTCAAAGGGGATTGCCCTGATTTCATAAACCTCTCTTGGAATTAGCTCCTTCTCTGTTACCTTGCTCTGAGTGCAAAGAGGCTAGGCCTCTGCCTGAACAACACGCATCGTTAGGAGAAAGTGTTGCAAATTTCCACTCGTTTTGATGTTAAATACACCTCTCAGTGTTGCTTTGACCAACATTTTTTCTCCACAACACAAATCACTTTCATTACTACAGCCACTTTATCTGTTTAACGTCCACAATTTCCTCCCCCACGGATGTGCTGTGTGCTGCTCTGTGTTTGATTTTGTTTGTTTGTTTGTGTGTGTCTGTTTGTTTTTGAATGTGCACAGGAGTGTTGGACATCAGGAGGGTTGGTGACCGGAGGTGACTATCAGAGTAGTCTAGCCACCATAGAAACTAAACAGTAGACTCTGCATCTGATCCTCCAGTCTTAGCCTAGTCTTCTCACTCTGCTCTTTAGAACAGACAACAAAAAACCTGCGGTGATGTCGACTCTCATTCAAGTAGAAGCAACACTGTTGCCCTTACTCTGGTAAACGCATGCGGTTTACCATAGAGGCTCTAGCTCTCTACCGTAGTTCAACTCTACCCTCTCATGGTTACAGACTAATCTTATTGCTGTACTGTCTCACCATCTGTTAGTGTAACAGCAGTACAGTGTGGAGTAGTCTAGTTGTTCTCTAGCTCTATTAGACCAGTATAGACTAATATAGAGATCTCAAATTCCAATTTTACAGTCTGTCTATGATTGCATCTTCATGGCATGGTGTGGTTCTCTCTCTAACCTTGGTGAAATTCAGTGGGCTCAGCCACATTATGTATCACTGTTTTTTTTTGTAGTTTTGTAGTTTTAAGATTATTAAAGTTATTATTATTATTATTATTTATCTGCTTAAAAAAGTCAATCTGGTTATTCCTGGGTGTAAATGTAAGGAACTGCAGAGCAGAGGAAAATCCCAATCACAGGTTATGGCTCTCACATAAAAGGATGACGGATGGTCCTTATGATACATGTTGTTCCGTCAAAAGCTGAAGGAGACAAAAACAAACAAACACAAACAAACAAAATGCGGTGGATCTGCTGTCAGTGTGGTGTGATTGACAGCTCCCTCCCCTATGTCCTGTCTTCCTCTGTCGCTCCTCGTCCCTCACTCTCTCTCGACACACTTGTCCTCCCTCTCCAGTTCTCCTCGCGGAGGTGAGGTGTGTTTGTGATTGTGGTGCCTGTGTGAGATTCCAGGAGATCACATGTCACATGGTAGTGACGAGAGAGGCAGGGGTTCACTGGACATTCCCAGACATTCCACCTGAGCACAGCTGTGTTCACGCACGCACGCACACACACACACACACACACACTTACATGTATAAGTATGTCAAACGTGCATGCGTGTGCATGTAAACACAAGCAAGCATAAAAACTGTTCTCACACTAGTGTTGTACATGAATGCACACACACACACACACACACACACACACACACACACCGAATCTAGAGGGTCACTTAAATTCAGTTTACACACTTTTTTTAATCATTATTATTACTCCACTGTAAGTCTGAACTGTGAGCAACACAAGTTGTATGTATATATGAGGGTTTAAAGGGTTGTTTCAATTATTAAAAAAACATTTTAGAATTAGATGAGAAGATTGATACCACATTCATGTCTGTATGGAAAGTATGAAGCTACAACCATCACTAGTTATCTTAGCTTAGTATTAAAGACCGGAAACGGGGAAACAGCTTGCGTGGCTCTGACCGAAGGTAACAAAATCTGCCTAAAAGCAGCTCTAAAGCCCTCAAACACTTTATATTTAGTTTAATCTGTACAAAGACTTGTTTATGAATGGTTATGTAGCAGAATACGTCTTGACTAGGTGCAGAAACTTCTTGTCTTGGTAGTAGTCCAGCACATGACAAAACTGGCAAAAATTACATTTTAAAAATTCAACAGCAACTTGACTTTCCAAACCCAATTTGGCAGTTACTCTAGACAAATCACAGACTACTCTCTATCCAAAGAAAATAGTTCCTTAGAAAACTGTGAATTCTCTGGAGCAATAACGACACTGTTTCTGCAAACAGATGTTGCTGCTGAATATTTTAACAACACCATTTTATTGCTGACCTATCAAAACCTGCATAAATAAAGATACAAATATCTGGTAGAGGAAAGTTTGTTTTTTTAATTGGTGAACTGACCCTTTAAAAAGAAAATTGAATTGATCACCAAATGGAGGTTATATTATTCTCCTTTAACTTACCTACGTCTACATTACTGGGTTGACACACACTAAGGAACTAACATTAAGACACATGTACACACTGACAGACACACACTCATACGTGTCAATGAACATCAGCAGTGCATACGGACCAGGATGTAGACAGACCCTGGTCTGATGTCTGAAGCAGATTATAATGAGAACTTTATTCTTAGGGTGTGCTTATGTGAGTACATGCTGTACATTTCATGTCAACTTCATCAGGATTTTCCTTCCCAATTATAAATTGTGTCATTCTGTTTTCTAGCAGCAATAAGAGAAAGATTACAGGACATATTACATCTTAATTGATGAGTTGTTAAAGAGTGAAAGATGAAGATGTGATGTCGTGGATCACATGATCATGGAAAGGCGACAGGTTGCTGGTTGATCTGTATTAGGGCACATCACTGACCAGACTCCTCTGTGTGTCTGTCTGTATTCTCTCCTGTAGATTGATCCAAAGGTGGCATTCCCTCGGAGGGCTCAACCCAAGGTGAGTCGAACCGTCTCCTCGTGTTAGCTGTGTGCGCTTTGTTTGCAGCGGGCTAGTGTGTGTTGAGTGTTTCAGTCTCTTTATCTGGGCTAATGCCTCGTAATCTGATGAACATGAGCACCGCTGACATCACTGAAACGTTATGTGATCGTGTGTTAACAAAAACTTTCACAACTTTAGAGACATGTGTTATTGTTAAACCCACCAAAAAGTCTGTATTGTATTTCAGGGACGCTCTGTCCTGATCTTAGTAATTTTTTTTTTTCCCCGCTTGACTACATCACTGGGAAATAGAAAGAATAGCTTGTTGAGGCAAACAGCAAAACGACAAATACTGGTAGTAGTGAGCAAAGGAAGACTGTTGTAATAGCATTTTAAAATCCTATTACTGGTCTATATAGCACTAAATGGTCTTGGACCCAAATACATTTCTGATTTACTTGTGTGTTACAAAGCAGGTTTACTCAAAACCAAGCAATGTGAAGCAGCTTTTAGTTGGTATGCTTCACATCTGTAAAACATTATTGTTTTGTAGCTTTCCAATAAATTAAATATGTAACTTCTCAATCTTTAACTATTTATTTAAACATCTTGCCTCTTGTTTTTTTTTTTGTCTTTTAAATGCAATGGTAACCTCTTATTTTCATGTACTGCTGTGTCCCAAATTAACTCATTACTCACAAATATAGCAAACATCCTTGGCAAAATAATTACTTATAATAATTATTTAACAGTATATAGTATATATTGCACAGTCAACTTCCGTAAATAGTGTATATTTTGTCTATTGTATTATAGTAATACTGAATTCTAACATGAATACATACATTAACGGTCAAAGTAAAAAAAGTATGACATCAGTTTCTTGCATGCTGAAATCAGACTGCTGATGAAAACAATGCTGTTACGTGCTGCTAAGTGAGAAGTAAGCAAGTGGAAGTGATGCAAAACACCAAAATAATTACAGGTTTCAAGTGTAGGCTGCACCTAAGATTAGCTTTGTGTCCTGTATGGGAAGTAGTGCATTTTATTCAAAGAATAAAGAGGGTGCTCTGTCTAAACAAAGGTAATTAACATTAAAGAATGAATATTTTGGCGCTGGTAGTCGCTTCATAGTGCTTAAACTGTGTCAAATAATGGCCCTAATGAAGCCACTACTTCATGAATACTAATAATAATGGAAATAATACAATAAAATATAATCTTGAACATGTGAATCCTTATGTAATATGTATCTACTTGCACTTCACATGAATAGTAAATGTGCCATTAAAATATCAAATGTTTTGTAACTAATTTTTCTCTCTTGTAAATAATAAAAATATAATGCATAATAATAAAATAATAAGAAAATTGTCTAAGTGATTCAACTACATCTAACACTTAAAATAATACAATTATTTTATTTTAAAGCAATAAAGTAGGATGTGTACAATACAATTAAGGAAACAAAAAAGGGATAAATTTGAAGGCCTGCCTAAAATCTGCTACCTAAATACATATATCATTTATGAAAATATAAACTACTGACAGTCAATGCAAAAGTTTGGATTATTTTGTTTTTATTTCTTACAGTTAGTGACTCGAACCAAGAAGATCTTTGTGGGAGGCCTGTCAGTGAACACGACTATAGAGGACGTCAAGCAGTACTTTGACCAGTTTGGGAAGGTGAGTGATGTTTAGGAGTGTTAAAACTGTTTCAGGCTGTGGTTGTAAGGCCAAGCAATCAAATAATCGAAATGAGGCTTACTTTCTCACTTTTAACTGGCACACACAAGCTTGTCTTGGTGACATCAGTTCAGAAACAGATCAATGCCTTAGAAACACATCGTTCCACATCCTACAAGCATAGCCGGGTCTGATTCACCACAAATTCTCTGAGAAAAACTTTACTCACAGTCGAGTGACTGTTTGGACGTGAAGGAGTTACTGTGAGGAGGAAGGCAAGATAGGAGGGAGAAAAAAAAAGCTTGGAGAGGGTAGGAAGAGAAAACGAGGCTGAGAGGCTCCGGGAGGCGCAGCAGCAGGCGAAGTTAGGGGGGACTCAAATAGGGAGGGGGGAGAAAAGTTTTGTAGTGAGTGTGTGGTGATGGTGAGGAAGGAGGAGGGATTATCAGAATCTGAATTAATCTGATGTAACAGCTGCTCCTACCCACAACCCCCTCCTGGCCCGTTACCGTGGTGACCTGGCTTGCCCATTGTCCCCAAGTAATTCTGTGGGTAAGGGGGTTTTGTTCTGAAGGAGGAGGGATGAGGTGGTGTTTGGGGGTGTTAGCGTGTGTGTGTGTGTGTGTGTGTGTGTGCGTGTTAGGTGGGGGTCAACTCTGGAGTTTAGTAACAATAAATACAAGTCGACCAAAATACACTCAACTTTTTACATCAGAGGCCGTTTCATTAACATGTTTATGTGTTTTAATATATTTCTACATAAAGTTTGTTCAAGTTCTTATATTCTTATACTCTTTTGAAAGGCACAGGGCAGAGAAGAGATGATGGGTTGACAAAGGCACTGACAAGAGAGGGAGGGTCTGATTGAGAGAGGTTTGCGGAGGCGTAAGAGAGGGAACTGGGGCAAAGATGGGGTGTGGGGGAGATTTACAAGGGCTATTATGCCTCTGTACAAAGCTGGGCAAATATTTTGTTAGTTTGTTCAGAAGTTATCTGCATACTGGAAGTTTCTGGATCTCCTAAATGTGTCTTCTAATGTGAGCCTCAGAGAAACTGGTCACCATTAATACTCTGTGGGTTGAAGCAAAATAGACAAAAATGTATAAAGTGATTAAAACTTTTCCAGCACATTCTGAGCCACAAGCCCTTCAAACTTCTAAAAGTCGAAGACGTGAAGACTCTGTGTCATCCGTTGCATTTCCGACTGCGTGGCACTTTATTTCCAGTGCCAAAGGTTCGGCCTTGAGTTTCTCTGTGCTCCCTTCACAATCATAACGTCTAGATGAATTTTGCCGAGAGAGATATCGAGGGATGGACGGTGAAATGTAGGCTCCAGCCATCCATGGAAGTTCCTGATTAGACTGCCTCACTGGACCTTTTGTGTCCCGTCCTGGTGAGGACAAAGGAGTGCAGAGAGGGATGGGCAGGGGATAACATGGAAGATGAGAGGTGGAAAAAAAAGGATAAGAGGGAATATTGTCCAGCGGTACGGCATTAAAATGCCCACTGTTTGAAATATTGAGCAATGATGTGCAATTAACTCCATTTTGCAGCATTTTAACAGGAACTGCAGACATTGTTGTGAAGTTTTGGTTGTATTCTCCTGGGCTTATTGTGCGCGGTCAATGCGGTCTGTGTTTGCTTTGGTTGTTAGCATCAGCTCAGATTTAAAGCACGGCGCTCTTGGATGTATCACAAAGGTGTGCTCTGGGTGTTACAGTCGTGATCCTCACTCTTAATAGAATTTTATTTTGTTCAAAGTTTAGTAACTTGGGGAGTTCCTGCTGTTAGGCCTCTTGGATAAAAGTGGCGACTAAATGGGAAAAATCCAAAGTGTTTTCGCAGAGATACAGAGTTTAGCATGTTCCATGTGATGGGAAAATTTCAGGGTGGAAGAAACCAGTGACAGAGGCTAACAGGTCCGCTTTCACACTGACACTCCTTACTCACCTTTGACCTTTATGTAGGCAAACTGCCTTTGGAGGTCTACACACACACACACATGCACTGAGCACAAGTGTGTGTGAGTATGTGACTATGACAAATTATTCGGTGGACCATATCCACTGCGGCTGCCAGTAAACTTATTATAGACTCAGAGCACAGCTTATTTTACCAAATGTTTATTTGGACCTCTGTGTAGAGGCCAGAGTATAAACATGTCCACTTGTTACAAGAGAGAGAGAGAGAGAGACGGGGAGAAAAAGCAAAGCGGGAGAGAAAGAGTTGGTCAACTTTGACATAAGAAACTCTGGGTGTGTGTGTGTGTATAGAATAGACACCTGTGTCTTTGCTCTATACAGAGAGGCTGGGCCGGAGGGAGAGGTCAAAGGGAGAAGAGAAGGAATTATGGCTGACTGTGCCAACAAACAAAGCCTGCAGGCCTCTTTGTTCTCCCTCTCCCTCTCCCTTTGTCTCTTCTTTCTCCTCCCTTTCCACTTTGACCTAATCTTTTTTTCTTTCCTCCTTCTCTCTTTCCCTTGCTGGTCTCTCTGTGCTCTCTTTCCCTTGCTGGTTTCTGTGTGCTCTCTTTCACCATATCTCCACCTGTCGCTATTCCTCTCACTATCAGCTCTTCCCCTCTCATCGAGTATCCTCCTGCTCACAGGATTCACCTTTCTGCTTGTGACTGGCTACTTTTTTGTCTTTTTTCTCTCTTTGCGGCCCTCTTTGTCTCACTGGCACTCTCCCACTATTCGTAAACCATATTTGATGTTGGCCTGAGCCCTTTTATAAGGACTTTTTTGTGTAGTTGCCATGGGAATGTCAAACTTTAGAGGGGAGAAAGGGGGGGGGTTATGGGCTCTCTGCGAGAAGGATTGTAACCAAGCAGTTTAGCCGCAAACACAACTTCCAACTTTTAATGCCACCCATCATAGGTGTTCACCGTGTACATCGCCAGGGCTTGTTGTACACAGTATTTCTTCATATTTCCCTGTCATTGCCCCCTCGGCCTCCTCTTTTGTAATCTGTCCCTCGTCTCCAGTCCCTTCCCTTGCCTCCCTCCCCCCTCCTCTTCTGTCCATCTGTTGCTGAGCCTCCCTGCAGAACTTGAGAAGGGCTGAGGTCAGGCAATATGCTGCGTGGCAAGAGAGAGAGCACCGCGTAAAAAACTGTGTTGTTTGTCTCCCCCAGGTCGACGATGCCATGCTCATGTTCGACAAGACCACCAACAGACACAGAGGTGAGACGGACTGACCTCATCTCTCACTGTCCCCACATCTCTGTCTTTCCACTCAATCTTATCCTCGGTTTACTACTCTTCCTCAAGTCGTTCCTGGGTATCTATTGAGCCCCCTCTACCCCCCCTTTGGGCCTCCTTCCTGTGGGCTGAGCTGGAGGAGACGAACGGGGCTAGTCTAATTAGCCAGTCCGTTAATCGGGATCAGGATAAAGCCTCCTTAAGCACCTCCTCCCCACCCTGGGACTGATCGATTATGACAGCCTACCAGCTTTGCCCGGGCCTTCTGGCTAGGATGGGGGGGAAAGAAAGGATGAGTGCAGAATAGCAGCATAGCAGAAAGGGGGGGAGGGGGCAAATGTGTTAAGCGGCTATTACAGCACTGATTACTGGAGACTATTAGCTGTACTGCTGCACAGAAAGGCCTAGTGTCTAAACCCAACATACTGTGTGAAATTCTTTCCTCATGCACTTGCCTCGTCCTCACCAGGGTTCGGCTTTGTGACGTTTGAGAACGAGGATGTGGTGGAGAAAGTGTGCGAGATCCACTTTCATGAAATCAACAACAAAATGGTGAGCGGCTTGGTTTGTGCAACAACACTTGAATAAATCCCGCACAGTCATTTAGACACTGCAAGTTGTACATGTGTGTTTTGTCTGGAAACAGGTGGAGTGTAAGAAAGCTCAGCCTAAGGAGGTGATGTCCCCCACCGGCTCAGCCAGGGGGCGCTCTCGGGTGATGCCCTATGGAATGGACGCCTTCATGCTGGGTATTGGTATGCTGGGTAAGTTAGTATTGATCCGGACAGGAAGGATATGGCCGCATGCTAGCTGTTTCTCTCACCTGAGCGTGATAATAACTATTCCTGTCCTGAAGGCTCCAGCTGCCTTAAAGGTCACATGATGCCTTGTTGGGGGAAAGTTGACCACTGAAGTGGGCTGCTGGCCACAGCAAGCTTACACTTCAGATGTATGGTAGTTATGACAAAAAATCGATGTTGAAACATTTTGGTATATGCAAGTATTTTTCTTATAATACCTGCAACTAAACATGTACAAACAACATACCAATTATCTGGATACATCCCAATTATACATTGCATTGTAGTTGTGTTAATGCTTATTTCATAATGATAAAACACCAAAAACACCGGATCCTACATTTCCCATAATGCTTACTTAACTGAACAGCACCTCTCATTAAACCATTCAAGTATACATGGTTTAATGGACTAGGAGGTTTTCTTAAAAACCAGGTTTTCTTAAAAACCTCCTAGTCTCAAGACCAAGGCAAGGCAATCACTATGCTATCATGAGGGGTCTTATCACTGTAACAATGTCATATCATAGTGATGTCATCAAGGCTATTTTTCATAGGAAAGCTCCCTCCAGACCCACAATAGACATTTACGTCTATTTTCACAAGCTGAGCTGTACTCATGATGAATAAACTCAGACTCATGTGTAAAATTAGTGGAAGCACCCTTTAACAATCCAGATTTTTCTCTGAATTAAACGTTATCCTATACAGTAGCAGCTAACAACTTTTTCGGAATAGTTTTTTAAAATGTGTTCACAGTAGGCAGGATCTGTTTGAGCATCTGAAGTTTGACTTGCCACACCAATGCTACCACCTACTGTTCAGTCTGAGAACTGCACCATCTTCTTCAGTATGTCAGTGCTTTGCCTAGACAGGGAGGATAAAGGGATATGCCACCACACTGGAAGAAAAACAAAATTAAGAAAATAAATTACATAGTTATATTATGGTGCTCATAACAGAGAAGATTATCGTAATCCGTCTGGATGTTGTCCTGAGGTTCGTTCTCCAGGTGTCAGGTTGTACACAAAGAAAACCTCTATGTGCAGACAAAGACAGTAAGTAGCTCAGAAATCGAGATCACAGGTGTAGAGTATCACTGCCCTGCATGTCACAGACTGTACCACACTTTACAGTGAGGGGGCAGCACTGAAGCATTTCTTTTTAATACCAATAACATATTTGTGTTGTTCCATGATATATATAGGATAACTTCTTTTTACTAAACTCAGGGTAGTTAAGGGACACTCCAAAAATTATAATGAGTGGACACAGTGAATTTTTTGTTGTATTTCTGATATGATTTTGGGAAAAAAATCCAAAATCCTTTTAATTTTGGGCATGAGCAGAAGGTGTGTGCTAGATGATAGGGGGTAGAAGCACATCTATTACAGGCCTTGCTAGTGCAAGAAAAGTATTTTCCTAAATTAGCTTTGCTGAAGTAAAGTCAATGGAGCAATTTAAATGGTATAAGATTGAGACGGGCACAAGAGGAGGAATAGTTAACGTGTACTTTTGCAGGCTTGGGAGGCTGAGGATGTGGTTGTATAGCTTAGATGTCAGCCCTGTCAGGTTTTCTGGTTATTTGATGAGCATATTTGATGAGCCCTCAGGGTCCAAATGAGGGAATGTAGTGCAGTGATCCTTAACAGAACTACAAACCTGGATATAGTGGAAAAAGTTATTTTGAGGCAGGTTATATTTGCTGGTCAGTCTGTCAGCAAACGTGCTCTGAATGTCTTTGTAAGTGTGTGGGGAGAGTCGAATTTAGATGGTAATAATAGATGGTTATTGCATAGCAGCAGCCAAAGAGACTGAAGTTGAATAACTTGAAGTGTTTGCGGAACTGCGTCCATTTTTTCAGAGTGTTGTTTATAACGTATGTATGTATGTATGTATCACACTCTGTGGTCGCAGTGATCGAGATGCTGACAGAAACTTTGTCTCCACAGGTTATCCAGGCTTTCAAACAGCCACCTACACCAGTCGGAGCTACGCTGGCATCACCCCTGGATATACCTACCAGTTCCCTGGTAATTAGACCACACATTCTGCTCATGATTTCTGAGTTGTTTTTGTCACCTTTACAGATAAATAAATACACAGCCAAATCTTCACTTTCACCACTCGTCTATAAGTGGTGATGGATGAGGCATAAAAGGAGATTTGTGATGAGTTTGATCACCTGTAATGCAATGAAAGCACAAACCATTAAAATCCAGACTATACATGCATATGTTACATTTTGTCATTGAAGGGGATACATATAAGTACAGGATAATGAAAAGGGCTTCTTATGCTCTTGCTCAAGTTAAATATTTTTAAATGTCATACAGCAAAAGTCTTCCAGTTTTATGCCAGACTGCTGAATTTTGCACAAATTATGATGTTAAAATAAGATATTCCTTTAAGCTACTTGGGTCTACTTTGCATGTTTTACTAGGTGGTTGTGTGGTGGGCAACAACACATCTACAGATTTAGTTATTTACTGAGCAGCAGACAAATATGTGATTGAATGGAGTAGAGAGGTGAATGATTTACCAGCATAAAAGGATGATCTTTGGTGATATGAGTTGGTATATCAACAGTGTGTTGAACTGTAGTGGACAGTAGACGCACTGTCACAAATACAAACATGTTTCCATAGAAACACGTGAGACGCTGAGTATAAGTGGCTGCTTGTAAATATCTGGGAGTGGAATTACATTTGCTTAGCTTGTGTACATCGTGTGTGTACAAGTGTCTGTGTGAGCATGTTGATGTGAAGTTGATTTAGATGTCCACCAAAGAAAAATATGCAACCTACTTTTATATATATATTGATGCATCAGTTTGTATAATAAAAGTGTAACATTTGCTATGTTATGTATGTTTTGTTATTTCACAATGAATAGCAGGTTTTATTTTTTTAACACCACTACACTACAAAATATTCCTCTGTCCTAAAAAATTTGTTTTGTTTTTCATAAGTTTTATTTACATTCCTCAAACCCTGTATGTCCTAATATGTGCTCTCCATATTCCTGTCCTCACCTTTGAGGTGTTTCCCTGGTCCTGTGTATGCATGTGTGTGTGTTTCCTCGCCAGCGGTGGTTGGTGTGTGTCTCAACAGCACTCTGATGTTTCTGTTTTAGAGTTCCACTTAGAGAGGACTCCCCTTCTGACTTCACCCCACCCCCCTGAGCTCACAGGTCAGTCAGTCCCTCCTCTGGACTTTACAAGCAGCATGTTGTCAGTCTGCACCAACAATCTTATGGTTTGCATGTTTGTGTTTGTAAGTCCTCCTCGGTTTTCTGGCTGGAGGCAGGATTGCTGACAGTAAAGAGGAAGGTTTTATTGTTCACTTTTAAAGTCTTCCAGCAGTGACCTCACTAGTCCCTCTGTTTCTCTAAATTATTCAGCTGTGCTTTCATTGGCCTTTTTTTTTAATCATATTTCCTTGTACATTGGCAATTTACCCACATGACCTGGGTGAAGTTTTTATTAATTTTCCGAGGTCACTGGAGTGAGACTTTATGTAATGTCTTTTTTATTGGTCTCTTGCATGCTTGTAGATTAAGATGGTCAACCTGGATCTTCTCTTTTCTGTCTATTCAGCCATTCCTCTCACAGCATACGGACCAATGGCAGCAGCGGCGGCAGCAGCAGCAGTAGTCAGAGGTATGATGTTAATGACCTAAACAACAACTGAACTGTTAATGGTGTAATGGAAATAAACTGGAAACTTCCTGAAAGTGATTTTAAGTAACAACCCTTCAAGTCATGATTTTGATGATGGGGATATTAAAACAGTAAAAATCTGACATTGTTGGTGTTGCCATTATCCTTTTAGGCTCCACCCCGTCTCGCACAGCTGGATTTTTAGGTACGAGCAGCCCGGGGCCGATGGCAGACCTTTATGGAACAGCCGGTCAGGAGTCTGCGGTCAGCAGTTACCTCAGTGCTGCTAGCCCTGCCCCAAGCACTGGATTCAGCCATAGTCTGGGGGTGAGTTCCCACATTTATAGATCACACCTATTTGTTTTTTTGCCAAGAGTCAGATGGGAACATCAATACCATTTTGATATTTGTCTGTTAAATCTGAATCTACAGCCAGCAGCTGGCTAGCTTAGCATCAAGATTGGAAACAAGGGGAAACCATTAGCATGGCTCCATCTAAAGGGAACATAATTGGCCTACCAGCACCAGAGAAAAGACTTTAGGAAGTGGTCCAGAAACAGTCCAGCACATAACACCCAAAAACCACAAACTACACTTTTTTCCTCCTAGGCCGATTTAGTCAGGCTAACTATTTCGTCCTCCTGTTTTCACTACTTGTGCTAAGCTAAACTAATCTGCTGCTGTCTGTCCAGTTCCAGTTAGTTTATTTGAAAAATGTTTCCATTTACTGCTCTGCTCAACTTTGTCAATAACATTTCCACTATAGCAAATCTTAAACGTTTCTTGTAATATTTTGGTGTTTTTACGTTGTTTCAAATTCAAATCAATTGTGAATTCAAACTCTTTGTTAAAAATTGAAATGAACTTTGAACTTGTGTGCCTGCTCCCACAGGGGCCGTTGATCGCCACGGCCTTCACCAACGGTTATCACTGAGAATGTGAGTCAGTCTTCTTGCTTGTCTTTATGTTGTTTTTGTTTTTAAGCGATGCATATAGTAATCCAGCTGTTTTGTGTGTGTCCGTGCAGAACTGTAGACTGAGAGCTGGAAGGAGTTGAAGCCGCTTTGGAGCTGATCTGGCCTGTCTCTGTTAAGTCCACCTCTCCAGCTTGGGGCGGCTGAACCTTCATCCCTCCAACCTGGCAACCCAAATGACGCCTCACTAAACTCCACCTCCTCTGAAAAAAAAAAAAAGTTCACACCTTTGCAAAAGTTTTATCACTACATGTAATAGCAACACATACAGATGCTGTATTTTTTAGTGGTAGTGCTGTATTTTTTTTTCTGTTGTTATGTTTCATCTTGCTGTTTTTTGTGATGGCTGCGTTGTTTCTTGATCTGTTTTGACTGTTTTATTGGGTTATTTGACCTCTGAACCTGATCTCTCTGAGATAGAGGAGTTAAATCTCCAGGTGACGCCTGTTTGAAGGTCAGGAGCTATAATTTGTACTGGAAAACTGTATATTTGTCACTAGTTCATACTGAATTTTAACACGCATTTGTGATTAATACTATTTCTTGAAAATGTGTCATAAAGTGTATATCTTGGTAGGTTTTTAACAAAAACTTGTTACACTAATAATGGTCAGATGACAAGGGTCATTAGTCACAGTCACATAATAGGCCTACGTGAGCTGTACAATTTTGTAAAATATTGTAAATATGACTTTTGTTTCTGGGGGGGTTCAGCTAATTTTGTGTCTGGGAGGTGGGAGGCTTTGGAGAAATGGTACGATTACGTCTTTCATCTATCTGTATGTGTTGGAAACCTTGACTGTTACGTATGTATAGTTTTATTTGGAGGTCAAGAACATGTCATTCTGTCAAAGTTAGACCAGCCATACATTTCTCATGTCATTTAAGTCTGTAACTTCATTCAGAAGCTGCCTCAGAGTTTAAACAGTTTTCCTTTCGGCTGTGAGTTTAGCAGGGGAGAGGCTAAGTCTGGAAATACACTTCACTTTTTGGGGATGTGTAGATATGAAAACGCTCGTTAGTGAGGAGAGGAGAAAAAAAAACCATGCTGTTTTCTTACTTTGTCATATTGTTGTTTTAACTGTGATTTTTTCAATATGTGATGATTGTTTGTGAAGGAAAATGAAGGACTTGTGTGCAGGAGCAATTAAGATGCTGATGACTGTTTGACTCTGCAGGTTGTGTTGATGTTTGCGTGAACGTGTCATGTGGTTTTATACACATTGGTTTTCCAATGTGCCGTGTGCTGTCTTTCGGGGTGGGAGGGGGGGTACCTCAGTTGCAAATGTGAAATTTTAATCTGACTTTTTTTTTTTATTATTACATTAACATCTATGTCAAAGTGTGGATGGTTGAACCTTTTTTAGAAAGGTGGCTTTTCCAACAGATTAACTCTCATTTACCTGTCACTCCCCCCATCACTGCATATCCACTGGAGGTCACAGACTGTAGCAATGTGACAGCTATTTTTAGACCAAAACAATTATATTCATAGCTACTAGGATGTTGCACTGGCTGACCACAATAAAAGTGTTTTCCTTCAAATGTTAGTTTAAGTACAAAAGACTTGCGATCTACAAAATACCAGGTTTTACATTTTGATACACTTCGCTCAAACTGCTGCGGGCTACCATGGTAGTCCAAACTTTGATGCTGTGTTCACTGAAAAATAACAATCTTGTCAACACTGTAACCTTTTCTGATTTTCTTTTTCCTGTCATGTTTATTCCTTTGAAAAAAAAAAACCTTTTTAAAATTCCTAATAAATTATTTTAAAACATTCCACTTACGTGTCCTTTTTGACCTTTTTCCACACTTATAAACTAGATGTCTCAGTTGAATGAGCAGCAAGAGAAGAAGAGGATGTTTTACTTAAATAATAAAAGTAGCAATACCTCAATTTAAAATACTCTTTTATTACCAACAAAATTCCCACATATCTATTATGAACAAATAAACTTTTAAGTATCAGAAATAAAACAACTCATGCATAAAGCCTTCTTTCAGTGTGCCTTATTGTAGGTGGTTGGGTGGTAATTGTTTAGCATCTTAATCTATGACAAGGCTTTTGACCCTTTGGAGGGACACTGACTGAGGCTGGAAAACACTGGACTAGAAATCCAATCAATCACAGGGGGCATTTTTCTGCTGATGTACGTTTACCTTTGATACTAAGTATGTTTAGTTTATAAGTATAATTTTGAATCTATGACTTATACTTGAAATGGGGTGATTTTACATGGTGTATTGGCACTTTCACTTATTGTAACTTCTCCACCATTGACTCCAATTCTTTACTGCATAAACTAGTAAAATGTCTCTCTGTTTTCAAGCTTTTCATCCTTTCTGCAGCATTCACTCAGTCTGACTGCCTCTGCGTCCCTATCTTATCACTCTCTTCCATCATCACTGCTCCACTGCCTCCCCTCCCCTGCCTCCACCTTTGGTCTCCCAGTGTCTGAGCACTATGTTTCGCCTCTCTGCTTTTCATGTCTTGGGGGAAACTGCAGATGGTCATGCTCTCTCTGGACGGGGAGGCTCAGGTGGTCCCCCCTCTGAGGAACTACCTCTGTCTCACCATGTTCACCTGTTTCTGCCCTGCATGGCCCATCAATACTGAGGCGCTGGTTTTCTCTGTGCTGGTGCATCAGCTGGTGGGGGTGAGTGTGCATGTCTGGTTCCTATTTATGAATAATTACAGTATAAGATATATGATGTTTTATGAGGTGCATAGAAATATGTCAACATGGGACACAACATTATAGAATAGAGTGCGAAAACACTAAGGACAGTGTGGGATGATGGTTGGTCTGAGGACTGGATATCTAGTAACATTAACTTAACTTAGTTACCATCTAGGTGTCTTCTTTCTATGTTTATCAAGCAAACTAGCTACAAATGACTGTTACATCTACACTTATACACAATCCAATGATATACAGAAATAGACCCAAGCCATGTTTGTAACTGCTAACAGTAATGTCCTACACAATTATCTTTTATATCATCTGAGTTTCAATACATGAAACCCAGGTTGAAGATCTTCCTACAACAGTTTAACGTTTGATGATTAAACATCATATAAGAGCAACACATTTAGATATGTCTTGGAGCTGATCTGATGGGTGGCAAATAAACTTGTGTAGAGTTGATCCACCAACAGCAGCTGTTATATCGTTGTAGCTGTGAGTAACAAGATGAGGTATGTAAGCAACAGCAATCTACTGTTTCCTATTGCTAAGGGCCTTGGCTTCAATACAAATATGAATTATAGATAATAGGAAAGACAGGTGGAGGGAGAAAAATGTGGATGCAAAGCAAGGTGGTGAATTATTTCTAAATGTTTAGAACAGATGAGAATGACAACATGCAGGTCTTAAATGTGGACACATGTTGTCAGCATAGCAGCACTAAGTGAAGCTCATGTTAAAGCCTATAATGAACTATTTGACAAAACCCATTATGTTATAATGTGTGATTATTGAGAAATGACTTGTAATATATCATAGCTAATTCCAACCAAAAAAAACATTAATGAAATGTTTCTCTGGTTAATCTACATGTTGCGTAAATAAAACATATAACAACAATATCAATTTTACAAAGCATGGTCTGGAAAACAAAACAAAATTACGAATGCAATCTGATGAGAAAATGTCATTTTAAAGTTAGATGCTGACATAAAATGAAAATTAACTTTGAAATCTCATCTGTTCACGCACCCATCTCTGACACCTGTTGCAATTTGTTGGTCTGAGGGATCATGTACTCTGATACAGTATGTAATATTAACACTGTTTAACAAGGCCAAAAATAGAGCATATAATCTTCAGGCTGCACTGGGATCCAGCACAATAATTACAAATAACACTGCCTCTTCTTTTCCGTCTATAGTACCCACTATGTTTGGAAAATGATCCAGTAATCAATTTGTAATGTAATGAATTTGAAATGTCAAGCAGAGGCCCCTATCTGCTAAATCATCAACTCATCAAGAGTGTTGAAAGCCTCGTTTGCTTGAGTAGGTATTCAAGTAGCTGCAGACAGAAGTTTGGTGTTGTTGGACACCAGCTGATAGATGAGGGCAACTCAAGCAGGGCAGAACGGGCCTTGCTCTCTGCAGGCTTTAGACACCTGCAGAACTTGACTAAGTATAGAGTTCAGCAGTGTGAGGAGCTGCTGACACATTCAGCATGCTGTCTGTGGAGGAGGCAGAGTTCAAGGACTCTGGGAAGCCTTGCCCATCTTTCTGTTGGACCAGCTACTAAACCTCACATGGATACAGGAAGAGTCATGAGTCTGCACAGCCGCTCTACATGTGTCTTGAGAACGTGGAGAATGTTTGGGACAATGTCCTGTGAAGTGTCCCTTTGCATGTGCTACAGGAATAAGGAGTGGAAGCTAGGACTTTGACTATGACCTGGACCTAAAAGTTGCAATGACAAATTGATCATGTTTTTGTCTGTCAGATGGTGAAGTGCCAATGGTGATGTTGTAGACATATAAGTTCAGTTTAAATGTATCCTGTAGATGTGGGGCACCAGTGGAGATTTTTTTGGGAATGTAGTTTATTTTATTTTTTTTAAATCAGTGCAAATACATTTGCAAATATTTAATCTAATATAATGCTGCTTTACTTTATGATGACTAAACACTGATGTGTACTATTCTCTAAACCTGAGAGGAAAGGTGACCTTTCTCAACACTGGAATACTGATGACTGTGTTTACAGTTACAGGCTGTAGATATGTGAGTTACATGAAACTGGATAGCTGTGAGAACACCTGAGAGACAGCAGATATGACATTGTCAAAAGACATTTTTGCTGAGCTGCAGAAATCTTAAAAGGCTATACCTATTATGGCCACCTGCTTTCACAAAAAATACTGTACATAAAAAAAATCACAAATCTATGGGCCAACGTTACTGTATAAATTAATATGTAGACCTTATAAACATGATTTTGATTTTCATAAAACGATGATAATTACTTCTGTTTGAGGCTTCAGAGACCTCAAATGTAAAACATGGATTTCCATACGCTCTGTATATGTGCTTCATGTTGACAGTGCTTTGTATACATCTGCTTCATAATATGGCACATAAAACAAGATGAGCCAATTATATTATATAATTATTATTATTTATAATAATTGTATATTTATAAACCAATTGTTTCTGCTTACCTATCCTGTTAACTGACCAATCTAGTCCCACTGCCTTAGTTACTGTTGCTAGGTCAGACAAGCTTGACAAAAGCAACATGACTACGCTGGTTCCATTAGTAAAAGCAGCAGGAGAAAACAACCTTTTAATAAAACACTTTTATAGTAATGTCGATTAATTTTTCTGCTTTTTAACCCAAACCATGACCTGTTCCTGGCGGTAAACAGGTGGTCTTTGTGCCTAAACCAGACCAGACCTCAACCACGTCTGGCGTATTGAAGTGTAACAGGAAACGGGAAAGTTGACCGAGCCTTGCTCAACTATTATTGGAGCACAGAGTGAAAGGGGCGGGGTTTAGGAAGGGCCACCTTGTTGTGTGACCCCTAGTGAACCCGCCACCCTTAAGTTGGGAACCAATGGTTGAATAAAGAGGGAAGTTTGCCTATTAGAATAATATCACTTTATTTAATGGCAGCTTATTTTACCAATAAAACGCAGATATCTATGTTTGAAAACACAGATCGTAAAATCGCAACAAAAAAAAGGTCGTAAAATCAGCCGCTGACTTTACGGCAACAATCGGGTTAAACTTTAACTCTCCCTGTGCTGAAGACTGCAGGCGGAAGAGGTGTGTTTACTTTTCTTTACAAGACGACTGAAGTTTCAACTAAATGGCGAAAACAAAACGCGCCTTGCAACTGAAGGCAGGCGAGTAAAGAAAGAAAGAAAGAGAGAAAGAGACAGAAAAGGAGCACAAAACTAAAGCAGTTCCGCCTCATGCTAGTTTTTTTTCAGTCCGTGAGAGATACTTCTACAGTTCAAAGACGGAAACAACAACGATAAGGATACCAGATTTTATTTTCACCCCAAAGCTACAAACAGATACACAGTAGACCAGAGACCTCAACTGTGATAAGACTGCAGCCAACCAAAACCCTCTGAGAAGATTGTGGTGGGTATTATGATGTTTTGTTGTTGTTGTGTATTCTCACAGCACTGCAGATAAAAAGGGAAACTCTTAAATCCACTTTACTGCTTTTGCCATTTTGGAGCCTCATAAGGGCCCCTGGTGGTCAGTCCAGGCAGGGACCAGTGGGGGACTCGGCCCTGGATGTCCTAGGACAATGTCTGGAGATGCCGACTACTTGATCATAATGCGTTTGTTGCAGTGTTTGATGCCAGCAGGATGGGAAACAGCAACAGCGACAGGGCCAGTGGCGGTCAGGGCGAAAGGTCATACAGAGATGGACAGCAAGGAGGGAAAGAGACACGTCCCAATATCCTGATGGACAGCACGGAGGACACAGACCTTTTCCAGAGAGAGGATCCAAAGGTGATGACAAGTTTATGTCAATACTTGTGCCGCACAGTCATGTATTATATATGGAATCAGATTTATAGCATGTTAAAACTAATGTTGGACTAGGTGACATGAAAACTTCAAACACTATAGTCTAAACAACATTTGGGAAAGTGAGCGGTAAACAAAAACAAAAAAAAACAACTTTCAAGGCAATATTAAAATGAAATGACATTAGCTGCCAAAGAGCTGATGGTATGTCTCGTAAAATGAACAATATGATAAAATTGTTGGTGAAGGAATAAAAATGTACACAAAACCACTGGCTTGGCCTATTCATGACACCCTTAGTAAAACCAAGTAGTTCCAACTGTGTCATATACATTGAATTTGAAAGATTTAGCTAACATAACAAGCAGATTCGGATTTATCCAACTTACCTTACAGATTGTCTGTCGCTCATATGACAAGGACTAACATACATAAGTTTAGATTTTAAGATTAGCATACAAACACACAAAGGTCTGCTCCATCTTCAGCTCCTTCTCAGCAGGTCGTTCAGTCAGGAAGTGTTGTGTCGGGGAGGAGAGGAGAGAGCAGCAGAGGCTGAACCTGCTGTCATTAACATAAAAACAGTACATTGATATCATGTTGTCCAGGCTCCGCAGGAAATTCAGGAGTTTCTGGCCTGGCAGCAGGACCTGGAGAGTGACAACAAAAGTCCAACACAGGCCAGGCCAACTGTGTTCAGATGGTCGGCGGCAGGCGCGAAAGAAGTTTTTGTGTCTGGCTCTTTTAACAACTGGGCCACCAAGATCCCGCTCAACAAAAGGTAATTTAACTGATTCAGGAAGACATCACACACTTGAGCTGTATCTGCTGATGAAAATGTCATACGTGGTCATCTCTCAAACACGCGTGGTCATCTCTCAAACACAGTCAGAATAACTTTGTGGCTATTGTGGACCTGCCAGAGGGAGAGCATCAGTACAAGTTCTGTGTTGACGGTCAGTGGACGTTGGATCCGACTGGGGTGAGTGAACATTTACATTTTGGAGAGAAAAGATATCGCCATTTTTTTCCCTGTTGCAACAAATATCTCTCTCTCCCAGGCCGTCATGACGTCTAAAACTGGAACAGTCAATAACGTCATCCAGGTGAAGAGAACAGACTTTGAAGTCTTTGATGCCCTCAGGATCGACTCGGAGGATACTGCAGACATGTCGGGTACTACGAGCTGTATTAATTCACTATACATTATGAATCATATGAATCACTCTCAGATTATTCAAATAGCATATGCATATAAATGAACATTAACATTTTGAAACTGCGTGAAAAGGTGAACTTTGCCATAATGGGTCAAAAGATTGAATAAGTGTTTGATTGATGAGTTGGCTTTCTCTTGTGATCAACTTATGTGACACACACTGTCGGGTTAAGTTGGGTAAGGCTAACTAACTTCACTATAAACAGTTTGAACAGTGTCTGGTAACTTTTCATGCAGAGTACATAATTCATTAGTAACTGATGATTTACGGATGCATTTAGAGAATACTGTACATGCGTTTGTGGTAGTTACATTAATGTGATAATGTGTGTTTTTTTTCCCAGACTTGTCCAGTTCCCCTCCCGGCCCCTATCAACAAGATACATACGTGATCAAATCAGAAGACAAGATCAAACATCCTCCTATCTTACCTCCTCACCTGCTCCAAGTGCTGCTCAACAAGGACACGGGTATTTCTGTAAGTAGCTCATCGATGCCGCGATACATGCTCGCTTTGAATGGTGCGTATTTCTGTAGGAAACTGTAGGCACTGCAGCAATTATTTAGTAACATGAATCCTCCTTTTGAATCTTCACCCTCACCAGTGTGACCCGACGCTACTTCCAGAGCCCAACCACGTGATGCTCAATCACCTGTACGCCCTGTCCATCAAGGTAACAGCACACAGCAGCATGTCAACTTTTAAACTGCGGTCCCTCACAGTGATATGAGGGGGAAACTCATACGTTTATTGTATTGTATGTATACTTACAAAGCATACAGACATGTGCAGCACTGCATGCATGTTGTACAGCTTGTGTTCTTTCTTGAAAGGACATACATCCTCAGTGACGTTATTCTAAACTAGTGTCTTTTGTCATTGTGTTTCAGGACGGTGTGATGGTCCTCAGTGCAACGCACCGCTACAAAAAGAAGTATGTTACCACTCTTCTCTACAAACCGATATAATCCGCAGAGCCATGTCTCTCAGCCTCTCTGTTCTGAATAATATACATTTTGGTGTCTTTGAAATTTCTTCTGTTGTTGCATACAGCTGCTGTTTGTTTGTTTGTTGAAATTCATCATAAATATATTTCTGAACATTTTGCTGAAGCTGTTTTTTTTTTAACCATCCTGTAATCTCAAATTCTCATCATGTTGTGACTATTTTAGTCGAAGTTGATCCGACCATGACGACAACCTAAAGCTTCCTTAATTTATGTTCAGTCAGCGTCAACCAAAATCTCCATGGGAAATGACAACGGGTGGATGTTATTGATCTTTTCATTCCAACCTTACTTAACCCAGAATCGTCAATAGATTTTTAGAGAAACATGTGATGCATGTTGCAAACCTGTATTTTGCCCTTGGTTAAATTTGTACAAAGCTGTGTGTTTAAAATCTAAACAAAACTCTTATCTAAAGCCGTCTTTTCAACTAGACAAATACAACATAATAAATAAATGGCCACCTCAAACCAAAGCCAAAGTTGAAACTGTAAGTGGAAACACAGAAAAGTGTAATGGTGAGACAAGCACAGCTGCAATCTCTGATACATAAACTCGTCATACATGAGCAAACACACACACACAAGGACACCGACACAATGAAAATGGCAACACTGTACGATTCATACTATTTATTTAAACTGAAGCCTGTACATAATCTTCTTCTACATCATGTTTTGTTTAATAACTATAAGGAAATTAACTTGACTTGAACATTCGTATGTGTTTTTTTTGTTGGTTGTATAACTCAGTTGACACAGTGGACTTTGGTATCCAGGTTCTTGTTCTCAGGGTTGTATGAGCAATGAGCAAAGCAGTGAGCTGCCACCCGATCGCACTCACACACAGCAGCCTGGCACTTATTGTTGGTAGCTGCAGAGACAGATTTAAATCAATTGAAGCATACTCAAAACGTGAAACTAAATGCTTGGTGTGCAAGAGCTCCACTATACTAGCATATGTTTTTTACTTAAGCTACTCTCATTTTAGAATCAAACCTTGGCTGTGTCTATATGCATTAGATATATATACATCATGCACACACTGGGCCACAAATGCAGCCTTGTTTGATTTTCTGTGTTCACAGTAAAGATACAGTTTGCTATTGCATGAATAGTCTCAACAGGGCTCCAAAAGGTCTAGAAATCTCTTAATAAGGCTCTGAATGCAGTTTTTAAAATTAAAATACTGCACCTAGATTCATCTGTATATCTCAGCCTCCTGAACTGCTGTTATTTTTGAAAAAAAACACTGGATGTTTTTGTGGCCATAGAGGCAGTTTAAAATGAATTCCTTACCAAAGTTAGAGTATGGATAAACAAAATTTACCTAAATTCAAATTCTGACCAGAGCTTTAAAGGTTTTTTTTTTAATTTTTTTAATTTTTTTTAAAGATAGTTGAATTTGAAGTCTAGATGAGTGTGTGAACCTTGTGTCAAAGCATTTTTAGTTTTGTCCACAGTCACAGTCCCACCTGAGCAGGTCACTTGTTGATTTGAGCAGGTGAAATCGTAAACCAGAAAGTAGGGAAGGTCAGCAATGGCCATGCATCCAGGAGTCTTTCTGCTTCTTTCGTAACACTTATCATGGACCTGGCAGCAGCTAAGGAAACAAAAATAATCCCAACTTTTATATAGTTTGTTTCACATGATATCTGGCAATCAAACTTAATAAAAATGACGTCTTCCTACGTGTCCACTTCATCTCGAGGGGTTCCCCAGCCCCCCATGCCGCACCAGCAGCCGTAATCGATGTAATCCAGAGCGTTAACACCAGGTTGGGCACACTCAATCACCTTCGCAAACTGCCATAAGGCCTTGGGCAGCAGAGCACCACTTACTGCACAAGCTGATAAAAAGAAAAACATACAAGGCAGACAAATGCACTTTAAAAATCAACAGGTGCAAGAGGAGAAGAATATCCTAATAAAAAAACAACAAAAATTATAAACCTAGAAGCGCAACAAATAGCACCCTTTCCTTTTTTTGTCTTACCAGTGAGAAGCAGCAGCAGAGAAGTTGTCAGATTCATGCCTACAGTCAGAAAACTGTAATTTTGCAGAGCTTTCTCTTATAGTACAGGTGGGAGAAAACTAGAGATAAAAGACAAACAAGGGGTGGGAACCTTAAATAAGGGCTTTCTTGATAAAGGTTCTGATGGATGGTGGATTTCCTACATGAAAATATATGTTTAAAGAAGTACTTTTATTTCAACACTCGCTTTACACCTTAAGTTACAAGTTTAAAACATTTTATTAGCTCGTAAAGCCAGACGCAGCAGAATGACAAACAGTCTTAAATTCACTTATTCATAATGCTGCTGGTTTAAAGTTTAATTTCAAGACTTTTGACTATTTGGACTCAGTTATTGTCCCTTCACAAGTTAAGCAGCAGATGTATTTTTAAAGATTTTTATGCTCTATGCTCTAATCAATCAATCAATCATTAGAAATCTTATTTTCTCTTCTTTCTGTTTACTGTGTACTCTCATAGGTTTCCATTTTCCGGTTTAACTTAACTTTTCAACACACAGCTGTGTAAATAGCTAACACTTGCTAACAGTTCTCACGACTTTCCACAGCACATGACTTAACATTACTCAACACAAGGAAATAAAATGCATACAAAATGCAACTATACAAAACAATATAACTCAATTTATTTATGATTTTATGTGAAGAGCATGCATGTGTTGGTAACTTTATATTTGTGTATCTATACTTCAGGCGCATGTGTACACATACCAAGCTCTGTGTCAGTCTGTTAATGTTGCCTGTGCACTTTTCTGTATCTTGCTTCTGGTTCTTCAGGGCTCCTATCCCATAGATCAGATGTAAAGAGTTGATACACCCAAAACACACACCAAGAAATAAACTTTCTGACATCTAATGGTGTCTAAGCATGCATGTAGTTTCAGTTTCATGTGACAAGGTTTTTGCCTCTGAGACTCAGAGCTTCTCAAAGCTCTGAAGAATAGTGCTGCAGTGATGCTATGCAGCATGATGAATGCTTTACCATCTCGGACACAGCTACAGCTGTGACGAGGCCAGCAAGACCCTCGCCTGTCTGAGTGAGTACAATGTTATCACTTCTAACTCCTCCAGACCCTCAGCTGCTTGTACCTGTCAGCACGCAAAACAGTTTATTTGATTATGGAACAGTAGGTTGCAGTATATTAACTTAATTTTGTAAAACACACAAGGAACATTATTGGCCTTGTTTATTATAATAATAAGCAAAGTGAAATCAATCACTGTCTTTGTGATCAGAAGCTAGACTCTTTACAGTGTTAAGTGGTTTTTAGATAATGATCCCTGTGAGAAGTTCATTATTAGGAGAAACATACCACCAACACTGAAGAGTGTGTCTTCAATAAAGAAATCAATAGAGAGAGAACTGTTGTGGTATTCAGTTATTGTTTTATTATCTAAGAAAATTCTCACAGACGATTATAAAACTTTCAGCCTGTGTTTGTGTTTTAATTAAAAACTGTGAGAAACATAACTTCTATCATTCTTGATTTGAGCCATCTTTTTACAACATGTCTGGCTGTGTTGTTGGTGAGGACTCAGCAGCTAGGAGAGTTTCTCTCTCTCATGCCCTGCTTTCACAGATGTACGGGTTCGACATGCTACAGTCTGCATCGTTCCACAGTTTGCGTTTGCGTTTGACAGACATATGGAGCTGCCCACAGTCCTCTCCATTTACCCTGTAGTCCCAGTTGTCAGGCTGACCGATATCCCAGAACCTGAGCGCACACAGAGGAAGGAGGAGAAAAAAATTACATAGCTCTTGTACATAGCACTTGGTTTGTGCTTTTGCCAATCCTTATAGCTTCACACTTTTCTTACGTTGGGGTTGAATGGAAATCAGTACCATCCACCCAGCTCCAGTGGTCCTCGTGTTCTCGCTCCACAAGTCCAATCCAATAGTTATAATGGAGTTCACCAATTTTTGAAATGTAGTCCTAGGAATAAAATAAAATAGCAACAGTTTATTTTATTTAAAGAAATATTATGCTCTGTGTGTGGGCTCCTTATCAGCATCGTGTACAGTCATAGCCAGTGGAGCGCTCTACAGGAGCTGGTGCAAACTTAAACCTCACCAGTTCCTCCACACCGTTTAGAACCAGCAGGTGTCCTCCGTGTGTTCGGCACTGCTCCTCTGCTTTGCTCCAGGTCACAGCGGTGGTGGTCAGCAGGTAGCAGCTGCTCTGGAAAGACACCCATCCTTCCCTACACGTTCCTGGTTTGATGAAGGTTAAGACAGGACACTGACACACAAATCAATCTGAACAATGATTTTTTTGATATTAAAGTATTCAGTGTTTACCTCTAACTGGGATCAGTTTCTCGAAATAGACATCCTGCACAGGTGCTCTATCTTCAGTTCGGCAAGCCACACAAAAAAAAAAAAAAAAATATTTCATGGCTGCATTTTCGTAACAAGTAATAAAAGTAATATATCATTATATATTACCTGAACTGGATGATGAAGTTGGTATTCTATGGCTGATTCTCTCAAGGTGATGTTTGACATCAGTGATGTCCTTGTTTAACTGGGAGACTTTGAGAAAATAAAAAAAATATACATAAGATAAATCATGTGAAAACTATGAATAGAGACAGCTTTACTGGAAAGTTTGAAGTCATACATTTTATCCCAGTTACCATCAGCAGAATTAACAGCAGCAGCACTAGGATGCCATAGAGGAGAGAAACCACTATCCTCTTCATACCTATAAATATTACCAAATTTGTTTTACCCATAGTTTAATGGCATTTGAACTCATGAAATCAAAATCAAATCACATGTATATATATATATATATATATATATATTACCTTTTTGTATAGTCATTTTCTGCTCTCCGTGCACAGAACTATTAGACGGCTCAAACTGGTGATACTCCATCACTGAAGGAGATCATATTTGTGTGGAAAAGGGATATTCAGGCACTTTAATGTTAGTAAAAAACTGTTTATAGCTGCAATAGCAACTTGAAAAAGAAAAGCTTAAAGTTTACTAAAGTTTACAGTCAGCAAAATCTCTCTTGTTTGTTTTCAGGCTAAACATGTTAACTATTAACAACCTATCTAAAAAAGGACTTCTGAGAAATTAACTCTGTAATACACATTTAGCTAATTTCACAAAATGCTTTACTAAATTTAAATAAATATCGTCGATATATCTTCAGTGTATAATAGCTTTGTAGGTGTTTTTTTTTCCATTTTCATTTTGTGCACACATAAATAAAACACCTACATGATTTATACACATGTACGTTTAACTACACAGTTCAGGAATGCATAATGAATATAATAATTAGAAAGATATTTCAATAACAAACTTTGCCAATAAAGTGAAACATGTATCGCTTACCTTCATCAACCATTTGTATTTCTCTGGTTAGACTTTGACCATGAGATCACAGAAAGTCCTCCCATTTCCAAGAGGAACACTTTGAATTCCAATTGCAGGAAACGTTTTTTTTAATGTTTTATGTGCCTCAGTTTAGTTTTTTGTCCCATCCTCTATAATGTGAAGCAATAGTAATTACTGATAAAGCACTGAGAATCTAAGAAATTGCAAAATGACCAAAATATATCTTTTTTTCCCCCCCATTGTCACAGTAAATTTGAATTATCTTTATGTATATCTGCAAGTACACAGGCATCTTAAAACAGTGGTCCCCCTACTAATTTTTCTTATGACCCAATAACACACAGGGCAAGAAAAGCCTGAAAAACAAAATTATGTTCAACAGAAGATTCATACACCTTAACAGCACAGCAATACATACCTTGTTTGTGTTTTCTGCCGATTAACACATGGGAATACTGTGAGAGATTTAGTGAAACAACTCAATGACTTTCCATCAGTATCTGTCACTATTATTGGGCAATCAGGCTCTTCAGTCATCACTGCTCTCAAGAAAGCAAACCATCTGGAAACTGCTACTAATAACATTAACAACGACTATGCAACTACCGCAAAAATAATCAAGACATTTCAGGGTAAGGCTTGTTCAATGTAAAATTTTATATTATTTCTACTGGCCCTCGAGTAAATTATATATATATTTGGTGAGTGGAAATGAGTGTATATTGATATATGCACTGTGGATGTGCATCAAAATCTATCAGTTCTAGATGAAGATTCAGTGTTGTATTGGTAATGCCATATATGTGCAGTTTGTGTTGTCTTCATATACAAGGATTTGGCCAAGCTGGCTATGATGATCAGATAGTTAATCATTCTCAGGAACTGGAAGGTACAGCTTCTTTTTAAAGGACTGGGTGACGCAGGTGAAGACACTGACCTGGCACAGGTGTTACAGGTGTGTCAGTGAGCCAGAAACCAAGTCTTCCATGGAAAAAAAAACCCCCCACCTAATCATTTAAGGAATAATTGGAAATTAAAAACTTGCAACAATACATTTATAAACACAGACACAGGGAAAAAAACATGAATTGAGATGATAATAATATTAATTAGTTACTTTATTGATGATAATTCAATTTCAACAGACATTTTGTTTAATGGTCCAGAGCAAAGAATCTATTGGTTCAGGTGCTTCATGTTGAGAGCACAGAGGTAAACAAGAAAAAATAAAAACCGAGTAAACTATGAATAAGAGTGTGGTCCAGTAACAAACACTGAGGGAGGACTGGTCCGTGGTCTGTGAGGTCTGGAGGGAGGGTTTACTCTTCATAGCCATCAGGAAGGGCATTCACATGTGGGTTGTGGAAAAGGGTTTTGTTGCCATCTCCCCAAGGGAAACGCTGCAAGAATAAACAACAAGAAAACACACACGTAAAAATAATGATCAAAGCGGCACTTAAGACTGGAATGTGAATTGAATCTCAGGCATTAAAGTCAAACCTTGGAGCGAATGCGTAGGTGAGAGTAAGGGATAAACTCGGGCTGTTCATGGGTATGCTGCTGCTCTTTCAAATACACGTTCAACATGCACACAGCAACGCCAGGAAGGGCAACCACAAAAGTGAGAATCTTCCATGTCTTGGCTGGAAAAGAAATGAAATGAATGATTCATATGACAAAAAAATGAATTCAGGATACAAGGTCCAAAAATGGGAAGATAAAAATGGGACATAAGATGTTTCTTTGTTGTTTAGAATATACATCCACCAAGTTGACATTAGGAAAGGTCAAGTAACAACAACAGCAGCAACAAACAGTTCACAACCCAGAAGGTACCAGTTTACCATCATATAAGACTGAAGAAAGCAGAAAATATTCACATTTGAGAAGCCGAAAACACAGTTTGAAAGTACAGTTTTCATAATAAATGACTTCAAGCAAATAATTGAATACTGAAAAAAATTTCAATTTTACTTTTCCATCCAGACCACATTAGATCAAGTCCAGCTCAAAATCCACTGTGCTTAACATTTGTGAACTACATCATCATCAATAGTAGTAAGATTTGATTAGTATAAATCGAGGTTTTTGAACTGGATCTGGTCTAATGTGGTCTAGGTGGTGAAAGGTTTCACGAATATGAAAGTGGGTTCGAGGCTTTTGCACTTTCATAAGCATAAATGGTTAAAATACGGATAATATACATCCAAAAAAAACATTTAAATTAACCTCAACCCCAAGTGGACGGTGAAAAATGGAAGCTACTTTCAAGTCACGTAAATAACAGACTACAATAAACTGAACAGAAAGACTTCAAGTTGTCCGCTCAAGAATTGATAGTGCCATAAGGTTAGAAAGCGGATGTTTTGAGCAGCTTCTATTAGATGTTGTCCGCTCAAGGATGTTAAGCTAATGCTAATGCTAACTCAGCAAGGTCACTGTCGAAACTAAACACGCAGGCGTAGAAGAAATGTATACTAAAAACAACATTTAAGTCACAATGTGGTGCCATAATTACCTGATTGTTCGCCGTGGGCAGCAGCAGCAGCAGAAAGCTGACGCCGGGTCTGGGTCAAAGAAGACCTCAGCAACATCTGTGAGAAGCGTCCGAGTGCCGCCATTTTCCTTTCTCTTGATGACAGAAGAGACCGGAAGAAATATATAAAAAGGGGTCACGTGGGAGTGACCAAAGAGAGAGAGAGAGAGAGAGAGAGAGAGAGAGAGAGAGAGAGAGAGAGAGAGAGAGAGAGAGAAACACTTGCTTGCACGCGCACACACACACACCATGGTTTGTTGATAGGTGTGCGTTAAAACTGTGTATTGCACACATAGTCCGGCTCAATCTTAATCACTGTTCTAAATCCATCCGCTCCCAACCAAAGAGCAACAGCTGTCAAAGCTTACTCGTTATAAAATGAGTTATTTGGAGGGTTGCAGCTTGAAGAGTAGATCTGTTGTAAACCGGTAACATGGACTATTTTGTTGGTTTCTATAGTTTTAATTTTTCAGCTATTTCTTGCCCCTCAAAGTCAGTAATTACAGTTGAGGAGTCTGATATGGAGGAAACAGAGTTTATCTGTTTTCTTTCCAGAAAGGCTCCTTCGCTTGTATTTTTTTATGCAGTATTCATGTTTGTAGATGTGTTGTGCGGCTTCCGCCACCAGAGGGGTATTGCACGAAACTAGAATAAAGAAATCCAGGATAATTAAGCAAGCCCAGCTTGACCTAGCTTGGTCGGCGTATCCTGGCTTAATTGGTTGCACGTTTGCTGAGCCAGGATGAAAAGGTGCGGCTATGATGAGCCAGGTGAAGATAGTTGGGATAAATGCGTGTTCGCGGCATATTTAAACAGACCTCGCGATCGCTCACAAAATCACAGATGAAAAAATGGACAAAAGTCGCGCATTCTACTTCAGTGCCGCAGAACAACAGCGCCTGTTGGAGCTCTACAACCAAGTTAAGGACATTATAAGGAAAAAAGGCAACACCAATGCCATCATTAAAGAACGCCAGAAAGCTTGGCAGGCAATAGCTGACCGGCTTAATGCGTAAGTAGTCCAAAACTGTACATTTAATAAACAGTGCTGTCATAATTAGGCTACAATTAAAGGAGTGAACTGGTTGATAAAGGTGAGTGAGTTTTGAAGAAGCAGTAGAACAAGAACAACTTCTTTATTGTTGTTGTTGTGGTCAGCAGGGAGCTACATAGAAGTGTTAATTTGTTGGTATCTTTTCGATTATTATATTTTTAGTTTTTGGATTAAATGACCATTGTGCTAAACCTGACTCACATGTGACTTGCTCTTTGTGACAGACTCCTGCTCTTTGTGATTGACTCCACCTCTTTCGCGTGAACGTGCTTTAAGCTGAATTAGAAAATCCAGGGTTAACAAAGCTTGCTGATATCAAGCTTCATCTGGCTGTCTTTCCTTTTCCCGTGTCCGTCGCTTCAGACCGTCACCAATAATGTGACGTGTGCCGGGACTACCTGCGACATCGATTAAGATCGGGTTAATTGCGTTGAATCCAGATTTGATCACTAAATTTAGCATTGAAACATCTCGGATAACTGCGCGCGTCCGCTCTGCTATAAAGGGAAACTAGTCGAGCGCCGAAACCAAGATCACAGCCCACGAACACAGAGGTGAGGAGAGCTGCTGTACAATGGCTCCTAGTTTAATCCATTAAACAAAAGTTATAGTTTCATTTGCTCATCATTTTACAACCACAGTAACTTATTTTTGTGTTTTATAGAATCCCAGAAGATGAGGAAACATGAGAGGGCACATTTTTTCAGCTCTAAAGAGCAGGGGCTCATTTTGAAGTTGTATGAAGAGGAAAAAGAAGTTTTGACTGCCAAATCTAACACAACAAGTGCCTCTAAATTGAGAGAGGAAGCCTGGCAGAGAATTGCTGATAAAATAAATGCGTAAGAGCACTAATTCACTAAAGAGCAGCTAATTTAACTTAATTCAGCTCCTAATATTTGCACTGTACTTTACAATAATGTTACAATACTGCAGTGGTGGGAGAATTACTCAGATCCTTAAAGGTACCAGTACCACAATGTAAAAATACTCAAAATAAAATAAAAAAAACAAAAGTCCTGCATTTTAAATCCTGCTTAAGTAAAAGTGCAGAAATATTATTAGCTAAATGTACTTAAACTATAGTCTACAGTACTATATGATGATTGAATATTTCTCAAATCATATATTTTTTGTGTGTGAATTATTGGATCATTTGAACAGTTATTGAAATGAAACCTGCTGTTAACAATTTGTAGTCATCTGAAACCTGCTGCAATAGAAACTGATTTTATAGAGGAGCTTACAGGACAATCAGGTTGGAAACTACTGGTTTAATACTTCATAATGTGTTTAAATAAGATATGAAAACTAGCTTGTAACTACAGTTTGGGTTTCCCCTGAAATGTAGTATCACATAGCATAAAATAGAAATACTCAAACAAGTACCTAGAAATTGTACTTGCAGTACTTGAGTAATGTACTTGGTTACAATCCACCATTACAATACTGACATAAAAATGTTTTTTTTTTTTATTCTCAGGGTATCTGATAGTGGCTACAAAAGGACTTGGCAGCAAGTGAAAGTCAAACATAAAAACATAGTGCAAACAGGTATCCTTGTTAATGCAAGTCTACATTCGAACAGCGTGTAATGTCCAGAAGAGTGTTTTAACTCTAATCTATCCTTATGCAGCCAGAAGAAGGAGGGCTGCTGTGATAAAAGATGGCGGGGGGTCAGCAACCCCGTCACTGACCTCTGCAGAGGAGGATATGCTGCAACATAAAGACACCACACTGAGGATGGAGGTCATCCCTGGGGGAGCCTGTATTGAACCCCTGTCTGGATCTGAAAGCTCTTTTATTAATGGTAGGTGTACTTTATTTCTTCTGAAAAAAGTCTGATTTCTTAGAACCTAATTCATGTGTGGCCTCCACCTCTGCAGTGTCAGGCCACCCTGTCGTCCTCCTGCCTGTAACCAAGACTGAACCAGACAGCTTGAGCAGTGATGAGACTGATGTCAGTGACACTAATTTAGAAGGGGTAAGTGCTTCTGAATGTGCATCTATTTGCGGTATTTGTTTTTTATAAACTTACCATATGGATGTTGTTTTTTTTCCAGGATGTGCACAGTAGCATTTTCCAGGAGAGAGCCAACTCAGGATGTGCTACAACTATTGGCAGAAATGCAGAGGTGAGGTTCAGGTGTCAGAGTTGCAACGGTGATGATGATGAGGAGGTCACAACAATGTGAGCATGTGTTTGTTTTTTACAGAAGCAGACAGATGACCTAAAGGCGCTTTACTGCTGCTACCTCAAAAAGGAGATTGAAAACCGTGACCAACAGATGGCATACAGAGCACTTAAAATGAGGAAGGTGGAAAAAGAAATTTTATTACTTGATAAGCAGCTGATGTGACAATATAGATGCATGCAATGTTTTTGTTTTACTGTTATATTATGTCAAAACTATCTAATTTATTTAAAATCATACCATTATAATAAATTTCTTAAATCACATAACCTGCTGTATAATTTATGTTCTTCACAATTCTCCAGTTTGGAACAACGTGTGTCAGACTGTTTCTTATTTGACTGCACAGTGCAACTCTAAACACGCAGTGTACAAGTCAATTACACAACGGTCATTTTAATCCCAGCATTGTGTTAGCCAGAGTTGCACTGAAGCTGGTTTGAAGCCCGGTGAGGTTCAGGGTAGGATTAGTAGATGGGTTTCTCAAAGTGGGGTCTGGGGACCCCCAGGGGTCCTTGGAGGGGTTTTGAGGGTCCACAGCAAAAAGAGTTATAATTTATTTTCACTATAATTCCATAAGTAACATAATGACCGGATGTATGACTATTTTAGTCATGGGATTCATACACTTCTGTAAACAAGTAAAAATCAAAAATCTTATCAGGTGGAGGGCTCTGGGACAAAATCTTCTCAGATGGGGGTCCATGGTTTAATTTGTGTAAAATATAGGGTTTAAAAAAAAATTAGATTTAAAATGTATTTATTGATGCATAAATTATATTTTACAGTTGTAAGATGTCCAGATGGAGCTACTTTTAACTACTGTTTAAATAAAACCCACTGACTCACATCTACATACACACCTGAAACGTGAAACCAAGAGGCCACAACTGATTTAATTCTTAACAATACAATATTTATAAATGTATATATGACTTTTAAAAAGTAAAATCTGAAAAGTAAACACAAAATGCAGCAGAGTAGTGGAGAAGTAGCACAAATAGTCTAGTAAGTATAGTATGAGTTCCTCAAAACTGTACCTAAGTACAGCACTTGAGTAAATGTACTTTGTTACATGTATATAAAGTAGAATAGCTTAAATTAACTCCCCATTAACTGGTGCAAGTAGGTCTTATACAATATACTAACAGGAGTATAGTGTAACGGACTGTGTATACACTGTGGCTGTGAGTTGTGCTTTACTAAGTTAGGCTGCAGTGTATGGGGTGACGTTTGAGGGAGTGGCGTTGTTAGAGGCTGTGAAGCCTGTCAATCATGGCAGTTGCATGGCGGTGAGGGGCGCGAAGTAGCCACCTGGGATAGGCTGAGGACCCGTGGGGGGTGTGTTCAGGTGTGTGTGTGTAGACGAGCGAGCCGAGAGAGAGCTAATGTGCAAATGTTATATGCTGTTGTGCTTGCCTGTTTATTGTTTTGGCGTTGGCTACGGCCCACAGTAGCCCGTGTTCCAGTTAGAGAATAAAGTCCAGAAAAACCAGTTGCTTCGTAGCTTCATTGTTCCGGGTCGCTACAATATTATACCCTGTAGGCCTATTACTCAGTGTTTAAATACTTTTAATTAATTCTGCTCATAATAGGCTACATCTCTACCTCTAAGCTTTATTACAGCAGTTCTTAAAGACCCACCGAAGCCCGACTCCGGTACTATAATGCAGGTTACAATGAGTCTGGACATCCATCAGCTCTCATGCACGGATGTTTGGGAGGAAAATTCAAAATGGCGGAAGGGTTATTGTCTTTATTGGGAACACACAGTCTACTATCTTTCTCTCCAACGACCAAGAGTCAATCTCGGATATGAATAAATCCTGAATCTCGACTTCAGAGTCCATCTCCACAGATCTGTTTCCTGAGCAGCCGGTTGCAGCTTTATCTGGTCATTGGCTGACAGAGCTGTGCGCGTTCACGGTGAACATCTGAAGCCATCCTCAATCGAGCGTTGAAAATAGGATTCATCATGGCTCAAACTAGGGAACTTTACAGCAAAGCTTCATATTTTACGACGTCTGTTGGCAATTAATAGCTCCATATATATATTTAGAAGAAGCATGTGGTATTCCCTGAATTCTACATAGCTGCATGCTTATTGTAAGAAGTCATGATTTATTACCTTAATTCATTTGTGTAAATATAATACATTTTCTGATGGCATAATTGCTCCATTGAAACTTCTGTAGATGTCTGTCTGTCCAACTCCAGCAAAATAATCTATCCATAAGCATAAGTATCTGTGGTAAAATACACTTTTCTTTACCTGTTTCATGAATCATAAAAAAAAGAAAAGAAAAAAAAACTTTCTTGTTATAGTAAATGCATTTACTCAAGTAGCCTATGTAGGTACATTTTAAAGTATCTGTACTTCACTTTTTGTGCTTGTAATGGAGTGTTTAATAGTATAAACAAAACATCTTTGTTTATAATGGCGAGTTGAGAGATGTATTGAATGGCCCACTAGTTTGTCCCTGTAGGCTTGCCATACTTTCACATGACTGCTACTGCGTGTGACTGACCTGCATTCCTCCAGTGGCAGTAGCTCTATCAGACTCATTATATATAGATATGAGAGTATAAACAATGGATGAAAACTCTGTCGTGCTTTGATATATATATAGTAAGTTTTGTCGCTAGCTGACAGTCTGCGACGTGAGAGGATTTGTGATATCTGACGCGGATTCGCGGCTAAAATATTTAGTTCTTCTTTTTTTTGTGTGAGCACATCTTCAGCCTGTTGGTTGGTAGATACCAGATAACTGATGACTGGACAACATCTGGCTTTTTCTGGGCTTCGTGTTGGCGATGGCGGAGCTTATGCCGCCAGACTCAATAAGGTAAGATCATATCTACTCCTAGTTTAACAGCTGAAACTACTTCAGCATGCAGCCTGGACCACAAAACCTGATCTGTGGTGAGGTCTGATCTGTTTGTCTTCTGCTAAACCCTGCAGCCTCTAAGATGACATTATTCATATTGTTGTTGTTGTTGTTGTTGTTGTTGTTGTTGTTGTAGTAAACCAAACCAAACCGAACCTGACATGCAGATTGTAGTTTGCCTACTTCACAGTCCACCCTGACTACAGATTTTGCTGTTTCATCTTTAACATAAAATGCAGTGGACTATCACAACAGAAACTTTGAATGAAGCAACATCTGCTTAATTTATTTACCCTGCAGTCTAGATTCAAGGAAACCAAACACATTGCACTGAAGCATGTGAAACTTCAGTTTCCCTCTTCATCATGACATGAAAAACAGGCGTCTCTTTGTCTATTTGTTTGGCAGGTGTAGATATTTTTTCCTATATGATGGATCCAAGGTCAAAGGTGAGGGCGACCCTACAAGAGAAGGAATCTGCTACTTCTATCCAGAAGAGGTTTGAGTCAAATAAACTGTTGGCTTATATTGGGGAAATTGGTGGTTTATATTTTAAGCCGCATATTTTAGTTCTGTAGCTAGAAACTTGGTCATTTCTGTGTGTCTTCCCGTAGACCCCTATAGATAGGCAGGAGCTGCTGTGTGGCCAGCTGGCTGGAGTGGGCCGCTGTGTCTCTGAGCTTTCCTCCTCTCCTGTCCGCATACTGAGGCTGCACCGCAACAAGTTTGCCATCCGCATGAAGGATGACTTCTTTTGGGTGAGTCCAACTGCAGCTTTTATAAGTTGTTTCTTACTTTGTTTTGTCCAGAATAGAGTCTCTATTATTTTTTCTTTTTCTCCCAGGCTCTGGCTTGCTCAGTGGAAGTCCCTACCATCAGTGTCTGTGAGCTCCTGGATCAGCTAATAAACCTCTTTTGTTTCTACAATGGCTCTGTCCGCCAGAGCTACCAGGTGCAGTCTTCAGCTGTCATTTTTAAAATCTGATTTGTCCTACAGAATTAAAGAGTCTGATGTTCTATGAATGACTTGCATCACTATTAACTTGAAGATAAGAGTTACAGACATAAATAATTTACAGCAGTTTATTTGAACTGAACAAAGCATTATTTAGTATCAAACTAGCAGGCAATTTGGTTTAGGTTCATATGGTTTTTGGCAGGGGATCAATGAAATGTGTTGTATTTTATGAACATTGCATGACAGCATGTTTTAATTTGAACTTGTTTCACTCTTTAGCTTAACAGTCAGGAAACCCTGGCTGCTCGATGGGCACAGTACCTCTCACACCTGCAAACAGGATCCTCAGAGTTTCACCATATCTTCAGCTGCTTGAGGACCATTGACTCAACTAATGTACGTATGAAATGCTGAGTTTGACATCTGCAGTTGACCAGCATTGCTGCAGCACATAGATATTTACAGACAGGATGTATTTATGTCACAATATCCGGTGTCATTGTGCAATTGCACAGATCTCTCTGTTTATTAGATTCTGATGTGTAAGAGGCTGGAAACCTAATGCCAGTAAATCCAGGAAATGACCTATTACCAAACTAACTAGTTGCAGTTTTAATTACAATGTTAATACTTTCTCACTTACTTAAGCACATTATTCAAATCCCATGGTTGGCACAATTCTCCAGCATTTTGCAAAACACATTCTGAAGTCACGTCATATGACACAATAGATGACATAACTTAAAAAATAACAGTATTCATCCCAAGCACAAACGTGTCTTGTAGTGATAAAGTTATTATCATAAAACTTGCATATTTCTCACTTTTCAGTTTATGTACTTTCAGTTGGTTATAAGTTGAATTTTTCTCCTCAGGTTGACCCACTTCTGCTGCTGAAAGCGGCCCTCATTCTTCAGGCCTGCCAGCGCTGTCCTCTAGTGTTAGCAGGCTGTATTCTCTTCAGAGGAAGGTAGGCTAACATTTTGACACTCTCCACCTCCCAGATGGAAAACTTCTTTTTTTTTTTTTTCAATAAAAGGTTCTTAAGACAGACTTTTCTCCACAGAGTTGTGAGCACACAATTGTCCCCAGATCTCACAATGAAGGTCATTGTTCATGAGACTGAAACACACAACAAGGTGAGACATTGACAATTAGAGCAAATCCTTTCTCACCAAGGGTCTCCAAACAGATTTATAGCATTTATATTGGTGTGCATAAAATATTGAAAATATCAATCAAGAGTCTTAACAACTTGTCGTCTAACAAGTGATTACATTGTTTCCATCAGACATTTAGATGAGAATATAGATGCCACTTTCATGCTCGTACCCTAAATATGAAGCTGAAGCCAGCAGCTGGTTAGCTTAGCTTAGCACAAAAACCTGAAATATAGCTCACTAATTAACATGTTACATCTCATATGGTTTGTGTACAAGCAACAATTAGCCTTTTATAGCTAGCTATTTCCCCATTTTTTGTAGTCTTTATCCCAAGCTAAGCTAACCGGCTGTTGGTTGCAGCAACACATTTACAGTACAGTCTACTGAGTGGTATGAATCTTCTCATCTAACTGTCAGAAAGAAGGAAAATAAGCATATTTCCCCAAATATTTACGTTTTTTTTTAAACAAAAAAACATGTTGAGCTGTTTCGATTTTAATTTAGGCCCAGAAGCCCAATGGACCCAGCACCTCCAGCTCATTCGGTGGTGCTGTCAGCTCCACCACTGTGTTCCTGACCGTGTCTGAACTTCAGTACCTGCAGTCTGCTCCCGTCGACAAAGAATTAAGGTATTGTGTTGAGAAATTCACAATTTACACAAAGTATTTAGTGACACAACCTTCTTAATCTATAACATTTCCAGATAATTGTTGAACTTTTTCCATCCTCCAGGTCCTATTGTACACCAAACAAAGATGTTCCCCCAAAGAAGACCCACCTGTCAAGAACATTATCTGACACACCCTCCGCTGAGTCCGAGCCATCTGATCCAGGGACCTCGCAGTCTCCCCAGATGGTGTCCTTCAGCCCTCGCTTGTCATCGCTCAGCCCAGCTCCATCACAGAGCACCACTGATCCACTCCACTCCTCACCGCTGTGCCTCAAGCCTCGTCTCTCAAATGGAAGAGCCTCCCATGAAGCAGAGGAGGAGGCTCTGGAACAGTCGTATTATCACAGTTTTCAGAGCAACAGTGATGAAGATGTCCAGATACACGACAAAGGAGACAGCTCTGTGCTCGAAGAAAACTCCTATCTCAATGGAGCAGCAGCTTGTGGGACAGTATTTGACGAATCGCATGACGACAAGGTTTTGAAGGAGGCTAGCGGACGTGGCAGTGGGAGTGCAGAAGGCCGTCGCACTGAGATGGGAGATCTCCCTCCTTTCTCTGGTGCTTCTGACAATGAATGTGAGACCCCGCTAGTCCCAATGACGCTGTACCTGCACCGAGTCAAAGGCTTGGTACTGGCCCTGCTGGTGGAGCCTCACTTCTTGAGTGACACGGCTTCCATGGAGGAAGTGGTAAGAAACTCAAAACTGATTTCTCTAATCCTTCATCACATTATTATGTTAAAAGTTTGTGAAGTCAGATTTAAATAAAATAAGCATCGAACATGACATTATTTTATGTCAGCTATCCAACTTTATAAGTACACATTACACTAATTTGCTAATATATGGTTTTGTCAGCCAGTCAGCTCTGCTTTTATGGTTTGTGTTTAGTATCACAGCTGCCTAGCGTCGCTGAATGGACTGGAGGCCCATTTAAGGACCATCTCTCCAGGGGCTCCGGCTGCTCCAGGACCCTACATCTTTGCCCATTTTGACTGCATTCAGAGTACACTGACATGTGAGGCCCCCACAATACTCTCACATTCAATTTCCTCTGTCACTCTTCTTGTATCTGTCTCTACTTGCTCTGCATATTTTCTAAAATTCCAGTTTCACACTTTTCACTTTTTGATCTTGATTTAGTATAAGCTCTTTACCTGGGGTAAGAGAGGGAGGGTGGGGGATGATGGTAGTTTGTTTGTCTTTGCATGAGCTAACGGCTAATTAGTCAGACTGTGATCAGCATTCCTTTGTGCAGTAGGCATGTCTGTCCAGGTTAATGTGACACAGGTACTGCAGCCTCTTGTTGTGTGTCTCTGTAGCCAACCTGTCTGGTCGACCAGGGGGAGCCCTGGAGCATCCTTTTGTGAGAGCCACATCACTTCTTCACTCGCATTTCTGTAACACTGAAACTCTGCAGGAGGCTATTATCAGGTCAGTATGGCAGTGATTTGCTGGCAGTGGTGGTTGGGGTGGGTGGGTGGGGACTTCTCAAGTAGAAGTCGGGGGTTGGGGATGGATTTGTCAGTTCATCACGTCTATCATCACATCCCAAACAAATGTTGTTCCTCTACTTGTGCAGATTATACAACATCCCTCACATCTACTGGAAAACAAAACCTTTCTATTGTTGCCTCTTTATTATGCCACTTTGCTTTTTTTTTTGTTGCATGCCATCATTCTGTTTACTTGAAATGTAAATGTGCATGACATTTTCACCACAGGAGTGCCGGCGCTGCTGTCTATGGAACCCGCAGCGTGGCCCAGGAGACTTACTTCCTGCAGCACGGGGGATCATTGAGGAACTCAGGCATCCCTAACCACCAGGACAGCGCTTTCTCTCTGCCCAGCAAGGCTCGACACAGACTACTGAAACACGGGGTTAACCTGCTCTGACACGACTGCTCTCAGTGTTCAAAAGAGATTTGAGGTGGTATATCATGATCATGTACCTTATGGCAATCAATCTCGTATCGCAACTTTTTACTCTTGTTTGTATCATAACTATGCATTTGCTATGACAATAATAAAGTTGTTTTTTTTGTTAAAGTTGACAGTTTCTATTCACACACTGCACACATTTTGAAACTTTTTTTAATGTTAAAGATTATTTCTGTTAAGGCAGTTCTTCAACACAGTGAATGTAATAATTGCTTCAGAAAATGTAAGATCACAGGGACCAGGCTTCTCCATACTGCAAAACTCTATTACATGTTTTCTAAAATAAAAATAAAAGCTTTTATTTAAGCTATTAGATCTTTTATTTCGTTTCCCTTAAAAGTGTCATTTAAATAATTGTAATGTATTGTAATGTTTGCTGAGTAGGGATCCACTGCGATATATACTGTAGTGCATCATTAGTGGAAATTAAATGAATACATGATCCTTTCAGTGTTGAGTCTTATGTGAGCTACTTTTGTAAATACTTGTTTAAAACCGCAGGGGCAACACGGCCGTATTAGGCCCATTGTTTCCCACCTCAGGCTTTAATGCCTCGTTTCAAAAGCTTAAAAACGGTGTGACGCAGGACGTGCGCTATTTGCTTATAAAAACGTTATTATTCACGTTATCATTGAATGTTTCTGTACTTGTTGTAAATAAGGTTCTTCTTGATGGTCCGAATATGGAGTAATTAGAGTCATTAGTTAAGTAGCTAAATTTGAATGTATGTGGTCAGCGCTCGTTGGGGCGCCTCATTATGCACGCGCATTAAAAGAAAGCAGCGGGGGCGGGGGGATGTTGGGGGGGTTGAGGGCACGGACAAAAAGAGGGGCAGGGACTGTGAGAAGGATCAGGATTCAAATTCTAAGTGGGAAGATGTTCCCATTGTCAGTAGGGATATATATAGAGCAGACAGACCTGAGGTTGGAGAGTTGGCACCACAAATAATTGATCAGTGAAGATACGCAGGCCAGGAATCAGAGATATCACCATGGCCTCTTCGCACTGCTCCTGGATCGCTCTGTTTCTTGTCTCATTGATGACAAGTGACATCGGAATATCTGGTCGCGCAGTGGACACGAGGGGATTTCTGTCACAGTCGCCAAAGATCGCAAAAGAATCATACAGACCGACTTTACGCACGGACGCGTCGAGGCGGTGGAGACGCGGGGTCGCGGAGGCGCACAGGGAGCGGTGCGCAGAGCTGGCGGCGCCCTGGCTGGAAAGCACGCAAGCTCCTCGGGATAATTCAACTCTGCTGCAGCTCCGCGTTCGACCCTTTTCTCCAGGAGTTTCTCGGGGCTTGGTTTTTCCGGGGAAATCACTTTTCAGTTTTGTGCGACGGGTTTACCACTGCTGTCAAGAAGGACTAAACTGCAGAAGCGTCAAAGGAATTCAAGGTCGCTTGAGAGGAGGTAAGACAAAAACACACATATATACATACATACAAACACGACAAAAACACATACATACATACAAACACGACAAAAATACATACACCGCAGGGCTGAAGTGTGTTGTGTGTGTTTCCTTAAGCTGCAGCAGAGATTTAGAGACACGCAGGATGATGGACAGCAGACATCTCCTGAAAAAAAAAGGAGATTAAAGTTTATTTCGTTTGGGTTACTTCGATGAGATGTAGCTTACTGCTGCATATGAACGGATTTTGTAACTACTAGTACTACAGTAATACTACAAGTGGGCTGTAGCGCCACTAGAGAAAGGATCAACCAGTTCACAAACCACTGCTGGAGGTTCTCCAAGTTGCTGTTACCCTGCATCCAAACACATCTCTCAACATACGTTTATGTTACATTTAGTTAATAGGTCATTAAACGCAATTTCATTCCTTATGATATTCTCTTAAAGGCCCCTTTTAATTTCCAGATGATGATTATTTTATCAGATATCAGATATAAAATAGTAAAAGCACCCAGAGGATTGCTCAGAAGTGTTTTGCAAAGGTAGAACAGCTCATACTAAAGGACACATGCCCAATCCCATTTGCACACAGCACTTCATAGACAGAAGCTGTAGAAGTGAAAGCTGATGAGCCTGAAAAGCAGTTTGGAGGGCATTAACAGCTTGATTTATTCAGTTGTAAAAGAGGACCATGTTATCTGCATACAAATGAGTCTTAGCTGGCTTAATGTCCTCCAAGAGTTGTTGAGATATCCTGCTGACACAATTAATAAGGAATTAGAAGTGAAAACATCACCTCTGTGCTATTTTGATTCTGCTGTGATGAGAAAAGCTTTGTCTTGTGCTGTGACTGACAGACTCACTCATCACTGTCCTCCTCTTCTACAGATACAGATGTGGAGTTTCTCCTCACCAGGGAGATTTTATCACTGACAATTACGAGAGCCGAGCTTCACCTCCAACTTTCAAACCCACAACATCTGGACATCCGCCCTGTGCTTCCATCTATGACAAAGCGCAACCTTCCTACACGGTAACAAGACTTAATATGATCCATAGTTTTACTAATTTGCTCAGTGTCGGACTTAATGTCCTCTGGGAATCTCAGGCCTAAATGCCTCCCTGTTGTCTCTCGCCTCCTTTAGGTACAGTTCGTGGTCACAGGGTCACACTGTGGAGCTTAGTGTGGACCTGCTGTTCCTCCTCCAGAGTTTGCAGGAGGTGGCAGTAGGTGCTGGGGGGAGTCCCGGCTTGGTGAACATGCGGCGGATGGTGTTTTCTTCCAGGGGAGATTCAGGAGCTCTACAGGACGCTGACGCTGATGTGTGGGGGGATGGGGTCACCACATTGCTGCCTGCTCCTGGGCTGAGCTTGGTTCTGGACTGTAGTCAGGACGGTGTCGGGGTGCCCTGTGAAACCAGCGGTGTTCACCTCTCACACACACCTTTCATGGCTCTGTACTACAGATGAAGACTGGACTGCTGAGACCATAAAGGGATATTTCATGTTTCATCTACTCTTTTCTTAATTAGCCATACAGATGCCTCAAAGGTTATCAAGAAATAATGCACTTTAAATCTATTAATTTATAAATGTTATGTTTTGTACAATATATATATTATGAAAAATGTGAATATACTGTATGCTTACGGAGGCATTATTTGGTTATTAAAAAGATCAATCTAACAATGGCTCATGACAAAAAATTAAAAGATTATGTTCAGTGTGTGGCCACCTCAGTTCATGTGGTTTTGTTCAGCTGTGCTCCTTTTTCAGATAGTTGTCTCTTAGGAAACATATTTTAGAAATGAGCTTCTATTTAAAGTTTTCACAGTTGGTGGAAAAAGCAACACCTGGACAAACAAAGGCCTGTGCATGTGCTCTGACCCTGCAGTGACTTTCCCTCGGGAAATATTATTAGGTCTTGATGATTTAAAATGTATTTACTACTATTAATTATATAATTCCAAGGTATACATAGGAACACATAGGAACAATAGTTAAGACGAATCAAATTTAACACAGTAGTCTACGTAACTGCAAATGAAAAACAAACAAACTAATGAATAGAATATACAGACATACTGGAGTCAAAAAACAGCAGCAACCCATTCTGATAAAATAGCACATTTATTAAAAAGAGACAGCATTTATCAGCATTTCCCGTTGTAGATATAAGTTACATCTGAGTAAGATCAGGGGTCTCGAATACATTTCTCAGTCCACCTGCTGCTGCCTACAGCGCTCAGAGGAGCATTCATTTACCAGACACATGTATATCTATACAGTAGGATTCTTTACTCATATTTAAGCACACACACACACACTCACACTGTGTGGTTGGTGGCAGACACAGCTGTTTGTGCAGTCTGCTGCCCGAATGATGGAGAAGTTGGCAGATTATTTTTTTTTCCTTGCTGTTCAAAATTTGTCTCAGTTTAAATTCGTCTTACATCTTCAGTTGCTTTAAAAATGAGAAACAAGGAGAAGTAGCATCAAGCTTTAAAAAAAAAACCCAAAACAATTTTACATTAATTACAGAGAAATTAAAATGACTCTTTTAGGGTGACGGTGATAAGATTGGGTTTCATGGTTGGGGAAGAATTAGTGGTGATAAAACATGACAGGTTTGCTTCTCCTGGTTTATTTATCGCTTCACCAGACAAAGGAAAGAAATGAAGAACCTTTAGTGGCATGTTGGGACGCTGCGTTTTAAGAATTTGGATAGAATGAATTCTTTGGTTCTCATGTGAAAAAGTAAACATGGCAGATCTTCATTCAACTTCAGTTCATCAAATTGTGAGCTGTACTATGTAATAACAGAACTGATGTCTGGAAAAAGGCTGGTGAGTTGATAAATACATGAAGACTGTAGGACAAGAGCTGGACATATAAATTATTTCACACAGTACTTTGAAATCTTTCTACATCTTTGACCGACTCCTTGAAAAGTTGAGGTTAATGACAGAGACTCAGGATATATTCAGACCCATCACTCACTCCAGACAATAGCTGTTCATGTTCATGTGAAAAAAGAAAACCTAGCTCTGAGAAACAGAGAGAAGAAAAGGGTCTGATATGATACAAGCCAACAAAAAAGTGACCTCAAGGCGAATGATAGTAAAGCACAATGTATTCAATAATTCAAGGCAACAAAGACAAACACACAAAAATGACATAATTTTAAAATACACGAGGCAGTGCAAAATGTCACACCAATAGAATATCACGTTAAAAAAAAAAAAAAAAAAAATCAAAACAAAACAGATCCTGAGGAAAAATTCAAACATACATATCCAAGCGTATTATAAAATATCTCCAGATCAGCCCCACTCTGATTTAAATTATATATAATAGAATGGAAGATCCCACATTTTCAGACATAATCTCAATTATTTGACTTTATCCGGCTGCCCGATTTTTTTTTGATTCTCTGTACCAACAACTGTTCCTCCTCAGAAGAAGGCCAGAAGAAAGTCTTCCTCAGCTACAACACAGAAATGATGAGAGCAGAACTGTTGTCACACGATAAAAAAAAAGTGTGATCTTGTACCTTATATACACACGCAGCTGTGTAGACTTGCAGAGGAACAGAACACGGTGACTTTGGTGCTGAATTACGTGACTTTTTTTTTGCATTCTTTCAGATAGAGAGAGAGATAAAAAAAAAAAGGTGCTTATGTCTTAAATATGAGTTGAGTTTATAATTTAATAAAACAAAAGAACAACTCCGAAACTGCCAACAACTGGCCAAATATTTTTTGGCACCAACTTCTTGCCCAACATCAATCAGTCAAAAATGGGAAGGAGAATCGAGGAGTGAGGAAGGATCCACAACACCTTAATTATTAACCATTTTATACCAAGTATTGCATACAGCAATAGCAATACTAGCTAGGGGGGTGGGCGGTGTGTTTGGAGGGACATTTAAGACTAGCATTAGTGAACCTGGCAAAGTAACAAAATTGTCCTTGGAGTAGAGCTAAGCACTTTAGGGAGGTAACTAGACACACACATATATATATAGGAGGGTTCACAACAACTCTACTGAAAATGAGGAACAAAGCTGCTTTTCAGCCTGCATGGAAAGCACATAAAGGATATCATTGGCCAGGAGCCAAGTGGACTCTGATAATGGGGCCATGTAAAAAAAATAAAAATAAAAATAAAAGACAAAGATTTCCCCCATTTGCTCACAATCAATTCAAAAACAGGAACAAGTAGCTTAATTGCACTGAAAGTTCACACAGAAAGGAGAGAAGAAAAAAAAAAAAGGTGCAGTCAACAAAGTTTTAAGACAACAGATTAGAAGATTTGAAAAGGCAGAGTAAAGCGTGAGGGGAGTTCAGTAAATGTTAATCTTTAACGTCTAGTAAACATTTATTCTCTACTTAGACTGCTGTGCTTTCTCATCTTTTGCTACAAGTGAATGAGCTTATGGTAGACAAAGAGGGACTTTGGGAATATATGAAACAAGTGCACTGACTGGCGCAGATTCTCATTATTTATTATATTAACATGGAGCTGCAGCGGCCGGGTCCCTCAGTTTCAGATAACATCGAGGACTGATGTTTACAGCCCATCACAGTCAACACAGCATTCTATTTCATATCCAAAAATAATACACAACATTTCTGACAAAACCACCCCGAAGGAAAAAAACAAACAGACAAAAAAAAAAAACAAGCCATGGAGATAAAAAATTACAGCTGCCCCCTCATTTAGCCACATTTTCTCTGAATTAATTTCCAGCCCACCCAGTTCAAAGACTTGCCACAGAGGCACCAGAGAGTGTAATTTGCGAGATATGTGTCAAATTAAACAGGCGACTAAGTTTTACTTTTCCCTACAAAATTAAACAAAGACATTCTTTGGTGAAATAAAAAGGCAGGCATGCATAATTAATGAATGAGTAGAAAAAGGCAGAAATCACATTAAATACAGTGATGTAAAGATCTTGACTTGCTTGAGCTTTCAGTATTTCACAGCATAAACTTTACTTCTGACTAAATGCAGTTCTTTTATTCAAATAAACTGAAGGTTAACTGTTGCAGGGTCGACATTATCATCTTGTCTCTTAACTTTAAAATGGATCCATCTTTGGGGAGAAAAAAGAAAAAAAAAACAAAAGTACTTTCAATTTGTGATTGCTTTCAAGGACAATTTTAAAGGCTCTTAATCTGATTTGGTGAAAGAATGTGAAAAGAGCGTTACGCATTATGACACGTCACTAGCAGAGTCAGGAAACTCAATCTATATTTATGCAAAGGCAAGTCAATTTAGACAGCAAACAGCAAATAAGCCTGCCAGCTATACGGATGGTTCACAACTAATTTCTGCCTTATGGCAAATAGACAATGGCACGTCAACGCAAGACTAACTCGATCAGAGTGGAAAGACAAAAAGTGCAACAAGTCAAGAAAAATGGGAGCCCCTCACATGGCAACTGTATTTCCAATAACCGTCTGACTCGTGGTTTCAATTCTATTTAACCAATTTCTAAGCAGCACCATTTCCAATTTTATGGTAACATGTCTGACCATATGCCCAGTACAAAACAACACTTTTAGTTTTATAAAACAGGCCCAGATGAATCACTCCTGAGCTGCTGAAATATGGTTTCAGACTTTGAAGACTGGCACCTGTAAACCCTGCCCAGTGTCTGAGTGGAAATGACTAACGTTGTTCAGAGGTGTCAGCAGAGGTGGATGCGAAACACATTCACAGAGAAGCGCACAGCATACACTTCCTACATCTCCTTTTTCTTTCCTCAGCGGTACAATTTGACATTAACAGCAGCGTTTGCTTCATCCTGCGGTGGCTTTCCGAAAAGTTATTGTCTTTTTGTCCTCCATCCTCATGATCACATCTTTTACCTGTGCTGCTGTTTCCCCTTAGGCCCCTTCCCCTACAACCCCACCCCCCTACCCCTTCTCTCCCTCCCCCTCTTCATAGTCTCTCTCCATCTTGTCCTCCTGACTAGTTTTCACTCACAGCCGACAAAGGCAAAACAACGTGGGGATGAACACCCCGAACGCCACTAGGATGGGAAACATTAGGCTGCTGTTGTCGGCTGCGTATGGGTTCGGTGTTCGGGGTCCTGACTGGACCCTGTTCTTGGAACCTGGTGGGAGCTTCTTCTTCCCACCTTCCTCGCCTCCCTCAGTTTCTTCCTCTTCTTCCTCCTCTTCCTCTTGTTTCCCCAAGCCAGGGTGAGGCTGAAGTTTAGGTACATCTGTTAAATAAAAAAAGCATAAGAAAATATATGGGAGGTTAATTTTGAATCACACAAATAAATGCATATATACAACTCTGGCACTTTAAAGTCTACAACTAGAATGCTTACCACTAGTTGAGCAAGACAATGGATATTTCTTGTATACATTGAGTTTTGAGACTTACCCTCTAATGTTCCCTTCATTACATAGAGAGCGCAGACCTTGGGGTTGTCATAATAACCCTGAAACACAAAATACATCAACACCACATGTAAGCATGAAGTACAGAGAACTTAAAATAATATTTGAGAATCATCTTAAGTGGTCAGAGCTCTCGCATCTTGTTATGATGCTTAATTACACACACACACACACACACACGTTTCAGTCTAAATTTAACAGGCATCACGTATGATTACATTATGAAAGAACCATCATTTGGTGCAACCTAGAGCTAGTTACACAAAACCTGTGCTAGAAATACTTTGCCATTTCATTACTGAACTAGTTTAACGTTTGCAAAGAAGAGCAGACTCTGTGTATCACATGTATCTTTTTAGAGAGACAAAATGCAAGAGATAACGAAGCAAAAAAAAAAGAAAGAAGTCACTGCAGAATATCCTCAAGCTAGAGATAAACATTTTTGAAGTATGCCAGCCTATAAATTTAGCCTACAACCACACGAGCAAAATCTTACATCTGTTAGCGCCCGAGAACCAACCTTAAAGAAAATACTGATCACAATGTTTCATACTTATGGCCTGAGGCAACAACAGTATGTGTGAGTAGCGTTCAGACTTAAAAACATAATCAAAAGGTTGTTTCTCAGATCCTCTGCTATTCTGGAAGTAATGCAAATATGAGCAGAATAAATAAGTAGGCTGTGTGTCAAACATACACTGACAAGCAGTAAAAGTCATGTTTTAGTTTTGAGCATTTTATAAAGTTTTCCTAATATAAACATAGGCTTTTTTTTGTTTTGCAGCAGATGATTCAATTAAGCCTACACCGATAAAAAAACAAAAACAGTTTTTGATCTAGCTGACTTTTCTCTGCACTGCCAATAGTTACAGATGTATAGTATTATTAATGCATCCCATGTGTACTGATTGTAAAGACAACATAAAAAGGAAACGTAATACATGTCAGGTTGAAGGAAGTGTATAAAAAGTAAAGAGATAATGATAACAGACTGGAGAATAGACGCTCCAACCAAATTACTAAATGCTGCTGCAGGCATATGGCAGCTGACACTACATGTATTTACCAGCAAAAAAGATGTGCCATTGATTAAAGATGATGGATTCATGGCCCTCACAGTTTATTTAGAACCAGGCTGCACAATCTTAAGTCATCAAACAATAAAAGCACATCTGTGGTCAGTCATTTATCTTTTACGGTATACTAACAACATCATTTCCTGAATCACAAAAGACTAAAGACATTAACTTGAGAAAATAGAAATAAATTGTGAAGAATTTGAACAGTATATTCAGACAACAGTTGCTACAGGAGAAATAAAGGGAAATTAATTGCTGAAGTTCATGACTAATAAACTGGCATTATAAAAGGGCAACCAGATGTGGGGCTTTTGTCATTTGTATTGCCCACACACTGCAACTCTTTCAGACATGCTGTTCATTATGCAAATGTGCTGGTGATTTTACACAGTCAGTTTAATATCTGAATAAGTCCCAAGAGCCACTTTTCTGTAAAGTAACATTATCTTACTTGATTGGACCTCGTAACATTTTCAACACTGCCCAACTCTGAAATTATTTTAGTCCTATTAAAAGGTTACAGCGGCACAAGGTTAATACGCAGAGATATTAAATGGGCAACTTGTTCTACTTTCTGAAGTGCACTAAAATACATTATGTTTGATTATAATTTATTGTGCATAAAGAGAAGAAACCCATTTTAAGAAAATAATTATTTTAAATCTTGTTAACTTTTGACAAAAGCCATTTTTTCCACTCCATGTTAATTTGATACTAGATCATTTAATTATAACCAATACTTGAGTCCAGTTTTTGGTCATTCTACCAACCAGTATACACATGTTGGAGTGAAGTTGTTCGCTACAAAAACATAATGCATTGCTATGTCGCTATAAAAGACTTTACTAGCTATTTGTAAAGATCATAAAATTACATCACGTTAGATAACATGGAGCTCGCAAAGCTTGAAAGTGTCAGTTCTGTTTCTCAGTTGAGAAAATAGTGGAAACAAAGTGGCAACATTTAAAATCCTGTGTATTCAACATATAAAATGTCAATACTTCTACCTTACAACGCTCTGTAATTGCTAACTTACTGTGAACCAGTAGGTGGACAATCAACCAAAATATGAGCAAACCCACTGTGAAAAGATTACTCCTCTTATTTCACCAATCAAGTCTTGGTTTTACAACATTACTACTGTTTTTGTGTTAAACCACTAATTTCAGTCTGTTTTTGTTCATATCACTCATTGCACAAATGTAATACGGGCTTCAGTCGAGTATTTTGTGTTTCGCAATGCTATATTATGCTGAAGGGCTTCAGTCCATGGGTCCAATCCAGAAATCAGATTTAACAAATTCTGAGTCTAACCTGAACTTTGAGTTGATTAATCCTGAGATGGGAAACTCAGAGTTAGATTCATTTCAATAAACTTCCAATATGTTGACTGTGAGTTAAGCTCATGCTCGGTGAATGGAAAAAAGGCGCCATCAATTGAGTTTTGCTACTACAATTCACAAATAGCAACATGTACATAAAAGGCAGAGCCTCTATTTTAATCTAGTGGATTAAGAGATATTAATGCCTGTGTATGCAGACGGTGCACATTTATCCATAAAAAGAAGAGCCTGAGTCAGAGCGGAGAAACAAGGGCCAAAAAGTTAAAGTTTTATTCAGCGTAGTCCATTTCCTCTTACAGAGGGGGGAGAAAGAGAGAAAGTCAGTTTGCCAGCGAGCAGGTTGGATTTTAACAGTCTGTGAGTTTCAGTTACCTCTCTTTCTGGAACTGAAAATTTCCCTCATCTCAACAAACTCAGAGTTTTAATTAAATCTACTTTCTGGAATACACCTTCTGTCCTTTGTGAGGGTTGTGACGGTGAGCAGACTGTCTGCTTAAATCAGTGGCAGTGACAACAGGTGTGTATCATTAGCTGCACTCAGTATTGAGTCATTGCACACTGTCAAGTTGAGGTAGGTAGGATAAATTGTTTTCTATATAATTTGGTACACTAACAGCTGTGTGTGTGGTCTATTGAACAGCATATGTGGCAACTTGCAGTGAGGCTGCAGAGGTTTTTTTGTTGAATTTCCTGGGATTCATTTTTGCCTCCGGTTCATTCATTTTTTGTTTATAAATATCATTTTGTGTACATACCACGCCTGTTTTTTTCCAAAATACTTTAAAAAAGGTTTCTAGTGCCCAAATATCATTTTCTACACTGTATATGGATTGGCAGCATTACAAACACTATAACAAGTATTGCAGGATTACACACCTTCAAATTCAACCACAATGACCTGTTTAAACAAGTCAGTGTGGTTGGTCCCTTTTCACAGACAATCTAGAAATTTCTCAAATAATTTAGCTAAAAACATCTCACCTTTACAAACTCCACAGTGAGCTTGCCATTAAAAGTGGACACCTCTCCCTGCACGCTCAGCTTTCCACGTCGAATCGAGAAGGGTACGATCTCATCATGCGCAGTACTGTGACCAACTCGATCAAAGATATCCAGGTCCTTCACCACTACATGGCCGTTAAGGCGGACGTCAAACACCTAGAAAAACATAACCCACAATTATCAACAGCTCATCAGTACACACCGAATCATATTTATGATGCTATCAATAAAGTGCACTCGTGGGAATTCAAACAACTCCCACAGTACTGTCTTAACACTATCTGTGCATTAATACATACATTGAAAGCATTCACATTCTCCATTCAAACCGTGCTGATGAAAATTATAACTTTATCAAATTACGCACACTATGAGAATATCTTTACTTCATGAACTGCCGTACCTTTTGCTGTGATTGAGCGAAATAAACTTCTGCATACTTCATAACTAGTATATAGTCGCCTTCCTCACGAATGGGAATATCGTATCCAAAAGTGTCCTCGTTGTAGCGCTCTGTCTGGTACAGAATCTGGTCGTCCGGACTGGAGCGCAGGATCGGAAGACGAACCCCATAATCAGACGCTACAGAGGGGAATAGAATCAGGTTCAGTGTGCCCTTTGCTCACAAGACCACATTAATAGCTGCATTACCGGAAAAAACGGATCATGTTTTAAATCAAGTAAAACACCACATTGCACAAGCCCTGACCTTTATCTGCACTCAATGAATGATGAGTGCCCTTCTGCATCAGCTGGCGAGTTATAACAGTATTCACTCCATTAACTGGAGCCAATAGTGACTCTACAGCCAGTTTGATCATATCGTCACCTGCTTCCTCAACATGCCGAGAGGGGCGGAGCTGCAGTTGCCAATGCTGACTCCTCATTAGTTTGTGGTTACATGCGGAAGCCGGACCATGCAGAGGTTTCTGCTGGGACTGTGTGCTCCACTGACTCTAGCATTGTCAGGTCTCAGCAACACCTTACAGGTATAACTCGACGAGATACGACAAGCAAGGCTAATTTTAAGCACTTACTCAATGATAACAGTTCACTCACCTTTACCAATTTTCCCCTCCAATGGATCCTTTTTGAAGTGAATACCGTGCACGTCTGTATGCGTTTCACCTCCGGCATTTACAGCCCAGATAACCCGTTCAGCGAGGCTGGGGCCCCCGCCGTCCGCCAAACACTGCTCTGCCAGCAGCGACAGCACCGCTGCGACCAGCCCGGCGACGAACCGCACCGTGACCCGCTGCATCGCCCCACACAGCCCGGTCCTACACACACACACACACGCACACACACAGACACACACACACACACACATTGGACTCAGTATCTGCTCACTGGAAACATAGTTTCAGCTGCTGCATGAAAAGTAACCCTTCCCATATGTAACATTAACCACACAAGGTTAGCTAGTTATGACATGCAACGCGATATCTTGAGTTAGCCAGCATGCTAACGTTAACAGTGCCAATACCGGTAGCACAAAAGCACGCCGACCTATATAATAACAGCGAAATGATACAAAAACACTCAAGATCGACACGAATAAACACACAGTCATTACCACCTCATTATTAATCAGGCCAACAATATTGTTACAATATTACAATGAGTTAGCAGCGAGTAAACGTTGGACAGTTAAGCTAGCAAGCTAACCAGAAACACTTCTCGTTAACAGTTAACGTAAACGTCTCTTACCTTCCCCTTTCACAAATATCTTCAACCTGTATTTTTTTGCCAATGTGTAAGCTTATCTCACCCGGTGCCTATATAATCTACACTGTACGATCACTTTGTGCTGATATTCTCAGTTGCCGGTGTCTAAAGGTACACTGACTTTCATTCAATGTGTGCATGTAGTCCGCAGCCCTGCTCAGCTGCAGCCTGCTGCCTCTGCAGGAGGCGGGGCAGCGCGACCTAACCTCACACTGCAATGACTGACACATAAACTGTCGTATCACACTCTGCTGCTGCCTTCCTGAACTAAAACCACTAAAAAAAGAACATTTCGCATTATAGAGCAGTCACATCTCATTTGCTTAACATAAATGACTTTGAATAAATGTGTTAAAGATAGACCATAATTATTGAGAGTGGTCATATTCCAACAATGATTGAAAGAAACGTGCAGACTTTAAGTCCTGTGTCTGTTTTCCACGTCAAGCGAGTGTTTACTAAATTTAATGCCCTGAGTTTAGGCTGTCAGGTGTACAACCAGCTATCTACTAAGAATGGATGATCATGTCAGCAAAACCTAAACGTTATCTGGTGCAGGGAGCTTTAAGATGTTATAAGGGCTAAATTCAAAGTTAGATGAGCACATGTTAAAAAAGTTCACCAGGGTAAAGGGAGGGTTTATTGCAGTTTTATCGAAGCTCATTTTACTTCCATTATTTACAAGGTTAAATCAGTTATCACTTTTTTCTTAAGCTAATTATATTTTAACATTTGAATTTAAAGTAAACAAAATACAATAAAATGAAAATAAATACATAAAACAATAATATTTCCCTATTCAATTCAGGTAATATTTTACACGTGGCCTTTAAGAAATTCCCACGCCCCCCTTCTTCCGGTATGGTATAGTCCACTGTTTAATTCAGGTCTTGTCCAATCAGGAGAGTCCAACGCAGCGCGCACACGGTGCACTCCAGGCTTGACCAGAAAGGGATGAATGAAGATAGTTACTATGGCAACAACATTAGCTCTATGTATGACAGCGGTTTCATAAAAAAAAAAAAGAAGCCTTGGTTAATATATGTGTAAAAGCCTTTTAGCCTTATAATGAATCAAACATATAACCTTATATATATATATATATATATATATATATATATATATATATATATATATATGTATATATATAGAAAACTCCTACAAAGTAATATCCAATATTTCCACAAAAATACACTTCTGTTTCTCCAGAAGGCAGGAGTAGTGCAGTGCAGTTCAGTGCAGTGGCATTGACCCATGCTTTAAATTGTTTTAGCTGTAACAGTGAAATAAAACTACTGCAGTTGCTTGGTATGCTAAATAAAGCAGAGAGGTATCTCTTTATGATATATTTATAGAAAATGTATGACGAATATGTGTTATATAATATGTGTGACTACCAAATATATTAGTATAACAAATCTTCCAGCCAAGCTAAATTAATCAGTTAATCACAGGGGAAAGAGCGGAGTAACTGTACTTTCATTTGATGACTGGCACAGTGATAATCTAAAGTGTTGCTGCAGGTAAAGCTTACCAAGCCTGCAGTCCTACCAGTGACATGCATGAATAATAGATATGAGGAGGTTTGTCCTTCAGACATGCAGTGGCAGCACACGGTGCTATACTAATATGCTGATAACAGCATTTTGACATAGGCATCATAGGCACACAGTAAAAGATTTTATGATCTATACAAATATAACATTTTTCATTTTATGTCCAACCAACCCACAACCTTTTTGTTATTATTGTTATTACAATTACATTACAACTGTATTTTCTTTGACAATTTCATCACAGCAAGAGGGACCCAAATGTAAACGCTTTTTATTTTACTACAGTTAATGTGGCGAAATATTTTGTTTACTTTGTTAGTCAAAAAAAAAAAAAATGCAAATGTGCATACTAAATTTAATAAATTTCTCTTTGGCATGCATAAAAATTGCTTTGACAACACAGATTTGTGGAACGTCACCACAACTACAAACATTGACACTGACAGTACAGGTACAACATAATCACATTCACTGTAAATACACTTTACATATGTCATTCCTGCTGTGTGATCACAGGGCAAAATGGACTTTTAAAACCAGTTACCAAAGCTAGGCTGAAAACTCTGGGACTTCCATCCTGTGAGCATTGAAAGACAGCCTGAAGCTGCTCCAAATACACTGCACATGATGCTAAATTCAAGTTTTGAAAGAGAGCTATGCATCTTTGTAAGTACTGCTTTAATATCCCTTTGATCTCAGAGCATAGTGAATAACATATATGAAAAGTATTTCAGAAGTCTGTTTCTCATTACTATCAAAGATCTTCTTCATTGCATGTCGTTGTCAAACAGTGGTGCTTTTATCAGACTGGCACAGTGAAAAATCACAGATGGTCACACAGTTACAATACAGGTGCGATATTGCCACACGGGTTCCTTGTTGGAGCACCAATGTCACACAAAGGACAGTCCGATTACAGTTATTTAATGCAACAACAGTTAACATATATCATATCATGATATAAGTGTCCACATATCACGTGGAAACTTACTGAAATGTTCAACAGTGCACTCATCTTTTACATCTTATCTACAGGCTTCTTTCGCTTTCTCATGCTGACTTTGCTGCACATCTAAGGCGACATTTTTCAAGACACTTAATTTCACCACGTACAGTAGAGGATGAGAAGAGACACCAGCAATCTATCCATACAGGAAGTTATTTAGTGATAATTAAAGTGCAAAAAACATAAGTTGGACAATCATCAGCTAGGCTACAGCAAGTTCAGCCTCAGTTGAACTAGAGACTTTTCAGGAAGAACACTTATTGATTGAAAATGTGAGATGACTCCTCGCTCCATAACATTCAAGGAGTTTTAATTCCAGTGTCATTCAGATTCGAATGGCTCAGAGATCTTAGCTTGTCCTCATTTGTACTAGGTCAAGTATAGAGAGGGATGCAGCTTCACATTCAGGACCGATCATTCTATGATCTTAGCGAGACATCATTCGTACAAACTCTGTTGAGAGAGGGAGAGAGGAGGAAAATGACGAAATGCAGCAATTGCACTACACTTAAATAAGTTGTATGTGAAAGCTGCTTTACCTTCAAAGTCAACAAGCCCATCACCATTCAAGTCAACATCTCTTAGGATATCTTCTGCCTCCTTTAGACCCACCTGGAAAAAAGGTTAGCAGCAGTTAGTGGAGCACCACACACATCCATGTAAGAACAATTTAAAGAACAATATATGATTCAAATCTTACCTGTTGGCCCAACAGCTTCCTCATTGCATCTCGGAGCTCCGATGTGCTTATGGCACCATCTCCGTTAGTGTCAAACTTAGAGTGAAATGCAGAGGCACAAGATAAAACATGGAAAAGTAAATACTAAAAAAAAATTCAACATGAACAGACCAACAGCCAGACGGTTAATCTGAATCCCAAGACTCTTACCTCTCTAAAGGCGTCTTTTAACTCTTTTATTCCAATCATGTCTGCAGTTTCAGCGAGGAGTTTTGGGCCCATCAACTCTACAAAATCCTCAAAATCAACATGACCTCCCACTTAGAGAAAAAAGAGATTTTGGCACAAATAAAATCACCATAGATTTCAAACTATGATTCACATATGGGATACAGTGTCATTATATGCATGATACATAAATACATAATACAGTGAAGTCCTTACAGTTCATGTTTATTTGTTGACTCAGTTCTATCAGCTCCATTTCAGTGGGCATGTATCCCATAGTTCTCATACAGTTTCCAAGGTCTTTACAGCTGATGAAACCATCTTTGTCCTTATCAAACTCTTTAAAAGCATCCCGCAACTCTGTTGAGCAAAGACAGAAATGTTACTAGGACCAGAGATAGTATTTTCATACATATTCATATAACATATACATATAAGATCTGCCCCCAGATCTTAATTTATTAAAATGTATTTTATGTTGTTCTGTAAGGCATTAAACAAACTTGTCTCGTTTAATCTTTTTTAATACATTTTGTTTGACTCAACATAACTTCATTAAAGAAAGTGAGAATATTAAAGAAAGAGAAACATACCATCCATTTCTTCTGGCCGCAGCTCTCTGTCCTATTAAGAGAAAAAAAAGTGTAATAACTGGTCAACCCATTAAATAAGCAATTATCATGATCATACATCATAACAAACACACTCTCCTGTATATAACCTACACACAAACATACCACTGACCACGTTGTGACTTCAATGGCCATATGCAATTCAGTGATCTTCTCCATAACAGTCCTCAGCCTACTTGTGAAGGATGCCTAACAAGAAAAGATGTTACCAGTAGAGTGAAACTATCTCAAATGATGATAAAACCACTAACTAAGTATAAATAGACTCATCCCATATCAAGCACGACTGGGAACCATAACCTCCGAGTTCGCAGAAGAATGTGACTGTTTCTATTTTTTCAGTGCTTGCTTACAATGAACACAACCTTTAAAGGGCAGAGAGAGAGAGGCAGACATATCCCAGAACCCTCAGGGGTTAACAGCAGGAACAGTGAGAAGTCTAAACACAATACTGTGTTGACGTCAGGCCCAAAGAAATGTCTGACCGGAACCACTGACACAGAAAACACAGAAGACACACGAGCTCATGGAAACATAAACAGCCAATCCGACACACAACATCAACACTTCCTCTGACAATCCATCACTGTCAGGTCATCAACCGTCATCACTTACACTGACAGTGAAAGGCCCGGGCTCGATCGATTTACTCATGTGAGTGTGCCATAACCTCCACTATGCTATTTTCACCGAGATGAGAAACTACATACATCATTCATACACGCAGATCACCCCGCCATCACTCTACTGGTTGTTGTCAGCGAGTTGTGTCTGTAGCTAAATAACAGTCAATTGTTCTTAATGTGTTGTGTACTTACTGAATGAAAACGACGTATGAATGACGTAACAATGGTACATTTGCTAAGTTAATACATCTTCATGGACACATCAAATATGTTGAATGTGTTTTTTGTGCACATGCATACTCACTGCATTTTGTACTAATTAATTGCCTTAGTTGAATTCAGGGTTGTGTGCGTCTCTGGCAAATATAATTTAGTTATAATAAATATAATATAATATAACTAAACTGCTCATTAATGAATAACTTTGAAATGGTTTGTGATCTAATGCAATGGCTCAGTTATGTTTCCCAACAGAATGGCTGGCCAGATACCAGTAACAAGCAAGAAGAGTGGAAATAGGACAACATGATGATGGAAAATAGTTGGAAGGGTCTCTGCAACCTAGTGGAAATAATTGTGACAGCAGCTCATTTGTTAAGAATAGAAATATCCAGGTTAGCTTGAATACAGACAGAAGTAGGTTAAAGAAAGGATGTTTGCATGTGTCCAGACTTACGTACAGACTGCCTGCACTCGGCCACGTCTTTACTCAGGAAGACACAGGTTTGCCCATGTATGTTGCTCATGAGAAGGCAGTTTTGTGTCATGGACACAATGGACTCCTGATAAGGCTCAAGATACCCTGCCTGGCTCATCTCCTCACAGGACAGCACCCCTCTGAATCTCCTCTCAGCATCCTGGAGCATCTTTGCAGAGGGGTGCAGGTAGGGGGGCAGAGACAGTGTTAGAGATCCGTAGCAGCTTCGGAGCAGAATGGAGTAAAGATACAAGTTGAAAGAGTATGTGTGACAGTGCATTTAGACTCTCCACACGCCAGTTTATTAAATGCTGTTTGGATCGAACTTTAGTTTGTCTGTCAAAGTATTACGTGCATGTGTGTTCTGCAAGTGTTTATGAGAGGGAGAGAATGTCTAAAATATGAAAACTTGGCAGAAATGTAAACGCATCAATAATATAGTATGTTGCCAACTTTCCACTCATCCTTCATAACAGTTTACTTGCTATGTTGTATGGACTGGCACCTCACACCTATACACTGTCACAGGAACAGTAAACATACTCAGAAGCAGAGAAAAGACGAGCTTGAGCACAAGGAAACAGGCTACATGTGTGCAGATCACAAAAGATATACAAGCATAAGGACACATTCCTTTCTGTGAAACATACAGTGCTTTATGGAAAACGGTACTTGTTGCACTCCAGTTAAAACTACAGCCATACCTTCAATTCATACAGTAACCGACATTATAAACACCCAACAATAAGCAACATAGAAACAAAAACCCCTAACCCCATATTCTAGTCTATTATCAAGTCTACTATAACCATAATACATGCCAATGTTTTTTGTAAAGGGATGTCGTACAATGCTCTATAGACACCTAAAAAAATAAATCAGAATTTTCTTTGTTTTGTGATGACTGACTTCATCAGTATCCATTTAAGTTTGAAGAGAAACAACAAACACAACTACAAAAGTATACGCAACATTTCTGAAATGAATCTGTCCACTTTCAATTTCAAACGCACCACAAAATCCCCCAAACAAGATTAATAACAGAGAGAAAACATTATACAAGAGTACTTGACACTGAAGACAATCTTACCGTTCTGAGAGGCGAGTCTAAGCAGTTGCCCATACCAAAGGAGAAAAGAGGCACTAAAAAGGACCATGAGGGCTTTTTCTCTGTTATATTTGCAATTTGAATTTTTACAAACTTAGCACTGGGATGCTAACCTGAGTCTAGCTAGTTATAAAACAAAACTGACCTGCACTGTACTGTACTGCACGTGCATTATCTGTAGTTAATGAAAGTAGCAGTGGTAAGACAACCAATGACACTTTGGATAGAGAGAGAGAGAGAGAGGGACAAGAAATATGAGTGAGGGTGAGAAACTGTAAGAGAGGGAAGTAGCCCAAGGAGGGAAACAGAATTATGCCTATTAAAGGTAAAGCGAGTGATCCACTGTCTGCAAGATATTTCATCCAAGTGTCACACTGACCAAACTGTTATTATAGTCAGTGAACAACACAGATAATTCAAAGCATAGATTTAACAGACAGCAAACATAAGAATAAAAACAAAATAGGACAAAGGATACCAGTGTTCCTGCAGAAAAATATAGGATTTGACAAAGCTGCAGCTGACAAACAACCTTTGCTTGTGGGTCACACATTATGAGGTGTTTGTAAGCTCTGGAAATCTGTACCAAGCAAATTTACAAGAACACTCTGTGTGCAGCTGGCTATTTCTAGTATTGCTGTCCTCCTCACCTGCACTCTTCCTCTCAAGTGCTAGACTAATTTGTCAATTTGCAGCTTGCACTTTTATTCATATATTGCACATTATTGCCCCTGTGTTCTTGCATAGTCCACCGCCACACCCCACACGTCATCCCCTGCCCTCTGCATGCAAAGACAAGGTCGCTCTGACCTTACAGCAGCCACATGGCACCATAGAGAAAAACATATCAGACTGTGAGCAGTCACAGTGAAATGTATGAATATTTATAGATCTACACGTGTATGTGCACACTGATGAAAAGCTACCAAAATCAGAATACTGATGTCTAATGGAGACTGAAAACTACTCTTCATGCAAGGGTTAACACATTCGGTTCTGTCAACCTGCAGCCAGAGCAGTAAAGATCCTGTTTACTTTGAACGTATTGTTCAGACCAAATGACAAAGGCAGTGTGTGCATCTCTCAAACCATGTGTTACATTTCTGTCTATCATTGAGCTCCTCTCCATCCAGCTGTCTCAAAGACCTTTTTCAGGTCATGCTAATGTTTTTAACAGAGCTGCTTGCAGACTGACTCAACAGGTTATATGTAGAATAGGCTTTCATGCTGTAAGTGCTAGAAGATGTTTTCTCTGGAAGTCCCAACAGATGATCTCTATGTTCCAATACTGAGGCTATTTTACAGCTGAGAGCTTCCTGATATTCTGCAACATATGTAAATGCAACCCAACAAGGAAGCAAAAAAGGTAGGAGGGTAAGTTTTCTTCTGACAAATTACATAAGAAAGTGTTTCACCTCTATAGTCAGCTCAGTGATGACAGTGTTTGCTGACTGCATCACAGAGCACATTAGCGTATATTGATTGTAAACAGGACGTCAGTGAAGCCAGAAGCCACAGTTCATCATCAGTGTGCAGTTTTGGAGAAATAGAAACCAACCACCTCGCTCTTCATCATAGCAAATAAAAGCAGATGATTCTTATAGATGATGCCTGCAGTATTAGACACAATAGTGTGTTGTCATCAATCTAAATTGGGTTATAAAAACAAATTATCATTTTGTAAGACTTTTTAAGTCAACTCCTTAGAACAGACTAACGCAATGAAGTTTTACATAAATTGGGTTTGAGGGTGTCACAGCACAGAGGCCTCGAAATGTATATGAGCAGCCCTGCATCTGACACTCCAAGCTATTTAAATGACTAATAGACTAACTAACCGACCAATTGTGGAGTTAATTTAATTCAGACAAGACTAAAGTGTTTCATTAATTAATAATACATTTCCTATATTTCAGGGCCTTACCTGCCCAAACAGTGAATGGAGGATAGTGCGTAAATTGATTTCGGATGCAGAAGAAGCAGCACTAGACCTCCGGGAGCGGCGTGAAGACCTGCTGGACAGCGGGAGCAGGGAGCAGGAGGACGGGGATGGACTGCTGACCTGACCGCCGCTATTGGCTGAACTGGCTCCCTTATGGTCCCGCTGCTCACAGAGAGGAGCCCTGTCGTCGTTGCTGTTAGACAGAGAGGGCACCCTGGGGACCGGGCGTGTGTATGTGGTGGGACATCGACGGGGATGCTCTGGATCGGATGGTCCTGCTGGCGGCGGACGGTCCTCCCGGTTGTGTTTCCTGCGGTGGTGGTGCCGGTGTGTGGGTTTGGATGACCTGCAGCGCTCCCTCACACATCGGCCCGCCTCGCCTTTTGGCTCCGGTGGGTCTTGACCTTCGCTGTGAGGGGCATGTGACTTGCACTTAACCCGAGTGGCTTCATTACAATCGCTGTCCCGACTTCCGATAAGCGAGGGGTGACACAGGGGTCTCCGAGCACTGATGTCGCATTCGGCCGACCAGAAAGACTCGTCTGCGTTGCTGCTGCTGTGGAAAGCGGCGGGACGGTGGTGATGCTGGTGCTGATGCTGGTGCTGATGGTGATGCTGACTTCTCCGGCTTTCTGCTGTGCGTTCAGGGAGCTGTGTTGGTCTCTTCGCCGCCGAAGATGATTTCAATAAGGAGGTCGTGGATTCAGATTTTGGAAAGGAGGAGCTCATTGCTGCGGATCTAGTCTAGTCTGTCTCGCTGGGTTGATCATCGGCATCATACACCGTTTTCTCTCCATTGTCGAACCATATCTTCCAGCAGAGCCTTCCCGCTGTACACTTACATTTCACCACCTGAATGCTGTGCGGCAGCCCGGCCGGAGCGCGCGCAGGCAGCGTGCAGAGGGGCACACACGTCGCTGCAGAGCGCGTCACCTTTTCATTGATGTGAATGCTAGTCTCTGGCATCATGCGATGACGTGGGTGTAGAGGGTAGTAAGATATTCCAGACAGACTTTACCATGGACAAGACAGACTATATATATAAATATATGAACAAATACACATCGAGACTGCGTTAAGATTTTGCCTTTCATTGTCTTTCATTTGTCCCAATATCTGTAATAATAGTTTATATATTCCTCTGTTGTATTGATGTTATGTTTTTAGCAAAAATAAAGTGGACAAAAAGCAATTACTACTATTGTAAATGATAAAAAAGACAAGGAATTCATTCGACTTTATTACGCCTTTGTTGCTGTATTATTGTAGCCAATGGGTGTTATATGAGATAAAGTACTATGTGTTATTTATTAGTATTTGTCTCTGCTGAACAAAATATAAATATAAAACTAGTGTGTGGTGTAGTTGATAGGACCCCATCAACTACACCAAGAGGTCTCTGGACCACTTCAACTACCCAGCCCACACAGCTCTGGCTTATAAAACAGATGCATTAATTACATTTCATCACCTACCTATATTGTTCAAAAGATAATCCTTGGCCATATACGTACATATACTGTATGTAGGTGTTCTGCTTCAAACCTCTCTTTCCTTTTAACATTTTTTTAGTCTCTCAAACACACACAGAACTATACTTACACTTCTGCTGTAATTAGTATAGGCCTCATGAGCAATAAGGCAATAACTATATGACAATGCAACAAAATAATGATCAACCTCACATGAACATGTGCCTCCACTCACCATATAGACCCCAGATGTGGAAACACTTATCGATCCTTTAAGGAAACTCACATATGAGCAGAAGAAGCAAATATTTTTACAGTTAAGGATGTTGATATGTTCTGGGAATCCTTTTCTGTGGAGATGCAGAGCTGAATATTAACCAGTGTGTTGTCTAATCTTTATATGAGGCTATTATCTCATATTGACACTGCTTCTGATCTCATATCCTCTGAAAAGCAGTACAGCTCTGACAGGATATAACTGCTGTTGCAATAAGAAAACCACCGCACAATTCAACTACTGCAGTATTTTTAATTAGTATTTTAGTTTAACAAAGAAGTTAGATGTGTGACATGTAGTTTAATCAATGGAAGTCTCCTGATTCTGAGTGTGATATCTGTGCAAAAGTGACACTTCTGACAACAGCTGGTTAAATAACATACTTTACCATTTATTAAATACAGAAATACTGTTCAAAATTCACATGAGAATGTGTTAAAGGTTAAATCATCAATCCAAATGTAAACAAAAAGGTTTGCCCCATCATAGACTCTAAAGCAAATGCTTTGGGAATGAACCTTTTCATACTCTTGATTTTTAAACCTAATTATGGACAGCTCAGTGCCAGATGCTGTAAACAGACTGCAAATGATCATACTTGTGTAAACATTAAAATTGAATGTGTATCTTGTATTGAAATGGACCGGAAAAGCTGCTTGAGATTACTTTTCACTTGCAACAAATGTTTACCCTTTTAGACTGTGCACATATATCTATGAAGTGCTGTTGAAGAATTAAGGATCGTGGCTTTAATAATAGATGTCACCATATGTCGCTGCAAAAAAAAAACAAACAAAAAAAAAAAACCCAAAACAAAACATCACAGAACAATAGAGATAGTACTTCATAAACATTTTACAGAATTTACAAATTTCATCTATCAAAATGTTTTCATGGTTGGACCGGAGAATGAAATGCAATCACTGTACCTGTAAATCAAGACAACACAATAGTTATAGCATTGAAGACAATCATTTCAAAACACAGAACTCAAGACCATTGCTTTTTTTGTTTTGTTTTGTTTTTTTACCTCAACCCTATTTACAGAAATACAAACCTGATATCAAATACAACCAAATTACAAGAGTTTATTAATTACCAAAAAACGCTTCATCTCCATTGTTACAGCACAGGCTGACTCACACAATCTGACCTAAAATGTGCTTATCTAACCGTGTCATGTCAAAGCAGGATTGATTTTCAAAGGGGAGCACAAAAAAAAAAAAACACCACACCAGCAGAGTCATGACCGAGGCATTAGCTGCGTCTGTAAACATTCACGTCATGATTGACATTGGACCTCCATTATCAAACCATATATGGATGAATATGTTATGTGATCACTTGGAAAATTACAGCCATGACAACATTTCTCTGTGACTCTTTATAATACTGTTGAAGCACTGTTGGCAACACATTTAGTTTAGATATCTGTTTACAGTCTTCAATTGAGGCAAAAAGTAGCAGCTGTGCTTCCTGTAAGGAATTAGTATTATAATCTTTCAAACAGTGGTCCTACAAGCAACATGCACTATATTCATCCGTTTTTGAAGTCGTCTAAACATTTAAAAGTGTTTTTGTAATCTGGAAATGAAACATGTACAACTGTGTCCTTTGTTTGAATCAAAATTAGATTTTTTAAAACGTGATTGGATATGAGTAATACAAAAAGTTGATCAAATTTCTTAGCCCTTTGCGAAAATGTAGGTGTTAAACTAAGTGTAAAAGAATTAGTCATGTGTGTTAAATGTAATGTTAAATGAAAGTAATGTCACCAATATTTTACACAAAAATGCTGCTGTGTCTCTGGGGAAAGGGTTTGGGCCCATAAAGGCTCTCTCATGTTTTTAATTCATAAACAGTTAATAGAGTATGCTGCTTTTTGGCAGCATCAACAATTGTGTACCTACTCATTTTTGTGCAGTAAGTACTTTTGAATGCATTTTACACAAACATGACTTGAACACGGTTGATAAAAGAGGCCCAATGTTTAGTCAGCTGCTAATAAAGAGTTATGAGAGATATGAGACGGAGAATATGTACACAGTGTATATGAGAGCTGGTCTGGAGGCAGAAAAAGAGTTGCTCCCCAATCCTACAAACACGTCTCTAAACGCCATCTGTTTCTTGCTTGGACACGGATCATTAACACCTATTTCCCCTCCTTCTCCTCTAAGCGGCCTGGGGTAAAAATGTAGTCCAAGGCTTGTCTCTCAGCAGCGGCCACATTGGGGTGCCAGAGGTCCACCATGAAGACTACTCTGGGACCGTCCTCAGAGCCACCTACGCACAAACAGAGACACAGCAACAGGAAAAGTCAAGAAACCCATTTTAACCTGATTCTAAAAAATCTGGGGTTATACTGTTTTTCGGTCAATCCTCTTTTGAGAAATACACGAACAGGTTCAATTTTAATCCCTTCTTACCCTCGTGGAAGGCCCTGTGCAGGAAGGAATCGTCAAAAAGCAGACAACTGCCCTCAGACCAGCACTGTGGCTCTCCACCAACTACAAGCTCACAGGAAGGGGGCACTCTGAGACCTGCCAGAGAAAATAAGTACATCAGTGTGTCATAATGGGACTTCATAAATACAAGGCATTTAAAAGCATTTTTTTGTTTCTAACCAACCCCCCAGTTAACATATCCCAGACAAAATATAAAATAAAAATAAGAGTGTCCCGTATCATCATAGTATGCTGTTTAAAGAGCATCTCATAAAAGATCCTACCCACACAACAGTAAACATCACTATTTATAGCCATTTCACAGGGTACATTTGGGAATAGAATCAAAGCTCAGGTGCGACGGAAACATTAAAAATTATAGGATAAGCCAGCAAATTTCAATCGTGCCATCATGACCCAAGAGGATTTGGGGATTTAACAGAATAGCAGCTGATTTCACAAGATTGCTCCTCCTCTCTAGTTAAAGATGTTTATTACTGAAATCATCTGCTGCTGAGTTTAGGCGAATACACGCTGAGCCTCAGACATCACATGACCGAATCAGTTTCAGCTCACTAAACAGTTCACTCTCTTACCCAGGTGGCAGCGGAGCCTGACATTTGTTGGACCATAATGCTCAGTGATCAGAGCTCCAGGCGTCAGCACAGAGAAGCAGGCATTTCCGAAAACATTGTTGGCAATGAAGGTGCGCAGCTGGCCCAACACCCTCCACGCTCGTGGACACCTCCTGACATTAAGAACCAAAGGAGTGCCTTGGTTGACCAGGTAGTAGGTCCACCACTGCCCGCGGGGAGTGCTGTTGGCTTTCCACCCTGGTGGGAGGGAGGAGCCGCTGCGTGGAGGTGGTTGGTGGTAAATGCTCTCAAACTCAGCCAGGAGGGCAGGAAAGCTCTGCTCCAGCAGCTCCACGTCGTGTCTCTGCACTTCTCTGGAGAAGAAAGGGGCTGAAGGTAGGTCAGGGAGGAAGAAGACCTCTGGCCGCTGGATGGTGGGTCGGCTGTTAAGGTATCGCCCTTGGTCACGGACTCCTTTATGCACTCTGCCCATACCTGACCAGGTGTAGCGCTTGGCGTAATCCTGCAGGCTGTGATAGAGCCTCTGGTTCAGACTCTCTCCAGCGGCGGTACAGCGGAAGCACTCCGAGGACTGGCAGAAAGCGAAGCCGTTCTGCTCCTCTAACATTGACCCATGCCTCCCTTTACCCCGGCCACGGCAGTCTGAACTCATGAAGCCCCCCACCACCCCTCCAATCCGGCTGGGCCCAGTCAGATACCTCCCACGCAGAGGGCTGGAGCCGTGTTCTCGGCCAACCCTGTAACAATACCACATAAACAGCAACAGCACACACATGGCTATAGCAAAAGCACAGATCTCACACTCCCTTATAGACTGCATCCCTCCAGCCACCATCTCCCTCACACTCTCTAGTGACCACTCCATCTAGGCTCTTTTCCAGACTGCTGAATCTGACGGGGAAAGAAAGTGCTGATGATCAGTTAACAAGTCTTTTCTTGATCGTGATTGAAAGGGGTCTTGAACCTCACACGGAGTTTTAGCGAGTCTAGTGTCAAGCAACTCTTATTGTCCCCCTGAACGTAAACAGTCTGCTGATTTGATATGACATACACAGTCTCCACTCTTAACATTTCAGCACTAGGCAACGAGAGATGGCTTCTCTTTGCATGATGTCTGGCTGTGCGGTATTTGCGCTGCTCCCTCTCTCGTCCTCCCAGACAAATGCAGACAGACGACAAGCCTTAGGGTTATGTGTTCGCTGAAAAACAAAGACAGAAGGAGAGAAACAGATGATGAGAGAGGAGGATGCTGTAACTGACATTAGGAGAATGCTGCGATTGATATTAACGATCCAAACTCTCTTTACTGTAGATGTGTGTGTGTGCATGCCAGACCAGTTAATCTAAAGCAGATCTTGTTACATGCATAACTTTGTGTCTGTGAAAACATATCCCCCTCCTCGTATTTAACAGAAAATACCCATCCTGTATGCACCCACCACATGTAAAACACACCAGCTGAAACTCACCCACACACTGTAGACCTCAAAATGACTACACCCTACACACACACACACACCAACCCACCCACCCACGCAGGGATACAATTTGATAATAAGACAATTTGGATTCAGGTTTCCACACACTCCTGTGCTGCACTGTACAAAAACATGAGTCATTGCTGAATTTAACACGAATCTCTCCTTTTTGTATTTTTGCGCACTACGCACACACACGCGCACTAAACCCTGAATTATGTAAACGTAAACAGTGTTGATACCCACCCACAATTATAATTGGCATTCATAGGTTGCTCAGCAGGAGCTGCATAAATGGATCCCTCAGGGGGGGAGGGAGGGAGGGAGGGGGCGAGCTGTAGTCTGTGTAATCGTATGCTGTTTAAGTTAAGAAAGGATCACATGAATATGATTATATAATGGTAATGGACCAGCAGCCAAAACGCGAGGAGTGCAATGCGTCAACTATGATCAGAACTCCACGATGCTCCATCACCAAAAATGGTCGGGTAATCCTGCTCCAACAGATCCTCCCCCACATCCTGTCTGACAGCATCCAGTCGCCCCCACATCCACCACACACTCCCACTTGCTTGATCATCAAACCCAACCATGAAGCCATGTCATTAAAAAAACACACACACACACACACCCTGCCTTTTCCCTCCATCACTACACTGTTTCCGTGTAATCTGGCCACTAGAGCTGCTGCGACCAGGGCCAAAAGCTGCCATAGACACTGATGACCAAAAATATGGATGAGCTGTAACGTTCAATAAGACACAGTAAACGCGCAGATCTCATGATGTATTGTCTTTAGCTTGATGATGTGTGGTGCGTTGGTTCGTTGAACAGGTTTTCATGCATACCTACTCAACATCCATGACTGTGGCCAGTGGAGAGGAGAGGCACACAGGTGTTTCTCCAGGCGAAGCTGCGCACCACTGCAGTGCACAAGGTAGACGGATATCACTCGCCAACATTATCGGAAATATCTCCAAAATGCACAAAAGAAGTCCCAAGTGGAACCGACAGCCATGGTATGGTAGAAAAACCCAGGAAAGCTGCCCTGTCGACGGGTTGACTCCCTGTCTGTCTAGTCTGTGGTAGACAGCAGCGACGGCAAAGCTTCTGGTAATATTGTTGTAAATACTGAAGCTCCACCAAAAGAAGCCAACACGGTCAAGTACCAGAAAATACACAACCAGACATCCGGTTGCAGCTCTCAAAATAAATGTCCGCACAACTCCACACTCCACCCATCATCATGCAGCAACATCTTCTAGATACGAAACACAATAAGTTGGTGTCATTAGTTGCTTCTTCTAAAGCATAGTATCCCATTTGTTTTAAAGTGCTGCTGTTTTACATGTGAAGTCCGGTTTACATTCATGAGGAGAACTACAAAGACTGTTGTATACTGATTCTGTGCTTCATCAGGGAGCTTTCCAGAGTCTGAAGTGTACAATGATGAGTGCTTTTACTTTGAAGAAATCGCCTCATAGATTTGGTTGCTCTGGAAACCTCCCATCAGATTGACTCGGCTGACAGCCTCTCTCTTCCGTATTGCTGATCGACTACTGTTGTCTGCATACTGCATTACCCAAGATGCACTGCAACAGGCGAGGATTGCAGCCACGGAGCAATAGTTTGATGGCGATGAGAATATGACAAAATGTGACAACAATCAAAAACTTTTCTCAGATGAGTCCAACTGCAGATCTTATTGTTTGGGCCCCAAAGATGACTTTTCGCAGACTGTCCATGATTTTCCTGGAGCATGAATATGAACAAAACAAGTTTAACAACTCAAAATAACGACGATAACAATGGTAGTTGTGTGTGGTTTTTTGTTGTTGTTAATTATCAATTTAATATGCTCTGACAGGTCTGAGAGGAGCTACAGCTGTTGTGCCTTTATTCATTCATATTAATTTATGGCACTGAACTCAATCAACAGTGACAAATAAAAATAAAAAAACACATTAAAGTCGAAATAAGTCTTTTTTTTAAGAGCTTCAAAAGTAAGTTAACAATATTACACATTTCGCAGTTGGTGTATGTTTCAAAATACAAGCTTGTTGCTGCATTGGGGTTCCTGTTATAAAAAAGCTGATTTTAATTGATATTAATCTGCAACATGGAAATTATAAGTAATAAGTTAATAAGAAATGAAGTAGACCTCTTTCCTAGTATGGAGATGATACTGATAATTCAGTACATTTCTGGAGCATGTTTTTGTTCCTGATTAGCTTATCTCAACAGACATGTTGGGGTGTCTCTATCGACAGCTTCACTTTACTGCACCAAACTTTTTATTTGTTGTTGTTGTTTTGTTTTTGTAAATAAAGATTTGGTGCCTAAATTTAGTCTGTCTTTTTATTTCTGTCTTTCATATTTTCTTACAACAGAAATAATATGTGCTAGTGATGTGATTGTCAGGACTGGTAAGCCTGTCAAAGTACTTCAAGCACTATTGGCAATGCAATGAGACTGACACAAAGTGAGATAGTCAAAGTATTTACATTAGTAACAATTGCCTACAATTACTATTATGTCATGATCAATCCAGCTGACTCATATGTTTACATAGTTTGTTCTTCTTGTCCTCAGACATCACACTACAGCTGCGCCACACATTTCTTCACCTCCGTTTGTACTTCATGCAGGGGTGGAGCCAGACTCTCCAGGACACGCCCCTTCTGATCTGGGTCACTGGGCTCCCAGTCAAGCAGTGAGCCAGTCAGTCAGTCAGCTTGTAACCTTTCACAAGAGATAACCTCAAAGGAAAGTTTAATGATCCCCGTGGAGAGTCTGGGTACTATCAGCCATGGCGAGGTCAAAGGCGAGGGTGTACACCTGTTGCGCACTGATACTGCTCTGTGTGGTTGCTGTAATCTGGTGTATTATTGTACTTGTGAGGCACAAATGTCCAGATGACACTTTTTCCAGCGCTGCAGTCGCCGCAGACTCTTGGAAATGTTCAGAGATTGGACGGTGAGTGACACTTGACCTTTGCTACACAAATATGTCCATTAGTGCGTAATATTCGGTATACTACACTTCACATTACGCACAATACAGATTTAGAAGATGTCTTTTTAACACTAAAACTCCCTTACAGGTTATTAATATTTTAATTGCAAAACAACAACAAGTAAATACGTTATTAACTGCTTTTAACACTGTTCAACAAGTCTATAGGACATTTCATAAACAAGGAAACTGGCTGTATGTGATTTACATATGCAAAACATAAACACATCATTTACCAACTTGACAGGCACCAGCTTCATTGAGGTAAGTCGACCGACAGATGATGATGATGAGTGTGATGTTTTTAAGGGACATTCTTCAAAAAGGGGGCTCAGCGGTAGATGGCGCTATTGCTGCGCTGCTTTGCACCTCCGTCATGAACCCGCAGAGTATGGGCATTGGAGGGGGCTCCATATTCACAGTGATGGACAGCTCTGGTAACAGCCACATGCATTCATTCATTCAGCGCTTTAATACAGCAGAACTAACGAGTGCCCTGCATGCTGCAGAGACAAAGTTCATTGGTAACATCTCTTCTTTTCAAAGGTAAAGTCAAAATCATCAACTCCAGAGAGACTGTACCCGGGAAGTTTAAATCTGACCTGATGAAGTCATGTCCCAAGACCTTCCAGCTGATGCCAGGTACTGCTCTATCAGATCAGGTCATCAACATTATAGACACAAAATTTTCTGTTCCTGATTCTATTTTAGGAAGCCATTCCCTTTTTTCCTGCTCAGTCTGTTGTGTTGGGTAGAGAATGTTATTCACCACATAAGCTGATTGATTTGTTGCCCGTCCGGTTCACCCATGTGTATTGCTGCAGTATATTATCAGTCCTTTCTTGGCCATGCACATGTCTTTGTTTCTTCTTTGTTGAGGTTCCCATGCATTAAGAATGTGATTGTATACATGGGGGCCCAACAGTCCTGTCATAGGAACTGGGAACTGCTCTCCTCTGAGCTAAGACCACACAGTGGAACAGCAGTCCTAAACTACTCAAATAAACATTAATCTTGTTGCAGTTTTGTTGCTCTCGTAAGCCTCTAAGTATACAGCAACAGAAGAGTACAATCTGTAACCTATATAATGAAAACATTATCTGACTGTCAAAACCTCTGTGTGTATATAAAATATCTGTAAAATAAACAACATGAACAGAGCAAAGCTAAAAACAAGACATCCCACTTAACTAAAAAAGTATTATCATCAAAATGTGGAGAAAACTTTTAACTTCTTTGTATATAGTTCAGTTGATTAATCCCATGTTTCTTGACCTGTGGGTCAACCCCCCTCCCCCCTCCCTCCCCTTGGGGGTCATGAGATGATTAACATGGTAAGAAAGAAGAAAAAAACATCTGCTACACAAACAGATGCAACTTCCCCTACTTGAACTTTGAACTGTTATTTAAATGGCATTATCTAAGACGTTAAGAGGTGAAATCACTCACTGATGGAACGGCTGAAGTGACAGGAGGCCCAAACTTTAGTCGACACTGTTTATGTAAGAAGTCAAAAATGTTGAGAGCCTCTGGTTTAATCTTGAACAATTTGTAAAAAAAGAAAAAAAAGTACAATGTTTTTCCTTGAAATGCACCACAAAACTGTACTTACGTTCAGAATTTGAGTAAATGTAATCAGTTTCTTACCACCAGTGACGTACTTATCCATTCATCCAGGTGCCCAGTGGATTGGGGTCCCGGGGGAAATTCGAGGATATGAACAGGCACACAAGCTGTACGGGAAATTGCCCTGGGTCACCCTCTTTCAGCCGACCATCCAGCTGGCCAGAGAAGGGTTCCCTATACCTCATGTCCAAGGCCGATACATCCCATACATTGATACAAACCAGACTCAGTCACTACGGTATGAAAGACACCCATAAAAAACAAAGCAAAAAACAAAACAAAAAAACAACCTTTCTAAATTTGAATAATATTTCCTGTCTTTGTATTTGTCTTCTAGTAAGCTGTATTCAGACAAGAATGGGAACTTGCTGAAGATCGGCGATGTTGTGAAATTCGAGAAACTGGCCGACACGTTAGAGATGATTGCAAATCACGGGGCAGATGCTTTCTACCGCGGGAAAATAGCAGAGGATTTAATCCGTGACATACAGGAGGCAGGTATTGTCAAACGAGTTTCATCATGCTATCTTTTTCAACCATTTTATGTCTCTGCCTGGCACAATGATCTATTTAGAAATCAATAAATGAATTGCTGAGCTGCCTGGATCCATTAAAAGTTGTGATTATGTGAAGCTGAAATGAATTTTGCTCGGTTTTGCTTAGTAGAACCATTTGTTTGAATGTTTTTGCTCAGGAGGAACACTCACGGTGCAGGACTTGGCATCGTATAGTGTTACAGTGACTGATGCGTGGGCTGTTCCTTTGGGAGAGTACCAGATGTACATACCCCCACCCCCTGCAGGCGGCATCATCCTCAGCCTCATCCTTAACATCATGAAAGGTCCATGCTAAACACAGACTGCAGAGCTACTGCTCATCTACATGATAAATCAAATGTTGCTGTTCCATTTGTTGAGTGGATCCATCCCAAATTAATGCTTTAGGTTGTTGTTGAATATGAGTTGCTTACCCAGAATTCAGATCAATCTGTGGAAGTGGAACAGACTAAGAATAAAACATTTAAAAACTGAGCAAATGTTTTTTTTTTTACAGGATATGGCCTGAATTCAACATCTTTGACAGGGGAACAAAAGACGCTGGCTTATCACCGCTATATTGAAGCCTTTAAGTTTGCCAATGGATTAAAGAAACACCTCCGAGATCCTCATTTCAGCTCAGAAGAGGTACGTTTTACTAAATGTTTAGGTGAATACTCCTATGGCATTATCAGCAACAAGTAAAGGATTATTTTTAGTCTAAAAACATATTGAATTAATAAATAATGAGTACATTTGTGCATTTTTTAAAACGTTATTATTGTATATATTAACAATATTTTTTTTCGTTTAGTTATAGCTTATAACGGTCACTGTCAAACAACAGTTGTCCTTGTTGTCCATGAGCAAACACACTTGGTTGTAACCCTCCTTGTGTTATGCTGATCCAAGCAGCATGTCTGCATGTTTAGTTGTGTACTACTCTCCTGATGAGGGGAAGAAGTTATCCAAAGTTCATTATAGTGAGTTAGTTAGTGTGTCATGTCACATACAAGTGACAAGTTTCTTATATTACCTATATATATTACTTGTACTTATAAAATGGACATGAGCAAATAAAACATAAAAATGGACTTTGTTTTTAGTCTCACATCAACAGGCCATCTTTCTTCGTACATCAGGAACATTATGAATGTAACACTGTAATCGGTTTTCGAAAAATGAAAAGGAGAATCAATCATACAAAATAAGGATTTCACCTCACTAATCCAGGATTGACAATGCAAAATGTCCAAATTAAAAACCTTTCTAGTTAGTTGCTGTTAGGCATATTCACAGATGTGCTCCAAAGTCAAATCAACATTTATGTCTGACATTTGGAGCTCCTCATATTCCCACTAATACTTAAATGTTATTGTAAAAAGTTGCCAATAGTTACTGTCAGTTAAAACTAAAATTTCACTGGTTAGCTGGTTTAATGTTCTGACACCTTCGCATTCAAATAAATACATTTCATGACGATATTTTTCTATTCACATCAAATGTTCATATAGGCCTGGTAATTCAAATAAAGAAAATGTGCAATATTTGAAACAAATATGAGAAAAAAAGAGAGAAAAACAATTTAAAGCCTGTAGTTAGAAAATTTAAACCATATTATCCCTTTACCTTTATTTGTGTTTCTGTAATACATTAAGTTTTTTATTTTTTTTATTTTCTGTGCTTCTTACAGATGGCAAAGAAATTCACAGAGGACAGCTTTGCCAAACACATCAGGAGCTTGATCAGCAATGACAAGACTCATGATCCCCAGTATTACAACGTCACCCCTTCCCTTGACAGCATAGGCACCACGCATGTGTCTGTGCTGGCTGAGGATGGATCTGCTGTGTCTGTCACCAGCACCATCAACCACATGTCAGTATGCTCAGTTTTACTTCACAGCGAGAAACCAGCGATCAAATATGACTGTTGGTACAGAGGATTAAAAAATACTAAAAAAAAGTGTCATAATTTAGATTCAGGTTATTTAATGTATTTTTCTCACAGATTTGGTTCAAAAGTCTTTTCTCCAAGCACTGGAGTCATCCTCAACAACGAATTGTCTGACTTCTGCGGGAGAGTCGATAACATCCTTCCTGGTAATCAGATCAACTCCGCATATTTTCATTATTCATTTATCAGAGGCACTTTGATATGTTCATACTGGAGCAGGGAAGAGCACAGCTCGGTAACTCTATCTGATACCTCAGAATTAGCATTTTTCTATTTTTGGTGATATTGTGGGTGGATATCAAACAGATACTGTAAATACTGTATACTGTTACCTCCCATTTAAGTTTATTACCTTCTTCTTAGACATGCTAGCAGCACGTTTGTTAGTTGATCCATCACTTTGGTCAAGACTGGATGGATTGCCATTAAAGTTTATATGCGTGGTCCCCAGGCCTCCACAACTATAGGGTGGTGTGCCATGAAATTTTGGTATGAAAACATTACACTTGTTTCACATCAGTATTTTAGCATTGTCATTGTGAGCATGTTAACGTGCTGATTTAGTGCATTTAGTTCAAAGCGCAGCTATGCTTAAGTACAACCTCACAGAGCTGCTAGCATGGCTGCAGACTCACAGTCATGTCTCTATGTTGGGATATGAACCATAGAAAAGTAGATTCTTACTTTAGTAGCATTTCAATAGTTCAATAATGATGAAAAATGACTCAGTCTGCACTTGCTATACTGTAGAAGCACAATTGATATTAAATCAATAGCCTTGATTTTCATTTATTAATGTGACCCTTTATTAAGCATTTCAGTATTGAATAAATGCCCTTCACCGTCTGATGTACAGCTGTGGTTTACAGCATTTAAAAGAACTCTGTTAATTGCATTTATAATAATTTTCTTCTCTTTCTTCTCACATTGATAGGTCTAAAATGTAGTCGTCTATCCTGTCAGTCAAGGCTTTTGTTGTGTTTTGCAGGGGAGCAGCCTCCCTCCTCCATGGCTCCTGCTGTGCTGAAGTCTCAGACGAAGACGCTGGTGATTGGATCGACTGGTGGGAGTATGATCACGACTGGGATTGCCTCTGTATGTGTCCATGGCAATCACACTAAGTGCCATTAGGATAAATTGCTGCAGACTAATGCCCCTCACTGTTGTCATAGCAAGTGCTGTCTTCACAAGTGTCACCATGTCTATTCTGTAATCATCACTTTGCCATCTGGCCGATTGCAGCATATTGTCCTGTTTCTCTTCCAGGCGCTCATGAATCACCTTTGGTTTGGGAAGAGCCTTAAAGAAGCAATTGCTACTCCTGTCGTTTATGTTGACTCTGAAAATGCAGTAAAGTTTGAACCTAACTTTGATGAGGTAAATCACTGCGTAATGCATTTGTTTCGTGAAGCAAACTCATCGTACTGTTTTCCATCAGATCCTTCTCTTCTCTTTGCCTTCAGAATTTAATCGCGGCTCTGAAAGGTCTGGGACACAAACGTGAAACTGCAAAGGTCTTCTACAACGTGGTCAATGCTGTGGAGAAGGAGGATGGCTGTATCTGTGCCTGGTCTGATGCCAGGAAAAGGGGCAAAGCAGCTGGATACTGAGACCAGGATGACCTGAAGGGTTACTGAAACCTTCCTGCTGCCAGAAAACCAGAAAACCTGCAACAGATGGTGTTTGTGATTGTGGTCTGCTGGAAAATCATTGAACAAGATGCTGAACAACTTCAGATGAACACACCTCTGAACAGACCTGTCTGTATGGATGAGATAATAGACTGTTCAAGAAGAAACAACTGTTCTTATTTGTGGCTGTATCTGACCTCCTGTGACTCTTTCATTCAGCTTGTTTGTACACATTTTTATTTCTCACACCATCTCCCTATTCTCTTATCCTTTCCACTCCTTACAATTTTCTACTGTGAAATGGGACACTTTCACATCATAGACATGACTCCATAGTATATTTGTTTTCATATCTATATATATAATATATATAATAGCAGGCTATTTTAGGCTGTCTACTGAAGTTAATAACTTCTTATCTGTTCCTTTCTGTTATTCTTTCACCTTTACTATATGAGTTGTTTAAGCACTGATTAATAAATATACAGTGAATGAAATACAGATTATATTTGTAATATTCAAATAAAATATATCACTTTCTTTGTCTACTATAACAAATAATAAGCTGAAGCATCCTGAAACATCTTAAAAGTTGCTTGTCAGGATGGACTATATATCCCTCCTCCTCTCCTCTAATTTCTTTTTTATTTATTTAATTCAGCATAATAGTGCAAGGCAATATCATTCATAAAATGATCATTTTCATAACACTTTACAAACTATTAGAATATGTGATATAGTTTATATTTTTTCTGTTTACAGTGTTCATATGGGCACTTGGCTGTTGTTTTAAGATGCACTTGAAAAAATGTATATATCTTTTAAGAATTCATTAAAAAAATAGATAGATAATAATTATTGTGAAATAAATAATAAATAAATCCTGATTGCAATCTATGATAAAGCAAACCCTAAATCTAACCAATAGCGTTTTTTTTCCCCAGGATGCATTCAAGTCCATCAGGCAATCAATCCCTTTAAGTCACTGCTTTTGAAATCAGCTCTGCAAATCCACTCATGTGTGCCATAATCTATTCTGAACAATCTGCATGACTTCTCTGTGCTGTTTTTATCAATTATTTTTCAGTTTTGTGCTGATGCATGCAGCAGCTGGAGCAAGATAATCAGATCAAACAGTGACTCATACAAACAGAAGAGTAGTATCCGGAGTTGTGAAGAAATATGTGATGTAAGATGTGCTGTATGTGTCTCCCCACTGCCTTTTCTAGGAAATAGTTTCACTATTGTTAAGTAATTGATTTGTTTTTGGTTATTTCACTCAAAACCTTGAGAAATAAATCAATACTGAAAAGAAAAGGTCAGATAATAAGATCCTGGAGGGCTCTGCTGCCCTGTTACATGGTATTTGGACCTCAGGGGGTGTGACAGTCATACTGTGCCCTGACCTTATATGAGCCACCTGTTGCAAAATGCCACATTACCATGTCTGACAGCAGGAACAAAAGGTTGCCAAGAGAGGATCATGGGTAGGACCTCATGCGATGGCCACCCTGCCTTTTCCTGGCAAACGTCGGCAGCTCAGGCGTTTCCCTGACAGCACAGAGCGGCACAGATGATGTGGTGGCTTTGAAGCAAAGACAGCACACCAACAACCAATCCAAAGCAGCATGCAGAGTTTCTTATTACCCCATTTGTGGACTAATCTGCATGTTTGTTTGAGCGAGCAGTTGCAGGTTCTGCTTGTGACCCAGATGTAGCTACTGTTCCCTGCACAAGACAAATGCAGACACTACATCGTAGTTTGTATTGGTTATTTTATTGGCAGTCAGTATTTGTCATGAAACAAATACACACAGGCTACAACAAGGAAAAGTTTGACGCCGACACATGAAACAGAAACTATGAAACAAGTATATAGCACACTCCCTCATCCAGATTAAACATTCAACATAAAAGGTGTCCGCTCTGATTCTATTACCCAAGACGGAATTACATTTTCCAAACAATTTTCTGTTTTATTGTGTAATCCCATCAGCCACATCCCCTTTGTTTACAGTCCAATTGTTTCAGATTACAGCAGGAGGTCACTGTGCTCAGTTTCATAGTCATTAGAGCCATTATTATAATTATTGAGTCAGACAAAAGACAAAACACCAAAAACAACACAAATAATTACATCAGTTATCAGACATTGTACAGTTACAAACATATATAACACACACTTCAACATTTATTATATATCTGGTGATGCAGGTATGATTTTTTCACGAGCCATTTGGTCATCATCTCACCTTAGAGAGGTATGCTTTCAGCTTCTAAATATTTCTAGTTTAATTCATATTGAAAAACAATGTACACAGAGTAGATGCTATATGGATAAACTGAAATATAAAAAGAATAGTGCCTTAAAGTGCATTGCAGTGTTTCGGTCAGTCTAACTTAATTGTTATGTGCTACGGCAAAGGACATGACTACTCATAGTCAGTCAGACTATAACCAATAATTAACAGTCATAGCTGTGTCTCATAAACACAGGGACACTGACGTACAGCATCAATAAATGTGAATGACAACATATCTGTAAAGACACACGGCAGTAGGAAAGGCAGTTTAGGCACTGCTCAGACTCAGAGGCCCATATTAACAGTTGGCTGTAGTGTCATAAATGCACTGAAACACTGTGGTGATGACTACAACGGTTCAATAATTACAAAGAGGTGAATATCAGCATTTAGGCAAGTACAAAAACAATCAGTGACAACTATCCCATTGTTGAGTCCTACCTGTTGTCTTCTAAGATTGCTTTGTTCACCAAAAGTGCACAAAAATAGCCCATGGAAACACAACAGAGCCATGTTTTGTGTCCTCATTTACATCTACACAAGGGCTGCGTGGGTATTCACAAGTGGACATTTGGAAAGGGGGGGAAAACGCAAAAAGTCTTGACCTAGCAGTTTTGCCGGCATCACGTGACAGGTCGTCGGCTGTATAGTCTGTTGAACTTGTGTCATAGCTTTTGTTGAGAGATTAACAGAGAACACACAATGCGGAGCTAGGCCCTGCCTGCCAGAGATAGTCTCAGTCCTGGTAGAGAACCCAGAGGGACCCACTGTTTCTAAATTAACTCTACTTCCACTTCAGCTACCGCCGGGATGCTGCTCCTCCATCCAACCAACCAACTGATCTAAATCTCCTTGGGATTGGCTCTTCAGCTACCACTATCAGAGTGAGAGAGAGTGACAGAAAGGGTGACAGAGAGAGGGAGAGAGAGATAGAGAGATAGAGAGAGAGAGACAGAGAGCGAAAAAGAGAGAGCACGCACCGGTTCATTAACTCTTCCAGCCCCCATCCAATGAAACCGCACCTTGTTACCAAGAGCACCATCCACCAACACAGTAAGTCCGTCATCGCGACCTTCACTTCAGTGTCATCTTGTGTGGGTTAACTCAGAGATGGTTAGGAATAGCTTGGTAGCCGTGTTGGGACGAGAATTTCACAATGTGGGCACTGGTCTCCCCTGTGCCTCGAAGGGTGACTGGGCTCGTGGTGTGAGGACGGGAGGGCGAAGGAAGTAACGGAGTGCTGTGGGACGACATTTCAACCACAGTCGAAGAGCCTCAGAGAAAAACTCCCCATCACCTCTCACAGTAGTGAAGGGTGAAGTCTTTGGAGAGCTGCTTCGCCCCTAAGCCCCATGGCTCCAGCTCAAATTTGTTCCCCATGTCATCCTCATCATCCTCCGCCTCTTCTTCGTCCTCCTCTTCCTCCTCGTAGTGGCTGGGCTCCTCGATAGATGTCTCTAGGTGGTAGCAGTAGGGCTGGCCCTCTGTGTACTCATAGATGGTAGGCAGGCTACTCTTCAGGCTGCAGCGCCGACGTAAAGCAACTAGCAGCGGCTGTGGCATGGTGAAAATGTCGACGTTGTTGCCCAAGTCGATCCAGGCCAAGCTGGAGAACATCTTGGGGTCTTTCAGCATCTCTGTGAGGTCTTTGAGTATGGCTAGGGTGAGGCGATTACCGTTAAGAGCCAGGGTGCTGAGTTTGGGCAGCGAGGCAAGAAGAGGCAGAAGGAACCTCAGGTTGTCGTCTTGGAGATTGGTGAAGCTGATGTCCACAGCCACCACACTGTCTCTGTTGGTTTGGAGGTAGAAGGCAACTTGGCGGACATCACGGGTGGACAAAGGGATGCCAGACAGGTCGACACTGTCGCTGGACAGCTTTTTTTGTAGGGTTGTCTTGAGACTGTCAGGGAAAAGGAACAGAAAGAGTGAAATTACTGAAGAAAGCATAAACCAGTTCTATCTGAGGGTTGACAGGTTCTTTGAGTGGTTTGTGACCTGGTCTCATGTTGTGTTTCCTGTGTTGTATAAAAGAGGGGGTGAACGGACGGGGCTCGGAGTGGAAGGCTGACACAGACTCCAGCATGGTGATTTACTGGTGTAAACAGAGGAGCCAAAACATCCGAGCAAGCCAGCAGCTTGGGCTTAAAGCTCAAAGGGCCAAGAGCACAGAACTCCTTATAGAAGTAGTTTGTAAAAGAAAAAATGTGATGTGTTTTAAAGAAAGATGAATCTTGAACAGAATATGCTTGGCTCCTATATTTTTAAGACAGGAAAGGAAAGATATTTTTCTTCTGGAAATATCACAGTTCAGGTGACATTATTACATCCACCAATGAAGTGTTTTCTGTCCTATTTAGTCCTGGTTGTTTTTGAGTTAGCAGGAAATTTGCCAAAAAATATGAAGCCAAGTATCAAGTTTCTGTGTGAATTTGGGGTGCAGAAGTATATTGTTTGTATATTGTTGATTTTCACTATTTAAAAAACCCCCCAAAAAAACTGCAGTTACTTTAATAAAAACATGTATCCCACATTGATCTATCAGTGTGTGCTTTGATGCAGACTAGTCATTTTTTCACGTTTGGTATTAAGAGAACAGGTTTAGTAGATTGTGCAACCTTGGCAGAAGTGTGCACTCTCAGATTTCTCTCTAGGTGAATCTCTGTTTGACACAGTATATTGATTTGATTTGTCTGAGAGGTTTCTGTGCAGGATACATGTTTGTTTTGGCGCTGTCTCCTAGCACAAGCCTTTGAAAAGCCTTAAAGCCCTTTAAGGATAATGTGTATAACAAGTGGAATCTGAAAGTAAGTCATACTATCAACTGAACTGATATGTTGATATTATTTCATTTCCCCTGTGAGGATGTGGCGTGTTTAACTTGAGCTGTTATTGAGGTGGCCTGTAACGCTGATTCGGAGTGAATTATTATAACATCCTCTGGCACTCAGTGATTTACTGTGACATCCATAGCGGTACCTGTCACTTGTGATGCTTTAAAGTGTTTTTGGTCATGCTGATAATGAAGGGCTTTTCATGATGCTCCCTGAGCAGGATCTACTGGTTCTTTTTAAAAGCAGGTGGACTGATGAGCAGGATTGTCAATATAATTGTATTAGTTGCAAAAAAAATTGAAAACCTAAATATATAGGAGTTTAATCAGCTTTTGAGTCTATAATCTATAAGATAAAGACATTTTTTAACGCTGCCGTTTCTTTATCGCAAGTCTTGTGAGACACCGTTTTCCCACTCGCTATTGTTCGGCCCTCGCAGCCTTTTATTCGTCAGAAACCTCATCTTCACCAGAAGCACCAAAGTCATAATGGCCGCGGCCTAGCAGAGGCTCCTCAGCAGGTATGAATGGCTTTTGATCACACAGTTCTCTCATGAAAAAAAAGGATATCTGATGCAACCTCTCAGGTAGCCTCTTTCATCCTTTCTCCAGATTAATCTGATACAAGATTAATCTGGATAACTCGTAGTGCATGGCTCTTTGCAATCTTTACATCCACAAGAACACTACAACGGTGCTCATCTAAAATAAGAAAACTACCTTATAAGCAAGAGATGAAATACTAATTTATATTTTTACAGGTGGTTCAGAGGTTTGAAGTCTGTGCATCAAACCACACTCAATAGAGTAAATGTCACAAATGGCATAATGTTAGTAATAGTGGATGATGTTGACAAAACAAAATGTACAATCATGTAATCAATTTAAGATCCATTACATGATAATCCAACCATTTAAATTTATATTGTATCTATGTAATCTATGAAATATTTCTACTCGGGGAAGCTCTTGCCTCCACGTTTACTTCATCAGTCTGTGTGTGTATTCATTTAATATAATGAGGCAGCATTTGATTTCAATAAGCATAAATCATTTCACTATTATGATTTATTAACATACATATTCATATCTGGAGGGTTAGCTTATGTTACCTTAATTTGGGGTTGAAATCAGAAAAGAATATTTAAAAAAATGGATGTTTTAGTAAGTGGTTGGATAATAACAGCTGTCATAAAAATCCCATTTCATTTCAACTTTAAATTTATTAAATTGATAGTATATTTCATTTTTCAAGTTTATGGTCCCCTTAACTCTCCACTGGGCTGTTATTGCATTACTCACACCATTTTCTGCAGAGTCATTTATGCTCAAGCTTTGCTCTGTTGGTAAATTCAGCCCTCACGAGAGAGATACTAGATGAAAATCTCAGATCTGCTCCCTGACATTTCTGTTGTATCACACACACACACACACACACACACACACACACACACACACACACACACACACACACACACACACACACACACACACACACACACACACACACACACACACACACACACACACACACACACACACACACACACACTTGCATATTATCCTGCAGTCCATATCAGTAAAGACAGTCCCTGTGCACAGATATCACCTCCATATCTTGTTGTACAGTAGATTTTTTTGGTCAAAAACCCGACAGAGCAGCTGTTTGGACCACTTTGTCCTCTCTCTGAGAACTTTATCTTGTTCTTTATTTTTCTGGCATAAAACATGAAGCAGAAGCCATCAGTAAAAATGACAGATGGGTCTTTTAGAAAGCTTTGACATGCCTTGGCATATTTAGGAAAAATGAAAAAACAGAAAATGTATGAAGGGACTGACAATGATAAGTCAGTTGGTTATTTTGAGTGTTCAGGTGACAAAAGGAAAACACAATTAGGAGGTTAAATAAGACTGATAGAACAGACACATAGTGGTGTGAAAACTGAAAAGAAAAAAGGTCACGGAAGTGTTTTCACTCTCACATGAAAATTACCCTTAAGGTGGGAGCGCCTCTGCAGCATTTCTGGGTCACTGCCTCCTTCACCATCAAGCCTGTTGTCAAGCTCTTTCATTAAATGTCAAAAAAAAACAAAAAACCTTTTCGAGCAAAACCCAAATAAACTAGTTAGATAGATTAACAGGATTAGTGATATTCAGACATTAATTCAGCATGGCATTTCAGTCAGAAGTGTGTGTACAGTATTTAGAGCAACTAGTGTGCAGTGTTAATGCTGGATAATGAAGGGATGAACAATCCGGTGGCATTAAAAAGGACTGAGCTGTTTCTGTTTCCTCTGAACACAGAGAAACCTCACAGAGGTGAGATTGTGGCATTTTTGCAAAAGTGCGGACAGTTTGCTTGCAGTTTAACAAAGTTGGGTGTTTATGGGAGGTAAAATCCACTCTAAAATCATATTTATGATATGCTTTTCACAATACTGTGGACAGTTAGATCCATATTTCATTATAGAATAGTTTGACATTTTGGAAATAACTCTTATTTACTTTCTTGCTGAGAGTTAGATGAGACGATCAATACCACTCTTCCATCTGTCCATTAAATTAAAGGTTCAGCCTGGAGACACTGAGCTTTAGTTTAGTATGAAGAATGGACAACTAGTCTGGTTCTGTCCTACGGTAACAGCACCTCCAAAGCTTGTCAATTAACATGTTCTCATTGTTTAATCTATACAAGAGAATCACACAGTGGTGGTTCTGCTATTTCTTGGCCAGTCCAGGAAGTTACTGCCTTCGGCCAAGAAATAGTCTAACTCCCTATTTTAACACATCGATTAGTGAACTTGAGAGGTATTGGTAGGTGGATTGTATTACCTTTGAACAGAACCAGCTGTGTCTTTATGTTAAGCTAACTGCTTTTGGTTGTAGCTTCATATCTTGAGGGCAGAGATAAGAGTGGTATAGATCTTCTCTTCTATATATTTTTTTTTCACCTTTTTTTTCAAATACTTCCCAAAATGTCACATAATTCTTTCTTAATACAAATAACTCCTGATTCTTCACAACCTCACTGGACCGCCATCATCAACAATAAATGCAAAAAACTAACACTGTACAATAGAAAATATTTGTGTCAGAACTTAAATTATGTCCATTGTTTCTTTAATAAAAGTATAAAACCAAAAAAATAAATAAATAAATAAATAAAAAACCTTCACCCCCCCCACCACATTTCTCTAGGACTGACTGGCCCTGTCTTGTCTCTTTCTAGCTTTGGTATTGCAGCCCCAGGAGAAGCTGTCACAGCTGAAAGCATCTGCTGTATTAATATTCTGTTTTAGGGTGATTTTTGTTTTAATGATTCATGTTGCTCCTGCTGTCTCAGCCAGTGTCAGACCATCTCTCTCTCTGCAGATTTATGAAGCCAAAAATGTGACGAAGTTAAAAAAAAAAAAAAAGAAAAAGAAAAAAGCCCCATCAACTAGAAATTTAGCAGTAGTATGTATCTGTAAATTTCCAGAGATGATGTCACTGTCAGTTAAATCTTGTATTTTTCCTGTTCTGAGCCAAATTAAATGTCCACGAGCACAACAAAGCCCGCTTGTGTGTCTGATCCCGCCAGATCTCTGTGAACACGTCTTCGCTTTCCTCCGATTCTGCATGTTGATACCTACGACTGGCTCATAATGAACCTGTCTCATCTCACTATGTTCGCATTGTCTCCTGCTCAGCTCTGAGATTATTTTCATCTTGAGAAAATGAATGCGTTTGCGGCATCTAGCCAGCTGTGGAATAAGCAATTACATGAAAAAGAATCATAATAGCCAGTTTCTTATTATGAAAAGGATAACAACATGTAGGCACACATAAAACTTATTATTTTTACACAAGCTAATTATGTATTTGTCTTCGCACGCCAAAAGCAGTTCATTCATTCAGCAAGTAAAATTATATTTTAAAATCACCCTCCCAGCTTGTCTCGAGGGAGGCGAGCAAACAGATGGACAAATGTGTTGCTGTGCCACTTTGGAAGAGACAGAGGCCAGTGGCAATGGACCTGAGCACTTAAAAAGAAAGATGATTGACAGCTGTGGTTACCACGGTGTTCCCGTCAGGTCAGCCCGTGACCAGCTCTGTCCTTGTTCAATGTCAGCTACAAAGATGGAAATCTCTACAGCTCGACATGGAGCCGATGCCTGTTCACTGTTATGTGGAGCTGCAGATTTATTACAGACTGGGTGTTTGCACAGAAGGGCTTACCAGGCCTGGGATTTCCGTCTGGACATGCTCTGCCTCAGCCACTTCGAATGCGGGGTCAGGTGGTAGATCAGCTGTCTGCAAATCTTATCTGAAGACTTTATGGTGTCTGCATCCTGTAGAACAGACCACAAGGCGGACAGAGAAGCCGATATGAATGTAGCAGCATTTTCAATATGAGATCCAACCTGCTCATGTGTGCAAGAGAGAAAGAAATTCCTATCTGGTCTTTCTTCTATTTTCTGAAACTTATCCACCTGTTACTATAACATCTTTCACATGAACAGAAATAAAACAGGTTTGTTATTATTTGCGGTGCCTTGAGCTACTCCCGAACAAAACAACAATTTAACTGCCTTGCTAGAGCAAGAAAATCTAATCGTTTGGTGCTGATGCGTTGGTGGGGAAAAGGAAGGAAGGAAGTACACACGAGAGGCGAGATTTAACACAACCGCTGGTAAACACTGGCAATTTAAGTTCATTACCCATTATGTGGCTGCTGGTTGCCATTGCCTACATCAAAATAATTTAACATTCACTGTTGGAAGTTAAGACACGCCAAGTTATTAATTCCTCTCTCTTCACAAAACACGTCCGTCCATTTCTGCCTAATGTGCCAGCTCGCTTTATTTCCTGAGGGATGTCAGTAGTAGTTTTGCAGATATTTTCCAGTTTTATGACTTTTCAGGTATTAAATCCAAGAAACTGCGCTGAAGACAGAAACCATCAGGGGAATACTTTTTGGAGAAAGCTTTATTTTGCAGAACTAGAACTTGTTCAGAATGGGCTGACTCTAGTATAACAGAAACCATTTTAGTACACTACAAATCCTCAGTTCCTCAGTAATACACCCACCAGGTATGAAGTTGATTGGATAAATGGTTGTTGAGGAAATAGACAGAGAGACAGAGAGACTGACACTCCTTCAGTTTTAGTTAGATGCTAACATTAAGCTTGATTTTTCTGTGGATATTCTGTGAATGCTCCGGGAGGTAAAAGCTGACCTTCTTAGGACACTGCATCTCTCGAGCTAAACTCAGCAGCAGCTCATGTGAGATCGGGTCCACCAGGTTGAGGAAGGCAGCATTCTTGTATAAGATGTCGTTGAGTGAGGTGCCTTCCAAACCTAGATCCTAGAAAAATCGAAAAGAAGAGAGGAGTCGTAAACACAGCAAAGATAAAACTGTAAAAACATCCAGCAGTAATCACAATTGAGCATCTAGCAGTGTTAACGTTGCACCTGAGAAACACAACGTGCATTGCTGATGGAAACAGTGCCTTGGTGTGTCGAAGGACAACGTGACTTAAAATGGAAAAGACAAAAGTGTTTTATTTTAAATATTCATTAAAGGAGACGGGAGCTTTTTATCTACAGTAGGAAAGTTAAATCTAGGGGGAGTCACGTGAAACTCATATATATAATCACACCTCCAGTGCATATCCCAACATGCTCATGCTGTTTGCACAAACGACCATTTTTGATCTGATGTGAAAACCTTATAAATAGATGGTAGTTACCCCTCACTTAAAGGACCACATTATGCTCCATTATGATCTTTATAAACCCTCCTGGAAAAACACAAAAGTGCATTGGATGATAAAATCCCTTAGCTGTGTGTTAAGTTCAATATCTCTGTACTCAATAATATATACAATAAAGCCATTTTTTCTTGGTTTAAGCTATATTTATATCTATATAAATATATTATATAGATATAAATATATATAGAATCACATCATATAAACATGTCAGTTGAACTTTTAAATGTCAGAATTTGAGTAAATGTGTGTTTTTTTTAACACACACATGAAGGCAACTGCAAAGATGTCAGAATTGAACGCCGTCATTGCAGGCTACTCATAAATATGACAAATCCCAAATGATCTGCATTAAAAACAAATCAAACCAACTAAAAGCAGCAGATTTCAGATGACCTTCTGAGTGTGCTGACTGAGATAGCCAACAGCCAGCGATGCAGCTGTGTCTACTAAACTGTACAATCTGCCTTCATCAACAAGTCCATCCGAAAGGTCCTAATGAGACAGACTACGATGACAAGCACTTCTGCAGTTCATGTGTGTATGACACACCTGCATACACACCCAGATGCACACACATTCATTTTTTTTCTCCCCCAAACACAATCAGCATTGATTGTAATAGACAGTTTGAGTGGGAGGCTGGCAGCTCCACATCACCGGCTCCCCTTTTAACGAGGGCAACAGTAACAGACTGAAACCATGGCAGGGAGAAGGAGCTTCTACACTTCTGAGAGACAAGGTATATAAATATCCCCCTTTCTGAGTTGAAACACGATCAATTGTCATGTGCAAACCCAGCATAAAGCCATGAATCCCTCCCATATTTGCGGCAAAGCTCAGATCTTTATTCATATTGGGAGCAGAGCTCACTGTTACACATCAATTAACTCAAGCCACAAACCCCTTTTTTAAATTCAGAGAACTGAATCTTGAAGACATCTGCCTGCTTGCATTGCTGCGAGTCAAGATAAAGGAAGGCTTATTTAATAAAAGTGGAGCTCATTTAGAGGAAGCAAGCGCATGTCCCTTGTGATGTGGCTGTCATGGAGCTTCGGCTATCCGGTTTATCTCCTCGACTTGAATAAGGAGGTTTCACTCTCTCTTGTGTCAAGGCTTCAGAGTAATTAACGTGGGCTTGGTAGACAGCTAAAAGACAGAGGAGGGTCTGAGGGCAAGCAAACATATGATGCTGTCACATCTTCAATTCACCTAGATATTCTGTTACACATGTTGTAATGCTACAGCCCACAGTGGGCGAGGAAAACTTCTGATTGAAATACAGCAGTATTCACTCGGTATAGTGTTGATTTTGTGTAACATATTCTAGATTATGTACCCTTTGCAACAAATATCATCTTTTTTTTTTTTTTTTTTTTAGAAAATAAAAATGTTTTTAGCTTGATGACAATGCATTTTTGGTATGATCCAGTGGGTTTCAGTAATTTTCATCAGCCAAATGGGGCTACAAAATCTCTCATCTACTAGAACCAATCTTCTATAAAAAAAATCACCAAAAGATTACACAGGTTTCATATGACCACAGCACAATGCAAAACAAAGGCATTAAAGCAACGGCAGCTCTACTATTATTTTCATTTCTGTGACCTTCTTTTCAAAGTAAGTGGTAATAAATCCCTTTAGAGACGAATAATATATTTTTTTAATGCTGAACACAGGACTCCAGGGCTTACAGTACATTGTTGCTGCTGGAGCACAGGCCATTACAGAGGGAGGGAGAGACATTAGGAGTGGAGAGGGATGGAGGGGGCAGGTCGCTCTAATGGGAGTGTTAGAGCAGCCTAAGGAGATGTGAGACTCAGGCCATAGTGGAGGAAACAAGGACAGATGTAGAGAGGATAGTGGAGCTGATGATGATGGGACTCTTAGTGTTCAAGCGAAAAAACACAGATCCTATCCAATGATAATGAAATTTGGGATAAGGTAATGACACATGACACTCAATTTGACCCTTGCCTCATTTAGAGTGCAGGTTATCCTTTCAAATTAGATGTCAACATGGAGCATGTTTACCCACACTGAGGGTGAGCGTTGTGGTGAGTCACAGGCTGTGTCTGCCACTAAACAAGGTGTCACAAGTACACTGATCTGCGAGTGGCCTACTTTCTATAAAAACTAGTACTTCTGGAGAAAGTGCATGCAGAGTCACCTTATGGGGAATAAGGGGGGTGGCTGGCTGGGGGTCAGAGGTCAGATGTTGGGAGTCAGGGGTGCAGATCAGTGCCTGTCTGAGGAGGTTGAGGCACCTGTGGCACTCAAGAAGCTGAGACAAGACACACCAAACTGGCCTCATTCACACACGTAGACAGCTACTGCATCTGTTGCTCTGGGATGTTTTGGATCAGCATCAAAGCAGCCTGAGAGCAGTATAGTGCACACGCTGTATGTAAACAGGTCTGAGCTTTGTGCAGTTTCTCCTTACCTTCCTCAGTAATCTCAGCACGTCGGTTGCCTGCTCGATCCTGCGATCACGGAGCAGCTTCTGTATGTCTTTGATCCACGATACTCGCCTCATGTACGGGCTGTGGTTGGTCCTCCGCAGCATCCCAGGCAGCTTGTCTGATTTCAGCATCAGTGCAAACAGAAAGTCCCCGCCGCCCCGACTGCCCCTGTCGCTCTCTCCCGCGTTATCTAGAAGCTTGCATCGCTTTTTGGAGAAATTCTCATTGTCCAGGCTGCTCTGCCTGCTCAGTCTGGAACCCATATTATTATTATTATTGTTTTTTTTTTTTTTTTTTACAAATGAAGACGGCGTTTGTGATCTAGCGCTTAGACAAATATTACCAAAACGACAAACCCATGATCAGCCTCAGTTTTCAGCCAGCAGATGCTCCTCAGTGGATAGTAGAAAACAGCGCCTTGTTGTCTGGCGCTGCGTCGCCGCTTGTCAACAGAGTGGAGATCCGGTGCAGAAGCACATAATATCCCTCCACAGTCTAATTAATCAGCGTCCTCTCTCGTGCACTAGTCACACATTGCTATTTTGATTCCCACCACCGCGGGCTACGTGCGCCTGGCTCGGATGCTGAGGCTGCTTCATCCTCGGGCCGTCTCTGCTTTTACGCTGCTGTTTAGGTTCGTGCAACGTGGAGCGTCCGACCAATCCCTGCATCTGGTGCTCGCTGCGCGTCTCTCCTCCCAGGCTCGAAATTCCCCTCTGTGCAGCTACAAGACACACGAAAAGAATAAAGGATGTCAGTGTTGTTTATTAAAAAAAAAAAAAAAAAAAAAAAGGGCGGCCAATACATAATCTGTCAAATCACGCCTAAATCCACCGAATAATTAGAAAGATGTCCAAACACTGAGCGTGAAGGATGTGTTTCTGAGGTCAGAGAAGCTGAATGTTTTCCCACAAGTTGTACAAATATGTGCTTTGCCACTGGCCTTTATATGGATATGATTTTTTTTTTTTTTTTTGGCATGAGCTGTCAAATCCTGTTTCCATCTGTCACAACTGAACATCCATGGCTTTCTGTCATACAGATCAACATCTTGTTCAAGGGGCCTCAGGGGTCATTGATAGGGGACCCAGGGGTGCATCCAGCTGCATGAGGGACAGCTTTACGTTCATTTAAGTCACCAGAATATTTTGTTTAGATGCTTCACAGCCCCCTCCACATCGGCACTAGTATTGATTGTGTAGCTTTTCTCATATTGCACGAGATTCAGTTGTATTAAAAGGAGGCTAGTGATAGGAGCCTATATCTATTTGTAGGTCCCATCATTGTGAGTTTAGATACTTTGATTTTGATTTGACCTTATTTACTGGTATGATTCAGACATACTCTTGTTTAGTGGAACAGGACAGTTGATCTGATCTCTAATAAACATTTCCCCTGGCATCACTACACCCTCTCTGGGCCCTGCCTCTGCATATTTTGCTTAGAGATGTCGTAATTATGACTGACTAGTGCCCTTAATTTAATGCATCATTCCCGTGCTACTAATTTGTTTTGTCAGAGCTTTTACTCTCTAAAGCGGTGATGATCAAATAAGTCATTTTTTACAATATGCATTGAACAAAATTGTCTTTTCAATTAAAATGCTTAATTTGTGACACTTTTCATTTAGGACTTAAAAAGTATGGTATTTAATAAAAGGCATTTTTAAGGTATTATAGCGCTACTACCTGGACCGAACAGTGGATAAATCTGAAGGGGCACAAGATAATTAACAGGGCAGATAAGCAGTAAAAATTATGCTGCACAAATTATATCTATTTTCCTGACACTCTTAGTTTTATATTGTTAAATACTGTATATTTAGTAAATAATCTCTTTGTGCCTATACAAGTTATTTAAATGAAGCGAGGAAATAAATCCTTTGGCTGATCTGATCATAACTTGAAACCAGTAAAAAGAGGCCAAAAGTAAACATTACTTAATTAAAAGTTATCACAAGCAAAAAAGTTTGAGAACTACTGAGACAGAAGACATGTATTATATCATACACACATCCAAAAACACATTTGTGCTGAGAAAGGAGATTCTGAACTTCTAACTCAATGTCTGCCTATATAGAGGCCCTATCATTAAAAGCACTGCCGCCAAGCATAAACACACATGACGTCACCTCCTTTTCCATTGTGGTCATCTCTCTGCTGTAAGTGTTTCTCCTGTCGCTGAGGAACAACAACATGTGTGATCTGATTTGCTGCTGAGGTTATAGACACAGACAAGCCTTCCCCTTTATTGTGAGAAAACAATTGGAGGGAGACCTGGTGGGTGTGTATCCCTCCCAGCAAAGTCAAAATGAAACCTACGAACCGCTAGCTGAGGGATAAAAATATGAATGTGCTCCAGTCGATGTTTAATAAAAACAACCAGCTGTCAGTGACGGTGACGTGCGCACAAAAGTCAAAGGAAAGCTTTTGTGATCTGTAACAAAGAGATATACAATTGTCCTCTTCTGCTATAAATCAGCTCTGTCCATTAAATAAACTCCCCTCCTTGGGGCGGCCCAAACCTGAGTGATCCAGTACAGGATAGTAGTGATTCGATTTAGACACAATCACAACAGCAGCAGTGTAGCAGCAGGCCACAAGCTTCTTTGACAGTGCTTTATCAGTGTGGCCCAGCAACAGGAGTGCATGGTGGATTAGCCGAGTTAACACAAGGGTATTTGCTGTTGAGAAGCTCCTGTCACCGATACTGCCAGCTTGGACCTATGTTGTTGGGTGAAGGCTCAGGCATCTCAATCGGTCTGAGGATGTATGCAAGAATAAGCCAAATAGACTAACACAGCTACTGAGCATGTCAACGCTGCCGGTGGAGCCGATCACATGGCCCCGAGACAGGGATGAACGCCACCTGCATCTGTAAACAGATCACTCTCACCTTCACTTTAGCAAGCCTGCCAGTTTGATATCAGAGTGAAATGGAAGGTTATAGAAGACTAGAAAAACAAACTCACAAGTTTCACTCAAAAGTGAGGAAAAGGAGGCATCAATCATTCGACAAAAGTAAAGCCTTCTTTTACAAAATAGATTGAACCACAACAAATGTGGATGTGTTTTGTGGAGACACCTGATTTGCAGTTTTATCAGAATTTCACTCTTCATTACATAATTGATAATGTTCCTCAGAGCTTAAAGGTACAGCACCTCCATCTTTCTCATTGTTCTCTCTCCTTGTGTCATTGTGTCTTATCTGCCTATAACTTTGAACAACATTTAAAGCACATGGTTATTATTCAGAAACCATTTGCTCATCAGAATTAGGCAGAAAACAAGACAGTGTCTCGGTCACACCTGAAAGATGACGCATCATGCTGGAGCTGGTATACTAAACACTGTGTCATTGCTGCTGGTGACACACTGTGCCCAGAGGCAGCTGAATAGCCAACTTCCTTCTTCTGTCTTTTTTTTTTTTTCTCCGATATTCTCCATCTATTTGTGCAAAAACAATACACTAGAGGTGAGTGAACTTTTTTGCTCTCCCTTCTTGAGAAGAAACAAAAATATGTTTTTTCACTTTGATATTCATCAGATGGTTCAGTTACCAATGACAGGAGACATCTCTAGGGGAAGACGCTTGTTCCTGAGCTGAGGGATCCTGGCTGACTGTGAAGTATGTTAAATTTCCTGGGCAGGAAAATGGTTGGGAAGTCCCTGATTGCTGGTCTCGTGGTTCTTCTGGTGGGTGCAGTGAGCCTGTTCCTGGGGGTGTTCATGGGATTGGGGAAGAAAAACACACCGCCCCCCTTAGACCACTACTACTCCAGGGCTGCTGTGGCTGCTGATGCTGGAACATGTTCAGAGATCGGGAGGTAGGAGGACCAAATGTGACATACATGTTTCTGCTTCTGCATGTGTATACAAGTGTGTACCAGCTTCGACTTAATGTCTTCATGCGTTTTAAGGGACATTTTGAAGAAAAACGGTTCAGCTGTAGATGCTTCCATCGCTGCCTTGCTATGTGTTGGCCTTTTGAATGCTCACAGCATGGGCATTGGCGGAGGGCTCTACTTTGTCATCTATAATGCTTCTACAGGTTAGCATGCATCATTAGATTACATCATCTTAACAAAGCTAACAGAGCAAAAGTACTCTCACCAATCTGTCCTCATTTTCTGCAGGGAAGGTGGAAACTATTGATGCAAGGGAGACAGCACCCATGAACGCCACTGAAGACATGTTTGGCAACAACACCAAGCTTTCTCGAACAGGTAGAAACTAGCTGCACAAGGGAGACAGAAATGTATTGAATTCACTTTATGACTTTATTATGTTCTGTAATACTGTCATAGCTACCAATGACTCTTATGTTGTACTAGAAGGATTTAGAGAGCATAACTATTCAAGTCTTAAATCTATACATTCAGCTTCTCTAAGATATTCCATCATCCTTAACAGCCTTTGTACTTCTCCTCCTGCACCTGCTGCTGGTAACATAATAATCAAATACCGAATCTATGCATAACATTGTATCTATAGATGTCTCAGAGTGCCTTGGAGTCTGCTGCTCTAGTATGCTTATCCTTCAGCGAGACAAGAGACAGAAAGAAAGAGCTTGAGCTTGTGATATTCAAAATACTGGTACTGGTGTTTCTACATGACAGGTGGACTGTCCATAGCCATTCCTGGGGAGATCCGTGGTTATGAGATGGCACACAAGAGGCATGGCAGGCTGCCATGGAAGGAGCTGTTTGAGCCAAGCATTGCCTTGGCCCGTGATGGTTTTCCTATAGGAAAGGCCTTGGCTCATGCTATTTTCAAGAGCAAAGATGCCATTCAAGGAGATGCCAACATGTGGTGAGGATGAAAACATTAACAGCAGAAATTACAGATTTACAGATACTCAATATAGTATAATAACCTGTGATTCCAGCAAAAAAATATTGGACACAATGTAGACATACACTCGAGGAATAGTTCGACATTATGGGAAATACTTATTTGCTTCTGCCAAGAGTTAGATGAGATCTATGCCACTCTCATGCCTTTCATGTTATTAAATACGAAGCATAAATTGAACAAAATAAAATGTGTTCATTTGTGCGATTTAGATGTGCTGCTTGGCATTTTTTTTCCCTTTTGGACAGAGCCTGGCCTGCTGCTTCCTCGTTTGCTGTCTTTATGTTAAGCTAAGCTAACAAGCTGCTGGCTGTACATTCATATTTAATGGAAAAACATTACAGTGGTATTGATCTTCTCATCTAACTCTAGGCAAGAAAGAAAATAAGCACATTTTCCAAAATGTTAAACATTTCCCTTAAAGCCACTATATGTTGAAATATTCTAATTACATAAGTTTTTGTGTCTAGAAAAAGGAAAATATCCAGGTGACAATTGGTGCAGTCTATATGTTCTATGTTTTCATCCCAGTTTTTCTTGGATAAATCACCAGGTGCATTGCTTTCTGTCACAGTGACTTTTTCAAAGTCAAACATTTGCAGATAACATCAGACCTAAACAGTTTATTTTCTTCTCATTCTCCAGTGAGGTGTTTTGTGATTCTCGAAAAAAGATCCTGAAGGAAAATGATATTGTAAGATTCCCAAAGTTGGCTGAGACATACCAAAGAATAGCAGAGGAGGGGCCTGATGTGTTTTATAACGGATCAATGGCACAGAGCATCGTCGAGGATATCCAGGCAGCAGGTCGTGTTTTGGTGTTCATTGTTGTCTTTTGAGATATGTCTAACTCAAACAAAGACTTTTGAGAAACACCACAATGAATGGAAATCATTACTATGAACATTATTTCTCTAATTTAATTCTTCCTTATGACACTCACTCCAGGTGGGATTATCACCTTGGATGATTTGCTGGAGTACCAGCCTGTGCTGAATGAGAATCCTCTGAGACTGAACGTTGGGGAATACACCATGCATGTCCCAGACGCCCCCTCCAGTGGCCCTGTGCTGGCACTCATACTCAACATAGTGGATGGTGAGCAGCCCGGCCAAGTGCTTGTGCAGCCATGCAGAAGAAAGGATGTCAGGTTTCCCCAGGTCGTCCCTGGAATATTTCTCTGCCTGTTTTGGAAGCAGAAAACAGAGCTGCTGCTCACTTCTTGCTTGCCAAATGTAATTCACCATCAACAACCCATCTGCTCAGGCTGAGAATCTGTAGTCATGCCTTAAATAAAAAGTGCCATCATTCATTTCAAATTATTTTAATGTGTTCATATATGAATCTGGAGGAACATGCTCCCGGATTCATATCCGCTGAAAAAGGCTCATATTGTTATGTGACTTGAGTGTACAGTTTAATGACCTGCCACTGGCAGTCTTAAATGGGCTTTTAGCACCATGATGGAGAAGCCTCATTATCCGTTTAGCCCAAGAAAATGTGATTCTTCATTCTCTCCAGGGATAATGTTTCCTGTGGATATTTTGCAGGGTACAACTTCTCAGACACAAGTGTCTCTACAGCAGAGAAAAAAACTCTGACATACCATCGCATCGTAGAAGCTTTCCGCTTTGCTTATGCCAAGAGGAGCAGACTTGGGGACCCACGTTATCTCAATATTACTGATGTAAGCCTTCAAGATCTCATTTGTCTTGAAAACCTGTATTTTGGAATATTGTCAGGATTACTGTACCACAGTCCTGTCTGGTTCCCTGGGGGAAATTTGAAAATTAAAAACATTCACGTTTTCTGTAACGGCTGATTATTTTTGCTCTTCTCAGCTCATCCATAACATGACCTCAGACTACTTTGCTGATGACATAAGGAGTAAAATTACAGACGACACCACCCACCCAGACAGCTACTACGAGCCAGACTATTTTGTCCCAGACAACCACGGAACAGCTCACCTCTCTGTCATAGCTGAAGATGGAAGCGCTGTGGCAGCCACCAGCACCATTAATCTATAGTAAGAGTCCTGCACAGCTTGGATCCAAACATGCAGTTTAATCATTGAAAGGTCTTATTGATCAACTCACTGTTGTCTGGAAAGCTTTGGTGTTCTCTAAAAGTCGAGCTTTCAAACAATTTGAAAATTTTGTTTTACCTTCAGAACACAACATATGCACGAATACTCCTGAATAAACTACAGTTTTGTTGTTTGTCATCATCAAATTTGATTCATTTCTTACTTTATTAACTCTGCAGCTTTGGGTCCAAAGTCATGTCCCGATCGACTGGAATCATTTTCAACGATGAAATGGACGACTTCAGCTCTCCGTACATGACCAATGGATTTGGGATCCCTCCCTCGCCCAACAACTTCATCCAACCAGGTGTGACTGGTCTGAATTATCATACTTGCTATTACTCCAATTCCCCTAGTGTGGGTTGCAACATTTCGACACATGTCAGTGTTGATGAATGGTAGTGTTTTTTTTTACAATTAAGCCCATGTACCCCATGATGACAAAGAAGATGTTACTTGCCCCTTTCTCTGGTGAGCAGGCCTTTCACTTGTTCCTGCATTTGTCATTGTCAGGGACTCTGAAGGCTGCGGCTCACAGAGTATCTTATCGGAAATTAAACATTTATCTGTTTAGCAGTCCACATTCTGTTTATCTGTTGCAGGCAAGAGGCCACTGTCTTCCATGTGTCCAACTATCATCTTTGACAAAGAAAACAGAGTCAAAATGGTTGTAGGAGGATCCGGAGGCACAAAAATCACCACGGCCACTGCCTTAGTGAGTGTGATTCATTCACACACTTCTCCATCCTGTATACTTACACTATTACTGTAGATATTTGAACGCCTTTCTTCCTTTCTTTTGTTCTCGCTAAAAACAGGTAATTCTAAACTCCTTGTTCTTCAACTACGACCTAAAGAAAGCTGTGACAGAGCCGAGAGTTCATAATCAGCTTAACCCAAATATGACTGTGGTGGAGCAGGGTTTTGAAAAGGTGAGACATAGGACGCCAAAGCACATCTGGACTATAAAATATTGATTATAAGCTCCCGATTTTGCTGATTTAGGAAGAACCATTCTGATGGTTTTGCATGTTTGAGTCAATTTTCAGTCAGTATGACAGGCTTGGAGACACTTTCCTAAAATTTTTAATTTCTTTGAAGTGAAATTTACTATTGTTAATATTAAGCTAATATAATGTATAAGGATTACTACATAATGATGATTTTAAAAAGTTAATTTAAACATTTTTAGGTATACCATGTTTACTATCTTAATTTAGCATGTTAGTCTGATAACATTTATTAGACATATTAAAATTTTGACCTGATGTTTCAGAACTCTAAATGTCAAACTCTAGAAGATGGACTGAAGACAGAAGTATCTCGGCTACTGCTTTAATTTTAACCATTGTTCTTTGCACTTCTTATAAAAACTCACTAGTAAATCCGTGGAGTAGCCCTTTAATTGAAAGACACCTAGTACACCAACAATATTGCACTTTGAATAGTCTATGATACCTTTACTAGCAATTTCACTAACAGTCAAACATTTTGATATGTGTGTATGTGTGATGATGACATCCATACCAGAGCGTCCTGGAGGGTCTGGCCCAGAAGAACCATGTAACGCAGCTGCTGAGGATTCCCGACTCTGTGGTTCAGGCAGTGGTGCGACAAGGAGAGCGTCTCTGTGCAGAGTCTGATCCCAGGAAAGGAGGCTATCCGGCGGGCTACTGAGCAGGTCCTCCTCTGCTCCTCTCAGTCTGGACCGTCTCCTCAAAGACACTTGGACAGAGGCACAGCAGGTGTCTGCACTGGAGACTCCAGCAATGTTTAAGCTACAGAGACACAGCCACCTCTCTTTCTGTGAGACACATCTCTTTTACTCAAACATGGAAAGTGACTCAATTTCAATACCATACCTCTTTGACTCAAACTCCAATTATTCAGCATTACTTCTTTTTGGCATTATTTTTGTGTTTTGAAGTAAAATAAGAGGTTGCACCTACTTTGACTCCTGTATAATCACTGCTGGATACTGATGAAGATGAGGAAGGCGATGATGAGGAGGCAGACGCATCGCCTTTCACTATTTTGATAAATAAACCAGAAAAACCAAAACATATCTGCTTCATATATTAAACTCAGCTTGACAGTGACCAGGATATTAAAAACCACAAAGTACCAATAATTAGGCAAATGCTGGGATAAAAAGATTATCAGTATCCATATGTTTAGGTAAGAATCTGAGTGGTTGTAGGTTGTCCATGTGGTATTTTCCTTTTTTCCTTTTCATTTGTCAAAGAAAAAAAAATGTTGTGAATAATTGGGACAATTTGTCTGTTTCATGTCATGTAACACCCTAACTGGACTAGACCTGCAAGCAGGTATGCCTATTAAAAATAAGGACACCTCAGGTTTTTTTTGCCAAAATGTCTACCCACATCTTTCTTCTGATGTAAATTAATCACTGAAATGAACATTTAGAGGGAAGTTTGTTTTCTACCGTGACGCTATAGTGAAACTATTACTTTTGAATTGTAAATGTTTAATATCGAGTAGAGGTTAAGTGAATGTATAGTGTATTCTGAAAAATACATTTGCAGATATATTTTTCTAAACATGCATTGTTCTTATGCCATGTTTGTTGCCATGCTTGTTATTAAACATTTGAAAAAAAATATGTTATATTTTACCATATGGTCCCTCTGGATATTTCTGTGCTGTCTCTGAATCAGAACATTAGGCAACCCAATATTAGTATTAATACTACAGCACATTGAACCTTGTGTGATGGTAAATAACAGTATCAGAATACCCTAAAGCCTCAGTGGAGCTACAGTTTCTCAGATGCATTTGTATACTTGGACTAAAATACTATTTTTATTGTCATCTAGTCATTTGGTTAATCTGTAAAACCTTTAAAATTTGCCCATTTACAATGTTCCCAAAGCCCAAGATGATGTATTTAAATTGCTTTGTTTGACTAGCTGTCCAAGGTATCCTGTAACCAAGGATACTGTATTTGATTTACAATGTTACAAGTTTAAGAGTCCTCAGTGACAAAATTGGCTCCGTGAGGCTGCTAAATGCTAACATGTTGATGTTTAGTAGGTGTATATTTACCATGTTTAACATCTTTAGTTTCAGGTTAATTGTGACCTTAAGTCAGGAGATCATCAAAGTCAGTAGGATTCACGCTCTAGAAACCATTTATGTCTGGACCAAAGTGATGAATCGACTAAGAACCGAGAATAAAACTAGCACAGTGTTTGGCATTGTTACTTAATTAGACAATTCAACAATCAAAATGGTTGCAAATTAATCATTTGTTGATGGTGTAATTAATTAATGGACTGTCTTGCTAACAGTGAACAAGACAGTATACAGACTGTGTGTTAGAGATAAACAGAACGTGAGCAGGACTCAGGAGCCCTGATGAGTCTGACCCTGCTTCTCTTTCACCTTCCAGTGACTTTCAATCAGCAGCATTAAGGAAATATTTCCACTCATGTGTGCTCTTTGAGCAAATGAACAGCTTGGAAACAGTAACAATGCCATATTTCACTGCCTTTGGGTACAAACCTCAATCTCCAAAATGACAAAATGGCTTTTGTCTTACTTGACTGTTCAGAGCTAAGGCAATCTTTATTTTTAGCAGCTTTTTATCTGCTCTGGCTTCAAAGAGCTTCATAATCCCATTGATGGTAGAATTTTCTCAACTAATGTAATTTCTCCAATGTCACTAAAATCACTTTGTAACCAGCAACATCAAATTCAAACAGGAAGCTTTCTGGTGTCATTCATCCTGCAGTGACGGATGGATAACATTTAGGGGTTTGAATCCCACCGCCGTCAGTCATACCTGCAACTAAGTCTCCAGTTAAAAGCATGAACCAGACACCACACAATCAACTCTGTACTCTATCAAATACACGTATATCTCTATAGAATATCCGTATCTTAAACTGACCCCAATATGATACAACCACTGTGAACTGGCTCACATATTCAACAATATTTGAATAAGTGAAGACAAACAAGTGAATACAGGTGCCAACTGGCCTCGTGCCACATGATATTTACATAGAAAGCAGGCCAGCTTTTCTTATGAACTACTATAATTGATTTGTGCAGAAAATAAGCCAAACTCGATCCACAGGAACTTTCAGGGAGATGTGACGATAAAAAACAGAGACAGACTTCCCTGAGAGAGTGAATCAAACACAGAGGCACCTGTGTGCCAGGACAAACAAATTAGTCTCATTCTGAAACAAGATGCACCTTAATAAGAAGCAACCTAAAAACACAACTGAACCTAAGAGAGCTGCAGAATACCCTCAAAGATAACAGATTTACAACTGCAGATACTACAGAGACATACTTATGTCAGATGTAAAGAAAGCTAAATATCCTGCTTGAGATGAAACAAATCATTTATTTTTTTTGAAGGAAGTCCTTTAAATAATGGATTACAGGCCCATCAAAACACCTAAATGTAACGTTATCAGACAGTAGGTTTTACAAATCGTGTCAGATGTAAGTGGAATATAGATACAGTATCTGCCGTTGTGTCACTGCAGGTCTATTATATTATAAATGTGATTGCAATTTCGTCCTCCGGATCCCTGCTCCATCAGTATTCTCCTGGCAAAATATGAATCGTACGGGCCACTGAAAGACATTCATCTTGTAGCTAACTGTGATATTACCCTCATTCATCAAAAAGCAGTAAGTAAATCAGCGCCAGTATGACAGCTCCTGATAAACTTTTGCCATTTATAACTCATAACAATTGGCACGTATGTCTGACAGACCTGAGCTGTTCCTGTCGAGGAAGCCACATTATATGTATCAACAAGGTGTCATTCAAATTTGCTCCTGATGACCAATAAAGATGCAAAGGATCCATTGTCCATGTGCTGTGTTTGTTATATATATATATATATATATATATATATAAAACACACACACACAGCAGGAAAAAGCTTCCCCACCATCTAGTGGTGAGTGACTCAACACTGCAGTTAGAGGAGGTGTCCTTTTCAGTCTTTAGACGGACAGTTATAGTCGCATGGAGACGGGTGGTGCTGGTGATTGCAGTTCCCGGTCCAGCACTCGGAAGAGCATGGCGCATTTGTTGCACTGTGAGGTTTGACCCAGAGAGTGATAGAGCTGAGCCTGCAGGTAGTGGACGTCTCGCAGCCGCTCCTTACAGCTCAGCTTGGAGAAATATTCTGCAGCCCCGTTTAGCGTGTCAACAGTCATAACTGCCAGACACGTATCTACAGGAAGACAATAAAATGCAGTGTGTAAAGGAAGACCGAACATAATAATCTTAATTTACAGAGCACACAGTCAGATATAGCGTGGAGAGAGGTCATAAAGAGCCTTAAAAGTCAACTGTATCACTCAATTCTAAAACATACTGGGAGCCGGTGCAAGGAGGCTAATACAGGCACTATATGGTCGCTTCTCTTAGATTCTGTCAAAAGACCGACTGCTATGTTTTGTACAATCTGGAACGATTCATATTTATTTTTTAGTTAATATAAATTTTTGGTTGAGGTAGGTGAATATGACTGCACAAATTTTGTGGCGTTTAAAGCTTACGTTTCTGTCAAATGCAGGCTTGATGTGATACCATCCATGAGATGGCAGGAGTTTTTGCTATGTGTTGGGGGCCAATTATGACACAATCTCTGATCTGATTTTGTGACATCCATTCATGTAGTGAACTCAGCATGCCAGGATCAGTTTCTGGGCAGGTACATGACTTGACACTTGACAGGAGCAGAAGATGACATGTGCTTATTAATGGAGACACAGGACTTCCTGTTTGACAGGTATGAAGAGAACCAAGCAGAACAAGCAGAGTTAAAACAGTCCGTCAATTCGTTGGTATGATAGTGATCAGACAGAAGTGGGCTATTGGTCTACACTTAGGGTGGAGTTAGACAGTGTCAATGCTATCCATTTCACATTTAAAAACTATGTATTTATGGTCAGATACAGTCATGTCTATTGACTCCACAGTGAAAATTCACACACAGTGTAAAAACAAGGCCTAAGGTACGTGTTGGTCCACAAACATGCTGTTCAAGGTTAAAAGAGGTTTAAAAAAAAAAAAAAATCAGCAGCGTGAAAGTTTGAGGAGTCGTCAACATGAATATGTTGAGGAATATGGGGGCTGTTACCTGCTTGCCCTTGTCCGTTTGGCCTGAACCCAGCTACCGCCATCTGACACCGGGCTGTCAGCAGCAGGGTGCGGCCTTTGTCCATGATTGCTCCGTGTGCCAGAACAGGCTCGATGGCTTCATGCAGGACACTAAGAGCCTGCTCGGGGACACCCAACATCAGCTGCAGAAATAAGAGAACACAAACACAATGAATAAAGCAAACTGTTCAGGGTGGTGGGTTGCATGCACAGCCAATTTGCTTTCATTTTGCATATAAGGCATTCATATTGGAGGTAAAAGTGGTGGTGATTTGCATTTGTGAGTAGTGACGTTGTTAGAGTGAAGTCTGTTTTCCTGTGTTGGCTGACCTGAGTGAAGGCAAGGTGAATGATGGTCTCTGAGGCCAGGGACTGTAGGTGGTGCTGTCTAGCCAGAGCCAAGGCCTGCAGAAGGAGAGGAAGCGCTGTGGAGAAACCAGACGACTCCCAGTGGAGCTCAGCAGTGGAAAGCATTACTCTGTGAGAGACATAAACAGGGAGCGGTGAAGACACGAATCAAAATGTGGCAAAAAGTCCTGATCCCTGAAAAAAAAGTGTGCTTCTTGTCATTCTAACAAATGATGCATAATTTGAACTTCATTCATTAAATATTAAATTAAGCCTGAAAAGAGAGTGAGTAAATTCTATTCAATAATTAAATAAAAAAGGAGTTTAGGTGAGTTCACTCTCCTCTACACTGCAGGAAACAGGCAGGTGATATTGACATCAGTAAACGTGTTATAAAGAAATAAAAGCAGTGTCTATCTACCTGATGACCATTTCTGTACATTTGGTTTTCTCACAGTGCACCTGCAGTCGCTGTAAGATGCTGTACGCTTCAGTGGACCGATTGAGAGCCTTCAGAACCTGAGCTTTCCTGTCAGCAACACAAATTACACAAGTATGAACAGAAATAGATGAGATTAGAAATGAAGAGTTGTGTATTGGTGTTACCTGTAGAGACCCTCGGTTTTGTTTAAGGCAGAAATAGCTGTGACTAGTGGCTCCGCCAAATGGTATTTCCCTTCATTCATGTGCCTTTCAAACTGGATTTTCAGATCACACAGCATCCAGAGCTGCATACAAACACACACACAAAAAAATCAGTTATATTATTAATATATATATCTACAAAATACACCAAAAAATAAGGCAATAATGTCTGAGAAAACACACCTTGGCATGCTGTGTATGAGGAGGAAACTGTTCTTTCAGATGCTGGAGAATCTCTGAAACTGCATTGTACAGGCCCTGAAACACAAGCAAACGTACATGAGGAAAAGAACTCCACCCTGGAGCTAAAAAGAAGACCTGGTCAGTGTTTATTACCTTCCTACAATGCCGGGCCAACTGACTAATGGATATGCAACAGCGGGGCAGAAACCAGGCAGACGAGATCAAATCAAATGCGTTACCTGCTCAGCATGCAGCTCGGCCAGGTGGCAGAGAGCCACGGAGAAAGCCTCTGTGTTGTTCTGCTGGACTCCGAAGTTGACTGGCTCCAGACTGCTCATATTGAGAAGCAGCTGGGCCTGCTGCAGAGCCATGGTGCTGCACAAGACACAGGGCGCCACATACATGACTCAGGTGCATTATGACAAGCAGAGTATTACATTATTTTTTTTCATATTTATACTCAGCTAGACATTTCACAGAGTTGATTTAATGTGAGTGAGGAGCAGGTTTTGTGCTGACATGCAGTCCACTGTCATTAACAGTGAAAACAAGTGAAAAATGTGTGTCGGGGGTGGCGAAGTGAAGAACCTGACCTCTTGCCATACATCCTCCATACGGACGTAGTTTGAGCCAGGCTGATCTCGATCAATTCCGACAGACTGTGCTTCCAGTGCAGGATATCTGTGTCCTTCAGTGCATCCATCAGTTTATGCGCCGTCTTACCCTGTGTTGTCCCCTGCTGGACCAAAGACTGAATGCCCAGAGAAGCCAGGTACTACAGCAGAGAGGATTACCAATCAGTGCGGGAGATAACACGTCTCAAGTATTTGGGATTGTTTTGGCTCAGTTTTCACAATTTTTCATGTGCAAAACTTTAAAAGCAAAGAGCCAAATTGACTAGTTTGAATTTCCCTCTTTTTAAAAACACATGTTTTGTCATTGTTATCACATGCTCAGCTCTCAGAATGCAACCACGTCCTATAGCACATATTTCAAACCTTATTACAAACCATACAGATCACTAAAATATGTGTTGGTTAAAATTTTAACATTATTACCCATGTGAGCAGCATTGCAGCATACATAACTAATTATTTCACCACCACTAAACGTATGGCAGTAGTGTAAAAAAAGAAATGAAATGTATTTTGTTTTATTACTCTCCAACTGTTTAGATGATTAAAGCTACGACATATTCAAATATCTAAGGTTTGGTGTCTTGAATAAAAACTAATTGTGTGGTAGAAAAAGTAAAGTGATGAAGTACAATCACAATCATTATTTTCTCTTGTTTAGATCAAAGAGTTTGACTGTAGTATGAGATCAGACTCAGGTTTTAAGAGTAAGTCTTACACTATGTCATTTCAAATATAGACTCATTTCCATTAGTGTAATCTTGAGAAAATAACCGCTGCAGAATCAGTTTAGATGAGAATGAGTTACCGTTTGCAGAATCATTTGAAAATCCACTTGTAAATAAACGTACCTGGCAAAGCCATTTTAATATAGATGCTCTTATCTCAGAGCTCATGTTGTACTCACTGGCAGGCAGAAATGGGCGGCCATTTTCACTGAATCCTCAGTTAACACAGTGCTGTCAGATCCCTTCATCTGTTCCAGTGTGTAGAGCCAACTCTGACGTAGGACACAGAGAGAGCAGGCTCATGATACACTCACACACTATTTACAATCAATATAGAGCTGCAACTAGACGACTAATTGACTTTTTATTATTTCAACTATTTAGATAATCGATTAATCATTTAAGTCATTCTTTATTGCTGGCCCCACACTAGAGGATAATTAGGCAATTGGGCAGCAACACGAGTGTTGCTGATTCAAAGCTGGTCTAAACAGATTATCTGCCTAAATGATCCTGTAGTGTGATGGGTTTACAACATAATCCTGCGATGCAGTTTTGGGAGCTCATTTTTTGCCAACGTCCCCTGTCCCATAATACACAATTGTCGCTCTTAAATGGCCTGTGTCAGTATAAATGGATTCATTCTGTACCATTTGATCTACCTATCCTCATCCTCATGATCTCATCCTTTCAACTCGAGGTTGAATATTGAAGTGTTGTCACAAGTGCTATCAAAATTAATGCAATGCATGGTGCCTGATCCAATCTTTTTTTCTCCGATTAAATAGGAGTCTCCCCGATTTGGAATCCCAAATATCAAATATGTAGTGTAAAAGGAAAAGCAATGACATAATCAGCAAAAATGTGCAATAGCCAATGACAGCGAGCTGACTGGTTGACTTGCTCGGGACAGAACAAGACATTTGAGGATGTCATCTTAAGCTCTAGGAAACAGTGATCAGCATTTTTTCATTTTTATTTTTCTTTAGCAGTGATCATTAGTTACAGCACTAAATCAATCATTGCACAAACACTGGAGTGAGGTAAAATAATAAAAGTAGAAATGTTTGTTTTTTTTACCAGACAGTGCTGTAAGCACACGTGATCATTGGACTCCTGAGCGATGCGGATAGCCTCCTGCAGAGCCAGGTCAGCCTGCTGGCTACAGGAAAATAGCTGTATAAGCCATGTTTTATACAAAAGGTCTTTATGTAGGAACCTGTCTATCTACTTAAATTCTGCCACGACTTGTACTTACTAGTGACCGAAGCGACAATGCAGGCTTGCCAGGTTGAGAGCAGCGTAGCGGAGACTTCGGCCGTAGCCCTCATCCCCGTTGCTCTTCCCCTCATTTCCAGACAAGATGAGGCGGTCAAAATAATGTAAGAGACTGTGGGCGGAGAGGAAGATGTCCTGGACTCTCATGCTGTTAAGGTAGTTCAGGTAATGCTGAGGAGAGAGAAAACACCATGAAGGAGATATTCCCCCTTCAACCGTTGATGAACACATACAAATGATGGTGAAGGTTCAGGGGATGGGCCTCACCGCCTCAGCAAAGTCTGGGTTAAACTTCAGCATGTTGTTGAGCTCTTCCTGCAGTGAAGCAGGCTTTAGAGCTTTGTTCTCATCATTCTTCAGAAGGTACGCCTGGTGAAAGACGAAGTTGACACAGAATGTAGATGCCTATTTGTTACCTGTCTTCTCAAAACTGCTGATTTAAACAGTAGGTCTAGTCCTGCGATAATGACCCTTAGTCTTGGATTTAGCACTTACCTGTCTTGCAAGAAAGTACTCTGCTTGTTTTTGTGACAGAGGACCTCTGCTTGGTGTGTTGTCATTCCTAAAACAGTACCAAAATAACAAGAATCTGCTGTGAGCAATCATCATGATCACAATAACATCAGATTGATAAGCTTTGCAATTACCTACACTATGCTAAATTTCATGTCTAGAGGGTTAGGGTTTATTTTGAGTTTTTTTCTCTCACACACTCTCACTCACTCTCACACACACACACACACACACACACACACACACACAATCACAAGTGAAATACTAAGCCTTGTCTGTTAAGTGTAAAACACTTAAAAATTCACGAACCGAAGATCTGACTCATGCAGTGGGTTGTCCACCTCCTCTCTCTCTATTCGGTCCCCTACTGTATCCTCTGTGCTGGTGAGGTCCATGTCGGAGTCGTCTGCGACCAGTGCCGGCAGACCCACCTGCCCGTCAGTAGGCTTGGCATAGTGACTGTGATAGTAGTGCTGCAAGGACTTGTACAGCTTGTACACCTGACTGAAGGACAGCTTGTTGTAGGCCAGAAGCATGTGTCTCATAAAAAGACCTGTAACACAGACAAGACACGGTCAAGATCAAGTCTGCTTAGTGAGAACAACAGTCACATTTCAGGACATCCAATAAGACATGTAGAGCTGTTAAATGGTTTAAACTACTCACCCACAACACTGGTTTTATAAGCCTCAGAATCAAAAGCAGTGAATGGAGTGGGAAGAGTTGAAAAGAAGTACTCCATGTCTTTCAGCTCACCATCTGCCATTTCATGCAACCTTTAAAAGGGAAAAATTGCCTCAGTAACTAGATGTGTACATATTTTAACAATATTATGATTTAATATTGTCTACATATTGTCTGGGTCATTATATCAGTTGATGTAATATTTTCTTCCGCAAAGAGACTACTATTGTGAAAGAGTTTGGCTTAAAACGACAGTCAGGAGCCCAAATGAAGATTGAAACAGATTTTACTTGCTGTAATCATTCCTCCTGTTCATACTACCCATTAGATGATCCATTCATAATGAACTTACAGTCAGTGATGGGGGCCACAATCTATAAGCCTCCTTCTTTTAAGTGCAATTTTTAAGCTCACACCTGAAGGAGATCTTTTAATATAACCAGGAGGAATGATTACAATGGAGTAAACCTCTATAAGCGTTCATATATTATTATTTATTATTAATATATTATCTATATCAGCCACAATATCTTAAAATAAAACATTTTTTTTCCCAAAAAATGTTTTCAGTATTTAGTTTTCTAATTAATTACCTTACACACAGAGATGGGGGTTTAAAATAAAATGTAATGTGACAATGTATTCTTTTTTCCTGGTAGTGAATTAAATAAAGTGTTTCAAAATAAAGCAGCATACCTGAGTTTAACAGCATATGCAGTCTGAGGACAACACTCCTCCACAGTCTGCAGGAACTGGCCGAGAGTCAGATCAGGACCCTGTTATCAAGAGACATACACATGAGACACCAGCTTCAACACAGGGGAGTGCAGACTCACTGCGCCTATAAAAGCCAACCTGCTGCAGGGGCAGGATGAGTTTGTTGAGTCGTCTTCTTTCTGGCAGCGTGACTTTGGACGCGGTCATCTCGTACAGCAGCGCCAGGACGGAGATCTTATACGGACTCACCCAGTCTTTGATGCCAAACACGTTAACATGGACCACTCCGTTCGTCATCATTGGATTGAAATACAAACTCTCATGGACACTCGCCATTCTTGACAGGGTTTACGGAGGCTACGCTGACGCAAAGACAAACCAATAATGTTTGTGCTACACCACATTTAGGAGGAGCAGCCAGCAGCAGCGGTGGCTAACGCTAACCGTTAGCTTATTTTAACGTTAGGTAAGTCCAATGTAAGAGCCCGTAAAAAAAGAAAAAACAACAACTACAACTACTCGAAGATAATGTACAGATCTGGTATTTTACTGCCAGATTCAGTCAGTTTACTTGGATAACGGTGAACATGTTTATAAAAGTTGTCTCTTTGCTTTCAAACCGCCCTCCTTCTGTCCACTGAATAATACGTCACATACACCGGATCCCACAACCCCTTCAAAAAAAAAACAACTGAATTTCACATTACAAACAATTTTAAACTAAAACAGAATCATTATGATAAAATAACATAAGTTTGTTAACGCGATGGTGTATACATACAATAAATATTATATATTATATGTACTACATGTGTATTGTAGAGTTTGGAAAGCAGTAACCGGATGTAGTAGTACACTAATTCTGTCTGTCTTGAGACGAGGGAGATGATAGTTGTCATATGTGTTCAATGCTAGGTGTTTATTGTCATCCAGTGTTTACAGTGTGTAATTACACCTATATTTAGTATGAAATTAGGAAACTAATTCAACTTGAACAAGAAACTGATGCAATACATGAGTATACTAAAAAGGAAACGGGGGGCAGTGTAAGGTCATGGTTTTATGTCAATCTTTGATATAGATATATATGACAGTCTCCTGGAAATACATTAAGGATGATGTTGACGATGAAAATTATTAATAATCCAGATTAATGTCAATAATTGTATTAAATCTGATGTTGTAAACAAATCAAAATATCAAAGTATTATAATCCAGTGTCACAGATGCTGTCTCCCCCACTGCTCACCAACTATTTTTATGCCAAATATAGACTGTCAAAGTTTTGCAATGTACAATTTCAATATATTTTTCTTATACTTATAAAAGTGTAGTATAATAATTTGATAAATTCCCCACAAACTTTATCAGGTCCATAGGCAGATTTAAATGCTTTATAGATGGCAGATGGTTATGACAGTCGTGGGAGCACTGAAGCAGGCTTACGCACCCAGAGCCGTGCTGGAGAGAGCTCTGTCTGTTTCTTCACACATCCTCCAGCGGTGTGCTGCTGCTTACCTGGTGGCTCTGAATGTAGCTCAGGTGGTCCCTGGTCAGCTCTCAGCTACCTGGGACACATATGTTAAACACAAAAATCTAAATCTCCAGATGTCCTTCCAGCTCAATGTTTATGTTTTGAATATCAATGGTGGAATTCTTTGATTTTACACATTTTTCAGTAAATAGTAGTTCAGCTCACCAGTTTATGTTCTTACAGATGATGATGTGTGCTGCTGCTTCCTGCTTATCCAGCTGACACTGATGCTCCTGCCGTGGCACTCATCTGGATCAACAACATGCAGGTGTTGCTGTTACCACTACAACTATTAATATCTATCTCTTATTCTCCTCTTATCCAGATGAGTGCTGCAACTCCAGAGACACAGTGGCAAACACAAGCAACACGCGCTTCATCTGGAGTCGTGTTTCTGGCCACCTGATAATTGTAAGTCCAACATTCACTATTTTCTTTTACCTCTGGTCTTGTCTACCAACAACTGAGGGAAATAATGATCAACAAACATGTTTTAAAAAATATAAGCAAGAAGAACCTCCTAAATATTACTACACCGTACTTATTTATGGAGGGTATCGTATTACTCAAACTGTCTATATGATACATACGGGTGACATTAAATTTGTAAACAAATGATGCACTCTTTTGCGTATTTGACACTAGTTAGTTGTTGCTCACTCATTTGGTTCGAGTTTAGCTTAAGGGAGAATTTAGATTTGTATCTTTGAATGAAGCAATTTAAAATTTTTATTTGTACAATATTAGTAGAAATACATGTCCTTTACCTAAATTTTTTTTAAGATTTAAAAAATATAAAAAGCCTCATAAACTGGGAATGAGCACTGATTGCGTGGGGATAGTACATTTGAATACGGTAGGTTGCAAGATGAAGACTTAATGTGAAAACACGACTCTTATCCATCGAATATTGAATCTTTATGACAGAATAATAGCCACCTTTATCCAGAAGATGGCAGTAGTGAACTTCCAGTTTTATTACGTGTGTTATTGTGTCTCAACAATAATTGATTCCCCCTCTTCATCTCTCCCTCTGTGTCTCTTTCTCACTGAGGTGTCAGTCATTAGATGCACAATGACACCTGTCAGAGTTGATATTACTAAAAAGTTTAAATCGACTGTAAATGCGTGTGTCAATATATGAGTCACTGTAAGCTAACAGTACCAACTGTATGACTGCACAGTTTGTAGGATTTGATAAACAAAGAATGAGTACAAACAAATGTTTGTGGGATTAACCGGATCACACATATGCACTCATTGTGCCGTCAACACAACTGACTACCTCCATGCCCGCTGGCGCTGTCCTGTTCTGTATACGTACTCGGTGATCTTGATGTACCCGACACATTCAAAACAAATCATAATGCCTCTACTTTTAGTCCTAACTTTTGCCAAGAAAACAATACTGCTGAACTGGAAAGACTCACAATGGTTGAATCACCTAACATGACAGATATCAATCAGCTTTACAAAAGTCCCAACCTGAATAGTTCAATAAAATAAATGTAACTATTCTCAGCTCTATTCCACTGCCAGTGAGCGCATGCCACACAAGTATGTAAATGTAAGCATGTCACTGGGGAAGGGAAAGGAAAGAAAAGGTATGTATGTATGTGGGAATGTGTAGTTACTTACTTTTATTATCGTGCCATCTCTCGTGGGTTTAGAAGACAACAAATATAGTTGCAGTGTTGTTTGCAGTGGACAAATATTTCATTTCATTACAAAATTAGAAATTATTATACAGCTCGGTCTTAAACAAAGTATTCAGCCTTCTTCCTCAGTCTTCACAAATAAATAAAAGGTTCCCCTCCTTAAACACAACTCAAGTTTTTCACATGTTAAACTATTCCTATAAGATTTCATGTGTCTGAAACTGTCATGTTATTAGAGAAAGACAATCATATTTAGAGTGCATAGGCTACAGTAATACATTGGCACAGTATCGGTATTACAGTGGAGTTCAGTAGCATGCCAAGCTGGGAAAAAATAAATAATTTTTGTGTAATGTCATCTGGTTAGATATCACTTAACATTATTTAGATGTCACTACATATTATCTTAATGACTATTATGTTTTTACTAATATTATGTAAAAACGCAGCCACCAAAATGTATTTCATTTGCACTAAATTTCGCTCGCCTTTTTTCCGGGGACACTGAGACTGCTGCGCCCCCAGCCAATCTTGTGCTACCTTGGAACATGGCCTTATTAATTAACATATTGAACTGCTCCATTTTGAAGGTCATTTTATCTACCCTTCACAATACAGAGATTTTAACGTATTCTCACGTCAGTTCAGCAATGTCCTTCAGTCTTTGCTTGAAAATGGCAATATACTATATACTGTACCATGCATTTTCTCATTTTCAATCCAAGTGGGCTTTCATGTTGTGGCACCTTTTAATCATCATATTAAAACAGGACGATTGCATTTTTCTTCCTCATCGGTTTGCTGTTGTTTTTCTCTGACTTTTAGGCGTGTGTAATAGATTACCAGAGATAAACTTATTGTGCCTTGTGTGAGAAATGACAGACCTCTGTGTACGCTGACCCTGACTCAGCTTCCTGCTGCTTACTCAGTGTCTCTAAATGGATTAAGTTGTCAGTTGGACAGCCCATCTGAGATTTTTAATATCTAGCCTGAGGTATATCAAGCAATCGTCTGCCAAATGGTATCATAGGGATTTACTTCGGTTTTATTACAACTTTCTCCCTCCCTCTCTCTCTCCCTTTTCTCATCTAAAATATGGTCATGCCCTCTATGATTCCTTGAGGGTGTTTTACTTGTACATTAATAACACATTGAGGAGAGTAAGTAAATATATATTCCATGAACTTCAGAGTAAATATTATATTTTATAATGGCAATTTATAGCATATGAGAGGCATGCAAATTATGCCCCCTGCTGCATTTGTTAATTTCTTAGTCTATTTTAACATCTTGGGAGGTTTCCATCAAATTCTGTTGTTTCCATCCGACCAAAAGCCAGATAAGAACAAAAACGAAGCATTGGAGAATTAAGGAGGACTTAATGGATTGAAGAAGATATAGAAAGCTGACCAGAAGCTTATTGACCTTGAGTGAGAGACTCATAGCTCATTGTACCATGAGTGACACCCACCTCTCCATGTATGTAATACTTGCCCATTTCTGCCTCTTTGCAGAGATTCAATCTGAATGAATGTACAACGAACAATTACTTGACTATCTCTGTCCGTGTTACTGAAATTTTAAACACCATAGTACAGGATGGAAAAGCAGAACTAAGACTGTGACTGTGCAATTGGACCTGTTTAATCACATCAGAGATCCACAGAGAGAAACGTGTCAGTTGCTCGTGTGTGTTTGTGGATTTCCTTCTCTGGGAAATGTGTTTGGTTTGTTAAGCTTGTTTATTTGTGTATTGTGTATCGTGCATGCATGCGTGTGTTTGTGTGGGTGTGTGTATGAAGGTGTATGAGTGGGTGTTTTTTATAGCACAAAAGTATCTGTTGCTGTTGTTCGTGACACAGTCATAAACCAAAAAAACAAACCTGAATACAGAATAAATAAATGTGTTCAACTTACAGTTTTACAATTTTTTGGTTTGAAGCTGAGAAAAATGGCTCATTGGTCATTTATTGTAGGTGTAGCTTATTACATAATTTCTTCAATCCCTAAAAGAAACTTCACATACACTTAAACTACTTTGTAGTTAACATATATGAGTATTGGCTTTTAAAGTATTAAATGTATAAAAATTAATTTAGGTAGATGCATTTTCAGTGGATAGATGCCTTCAACACAATGCATTTGCTTTAAATATGTAATTTGGTATCAGGTAATTTCCTTGCAGCTTTTAAGGATATTTCAAGGAAGAACCAACCCCCCGACTGGTAATCGGATCCTGATTCAAATATTTCTCAGTCCTGCTTGATGCACATGACATCACCTTTTACACGAGCCCCCTCCAATTTGAAACCAGTGAGAGAAGCAGAAAATCCAGAAATCTATCATGTAAAATAACTAAAACTGTTCAAACTCCAGCAGAAAATAGTGTATTTAATGTAGGATCACATAGTAGGAAGCTGATAGAAGAAATACATTTTCAGAGCCTTTATTGATGGAACAAACTGAATGTGAATGTATTTGTTCTCCATTTACATTAAGCTATAGGCTTACCTGTAAATTACAACTACACAGGAAGAGAGATTCTTACATTTTTGCATGTTCAGATGACACACTGTCCGCTGTCTAAAAGACACAATTAAAAGTCCTTTGCAGTCAATTTAAGTAAAATCTTCAACATCTTATCCCAGTATTATTTTATTATTTTTACATGTAACATATATAAGAACTTAAAGGACCATGAGACAAAAACCAGAAAAGTCTATGGGGAAGTTGGAGAAGCATGAACACATTGTGAGATTGCAGATGGGTGAATGATGATCCTTTTTTGCATTGTGTCTAGGACAATAGAACAATTCTCAGCCTTCACCTAAACAAGACACGTTATTATTATTATTATTATTAGGGAAGTATCTGTAGAAATTACTTGAACTAAGCTCTAAGAGCCACTAGAGTTATTTGCAATTATCTAGTTTGTTTTAATCTATCATGATTTTTTTTCTTCCATGAAATACACCAAGGACACGTTCACCCGCCTCTGATCCACAGATCTCACAACACTCAAGGTAATTTATGTAATACATTGCAAAATCATTTATCATTTATCATAGCAGTGACAAGAACAAGACACCTGCAAAGGCTGCACGATTCTTCATGAGAATAAAAGAACTTTGAGTCTGGTGACTATCTCCTGTCTTTGCAGTTTTAAAAGCAGTGGGGGAAAAAAAATAAACATCAGGGATTCTCGCTATGCAGCCATGGCAACTCAGGCATTGACAGCAATCTCTTTCAGGAAAGTGCATGACTGTTTTCAAAGTGACTGAGGCTTTGTCAAGCTTCTCACAGTTAGATGTTAGCTCAGTCTTTATTTTGCACTGAACTGACAGCTTCACATTCATAACATGTATGACTATTGTACAATTTTATATTTAAACATGAAGGTTTTTCTACTACACGTTACTAAAAAAAAGCTGCATCTTCTATTATGTATGAAATAACAAACAATATAATCTTTTAAAATTTGTTTTACAAACATTAGTCATTTCTGACATATCCCTTCAGTGAAAATGTGTAAGGACGATCTTCATGCCTGCTAAAAATGTTGGTGAGAATGGCCCTGAATCAATGTTTCTAGCTGCTCCCATTGTCCTTATGTCAGCATGACATACTGTCTCACCTGTCCAATTTCAAGTTGACCCATTGCTTGCCATTACGGGTTGCTGGACAACCGTGAAACTGTCAAAGAATAATTTACATCATGTAATGGATGTTACTGAGGCTATACATCATTTGATCTCAACCAACTTACCTTTTTTATGACAGTACATTACAGGATATAATAAAACAGCACCACTCAAATCAAGCATGTGCAGAGAAATGCTTGCTGTGACTGTAAATGATGCTGTTAAATATACATTAGTGACTTTGCATGGCATATTAACATATTCTCTATGAATAAAGTCCAAGCTTGGATTTTTGAATTATAGCTGACCTAATTCTGGCTTATCTTTTTATATTATGTTTTCCATATGAGAATGTCCTTTTTATTTAAGCATGTCTCACACCATTTACACTAAGTAAAGTGGCTCATCAGGTAAATTGCCTACACAATCACAACTTGTAAGTAGCTGTTTATGGTTCTAAATGTCATCCACTGGTTGTATTCTGCTGTGCCAGCATCGCTGGGACTGCCATTAAATGGAGCTGAGCCACTGGAAATGATCTCCTCTTTCTGCTGATGAACTAATTGTACTTGTATGCTCTAATAATACCATTAAAATGTAATACACTGGGGATCATTACTTCACATTTGATGTAGGTGTGGGACAAAGAAAGGAAACGAGTGCTTCAGTTACAACAGTGTTTACGCTAGTAATGAAATTCACTTTTCAAAATCAGGAAATCTCTCTCTCTCTCTCTCTCTCTCTCTCTCTCTCTCTCTCTCTCTCTCTCTCTCTCTCTCTCAGTGGTGGAATAAGTGACTACAAAAGGGAGGTGTTATTTTTTTCTTTTTTTTTTTTTACCTCCATCACTGAAAATTGTTCTCCACGGATGCACTAAATAATCTGATTAAATGGAGGGAAAAAACTCAAGTATTACACCGTAGAACTGAAGATAAGCATTAATCTGAAGTTCATGCAGAAAAAAGCACATCCAGCTGCTAGAAGTGAATGATATAGTGCTGTCATCTCGGGCTTTGATGGAAGATCTTTCATTTTCTTGGCCACTAATGGGAATTCTCACAGTACCATTGAAGCCTTCGTTTCAATTCCTGTATTTAATTCATCATATAATTTCTCCAGGATAATGAAATGTTTGCTACAGTATTCTTCCCTTTTTAGGGATTTTGAATTAAATTCATTAATTTATTTATCTTAGCTTATTCAGAAAATATAAACAGACTTTTTTAATGGGGTAAAGGGTATTATCTTTTAAACCCACTCAACTTAACCCTAATACACATACACACACACACACTGGCAGGGATGAATTAAAATAATACGGCCTCAGTCTGTTTTTGAACAATCACAATCTGAATCAGTTTCAGCAGAAAAACAGGACAAAATGTCTTTAGGTGTTGTAATAAAGTCCCAGGATTTTTCTAGTGTAGCAGCAGGGAGGAGTCCTTGCCAAGCATAATGAATTCAGATATGAAAAGGCTTTGGTTTTGACTTCACGTAATTAGGCAAGATGCAATAACACAGCGACCTTGGAGCAACGCACCTGGATAACAAGCGATCAAACAGCCCCATCCATCCACACATAAAGAGTCTCAGCTCTGCAGCTCCCTCTTGAAACAGGCTGCTACCTTGAAGCTTAAGCTCATTAACTCTTTCAGACATTGTTATGCACTCCCTCTTTGATACTTTGCATGTTTGACTTGACTCCATGCGATCAATTTGGGTACTATTTCACTAGACATATGGGAGAATATAAGCTGTAATACATGAAAAACCACACGTTTCATTATTTGGAGAGAATACTGGTAAATTCAGCTGAGCTTTTTTAATTACTATTCAATCAAAGTGTTCTAATCAGGTAACATCAAATTGTTGGCAAAGATATGGGGAGGGTGCCGCCAATAACAGCCATATAATATTTTCCTGCCCAGTTTTACAGCGATGTTGGATTGAAAACATTGATACCATATTTCAGTGCAGTCTTTTGAGGGCCAGAGCAATAACTGCTGGGCCGAACACCTGAGAAACTGAAAGGTGCTTTAGTTTAGTAAAGTAGCAGATAACAAAAAAGAAATGTTTGAAACCAAATGCACTACAAATAGGTTAAATGGACACAATCAATAAAATCTGAAAAACATTTTACTATACTATAATATGGAAATAGTCAGAGGATACAAGATACAAGGGAGGTATATTTATAGATAGTCCTAAAACCAGAATTACACAGCATTTATCTAAATTCCCTGTATTTACTGAACGGGATTAAGAAAAGGTCTGCATACATTGAACAATACATGACAATTCTTTTGAAGGGCCAAAGCATGAAGACTTATCTGAATCAAATACAATATAAGAGCAATTTATTTTGTGGCCCTTATCGGTTAAATTATGCTGTTTTCTGTTTAGGGACTCCAGGTGCAATCACTGAAGGGGGTGGAAATGAATCTGTTTCTTAATTTATTTATGTAAACTTGGCCTCCCTCCAGTTGCAGCACATGATTTCATTTGTCTGAGCTGAGTGCCTGATATAATAGGATTACAATCTGGCTGTTGCAAAATTGTCTGTGGACTTCTGTGTTTCTGAAGGCTTGAAGCACATCTATTAGCTTATGATGGCATCCTCAAGGTTTTTATTCTTCAGCTCTATCTGGCAATAAAGTACACTTTATTCACACTATTTACTTCTAAGGTCAATGATTATTGATTGAGATTAGAAAAAAGTTTTGGTCATTTGAAGTTGAGGTATTTGGAGGCCAAATTACTAACATCTTTTTTTACATCACATCTTGAAATCCTCATGCAATGGCTCAAACACATTCATTACTTCACCACCAGACTGACAGTAGTGACATTGTTATTGCTTGCAAATATAAAATCTGAAGTGAAGACAACCTTAAAGTAAAACCTTTGGTAATTTAATTTGGCCACTTGAGGTCAGTGTACCTTATAAAGTTGATATAGCAAACGCATAAAATAACATTTTGCACACGTATCCAGCAGACACGGAGCAACTTTAGCATTAAGTTGGATTCCTCTTTCTGGCCACCTGATGAATGTATTGTTCAATATTCCCTCTCCTTTTAGCTCTGGTTTGGTCTCCACTAAGTCTTGAAAGAAATATTCTGCTCAAGAGAAAGCAATTATGAAAAAGTGCATTTTTAAGTTGGTTTAAAAGCAGGAAGGGTGCCAGCCTGCCTGATCTCCTCTAGCAGGTTGTTCCAGATTTGTAAGGCCCTGACTTTATTTAAACACATGATTTTTGTCCTGTTGCAGGATCCATCCACCACCCTGTTTTTTTAGCTACTACAGCAGTGACTAAGTGGGCAAAATACGGAAAAAATACAACAAAAATAGGGACTAAAATGGGACTAAAAGACGGGATTCAAACTCAAGTGGCTCTGGCTGTATGTTTGAGGTCATTGCTGCATGCTGCTGAATAAATTTGGGACTGATCAGACACCTTTCTGATGGTATTGCATCGTTAATAAACATCTAAAAATGCCTAAAAACTTTGCACAGGAATGATGCCAGGCTCCAATGCAGCCAGCCAAGAGTCGAGTTGAGCTTACCACTGCAGGAGTTCATTGATCAGACAATCAACAGCTCTTAGCTTTGATTTAACACCAGACAAAACATCGGCATCACCATCCCGACCAGTCTGGATTTGATATCCTTCCTATCATAGTGTTATTCATAACTAAAAACATAATGAATGCTGGACCTTCAATTTGAATCACTGAGCTTTAGAAGAGACATCATAAATTCTCCCGTTTCCTCCACCAACATGGTGGAGAGTGCTGCTTTTAAAAGGGATAGATTATAAACATCCTAATACACTTACCAATTGATAATTTACAAGAATAAATTCTTCCTAACACCACCCTGGTTCCCTGTGAGAAAAGGTGCTGTTTAATTCCACCCACACTAATGCCTTAAGTGCACCACCACTGAGCACAGTGCTGTTTGCTCTTGCACCTTGATTTTCTCCTCACTACTATTAACTATTACCAGTAAAGCTGACATGGAAATGAGGTTCAGTAGAAAGTCTCATCAGAGGCACACGCTCATGTCTCCAAGGCATATTCAGATGAAGGTTTCCCTGGAGACACTCAGCAGCTTCAGGAACATCCTTGAGGTGGGATTAAGGAAAACTTCTTTTTTTTTTTTCACACTAGGGACACATCCACACAGGGCACCACATACAGCACTCACATCTGTCATCTACTCTATTATGCTCAAGTACATATAACTGTTCTGAATATTTAATTATTGGATTCATATAGATATAAATGATTCTGTAAACCATCACTTTGTTGTATTTTTGTCTACTTTTCTCTGACACAATTGGCATTCATTTATTATCTATTATTATGATTCCAAAATTAAAAACAACTTATTTACTCATTTATGTCAGTAAGATCTTGTTTGGGTGCTTATTCGTCTTGATTTGTTTATTTTTGCATTTCAAAAATGGTAAGCACTTTTAAATATAATGTTTCAGCTATATATTTTTCAGCTTGGAGTACACTCAACATAGCACAATGCCACATAATTCTTGAGTAAACCCACAAGTCTATGTTATTATTAAGCACTGCTGTTATTTTATAACACACTGCACAGACCTGCACATAAGAGGGTGCACAGAGTACCAAAGGAGAATCTGCATTTTAATTCTCTAGGCTACCTATTCTGAAACACAAGCACAGATACTCAAACGGGGAGAGACCTGAGGAGCAACTAAGTTGAAAATATCTTGCAGGCAGACGATATGACATGATACATGCACCGCAAGAAGAAATGCGGTGCAAACAGAGAAAAATAGCTTTTAAGCACTCATCTCTAAATAGACTGAGGGGCTCATTTTCTATGTTCTCTGCCATCTAAACCTCCAACATACCATGAAAGTTTACACTAGTTCATCCCAGCAGACACAAATCCTAGATGACATAGCAAATCCATCCATCAGTGATTAGTACCGGTGATGCAAAGAGACAGCAATTTGTTCTTTGATTTTAGGCCCGGCCACCTACACACGAGTTTAGCGTGGCTCCTCTCTCTCGTGGTGTTTCTAAGAGTCGGCAGAAAGCTCCCCAAGCAGTACTTCATCTAGTAGGATGTCAAACATAATGTTGACATTTAATGTGGTCATTTGGTGCATGGCTGGCAGTGATGGCTTTTCAATTAATACAGCTCAAATGGCAAAAATGCTCAATTAGCTTTAATGTATTCTACTCTCTGATGAATGCTGTGTAAGTAGATGAGGGAAAAAAGTAATTTCTCTGCTGCATTTTACCTATAACGACTTAACTTAAAGTTGCAATGTTCAGCACTGAAACAAGACCAACTGTTACTTCTTTCATTTTGTGTCAACCTAAGCCTCGGACATGAAATTGATGCTGGTCAATTGATCCTGGTGGGCTGTGTAACGGACAACAGAAAGCAAGAGAGAAAGACATGTTGGCAACGTCGGGTAAATGAAAAGATAAACTCAAGCCTCTGCACAAATCATCTAATACCCACACAGACAAGAGGAACAGATGTAAAGATACTGGTAAATATCAAACACTGACAAGCCTTCAGAAGCCATGTGACACTGCAGGGCCCCAGAGTGCTGTCTACAATAGGATGTTACATGCTGCTTGTGCTGTATTGAGTCCTCAGTTGCTGTTATTCTTTTTCATTCTTTCATCATATCAGCCCTTAATTTGTGTGGTGAGAGCAACAAAGATTTTGGTTTGTTGATGTCACAGACCACAGTTGTTGACTTGCATTATCATACAGATAGACCTGTTTTTCTGCAAATAACATGGCAATAACAAGTGTGGTCTCTATAAAACTCAAGATGGGTAATCCTCAAACTGCTTCTGAGACCAGTCTTTAAATCTGCCAGTCTGAGTCAGATTAGACAGTGCTAACAGGATTGCCTTAGGAACATAATATTCATTTTAGGCCTCAAAGACAGGACAGCTATACTTTGTGTACTGCTGCTCCAGGGTGACGTTCTGCTGATGTTGACTCGACTTCCTCCCTTTTTAAAGTGTCTACCAAATAGAGTTTCCTTACAAGGAGTATATATCTATAAAATCAGAGCAGATCTCCTTGAGCATTAGTTCCTGATGTTTGGTCTCAGATATTTGGATTCACGCTGACAGTTTGCTTGTGTGTGAGCGTCTGTATACGGTCGTTTGTGTGCTAGTCCGTGTGATTTATCTGCTGCTGCAGTTGAACGAAGGCAGATTATGGTTTGCTTTTATTTTGAGGTGACCAGATGTGGTGCTATTAAAGCCTTACTGAATACAAAAACTGCCAATTTGGATAATTCTTACCATCTCCTAACAGAGTCCAGGAATCTGGGATACATCCTGCATACCTTATCCTTATGTTTGGATGGAATTGGGATACAACTGACCAACTTTAAATTAGGCTTTGTTGTAGAGGGTAAATGGATAAATGGTAAATGGCTCGTACTTTATCAACTTTAGTTGATGGCAGACTTCTAATTTAACAAATTTAAATTTAAAAAATTAAAAATTAAAACCTAAATTCCTTTTTTTTTTTTTTTTTTTGTGAACTTGAGAGCCACACAATACTGTCATATCATCGCTTAATATGACTAAACATCCAGCAGACATGGAGCAACGTTAGTATCCATTTAATCGTGTTTTTCTGGCCACCTGGCAAATGTAATTGCAACATTCATTCTCCTTTTAACTTTGTTTTGGTCTCCACCAAATCCTAGGGTTTTTCTGGGTCTTTATAGCTGCTGAGTGCCAGCTGGCTAACTTTGTCTGTCTGCCATTTGGCACTTGCCAGTAGTGTACAGTGGATTTATCAAAGCTCTGTTGGTGAAAAAAGCTGGCTGCTGGTCTGGAAATAATGCTAATGGGACCAGTGAGAGTGAACCAGAACAATACATTTACAATACTCATCACAGGGACTGCAGAGTGATTATTATAGGTGGATTTAGCACTACAAGTGATATGTTCAACATTACATATGGTAATTTGTTCCATAGTTGTTGATACAATTATGATAAAAAATTATAAAATTATCAGTTATTTGAAACCCATTTAATTGTGTTCAAGTAAATGTTTAATATAATTAATTGAATATATACTTTCAATCAACACTTATGCTTATTATTTATGTGTAAACTTTTTCATTAGGAAGCAGAAACATTTTAATCAGTACTTATGAGGATAATTTTGGTCAGAGGTATTTTTTTGTAGACACATCACTGGTGCTATTTAATCATATAGCTGAGAAAGGAACAGCGAGTCATCATTTTTCTGACTAGGGACTGACACTTGACTTACTGCCATTAATTGATTCATAAGGTTCCTACCAAAAGCTATGGAAAAGGCTTATTGGCGCTTCACCTCAGACAGATATCCTCTCTGCCACTCTGGCACTGAGCTGCTCTCAGAGGTCTGGGCTCAATGTTCTGATCATTAGTTCAAGACCATTGACTTGATAATCTCACCTGGGAAGGACAGGTAATGGTTCCTATCGGTGCAATTATGGCTACTCACACAAACAGCAATTCGTACTTGTCATGTACATACCTGCTGAATTTCTGTGGTGGTTACTGACACCTGGTGCAGACCAGAGGTCATAGTCACAAAACACTGTCGGATGTGTTCCACTATTGTATAATGTTTAAGAAAGTCATCTGTGAAAGGTAGATTAAATAACTGAAATTGAATCCAACATTTTAATCAATATTGTAAATGTGTGTATATTTTTGTAACAAGTACATCAGAGGATATATGTCAATACTAAGTTGAAGTGCCTGTTAATGTAATTATGTTAGTGTTTGAAGTTGTGATTGAAGTTTCTATTTGCTACGGCACGGCTAATTGCTTTGTTTCATTAATATAGATCTGTACCAGAGTGCGGGTAATAGTTTATTATTGCTGTCAAATGTTTGTTGGACTTATCTCACAATTTTGGTAATTTATGGTGTATTTGTTTATATCACACTTGGTAGAGGATGATACTTTTAAGAAGGTAACTTTAACTGTTATAAGTATATATCTATAATTTATTAATTATCATACTATGGTCTATCTCAAAAGACCTTTTCTGAATCCAACCACTGAACACTGAAAGTCTTTTTTTGGTGTTTGTATAGGGTGTAGCTATAGAGATATACTGTATAGGAATTATGAGATGAATACATTAATATTTACGCACACGCACACACACACACACACACACACACACACACACAGTGAGATGACTCCCTTTAAATCAGCATTCCTGTGCTCTCACACTTTAATTTGTATTATTTATTTTTTTTCCCTCCTGTAAAATACAATTACAAAGACATCCGGGGTAGTAATGTGACATTTCATAGGTAAGTGTTGGTCTTCTCCTCAAATCACAGAAAGGTCACATCCAGTGATAAAGGAAATCGTGTAAGGCATTTTTCTTGGATGAAATACAAAACAAAGGGGAAAAAAAACAGGACAGAAAAGCAATCTGTCTTGTCACTTGAGGCTGGAAAAAAAAAACCCTGAAACACTCCGCCATTTCCACTTGAGACAGTCTAAGTGCTGTGGATGTTAAATTACATAATTTTCAAGCACTGTAATACCTACCCCGCCAGTTAAGTATTTTACGGTAGATTAAATGTATTGTCTTTTTAATATTTTAATATTTTCAGGAGGCAGCTAATGCAAAGATTAGTAAACATACCATTTTTGCTGAGTTTTATGTGACATGACTGATTACAGTTTAAGTAATTTAACGTGTAACATTTAAAAACTAGCCTCCCTACCCTCCTAGACAAGGTGGCACATGCTTTCCCAACACGGCTAAACCTTTAAAGTTCCAAAATTGACTCCTGCTCACTTCAGTGCCCTACATTTCTCTTCTTTCAGATGAAATGTTTCGGATTTGATTGATTTCCAACTTGATCTATCTTTGCACCTGTACTCAACCACCTCCATCAACTTGGCAGAAATGCAACTAGAGAGCTATTGATTTTTTTTTTTTGCACCCCTGCAATCACTTAGAAGAGGATATACACTTTGCTTTCAGTATACCAAAAATAATTTTATCTCTCTAAAATGGTTTCCTATATTCTCAATTTCACAAACCCATTTAATTCAAGGAAACATTACCGAGGGGGAAATTGAACATGGACTGGCTGTGCCCAAGTCAATGAAACTGTAAGATATAGAGCTAACATCTAAAGTACGTGGAGGTATTTTGCAACCCACTGTGATCACAGATACTTTTAACATATAGCTGATGTTATAGGTTTCAATGAACATTTATAAAATGCACCAAAAGTAAAGGATGACGTGGTTCACGTAGAATGATTTCTGCTTTAATCAGCACTATTGCCAAAGTGTAAAAACTCTAGTGGTGTTTATAATGAGATGCTACAAGTTCAATATGACAATACGCTCATGCAGTATCCTTTAAAATCAGACCCATTGTCTACAAGTTGTTGACCCAGCATATTTCACAAACGCGATAACATATCCACAGAGATTTTGGGATGCATGTTTATGTACAATGACCAAAGCTTTTACTGTTATTAGGTGTTGTTGCACAGCATTTGGGAGAGAAAAAAAAATCCCTGCTCCCACATGACAGAGTGTCATCCACAGCTTTACTCTTTGTGCCAAAGTCACCTTTCGTGTCACTGCTTCATGGAAAGCTGCCCAATGATGAGCTGCCAGGTATTAAGCATTTTTAATCTCACTTAATCTCCACCGAGTTTCATCCAACCTTCCACTTTCAAGGAGTTAAAACTTTATGATTTGTGGTTCACGTTTACGATTCTCATCTTTCCTTCCTTTCCTTTTTACTTTCCTGTCCCTAAGGTGACATGAGGTAATGCACTGTGCATTTTCCTTTATTATAGATGTACTGCAATGTATACAAACGACCTGCATTGGGAGAAAAAAAAGCATGTTCCTGTTTACTAAGTTGTACGTCTCATGCAACACTTGGCATCTTCGCTGAAAGAAATATCAAAATGGATTAGTGGTAAATTAAATTGAGAATAATCCCATTTTCAAGAAAGAAAAAAAATTCCCATCTTTTTTTCATTACTGGGTATTTTGTGTGATGCCCCATGACCTAATATTTCACCCTAAGACTTACAGAGTGTAACTTGAAGACAGAACTGTAGCCAAACTCCTCACATAAACAGCATAATCCAAGCTAATTTAATTTAACAGAGCTGCATTTAGTCCACACCAGACTGATCCTGTTATCATCTGCACTAAACAGTGCTGTATATTCAATGACATGTACCACACACACACACACACAAACCTTAAACAACTGGAGACAGTGGTCTGTGAGGCCTGTAAATCAAATCATTTGTTCATTTTCAATCCACATAATATTACTTCAAGGGGATATAATTAAGTAAATTGATTCCAAAAGAAATAAATTGTTCAACAAAAACAGACTGTTTTCTGCAAGCCAATGCTTCTTCCTCTGGTTTCCATAGCTTTTTTTCTTCTTTCTCTGTCCGTTCCTTGTTTTTAACACTATAACATACACCCTGTGAGAGGCCACACAAGGCTGCATATGGCACCGTTGGAGATTTATGTATGTTGCCCATAGGTCAACTCAGTCTCAGATGCAATTGAGAGAGTAAATATGATGCTGCAGTGCAAGTGCATCTTGAAGCTGTTCTTTAGATGAGTGAAAAATGTCACAGAAAAGGTGACGTATCCCACACAGGTTACATTCGAAACACGGTGGAGATGGGTTTTCTTAGTAACTCAGTATAGCCTACAGGTAGGGCAAATTTTCCGTGCAGTACCTTTTTCATGTGAAGCTTATACAGTGAATAAAGGAGCAACAGGAAATAGATTTCTTCAGATTTATACTGAATTAACTGAAGCGTTTCCAATGTAATAGTCGGTAAACAAAAATAACCAAAATAGATTTCTATGTTCCTTGTTCTGTTTGTGCTGTATAATGTGGGGGAAAATTGGTGCAATGTTCTTCTGCTCTGAAGTATGGAGAGCTATTTGAATTCCTGCTGTGCATAATTATGATGGATGTGCATAGGTCTGGGTGGCAGTGGAGGCGGAGAATCTCTCTCTCTCTTCTGAGTGTGTGTGTGTGTGTGTGTGTGTGTGTGTGTGTGTGTCTGAGGTTTAGTAGATGTCCATAGAGCCTGGTTGATGGGATGTTACTGAGGGCAGACAGACAAATGCAGAGATTGTGTGGGTGATCTCTGGAGCTGATAGGCGTGAGAGACTATGTGCAGCTTTAAAAAAAAAAAATAGATTATACAATGTAACACCTTAGATTTAACTTCTCAGACAGAGCAGAATGCATTTTACTTCATTCATTCCTCTTACCACTGCAGACATGCACTTAACAGCAGTGACATTTTACTCTAAGCTACTGCTGTATGTGAAGAAACTTTGAGTCCAAAGAGGAAGTGGCTAGAGCATTTCAAATGACATATATGATTCCCTTTTCCTATTTTTTTTTTATCATCCTAGTGTTTCGGATGTTTAGTGAAAAAAGTTTAACATTTCAACTTTTAAGCTTCACACTGGCAGGAGAAACCAACCACTAGGAGAGCAGCACATTGTTTTAACAGCCACCTGAGCAAACATCAAAGCATTTCACGGTTATTGGGTTTGGTTTAGATACACAGTGGTAATCCTTCAGATTTAGTGACATCTTTGATGCTGATTCCTGTTGTGTTTACGTGCTGAACATCCAGAGATCCCTTTGCCGAGTTCAGGTTTCTGTAGATGGCGCTCTTTAATTTCGACTTTTCATCCAGGCATGCAACTCATGCTAACAACCGAGGTCTTCAAGTGGGTACCAGTTCACCAAAGTATTTATTAATGATTTACATGTAATGACTGACCAATTATTAAGATTGACATTAAGATTTCTTTTTTTTTTTTTTTTTCAGTACTCATACACATTGAAATGAAATAGATCCTATGCATTTGACCCATCCAATACAGACAAAAACTAGGCCACAGTGCATCCCCTGGGATCAACTCCAGTTCTAACATACATGTCTTTGATGGAGGAAACCAGAGCACCCGGTGGAAACGCACCCAAACACAAGGAGAACATGCAAACTTCACACAAAAAGGACCTGGGACAGACGAGGTTTGAACCCATGACCTTCTTACTGTGCGGCAACAGTGCTAACCATGAGTTTATGTTAGTAATTCATTATTAGCTACTGTATACCGCACATGTAGTAAAATGTGTATAATATAACATTAGGTAACAAGTGCAAGGTCAAATCCCAGTTTAAACATTAATGATCCATCTGATTTAATCCCTCATGTACACTGGTCCAAACCAAAAACCTACAGTGATGGTGTTCATGTTGAAAACCTCTGAAAGAAGGATGAAGCAAAACATTTTTTTCTTTCTCACTATAGAAGACAAACAGGCTCCACCACAATGTTTCTGCCCACAATTATGTATGTATATGTATGTTCTTTTGGGAAACAAGGGCTTGTTTTTTATTCTTTTGTTAATCCAGTCAGAAAGGATGCTTAGTTATAAAATGAGATAATTAATGAATTCATCTAATGTTAATTAAATCAATACCATACAATTAAAAAGAAAAAATTGGTTTAAAGTTTTAGATAAATATACATACAGAGGTATAGTGAATCATCATCATCACCAAATTATCTATTTACATCCTAAGAAGCCATATAGGGGGGTAAACTAATATCATCTGTACAGTACATCTGACACCAATGACGCTGGGAGTAAAGAATAATAGATCACCATTCTCTTGCAACGTATCACCCTGTATTATCAAAACAAACTCCTTACGTGGATTATCTGGATATCATTTATCATTTTGTGGCACCGATGCACCAGTAAACAGTCTCCAAGTCTCCAGTAATATGGGGGATATTTGTGGTTGCTTTGAGGCAAACAATTTAATAAATCAGTTCAGTTGCAGTACTCATGATGCCCCTAGGCTTTACACACAAACAACATGGCCCGGCATCAAGACAGATGAGAAAACAAATATTAAACAGTCTCTTAAAGGAAAGCTAGAGGTTTTTTATACAGTGTATTGCAACATTTGTATTCCTGGCATGGTGCTGGAAAAAAAGTGAACCAATAGCTATAATAGCTAGACTTAACAGCAATTAATAGAATCATTTTCTAACCGCATTGGCTCATTTACAATCGTTTTTTATATATTTAAATTATTCTGAATTAATTATGCAACTCACATCAACATAATACAGCGACAGATTAGCCGTAGATTTAGTGTGTAAATGTAATAAGGACTGGAGAATGGGTGGGAAACAGCCTCATATTCTGTAATTGGGCTATACATATTTATTGCAGGCAAATGACGCATTTACAGTATAAAAGAACCATTTTTGTATGCAACAGCTTCATTACACATTTGTATTATATAAGTAATAATGAGCACAATGAGCACAAAAACATTTTCCAAATATTTTTGTTACAGTAGATGGTGGCTACATGTGACAGTAAAATGAAAATCCATTATTATTCTTTTAATGACTTATGTGTCACCAAATTTGTATAAATACACAAAGAACTGGTTTTAAGGGGACAGAAACATTACACAGACCATCCCAAAATGATACTGATCACACAGACATGAGTGGTACGTCTGAGCCCAGATCTCTCTAATGGATTTCCCTTATGCCAGGTGTTTGTGTGTTACCTAAAGAGATAACCCATAAGTGAAATCATGCCAGTTATAAAGAGCCTATGCGCTGGATCTTCCCTGACCCTCGTCCATCAATACGAAGCTCCAATAGCAACAGATCCTCTCTTAACTTAATGCAGTTCAGCTTCAGTATTATAATTCAATCCTGATTAAACACAAAAGCTCACTGATTAAACGCGATCAGAGGAGGACCTTCCAGGAGCCTTTCTTGAAGTTCTTGATTAGATCTGCCATGATAGATTCCCAGTCATGTGGAAAAATAGAGGGAAAATGCTGGATTTCCACAAGTCATGAATTGCCTTCTGCCAGGGAGATGTAAATCAGTGTAGCAAACTAAAATTGATGGAGCGTCCTCTGGTTTTATTCCCGGCTCCTGAGATCACCCGTAATGCCTTAGTCGTTGCATCCAGCCGCTAAAAGATGGATTACAGGCAAAAATGAAAAGTGTGAAACAAAGACATTCAGCAACACAGCTATCAATCACATTGATCTGATACTGCTTTTCTTAGTTTGTTACATAAACTGTAATTATGGACACAGCTAAATACGAGGCCTGTATGTGTTTTGATCCCCATTGACAGTGTTTATGTTGAGTTAATTGAGCTCATATCCCAGGATACACGTCGAGAAGCTGTAACATTAGCTGTTTCCTGCATGCAGCTCATTGGGATGCAAGGGCAGTGCTGGCAGAGTAAACTGCGCCTTGGCAGAGATGCTGAGCAGTGGTGGTGGTGGTGCTGCTGCAGGGACATGACAGCTACAGTCCTACCAGCCATAAATCCCCCCCACACTCCGCAGGGCACACAGCCACACCTGTGTATTAAGTTGAAAGACAGCTAAATTCAATCTGCTCTGTCGTGACATGTCAGTGGGTGAACTTGGTCGGGTGTAAGACATTTGTGCTGTTTCATCAACAGCCCATTATTTATTCTTGGTGGGTTTTTTTGTCAGATGCTTGGGAAAGGGGGGGTTGGGAGTCACTCAGTCTCCACAGTATGAACCCAATTATGCCACTTCTTTCACTTTCCCATTCAAAAACCAAAGCAGTTTGCTCAAAGCCACAATATAAGGTTTTCTAACTATGTCAATCATGCATATAAGCATGTAATATCCTGAATTGGATGTAACAAATTTTAAGCATTTCTTAAAAAAAATATACAGAAAAATAGTAATGAATCAAGCACTGACTAATTTATGGTGTGCCCTTAGTTTTTCGTGTCGTCTGTTGATATCAACCACTTGCTGCCGCATACGAGGACAGGAGGGAAACGGCTTTGTTTCGTGGCTTGCTCCTCACATTCTGCCTCCCAGCTCAGTGTGATATGACTTTGATTGTCTACTTGCAGTTTACCCAGCAACTGCCAGCTCTCTGTCTTCGCCACATCTCATACAGACCTTTTCTTAGATCTCAATGGATTGCCTAGCAACCTTTTACTTCAGTACAAATACCAATCTGTGCATCGAGCAGTGCATGGTGACCAATTTAATTATTATGCATGAGAGACAGAGCAGAAATTTAACACTTTCATAAAACAATCTAATTTCATTGGGATAATAAATCCTTTTAGAGATATACAGTATACTACTTTTGAACATTTGATGAAATCAATAGATGGCAGTATGGTGATACAACTACATTTCCACTTCCAAGTGTACATGATTTCCCTTATTTACAGTTTAATCATTTATTTTCTTTCATTAAGGAATATGTTCAACAGAAATCCTTGACCCATCTAAATGTGAAAATAGATTAATAAACTACATGTATGGAACGACTGTGGATTGATTTTTCACATTATATGGCAGATACTGTGATAATCCAGAAGCGAGCATGTCTGCTAAAGTGAATGGCATTCAGCCTTTAATACCAACCGCACAGCACAATACCTGCTTAATTAAGACACTATTTACCATAATTGATTCGTATTTTCAACACTGAATTTGGCGTTGAGGAAATTGGTTTTTAATGCTATTCAAAAGGCTGAAATTGACTATGTATTATCCTTCCAGGTCGCATGTTTAAGAACAGAGACAGTGACAGACATCACAGGGGTTTTAAATTTAATACATTGCATTGTTTACTATCATTTTTTTGGAAAGAAACAATACATTCTTTCACCACTGCTACCGAATCTGCCTTCACTCAAGCATCATCCTGCATTAACTCTGTTTTTAGTGTGTCAACATGTCTTTTCCCAATTGTGTTTTATTGAAGCCCTGTTCTGTGCAGGGTGGACTCAAGTAAAGGCCCATGTTGCACATCAGATTTAGATATTAAATCTAATCCAATAAAGCTGACATCCTTATATGAATTGCTTATCATTCCGTTAAGCGATGAAGATGTACTTCTTATTAGGGTATGGTTTGTTTGATGATAATGTGTAAATAATGAGACTGCAGAGACAGGTGTCCCTCCCCATCACATTGCAAAGTAATTTCCTTCTCTAAGGAGGATTGTGGAGTCAAATATGAATGTGAGATTCATAGATTTTTTTTCCCCCTTTGAGCGTAGCCATTTGGAGCATCTGTAAACATTTTTGATTTCCGATGTGGTCGGGGAACACATTGTACGAACCACTTCTGATCGACTACGAGCCAACCGTAACTATCTGCCAGAAGGTGGAGTCATTAGTACAATTAAAAAGTGCTACACCTTACCTATAATCCTGAAAATGTGATTCAAGGGACAGTTTAAGTAACAAGTAGCAGCACCAGTGTCATACTGGGCCTGTGAGATGCTAAAGGTAATCTCAAAGTGTGGGCATAGCAGCAGTGTAAGTCTCTGGGGAAATCAAGCGCTTTCACAGCCGCCCTGCCCGCTAGCAGTTGCAACACAACTCTAAAATGACAGGACAACGTGCAAGCAGACGAAGACAGACAGAAACTTGAGCTCAACCTTGAATCAGAGTACTTCAAATACACCATTAACTCGTGGATGAGACAAAGCCGCATGTAACCTGCTAAATACACTGCTGCCTGAAGTGTAGCCAAACATGAAAACATGTTTATTTTAGCAAGTTTGAGATGAAGCTCTGTTTGAATTTTAAAAGGTACATTTTCCACTCTTTTTGTGTCATGTCAGCCGCTCTGCAACCACCAGCGGAATATAGGTTAGACTATGCCAAGAGGAAAAACATCTGGCCCTATTTTGTTGGATTTTAGAGAATTTGAGTAAACAAGTATACTGAGTTATTTGTATCACGCAGGCATATGCAAAGGAAAAGTGCATCAAAGGAAGTAACTATCATGATTTTTTAAACTTCTGCTACCCTTTAGTTTTATTGGGCTTTTATGAGTCTTGTTAATGTAGAGCTTTCTTGATGACATCCCAAATCCCACAGAAATAAGATCAGTGGATGGAATCAATGGAACAGAATGAGGGATGAGAGGATTGTAAGCCCACATAATATGAAGTGTAACATTGTCTGGCTTTGACAGCCCAGGAAAGGAAGAATATAGCTTTTTTCTGCTTTCCAAGGGATTGTCAGAAGGATGAATATGTTGTCCAAATAGATAAAACTTCAAGTGAATAACAAACCAAACAATATCTCTTGCCATTACTTTGATTACTTTTCATTTATGAAAATCATGCCTGTGATAGCATCAGATATAAATAACAGTCAGCCTCCATAAGGAGCACAGAGCTGGCTGTCCTACAACTAGACAGCTATAGATGTGGTCCTGACCACATGACATGAAAATCAATGCACAAAACTGTAAGCAGTTACAATGAAAATATCTTGTACTTCTCTTGTGTGTAATAATTATTTAGTTTTTTTTTTTTTTTTTGGTTAGTTATAACCAAAGTCAGAACTGCTCCGGGAGGGGTTATCGATTGACATATCATCCATTATTAGTCTGTTAATTTAAATGCATTTAAACATGCAAGTCTTAATGCTATTCTGTTGCATCTGCTGCTCCTCCCTCTCCGGATTCTCTCACCCAACACTGTTCTGAACACCCGAAGTGAGTGCAGTATATAATCTATCAGCATTGTTAAATTGGTCGGTATGTGCGGCTACAGAGCAGTAAATCCTCCAACAGCTTGAATCTGTCATGTGTCAGAGCAACGCATAAGCAGATATATGTTCTGCACAGCCTATTTTTTTTCCTTTCACAGATGAACACGGTGCAAAGCATTTACAAAATGTATGTTACTGAGGAATCGTTGACAAACTGAGATACAATAAATGCATCCTTCATTTGAAATAATCATGTGGGATGAATCGAAAAAATACTCATGTTAGAGCTTAGGCATGACTGTAGATGAACACAGTCATGATAACAACCTTCAAATATGACAGAATATTACTATGACCCCTTCCCTCGAATAGAAATGAGTAAATACAAGGAAAAAAATAACATTTTATAAAAACAGAAAAAGCAAATATACAATAAATATATCATTCTCTAAAGACAATTTTATTGTCACATTCAATTGACCACTAATGCTGTGTTCATTCTATGTTGGACTGATGAGGATCAGAAAGATGATTTAATGACACTGCCATGTTCTTAAGTGCCAAATCAGATGTGTTGGAGGTTTCCCAGTTGTAATTACGACATGGAGGTTGATGTTAAAGCTATTTACAAGTTGGAACCTCCAATATGATGAATGCAGCATAAGCCACAACAAATGTTTATCAAGCTTTTCCCTTTAGTATGGCACATATGCAATTCATAACAATGACGGGAAAATTTTCCCAGCTCAAATGACAACTATTCTTTCTATCTGTAGTTGCCTTTGCTAATTAAGCAAGCATTTAATGTTAGCTTCATGAGTTATTTCATGAGTTTCCAGCTGACTTGTTTACGAGAAACATGTAAAGGAAACCTTAAACATGAAATACATTAATTAAATATGACACGTGATATTGTGTTAAAAGACTGAGGTAAAAAGTCAGCATCCAGCATCAGTTGGTGAGATGTAGAAGACATGACGTGACATGAGCCGCTGATGTTACACTACACTCTGATGTACTAGCAAAGAGTAAGTCGTATAAAACGTAGTTAGCTAATGAAATGCTCCTTGACCTTGGAAGTAATGTTGGGTTATGACAGGTAGTAAGCCAATTAAAGTAAGCTGGGCATGCTAATGTTTGTATCTTATGTTATAATAAATCACACCATGTAATTCAGTACTGACTCTTTTGCTTTTGTGTTTAAAGAAAAACACATGACTATCTTAACTGTTGAAATGGTGAGGATGACTTTTACTACAACCCCAAACACGCCACTTCAACACGTGGATGATTGGACAATATTGCTGTTCAGGATAGGGGGTTTAGCGAACGGTCAATTCCCAGCTGACAAATGTTCTAATTATACCACATTTAACATTCACCGTTTTGTTTTCATGTTACAATATTTGTGTGGGTAGAATGGACCGATGTCTATTTATATCCAGGACATTAACCGGGTGTTGTTTTGTATGTACATTTTCCTATCCAGGGAGCAACATATATTAGTATACTGTATTAGGTCAGATAACGGTCACACACAGTCACAGGAAGAGACAAAAACAGCAAGTGAAAATAGGGTTTTTTTTATCCTTTTTATCTTTATCTTTATCTGTTGAGAAAAAAAACGGACACATCATTATTTAACAGTCTTGCTTTCAGTGCTGTCTTTCATCACATTCAACCACCTATGTAACTGTTGAAATACAGCAGACAGTTGTTTGGGTTGACGCCACTGATCTTGATGAATGACACTATTACTGGTCATTTACCACAATTTATTTACCATATATTATAATGTAACATCTTGTAAAAAAAAAAAAAAAAAAAAGTACACATGTAGATTTACGAGTACATAATAAGATAATTGGTCAAAGAACACATTTGAAAACCCATTTACGAATGATTTATATGGATGATGAAAAGTAAATATGAGAACGTCCCAGGGCACCAAGAGCTGTACTTGATGTTTATTTTTCATCTGTTTATTTCTCAGCTTGATTAAATTAATTATAATGTGATCAACTTCACAAATCATTAAGGAAATCAAAAGTCACCATGTAAATTATACTTACTGCTGGCAAGATGTGTAGGCTGTACATTTTATATGACAATTACTATCCGTTAGTTTCTGACTTGTTTCTCTCGTCTTGGGTAATTTAATTTGAGTGGCTCATTTCTCGAGATGAAAACGCTACAGGGACTGGAGTTAGACAGAGACCTCTGACTGACAGCGTGATCAGAAAAAGCAGCAGAAAACCTTTTAGCTTGGCTGATCTTTCATTTCTTCTGCTACTCAGTTATTTATCATGCTGCTTTCCCCGCTCTCTTTGTAGCATTTTGCATTTGATTACTTTACCTGACACAGCAGAGGTGCCCAGATGAGGAGAAGTTGAGGAAATATATTTAATAAAATTAATCATTAAATCATTATCCTTAATACTCCTCATGTGGCAGAGCAGAATGTGGGAAGTCATGCTGCCGTTCCTCCTTATCTAATTGAAGACATTGGGGGTCAGGTGGGTCAGAAGCTCACTAATCAATACTGCTGCACCCATTTATGAGAAATATTTTCATTTTTCGTCCAGGATTCTCTGCAGTAGATTAATTGTCTCCTCTACATCTTTACCAGTCCCTGTTCCCTCCCACACAGTTTCGTGTTTCATTTGGGAGGTCCACTGATTCTGTGCAGCAGACACACTGTAGTTTGGAGGCAGAGCCTCACAGTGTGCACAGCTCACTGGTGAAGGGAGTGGGTCTGGGGGCAAGGCAGCACAGGCTCGGAGGGGAGGGGAGCCATTATGCCCGGGTGGTACCCGGCTGGCCTTGGACCTCCCAGCTCCTGAGTGATGGGCTCCATACCCATGTTGAGGTGCAGCGGGTACAGGTGGGCATGGCAGTAATCCAGAACCGACTGCTCACACCTGTACAATGTCAGAGCACTCAGCTGCCCGGGTATCTAGAAAGAAACACAAAGCAGAATAGGGAAGATGAGAGAATGAGAGAGGATTGCATGTAAGCCTTCTGTATCAACATTTTATCCACACTTAGAATATTTGGAATTGACTTTTACTTCATGCAGTCGTGCCACAGTGCTGTCATTAATGCAGCCTCGGCCGGTAATACAGTGTGCGCCCCAAGACCTGAAATCTGTGGTGCTCAAACACCCACTTTCAACTGAAGTGATTTATATGCAAGATGAAAGCCTTAAGCAACAGTGCACACATATTTTCTGCCCTCTTTTAAATGGAGTCAAGGCTCCATTTAGAAGAGAGTGCTTATTACATTACAAGCACTTTACTGATTCAAAGACCCCTCTTAGTTTTACGTGCTACTTTGGCCTGAATTATGTCAATTAAATGGGCTACAGCATCATAGCCTGTGTGGTATTGATACAGATATTAATATCTTAATGTCTATTGATGCTTTAACACAAAATATGGATGCACTCATGCATATTGAAATGCACAAAGCAACACAATACAATACATTCGAAACATTCAGCTAACACACATGCAGCATTTGCACAATAGTCCTCCACATTGAGAAATACAGTACAGGCCAACTTTGCATTTTCTATTCACTTTAAAAGCCTTTTTCTAAACAATAACTAATTGCAGTTATCAATCATTACATATTATTATATACTAAAGTGCGGAGTGATTAATGAATATATTAAACATTTATTGAAATGTTAAACCATTTAAGTCCCCACAACCTTTTTTAAAGTACCTGCGTAGAAAAACACAGACCACTGCAGTTGTTCAATATGTTGTCTTGGATTATTTTATTGGATCACAAAAGGATTTACTGAAAGCTGATTTGAGGCAGAAAAAAGATTTTCAGATTCAGGTTTTCTCTGTATCTAATTAGGTCAAGTTTCACAGTGCTGTCACCGTTCCATTCAGACCTTTACATTTATCATGGCTTTCAAAAGGTTATGTTTTCCTTTCTGGAAACCATCCAGCACCATTTGTTTCGCTGTATTAATAGGAAGATTAGTTGAAAATGCTCTATTGTCTAATTCAACAGCTGAACTTCGCACACTACTTCAGAGGACTTGATAAATAAAAATTTTAAAAATCATGAACAAAAATGCTCTGAATGCAAAAGGAGCTAAATAGGGTTGGGGGTCTGTGTCTGGGAGGTCTCTGTACAAACTGTCATTGGGAAAGGCTACAATGCGGACTTGTTTTGTCCAATTATTGCAATAGTAAAGGCCAAACATTGAAGTGGTGAAGTCAATATAAATTTGGTTGCTCGGCTGATTGAACCAATCACCCTTTCTCTCTCTCTGTGTCTCTGTACAGCTGTAGTTGCCAGAGCACCTACAACCTTTGACTCAACATTTCTGCCTCCTCCATTTAACTTCAACATTGCCAGTTTGTCCCGGCTGAAATCCAAAGGTGCGATAAAATAAACCGGGCTGCAGTTACTGAGGCAATAAAAGGCCTTTTTTATCCATCACTGTTAAGCTCTGGTGACCCTTACAAATCTGAAAATATATATGAATAAACACGCCCTTTAGAAAGATATAGGGCTATTATTATATAGACATCTATATACAATAGTCTGAATAGTCCAGACAGCATAAAATTATTTCAAATAGAAAGCTTCCTATGACCTCCTAAAAAGATAAACTGAGAAATGTATTTCTTAGTTTATTTTGAATGAAAATGGCATTTTAGTTTGTTTTTTTTATATGATTTGTGTCATTCAAAGTAATAAAAGGGATTTTGAAACAGCATTCTGCAATCCAAAGCTTTGAGAATGACGTTGATCTGTACATATATCCTGCTTACCATCATTGTGCTGGTTGATTTCAACCTTCTCAAAGAACCTGACACAAATAGCTTCTCATTTTTTATCATTATGTTCAGTCTGAGGCAAATGCATCAACATCAAGATTTTTGGTCTCTCTGTGCAATCTAGCATTAAGAATTGAACCTCTCCAAAGAAGTAAAAATGTCACTTTAAACATAACATGTGCCAATTACTGAGCAGAGGTTCCAAATTATACCAATGTAAAACTACATTTCTGTTCGCCCGGGAGGCATAGTGTGATGTAATGTGTGTGGTGATGGCTCAGCTTGGACTTGATGCTGTAAAATTGTGACATTTCTATGGAAACAGTGGATACTGCAGTGAAAAAATCATTTCCAAAATAGCATTTATGCAAATTTTTGGTTTGTCTTAACGTATTTTGAAGAACACAGACATACTGAGGTACACACACACACACACACACACACACGCACACAAATATACATATACTAACCACCGCAGCATATTTGGTAAAATTCTGTTCAAAAAACAATCACACTGTATCACGATCCTTTTTTTCCTGTTTTTTATTGCCTCCTCCAACACTTTAATCATTTGCTGCCTTTTCCAGCACCTGGCTTGAACTGTCACCTATCCAGTAGCTTACATAACATGTGCTCTCAGTTCACTAAGTTATTCTCACATTCTCTTTTCACATGGAGCTGTTTGCCATGAAATAAATGATCATTTTATATTTCATGATGACTTAAATTTTAGTAAACTAAAATAGGATCAGTTTCAAATCTTAGCATATAAGTAAGAGAATAAAAGCCTTTTTGGCCACAGCAAGCATTCAGGTTTGATCAGGAATATTGGGGACATGTTTGCTGTTATGGTTTAAGCTCTTAAGAAAGGTGGGTCATTGGCTTCCATAGCTTGGACAGCTGCCAACAGCTGCTTAGGGCTGAAAGCTGCATACAAAGATCACCGTCTTTCCACATTTTTAATGACTCCTTTCCAATCTAGTTGTGCACTGCGCAATCAGATAAACAAACCTGTCCTCCTAAGAAGAACAATACTATGGGTCGTTCTTGAGTGCACGGTACAAACGACTGTGTTCATGAGGCTTTGATTATCCTGGAGGTCACAATAGGTCATTTTATACAGTACAGTAAAAAAAAAATGGTCTCAAAACAATGAAAAGACTACTATGCATACTAACATCATCACACATTAACACAGTTGGGTCCATTGAATCAACAAGAGTCTCAGCTTTCCAGTCAACCCAATTAATCAGTTCCAAAAATCAGTGAATCACTTCACAAAACATAATACTGAAATACTTAAATATATCTGTATTTTTCTTACACCCCTATCACGTTTCTTTTTCAATTTTATGATGTACTTTTTTGCATCTTCCTCTCAGCCAAAATGACTCATTGTGTATCACTGGAAACCTCTAGAGTCTTAAGTGTTAAAAAATCTTTTCAATTGGTCTGGGAATTGTTTTGAGCTATACGTGACTACAGCTAATAGTATAAAAAAACAATAGCACTCTTTTTATTTCTTAAGGTATTTCATTTTAATACCGTGTGTTTGAAATCACAATAGAAGTGAGAGTGTGGTCTTCACACACTTACTAGTCTGCCTTCTGCAAATCATAAGCACTGAAATCGTCATCTCGGGCAACATTACCAGTCCTGAAGCTTGTCTGGCTGTTTTGATTTGTTCATAGTTTGTTTAAAAAAAAAAAAAAAAAATTCATTGTTTTCAAACAAAAGTCGCAGCTCTTTAATAAAGCACTCCACTGACCCACTCTAGGGCACTTTACTACAGATACAGAAGAGGACAATGATATACACTCTTGTGACAGACTGCACAGCAATTAATTCTAATTCCCAAATGGTTGTCTTTGTATTGCTAATAAAACATTCACATAGGTGGTCTCCCCCTTTTGCACAGCTCTGAATGTAGGTCAAGCTGCAGCTAAATGATTCCCAATTAGGTGATAGGCAGCTGCACCACGCCAGCATGCCTCTGATTGGCACGGGAGCCATGAGTTCTCATTGGCATATTAACAGCATCCTCTGCCTGAGCTGTGCTGCTGCTCTCTGTCAGCTGGATAATTCACTCAGTGGTCAACGCTGCGGCGGGAGAGCACAGACAAGCTTCTATTATCATCGTTGTCTATTAAGCTACACACCCATGGTTAGTGAATGGCATGCTAATGGCCACAAAACTCTCCTTCCCTGATTGTCGCTTCGCATGGACAAATTGAAAAATGATTTCAGAGTGAGTGACACAGACATGTAGCTGATAACAAGTGGTCGATAAACTTAATCAAGTGAGGAATACTGTACTGTAAGGGAAACACACGTTCAGATATTGTGCTCATTATTATAAATGTTAGAATTGTGCCTAAAAAGCTATGATGAATTTGCTCTTGCATGATCAAACTGAATATTTAATAAAAGAAAAAAATCAAATATTAGCGGACCATTTGCATCCCTGTAAGCACTCACGAAGGTAGAAACTGATATCCATCTGAAAGGAAACCCAAAGTTTTACATTGTAAAACTACATGTGCTAGAACTCCAGAAAGATCATATTTTGCTGACTTTAATATTCACCATGTAATTACATTTCTATTTGAAAAAGCGTTTTGCATTTGTCAAAATAACCATAATCCTTCAGATGTGGGGATTTATCTTCTCCTAATACTGCTCATCCCATTTTCTGCTCATCACTGTTGGCAATGCATGCTAAGATTTACTATTATTTACTGGCCGGACAATTTATGAGTCAGTACAGAGTCTTTTCTGATGTATGTGGATAGAAGGTAACCTGAATACGGATGCCAAAAGATGTATAGAATCCTCCATATTCAACGTGAGCCATACAGTACAGTAAGAAGAGATGTTTGCTACAAGACACTGTTTGTTTCATTCTCCCCCTGTTTACACTCCCACTCATATTCCCATATGCACACATACCATATACACACATACAGTATGTGCTGATTCTGCTTGTCAAAACACCCATTAAAAGATATGGCTCATCTATTGTCATAGATGTTTACTTGTCATTGTGATGGTATCATAGTGTAATATATATTTTTATTTTATTATATTTATTCAAACATCACACACATATACTAGAGCTAAATGCATTGTACACATTGTAGGACTAAAGATTGCCGTCCTTGATGCCGTTCCAATAATCTCTATGACAAGAAAAATAAATCTACAGAGACCACAAATAATCCAATTTGATAGTGTGCCAGATGCTATACTGTAATGCCCACATTATATACAACATGTAACATGAAAGGGAGGGATTTTTGTATGTATGAATACTACAAGCCACTGCTGGCATTATTTCATTTGAGCTCTGGTTTCATGGGTAGACCAACTCTGATTTACTGGGGAAATATAATAATGTGGGCCTTGAACCGCATAGGAAAAATATAATTGAATGGATCTCCTCCAAAACAAAAATCCAGAGAAATTAAAACTCAAAAATTGAAAATAACTAAAATATTTTAGTGGAATCCGTGGCTGCCTCTCAGAAAATATAAACAACTAAGTCAGGCTGAACTCTCTGGTCGCCCTAACAGACAACAATTAACTTTCCCAGGGCAGTTTAAATAGCATTAAGCAGATGTAATTAAATTATTATATTAACAATGGATCACATGACTACTTGTACACAAAATGGATTACTTGTAGAAAGCAATGTTTTTCTGGCTCTACAAACACACTACCTTCCCATCCCCAAATTGTAGACAGACAAAGTCAGCAACTAGCTGGTGAATGTATTGTGAAGCAGCTAAATTACTATCAGTACTTGGTGGAGACCAAACCAGAGCTAAAAAGACAGCACATGTTGGATTTGTTTGTTGGCCAGAAACAAAACTCCAAATTAATGCTTTTTTTGCTTACACATCCGCTGTGTCCACTTAAAATCTGTTAATATTGTCAGTTTTCTGTTCACGGGTTTTTCAACTTTCATTAAAAATACCAAAAAAAACAAAAAACAGTTATTGCTGGTTTAGTATTAATACTTATCCAATGATCATCTTAACCTACTTATTGCTGTTTAGGGTCACAGTAAGATGATGAACAAAGGAAAAAGGATCACTAGCTAGAATATTACATGTAAGGTATTTTATGGAATTATTTTTCACTTTTTAACCAAAAGAGAGACATAGTCAGATCCTTTAAAAGCAAGACTTCAAGAATCCAGTGCACCAAGACCAATCCATTTCATTCTCTAATGGATTTCTGGAGTTTATCAGCCTTGCTTTGTCCAGATGAGATACTGAGGTAATGTTGCAAATCACAGATAATTCAGTAAGTTCAAAAAAGATATGAAAGACTAGACTGTCAGACTTGTATTTAATGGATATGCTAATAATACAATCACCTCCGTTCAGATTGAATGCCCATCGATTGTATGGATGACTGCTTGAGAAAAGTTGGGCAATAATCTGTTTCATAGGAAGATTTTACAGAGTTGGAGTCTGCCTTTCTGTGTAAATATGCTGATATGTAAGTATTCCAGGCAGAGATATGATCTTATTTGTGTAGTCCAATTAAGCGATTATATTTGTTTGTGACAAGTCTGCAGAGGTCAGCCATAGTTAAAAATTATGTGAAGAAAGGGGTTGGGATGAACCTAAACTCAGCTTTATCCTACCATTGGCTCTTTCACTACACTATTACAGTCTGTTTCCTTCCACTCTTCTTTCAAGTCTTTGTTGTTATTGTCAGCGAGACTCAACAACATGAAGCAGTCAAACTGACAACTTATCTGCTAATTAAGTAAAACTAACAAATGCCTGAATTGCAAAGCTGGTAATATGTCTGTGCAAAATGTTCTTGGGTTCCCGAGGAAATTCAAATAGAACATTTTTACATATACCAGAAATAAGGGGGCTTAGTCTGTGACTGAGGGACCTTTTTCAAGCCAGTTTATAGTTTTAACACTTTGTCATTTACTGTAGCCAGAAGATCCAAATTTAGGCAAATAGGAGCTGTGGAGGGACAAATGAGCACTCGAGTTAAGTAGACTACATGCTTACCTTTAACCAAGACACACAAGAGCTTATATCTGTTTTATACAATGTATGAACTTTTTTGTGGAAAAGCCATATCAGACAAATTATTATAATTCTATTCCATGTGAATGCTATTTTCTGTAATTAATATATTTATACACATAACACATTATTGTGAAATTAGCCATATTACATAATTTACGCTTTATTCACATTTAGCTTTCATTGATAGATATCCCGTACTCTTATCATAGATAAGTATTGTATGAGCATCTTCAGTATATTGAGCATGGTCCTACTGTCTTGTCAAATAGTAAATATTTGATCGATGTTCAATTCTAGTATCTCAAGGATGTTAAAGTACAAAATGACAACCCCCAAAAATATGCAGAGGAGTTTGCAGTATTTTTGTCTTGTAAACAAGTGTGTCTGCAGTCTTCCTCTCAGGCTGCAGGTACTAAGTGCACCGATCAGAGGGTCAGAAAATAGTTTATAAGGAGCCGAAGCAGCAAAATTGGAGCAAATAAATGGCTGAAATCGCTCGCTGCTGCATGTTAAGCCTTGTGCTGTGAACTCACAGTAATACCTGATGACGACTCAGAGGTGCATCTCACATTCTAATCAGCTCGTCTCCTCTCTCATCTGAATTTTTGGCAGCCGGACAATCGGAGAAGACACTGTTTGGAAATGTTTTCCTGAGTAAATCAAACTGAAGTCATAAAGGTGAACGGGGGCATGTCTCCACAGTCCCCAGTGGAAATTAAGCCCTTGTCAGGCTGTAAAAACAAAACAATTAGCTGAAAGAGGCTATAAAGCTCCGTAGAGCAGAGGGGGAAACGCAGGTGATAATTCTGTGTGCGTCCGTCACTGTGAGGGACATGTTTCACATTACACCTAACTATTTAATTCATTGTGAATTTAATAATATTGATTATCTCAGCTATAAATGAACTATTGAGACTAGTTTTTCAAAGTAATGTGCAAATACAGAGTGCAAACGGAGTAGAGAGATAATATATGTCTGGCAATGAAAGATCAGGGCTTCTCAGTGTGTAGAGCAGACAAATGACACTTTTAAACAACTGCTTTTTGTCACAAGCGTTCACAATATTTACAAGATATATTTAAAACCCGGACTTTCTGCCTACCTTTAATCCAACCATGCAGCCGTGTGAGAGCTCAGGATTGAAGCAACATGAACACCAGTTTGGCTGCTGATGTATAACTGAATAATGTTGCTAAGGAGTCATCACTGTTATCACTGTCACACTTGTATTTAATACACGACCCCTTTTAACAACTGAGCTTGAATCACATTAATTCGTGTCGTGCTACACTGATTACACAAAAGGATAAAAGATGTCTATACATTTTGCATTTCAGGAGAGTTGCAGATAGTATATACTGTACAATATGGTAAACCATCTCATATAAATGTCACAGTGTAGGACGGAGGATGTTGTCATGTTGATACCACTGCTCCATCCACTATAGAGCAGGCTTTTCACTCCTGTCCAGTTTCCATGGTGATAAACTCTAAAGAATGAGCTGTGTGTCTAACTCTTAATGCTGCGGAAGATTGCGTGTGTGTGTGTGTGTGTGTCCACGTATGCCACATGATTTTATGTGCTCTGTCATTATGGGAATATCACCTTTAGTCTCTACTCTGATATTAAACCTTTAGGGATGTTGATCATTTTTCTGCTCTAGATTAGATTGAAAACAAACACATCTACTAGGAATCAACTGGTTACACAAAATATTAAAGAGAATGAACTGCAAGAAGAAAAAAAAAAGATCACATTCAGTTTATCCATTCTCCTTCAAAGAGGCCTAGAGGACAGCCATCTGTTTAAGTGCTACAGAATGAAACAGCCTCTGAACTTGAGCAGACTTGTCCAATATTGATGCTGCTGAAAATGTGAGGCGACAAGAGATGAACTGCAGCCAGATGTTAGCCTCCCATGATATTTCCACAAAGGAATGATCGGCGCTAGGAGGATCGGGTTGATATTAGGGAACCATGCCTGACAAAGATTCATCACCAGCGATGAGATGTGAATATTGCAGCAGGATCATATGCTCCAGTGAAATGGTGTGAGGCCAGTGCTGCTATACAAAAGTATGGATTATATTGTCATTTTCACACAACTGATCTGGAAGATTGCTTTTTTTTATTTTATTTTTTTTTGCGTCAGTGGTCTTTCTCATGCCACCTTCCCACAGGCCTGGCATTCATAGGACACTTTAGCCAAGCTTGAAACTGCAAGACATGATCTTTATATGGCATTCAGTGGTGTTTGAGGCTACAGGATTTTAGGACTCTATAGCTGTGGTCAAGGTTCATCTAGACTAGTGAGGCTGTGGGGCAGGCACACATATAACACAACAGCAGGAATATTATAAGCATTAAAATCCTCCACAGGATTAGAGGACCAAATTACTGTCAAAACAAGCAGCGCCAAAATTGATGATATTATTTCTCCTTAACTTTTGTCTATCAAAAGTGGCATGTTTCACATAAAAAAAACATGTCAATCAAGCACCAACTTGAGTCATGTGACAAAGAAATTACAACAAGAAGGCACAGCGGCGAATCTGAAAATCGGCTCGGGACCTTATGCAGCTGCACCGGCTGAGCAACCTATATTTTCAACCAGGTATGCTACTGTTTATGCAAACTGAACACTTCTACAAGCTTTCTACATGCCATTAGTGGCAAACGACTAAAAGGACTTCATTGTGATGTAGCTATGGTCACCAAGGTTAGCTATAACTGCTAGTTAGAAAACATTGGTTTACTTCAAGCTCTTATGAGGATTATGTTGCATGAGGAGCTGCAGGTAACCGGCACTGCAGTACAGCTTTTCCCATCTCACAACCATACAGGCATTCTGCAGAAGTTGTCCCTGCTGTGGTGCTTTTGTGTAGCATGATTACTTGTCATTCAAACATACTTTTTTTTTTTTTCTTGGATTTTAGCACTGATGAAATATGAGCCTCCATGGGTGATGCCATTCTCCTTGTTTGTTCACTGCTAGTGCTAACTATGCGGCATTTAGAACAGACAAACTGCTAGCAACTTAAAAACGCATCATTTCCTGTACACCAAAAGATATTTTACAGAAAAGAGCTCACAGCGGGTGTTTAAAAACAGCCTTGGTGAAAAGACTACACTTTGAATCACTGTTTTGTGCTACAGTATGTAAGCCAATGATGTGATGTAGCAAAACACATTTATTTATATGAAAGTGTGACAGATTTCTACTTAAAAGAATAACTGTGCTGCCAAGCATTTGGGAGTCAAATTAAATGTACTTTGCAGCAGTTTTATAAAATGAGCTTTTCTGCCAAGATTTTGCCAACAGGTAGACAGGTACTGTTGTATTCAAGGGACTGGTGCTGTGAAAAGAACATTGTGTTTACGACCGAGAAGCCTTTGCCACGGCTCTGTCCTTTTCCCTCCTCTCTCTCTCTCTCTCTCTCTCTCTCTCTCTGTGTCTCCTTGCATTTATTCCTCTGTCTAACTACCACCTCTGCAGCCACATCAGTTTGATGGTCCACTTTATTAAGATGAATGAATCTCATCCATATGACGCCTTCTTTCATTTTACTGCAGAACATTCCCCTTGTGTGCTCAGCGAAGGTGCTCAGCTGTCACCTTGGGTAGCTTGACAAGATCTCCCTTGAGGTCACCTTGAGGATGCAAGTTCACAGTCCCAGTGCAAACGTTTTGTTACCCTGACAAAACTGCTGCAGCATGACTCAGTTACACTGTCTGTCTGCTGAACAGGGTGCAATGCACCCAAAAGAATGTACAGTAATAAATCACATGAGGGAAAACACGTGGAGAGAATGAAAGAAACAGGGAAGTGGAGGTCAGCAACCTCAATGTTTTCTGAACAAGACACATTTAAATTCTCTGATATGATGAAGGATAGTGAAGCGTGGAAGATGCCAGTGGGGTCTGTGCAGTGATATAAGACAATCTGCTCTTTAAGACCTGCAGGATTCAGAGAGTAAATGTAATTGATTACAAGATCTAGTGGTTCAGGTTGATGATTTAGTGGTGCTCACAATAGGGAACAAACAACAAACAGATTAAGGGTTGACTATTAATCTACTATGTCCAGCAATCACATTAACTCAGAAACTTCCATCGCTTCTCTTGTTTAAAATCCTCAGACTTATTTTTAGCCATGAGAGTGGAGTGACAGTAGGCTATAAGAGGGCAGGAGTGGTCGGCTAGTTGGTCCAACCTTAAGTCTGATGAAGGCTTTAAATCAACAGTTGAGTCAAAGCTGCACTAATCAATATTGTTATATTAACAATTATTAATAAACCAACTTTAGTTTTTTCCAGTAGAAAATATTTTCAACATGGGCACAATGTTGCCCCATACCTGCTTGATGTGTAAATAGACAACGCTTTAGCCAACACATTCACCAGAATTACTGATGATGAATGAAGATGTTCTTCTACACAAAGAGACCAGAAAAATCTATTAATGCAGCTTCGAATAAGACAATGTAGAAGCTGAGTTTAAGAAAATGACCACATTTGATCCAGATGAGAAGACTGTGTTTCCTCTAGCACCGCCATCAGGCAGAAATGTACATTTCTGGCACACTGAGGATAAGGATCTCAGAATAGCAGTAGCGCTTTTCATCAAATGATTTTGTTTTGCGGGTGAGTGATGAGCGTTACAGTCTCACAGGGCCGCCAGTGTGTCTATAGACTTTTAACTATTTAAAGTAAAGCAGCCAGTGTCTAAATTATGTGTGCATATTCTATTAATTATAGGATTGCAATAGCTGTCTATCATAGCAAAGATCATAGACTGCTGAAAGGAATATAACAATACAGAGGGCTTCATCTAACTGAATAATAAGAAGGTGTTTTTTTTAATAGCAATTAAAAGATCACCTTGTTATCTTTCAGGAAGCAAAGGGCCAAATCGTTTTGAATTGAGATTAAGGAATAGAGAAAATATCTTCTATCCTGAATAAAAGAGTTGTCTGTTTTTCCTTTAGCAAACTTTAGAGCTTTCTTACTGTCTCTCTCTTTACCCCCTGTCAGACACAGCTAACATTAGTATTCTGATACAGCCCTTTTCAAGCAGCGTTGGGTGCCAGCCATCTAATTTGTCATTTATTGCTCCATGACAACTGAAGTAATTGAACCTCTTGCCCATGGATGAGATCTGCCAGCCTTGTGGTCGTTGTCTCTCATTGTGGGAGAAATGGAGCTACAGGATCTTGGTGCAAATAAGGGCACAGATCTCATTTTTATGGGGCAATGAGATGGTTAATATGTACCAAGGCCAGAAGGGCCTCTGAGATGTTTATTGCATGCCTCAGAACCTCAGTATAAAGGCTAACTGGACTTCTGATAATAAAAGGAAACTATAAATAGCTATGAAAATGAAGGAGCGATGACAGAGGAAACAACAGACCGTGTGATTCTTTATCATTAAATGTTTTGTTGGACTAAGTGATTTTAGGAAATAATATATAACAGATAATCAGGACACTAACTAATTGTGTAGCTACAAGCCATCTAAAACATCATGCACCAGGGAATTAAAGGGATTGTGTATCATATTGTATCATATTAAGATGCAATTCGTTAAGATTAATCTTCTGTTCTCTGTTTTTCATGGTTTCTTTGAAGAAATGATCACCTCTGTCCAATTATGTATGTTTACTTGTTTGTCATATTGTTCTCATAAATTAAATGCAGTTAATAATCACATAATCGACTGAAGGAAACAGAATGGATTTTGATGACCCCTGACCTTTTTTGGATTGTTACCATTAAGGCAATTTATGCATACAGTACCCTTAATTATTCAGTCTGCTGCCCTTGAAAGTAACACAAACTGACATACACAGTATATATTATACTTGTTCTACCATCTACCCAGTTCAGTGTTGACTCTAATTATGTTGAAAAGAACAGATGTAAAAGCACTCAAGACACAATCCGATTGTCAGGAACACATTTCACTCAGTTGTTGTACTTTGTATGTAATTGCTGGTGCATCCACCAAAACATGATAACCAAAACTCCCTCTAATGCATAATGACATGCATTATTAATCTTACTCAAGTTCCAGGTTTTTAAATACGTACTACTGTATTTCCATATATGCATTCAATTCCTTTTTTTGTATTAAGTATGTTTTGTCAATTACCTTACAAATCGAGTAAATCAAAAAAGGATGCTAATAGTGAGATTTTTGTTTTTAATATGGATTGCATGCGGGTCATTTTATATCTTATAAAGTTGTTATGGTGAATATCTTAGCAAACAATTTATTCATTTACACATCCAGCAGACACACAGCAATATTAATCTGAGGTAGTGTTTCTGTCAAGTCAAATATCCATTCCTCTATTAACTCTATTTTGGTCTCTCCACCAAATCCCTAAATTCCTACTAAACCATTTATGGCATAAATGCTCCACTGTGTTCACCAGGTAGACACGAGAGTGAACCAAAACATGTAAGATAAAAGACACACAAATACTCTGTAGAGATAAAAGCTAGCTGCACAGTCAGGTGATAATTGTCAGTTCATCACAACAAGTAACATCTTTTACTTTACACATATTCATTGTCAATATAACGTTAATTAATGCAGCTTCAACATCTACAACAGTGTGTTAAGCACCTGGCACATATCATCAGCATGACAGGGAATGCAGAGGAGACAAAGCTGCTCTGATGTGTTAAACTAATGAAATACAGTGATGGAAAAAGACTGCAAACCTGTAATGGGCTCCATTCAGTGCCAAACTAGAGTGACTAAATATAACCATGAAGCAATGACAAGTGAAGGAGATGTTTGCTTCCAGTGGATTCCCAGACTTGGCCTAACTTTGCCTTTGCCCACATTTACAATGTTAAATTTGAGATGAACAGGACTCCCAGGTTTCTGGAAATCAAATTATCATACTGTTGAACAATAAAATATGTAAATGCTCATGCCCCTTTGACTTGACAATGTCCCCTGGTGGTAACCCCTAACAGCAATGATCTGTTGTAAAGTTACACTTTCAGGAAAACATACCCTAAAACATTTATTGCAGCTACTATATGATTTACAGGCCATAGCATTTCTCTAGTTTTGTGAAATTTAGATTGATTTGCTTTTCTGTGTCTCTTTTGACCCATACAAGCAATTTAGATAGATTGCTAAAGCTGAATTTAGAATACAAATATGTGTGATACAAATTGACTAACACTATTGTATTTTGCATATAATGTATTTGGATTATATCAGTCTCAATCTAGTGGAGCTATTATAATATATATAATTACGTACATCACTTTAGGATACATTGACTGTGATGGCGTGCTTCTGATTACAACAAGTAAGCTGACATTTATTAAGTAGTCAGACAGCAGATTTCTGTCAAGGCCCACTCATTTACACAGTAAACTTTTATAGTTGGTACTGCACAGAGATCAACTTTTCTTTTTGACTTGATGGACTCATTTTTCAGCCAGAGTATCCAACACTTTTTTTAATGTCTGTACTGCAAAAACATTTCTAAATGTTGAGTGAGTCATCATGGGCTTTACTCACTTGGCATGCCTCTTCATCCTTGATATCAATCTCTTGAGAAAGATCTTCTGAGGTCTTGACTTTCACTGAGCTACAGTATAATCAGCAAAGGTTAATAGTACAGATATAAACTGACTCATCTTTTCTCAAGTCACAATTTATACCGTCTAAGTCAAAGGCATTTCTGATGTTCAAATACATTTGTCCAGATTTGACACAATAGAACACATCAGTGCGGGCACTAAAACACAAGGTAGGGCATGTTATCATAGAAACTTACTTCACTTTCATGAGTAAGCTGTATGACACAACAGGAGCTGATGAGCACATTACAGGGATGCTTTCATCTTTTAGTCAGTACAGACATTTGGTTTACATTTCACCACAACCAATATGAATTTAATGCATGTTAAATATTCTGTTGTTGATCACAAAATGACTTGTTTAATCTGTATATAGACTTATGTGAACCCTTGATGTCATAATGCATCAATCAAGATTATATTCAGATGCACTTTGTCCACATTAGATTTATATAAAAATTCATCACCAGTAGCCACATTATGCTCCCACCTTCCTTTGCTTTACAACATGCAAACGTACTTGGCTTGGACTATAAACACCTGTTTTGATTGTGCTGCATTGTAAGACTCATCCACATCCAATTGCTGGAGCAAATCCCAGAGTGGATTGGGCGGAAAGCAGAAAAACACTGTGGACAGGTCTCCAGTCCGTTGCAGACACACACACACACACACACACACACACACAGTCACACTCTTAGTCACACCTATTGTATAAGCAATTTGGAGCTATCAGTGCACCTGGCTTGGTTTCAGTGTTTATGTGGGTGTAATGTGTGTCTCTCATGAGATCCATGTTTCTAGTATGTAGTGTATAATGTCAGCAAGACATTTACAAGTGTTGTGAAAAACTCATCTTTTAAAACAAGCACATTTTGTTAATGTTCATTGTAACAGCTATTTACACAATAAAGGACACTACTTGCTATTTCGCCACTGTTAAACAGCTTAATGTTAAAGGTTAGGAAGAAAAGATAAAACAAAGCAAACTACTAGCAATATGGGTGTAACGCTCTTGTTTGCTTTATTGCCTTCTCATCTCATCTCATCTCATCCATTTCTGTGTGGAGAACACTGTGCCCTCCAAGTTGGTACGGTGTTTTCCCAACAACAAACCCTGGGTGACCCCCGAGATTAAGGCCCTGCTGAACGAGAAGAGGAGGGTCTTCAGATCGGGGGACAAAGAGGATCTGCGGAGAGTCCAGAGGGAACTCCGGCTGATGATCAGGAAGGGGAAGGACAGCTACAAAGGGAAACTGGAGAAGCGTCTGGAGCAGAACAACGCCAGGGACGTCTGGAGAGGACTGCAGACCATCGCAGGCCATGGTAAAGGAGTGGGGAGGAACCCAGTAAGAGGGGACAAGGACTGGGCAGATGAACTGAATCTGTTCTTCAACAGATTTGATTCTGCCCCCCCTCCCTCTCTCACTCCCCCTCACCCCTATTCACACCTCCCCTGGCGGGCCCCCCTTCCCCCTGCCCCTCAACTCCTCAGCCTGACACCCTCAACACCTTCAACACCCAACCCCCACCCACTCACCAGTTCAACCCCCCCCCTGACACCCTCACAACTTATCACCCCCACACCCCCACCCCAGTCATCCTCCTCCCCCCTCTCCATAACAGATGATCAGGTGAGGAGTCAACTCAAAAAGATCAAGGCAAGGAAGGCGCCAGGCCCGGACGGCATCAGCCCCAGGCTACTTAAGGACTGTGCTGACCAGCTCTGTGGTGTCATCAGGCGCTTATTCAACCTGAGCCTGAGCCTGGAGAAGGTCCCGGCCCTGTGGAAGACCTCCTGTGTGGTCCCGGTACCAAAGACGCCGCGCCCCAAGGAGCCTAACCATTTCAGGCCTGTTGCCCTGACTTCTCACCTGATGAAGACTATGGAGAGGATCATCCTACGGCACCTGCGACCGCTGGTGGGCGCACAGCTGGACCCCCTGCAGTTTGCCTACCAGCCTGGGATCGGGGTGGAGGACGCAGTGATCTACCTGCTGCACAGATCACTGCTCCACCTGGAGGATGGCAAGAGCGCTGTGAGGGTCATGTTTTTTGACTTCTCCAGTGCATTTAACACCATCCAGCCTTCACTGCTCAGAGGGAAGATGGAAAGGGTGGGGGTAGACCAACACCTGGCTGCATGGACAACAGACTACCTCACCAACAGACCACAGTTTGTGAAGCTCCAGCATTGTGTGTCTGACGTGGTGCTCTGCAGCACAGGTGCCCCTCAGGGTACGGTGCTCTCCCCTTTCCTCTTCACCCTCTACACATCGGACTTCACCCACAACACCGCCCACTGCCACATCCAGAAGTTCTCAGATGATACAGCCGTCGTTGGACGTGTTTCAGAGGGGGACGATCTGGAATATAGGACCGTCATCAGGGACTTCGTCAGCTGGTGTGAGCTAAACCAGCTTCAGCTCAACACGGGCAAGACGAAGGAGATGGTGGTAAATTTCCGGAGGAATTCACCACACTCCACACCGGTGAACATCCAGGGATTGGACATAGAGGTGGTGCAGAGCTACAAATTCCTGGGTGTTCACCTGAACAATAAACTGGACTGGACTGATAACACTCATGCTCTGTACAAGAAGGGCCAGAGCCGTCTCCACCTGCTGAGGAGGCTGAGGTCCTTCGGAGTATGCAGAGCTCTTCTTAAGACTTTTTATGACTCTGTGGTGGCCTCAGCCATCTTTTATGCTGTGGTCTGCTGGAGAGGGGGCAGCACGGACAGGGACAGGAGCAGACTCAACAGACTTATTAGAAGAGCGAGCTCTGTCCTGGACTGTCCTCTGGACTCCACAGAGGAGGTGGGTGAGAGGAGGATGTTAGCTAAGCTGACATCCATCATGGACAACACCTCTCACCCCCTACACGACACTGTGGGGTCTCTGAGCAGCTCCTTCAGCAGCAGACTGTTACATCCACGGTGTAAGAGGGAGAGGTTCCGCAGGTCTTTCATCCCTGCTGCTGTGAGACTTTACAACGCCTGCACTTGATCATGTTGTAGTCTCTTGTACATACCTGTTTTTTATACTTCTGTAAATCTGTAATTTTTTTTCTGTAAATTTTTCTGTAAATATGTAGACTGTGTTTTTCTTTCCCTCCTTCCGCTGCTGTAGCAAGTAAATTTCCCCGTTGTGGGATTAATAAAGTATCTTAATCTTAATCTTAATCAACAGATCAGACACAGAGTCAAACACAAGTGTAGATGCAGTAATACTAGCTCATAATCTGTTTATGCCCAAGTTGTTGAGTATAGCACAACACAGGAAATTCTTGGTGTACTAGATAACGTCAGCATCAAAGGCTGAAGAATCCAGGAAGCATTTATTATTTAAAACTACATATAGCCTAGGTATGATTTCATTTTGTTTATATACTTCTGTTTTTATCACTCGCTTCGCATTAAAAAAAAAGGAACTAAACTCAAATTAAACTATGATTTTTTATTATAACTGTATTTGAAGGCTGCTCTGATTCTGATGGATAAGTGGGTGGGCAGCTGTTTGCTGAACCGTTACATACATAACCTGTTATTAATATGAAACAGCAAAACAAGGGCTGTGTCTAAAACTACTCCTTTATTGCTACGCAGTATGGTATAATGTGCTATATTTACTATCCAACATTTTTTGGAGTGTTTGATTGTTTTTTTTATTTTGAGTGTAAAATGTCAGCAAGATATAGAGCACTCAAAAATTCTCACTATAGAGCAAAAAAGTCCATGGCGTGCACATTGCTCTCTACTAACAATCCTACAATGTAAATTACAGTTGTGCGACACTATACCTGCCAGTGATGACATACTGTCATACTCAAGTATGTATTATATAAGGGATAATAAGTAAGTAAATGCAGGAATAATTTCAAACACAGACAAGGTTTATGTCCTCCTAATAGTAGACTTAATGACTTAATGTAGATCGAAGACCAGTTTCATGGTATAAAAATACAAAAGACAGTCTCAAAATAAAATGCTTCACTTTTTCCCAAATTCAGTATAAAAATGGTAGTCAGCACTAACACTGAACAACATATAGAGTGGTAAAAACAGAATGTAAATACATGTACATTGGCTATTGCTGAAAAGTGGAGACTATAGATAGTATTAAAAGTATGCTTGATTTTATGGAAATGTGAACAGGCAAAGTCAACAAATACTTTGCACCTTTGTTCCCCCTTTTGCCATTATTAGGCTAGTTACCTTAAGACAACTAGAAGCATTTTGTTAAGTTAAAGATATGGTCATGATTAAATTTTGAGGCAACACTGGCTTAAAGAATAGGTGAGTCTTAAAGCTTCAGATTAAATGCTTGAGCTTCGTTCTAGCCCTCAGCGTTTCTATAAGGGACCAAATCATCATCTTTACCAACACAAGCAGCCAAAAGTGATTCCTTTGCCAAGTGGCTGAGCTCACTTTGTATAATAGGGTGAAAAGTTCAATGATCAGAGTGGAGCTCAGTATCCTGCCGCGGCTCTGCCATGTTGAGAAGGCTGTGGGTTTTTTTAGGAACCTGATAACTTGCACCATTGATTCCTGTAAATGGAGCCCATGGTTGTTGGCTTCCACATAAGCAATGATTAATAGATGTAATTTTAAGATGTCAGGAAGTTCAACTTTAAGATTTCTTTCCTTCAATTTCTCAGTTATACCAGTATGTGCACATGTTTTCTTGTCCCTATGGTTACTCAGAAATTTAGGGATGTAATTAAGTAGTGTAAAATATTTAATATGTATAATTGGTACTACAACATGCATGGTAATAGCAGTTCTTAAAACAATAAAAATGGAAGTAATTGGTAGAATAAAAAACATTTTGAATATACAGTATGTGGTTTTTATAATTCCACTGTGTAAAGTGTGTACTTACTGTAATGTACCTGTAGCATTCATAACTTACTGGAGAAGCTTATCTGAGTGTAACTAGTAGTAACACAACTACAGTACACAGTTAACCCAGGCAGAAAGTCATGAGACTGGAAAATCTCTCTGTTCAGCATCTTTCAAGTACATTAACAGGAACATGATTGGTTTGTCAGCTAGCGCTTTTGCCAACACACACGCTTTAGGGGCTGCTTCAGGGCCCGCTCCAGTATCTGTTGCAGTAATTGTCACTGAATTGGAAAAGCCACCGTTATCCGCCTCACTTTGAAATTGCTGACGAACTGTACATGATGAAGGATTATTCATAATTTCCACAATGAAAGAAACCCCCTTGTTTTTCCACTTTGCAATTATTGCCACCATGCCCACTTCACACATCTATTTGGTAATGAATGTAAGTAACAGTGTGAGTGGTGTATGTGTGTGTGTGTGTACTGTATGGGAGTAGGCGTGTGTGAGTAAGCTGTAGAGGGAAGTCAAGACATGCAAACCTCCAGCAGTGTGTGTATGTATCTTGTGGGTTGGCATGATGTAGATTCAACTAAATGCTGCTGCACATGGTGATTCATATCAGCAGTCTTGTTTTTTGTTCACTCGAGATATATAAATATATGATTCCCCTTTCTTGATTATTTCAACTGTGTTGTGGCATCGAAATGTCAAGTTTGAGCAAAAAGAGATATTTCACAGTGTAGCGCTGTATCGCTGTAATGTTTTTCCAACCACTAAATGTGGTTGGAAAAACATTACCACTAAAATTGCATTGTGGGCAATAAAATGTTCTGCAGGGGAAAATAGCTTCCATCATTGATTCCATAATATCTTTAGCAAGACATTACAGTCTGAATCAAGCTGCATTGATATGGTGGACTACATTTATCATCTTAAAGTGCTCCAATTTGCTTGATCAGCTTTGACAGCAGACCACAAACGCAGGTATGGTTCAAAAGAGACACAGAAAAGCAAAGCAAAAAGGTTGTAAATGCACTGTAATGGAGAACGGTGTCTTCTACTTCTAAATCATTACAGAAGAAAAAAACAACAACTGACAGGTGGGTGGAAAAAAGGAGAAGAAGAAACACATGACCTCTCAGTTCTGCCACGGCTGCAAGCTCACACCTCCGTGCTCTATGGAAATGGGGATTGACTGAGATCCAAGAGTCACCAAAAACAGGGAGGTTTCAGTAATGTCAGACATGCATAAGCTGTAAGATCAATACAAAGTCCTGATCTCCAATTGATGAAATGCCTCTCCTGCTGGCTCCAGGGATAATCTCACCCGCTGATTTATCTCTGATAGGAATGCTCTGCAGAACATGCAGTATCCCTGCACTCTGTTCTGACATCCTTTCATGTTGCTTGTTTTCTGAAATCTATTGTAAAAAAAAAAACAAAAAAAAAACAGAAACAGAAAAAAAAACAGGTGTCTACTGTCAAACTCAGCACACACCGTTCCGTACAGTGAAACTCAGACATCCAAATGAAGTAAGAGCAGTCAGTTCCTGATAAAGAGCCAAACCGTGACTATGGTTTTTGGCCTTGACAAATGGCTTTGTTCTACTAGTAGGTGCATTAAATTAGGATATTTGGAAAGCAAACAAAGAAATACTTTCGTTAAAAGTTAGGAGACACATTAGCACATTACAAACGTAGCAAACTAAAGTGATTAACTACAGTATAGCCACAACTCACTGTTTATTTCAGTAAATGTATAAGTCATAATATCTTTTGATTACTCTATATTACTTAATTATTTTTTAATAGAATGAATAAAATGGATGACAAATGATGACTTCACCTCTGCACCAAGCCCCCTGCTCTAATATAATCTACCAACATTAAAACTGAAATAGAATTTTTAGCTCAATATGTAATTCTCAAGTTAATTTGATTGCAGAATAATGACAGGAGAAATAATGAGCTAAATTAATGAGAAAATTAGCCAATTCTGCTGCTTTCTTGTGTGTCTATTTCCTGAGTCCCACTTGCAGTTTCACAAATGTCTTTTTTCTGACCAAAACAATTGCATTTGTCTGTGTTTGTCTACCTTCTGCAGGTTACATGGTTTGTTTGCCTGTTCATTTTTAACCGAGAAATCACAGCTGGAGGACGATGTGGGTGAACACAAAAACATGGCACCAAAACATGAAGTAGGGATACCTGGAGGATGAAGAGTTGAAGGGAAAATAGCCTGACCTCAGCTAAGGTAGGTTTACATTTTGCTCAGTCAGAGCACGTATAATCCTGACAGGATGATCTACCACACACTCTGTATTGTACAGCTAGTGTTTTTATTGTCTGACCAAATTCACTAGCATTTTCCCCAGCATGGAGTAAAGAATTTAGGTTAATATTTGCCTGATGTCTACTCACTTAAATCCTGAGAACATTTTTAAATTTTGAGCACTCAAAGAGTGTGTTACATGCCTTTCAGATAGGCCAAGTAAAAATATTCTGCTGGAACAAAGGGCTAACCCATTTGTCTAATCTGAAAAAGGATAAATTGGCACCCAGAGTGAAAACAGAGAGATGAATACTCCTCTCCCTCCACCTGTGCACAATACATGTCACAACAAATTATATGCCGGCAAATATTCAAACGTCTCTACAGCACTGATTGTCATTTTCACACAGAAATGATGTGTGACACTGGCAGCATTTCATTCCTCAAGTCAATGCGCTCAGATTGCTGGGAAAGCTGTTGAGTGATTAAACATTCAACTGTGAGATTTAGAAGTTTAAGATTTTAGTTAAGTTTAAAGGTCTGCTGACTTTTTTTTTGACAGGGGATTTCATAATAACTGGAGGGGAAATTGGTAAATATGCCGCATCATTCTCAGTTTGTGCTGACTGACTTACCATTTTGTCCCCTCAGACTGACTGAGATACACAAGGAAGGGGTTTTAGTTTCTGGGGAAAATCACAATACTATTCTTGAAGTAGACGGCAACATTTTTATCCATAATCATTTCCCAGTGAAGAAGCATAAAAGAAACAGCACTGTGGTGGAGTCTTTATGTAGAGCAGGATAGAGATACACATTTCAGTCCACTAACTTACTGGGACATGTGTGATGTGCCGAGTCAACACTTCATTTACTTGTATCACTTTAAAGTTCTGTTGCAGAGAATGAATGTGATACAGTAGGCAGGACTACAGCATCTCAGTCATATTAACTTAATAACCCTAATTAAATGACTCATAATAAAATGAAGGGCTAAATAGGCAGTAACTGCTTTAAGCCGAGTTGAAAAATTAATGTGGCTGCTGTGGCCATGAAACAGCATAAAAATGTTATGTCTAATATTTTCATGTTATATTATTCATTCTGTCTGCAGTGCCAGAATTTTCATATAGTCGTAGATAAGTTGTCAAATCCCATTAAAGCAGAAGTATCACTGCTTGAGTGCGCAGGGGATTAAGATGAGGGAATCCAGGGCATGTGATTACCGATTGATAGATATGCCATAATAGGACACTCGATATGGGATTCAGATTTTGTAAGTTACTAGAAATGTAGTAACTTACAAAATTTTGGCAAATACTTTTCTTCAAGGGAAACATTCTCTTCCTCCTCTGGAGTCTGAGACAATTGAAACTGTTTCTTTGATCCTCGGTTTTAACTCAGATGGAAGACTTAATGGAAAAATCCATCCTTGGATACACTTACAGTGTTTATGAATCATCAATCTGTGATGCTCGGTGCATGCCAGCAGTGATTTAGCAATGAGGTGACATAAATTATTTTTTGGGTACCCAACTTCCACACTACTCAACTCACCACATATGCTTTGACTTGAGTTAGTGACTTCCTCCATTTCCCTAAATGCATTTCAACAGGAGAGTGAAGAGTGAGCTTGATGCATTCAGCTGTGTGTGTTGCCTGACAGCGACAGTGATGGGTGTAAAGTCACACCCCTCACTCAAACCGCAGCATATCATGTAGTTGCATTGCATTGTGGTCTATTGAGGCTGCCGTCAGCCTCGTCTATAATGCATTTCTCCTTTATGATGGATTGTCGATTGGTGGTGTAAAATTGTGAGCCAATCTTTCGAGGTGTCTGGCACCAAAATTAAATGTTCACTTGTGAAGTTATAGCCAACTGGAAATGTCACAGTAGATGAGACATTACATCTTCAAATAACAAAATTAGTCACGAGAAGCAAGGTACATCTCCCAATAGAAGATCATTCAAATTATTTTAGGATGATGTAGCTCCTTTTGGGGCATCTGTAATTACTCAGATAAAACTGAAAATTGAAGATTTGGATTTGAGAAAAACAACAGCATCAGTAGTTTCAGGATGTGCCCAACAACACGTGTTCAAGTTCAAGAGACAAAGCCCTCTAACGGCTTCAGAAATATGACTGTTGTCTGGCAGAAGCAAAAAAGGAAATAAGAGAAATCCCCCAGACGGAAGAGGTTGGATGTTTGTGTGTATTTACAAAATGTTGGATTTTAACATGGAATACCACTGTTTGCTTTCTGTTCAGTTTAGGTAGTTCATTTAACCCAAAACCACAATCCTCTTGTTCCTACAGTTAGATGTTTGAGCTTCACTGTACAGAATGACGTATACGTGGAGTGTTTACAGCTTACACAAGTGGGATGGACTTTTAACATGAGATATATTTGCATAATCATAGATTCTAAACCTGTCTGGAGGGGAGTTTTAGCAACGGATCAAAAAACAACGAGACAATAAGATCAATCAACAATAAGATCAATCAACAATAAGATATAAACAAACAAACAATGATTTGTAACAATTAACCACTGTGGACTGTGTGATGTGAGAGGATTAATCAGTTGGATTTTTCTTTTTTTGTCCCTTTCTACCCAAATTGTCAGAAAATGTTGTTATTGTAATTCCATTTCATAATTTAGTCTTGTTATATGCTTTTGTACAGTTTAGTCCTAACATGGACTCATCTGATTTGTTTATAACAGACAAGCTAATTTGAGCCTGAGGTTTTAAGGGTAGGACTAGGTTATTGTGCAATATCAAGTGCGTATCGTATAAGTTAATGATGTTGTCAATCAATGCTGACCTCAATTTAAAACTGAGGTCAACGAAGCAATGTCTTTCATTTCTTTTTTCCTCAGCTGCAAAATGTTTCCTGTGATCTACCTGCAACTGTCACTCATCTGGCTTCTGTGAGCATCTAAAATGATCAGTCAGACACAGAAGCAGCAGTTCATCATCATGTATGTTCCTGCAAATAAGTACATCTAACCCAGAGTGAAATTCAATATTGTCTGAGTTGAAGCGTGGAGGGATAATATCATATTTTCCGCCTGTGCCAGATTAAGCTATTAGCAGGCTGGGGCATGTACTATTAGTATATCATAATGAGAATAATAAACTCATAAAAACAATCAATAGAGAGAAACAAGAGATGCTAAGATGAATTATTATGGAACAACTGAATTGTGGCATTCATTGTAACAAGCTATTTTAGATTACAGATTATTATCACACAAGTCTTGTGTAAATATATTCCACCTCCTCACCAGAGCAGACGTCACACCTCTAAGAGGAACATCTGTCAAAAGTCTGAATCATACAAATCTCTGCATGTGTTTGTTTGGGGGGAGATCTCACCCCACATACACACAGCAGACTGAGAGGTACTTACCACCAAAGATAGGGCTGAGGTCTGATTATGTGCATTTGTGCAAATGAATTCCACTGCAACGTTTTACCTCATCTTGAAATCACAGCCTTGACTGGAATGAGGGGGAGTCTACTGTATGAATTCAGCTATGAACCGTATCTGTCATATAGATACATCTTTTACTTTTAGTCTGTCTTTGACAAAGTTAGGGACTCTGTTCTGTTAGTAAATACTCTTATTTTCACAAAATCAATAGAAGTCTTGTGCAGACATGAATGGTCAGAATATCTATTGGGAGCGGGATCAAAAAAACTGTCCCACGCAGGGCTCCAGTAAAATGACATACGGTACCAGTAAAAAGTAGACACTTTTTCATTCAAGTGGATGGGAAGATGTGTCTAAACTTTTGAATGTAGTTATGATTTCATGTGTGAAATACTTGGAGTTGGGTGTTTTTCTACAGTTATATTTGCTGCTATATAATAAACATTTCTCTTTTTGTGTGCCTCCGACACAAAGATCAGCATCAAGCTGTCTTGTCTGAATTACATAACATCGGACCTGTTGCCACAATGAGCTATTCATTTGGCTTGTCTGCAGTATGACTATGACATTCAGATTTGCATTAGAGAAAAACACATTGCCATTGTTACATACATGTTTTCTTGAATTATGTCTCCAGTGTGTTAAAGCCGTTTTTATATCACCAAAAAAATGACACTGAAAAATTTAACAGCCATTCCAAAAAGTCCAGGAAGATGAGAGTTAAGCAATAGCCAATCCACTTGAAAAGGCTGTTGCTTTCAGCATTTTACTGCAGTTTAGTTTTACCAAAGCCCATTTTTCATAAAATTATCAGGTATGATAAGAGCTAAGTAGTCTATTTCTGTGGATCCATGGATCAGTAATTTTTGATGTTTACTTTGTGCACTATGTTAGATGCCACCAAACAACAAGACAACCGAGCAAAATGAGAATTAATGGCAGAAGATGCATCTTTTTTCATGGATAACTAAAAATGCAAATTATATAATTTGTCTTCTTTGTGACAACAGAGACACAGTAGTATGTTGTTGTATTGTCATTAATAAATGTATTAATAAGTGCTGTCTCATAGCTGTAAAAAAAACAACAAAAAAACAATGACATATCCTTTTTTAAAAGGCTATTTTTTTTCTCACAGGCTAACCTTTATTTGACAAGCCAACAACAAATATTGAAAACTGTCAAGTTCCCTTCACACGATGGAAGCCTGCCTTCTGTGCATTTGCACACAGATAAAGTGCAAGCTGCCATCTTGGCAAGTCAAGGCAGTATATCGTGATTGCTGATCATCTTTGTTTCTTATTCCTTAAGTTTTAAATACAGCTAGGGCTTATAGTGCTTCTTATTATAGTGCTTAAAAATTGTGTTTTCTGAATAAAATGTACCCACAGCTTCAAGACAAAAACTGATTAGATCCATAGGCTCTTAGTTTTTAATATGACCATGGGGTGCCATGTTCTGAGTACCAATGCAGGAAAAACTGAAAACTTAATTGATAATTGAGGCTTGTGGTGGCCTAAAGTATAACTTTAAAAGCCAGGTTGTTTATCAGACTTACAATTCTTCTGACCCTGGCAGCTTGGGAAATTAGTTGCAAATAGTAATTATTTTTCGGTAAAGTAAACCGCTGCATGCTGCACAGTCTTTGGTGTTTTTAGTCTTAGTCTTCAGTGGCACACCTTCCTTTCTCCTTACTTCATCTGCCCTCTCACAGACCACTTTAATTATCTCTGAGCAGGATCTTCTCACCTTGTTAATGCTTGCAAATTCTGCCCAAGTACAAGAAACGCCTTTGGCTGAGACGGTGGGATTTTAACCATATTTTCTGAACTCACTTTGCAGGGCATGATCTGTGGGTGGACAGCAACTACTGCAGCTGTTTTGTGAGCGTAGTGGTTTGCATACAAGTGGGAGAGGGTTTAAAAAAAAAAAAACCTGTGCCACAGGAAGGCCGTGGAACTAACGCAGTTCAAATTGTTCATCAAAAATTTACTCGGCAAGTTCAGTTTGCAGTGACATCGGCAACATGCTGAGCTGTGCTGGAGGAAATCTATAGAAACAAATTAACTCCAAGTCTGCTGGTCTGGGCATGTGCAGAAGATAACAGGCTTCAATTACAAAGCTCTCTCTCCTAATTGAAACTGCAGCTAATAGCTTAAGTGCTCACTATTATGGGATAGCTAAAATAATGCGCAGGGGCTCACTGGGTTGGAACATTTACAATATTGTGACTGTGGGTTTGAACCCTGGGGCGGCCTTTTTTTTCGGATACACCATCTTTCTCACTTTCATCTTCCTTGACACTCTTCACTGTGTCCCATTCAATAAAAGTCGAGAACCTTCTCGTATATCAGAAGAGATTGTGCCGCACTGCCTGTATCGTGATGCATACAGCCATAGCCACTATCACTGCGCATGATGGGCATCTTCTTGTGCTGCAACCTATACCGAATTCTGATGTTACATGGCTAATAAACATGATACCCCTTATGATAAAAAAATGGTATTTTATTATTGTAGCGTAAATGCACCATCCTGAATATGTGTAAAAAGCTGGTTGTGGTCTAAGATAGTTTCCTGCTGTTCGTGTTTCGCACTAAAGATAACACACAGAAAAAAAAAAAAAAAGCAAAACTCCCATCACATTTTTAACAACTCAGGCTGATCCCTTGAGCTGTAGAGGGCAAGGAATAACAAAGCTGAGGCAAGTCTCGGCTCCTTACCTCTGATGGGCTATTAGTTATTCTAGCTCGCAGAAGCCCCATTAGGTCTGCCATTTAATGCTCCCACGCCACATTCTGCCATGAAAGCTACAAGATTGATAAGACGGTCATCTCACCTCAAGCTTCCCTTGTATTTGAGAAATACTCTGCCACAGATAATCTGACAAAGAGCTGATTTACCTATCTGTGTACCTCATCGAATGTGACATTACTGAAAACAAAGGATATATTTTTGCTAGCCTCTCCAGTGACTTCAGTACAGGACGCAGGAAGAATGTAAGTGGTGCTTAAAACATGTTATAAAATGATTTATAGGGTTGACGACGGTTGACGATATAGGAAATGAGTTGCGTGGCAGTGTGAGATAAAACTTCATCTGTGAGCTGTGCTGACAGATACAATGGAGGAAAAAGATGTCTCCTCTACTCCACAGCATGTCTGGTTAGTTCGACAAAAGGTGCAGCAAAGATTCCAGCGACACTACATTTTCCCAGCACAACATGGCCTGTTAATCACACTTAACCATACTGCCAAATGAAAAAAAGCTGCTGGACAAAGAAAGACAGATGTGTAGCATTAGAGGTGGGAAAAAAAAGAGTACTCAGGCAAAAAAAGTACCTAATTAAGGATGAGCAAATTGATTTCTGTCAAGGCTTTCTGTCTCAATCCATTTGTGCTGTACAGAGGGACTATAAAGTCACATTATGTCCAGCTTTATGATGAGAATTTCAATTGTACTGTTTGGACACAAGTTTCGAAACGAAGATGTTACTGCATTAGTACACAAAAGCCAGACAGAAATCGAGTCCAAATGCATAATTGATCTTTTAATTGGCTGCAGGGCTTCATAGTGTTCCTTAGCCTGCGGTCGCTGTTTGAACTTTGTGAATTAAACTAATGAGTAAAACATTAAGTACACGGTTGCTAGAGGCAGAACAGAAGAATGGGATATATGATCAGCTTGTATGACTGTAAATATTTACACGTTTAACACAGTAGAAAACAAATATCAAGACTCACATGACTGATATATTTGCTACTACAGCTGTTGTAGCAAACACACAGGATAGGAGAGGGCCACCTGCACAGTGACTTGATCTAATTCATTTTCATCATCCCATTCTGGACAGCAAGCTATTTGTGAATAAATAACAGGCTGGATGATGATACATAGATTCATCAATTTACTCTTCCATGTCAGGGCTGAAAGATGAACCTACTTTGTGTATAACGTATCTTATTGTATGTGGGTTTTGCCACTGCAGTTTCAGCTAGTGGGAATCATATTTTAGCGATAAAACTGTATGTTTCAGAACAACAGCTGGGTAATCATATGGAACTGAACAAACCCAGCAAATTGCAAAACAAGTCACCATGCACTGACCTTTACTTCCTTATCCCCAAAACAGACAACACCACGGATTGTTAGAAAATTTACCTCTCATGCCTCGCAGTGGAAATGGATTTTTGGAGGGCAACGGTCATACCTCGCATTCCCTGGAGCCTGAGATGGTGTATGTGTAAGGTCCTGTCCCATTAACCAGCACATCCATAGTCTCTGAGTGTGAAGGTTTGTAGTCCACATAGTACTCTTGCAGTGGTGAATTAAGGGAGCGCTCTGTCTCCCGTGCCTTTTTCTGCCGCCTTTTAACTGCGGAGCGCTGCTGAAGCTGTTTGATACTGCTGGGATAGCGCTTCCATGACACATAGATAACCAGCAGAATTATAGCCACAGATAGGAGGAGGGCCACACTACCAGCTATGATCTTGTGGAAGGACACATACTCAGTGTCTGGCAAAGGGATAGTGGGGGAGGCCGCAGAAGGAGTGGGGGAGGCTGTCCTGTTCCAGATCAGCTTCTTATCCACCACAGACTGTGTGGGAAGTGGCAGCAGCTCAGGTTGAAATGCAGGAGTGAGGGCTGATGTGGTTGAGGAAATTGGGGTTGGCGTTGCGGTACAGATGTTATAAGTCTCCAGCACATCGGTCACTTTCTCTCCTTGTGCCTCCTTAGGGCCGGCGCAAATCATCGTGGATTCCTTGTTTCCCTTAAAGGCGTTGAGCCAGGCCACCAGGGGACATATGTTGGGGTTACAGTACCACAAATTACCAGCCACACTGATGGTGGTGAGGGAGATCCAAGCTTCCACAGTCTGCTGAGACACATTGCTGAGTTTGTTGGAGTCTAGGTTAAGAGTCTGGAGATTTGGGAGGCATTGAAACGTACTCGGATCCAACACCTGGAGCTCATTACCTGAAATGTCCAACTTTTGCAAGGACGTCCACATCCACGGCAGGCCCTGGGTTAGCAGTTTAATACGATTCCATTGCAAATAGAGCGCCCTGAGGTTAGTCAGGCGGGGGAAATGAGCAAAATTTATCTTTGAAAACTGGTTGTGCTCTAAATGAAGCTCAATGAGTTTAAGGAGTCCTGCAAATGCGTTACGTGTGAGGCTTCGTAGCCTGTTGTAGCCAATATCAAGAAACTCCAGGTTGCGACAATCAAGGAAAACTCGCATTGGGACAGTTTTTAAGGAGTTTGACCTCAAGTGTAAACTCAGTAGTTTTCGTAGACCCAGGAACTGATTAGGCTGGAGAACCTGCAGTTTATTGTAAGAAAGATCAAGATTACGTAAATTTGGGACATCATGGAAAGTGTGATTTTTTAGCAGTGTGATCTTATTTGAGCTGAGAATCAGTTCTTTGAGCCTCCGTATCCCATGGAAAGCCTTGCCATCCACAGCGTTGATGTAATTGTGGTCGAGGTAGAGCCACACTAGTTGACTCAGACCTGCAAACTGGTGGGCTCTGAGGTTCACCAGGCTGTTGTAACGCAGGGAGAGACCCTGTGTGCTTACAGACACATTGCTTGGCACGTCACGGAAGGCATTGGATTCGCAATATATTATTTTCCCATCACATCTACAGCTCTGGGGGCAGGGACGCTCACGGATACCGCTTGGAGCAGCAAGCAGCCAGGCGGGCACTATCACAGTGAACACAAGCCATCTGAAAAGCACAAGAAGTCCTGCAGACACAGAAAAGTGACTTGAGAGCAGAAATAGGGACTTAAAAGAATAAATATACACAGACTTAATAGAATTAAACAGAATAAAATAAATTGGAGGAATGAATAACCCATACTGTTTTCTGAGGTATTTGTTAACAGGGTTTCTTTTATATGCAGTCATTTACATCCCTGTATTTATGACACATCTAGACACACTTACATAGATTAACACAGTCAAAGTCATTTTGAATATGGGAACGATAAGGCATAATCTATCAAATAGTTGTTGAGAGATTCCCCAACCCGCAGTCATCATTCAGTGACACCAGCAACATTAGCTTTAAGTGAATTGTAATTAGAAAAACGACTAGAGACTTAGGCTACGAGCATCTTGCGGAACAGTGTACATACCCATATTTACGCGGTGTCTGCTCCTCGTCATGTTTAGGGCTCTGTGTTGCATGCGTCCCAGGTCCACATGTTAGGCGTTTTGTCCAAATAGTTGGACACGCACCCGAGACGCCCGTCTGTACGCCAAATATACGCACGTTGCGCTGCAGCCAGATCCACTTTGCGCACAGCTTCACACCTGAAGGAGACGTGTGTAGCTCCAGAAGGTTTGCATCAACCTGTCTGTAGTTGTTTTTTTATATATATATATTTTACCTTACTGCACAGCACGAGCTTAATTTAGCATATTTCAGACTGTCACCTTATAGAAGCCTTTGTAGCCTCATGAGGATGACATTGTTTAGCGCCTGTTTGGGGAGGCTTTAAATTACATTTTAAACCCCGAGTCGCCAATTGTTGAATATACGTTAAGTGGCCAAAAAGACACCGGAAACCGATCGAGTAAAGACATGTGAGAGGAAACAAACTGTGGTCCAAACCCGACACGTTGGATGTATCTTGACTGAGATGAGGACAGCAGAGGGAAAAGGCGCAGTCTTCTGTGGATTAGCCCCGTTGTCCGTGGCATCAAGGATACATCAGTTGTATAGCAACAGGAATGATGTTGGTGGAGGGTTATACTGAAATCACTGGTGCTCGTTTTAGGACTCAAGATGCCCTCTCCTGGTCGCTGAGTGACTCTGCAGGCTAAATATTAAAATAGACTTAATTGTTCTCATGAACAGACCCTGCATATCAATTAAAGCCGAGGAATGGGAAGACTGTTTGCTGTGCATGTAGATGTTTGTGAAGATGGCAGACACTTCTGAACATCCTATAGTTTAACATTTTTAGATGAAGCTAAGAAAAATTAATTTATATATCTCTTGATCACAATAGTACATCTGACTACTTAAGTGTCAAAAATGAAACTACCTATTATATATCAGATATGTTATTGCAATATTATTACTGATGCATTAACATTTAAAGAGTGTTTGGATGCTGCAGCTGGTCGGGGTCAAGCTGTTTTAGGCCATCGAATGCATCATATTTTAGAAGCTCATTATATGATTGAGGGGGAAATCTCATGATGCAAATACCAATAGCTGTTAAATAAATGTAGTGGAGTAAAAAGTATAATATTCAAGTAGAAAAATAGCATCACATGGTAATACTCAAGTAGTCCTAAGTGTCAAATAACAAATGATTTCCATGCCTTTTCATCCAGATAGGTCACTATCAATCAAATAAAATGTCTTATTTTACATAAGACTTTTTTTTATATTATAAGTTATTTATGAGCACACTATGCAATTCTACCAGGAAAACTAAAAAGGACTTCAGAAACTTTGATTGCCAGTGTAGGTATGGCATGCAGAGGAAAACAACAGATGGGCTTTTTTTTCTCATGTTTGTTTTTAAACATTATGTTGAAATTTATTTCAGGAAAAAACTTAAAGTTCAGTGGGCATTTTTTCACAACCCATTGTCGCATACTGACACTGAGATGTATCATGCATAAACAAAGGATGCTCTGAAGGCCTCATAATGGCACTTTGAGTTGGGGTCAAAGTCATCACTTCTAATGGGTCCCTCTGCCCCTGTACTTAATGAGTAACGTAATTACCAGTAATGGACATTAATGAACATTTGTGCTCAAATTGCAGATAGTTTGTGACAAAAAAATCGGTGGAAACAAAAATAAAACTGATGCATCTAGCACATCACAGCACTCTGCAATTTAATTTACATTGTTGGATCAATCGGCTAATTGGAGTTGAAGGACAGGGCAGGAATCCACATACACACATGCACACAGACTAAAAGTAAGTTAAAGAAAGGCAAAACAATACCTTGTACACATCTTTTAATGCATATTTTCCATCTGTACTGTACCACTGCTGGTACAATTTACAACATCCCTGTGTAAAGTGGCTGCACAGTTTTATTTCATGCTACATATGTTATATATGTGTATGAGAGTCAAACTGAAATATGTTCACAAAGGCACTGTTTAGTGCAATAGCCCTTTTTAAAATGGACAATAAATGAGAACTCTACATAAGATTCCTGACATAGTACATGTATTACTGTATGAACAATTGAAGAAGACTGCTAAAAGATAATATGAATTTATTTGGTCACCTGTGACCTCTAGACTCTTTATATTGAACCTATTAATTCAAAATTATTCACCATATTTCCCCACACATTTATTTACTTCAGACAAAAGTGCATTTTTGCAGGTTTGTGAAATTATGAGACATGTTTTCTGCAAAACGTTTGGGTAGTATTGTGTAGGGATCATTTAAATGATCCTTATTGTAAATTAGAAGGAGCAGTGGTCTGAAAATGGTACCTTGAGGTACCCCTGAAGAAATTGTAACTGCGTCCGAGTTATGCTTTTGAAACAATTCAAAACATTCCTTTTGAAACAGCTAGTGATCAATAATCAGGTTTCACTGTATATTTATAGCCCACATTTAACATTGAAGGGAAGATCACGTACTTGAATGTTTTCCTGCTTTATATCTTACTTACATCTGGAATTTGACTTTGTCAAAATACAGATATGTTTTTTTAATTTGTGACCTGCTGACTTGTTGGTGACTGTCTGTAGTCACTGTTGATGTTCTCTCAGGCGTCATCAAGTAAAAGTTAACCCTGCAAGAGGACAGCATGCCATCCACATGAAAAGCATAAAAACTCATGCTATTAAAAACAAAGGTATAGTTCCACCATATTCACTCACCTCACTTTGCAAATAACTCAGCCACCAAATTGCTTCCTATGAAACTTTAATGACTGTCTGTGACTGACTGAGCCCTGAATAATAGAGCAAGGGAAGGACCTGCTTTTTTGCAGCATAATGAATCCCTCTGAAATAGAGTGATAAAATATATAAATAGTAAAATAATAAGGACAAAGAAAGACTTAAAACATTGTTGAAGTAGGTCCTATGTACTCTGGCCCTTACTTCTAAATGTGTAACGTTAATTACCCTGTAATTTACACAAATAAAACATCTAAACTGCACGTAAATATTTCTGAAGCAGATGGCTTTTCCCAAAACATCTGGCACTTTATCCCCTGGTGCTTCTAAAAAAAAAAAAGGAAAATAAAATGCTGCATGAACTTGTCTTTTGAGACACCAAAGGCTATTTGTTGACTTTGCTCTGATTATACATATGAAGTTAATTCTTTGTAAACTGATGACTGATGAAGTTCTTAAAGTTGTGCCTCTGCGTGGAGACTTCAGCTGGACTAAGAGCATTCTTGACACTTTCTGATGATTAAAAAATGAAATGTTTGTTATGTGACCTGGATTCATATTTTAAAGAACATTTTTTTAGGATGTGTGACAAAAATCTTATCTTTTTAAACAAAGTCACATGCTGAAACAATGAAAAACAGTAGCAGCGATACAACATTCATTAAACTAATGAGAGAAGGGTGGTTAAAGCACCATCAAAGCACCACTATTGTATTGAAGGTTAAACCAGTAATCTTCTGTCTTTTCTCCAACCACATTTGATAGAAAATGATGATACAGAACCTTTATGTGGTAGCCTTCCTTTTCAAATATTGCTGTCATGCATAAAAAAACACACTTCTGCAAGGAAGCCTGTGAGGATTCGTTAGTAATGCATTATAGAGATGATGATAATGGGCCTCTGCATTTAAATCCTGAGTAAAACAACCATAATATTCAATACGTCCCTGCAAAATGCGTATATTCCTGCACCACAAATGTAAAGACTCTTCTTCTGAAATTGTGTTTTTCATTTGTATATTTCCTCATACATAATGCATATTTTATTGCATAGCGCTGTACACATGAGACCATTGGGTAAACAGTTTGCTATATGCAAAAAAATAAAAAATAAAAAATAGGCACAAACTAAAGACAAAAAAAGTAATGACGCACAGCAGTCCCTATACTATATTTGTGTTTCCACACATATGCCAGTCCAGCTGGAGGCAGTAATAACCAGCTGAAACAAAAATAAATGCATTAAATTTAACTAGCACCTGAGATATTTTCAGTGCTAAACCACTTTGATTTGTTTAACTAATTGATGTAAATAATCATCTGATTTGCTTATTAAGATTATTGTTACAACAATATCCCCATTTGCCTCCTAAAACAAACATGAACCCTTATTTGAATCACCTTTATTTGAATAACTTTCATTTTAAAAAGAAGATATCTTTTATTGTTACAGTTATTATTATTGTTGATAATAATAATAATAATAATGTAAATATAAACTAAAATTCCTTCTTTTCAGTTTGCTGCATCTTCTCAATAACTTGCAATAAGAGAGGGCGTCGCTTCAGCCTGTTGAATGTTTTTTTTAAACATGTTTCATAGTCTTTCATTTTATTGTTGATTGTAATCAGAATGCTGTACAATCACTTCTTCATTGTTTGTTCTTTATGTGCAAATAAAATTTTAATAAAGCATGAGTTTGAGAGACTAATACGGTACGGTAATACGGTAAAACTAAACTCGTCATCAATCATCCCACTTTGATGGCATTATTTAACCACTGTTAAGGTTGTTACTCTGAGGCCCTGTAATAAATTGTTGTAAAATTACAGCCAAAATCTAAAGGTTCGTTCTAATTACAGTAAATACTGTAAATGTCAATGCTATTTGGAGCCAAACACCAAGAACAGGCATGAAGAGTAGGCTACTGGGAGAGAAACCACGTGCAACCATCATCATATAATTACTGTTCATCCTCCTTTTGTGGAATCAAACCTTAAGGTCAGTAACATCTTACTCAGAAAATACAATTACATTTGTGCATCTGGTTACCCAATTAGTGACAGTGTTTTATTTTTGCTAACATTGAAATGGTAATCCTAGCAAGCAAGAAGACATTTTGAGGTGGTGGTGGTCTTCAGCAGTTGGAAGCTTAAATTACTGGTAATTAAACATTATTTTCATTGCTGCTTGCAAGCCTAGTTTAAAGATTATATTTGGGTGATTATTTTATCTTGAAATACATATCATTGATTGCTAACATTATTACCAGCCTGATCTATCTGCAGCTTGTTTATCCCACTTGTATTTCAAGTATGCAGCCAGGTTGGTTAAGATATGTTGACCCCCAAAAGAGCTGGAGTGTTCATATTTGTTATCTTAGCTCAGGTTTAGTTTCTAAGCTGTTGCTATTTGCTGCAAAGATACTGTAGTTTGTTGCCAAGCTGTACTAAAACCTGGGATATAATAGGTTATTTATATGCAGTATTGTTTACTCATACAAGCCCTACATGTTGTTTTCAGGTACTTCAGGTGATTAACCCTGAGGCAAGCTCACAGTGAATCATTGTCACTCTTCTGGAGAACTTGATATCACTTCACAAGGTAAGTCAGGTGTTCTTGTGTGAAATGTTTCTCTCTGTTATTCACCTGTCTCGACCTTCTTTGTGCTTGATGTTAAGAGTTGTGTGTTTTTAAATACAAAACTGAGCTGATCTCATTATTTGACCATTAAGATTTAAGACACATTGGTATTTACAGTATAAGTCTGCAATTGTTGTTTTTATTAATATGAATAAACACAGTAAGACACTGTTAATGTAGATTACAATAGCAGCACTGTAAAAACACAGTACATTACTGCAGGCCTAGCTACAGTATCAAACTGTTAACCTCACATTCTGCAGCAGAACATTGTAATAATTTTTTACAGCAATTAACTGTTAAAGTAAATTACGGTAGTGACACTGTAAAAAAAAAAAAACAGTAAAATGCTGGCATCTCTGCTGCCGGTAATTTACTGTTATTTTACAGAGAAGTTTGTTACAGTGAATGGAAAAGGTTTTTGTGGTGTAATACTGTCCATCTATCTCAAGACAAAGACCCTTTTATCAGTGGGTTTAACATCCAGGGCAGACATTTCAAATATCATGAAAGGCATGAATGATCTGCTGCAGATGACCATGATTTTAGTTGGGTGGCATGAATCTGCACCTTTTTTTTAATCTGCATTTTTGGGAAACCAGAGCTCACTCAGAGCTCAAAAGGTCAAATATCTGTACATACATGTGTTCAAAAACTTTTTCTGGGAAGATCTACTTGTAGTAAATGTGGATTCACCGCCTAATCTCTCAGTTGGTATAAAACAAGTTAATTATGCTTCATATCAAAGAAATGTGATGTGTTTTCCATTTCTTCACTCTCAATGTCGTCATCATTGGCAGTTATAGAAAGTAGTTGTGAACTGTCTGAAGGTGATTGTCAAGTTACAAGATGTTGCTTGTGGTCACACACACATATAGTTAATTTTCACTGTTTTCATATAAAAGTTTCAGCATCCACACCTCGTATATATTTCTCAACATGTCATGTGAATCGCCCCTAAGGCGCGCTTGAGACAGCATCCTCTTTGAAGTGCAGCTTGTGTTTGACATTCAAAATGTGCTACTATGAGTCTGGAAGGTATTATTTCAGCAGAACGACCCCCCTGTTGTGGTGTTCATGGGGCAGATTTCATAAATGTATTTCCTCCTAATACGATCCACACGCATCAGAGGGAATCTTGTTTGGCCGAGAATATTATCTCACTCACAACACAAATCATATTAATTCATTTGCTTATTTCTACAGACCACTAGTGATCGGGATGTTGATTTCTTTCTTATCTTTGCTGATGTAATGTGTTTGTAAAATCACTGTCAACAGCTTTTAAAACAGGACATTTCTCCCTGTGTGCACAAGGGGTTGCTGTAACCACAAATTACAACTCACTAAAACCACAAGTCACTCCACTACTCAAATTGCTGTAATTGTTGTGTCCAACGTGATGAATGTCGAAGCAGAAACAAATGAAAAAAAAATAAAAAATGAGATGACCACAGAATTACAGGTTTCCTTTAGCTCCTGATGTTTCAAGCATGTTTTTAATCTCCTTCCACTGCTGTCTGTTGACTGCCCACTTCATAAAGGCCATTATTTTGAATAACAATAATCCTAGTGTCACCACCTCCTCAGCAGCATCTCTAGACACTAAGACATGTTAACTGTTTATCCACATAAACTCCCCCTGCAGCCTGGCAGTGTGGATTTGATGCTGCATGTCATCATCACACTTAAGCTAATGCCATAATTATCATTTGAACAAGCTCCAGAGATGAGTGTCAGTCTCTCTCTCAATTTTAAATGAATTATTGAATAAATCACATAATTAATGAACTCCTGAGTTCTCCTGAATAGTTTGACATGAAAATTATATTTTGGTTGTCATGACTATCTCTGTCATCATTACGGTCAACACTGTGCATCACTGAATTGTGTTTGTTACTACCTTCACTAACTTTCCTTCCAGCAAACCTTGGACTACACGCAAATAAGTAAAAATATGATAAAAGTCTAATTTTAAAGGCCATTGTGAGAGCTTACACTTCATCTCAGACAGAAAGTGTAATTCATTTCTCTCAACAAGTTGTAGAAGAAGTCAGGGAGCTTGTTTAACACGGTAATTATAGCTGAACTTACATTTTATCACTGAACACACATTTAATTTCATTAACATGCAACATGACATAAGGTAATAGCAATTAATAAATTAAATCAGCAATGCATGTAATCACTTAAATGATAGCTGAATTTACATGGTTGTTATTTATAGTGTATTTTAAGCTTATATATGTGCTTCAAGGGAGAGAGGGACAGAAGGGGAGGGAGGTTGGGAGAGGGGTGGAGGGGTTGGGGGGGGGGGGGGGGGGGGGTAGATAGAGACTGGTGGAGTAGAGGATTGTGCTTCAGTCTATTGGCGCTCAAATGGGTTATTGCGCACACAGCAGGCTGAACTAGCGGCGGCTCCAACTACGAACCAAGTGTGAAGGCGTCCTATTTCTAAGCGTCAGACAGAGATCCGGAACCGCTGCGGAAACTTGCCTCTGTTTGATTTTCCTCCTCTAATTGAAGACATAAGTGATGCTCAGTGTGCAGATCGACTCGGAGACTGCATGAACTGAGAATTTCCCCGTCTGAGGGCAGTTTAATGTGCCCTTTATCCGTTTATTTCAAAGGATTACGACTTCTCTCACTGGCGATGGGTAAGTCATTATGTTCATCAAAATTTACAGTTCCTGCCTCTTGAGCCTCTTCGGAGGCAGAGACGACAGCAATCATAAGGTTGTAACTGACTAACTGATTTTATTGTGTTTCTTGCACCTTAATAACAGGGGCTGCAATGCATATACGTATTTATTTAAATGTGATTGTATATGTCTGAATATTCTCACATAGCCATACCTTAAATGCAGCTTACTAATTCTAATGCTCCTCATTACATGATCTAGTGTTTGAGAAATGATATTGAGGTTCTCACCTTCACTTATTTAAACTACCTTTGACCAGGCTTTCTTTACAACCATTCATCCTCTTCATTGCCTCTGCCTCACACTACCCCCAACAGGTTCTGTCATGTGGGACTGGAGGTTATCGTGTCTTCTTCTGCAGACAGCTGTTTTGCTGCTGCTCAGCAAAGGGGAGAGGATGTGCCCTGCGAGTTGTCGCTGCGAAGGAAAGATTGTTTATTGCGAATCTGGCATCTTCCAAGACATCCCGGAAAACATTACCACAGGATGCCAAGGTCTGTCTCTGCGTTATAACAACCTGCTGGTTCTGTTGCCATACCAGTTTGCTCATCTCAATCAGCTTATCTGGCTTTACTTGGACCACAACTCCATCAATGTGATAGATGCTCTAGCCTTCCACGGTGTACGCAGGCTCAAAGAACTGATCCTCAGCTCCAACAAAATAACTCATCTACACAATAACACATTCAGTGCCATACCGAATCTGCGAAATCTGGACTTATCCTATAATCAGCTGCAGTCTCTGCAGCCGGGACATTTTTATGGGCTGCGTAAGCTACAAAATCTCCACTTTCGATCTAATGGACTAAAACAGATCCTAGTTCGCACATTTCTGGAATGCCGTAGCCTGGAGTTTCTAGATTTGGGTTATAATCGCCTGCGGAGCCTCACCCGTACAACATTCTTAGGGCTATTCAAGTTGAAAGAGCTTCATTTAGAGCACAATCAGTTTTCCAGGATTAATTTCTTCATTTTCCCTCGCCTTACCAACCTGCATGCTCTTTATTTGCAATGGAACCGCATACGATCCATCAGTCAAGGTGTGCCCTGGACCTGGCACAAACTACAGAGATTGGACCTTTCAGGGAATGAAATCCAAATGTTGGACCCAGCTGTGTTCCAGTGTATGCCAAACTTACAAATACTCAACCTTGAATCGAACAAACTGAGTAGTGTGCCTGTGGAAGCTGTGGCAGCCTGGACTTCACTGACAACCATCAGCCTGGCTGGTAACTCCTGGGACTGCAGCCCTAGCATCTGCCCACTCATGGGATGGCTCCAAACCGTCAGAGACTCCAAAGACATCAGCATGATATGCAGCAGTCCCAAGTTTGTGCAGGGTGAAAGGGTCGTGGACATAGTGAGGAACCACTCAACATGTGTGGACATGGGAAGCGCATTCTCAACCACTGCTCTCATTATTCTGACTAAAACCCCAGTTGTGAACATTACAACTCACCCCTCTCCCCCTGGTGTTACAGAGCAGGCTCATACCGAGTCACCTGTGCAGAGATTAACCTCCTCATCTGTCCGCCCTAGTGGGACAGACAGAAAGACAACGGAGTCCACGGTCCTAAGCTCCACATCACCCATATCCCCTGAACACCCTACATTGTTTATCCCAGAGCTACCGTTTGAACATATGGCTTTCCATAAAATCATTGCAGGCAGCGTAGCTCTGTTTCTGTCAGTGTCATTGATCCTCCTGGTTATTTATGTCTCCTGGAGGCGCTACCCCAACACCATGAGGCAGCTGCAGCAGCACTCTGTCAACCATAAGCGCAGGAAAAAGGTCCGGAAACAAGAGCAAGACCTGAACTCTCAGTTACAAGAATACTATCTGAGCTACCACTCAAACTCAGAGACAATGGACTCTCTAGTGAATGAGACAAGGCCGTGCACGTGTACCATATCAGGGTCCATAGAATGTGAGGTCTGACTTGCCCGCTCCACCTTAAGTGAATAAGTGCAATTTCTAAGCAGAAGTAAATGTTGTTTTTTTTTCCCCCCCACAAGATTTAGTTGTTTTATCTCTAATGTGAGATGATAGATTCTGCAGCACTGAAGGAAATACTTGGGGGCATAGTACAACGTAATTATGTGCACAGAAAAGAAGACTTGAATGGAGAGATATATTTGGAGAGCTAATTATTACCCTGACTGACACGAAAACGGTGGCAGGGTCAGCCAGGTTAGCTGTGTATGATTTAATGAAACATGTGGACCTTTGTTACAGGAGAGGTCTGCAGAGAGAGAGAGAGAGAGAGAGACGGAGAGAGGGAGAGAGAGAGTGACCTTATTCTTAGTCAAACTATATCACATAAATATATGAAACCACTAAGCCACATTTTACTTGCTAGTTTTGATTTTTTATTATGTAGCTTGTAAAGCATTTAGGGTGAGAATCTTTCAGTGTAAGTTTGTGTACATATATATGTGTGTGTGCGTGCGTGTGTGTGTGCGTGTGTGTGTGTGTGTGTGTGTGTGTGTGTGTGTGTGTGTGTGAGTGCGTTGATAATCTCATTTACTGGCTTTCTGGTTGGAAGAGTTACAGTGTTGCACCTGATCCTCACAGATGCTATTAGTGCAGTTATACTATTTTGATATTTTGACATACTAGTGCAGCAATTAGAAGTAGCATTTCCACAGAAAATAGGGGAACAATCTTACAGAGAGCATCCTGTTCAGAGATGTTTTGCATGATTTCATTGTCCTTACTTACAATGCCTCTCTGTCGTTTAAAATCATCAGTTCTACTCGACGATAAAGTTGCATTTCAGTTCACCGAGGCTAAAGCCACACGAGCTAACAATGTTTAAAACTCACAGTTCCAATCTCAGGACTGATATTTCTTCTTTTTTTTTTTGAGCTGTAAAAATCAGTCAGGTCCGATGTAGGCCTTGATGAGTAACCGTGTTGATTTTCATAACAAATTTTGTATTTAAATATTCCTATCATTATGATTATGCATTGTTTGTGTAAAGACATAACAATATGGGGTACTAGACATTCTATGTGATAGTGACTGTATCATTAAAAGAAACACTGACAGTTGATGAAAAATTGTGTGCTGATCAGAGTATTGATGTGTTTTATACATTTCATTGGATCCGCTGCTGCACGTGAGGGAAGCCGACATACTCTCTATCACGTGTCTTATTTTCTGGCTGTCCTCTATCCTCTCCAGACACTACAATATTTACAACTGTATTGATCGTATTGGGTTACACACCTCACACAAGTACAAGCTCAATGCCATCATTCTTTGCTCGTTTGTGAGACAAAAACAAAGCAAAAACATTATAAGAATCTCTGGTTTACATAACCATCTCTCTTCAAATATTGCTGTTGCTGTGTGGAAAGCGAGAACAGAGGCAGGTTACTGAGGGACAGTGGGTGTTACGGGTCAAGGTAGTTATGCCATTAAGAAGATATCGCCCACCACGGTCTGTCTCAGACCGTCTCCCTCCGAAGAGAGAAAACTAACCTGCACCAGGGGACATGTATCTGCATGTGTTACGGCAGGCAGGATTAGGTAGCGCTTGTGCTAGCATGTAAGAGGTGTTTTTTCCTGTGTGACTCGACTGAAAACAATAATCTGCTGCTTACTACACTACAGTCCCTCTCCTAACAGACATTTAAACCACAGCTGTTAGTTGTTTTTTAATCAGGCCTGCTGTTGTAAATAGACATTTGAGTCCAGTTAACAGACATTAGCATGTTCACGCATCTCGTGTGAAGTATGCATAAAGTTTCTGACTGATCAAAGGTTGTTCTGATAAGGATTTACGATCCTCCATAATTTACTTTCTAAACATGACTCAGGTTTTCTTTAGCCTCCAGGCAAGCATAGTGGCACGCTGCCAACAGAATTTATATCCATGTATTTAGTTTGCAGCACTTGTATATATGATAAATTTCTTTTGAGGGCCAATGGGAAACTCAGCAAGGCCATACATAAAATATAATATGAACAGGAGAAATGATTTGTCGATCTAATTTTTTGGCAGATATTGTAATTAGTGTTTGATTTGTCATATTGTGACTGATGGAAAAACAATTCCCCGTGTTTCAAATCTTTCTGTGTTGTGTAGCTAAGAAAAGAAATGCTGATTAGAGAGCTGCGGACTGTATCCGGCAGATCATTATCGGAGATATTTATTTGGATGAAAAATTGTGGGAGTGCATAGTATTGAGTTGCTACAACAATGCACACACAAATAGAAACACACTCCACCGGAAAAACCTGAAGAAACAACAGCATATACGCTCAAAGACTCCTGAAATGAAAAATGTCTTTCTGAGTTAATCGAGGTATCTTATACAAGAAAGTTTTTTCAAGCTGATGAGGGAGACCAAAAACAGAATTGCTAAAATCATGCCTGGAAACATCCAAAAATATGCTGTGTGCTCCTTGTAAACACTCGCTATGAGGGGTAACTTGGGCAGCCCTCACTGGCGGGCATGAAATCTTCATTTACATCTCTCACTGGTGATCTTCTCAAAGGTAAGGTGTGCAACTTTCCGTTCATCCTTGCCAAAGGTTATACCAGTGATTTTTAAATTTGGGCACATTAAACCCAAAGCAGCACTCTTCAAATTTCAACACTACTGCTTTGGGTTTTATTGTCAATACTTTTTTATCTGGTGACTGATTTCCATTTAAAAGCAGCAGTTTGATATTTGGAGGAGTACGCTTATTTGCTTATTTGCAGAGCATTAGATGAGAAGGTCAATGCCACTTTAATGTTTGTATGGTAAATATAAGGACACAGTCAGCTGCTGGTTAGCTTACCTTAGCATAAAGACTGAAAAAACAAGAATGAAAAAAATAGTTCTTTCTTTCTGTCTTTCTTTCCTTTTTATTTTCTTTCTTTCTTTTTTCTTTCTTCCTTTCTTTTATGTAGTAGCACCACATTGAGTCTTATATGAATTTAAGGATTCAAACATGTACTACTACCTACTCAAAATAATGAGTTCCAGGCTGTTAAATTCAAATGATTAATGTCATCTGAAAATAGAGTCAGTGAAGTATGAAGGTATTCAAAGACAGTGTTGTCACAGTTTGGGAGAAAAAGTTTCCCTGTCTCCAGTGCTCCAAAACAATTTTTCTTTGTTATTCCATCTTTTGTGCACCGTATGTCACCTGTAAAATTCATTTGAATACTAATGCTTTACAGCTTTTGTTGCATGTCCCAGTTCATCCTCAGAGGAGGAAAGGGGTTTTCTAATTTCTTCCTTACTCTTCATGTCAAACTGATGTCGGTCAGACGGACTTTTAAGCAAATGCCATTGTTCTAACAGGATGACATTAGTGTCACCGCTAAGAAATAACTTCTAAGACGATTTTATGCCATAAAATATTCTTTCACTTTCATCTTTCCAATTCATTGCTCACTTTAAAGCAGCATAAACCCAGTCAACAGCATGACCTTTACAGCTGAAATTGTTTTTTTTTTGTTTCATACGTTGTAGCCACATATCTTGTAGTCATCTTGTATCAAACGCATGCTGTACACTACATGATGCAACCATAATGCAGTGTTTTCTTTTGAGATATTACCTCATTGCTTCCTTGTTTCTTTGATTTATTTCCCCTGATTCTTCAACAGCTCTGCCTCCGACACCTGGGAAATCAACAAAAAAGCCAACAACAATTAAATGTATAAGATTTATAAGCAGCGCACCTAGTCATATTGTTGTTTACCGAGTAATAAAACAGTATGGTACCTATAATAAGCGTCCATGGAGGATCCATTTTAGATGTAAAAAAGGAAAATCATTCAGTCATGCGAAATAAATTTCTTGTCTTTGGTAACCTCACACACACATACATCATACCCACAACCCAAACTCTGCTTCAAAAGACAATCTTGAGGTTTGACAACTGCCTGTATGACCGGCAGATAAGATGACTTGGCAAAACTGGAACAAAAAAATAGTAGTCATAAATAAAATATGTTGAAAAGGTACACATCCTGTCCAGATCCTTTCCATTGTTGTTACTGTTATCTAAAACCAAGAGGAGTTTTAATAAACTGCAATCTATTTGATTGCATTATAATGATTGGAGGCAGATTATGTATTTAATTCTAGGGACTGCATATTCAAATTGTGATAAAAACATGTAATAATCATACTTCCAAATGTTTTTATTCCAACATACTGCATGCAAAAACACAACCACAAACACTGTCATTATAAATGGCTGTAAAATATTGCTCTTATTATGTTTTTTTTCTGTGTAAGGAATTTTGACACAAGTCCCTCGGGCTCATCGCTGTGAGCATCTCTGTTGCCACATGAATGATGGCAGCATTAGAGCAGCAGAGGCAAACAGGGCCATGGTGCTTTGAAACATCCTAATGAAGATAAAAAAGTACCAAACCCATCTTTATTAGACCCCACAGTGAAGGTTGTTAAAGGGCAAACAAAACCAAACAAGTTACACAGGACTGAATAGATTGCTGTTGGATTTCTGAGACTTGACTGCCTTTAGCAACGTGAACCTTGGCATGCCATGGCAGCTAGGATTTCCCCTGTTTCCTTGTTTATAAAGCGGTGTTAAGTAATCTGTGGCATCTATCGACTTCTGTTGGCAACCAACGAACTGTGACAACATCAGCATCATTCTGGCACAGCCAACACTGTGGCATAAATAATAAAGCCACATTTTCAGCAGAGCTTGTTTGCTAATTAGAGCAAAGATCCATCATTTATTTATTTTATTTATTTAAACTTTATTTAACCAGGCGAGTCATTATGAACAAATCCTTATTTACAATGGCACCCTGGCGAAAAAAAGGCAAATCCTCTTGAGGGAAGGGGGTAGGGGATAAAAAAAAGAAAGCAGCATACATCCAAACAACATCCACTCCCTGCTTACATACAATCGCAGCAAGCAATGCATGTGACAACAACCATAACATAAATGACAAGCAGTCTAGCACACAATCAAAAGGCAGCACACACGAGCATCAGGAAATACAACGACAGAACAGGAGCGGCGGCATACACAAGCAGTAAAACAAACAGGCGACGCTAAACAGCAGCAGCAAGAGAACAAGAATATGCATAAGACAGCAAACAAGGGTTAGGAAATATTAGCGGGTCGGGAAACAGCTGCACATATCAGTGAGAATGAGACCAAGGAGGGTTTTATAGATGAAAGCATGAACCAGTGAATATTGTGATGGGTGTGTTAGGATCAGCAGAAGTGGATGAATGAACAATGGAAACTAATGTCATTATAATGCTGCTTTATCCTTAGACATAGTTTTGGCTTGAGAATGAAACCTCTTGCACAGGTTTAGTAAGTATACTTTCTGATGCTAAGTATACCCCACAGTGCACTCAAGATTATTGTACTTTTGTGATTAAAGAGTCTAGGGGGTCTAGATCTATTCTGTATGAAAAGTGTCATGAGATAACTTTTGTTATGATTTGGCGCTATATAAATCAAATTGACTTGAGTACTTAAAGTGTGCTACTTTCTACTAACAATGTACTTAATATATTAATGATATATCATTAGTGTAATTAAAAATATACTAAAATACAGTTCAGTGCACTTGACTGTGCTATTTTGAGACACCATTAAGTTGTAATGAAGTGCACTTAGATCTTTTTGTTCTGATGCTGCATGCACTGGGTATAGACTTAAAATACATTTTCTTCCACTTTCAGGATGGCTACTAATACACATTTAATATATTAGAAATATATTTATATTATAATTCAGTTCCTCATAGAAATGTAATTGGAGTTACGTTAAAATAGATTTCAAGTGCATCTATATTAAGTACCAAAAAGTGTAATTAATAATTATTAAATATACTTAATTGAGACTTCTTAATTGAGTATTCTGTCTCAAAATAATATTCACATAGATCACATATTGTTAATACATTAAGTACAATGTTACAGTCATAAAAATACAAAAGCAATATTATAAATGCAGAAATCAAACCTTTTTGACCTTTTTGACTACAATATTTTTACATACTGAGGATATTTTAATAACACAAGTAAATTCAAGTTCTATTTCCAGTATGTGTAAAGTAAGTATTTCAAGTATGTCTACATACAAGTAGTACAACAAAGTGTTTTTATATACATTTACATAACTTTGTTTTAATTGGAAGATGGAATAACATTCACAGATGTATTATTATCGAGGCAAATGTGTGTTTCAGAAGGTGATGCAGCATCAGTGTGAATAAATCAATCTGCAGTAAACATCCCTATAAAGCTGGATTAACTTAGCAGTCATAACTTCATCCTCCACTGCTGAACAGATGAATAAAAGAGTCACTGGTAGCCTACTGCTCAAATGTATTGCACATTTTGGGCCGATGGGACAGTAAAAGTCTAACTAGTTGACAAACAGCGCAATCTCATATTTTTTTGATTGAGGTCCTTTTAGGTGTGACAGTCCCATTCATCACAATTGTTACTAACCCGCCTCCTCATGGCTGAAATAAATTGCTAGTTCTTATTGTTTTCAGGCTTTCTCTGTAGAAGCAGGACATGCTTCAAATATCTACCTTTTTAAAAGCTATATAGATAGGATTGTCTTTTTAAAAATAGTGATTATTTTCTGTATGTTTCAAAACAGCGAGCCACAAAGAAGACTGCTGCTTGAACTATGTCATCCACAGAATAATGTTTTTTTTCCTCAATTTAATGCTATATTCTCATCTAGTTTAGAAACACACTAATCAGTTGAAGTAAAGATTGCTCTCTTTTTCCACAGTCTAATCTATAACTCACATTCATCGAATAAGGGTTTGACTATAAAATGTGTTTGGTATTGTGATTTCCCAAGACAATATGTAATATGTATGCAATGTGTAAATACATCTATTAAAATACACTGTATTATTCATGCACTCTGCCTTTAATGGACTTATCTTAATAATGTTATGATAATCGGGTAGTCATGTGCAACAAGTGTTGTCATTGCAAATTGTTTTGTCTGTTTGGACAAAGTGGAAAAAGACATTTTATTTTATTTTATTTATTTATTGGTGCGTCTCTCTGTTTGTATGTTTTAATCTATGAATCTATATCTGAAAAACTAATGCAACATCAGTAAAAGTTTTTTATTAGGACATGTTGGTCCTGACACTAGTCTGCAGGACAAATATGGAAATTGCCAAGAGTTGTAGAAAATGTTACAATAACTTGTTAACATACTGTTGTCTGTGCATCACATCTAGGACGAGCATTTGAATTGCAAAACCAGCATGTAAGAAAATAAAACATGCTCATGTGATATATTCATATATTAGAAACTGATTTACATATTTATAGCAGTATAAAGTCCCTGTTGGTTATAAGGCATCAACAAATCGCACCAAAAGACCAAATCTACAAATACATTAGTCTGTCTCTTAATATTTTCCAACTTCCCTACCCTGTCAGTGGCACTGAGCCCCAAGCCCAGATGTAAATCTAATTTAAAAAAAAAAAAAAAAAAGAGTCATAAATGCTTTCCTTTTTAATAAAAGCCAACGAATTCCCTAAAACAGCACTATAGTTTAATCAGATATTTATTAAACAAGAGTAAAGGGTCCATTTGTTGGGAACTATTTCCCACTGTGGATTCGAAGCTAGTGAGTATTTCTGACTACTGAATGGTGGTATTGACGCAACTCTGTGTTTCTTTTAAACCTTGCACTTATGAAAGGTTTAGTATTTACAAAAATAAAGCTTGACTGAAACATCAGTTTTCATATTTAATGATTTAAATATGGCAAATGGCACACATGAATTATTTCCACAATTTGTGCTTCAACAGACTAATGTTTACTGCATCAAAAACAAGATATCCATATTAGTAAAACCCAAGCAAAGACTTATCATAAAGACAGCCCATGTAACACTATGCAGATTCAAATCCTCTCTGCTTATTGGTGCAGTGACTCATTAAAACACTCTTAATGAGGACTGACCCATGCAACTGCTCAAACGTACAGTACCTTATCACACTCCCACCCTCTGGATATTGAACTTCTCATTCAACATTTTAACAGGAACATAACAAATGAGTCCATATATTCTCTTCTATTTATCTTGATGATCACATTAAAGACACACATGGCATTTTTACGTGTCTGGCCAGGAAGTGTATTATCTAACGTGGCCTGCTGGTGGTGACAATCGAGATATGAAGCAGTAAATATGTATGAAAATACAATACTACCCAAAATATAATTTCTGTTTTCAGGCTTTTCATGTAACAAGAAAATGTAAATGTAGAAATTAATGCACTGTTTTGAGAAAGACTGTTGAAGTTGTTTTCCCTTTGCTGCATTTTATCCTTAAACATCGTGGTGCTGTATTTGTTAATTGTATGAGGGGTTTTGAGAATGCACATTTGAGCGTGCATTTACAAACACACAGTTTTGTTTTTTGTGTCACCTTTTCTCAAAGCCTCTGTGGCTAGAGTTGACAGCTCAGTAAAATCATTAATGAAAAGCATAGACTTCTAGAGACTTTTCTCAAATTCAAATGGGCAGCTTAATTCAGAAATGCCCGCACCGCCCATTCATCTGGATAGAGAGTGTGTGCGTGTGTATGTGTGTGTGTGTGTGTGTGTGTGTGTGAGAGAGTCAATGAGTGGGGGGTGGGGGGGGTTAAGACCTTCAACTGATTATGTGAGGTCATTCTGTAATGTCTTCTGGCCTGTCCTTGCTTCCTAAATGGGCTACTTTATGGTTTGTACTTGGATTTAAAGTTAAAGTCAGGATTAGGTTTAATTTATATAGTTTAGTTTAATAACACGTTAAAGCTGCTCTAATCAAAATCTTAATATCAACAACGGATCAAATGACTGTGTGCAGTGTGAAAGGTGTTGCTTGTAATGAGAAACCCACAGGGAGTTATTATCTGACTACAGCCTTTCTGATGTCAGTGTTTTGTTTTTATGGTCAGCAATTTTACTGTTTTGTTTCATTGTTCACTGCTCTCATCATGAGCGGCACAACAGTTTACAGACAAAGTGGGCCCATATCTATGTTCCCAGAGTCCTGTGTTATTCTGTTAACACACATTAAGCCTCCAATTGTGTTCGGGTCAAGTTTGATCCATTTAAAGTTAAAATATTCCATAAATACAGTGGCGTGAGAAAGTGTTTGCCCCCTTCCTGATTTCTTATCTTTTGCATGTCACACTTAAATTTTTCAGATTATTAAACAAATTGAAATATGAGTCAAAAATAAAACTAAATATAGTTTTTAAATGAAGGTTTTTATTATTAAGGGAAAACAAAATCCAAAGCTACATGGTCCTGTGTGAAAAAGTGATTGCCCCCCCTGTTAAAACAAAACATGTTTATCATACCTGAGTTCAGTTTCTCTAGCCACACCCAGGAACCCAAGAAATAATTTAAACAGGACCTGCATGATAAAGTGAAGTAGACCAAAAGATCCTCAAGAGCTAGACATCATGCCAAGATCCAAAGAAATTCAGGAACAAATGAGAAAGAAAGGAATTGAGATCTATCAGTCTGGAAAAGGTTATAAAGCCATTACTAAAGCTTTAGGACTCCAGTGAACCACAGTCAGAGCCGTTATCCACAAATGGTGAAAACATGGAACAGCGGTGAACCTTCCCAGGAAGAAGACATCTTGATGATCCCCCAAGACTCAAGTAACAGTGCATTTCAGAAGAAAAAAAACTATATATATAACTATGATATACCAGATTAAAGCCAGTGGCCAGTTAGCCTAGATTAGCATAAAGACTACAAACGGAGTGAAACAGCTCGCCTGGCTCTGTCTAAAGAAAACAAAATATGCCTACCAGCACCACCAAAGTGATTAATTAACATATATCTTGCTTGTGTGATCCATACAAAAAATAAATAAATAAATGTAGACAAGTTGTGGTTCTACGGGAAGTTGTAAAACCACAAATGGTAATTTTTACACTTTGAAAGAGAAAGAGCATCTTTCCAAAACTGTTGAACTATTCCTTTAAGGCTCGGGTTTACATTTAATGTTATGTCCATGATTAGTTTTAAATGTTTTGACATGTATTAAAAATGGTTAAGTTGGAGAGCAGCAGTCGGGGATTGACAAAGTGCTTGTGTAATGCCTTTATGAGAGTGTCATGCTTTTATTAATACCCTGCCCTGACCGTAACTGTCTGACTACAACAAAGTCAAGTTCACCAATTTGCAGCTCTGACAGAGAACGAGGACAAATCAAAAGAATGCAAATTCTTCTCCACAAACTATTGTTGGTGTTTTGATGAAAATTACTGTTAGTCTGCGAATTATTATGTTGCTTTCATGCATGAATGGGGATCCATTCAACTGAGCATCAGTTCTGCAGAAATAATTTCCTTTACTAATGAATTTGTGATTCTTTTTTACTGACTGAAGATAAAACAGACAATAAAACATCATGCTCATTTTCATCACACATCTGTCTGTTCTTCCAAGAATATTTCTCTTAATTTATAATTTAAAAAAAAAGAGAAGTCAGCATTAAATTATATCATTATATCACAATTCCCCAGTGTGTGTGAGGAATATCAGCTATCATAGTAGCAGAGGAGAGAGAGATCTGAAGTTCTTTATCAGAGAATACAGTTTCCATCCCACTCCTGCAAGCGAGGCTTATGGGACTCTCCATGGACTCTCTCTGTGTGCCAGACTTCACTGGGTTTCGCACAAGAAGCACATATTATTGGATTATGGGGTCCAGCGTCTATACTCATATTGCTGGAGGCTGTGTGTGTGTATGTGTGTGTGTGTGAGTGGGGAAATATATGTGGGTGGGCTCCTTGTGAACTGAGGGAGGGATGGAGTAGTAAATAGATGATAAATTCTCATTTATTTTTCTATTTTATATGCAGAATTTCTCATAGAGCCAAGCCTTTTCATGTTGAGGGGTTAGAAGTTTAAGCAGGCCCGAGGAGCTGCACGCTGTAAATGAAGCACAACCATTTCTTGTTTCACATGGCTTTAAACTGCACCTGTCTAATTTCAGTCCTCGTGGTTGTGATTTGCCTGCATGCACAGGATAACGTTCTGGCACACATTTTTTTGGTTAGATGGACTCCCCGCTGATGATACAGTGCTCCATAATTTTCCACATGCAGACAGAGATTCACAGTGGAAGAGATTTACTGGCAGAGAAAAACGTGCTATTTGTATCTTTGGTGCCGATATAGCAACCCTTTACAGATTTCAACCTGAGTAGTGTGGGTTGTATTTTCAGATTGAAGGTAAAAACTCTTCCTCTTCTACCCTTTTGTCATTGTCTACTTTTTCTCTTATAATTTCTTTAATGATGTAGATGCAAACATGGAATCATTACAATATTGCCTGTATTCACACTAGATTTAATACCATTACTACTGGAGAATGAATGTTAAACAACCAACTGGATTTTGTCCTGCTGTGTCCAGCGTCATTCAAGCATGCTTTGATGGTAGATTGGTAGATGTGCCCTTTTCCTTAGTGGGTTACGTACTGAGATAAAGAATCACAGAGGCTTCCAGGAATCCTTGCATTTGCCTCTTTATTATTTATTCTACAGCATGGTACCTGGCACCAGCATGTGGAGCAGGAGCTGCTCAAAATGTGCCGTGCTCGGAGAGAGGAAGTAATCCTACCGGTTTCACGGTATAACAAGACAACATAAATCAATGATGACTGGCAATACATACTATGATGTTACTTCTGTACTCGTTATTGCATGCTCTAAATAACACCACCCAGGCAGTAGAGTACATGTTTACAATGTGCAGGACATCTGCGAATAATGACTGATTGTTGTAAAGGAGACAAAAAAATCAATTACACAGTCAGAGTGGACATTTAATTGCAGAGATTCAGCGTGTCATGAATATACTGTGTGGTCCAGAGTGTGCCAGCTGTATTCCTCTCACGTCGCTCTTTGAGGGTCTGAGTGACTGCCTCCTTCTGCCAAAAGTGCAATCATTGTCCCAGTGGCGTTCCACCTTAAAAAGACGAATACATGTGCCTAACTGGCTCCCTGACATTGACACGCCGTGACTCAGGCTGTCGAGCTATTTCAGTATGGCTGCTGGCAAGCCCGGCCTTTCTGAAGCCTCTCCCTTTCCTGCTTTGGTCATTTGTTTGCCTCCCCGCTAGGCTGTTTACTTGTAATTTGGACATCTGTCAAGGTGGTTTGTTTGCTACCCTGTGGTGTGATTAGGATACCTTTGCCAAATCTGGTAGGGAGACAAAGCTGGAGTTTGGCCATCTCTCATTTACCAAGTTTAGTAAGATAATTAGGAAATCATTGGGTGAACTCAAGGCTGTGTACAACGAGTTCATCAGATTCAGGTCAGTGATCACAAATATGTTCATCATGCTTATTCATACTCACTTTCCTGCAGTCTTAGTGGTGGTCTTGTGCAATGTCCCAGTACTGTCTGTTTGGTCCCATCTTGTCCTGTCATACAGTCTGTTCGGTGCAGCGCTCTGGTGCCAGAACCTCCTCTTACACCAGGGGAAGGGAGCCGAGCAATTAACCACCTGCTGGTAAAGCAGCCATACTGCATAGCCTCACACATCCCCTGACATTTGCAGGATCAGTCCTGAACACACTCACATACAGATTTATCGATGTGGTGTCACTCATGCACCCTGCATGAAACTTAGGTATACAGCTTGCAAACACAAGCGTGCAACAAGAGAATGGGGTGGTTCTGACTTCAGATTCGGTTTCTGATCATGTTTCATATTGAGTGTTATTAATTTGTTCTTCTCCTTAATGAACATTATTGGAAGGATTGCATTAACCCAGCACTTAAGTGCCCTGGTTAACGTCATGCTCCGCATGACATCACATACTGTACGCTCTCACACAATCAATACTGAATAATGTCATTCCCATAATTCCCATCCAACTTCACTGAAAATGTCTTTCTTTTCATTTTTGGATCATCAGGCACAGTGAGCTTTATAAAAGCCAGTAACAATGATGGGTGTGTCAGACTGGGGGGGGGGGGGGGGGGGGGGGGGGGGGGTTAACAGACCATCATCCATCATCAAGTTACATCATTGTTCAAGTACCTCGAAGAAGAGCTACATGCAAAATATTCATTATTTTGGAAAAGTAATTTATGTACATCTACAGTCCAGCAAACAGAAAACCATTATAACCATTATATATTAGCTACACAGGAGGTAAAGAAGTGCATTATTATGAAATAAATAAACCTGGCAGCTGATAGATATGTTGACCAACATTGAGCCAGTGTCTATGGGCAGAAATATGTGTCACTAGAGAGAGAATTTAAATCATTTATATTTGAATTGAGAAGTGGTTAATAGCATTCATTGAATCCGCACTTGATTGCTCTTCCTCAATGACCGGTTGTGTTTCTCAGTGAACTGAAATATGAATTACAAGAACTGAATTTAAATTGCTAGAACTGAATATGGAAGTATTTAGGGTGTTACATTTTCAGTGAGAATCAAATACAGTATCAGAGCAACTGGATCAATTTTCATTTTACATTCAGTTTATTGGATTTCAATTCCAAACTAATAAATTGAATTTCAAATTTTGCTGTTCAGATTTAGTTTTCCAGTGCAATTATTCAAGTTAAAACAATATAAATTCAATTAATATAATATAAATGAAATTATTCAAATTGAGCCATTGAAATAAAAATATGAATGACTTAAATTCACTTATGTCACTTTATTGACATATTTGTGTCCACACAGCAGTGCAGCAACATAGTTGTTCAACTAGTCAGTGCAGACAGGTAATCATCAATCTCTGTCAGACACCGTACATAAGATTGTGATTAGACAGCAAATACTGACAAACAGACAAAAACTTCTTCTTCTATGTTAAACAACTTAACACATTTCCATTTACAACTTTCAATAAAACTCTTTATTTGTTATTGAACGTTCCCAAGTATAGGAGTGGCCAACAGATGCACTATGAACAGAGAGGGTGTGGCCACAGTTATTGCTGCCGAGTTTCACCTGAGGACAAAATAAGCAAGCTTCAACAGTACTAACGCGTTGCTAGACCTCAAGGACATACTTTTGCTTTGGATCATTTCTTCACTATCAGGTACGATATAGATATTTATTTTTTACCTTTATACCTTTCAACAGAAGTTCATTTGATTTTCTTTGTGTTGTGTACTTAGAAAAAAAGTTTGTTTTGCTTCTGGTTGTTTTCCATTGATATTCACATTGAGTCTCACCTTTAGCTGTTGTTAAAAGAGGTAAAACAGTCCATTAATAACAATTCTTCCAATATAAGGTGTAAGTTAGTTTTAAGATAGCTGTGTCATTAGAGAGGAGGATGACAGCCGTACAGCAGAGATGTTTTCTCATCCGTGAAATTAAATTAGTGACACAAAATTTAAACTGACAAAATGTGTAAGAAAGTCAGAGAAAACACATTCTCGGAATAATTTATTCACTTTGTGTTGCTTTCAGGTTCATAATGGAGCCTGTATTCACAAGCGTGAGGCTGAAAGTGGTTGTGCTGTTTCTGGTAACATTTCAGATAAAAACAGGTGAGTCTGATCTTCTATTTACTTAAATTTTCCATGGATGGAAAGTACAGAATATAATGTATATCCACAAACATAACAGGTGTTGACCAGTATAAAAGAGTTAGTGATTCTATTTACTGGGTCTGATCTGTGATTCATGCTTAAATACCGGTCGGTTATTAGATTATCTGAGAGTCATACCTAATTGTATAGCAGATGTTCAATGAACCATGTGCATGTCAGACAGGGACCTGCATAACATGCATAGCTCTTTTTACACCTGCTTCTGGTGCCAAGGGTCAAACTGCTGTTTGTTGTGTAAAGTAAGAACATATGAAACTATATATTGGACCTCCAACCAAGTTGTATATTTTTAATATATGAACAACAAAAGAAAAATCAGGGGTGAAATTAACTCAAATGCATACAGGCAGCCAAGTGGAAGTAAACAGCATACATACAGTACACATGCAAAAAGGCGCCACCTTGTCAGACCAATAGTTTATTGCTTGGTGTTAAGATGTTTGATTGATTGTTTAGGTTCCAGATTCTCAGTGGTAAACTGAGTGTAAAGTGTTATCTGAAACTATTGTCTGGCCAATGAGTAGGTGCACAGGATTTGAATATTTGCACCTCTTTGTAACAAGCTTAGCGGCTGTGCTCACTGGCAAGTTAGCCGCCTCTCCACATAGAAAACACGTCTTCCTTAGATCACAGGATTTTGCCCAAGGAGGTTTCACAGTGTAAACATTTGACTGACTAGTTTGAGGGGTTTTTTTTTTCGGCCTTAGCTTTTACTGCTTTTATAAATAGCTCTGACATACTTCATTTTGTTGCAGTACTTTCAGTGTTCTAGTGAATTTAATGTGTGTATCAAAAGTGAGGCTGGTTTGATTTATCAACATGAATGATAAGAAGCTGAATGACAACATTACTAAAAAATAAATTAATTTTTGGACCTATTGAAATGTGTTGCCACCTTTTGAAATGTGTTACCACATAATGATGATCACCATCAAGATCTTTCTATAAACGTCAAGCTATTAGCAATAATTGAAATCAATGACTATAAACAGTGAGTCAGCGTGAAGAGTCAGCAGAGTGTATTTGACCACAGCTCAGATGTAGCTTTTAACATCAGTATTTACCAATATGTTTCTGACAATTAATGAGCTGGGTTTTAAATTAATATGTTATTCATTTTCACCAAAAATATTGCTTTTACTTTATTCTAGCTCCAAACCCTCAAATCCACAGTCAGACTTAAGAGGCCAATTAGTTTCAGATCAGCACTCTTACTCCACTTTAGGAGCACAGGCCCAGAGCTTGAATGCCATTAAGTGAGTACTATGAATGCATTTGAGGGAGAAATTCATTATTCTTTTTTTTTTTCTGTCTTTTGGCAACAGTGGATGATTATACAATTTGGTTAGAGGAAGAACTGTGTAGATAGTACAAGAGAAAATTAATACAAAATTTATCTGACCAATCAGATGTGACAAAGGCAATGCAGGTGACATCCTCAGGGCCACAGACCATCCAGAAGGCCCAGGGTGACACAGTCAATCTGGGATGCACCTACACCGCCAGCCCTGAAGACACTGGAGAACTGGACATTGAATGGTCCCATGTCAGTCCAGACATGACACAGAAAGACAAACTGGTAGGTGTCTGTTTGACAACAACACTCTTGGAGGTTTAAGTAAAGACTTGGGCATACATTAATGTGCATTTCAGTCGACACATCCTTTGTGTTTGTGTTTATCTTACCTTTAGTCTCTGTCAATGGAAAAACCTGTTTTGAAGAGGTATGGCCACTCAACACAATGTTTGCATCTCAGATCTTATCATATACAGGGGGCCAGACACACTACTACAGCGACCCCAGCCTCGCCAAAAGGCTCAGCTTTGTAGGAGACCCCAAGCTGGGAGATGCTTCTATTTCTTTCTCTGGTGTAAGACTCTCAGACACAGCCACCTACCAGTGTAAAGTCAAGAAGGCACCGGGTGTTGACATGCGAAAAGTCACTCTGGTCGTAATGGGTGAGGATGAATTCCTTTTAACTGGTTTTACCTGTTCATTTTCTTCTCTGTCTCGTTCTTCTTCAAACATTGCTCTCACTCACTCGGACTGTTGAAGGCCCTTTTTTGTTTTACTTCCTCTTAGTCGGTAATCATGTTTCTCAGTTTCCATACTTCAGATTCTTCTCCTCTCTAACATCTTTAACCCTCCCATGATGAACCACATTATTGAAGTAGTATTCCTTTTGTAGTACTTCCTTCCTTGACAGAAGTTTATTTATATTTATATTTATTTATATTATTATATTTCTTTACCAGTTCCCCCGTCAGTGCCAAAGTGTTGGGTTGAAGGTGCCGAGGAAAGAGGTGGCACAGTCTCACTCCGCTGCAAATCCTCTCAGGGATCCACTCCTCTCAGTTATATGTGGAAAAGAGAAAGTGGAGGCTCAATGCCACCCACTGCAACCCAAGGTAAGACAGACAAAAGGGCCTTTCTATAAGTAGACATTTACGGTGAGGATGTTGTATTCTTACAATATGCTCATTCTGAATATTCTCCTCTTTCTTTTAAGACCCACAGACTGGGGAGCTTTTGATCAGGAATCATACAGACAGCAATGTTGGAAGTTACGTGTGTGAGGCAAAAAATGCTGTCGGCAAAGCACAGTGTAAATATTCACTGCATGCATACAACCGTAAGTCTATGATATTATCATGTCTAATTTTACTCTTGAATATTTAACAGTTCTTCTGTGTATCCTAAAGGGACATTGTTTATTTTTCTGCTGTAATTTGTAATGCAAAATCATGTGTAAGCCTTTTCTTACTGATGGTATTCAGTTCTGTAAAGAAGGAGCTGCACTTGTTTGATCTTTAAGCACCATGTCCTCTCTTGCAGCTACCAATAAAGCGGGTGTCATAGTTGGGGCGGTGATAGGTGCTCTGCTGCTGCTGCTCCTCCTCCTGCTCCTCATCTGGCTCCTGATCTGCTGCTGCCATAAGCGCCGCTATGAGAAGGAAGTTGCAAATGAAATAAAGTACGGTATCAGAGCTGGGAAGCATTTCAGACATTCATGAAATAATATAAGGATTAACTGAGACATGTGTGACCTGTTTCCTCAGGGAGGACGTCCAGGCCCCAGAGAGCCGACCCTCCAGCAGACACTCCAGTTTCCGCTCAGAGCGGGGCTACCATGCCCACCCTGGGGTGCAATACAGCTCAGTGAGGAACCACCTGCCCAGTATCAATGAATCTGGCCGAGGGACATCACAGCCAACCACTGCAGGGGAAAACCCTCTTAAGCTCCAATATGACCATCGATATGGATACCCTGTATAACTACAACTTATACTACTATACTACAGGCTTTTTTTTTACTTCAAATAACAAAGAAAATACTTTTTTACTTTCAGTATAAACATTTTGTAAAGAATACTCTGCACATTAGCTATGTGAAAATGCTGCAATGCAATATATTACACTGGTAAATACTGGCATGTTAATAGCAGAGTGCAGCACAAGTGGGGACTCATAAAATCTTACCTCAGCCCTTCGACAAACATAAAATGTACAACTGGCTGACTTGGATGATGTACTGTAACATAATGTATAGTCACTATTGTAAACACTAAGAGTAGGTATTAAAAACTATGCTTCTCATAATCCACTTCATTAGCGAACTAATTTAACCAAAACTGTATGTAAAATGTATATAGCAGATGTCTTGTATTTTTATCTTTGGTGCTTTCTTTTCTACGACACATATGTAGCTCAATCAATCTCATCAAAGTTTAATACTTTTTAAAATATGTACAATAAAATTATTCTTTGTTTTTAAGTAGAGAGAGTAGCATCTAAATCTTATTTATGGTATCTTATAATTATATATATTTTTGGTGTCAGGGTTTCATATTTTATCGCAAGATGATGTCTGGTTTGACAAAACTGAATAGAATAAAAATTGAAAAAGAAATTGCAGAATGTAACAACTGTTATCTTAATGGAAAAGATCAAATTTAGTTTAATTTTGAAATCATCATAATGAAATCAGACATTGTGTTTTGACATGCAGAACCAGCTACAATAAAAACCCTGATAGAGTAAACTACTGTATCTGTACAGTCAGATATTCAGATACAACTAATTTTGTGATGCTGATTATGTTTGGAGTGTGCATTAAAATGAAGATGCTGCAAAACAAGTCACTCTATTTTTGATGGAAGTGCATAAACAAGGTCAGACAAACTGTCTCTGATCCTCTTCTGTGCATTCGCCTTCTTGTCATATGCAGAAGAAAGTGGTGCAAAATTGTCCTGTTTTATGTTGTGTGTTTGTCCAATTTTTGCAACGCAACCAGTAAACTTGTTATTAGTGTAATGTCTAATAGTTGAGGCACCAACCCACAGCTGCCACTTTCAGTAGGCAGACTCAGCACTGCGCCTGCGGCCCCACCTCTCTTCAAAAAGCCCTGTATTAACTATATCCCATATTTCAACAGTATATATTGAATTAATAAGAGCTGCAGGAAGCAGTGAGCGTTGGTGAGCCCTCAGCAATTAATTCTGCCCAGGACCTACTTAAGGCAGGGGGCCATGCTGCATTAATCTGTAAAGGCTTGGCATTTTCTCTGGAAAAAGTGTTTCAAATAATCAAAAATAAAAAAACATTCAAATTACACCTTCGGTTTTTGACAAGCTCCCCATCCCCCCACCCCCGCCACACACACACACACACACACACCTACACACATCACATTTCGTATTTCCTTCTGCTGTGTTTTATTTTGTGACTTGTTTTCCTCACGTGAAGACAAATTGAAACTGTCAAATTCTGTGTACATATTTTTGCCCAAGGGGAAAGAGTTGAAAACACTGAATCTTTCTGTATCTATGTTTCTATCTTGTTCAATTCAAATGTGACAAGAAACGCATATCCATCAGAGGCACAGAGGGCTGTTGTATACAAAACCCTTTCTTTTAATGTCTGTTCTCTGAACTAGGGAAATAGATACAATAATTAATTACAAAGGTCTGGCAACCTAATTTGCAAACCACAATCTATTCTTTTAATAATTACTTTCTTAGATGCCAGAACAATATTAGTGTTTTAATTATTTATAAAAAAATAAAAAAAAATAAAAAAAAATCTCCCACTGCAGAATATGCTTCCACATCAAGTTTCAACAAGCTTTTGCATAACAAAACAGCGTTTTTATTAAGCAAAAATGTAGAATTTGGTTTTGAAATTTGGCTTTGGATTGTTGGTATGAGATTAGCCATTCAATATTTTTTAGATAAATTAAGATGCTATTCATGAGGACAAATGTGGATGAGGATAATAATATAATAATGTTATATATAACTGAATGTAATATGATCTTGTTTCTTTTACTCTGTAAAAAAATCTAAAAATTTAGACTAAAATATAATTAACTCAACATCTTATTAAAAGTCTCTGCAAAGTTAGCATCCCCCACAGCACAAACTTCAGCGATAAGATATTGCATTAACAAGGCTACTCCTGAAGGTGACTCAAAGGTTATTTGCTTTTCTTATCAGGTAAATAGGTGTGTGTGTGTGTGTGTGTGTGTATGGCTTTTGTAAATATGTGGCCAAGCTGCAGGAATAACCATTTGCATGCGGCGTCCAGAAGAGTGTGGTCTGTGGATTTGGCTGAGCTGCCATGGTGAACTGATCAACATACAGTAAAGCCATCGGATATTCATAATGAGCACATATGCTGTCTACCTCATGTCAATGCAAATACACCTCCACCACTACCTGTGGTCATAACTGATGTAAATCATATCTAATGCCTATGTATAATTCCAGTCAAGGAATACTTAAATCCAAGGACTTCACCTTGCTGTGTGCATCCTGCAGACAACTCTAGGCAAGGATTAACACTTTAAACAAAACAAAACAAAGGATTCTTCAGCTGCAGCCAAAGGTATCGAGTCAGACAACTTATTGTGACTACTTGCAAGGAAAAGGAATGTAAAGAGAAACCTTGAGTAGGATTCAGAGTAATGCAAAGTCTCTTTCAATTTAAGGGACTTTTGTCTGAGGTAAAATAGAAGACATTTTCTATCCAAATTGTTCTAATGCTCTTACCTCAGCGACACTTTACTTCTCATATATGACCACCTAAATTGCAATTTTAAAAATATTTTTGACTATTGTATTTAAATGAACTTGAATCTGTTTTATGGCTTTCAAAAACTAAATGCGAGTCTTTCCCCCAGACCCAGCGACAAACCATGACTGATTCCATTCTGTGCAAGAAATGAAGACTCATCTGGTTTGGAGTTCGCGTGCATCATTTTTGTCACACGGCGAAAACAAAACACTTTACACAGACTGCTGAGTGGTACATAGAGGTATAAAGATTAAGTTATTCTCATAAAGGTTTACACTGCAGATGTGTTTGAGGTCAAAATTATCATTATGTTCGGGGTAAATAAAGTTGCCATCTGGGTAATGACAGGTCTGTTGTCTGTCACGACTGTCTTCTTCAACTTCTACATCATCTTGATGAGTCTGCGGAGCTACATGCAGAAAAAGCAGCGCAGCCCCTCTGAAACCATCATCATGGCTCTGTCGGTAGCAGGCATAGCTCACCAGTTGATCTGTTACTTCTGGATGACAATGGTTGAATTGGACAAGAGGTGTCTCATTGCCTCGATGCCGTACACTCTCATGCTACTGCTGGTCTTCAGCCTCAAGTTCATCATCATGTGGGACACCAGCTTTCTCACGTTCTACTACAGCACCAAGCTGGTGAGCACACCCAATCATTGCTACACACAGATCCAGGCCGCCATCCTCAAGCATGTGACCTTAGCTGTTTCTGTCATCCCTCTGTTTGGTCTTAGTACCTGTATGCCAATGCTTGTGGCGTTTCACCCAGACAACTACACCAGTGAGGACAAAGACTGTGGGATTATAATACCCGACACCCATTCTGGCCAAATATATGATGCCATCTATCTGCTCCTCGCTGATGTACTGCCAGGGATGCTCATGATAAAATGTTGCATCTCTATCTCCGTCCACCTCGCCAACCATCTCCGTCACATGAAAGCCAGTACCAACGGTGCCCATTGCCCAAAGCTGGGCACTCAGATGAGGGTGATCCAGATGGCTCTGTCCCTGGTGGCCATCTTCCTGCTGTTCCTCGTTGTCGACCTGTACGTTAACTATCAGATAGTGGTGAACCATGACAACGGTATTGCGCTAACAATGTTGTTCACATCGATCTACACGACTATGACCGCCATAGTGCTGATCTATGGGAAAAAGACTCTCTGGAAAGCTCTTCTCTACGACTTTAACGTCTTCCTGGATGAATATCCATGTTTGTCTTCTCTGAAGGTGCCTGAACAAAAAGCTAAAGATAGTGGAGGTCCTGTAAAAGTTAAAAACTGAAAAGCCAATTTACTTTCTGCTGTTGGTATTTGTGCTGAAATCAGCCATTGTCTGAACTTATTAAAAAAAAAAAACTTTGAATAAACTCTTTTTGTGCTGGCAGTTTCGGTAATGATTATTATTCCGCTGTATCACCATTTCATTACATTTTCTTACATCAATGGGTTATTTTAACTAAATTAGCCAATTAAAAAAGGAGGATTGAACTGCACAGATCAGAGTGGCCAGGTAACCAGCTTACCATCTAAATCACAACCTCGTGAGAATGTACCTATGAATATTAATATTTCATTACAACAAATAATAGTTAGGCCTGTAAGATAGATCCACAAGGGTGGTTGCCTAGACATGATGCAAGTCCGCACCCATCTAAAAATGCTGAAAAATACATGTGACTGTGGTGAGAGTACAGAACATATTAATAAAACAAGAAAGTACACACAACCTGAATTCTGTTTCTTTTTTCATCATAGAGGCTTTAAGAGTTTTTCCTCACTCAGGTTGCAGATGGTCCCAGCTGCACGAGGGGGACAATGGGAGCAGTAACTGGAAGACTGCCAATCCAAACACCCTGCAACATTTGGGGAAGAAAAATTTGAGGGGGAGGAGGGGTGGGTCTCTTGTTTTGCTGTTTGTTGGTCCTCAGCATAAGTGTGTGTGCCTGCATTCGACTGCTTCCAGGTGTGACTCTGTGTAACTGTGTGTGGGCGTTAAACTGGGCGTTCCTGAAAAGTGCACTCATGCTCCACAAACCTACCCTGAGTAAATAGATGAAGAAAAAAAAAGTAGTAGACCTCTTTGCAACGGTCCATTAGATCACACCCTCTGGCACCACCTAGTGAGGTTCAAAGCAGAGATACAAGCTAATCCCACTCCACACAGAAGCCTGGGATCCCTCCAGCAGCTAAATGGACAAAGTAAGAAAGGGCATATCTGCCTTTGATGCAGGGAAGTTAAGTCGTACCAAGGCCATCCCTCCTGTCTTTCTCATTCTCTCTGTTGGAGGGAGTTGAGTTTAGCGTGAGGCAAAAACTGTTCAATATGATTAAATACTTAAAATGGAAGATTATTCTCTATTTTTGGTCTTTGATTAGGATTTAAATTTCAGAGTTTTAGACCATTTGTGTAGTTTTCTTCCAACTGCTTTCCATCGAGTGCTTTCTCAAAATAATGTGTGTATTTTCTCAGACTCTGTATAACGAGTAAACATGAGGCAAAGATGTATCATTGGCTTGTTGAAGCCTGAAAAGAAAGCCTGAAAGACATCTGCAACGTAAATAAAAGGTATGAGACTCGTATGATTGATGTCCCTACATTCTTTACAGCACAACCTTGTCAACATGTAGAGATTGTTTTCATGGCAACGCTCCTGAGCATCCAGCTAAACCTGGCAGTTGCAACACTGCTCTCTTTGAATGGGTGAACATCACTTCAAATGGTTATTTCTCCAGAGACTTGCAGAAAGAGTGATATACTACATCCCACTATCTGACAGGAAGGAACAGGCCATTAGCAATCCAGATTAGCAAAACCAGCACCCATCACACACACAACTCCTATAAACATCTCATCCTCCCTGTAGACGGCATCCCCCAGATGATGCTCGTGCATCAGCGTGAGCTAAAGAGGCAGCATTTTCTTACACCTACCCTAATTGTATTTGAACTACATAAATCACCAGTTTCATGCCAGTTTCTTAGATGTTTTGAGCTTGAACGGGTAATTTTTCATACTATTGGCAGAATCCAACTGACTGACTGTGTGTGCCAGTGCCAAGTTTCCAGTGGAGGTGCTGAAATATGAGAGTAAAGAGATGGAGAAGATGCCTTTCTAAAATAATCAATGGGGAAAAGTCACATTTGTAATCACACAAAAAAATGGGAGTTTGTTGGCGTTTCGACAAGTCTTTATTTTTAGTTCAGTCAACAGTCTCAAAAAAATCATGTCTCGAGGCAATATTTGTATAAAATTTATTTGATACTTGTTAAGAAATGTGTAAGGTAGAAAAAGTTAATCTCTTGTAAAAACAACTTTAAATCTAAAAATGAAACTAAAATACTGACAATTTAATTCCATTTGATCATTTTTATAAGAGCTGAAGAGCTTGCATGCATAGATTTTCACTCTGAAGACGCACATTTAATCAGTGCATAATAAAAATAAGGCACAATCTTGAAATTAGACTCCATTTACGCTGCATAAAAATAAACCATCTCTGAACACACTGGGTGTGCAAAACAATGGAAAATATAAAAATTCAATGAATAGCAATAATTTAAATTTCAATCATGAACTGTTAAAAAAAAGAAAGTCTACCAACACCTGAAATATAAAAACTTCAAAAGGCATTTATGCTTGTACCATACAGCGTTTAGAGTTCTTTAAAGGAACAGTTTGACATTTTTTGAATACACTTAGAATTACGTGAGAAAATTGATACCTCGGTAAATGTATGGTAAATATGTTGCTGAAGCAAGAAGCCAGTTAGCTTAGCTTAGTAAGAAAAATAGAAACAGGGGTTAACAGCTAGCCATCAAAGGTAACAAAACCTGCCTACTCGCACACCTAAAACACAACGAAACTAATGATAAATGTGTGTCAAATAGTGAGTGAGAGGTGCTGATAGGTGGACAAAGCCAAACTAACTGTTTCCGGTTTCCATGCTAAAATAAGATGACTGGCTCCAGCTACATCCAGTATATACTGTACAGAAGTAAGAAAGTCATCGATATTCTCATCTAACTCTTGGCAAGAAAGCAAATAAACATATGTCGAACTATTCTTTTAAACAAAATGCAATTTAGAAGCATCACTTACAGTATTTAGTTCAGCATAAACATCAAAATAAATGCATAAATGCATCTGCATCACATTCATTAATGCCATCCAGTGTTTCTGAAACATTGTGGTTTTAAAAAAAAATTGGTTTTTAATCATAATATCACTGAACACCACCATCGGGCACAAAATAACTATTTAAAAAAAATATCAGTTACAGTACATTCTGTACATTGTATTCCCTGCTCTTGATTAATATGAAGTTTGACACGTATTTAATGCAGCTTTTTCCTGTTCAAATATGGAATGCCGGTGAACAGCTTAGGGGGGAAATCAGTCATCCAGTGTCACGCCAACACAAAAAACAAAACATTACATTGCAGCATTGGTCATTCCTTTTCCCTGCGAGTGATGAAGAAATTTTACTGTACACCATAGTGATTTTTCTTCTAGAAAAAAAGCATCTAATCACTATTTCATAAAAAACAACAACACATAGCATCTGAATCAAAGGCTACGGTGACCTTATGTACCTAAAATCATATATCCATTTTTGTACCATAATACCCTCTTAATGACAATAACATCACACATATCTTTCCTTAAAAAGAACAAAACAATAAATGCTACTCTACAATGAAGGACTACTTGGAATTATTAGTGACTTGCATCAGAGACATTTTTAACTGCTAAAAATTCTGCATTCATCCCACGTAGACAGTCCTGCATCTGCGTTCCACAATGCCACAAATGAAATTACGCTTTCATCACAGCCATATCAGAGAATTAGTGAAACTTTAAGGCCTGTGTGTGTGGGTGTAGCCTTACTGGGGGCTGTGCTCATATGAGGGGAACATAGACTTCCGTGTTTTTGGAGGCGGTGGAGGAGGCTTGCTCTCAATTTTCATTGGTAGCGGGGGAGTGAACTGTGGGGAAAAAGGGAGAAGGGAGTTAAAGTTAGGACTTCAAATGAAAATAAAAACTGAATATTTTAACATTTACATGCCATTAAATATGCATTTGTGAAGCTATTTTCTCTGAGAAGCTATACCTCTGAAAAAAACCCAGGGTTGTCAATCTCGTGCGGGTGTTTCTTCGGAGGCATGGGTGGGGGTGTCCCTGGGGTGTCAATGGTATTGGCATCATTGTCACTGAGAAGCGATGAATAACCTACCACAGAAAAGAGGAAATAAAAGCTTTTCAGACCGCATGTATCTGTGTATATGAGTGTATGTGTGACCTGATTTGGGCTTTAGAAAGTAAAATGATGACATGCATGCAGTGTTTGTTGTTTGTCAGGAAAGTAGTTGTTTTTGCTACATACTGGAGCTGCGTGGTGTGCGAGGTGTGTGCGGAGAGGCGGGTAGTGGGCTAAGAGGGTTAGACAAGCTGAGCTGGGATGAAACACCCTGAAACAGTGAGAGGGTAAGCCGTCGGTCTCCTAATTGCAAACTCTTGGGCCTCTGCTGCTTTTCTGGAGGAGTCTGGAATGAAACAGTAAAAAAACAAAGATATGAGCATCAGAGAGAGAGAGAGACAGAGACAGAAAGAGAGAGAGAGAGAGAGAGAGAGAGAGAGAGACAGAAAGAGATAGAGAGACAGAGAGACACACAGAGAGAGACAATTGAGCTATTCCCAATTCACAACTGAATAAAAGAAACTTAATTTCAGGATGATATGCTCTCCAAGACTTGTGAACAGCTTACATAATCACCTGAGCAAGGAAATGAAAATAGCAGGCCACATATGCAGCTCCTGAACATAAGGCCTTACCTCATCTGCATCTGACTGCCTCTCTAGTAGAACCTGGGATTTGCTCACACTCCACTCTTTCCTGTTCTTTCTAGCAATCCTGTTGTCCTCCTCGGAGCGGGACAAAACAGAGGCCCTGCGATCGCTGGGCCGGGACAGTAAGGAACTGCTTGTGAATATTGGGGAGGAGGGCAGAAAAAGAGACACCGAAAGATGTAAAATCACATGAAAAAAGACAAACAGCACTTTTGATTTAGGCTAAGACAAAATCTGCATTTGAAGAAAGCAGTCCCTACAGTGATGGCAGGAACACAAACTCAAAACCAGACAAGGGGTAAGATAGACAAAGAAAGCAGGGAGAGGATGCAGGAACTGACTCTTGGGAGGAAATGCAGGAGGGTCCATCTGAGGACGCCGAGCCACTGGAGAGGCCTGAGGAGGTGTTGGAGAGGGTTGAGACAGTGGACATGCGACGCAGGGTGGAGGACAGGATGTAGGGCATCACCACAGAGCCCACACGACTCTTCTTCCTCTCAGTGAGAGAGCAGGGCTGGGACACACAAATGGGATTAAGCATCATCGGGGAATCTTGGCAGGGGAGGAGCACAATGACAGGCAAAACACGAGTCGCAATGGACTGGCTAAAGGAAGATTTATGGTCCTGCACTAATATAATGTACACTCTGCTTTGAATGAGAAGCATTTGATAGGAAGGCATGAGGGCCAATAGCTTAAGTTGGCACCCTCTTACATTAAATTGAGTTTGCGGTTGGCAATGTACCAAAGTTATGACGCCATAATGCTTCTCCACTTTCTCCCGAAGGTCTTGGAAGCAAGTAACCAGACGGTTGTGTAAGGGCTTCAGCTGCTCTGTCGTTTTCTCCCCGTGGATGCGAATCCCATCTGCCAAGAGAGGGATCTGGAGGGGAAGACGGTCACTTGAGCATTACTAAACGTATTCTGCTTTGAGGCCAGTGTCAATGACAATAATGGTGGAAGATTTTACCTGCAGGGCAATGAGGTGTTTAAGGACCTCAATGCGCTCGTGGTGCTCTGGGTGCTCTTGGATGTAGGTGTCTGTAAAGAAGGCCTAAAGAGGATGAAAACAGGATGAAAATTGAGAAATATTTTAAAACACTCACTTAAAATATAGCTGCAAGCCACAAGGAACAGAATGACGAAGAGGCCACAGCAACTCCCTTATGAATAAAACCTTGTATCTCATAACGGGCTTGAGGCCGGCCAGAACACGTTAATGAAAAAAGCATTTCCAAATTCATATGAATGTTTGAAATTGGGTGAGTATTTATTAGTGTAGTTTGGCAATGTGTCATGATAGTAAATTATTTTCTGATTCAATCAATTTTAAAGCTACCACAAACCCTGAACCTGATTTAGCAAATAGCAAAAACACAGGGCAATCTGTAAGTAGTGGGACAGAGACACAAATTCTCATTAAAAAAAAGGAAAGGAAAGAGTCAAACCTTCTCATAATTGGAGAAGCCGCCCATGACGGCAGGGTCAACAATGCCGCTGAGCATCATGGACAGTGGGTTGATGGACAGTGAGCGATCACAGGCTTGCTGCTGCACGAGATTACTCAGCTTTTCATTAGCCATCTCCATGGTTTCTACTGCATTCTCCAAAGGACTGATCTCCTCCTGCCCATGAAAAATAATGTGAAACAGATGAATATTTGAAGTGGAGGGAAACTGTAAATTTTCTGTCAAAACTGCTTCTTACCACTGAGACAGATTTGACTTCAAACCATTTCAGAATCCCCGGGAAGCGATAGGCGGTGATGTACGTTGTTCTCTCAATCCACATGGTCTGTGGGGTGGCATTCATATCCGTTAAATATTAGAAATATAAATAAGGTTTTAATATCTTTATTAGTCTACAGAGTTACGGAGGGGAATTTATGTATGTCTAATCACACATACGAACTAAATTCTTTAAAGTAAAATTTAAAAGCGCTCACTGCAAATTCATTGTCTGGGTCCTTTGCACCTTTCCTGAAGGGCCTAGAATACTGGAACTGGTCCACTTCATTGGTTCTGTAATAGCTGCAAGAGAACAGGAAAGGACAGCAGTGAGTTAGTGGTTCCAGGGCATTCAGGACTAAATCAATCAGCCATCAAGTGTCCTGTTACACACTTTAATATCTGTTCTGGAACCCCCTTGTCTTTAAACTGGTGCGGTACAGTGAGAACTGGCTTGACAGTAAAGCATTGGATGTCTGTTGTGCTAAGGATAAGACCAAGAAGAGGAAGAGCACACATAGATCATCATCATAAAAAAATAAATAAACAAACTAATGAAAGGATACACTGTCCAGGAGAATTGCTGATGTTGTCTTCAGGGGGGGCTGTGCTGGTCATTCGAACTGCGTTAGGGAACTGAGAGAGCAGCTTTAAGCTGAAGTCTTCGAGCCACTCGTACTCTTTGCCTCGGTAGATGAACATCTTGTTCTGCGGCAGAAAAGTTCAGTGGGTAACACATACAAACCCCCCCCCCCTCAAAAAAAAACAACTAGCATATGAATTACAATAAGGCTTATTTTCCATAATATATGAAAGGTGTGTTTGTGCAACGCCCTGACCGTAATGCATTCACTCTGACATTCTCTTGTGTCATCAAAAAGCCAATAACCTTTAGCAGCATTATTGCACGTTGCCCTGAGAAATGTCTCAAAAAGCCAGCTCACTGCATAAGCACGGACGCATGTGGGTTTCTCTAACTCTTTATTTATTGAAACAAGCAATCATTTTCTTACCCTGAGGAAAGAAGGAAATCCAAGGCCATAATATCCTACAGCAAAGTACTCTGGCTGTGGCCGCATCGCATGCATTATATTTTCATAGAACTCAGCTTGTTTTTTCTGCAACAGCGAACAGAGGAAGATCATGAGAAGGCAGCACATACTATATTATACAGTATATTGGCTGTTAGTGGTTAAAAATAACAATTCATAATGAATTAACATTTACAAAATGGAGAATATGCTTACTCTTACTCTTTCATTTATGCAACCATCAGAAAGGATTACTGGAGCACAATCATACTAAAATACTAACATTACAAATTACAAATAAAGTCTTCATTCAAACTCCAGAGCATTAGCAGACACTACCTGAATGGAAATGAATCACTTGTGTTCAGCCTTGGACAAACTGTCCACCATTAATCATCATTCACATTTAAAGTATTAATGAATAACAATGAAATCATCTAAATTTAAGTTGCTTTCATATCAGTTCATTAAGTTTCCTTTTCAGAGGTATTTAAATATGTCCTAGTAGTGACTGAATTACAATGCATGTGCCCTCTTACCAGCAGCTGGCTGAGTTCCATGAAGTCAAACATGTGGCTCTCATGCATCTTGGCCAGCTGCTTGCCCAGCTCAATGGCCTTCTCCCACATCTGAGAATACATGCATCACTCAGTTAAAAGGGGGACATAAAACAAGAAGATAAAAAACAAAGCATGAACTACACTTTGCCATCTGGCTCCCACGGCTGTCCTCGATGAAACTACCAGCACACAGCTTCAATAGCTGAGAAAAAGTTGATACATCCACAGCAGCCACTGAGTGATCTGAATACTGACACGACAAAAGCAACCTGCGACTGGAGTGCAAGCTTAGGTTATTTCATCAGTTTCACAATGCTTACTTAGAAGGAGGTTTTAAACTTAATCTTTTGAGTAATTACTGCATAAAAAAACAATTTGATCTTTTGACATCAGCTCACACGCAGAGCAGTTATAACTCACCTTGCCCTTGTCCAAATAACATATGATCTCCTGGATGAGCCTCTCTTTCAGCTCCTGTTGGGTCCACACATGGTCTCCGTCTCGAGGAATCAGATGAGGTGCACAGGGTTTGTCAGACCACTGGGGAAGCAAATTATCATAAATCAACATTCAGGTGAACATTTAGAGCAATGGTTATATTAGCAAAGTTTAAACAGCTCAAACTTTTTTTTAGTCCCCTTTATTGCAAAAAAAAAAAAAAAAAAAAAACCTCCAGAAGTTCAGCATGTAGCAGCAGAGTGTAAGATGCCTCTGTGTAGTTTTCGCAGTCCAGGTGCAAATCTCGCAACTTGTACAAGTACCTGATTACAAAGGCAAATCAGTTAGATACAGTAAACATTTTGATCCATAATTTACATAATTTAGATGCTGCAAGTCTTAATCTGACTCACCGGATGTAAATGTCTTCCCTCTTCTTTTCTTTATAGAAATTCTGCAAAAAAAAGTCTTACATTTTAAAACTTATAATATCAAGCAATTTGCAGGTATAACTTATTTCTGTACATGCACAAACAAAATGAACCCTTTGGTAAACAAAAGCACAGAGCGTACCAGCACATTGACGGTGCAGCTCATGCGGTGCTCGGGACTTTCATCATGTGTGATGGTACGGTACGCTAGGAGATTCTCCAGCAGGCTGCTCAGCAGCAGGGCCAGCTCTTCTCCTGACTGAGACAGGTATCTGTGGCGTCTGCAGTGCTCCAGTAACCTGCATATACAAACAATCTTTCACTGACCACTCTATTTGCCTTTCCTTCTGACAGCACATTCATTCATTTATTTATTTTTGCAACTTTTTTGGATTGTACATTACACCCAGAGGAGTTTCCATTGATCAGAAGTTGCTTATAATTGTAACAGACCCACTTGTCTTCTGGCCCCTTGATGATTTTTTTTTTCAAATCCGAAAGACCTTTGTTGTATTTTAGAAACAATCCTATGTGAATTCAAAGGGCATTTGCTTGGTGTGTTGTACGACTAAAGCGACTTTCAGAATAAAGAAATATTTTCCGTTTGATCTGCTCCTCTGCCTTACGTTTTCTCCAGCAGGACTTTGTATTGCTCATCTCCACTGCCTCCTTCTACCTCTTGATCCAATTTTGTTATCAGTTCGTTCTCAAACTGCAAAATAAGAAGAGAATTAAAAAAAAAACGTAAAAATGTAATATTTAGCCAGGAATGCCTTCAGTCAAATTTAGTAACACAAAACATGCTGAACATCTGAGATAACTTTTTACAGTTTCAAACGTGCGTCCAGGGCTGAAGTTGTGTTCACACTGCATCATATCGAAGAAGATGGGGATAGTAGCTTTCCTCAGCTCAGGCTCAGGCACCAGTGTGACCTCCAGAATGGGCCCCACCATGGCAGGGATGAACTTCATTTTGTGGGGGCCTGGAGGACAACAAGACATTATCACGCAGAAATATCACAATGATTTGAGAAGGCAATAAGCCACATCTTCATTTCTCAACAAACCAAAAAGAAATCTAATCATGTGGAAAACAAAGCAACAACACACTGTAAAATTGGACAATAAAAAATATTGTCGTTATTCCCTTTGTATTACTGGCAGGCATCGAATAAACAATTCCACAAAACTATGATAATAGCAGCATTAACAGATGGTGAAAAATACTCACCAAGATTGTACCACATATCTCTGATCTTAAAGCCCACAGTTTTCCTCATATCCCCATATCTGTGGCAGATTTAAATCAAAGATTAGTTAAATTAATTTTTATTTATTAAGTAAATGTTTTGATGAATGCAAATGATCTTACTTGTTCAGTATCTTATTTCGTTTCTCTTGAGAGAAGGATTCCAATTGCAGTGTCTTGTGTGTGAGGAACGCCACAGTCAAATGAAAGTAGTTATTCCACAGCTGAAAGGGCAGCAGGGTTTTCAAATATTAAAAACCATAATTACCTTTTCATATCACTCGCTTTTGATTTTCTGTTGAATTAAAAATGTAATGTGTACGAAGGTGGGGGGCCTCCCCAGGGGACGCACCTGTGGTTCAAAATGCGCCTGGTCTAAGAAATACATGTTGAGGACGTCCGAGTACTGGTTGATTGCCCTCAGGAAGACCTGCATCTGTACCAGGTTCATGATCATCCAGTCAGTGGGGAAGACATTCCCCATGAGGTCCTTAAACATGATGAACGTCTCCATGAGGAAGTCCTAAGTCGGTTTAGAAAAACCCCGTCAGTCATATCCAAAAGACACACACGCTTAAAACCAAGCTACGCAACTCCACAGCAGCGCTGCTACATGTCAGGCACACATTATGCTCCCATCGCTTAATGGAGGTCCACTGACATCCTCATCATGTCAGTCCAATCCATTGCATGAAATGTCTATAATCAATATTCTCTTAAAGAGCAGTAAGTGGCCTGGGTGGTTTAATGCCTGTTATTGATGAGATGTTTCAAAAAATGTAGCCAACAGGGGAGGAACTGGGACACTTACAATGATATCCTGTCTTGTCTTGAAGGTGCTGATGTAGTGGGCGTAATGCATGTCATCCATTTGCTTCAGGATGGCCGTCATGCAGGCTAGATAGTGGCCCTGCCACAGAGAAGTCCATTATTACTCACATGATTTCACAGTAAATTTCTCATAGTGCATATTGTTTGTTGTATTGTTCTCTTGTAGCTTTTAAAAGATTGCTATAATATTATACTTGGCTGTAGTTGATGAAGGACATATTTCAGCTGTAACATCAGTATCTTACAATGAGAGGGGAGGATCTGTCCATGCTGATGACAGTGCGATTAACCCTGCGAAGCAGCCGTTCCATTATCAGCTGAACGTGCCCTCTGGTTGGACCCTGCACAAACAGAATAGTCTCAAGTAAAAACACAGACATGCTACGGACTAGAGGGCAATCAGTATTAAAGGGTCAGTTCATCCAAATTACACAAACCCTATTTTTTCCACTTTTGTAGTATTTAGCCTATTTAAAGTTTTATCTCCCCAGATTTTGAAATATTTATCTTTGAGATTTATCTCTCCTAATACACAATCCACTCTGTCAAATGTTTTCTTTGGGACTAATCCATTGGTAGAAAGTATTATAGTTCAAATGAGAAACTATCCAAAGTAACTAGAAGGCTGTTTCTGGTTATTTTTCAAATTCAGTGAACACCACAAACAGAGTTGCCAGTACACTTCCCTTATATTAGGGTAGCAACAGAAATCCCAGTTACAACAAAACCTGGACTATATGCATGACTAGACGTTCCATTCATTGATGGATGGATGAAACATCACAACATGACAAGTGGCAGAAGCACATCTCAACAATATGTGGCAACAGAGCAGACAAAAACTGTGCTCATTGGATCACACAGCACATTTCCTCTGGCAGAAGGCTGTGGTCTAGACTTTCCTTTCCCTAGTTACATCCTACAGGTCCTTCAAGGAGACCTCAAGATGTGTCAACATCACGTGGGACATGTAATCCCTCCAGTATGCTCTGAGTCCATTCCAGGGCTTCTTCCCAGTTGGACGTATACAGAAAACCACAACTATGGTAAAAAGGGAGGCATCTAGGACATATCCTTATCAGACGCCCTAATTACCTCAACTAGCTCTTTTCAATATGGAGGAGCAACAGTTCTACTCCAAGCTCTCCTCGGATGTCTGAGCTCCTCACCCTATCTCTAAGAGTCTAGCCACCCTGTATAGGAAACTAATTTTGTATCTGGAATCTTGTTCTGACTATTTCTGTAATTTGATGTACTGACCCTTTAAACTTAAACTCTCAGTCTGTGTGCCTGCAGGTGTTTAAAGCTGACTCCTCACCACATCCTTGCGATCCAGGTTGTCCAACACAGTGCTGAGAAGTTGGACACAGGCCTCATGATCAGGTTTACTGGAGTGGTCATCCAGCTGCCCACTTAACTGGTCAGTGACAAGTGGCAGAAGCACATCTCGACAATCTGTGGCAACAGAAAAAAAAACTGTGCTAATTGAAACACAAAGTACATTTCCTGTTAATGGTGCTGATCTGACAATGTTGTATGTAGGTGTTAGGGAGAGTTTTTTTTTTTCTCCTTCCATCTTGTGTGAAATGTCATTATGTGGTTTTGAGCCTCAAGGAGACCTACCTGGCTGCCTGAAAAGGTCACTCTCGACCATTTTACACATGCAGCCGAGCTTCTGACGCACAAGCTGAGAGTCAGGAATGCTCTCAATGAACTTCGTTAGGAGAACGCTAGAAAATGAAAGAAAGAGCCAAAGGAGCAGCTGTGACAATTTTAATGCTATTCACATTTCACACCTAGTAATTATTATCATGGAGGACTAATGAGCAGCACACATGACGGGATGATTTTACAGCATCAAGACTTGAGAATAACACCTCCTTTCCTCAGAAGTAAATATGATAATTTGCACTGAGACAAGCAATTATAATTTCCTGCTGTGAAAACCCTCTGGAGAGTTACCTGAGCTCCACGGAATCAAACACAGTCTGGATATCATTAATGATGCTGGGGAGGTATTTCAATATTGCCCCCTGAAAAAGCAAAAATTAAGTCTCATCAAGCTGAAGCATGGGGATGTTGTTTGTTAAGCATATTCTGTAGTAAAACAAGCTTTTTACCAGAGCTTCTCCTCACCTTGCTGAGACTACCAACAGAGGACCAACACTTATTTTGCAGTTTATTTGCTAAAATTTTCATTTCATTTACATGCAATATTGAAAAATTCTAAGGCTAAAACTGAAAGCAAAATCTTCATAGAGTCTGAATGGCTGCATTTTAGCTTTCAAGTTAAAAAGAAAAAAAAAATCTTAACCTAGTATTATGAGTCACAACTGAATGGATTTTCTTAAGGTCACAGAAACTTTCCACAACCCTCTCCCAAGCTCCTGTGAACATGTCAGGAAAAATATCCACCATACCTTTATCTTCACTCCCTCATCCAGCGGTCTGTCCATCAGAGTGTTGAAAGAGAGGAAAAGAGTGCGAATGGAGTTAAAGAAAGCATCCCCATCTTCACTGTTTCCGTAGAACCTGAGAATAAAAGCCAGGCACTGCGTCACAACAAGCTTTCTTTATAATAAGACACTTCATACGTGGATTCTTGTGTGACAGCACTTTCAGTACCTTAAATAGAGGTCCCGGGACTGTACAATAAACCTGAACAGGTACTTGAGAGCTTTAAGTGCTGCGTAGAGCCTCTCAGTTAGGATGGGCTCCTCAGCATGGCCAACGTAGTAGTTTAGTACCCTGGTTAGCTTCCTGAGAAAGTGAATGAGTCAAGCATTAAGGTTTGCTGATACTTTAGATGAGGGTGAAGATGCAGAGCAGAAGAAGCGCTAAAGTTAAACAGGCATCACAGGTGGGAAATATAAAAAGAAGACTCACATGTAAGCCAAGGTGGCGCTGAAGTGCTTGTTGATGTAGGTTTCCAGGACTGGGTTAAAATGTTGGAATTTGATGTCGCCAATAAGGGTGATTATAAATACCTGGTTATAAATGAGAGGAGATAAATGAGAGCCTTATGAAAGCTAAAATTATGTACATGCACTGTGTATAATGAAATCCTGACATAGATGCTGTTTGGTAAGTTATCACCGCTGACACTATGACTTCACAAAAACTAACCAAGGCATTGAACACCAGGGTGTCGTAGGTGTCCTTTTCTGAGGTCTCCATCATGATGTTGAACAGGGCATCAAGAGTGTCCTGGAGAAACTGTGCATAAAACAAAAACCAATTATAAAAGTGTCACTACTATAAAACATCTATAAAATATAGCAACACGTTACATATTTAGTGTGGTATTTGTGATGCAGAGGACTCACTTTGACAATCTCCCCCCCTTCGACCTCCATCAGCCTCTGCAGGATCTGGTCCAGATCCTCTGGGTTAGACCTCCAGTTCAACAGGCCAAGTAGATCCACTGAAAAAAAACATCAACACATCAGAATGCATGCTGTAGTAGCGACACCTTCTCCGTTACAACATCAGTTTAGGTAATTGTGTTAAAAGCATGAAATTTCAATATAAACCTAATTAGAGCTGCATCAATCAACATCAACACATCAGCGAAATGTTAGTAACACAGAAAAATGTAATTAATTTTAAGGTAATCTGGGAGAAGAAAAGGATGGTGGCACCACCAAAGTGAATTGGACCATGTATTATTTCCTAAAAGATGACTTGTGACTAGACATCTTTTAATTATTACAGAGTCAGCGATTGGAAGATTGGGGAAAACGTGTGCCCTGCGGTACCATTCTGAGTGAGCTTAGTGGAGCAGGTGAGCGTGGCAATCTGAAAGCTGTCTTTAGTCACAGGAATCACTCCAGAGTGGTGGAACTGCTTCCCTGTTTGCTTCTCCTTCTCCTCCACTTCAGCCCAGGTCGCTGGCAAGGTGAGATAAACTTTTGCATCCTCAGCCTTCTTCACATCAACCTAAAAAATTCATAAGATGGGGAATGAATCATGAAGCATATTGATCGACGGAGATCTAATTTCATAATTATTGAATGGGGAGTATTCATGCATAATCCGTCTACCCACCGTCAGATATTCAAGACACTGATTTTTGTGTAATTAGATTATAGCAGTATAATAATCGCCTGCTTATTTTAAAAAAATAAGCTCAGTAAATAAAATTTCATACACAATACAAATACAAAAACATCATCCAGCAAGATTACCTTATAGACGATCAGTTCATGCCTGCCATCTTTCAGTGTGGTCCCATCTCCTTTCATGAGCCGGACGAAGGCCATACCGAAGGGTTTCTCTGATTTGTCCCTAGCTGAAGGATAGAAAGGAGCATAAGACTCTTGCTGCATTTACTATGGTAGCAGAATTACATGGTGGGTGTTTGTCATACAAATAAGGCACAGTCACTCACAGTCTTGGGAGGATCTGTGTCGAAACATCACCCTCAGGTGACAGCGGCACACGTCTTCAATGGGAATCGTCACCTTGAAAGGAGAGAAAACTCAGAGGAATTAAGAGTGCGAATACAAGATTATGGAAGCAATGTGACAGGGTTGGAGAGATGTATGAGTAGCACACTCTGAAATAGTATCTTCCCCAGAAGATTATTTCATTATGTTAAGCTACTGTAAAACCAACTAATTAGAAAACATAAGATATTGTGTTCAAAGCGCATGTGGATGAGTTTACCTTCACTGTTTCATTCCAACAAGGCTGCTTCACCTGGTAATAAATGACAGACTTGTACTCTGTGATGCCATCATAACCGGCCCCAGGAAATACGGCTTTCTATAAGACATAAGAGAGAATATTAGTATTTAAGATAGGAACAATATAAATTTGCTTTGGTGTGTATAATCAGCTTTAACCAAACAAGACTAAGAGCAATATATAAATAGTATAGTGTTCACATCTTACGGAGATGTCATTAGGTTTGTAGATGTTTATTCTCAAATTTTCACTGGTCTGTTTTACCTCCATAGGATTGCCTTCTTCATCGTGCACACTCATTATGACCTCTACATTTTTGGGAGTCTTCTTTTTACCACGGTCAAACTCTCCCTGCAGCAAGGTTACGTAAATATCATTCCTTACATTTCCTGGGGAAGAGACAACAGGTGATCAGGTGAATGTGCCAAGAATTTATGTACCCTGCTCACAGTTTTGTATGCAATTAAAATGAACATGACCATGGCCTATGTAGAGCAGTCCCTTGCAACAAAGACTTTTAGCCACCTGGGAGGATGATTTCTGGAAAGCCCATTTTCCTGACAATGGCTGTGCTGCGGTCCACAAAGTGGGGGTAGTCCTTTCTAACCTGGGCAAGATCCCCTGGGAGGAGCTTCAAGGTCACAAATAGCCCTGCCAGCAAGTACGTAAAGAAATTCAATGAGACGGATACAGAAAGGATACACCCTGTAGACCCCTCACACATCATTTATTTCCCCCAAAACAAAAAGGTCAATTTAGAGCGACCCTCTGAAATCACACTTCATTTTACCCTGGCCTTTGTGATTAACCTCCCGTGTGGCAATGACTTTGTTGAAGACAGCAGTGAGCGGCTCATTCTCTCCTATGACACGAGACGGGATGAGTGGCGACATGATGAGCTGCCTTTGACGGATGTAAGTTTCCATAGCTATCCTGGGAGAGACAGTCGTGGTGAGAATAAGAAAGAAAATTAGCCGCCAAGATCTTTGACAGGTGACAAACAAACGGACAGAGTGCTGCAAAGGAAACGTGAGGCTCATTATTTCGTCTCACACTTTACCTTAGGTGACTACTGGAGCAATGCAACAGAGTGCAAGCAATGAATTGAATGGTAGCACAAAACCATGTTTGCGTGTCTATTTCAAAATTCATCTCTCAACCATACATGCATGTCATGTCATATGCAAGTACAAAAAAACACTGCATTAATTTCATCTTTTCAGTAAATTGGTATTGATTAAAAGGCAAATCTTTAAATTCAAAGAGTAACATGCTCATGCTCAGTTTACAGGTGCAACGCATGAATCTGAAATTCCTGCATCACAGTTACTGAATATGGATGAGACAAACATCAGAAAGGCAGAAAAGCCTACTCGTACAGAAGGGAAAATGTCTGAGCATGTACTGTGATTTGGTCAGATGGAGAGGTGAGCACAGAGGAAGAGACACAAAGAGGACAGAGAAAAGCAGAGTTCACGTAAGGGAGGCAAGATTTTTCTGTATGGCAGGAGCAAATATTGGATGTGAAGCAGATAAAATGCTGTGGCAAGACAAGAGCATTTCTACAATAGCTCCTAATTTGCATGAACCTGTTTTATTGAAATGTATTTTCTTTAATATACGTTTTTTTTGTATTTTACATTAATGTTACACTAAGGTAGCATCTGTCTAGGGGCGCAAGGTGAAGACTGTAAGAAACTAATTTGATTTGAGTCTTTGATTTGGTGGACAGGATATTTGTTGTGATTTGTTTTAACTAGAAAAGAAAATATCAGTCTTCTGTTGTTATTTCAGTCCTACAAATATGTTTTCTTTCTCAATTGTTATTTTGTGAGATCTTTTCATTATTTGTTTGCAATTATCCAGTTTGTGATTACCAGTGGCAAATAAGTCACTTAGCTATAATGAAATATAAATGTGTTTGGCAAGGCTGGGAAGCTTAACGGGTTATTCTGTGTTGCAGTCTGTCGGGTTAAAGACACTCTGACCGATGGTATTTGTTGAAGAGAGAAAACTGCACGTCCAGGAAACTTTTACTCACATTTTACTTGGGAAACAGACTCTGCAGATACATTTCATGATGGAAAATGTCATCAAATATATATCTCATAATTATCATAATAGCCATCCAAATATTCTATGAATTATTGTTGATGTTCATCTAAATATTCTATTGTACAGAAGTATCCTACAGGCATTGTGAAAACATGGCCTTGAAGTATGTCTTTGGCATTAGCTAACACACACAGGATTGTGAAGTTTATTTTATTTGTCCTTGAAATGCAACAAGAAATGTTGAGTTGCATTTCTGCAACATCAAAAGACTCACTGCTGAAAAGGGATGAAATGCTGTTTGTCCTCATCGTCAGTTTTGCCATGAGCAATGTCTGTTATGTCCATCACTGCAATGACAAAAACATTGGGAGCATCACAGTAAGAAAGCAGAATGTCAAGGATACGCTAAATCACCAGATGCAATGCCGTTTAGTTAAGTTACTGCCAGAACAACAACAAAATAGGAATTTCCTTGATTTAATAGCACAGATTAAATTTACTCACTGTGGCTCTGGAAACTATATTTTCTACATTTGAAACAGAAGCTAAGCCAGGTGTTATTGGATCTTATTCACCTGTTGCCTGGTACACCAGGCAGCCAGGACAGTAAGACAGATGGAGGGTTCTTGCTCTCTAGCTTGCAAACGGATGATGGTTCTGAATTGTGCATTCCACACGGCTCTTTTTCTCAAGTGTTTTTTTCCTGGCTAAGAATAATGTGACTTCTGAGTTAAATGTTCTTTCTGACTCTGGTTTCAGTCCATTTACTGGAGCACCATTTCTCATCAAATCCACTAATCATCTGGCCAAAAACAAAACGACGGTTGCTAAACAAATTTCCACCGACTTTTTTGCCAAGGCAGAGCGGAGGCATTTTCTAGGTCAGGAAGCAGGTGTTCTCCTTTCATTCAGCACAGCCTTCATTTTTACACCTCAACAGAACTATTAATGCAACTATGGCACCAGAGAGGGGTAGCAATTTTGTTCACCTTGTGCTGTGTAAAATATTAGAACATTTAAAAAGGTGCTCACCAGCCACACCAAACGGTCTCCTCAGTCCACCTGTGTGTTTCTTGCCCTCTTTGAGCTCCATGCTGCCCACTCTGATGATCTGACACACCAAGAAGAGTCGCTGTCTCATCAAGTCACTGCTGCTCAGGTCCTGGACGTAGAGGACAACCACAAAGATGATTTATTATGGCAATGCATGCAAAAGGCAGCGGGTTGTACATTTATATAACTGGACCTAAGGACCAGTAAGCAAATATTACAGGATGAAAGTATGCACTAACACCATCAAACATATCAGCTTTCTAACATCTGTATGTGTTTATTTTTTTGGATGCTTTTTAAGTCAAAGGAGTGACTTGTGTACTTTGAGCAAGAATGTTTGACTACAATTTCACAGCGCTTTGCTTTAATGAATGCGGTTTTATCCCATTCTGAACAACCAATTCCTGGTGGCACACATGCAGGTTGCTACAATGGCTTGTTTGCAGGGAACTGCTGACTCTGTCATTAACATAAACAGCAGCAATATAATGGAGGCAAATGTATTAAAATTCTCACAGATGTGCCATGAATGTGAACCATTCAGTGAAACTTTCAGTAAATAGGAAGCTATCCAGGAGCAAATTGTCTTCTTTGTCACAGATTTCAGGCAGAGCCGGATTGTTTAAATCCGAAGCAGAGGGAATACAGTCACTGAGTTTGGATTCAGTTACCGTGAACAGCGCTGGCAGGTTGTTGAGTTTTTCAATTTCTTTAGGCATCCCCATACTGTCCCACCGCACCAGGAAGTTCTCACTGAATGAATTTCAATAAGAATCAGAGTTACATATCATATAATCTAAGACACTGGAAGAAATGCAAAAATATAAAAATTGTAAAAACTCTTTCATTTTATTAGATAAGATCTAAAGTGTCAGGGAAACTTAAAAATGCTTTCATAATTTTAATACCAATAATGTGGCAGTAATTTTATTGATCCCTACAGACCTTTCACACAGCAGAAATTTTGACATGACAAATATAGGTGGTATGGTACATAGGTATGTAGTAGTGTTGCTCCGATCGATCGGCTGGCGATCATGATCGGCCGATATTGTCTAAAAATAGCCTGATCGGAGATAGGAAAAACCTGCCGATCAGGAAGCCGATCACGTGAAGTACATTATTAGCGACGTTTTAAACTGGCAAACACGTGGAACAGTGGGCCAACAGGTGCATCTCGACAGCACAATGACTTCTCCTGTCTGGACAATTGTTTATTTTATCTTTAACCAAGCCAATTTTCAAGTAGCCCAAGTTTTTCTAATGTGAGTTAGAAACATTCATATTTTTATTTTGAAACATGGATATTGTTGATATTGGTGACATGGATATTGTTTTTAAAGGCTACAGTAAAATAAAGGCATTCTGTACATTTGAAGATTTTGACTGTTTTTTATAGTTAATTATCGGCAGTGATCGGCAATCGGCAGATCAAGTTTTTTGGTGATTGGTATCGGTGATCGGCCCAAAAAATGGTGATCGGAGCATCACTAGTATGGAGTGCCTGAAAGGGCCAACTGGCATAACAGAGCTATGATGGTGAAAACCTGCTATAAAAAATAAATATCAAATTAAGAAAGAGCTGAAGAAAAGCCAGTGTTTTCACAGTTTATAGTTTTTATTACATTAGTAACACTGATAACAATGTATTTGATTATACTCAATTAGGTTTTCTTATATTTTAGAGGTTGTTTCAATCATTTCCATTATTTATATGCTGGCCCAATTTTTGCTCAAAATAGAGACATCACTTTTCTACTCCAGCAGGCACGAGAAGCAACAACTTATCCCTGAGCCATCTGAGTGCAGTCAAATGAGTAGCCTTTCAGCTCTGAGTATTCATCTAAAACAGCATTAAAGTTGCTACTTCAGAGCTGTGGAGAGTTATGTGACAATAATCACAACATCCAACCATAATTATTATTCTCCATGGCTATGCTATGCCTTATTACAATAAACCTTTGTCATAAGTGTTATTTTTATATACATATTATTACTAGCAGTAATGGTAGTAGTTGTTCTAAATAAGTAATCTTTACACCTATTTATGAGCTGTCACCAATGTCATATTAAGATGAATTTTAATTTGAGGAGTAATGGTTTTTTTTGTCTACCATGGTGAAACAAAGTCTTCTCTGCACACATTACAATAACAATAACAGTGACTTAGACTACGTGCTGGCTGCAACTAGAATTATCCAACAAAACTTAATGAATCAGAATGAGCAAATAACCTTAGTTTGTTGCTTAATCATGAGATGAAAAGTGAGGAGCTAACCTGATGAATTCTGACTGGTCAGGGTCATAGAGAGACATTAGCAGCTCAGCATCTTCTCCAATATTGCATACGAAGTTTTTCAGGTTCATCAGTAGACTGTAGGTGTGCACCGCGCTGAACAGGGTCTGACGCCTCATTTCCAGGTTTTGTAGCCGCGTCTGCAAAAAAACAAGGCCGCAGGCAGTGCATAGACCCAGATATTAATTGAAATAAACAACCACTATGGGGTAAAGCTACTGACAGTACCAACAAATCAGAATCATGCCTTCTCCTCTTGTATCCTGTCATCGACACTGCGTGATGCGGTCTCATGTGCCCGGAACAGACTGACTGTGCTGGTCCAGTCAGGATCCAGTGTGTTTCCAGCTTCATCTCGCACCACCAGGTCCAACCCCAGAATCCTGAGCAGCACACAGGATCAAACAGCATCACATGAGTTTACGCAGACCATCCTATCTCCATCACTCACGCATATAAAACTTTACACGAGGCATTTCAATGCAGTACAATAAGGAAGCATACCGGTTTCCATAATCAATCTTCGCTGTGACTTTCTTTTTGAGCTCTACAAGGTCATCCTTGGGCAGCGTTCCTGACACTATCTGTGATCGATATTCGATGAGGCTGTAGGCCATCTGCTGAACACTCCTGAACTGGGTAGTCTTGTACGCCTGTCACATAAACAGATAGACACTAATAATAAGTCTTCAGAGGAATAAAAAGTAACACTATGTTTTTAACAGAAAAAGAGAGGTGAGAACCTGAGAGATGTACAGGACTATGTACTAGAAACAGAGAGGTTGACAAGAGAGAGGCAATATACACTTACCACAAAGAGCTTGTGCCATATTTGTGCCCATTCCCTCAGAGTAGCCCCGAGCTCCTGCACCAAGGGTAGATCTGCTGGAATAATTATTTCCTGCTGGCTACCAGCCACAAGAGATTGGAGAATAATAAGATATTGGAAAAGTGTCTCATCACTCACAGATCACATCATATCATTTGGACAGACACAAGTGCATTTCTATACATGATAAATATTTGGATGATTTTTCTATACCAACAAGAAAAGCACTACTTGAATCACACACTTATAATAATTACAAGTGCTCCACCTTGGCAAATGATAAGGTGTGGCGGCAAAGCAAAACCAAAGTGGATTATCATCAAGATGATATGTTTACTGATAAGTGATCTCACCCTATTCCCTCAACCGTAGCCTCCTTTAAGTGGATGTAGGAAGATGGGAAAATGCCCTGGGGAAAAAACAAGTTAATATCAGTATACATATTCATCACAGAATTGGATATAGGATATTGTGCTCATGATGCCCATACCTTATGTGACTTTTTGCGTAGCGTGTAGCCCCTATACCAGCCTGAGGAGATATAAATTAATAGAGAATTATGTTACATTGAGGGAGAGGCAGTGTATGAAGAGTGATGACAGTCCAGCCTGTCAGGATGACAATGTGGTGGACGGCAGAATCATTTACATTATTATGCATAGCATACTATCTCTTAAGCTCCTGTGCAAGCTTGCTCAGAAAAGAAGAATGTAAAGAGGGATGTGTCAGGGCCTGTTGTGTGTTCAGGCTCACTCACCTTCCAATTTCTCAAGTATGTGGACCGTGTCCCCCACCTGTAGACACAGCTCCTGCTCACCACGGGGATCATAATTGTAGATTGCTGAAGGACAGGACAGAACTGTCTCATTACGTGATATACACACACAACATTCAGTAACTACTGTTAACAAAGAAAGGTTTTGACCGACAGTTTGACTGATGAGTTTTGTTCCTCCTCAAGGTCCAATGGATTAAGGAAACTGCCAAATCCCTTTTCAATAACTAATTTCACAGAGGAGCAAAGGCTGCTTTGAAAAAGGTTTTGGATCAGAGGTTTGCAGATTCTCCCTGGAAAAGGAAACCAATTCAGGACTTGCAGGCGTAGAGGATCCTGATCTTTGATTTATTCCTCATCTCATCGCTCTTTCTAACAGTAGACTGTGAGTGTTTGTGCAGCAGGCCTGTGTGACTCAAACCTCCAAAGCATTTCAATGATTCTTAATTGAAACGGATGCCCTGAGGCTGTATGTTTAACATTCCAGTAAATGGACTCTGCTGGAGCAGGTGGCTTCCAGGTCTCACGCTGTGTCAACAGTGAAGAGCAGTGCCCAAAAGGCAATGGCATCACATCCTCTATATTTCTGATATTATGATAGCACTTTGGCCTTCGGTCTGCAAGTTCTGCCAACTGGCTCACTTAAGAGCCCTGCCCTTCCTGACATTCCTTTATAAACCTAACAGTGCTCCTGGGTGCAACTACCGTCTTTCCTTTGTAACTCTCTAACGTGTGGGCATATATCGTGGGGGGGGGGGGGGTGTCACACAAGTATACATCTATGTGTACTAACACGCGCATTCATGTGTGAGCTAGTGCGCAGATGCGAGGATGTGCAAGTGCGCATGTGCATAAACACACACCAACAAAAAAACACTCAGACATTGCAAAAGAGAAACCTTGGCAAACAATACTGTAGCAAAGGTCTTTGTCATGACTTGAGGGAGTTGCAATAGTGCCCAGCCACTCACTCTCATAGAGGAACTATGAGCAGAGCTCTGTCCTGACTTGCATGGAGATAATGCTTGTTGCTGGAGGCTAGATTTCACAGCTTGCTTGAACAGGCTCAGCTCATCACACCTCAGTCTGAATACCAAAACTTGACAAAACACAATGTGACTACCCTTCTCGCTCCATGACTTCCTCGTCAGTCATGGATTTATCTTGCTTCTCTTAACACACATGTGTACAGAGATCGCCGTACAGAATCACCTGCACAGGTTGACACCTCACTGTGAGATCCCTCATCCATTCATCAGAAAGAAGGCAAATACTGAAACCTAGAAAAGTTCAGAAACACTGCAGTACCAATGACGTTAGTACAGTTTGGTTTTTTTTTCCTAAATCAAAAATTGAAATTCCTCACATCAGTGTGGCTATATCTCTTCTGAAACCAAACCACAATACTATGAACATAAAGTTCAGGCCTTCAGATGTAACATACTGACATACTAATTTTTACTCTGACTTTTGAAAGAGTATTTCACCAGGAAATTATTTGTGCAGCCAAAACAATACTGAATGAAATGTGCACTGAAGGAATGACATCTGCCTCTGGCCATGCTGAGAGTGACAATGGTCCATTCACCAACTTGACACAGCATCCAGGCCTGGCAACAGCATGGCAGTATGCCAATGGCAAGAACTCAGTTTGAGCGTGTTGTGATGCCACAGTGTCTAAACTAAAGCCACAGTCTGGACCTTGGCAACACAGCTCATCTGTACAACGCTGATACACACTGTCTTCCAATTCAACTTGAAATACTGAGCCTGTAGCCACTGCTGTAAATTCCAATGAAGCCTCTATCTGTGTAGGTTCAAGTTAATGTGCATACTAATGTTAAATCAAAGTCAGCCTGATTTACTCTAAATGATTTATCATTGAAGTGGATCAGCCAACAATTAAAAAACACCACAGCTGAACAGTTGGAGCAGCTGCTGGCTGCTCATCAAGTTAACACAATTCAATGAGAATCTATTGTTTTTTATCACTACTGGGTATAAAAAAAACAAAACAACATAGACTCATATTCCAAGATATGGCAAAAACAAACAAAACAAACCAGAATACACAAAATAATGTGAGATACAGGAGTCTAGCAACCAGTCTTTGAACATACAATACAATGGAACTGAAATAGAGGCTCACTGAATTCACTGATGCTGGGGGGAAAAAAAAGCCTTCAATCTGCAAGATATGACAAGATATGAAATAACAAAGCCAGTAGTGGGGTAGACATATAGCATCAGATGATGTCATGATGTACAAACAGATCCAGATTTTATAAAAATAGCAACCATCATTTACATTCCTAGAGTACAGCTCGTCAAGCAAATCAATTTATTGCTACACTATTAAAAAAACGTGTAAAAACATAACAATTCTCACAATGAATAAGGATAGTATTTTACTTTGAAACAAATTAAAACAGATTTCTACCAAAATAGGGATGGGTGCAGTATCTCTACAAAATGTCATTAGATGAAAAAAAAACAAATCTACTGAAGTTTGTTTTTGAGCCAATATTGCTCAGGCAAGACATTTCAAAACATAAAGTCCTTAGTAGAAAATGTCTTTTTCCTCCCATCTACTTTATAGGCAGTCAGGAATGATCATTAGCTCTTAAAACTCTGCTCCAGCTAATAAGTCTTATAGGTTATCCATAAATTAGATATTTAATTTTAAAGTTCAAACTAGTAGTGCAAAAAGGAATATGTGACGGCTCATCTCTTTATGCTGGTTGAAAACCCGACTGGAACAATTCTCAAAATTACAATTGCCTTGTCTAAAATGCCTTTCTCCAGGTTGCTGAAGAATTAAAATAATTATTGCAAAATGATGTGCAAATCACCAAGCATCTGGTCAGTCCATCAAGACTGACATTAAGGTCAGCACTTATCTCTAAATCGCAGGCTGCAATCAGGTTTGACATTGTAAGATGAACAAACAGGGATGCAATGATGTGATCTGCAAATCTCAACATCAACATTAGCTTAGTTTTGCTAAAAAAAGACGCCCGTGAAGCACAGACCATCTACAGAGCAACAACTTTAAGCTGTTCATCATTGTAAGGAAACATATTATATGTACTATCAATTGCATAATGTTACAAAGTGGAAGTTGTGTCTGAGTACTATACAGCCGAAATGTTGTTCACATGACCAAAGTGAGTACAAACCTTATATACGTCAGTCTTTATGACTTCAATAGCTTGAATGGTAGATCTCTGAATATGGATATATATATAATATATGTAATATGGATATAATGACTAAGTGGGTAAATTCAGAAAATGACATCACTTTACTGTAATACAGCCTTTAAAACCAGCACTTATGCCATATGTCAATATCACAATATTCAAAATCTAAGACGATATCTAGTTGCATATAATGATACTATATTATGATAATCAGAACATGCAATATGTACTTTTTTAGATGGATCTTTAACTTTCTTCACTCTCTCTGTGAATACAGAGAACTCATTTTTCCCTGACGGCATCTATGAGCCCTAAATGTAACGTTGTTCACATAAGCTCATAATAAAATGGCCAGCTCTATCTTCTGTTCTTTGGTTCTGTTTAAAGTCACTTTTTATAGTCACCGGGTCACCGTTTATATGGCCGCTCATTAAGGAGAACTTTGCCCTGAAATCTAAGAAATCCGCGGTATGCCATTATGGATACAAATAATGTAAACAGAGATACAGTAAACTAAAGTGACCAGAAAGTGTCTGTTCTTCACCAGCTGATTCAGTCTCAACTGCAGTGTTCGTTTCTAGGATGTGAAAATTAGGAAACTGTCCTATTATGATGGTGTTACAAATTCACCATTAAAAGACTGTGATATCTTAATCCCCCATATTATCCACATTTCCATGTAAGCTAGCATGACATAACTGATATAATCAGAAACCGAGCGATCTTTTCTTTTTATCCAAAATGCAGTTGCCTGCATTTGGGCACCGTCTGTGTCTGACTAATCGGATTAAAAACATAAGACCTTATAGAGGTCCAATGGCATTCTTAGGATTAAGTACAGTGTTGGTGACTCCTGTCCTGTTTCTGAGGTGAATTACAGGAGAACGGCATAGTCTACAGAATCAAGCGGAGCAACAGTTTTAAGCGTCATACTGGGATCTAAAAGGATTAACACAAAAAATCCTCAACATCAGGTGCTAAAACAAGGTCATATATGACCAAGAGGGGGAGTGTTTGTGCTGGGGGTTCAAATGTTTTCAGCTACAACAGCTGCAGACGATACTGAAGGACTATAAACTTGGCATATTCTCTACATGCAGTGTTTTCTTTACGTGTAAAGCTTCTTCTGCACACCAGGAAACACTGTCTGACTATAAAAGAGTCTGTAGCTTTAAGCACAGCTTTAGTGGTAACCAAGGACTAGCCAACCTGTGCTGGCTGTAAAGTCATTACAGTGAACCAGAAAGGGATTTTTTCAAAGAGGCAGCAGTTGTGCAGATTTGCCTTGAGGGTGTGGAGGACTACCTGATAGCATGGACATGTGTGAGACACACACACACACACACACACACACACACACAGCTGACAAGGCCACACCTCGTTGAAAGCTAGGTTTATTGCATGGATCCAATAAAGCAATATTTTTCTATTCTGTCACATGCATACAGTAATCACTGTGGTTCCTATGTGGGGCCCTACAGGAGTCCACGAGGAGACTTTAAGGGACTTTCCAGCAAATTGGGGCTTCATTAAACTTCATAACAAGTCAGCTCAGTGAGATTAAGCACAATAATGACCGGTATGCTCATTGAACCTTGCCTCATTTCCCCCCTATCCCTCGCCACATAAAATGGACAGTATTAAAAGTTATTCTTTCTCGTACTTTCCCTGAGATAAGGAGATGTAAAGCCTAGTTGTGTCCTTGCAATAAAAAAAATAATAAAGTTTGTGTCTACTGTCCGCCGTGTATCAACAACAACAAAGTCGCCAGTAACTTGTGTTTCCCAGCTTCACTGAGACCATTACTTTCCTTTGAAGTTAGTTGAGTTACTGGGAGTTCACTCGGCAAAACACACGTAGCTGATTTTTTGCAAACTTACCGACTCCGTACTTCTCTTTTTTCGTGGGTATCCAACGGGTCATGGCGGGGGGAGGGGGCGTGGGAGAAATGTAAAGTTATCTGAATAAATAAATAACTATATACAACTGCCAAAAGAGGACGGGCGGCGCGCTCCTGCTCGTCCCGAAGTCTACAGTTCCGCCATCATGACTTGTAAACGGGGAGGAGGGAGAGGAGAGCAAACACGGCTGGGAGAGAAGAGGAGGGCAGAGGCGTGAACATGAGCGTTCACAAACGTCCCCCACCACAACAACACATCACTCCACTGAGACTGACCGGAAAGCTATTTTATTCATGCATTCAGTAGATAATTATTAAAAAAATAAAAAAAACCTCAGGTGAGCTTAAATTGCATTCAGGAACTAAACTATTCCTCGTTGTGCTTCAAGGACCACTGAGAGTATTGGTAGTTTCAGATCCACAATTTGACAATCTAGAGAAGAGTGATTAATTGAAACCTGAGATATAAATCACTGGTGTGTCATAAATAAATTATCACCGGGTTATTGTTTTTAATTTAAAATGAAATTGACTTGCAGAACCCATATACTGCTGCTCACACTGACTGATTTAAAGGAGATCTGTGCTGAATGAGCCTTAATGTGTGCTGCCTACTAGGACATATATATGCCTATACACTCACATAACCTGTAGGAAGCTCATATTTAAACTAGCTGCACAAACTGTTTCATTGCAACACAATTAATAAAGTATGACCAAAACAATGTGTGTTGAACGTGTTCATCGGTGAGGCTGCCGGCTGTAATTTTAATGTCATTTCAACATGGAAAGTATCCTATATCACATACAACACTCAGCCTCCTTCACTGAGCAGTGAAGTAATTTACAGCTGTTGGCTGAGATCTGGGGGCCCACTTAGCCTTTTGTTTGCCCATCATGTGTGTATGTGTGTGGTTTTCTTCTGCTGCCACTGGCCAGCCAAATGGTGCTGTCAATAATGTTCAGCCACCCAGTGCTTTTGTCGTTCCCTTTGACAGGGTTATATCAATTTTTTCCGCATCTATTGTGATGTGTTTTTTTTTTTTTTTTTTTTTTTTTTTACCAAGGACAGAGTTATTAAGCACATGGAAACTGTGATAGTATAGCAAGAGAGCGTTTACAAAATTAAATAATTAATAAATCTACCAACTTTCTTACACAGCAAAGGGATTCAAACACATTGACTGAAGTCATCCTGAAAATCAGGTCCTGTGGATGTATTTTGCTGCTATATGTCCAAGGTTATGACTTGAGCTGTTACACATGGTTATTGTAACCTATATTTGGTTGCACCTGTAGCTTTCTTGCTGAGTGTGTGAATTTATTGTAATAGTGCTCATGAACCGTTTCCTCTCTGAGTCGTCTTAATCTCTTTGTGGTGTTCCTTACACTACATATCTGTGTAAAAAAGTCAATCAAAAAGTTAAAAACAATGCCCTCTGCAAAAAGGAATACAATATTGCCATCACCTGACTGCTTTGTGCTATTGCACACAGTAGACTGTCCTTGACAAATCCTCAACAATGTGTTTGTTCTGATATGGTATTCTTAATATCTGCTATGTAACTTTTGCTTAACTCTTCTGCCTCCTTAAAGAGAAATGATCAAATTCAGGTCGGGATGTGGAGCTGTGCGTGCATGCCTCGCATTAGTGTTTGACAAGTAGAGTTCAACTCTAGAGTTCATCTGGAGTTGAATGCTTCATAAGCAATAAGAGTAGACAGACCAGGTCTTCACAGGAAATCCCCACTCCTCTGATCTTATCCTTTACATCATATGTCACAGACATGGTTTGTGGTTTAAAGAAAAGAAAAGAAAAATCCACGGTGTAACCATGTGCAGATGTGTGACATAAATAGAAACAGGTGTAAGTTAAACTGATTTGTCTCACTTGGGCTGAGAGTGTCGCTGTATAATTATAGATAAAAACAGATGAAGCTTTGTCCTGAAATACGTCACGGTACGCTGACTATTTATTCTGCCTAAGGGCTTCTCAGTGTGTTGCCAGGTAGACAAACATGAATGAACATTTAGCATAACAGACAGTTCAAATAACAATAAATATGCTCTCTGTGTGCCATCTACCTTTCTACACTCTAGAGCATTTCATTATTGTTTGTGTGTGTTTTGCTTTTATGGGATGCATAAAGATGAAGCACATTGAGCATTCACATGTATGAAATGTACCATATAAATGAAGCTTGGCCTGTCTTGACTCCACTGTGATTCAATGGATGACATGTCTATTGTCTGAACTGTGATTCTCATGATGTGAAAAAGTAATATGTTTCAGAAACTTCTGAGTGGTGGGGTCCTAAACGCTGGTCATAGCCCCCACTGACATGTTCTATTCCTGAGACAAAAGCAGATAAAAGACCTAATAGTAATATATATGGGTCTCCTGCCAGGACCATGTGGTGCCAGAAGCAAATTGGACCTCAGCATCCACCTGGCTGTCTGGCAGCAGAATCATGTAATAGGGCAGTCCTGCAATACTGTGTATATAGGTCAGTGCACAAGGACTCAACATCATGGGGCAGAAGTTGATTGAAGGTGATGTTTTATGGAGGTATACCTAAACTATACGATATATATCTTTCTTTTTTTGTGCATGCTTGAGATTGTGCATGTATGTCACCATGGTCACTGCACAATGATGCAAGCTGTCAGTGTTATGATGCAATAATAGTGGCAATCTACGCAAATTCCTGTGCATTTGCATTGCTTGAAAATTATTCTAATTCTCATATTGATGTTTAAAAAGGTCTAACAAGTCTAACATCTGATTTTCAGGTTGTGATGCATGAGAAAGGGTGTGCACTGCAGGTTCCCCCATTTATCTCCATCAGACTCAGTGAAGCATTGTTTGTGCCCCTGTGGTGAGTACACAAGGCCATTTAAAAACTATAGCTATATGTTTGCCAGAAGAAGCTAGCATCTATTTTTGTTGAGTGAGTGAAAGTGCCATGAAATAGCCTCTATCTGCTGTCTTCCAGGCCATTGTAAACGCTTGTTCGACAGAGCCTTTTAATCAGGTGATATTCTGAGATCAGCAGAGGGAGCCACAACTCTTATCTAAGACTTACTTTCTCTGTGGAAACAAAGCCTGACTGTGTGAAAACCAAAAGGGCAGACTGCAGCATGACCACTTTCACTGTCTGGACTGGGGCTGGGGCAGTGTCTGTGCTGATTGGATACATCCAAACATAATCAAAATGGGTGTTTTTCTCAAGGTGAAAAGCATATTTTTTCAAAAGACATGGGAAGAATAACTCTATTCTCTATTCTCACAGTATTAATTAAAAGATGTAATTGTATTTTTCCTATTATTTGCACTTTTGGGTGTACTGGAGTGTAATGCTGTGATTAAACTTGACATTTCACCTCAGTATAATCCTGGTTGATTTTGAGATAATTAACCTTTGAAATTATAATTCCCAAGTACAAAACCATATAACAGCCTGTGTTGCTGGTACGCTTGTTTGCAGATAAAATTTCAATGACTGAATCTTAAAAACTATTGCTGTATTCTGCATCCTATTGAAATGTAATTGTGATAAAGGAAAACTGATATTATCTTCCTTGCGTAGACAGTGTTTCATGGCTCTGGGACGAAGGCAGACCTTACACAAATGGCTTTAAAAATCTAGTGATACTTGTTTGTTTTAGCTTTTTACAGAAAGTTGCTTCCAATGTCTCCTGCTGTACCTTCAGCCCTTTGTTCTTCATGAAAGGTTCATACATTTGAGAGGTATCAGTGCGCCTCAGTGATGGGCCTCCCTCTGACATAGCATATGCCCACAAGAGGGAGAGTGAGAGATAAGATTTATATACCAGTCCGATCACAGTCTAAATGTGACAGATGAAACAGAGGATGAAACTCAATATCTGAAAGATGAAATGTGATAAAAAAAAATAATACAACCTTGCTTTAATATGCTACATTTACAGGGGATCTATGTCCCAGAGTGTCCTGAGACACACCAACACACATAAGCAGACACACACATACACACAGCCCTGCAAACCTTAGCTGTATGCAACACAAGTGATATATATGAGCACCTGAGAGATATCTGTATATCCTGCTGCTGGTTTACTGCATTTATTGCAAAGAGTTATATATATAACTACTTCAGCATTCTGTCTGTGGGATGTTTTTTGTATTAAAATCCAGCCAATATGATATCATTAGTGCACTTTAGCATTTTAATCAATAAGAAAACATTAACCATATTGCAAAATCTTTGAGTGGTGAAAGGTGTGTATAAGCGGAGCCAATTTCATTGCAAGGTAGTGTTTCTAATGATTAAATTGAGTGCTCTGTACTGGCTCAAGCCATACTGTAGCAACTGGGAGCAACAGAAAGAGGGAGATAATGTAGTCCAGCTTAGGGAGGTGTAAACTAAGAGCAAGGAGGATGGAGAGCGAGAGGAGCGGCATATAGTTCGAGGCATTGCCTTCACACATGCAAGATTGGCTAGAATATGCATTAAATGTACCAAAAGTGCAGTTATATGCTGTATGTGCACATATTACAGATATAATGCAAGATTTCAAAATGTACATCAATGTACAGAAGCTCCCACTTCACATCCACCCATCTCACTGAAACTGTGTGTGCAAAGAGAAGACAGAATGTGTGTGTGTGTGTGCGTGTGTTTGTGTGTGTGTGTGTGTGTGTGTGTGTGTGTGTGTGTGTGCGTGCGTGTGTGTGTGTGTGTGTGTTTGGGGTTCATTTGTGTGATAGGGACTGCATCTCTGCAGATGCCTAAAGGAAGCCCCTGGTCCCTCCACCTCTTTGCTGGGTAAAAACAGTCTGTGCTCCATCAAGATTTAGTGCAATGAGGTAATTCTCTGCCCCCACCCACCCACCCACCCACCCCTTCCCTGATTACTTTTCAATCTTTTTCTCTCTCTTTCATAATGAAATAATGAAATGGCTCTCCCTCTCTTGCTGCAAGAGTTGACACTTGGCCAGATTCTTTGGTGCAGCAGACTAGCTGAGTCATACAGGTTTCAGTGTGCCCTGATTTATGGACAGTGATGTGGGTGAGGCAGCAGAAAACTAGCACACTGATCACACAGAGGCAGTAGGCATATCAGAACAGAGCTGACCTGCTGACTCGAGATAAAGACAAAAACACACCTGTAACTCATGTGTTTTAGCCAAATAAAGAGAAATCCAAAAGAACATTACTGGCAGTTCATGTTGATAACAAGTTGTTCTTTCAGACTACTAATTAGAAAGATAATAATGTATTTTCATTTCAAAAAATGGCTCGGTATCATTTTCTTAAACAAGATTTTTCTGGTCTGCTGCAGCTCTCCCTTCCAGTCAATTATGGGCTGATTCATCAAAATGGAGAGAACCAATGGGCCTTTTGACTGTCATCTGTATTTTTTCCATTAACCTCCATTAACATTGTGGTGTGAAAGGAACATTTTGTTTTCAATCATTAATGAAAAAGAGCACCAGCCAACTAAAATGTCTATCCTTGCTTGTGAACATTCACACAGCTTGAATGCTGAATATATCTTTCTGCTAATACGTTTATTATTGTAAAATGTTATTTGATTTGATGCTTAATTGCAATGTTTATCAGTAGAAATGAAAATCCTTGAGCAAGCTCTGGGTTAACAAGGCTTTAAGGCTTTATTTGAGTTTAATGCAGCACATCATGGGAAGCTCTCAGTGAGGACTCAAGGTAAGGCATTTCACACTGGTTTTGCATATTCAGACAGTCTTACAGGCATATTTTGGTGACAGTAAAGCACACAGGTGTTGATAAACAAATCCCCACAAAGCAGAATATCTTCTCCTGATACTTGTCACATCTTGTCTTGATTAATTAAATGATTAGCTTTCATATTGTTAAGTTTCTGTGCACATGGGCATACACGATGTGAGTCACTGAGGTTAATCATACAGATGATTTCTGTTAACCAACATACTGTCTTCTGATTTCAAAACATTTTCTTTTAGTTTGAATTAGAGAAATCGGTATATATAGGGCACCACAGGAGAAGCCATCCTTCAGCTACAGCCTAGCAGGCATTTTTTAAAGCATGTACATTTAAACTGCTGTTTTTCCATTTTTCTCATCAGCTTCTGCTTCCTTTTCTTCTTCAGTTTCTTCTTTCTCCTTCTCACCATCATCCTCTCCCCCTTCCTCCTGATCTTCTTTTGCTCCGTCTTCTGCCTCACCTTCTTTATTTCCATAATCATGAGAGAAAAGTTAGAATTAATTTACTACTGCACATATACATTAAACAAATATTAAACACACAAACCTTCTCCATCTGCATCTTCCCCTCCCTCTTCCTGTTTTTCCTCCTCCAACTTTTCTTCTGCCTCATCCTCCTCCTCTTTCTTGGTCTCTTCTCCCTGCTCTTCCTCTGCTTCCCCATCCTCCTCTTTCTTGGCCTCTTCTCCCTGCTCTTCCTCTGCTTCCTCCTCCTCCTTTTCACCTCCCTGCTCCTCTTCTATTTCTTCCTTCTCATCTTCTTCTTCTTCTTGAGGAGGGATGGCCTCTGCCTGCTGTGTTTGGCTTGCAAGTATTGCCTCTTCTGTAGAGAGTGATGAACTATACAAGCGAGAGCTCAGCAGATATGGAGCTATAGAGTTTATCTGAGACTGCGTGTAGACAAGTGATCTTCCATAAGATGGAGCAGCATACATGGTTTGGGAGTAACGGTTGACAGACCCCGGTTCAGCCACAATCAAACGGTTCTCTTCTCCTTCAAGCAGCTTCCTAAAACACAAACAACAAGAAAATGATATTTATAATTATTGGTGTGAGTGGCATTCATTTAAATACAGAAAAGACATAACTGTGTGTAGACACTGACCTATAGGCTGCAATTTCGATATCCAAGGCCATCTTCACATTCAAGAGATCCTGATAATCTTTCAAGTAGTGAGCCATGTCATTCTTGTTTGCCCTCAACTCATCCTCCAGTTGACTTATTGTATCCTGCAGAGAAAAGATAAAGTGACATGTTACTGCCACATTATGGTACTAGATGCAGAATGTATCATTAGCATGTTAAAAAACTACTACATTAGCAGTATCTCAGTTGCTAAAAGGTGTAGATATTCGTTTATAATGATTTTTAAAAGATTTTTTATAGAGATGACACAGAGATATTTGCAGCCCTGTTTCTTTATATTGTATCACTCAGTTCCTCACCTGAAGAGCAGAGATCTCGGCACTCTGTTTCTCCTCCATATCCTGTAGTTGGTTTTCCAGAGCTTGGTTCATCCCACGGCAGGCATCAATCTCCAGCGTTCTGGCTTTGAGCAGCTGGCGGTATTCTCCAGCCTCATCTTTGGCATTACGTGCATTTTCTGTTTTGCGAACAGTGCCTACTGCCATCACATTCATCTTGTTGCAGAACCATTCTTCAGCTGATTGAAGGTTGCGTTGCGCCAGCTTCTCATACTGGACTCGAATATCACGGAGAGCAGCAGATAGGTCAGGTTTAGCTACCTCCATCTCCACTGATACATCTGCGCTGTACTGAATTTGGGCTTGTAGTTCTACAATCTCACTCTCACAGAGGCGCTTCAGGAAGGCCAACTCATCCAACAGTGTCCTAACTCTTTTCTCGAGCTCAGCCTGACTCAGTGCAGCCTCATCTGCCCCCTTCCTGGCGTCCATGAGCCTGCCTTCTGCTTCCTCCCTCCCAAGCACTTCATCCTCATAGCGTTTTTGCAGGTTCCTTAGCAGGTCCTCCATCTCATCCCTGTGTTCCTGGGCAGCTTGTTTCTCATAGCGGGCCTCCTCTACAGTAGCATGAAGCTGGCGGATCTCATGCTCATACAGGGCTCGAAGGTTGGATGGCTCAGCCTGCCTCTGCTGGAGCACCAGTAGTTCGGTGTTGAGTACCTTGTTCTGCTGCTCCAGTTCATGGACCCTCTCAATGAAGCTTGCAAATCGGTCATTCAGGTCTTGCAGTTCAGCCTTCTCCTGGGTCCTTAATGTTTTGAACTCAGAGCTGACCTGGGCTGCTTGGTCAAGGCCTAGCTCAGTGGCAGCTGCAGACACTGGAGCAGAAAATAGCATTGAGGAGTACCGGGAAGTAGCTTGGCTGTGTGTTGGGTAACTTCTGCGCGAAGATGCATAGGAAGTTATTGGGGCAGAGTGGCTGGAGTAGGCAGACCTAGATCCAATTCCTCTACCAGCTCCATATCCTGCACTGTGCACAACCACTCTCCTCTTGTAAGTGCGAGGGAAATAAGGGTCAAAGCCGGTGGAAGTCATGACTCGAGAGCTGGGATGCTCTGTGTAGTGTAGCTGGGTTGACTGCACAGTGAATCTGCATTACTCTGGCTTTTATAGAGGCTGTAATGACTGTGACGTAAGCTACTTTTTGCAGGCATGCTGACAGAAAGAATTGAAAACGGTTCCAGCAGTCAGCCTGTCTCAGCCAGGAGAGAAGAGGTGGGGTGAGGATGAGTGTGGGGGTGGAGGAGGCGGGGATAAGCAACTGAGCAACAAGGGACTGCAACAGACAGGGTCACTGAGGACAAAACACTATATTCTCCTAAAAACTGCAATTTGTTACAATTTGCCAACGTAAGTCTTAGCACAGATGTTATGTATCTGTCATGTAAATGTACAAACCCTTGAAAAATGCTGTTTGATGAATAAAAAAGCACTGTTTGTCAAAGAAGACACTGCTTTGCACCATTTTGCATCATCTGTCTCCATCATTAAAACTATTAGAAATAATAATAATGACAATATTGTTATGATGTCACAATAAACCAATGTAAAGCAAATGAGCAGAATATCACACAGTTTGAATTCTAGTGAATAAAGACCACCTCAGTCTGAAAGAAAACGTTTTAAAACAATTATAATAAAAGTTTGCCCTCTAGTGGATATCTATTTACCATGCAGGTTGGTTACACTGCAAAAAAAAAGTGCACACAAATACAGATTACAAATGCTGACCACAAATCAATTAGACAGATTTCATTGGTGTACAGGAAAAAATGTTACTTGTAGAAACCTGTTTGCTTATTCAGCAAAACCCTGAGATTGGTTAGGGTTGCAATGGCATTGTTGAACATTAAATAATAATCATTTTTTCCTTGTCCTACATTGGCTACAAGCTGCTAATTTGATATTCTTTGCACTCTTAAAACCTTAGCATTAGGTAATAGTTAAAGGTGTTTTAGATCATTTAATTTTAAAGTATGTTCAAGGCTTGAGCAATAAGTATATTTACTGCACTGTAACGCAATGTTTTAATATAAGATGGGCGGATTTGAAAACTTCCAAATGCACATTTTTCCTATGTACTTTCATGAATTGCCTTAGTGTATTTGTATTGCGAAGATCACTTACATCTGTGTTAAACGACACATCAGTAAATAGTGACTGGATAGTTGGTTTTATCAATGACCTCATTTATGATTGGCCACTGAATGCACCCACAGTGTGTTGACCAATGAGGGACGATTTTACTAAGTGGCGGGTAGCAACTGTCATGCGGTGACGCAAATGCTCCCAACGTTAACAACAACAAAGGATGATGAATATATGAAGTTTCAAACTTACTATGTGCTTCATGTTCATACACGACCGCAGTGTTTTCCGACTTTCCTGCCTTGGTATCGCCATAGCAATGTTACAAATGCAGTTAAAACAGGAATGAACGGTAAGTCATTCAGTTTGAGAGAGATGGTCTGCTAATATCAGCTAACGTTAGCTTAGATGATAACACTAGCTGTTAGCTAGGTGAATTTGCTGGCTCAAAATGAAAATATATAACTTTACTGGAGTTGAGGTTGCGTGTTTCACCAGTAAAGCTTTTCATTTGCTCTGGAAAACTACCAGCAGCAACCCGCTGCAGAGCTTAGCTAAACAGGCTGGGTTTTGAGTGACACTTATGGTAAGGTTAGCCAGTTGCCCTTTATTGACCGGCAACGTGCCAAGTGAGAATAGTTGACTAACGTTATCTCTACTATATACTCTACTCATCGTCTAAGCTGAGGTTTATGTAGCCAAAGGAGCTCTCACATTCTCCTCCTGTCATCACACAAACTGAAAGAATAGTAGAAAGACTGTTGACTGGCAGTGGAAACACTCGTCGTAGGTGTTTAGTGATGCAAAATACAGTACAACATGGTGTAGTATGTGTAACGTTACATTACTCTCGTTGTCTTTCCTCTCTCTCTATTTACTCTCATACATTTCAATAGATCCTGTCAAAAAGGTGGAAAGCCTGCTTTCTTGATATTAAAATGGTAAGGATTTCTACTGTTGCATCATCTATATCTGTTTTTATCAGTACACCTGGGCACCTGTGCTATTGTAGTTATTGACTTTATTAGCTCTGTGATACTCCATATATCAGCTTATTAATAGATGTTGTTTTCTTACAGATTCGCATTGCAGCATTGAATGCTGCTTCAACAGCTACAGATGAGTCTCAAGACCCCTTGAGAAGTAACAAAAGTCAGACAAAAGAGGCTCAGGTACAGGCTGTATGCAATATTAGCAGTGTCTTCTGTTGCAGACATTTTGTGAATTTAAATGTTTTTGCTTTTTTTCTTCCCTTTCTTTTTACAGGAAGCAGAGGCATTTGCTTTATATCACAAAGCCTTAGATCTTCAAAAACATGACAAGTTTGAAGAGTCTGCCAAGGCTTATCATGAGCTTCTTAAAACCCCACTGCTCAAAGAGGTAAAATATCACACAGCATACTGTATGGTCCTGTCACAACTACCAGAAAATCTTTGTTGATATGATTGTACAGGTCACTAACTACTGTGTACCGGTATATGGATCACTTTAATGCTCTCTCAAAATCACAGCAATACATCTCATTTAATCTGCGAGGTGGATCATTTGTGAAGTTGCTTGTTCGATTCTTGTTGAGACTGTCAGAGGTTTTCATTCATCAACTTGTTTTATCCTCTACTATTTTAGGCCATGCCCTCAGAGGATCAGAGAGTGGGTCTCAAGCATCCCGGGCTGATGTTGAAGTATTCTACTTTTAAAAACTTGGCCACTATGGCTGCTTTAAGAGATGACCTGGAGACGGCTATGGAGTTTTACTTGGAGGTAAAACAATAAAACCATTCAAATAGTTTAGTATAATTCCTAAATTGGGCTTATACACATGAATAACACTGAAGTGTTCATATGCTATTTTCTGCTCTGTTCTTTTCTTAGGCAGTTATGCTGGATTCCACTGATGTGAACATGTGGTACAAAATTGGTCAGGTGGCTGTGCGACTGTTGCGCATTCCTCTGGCTCGACATGCCTTTGAGGAGGGATTGCACTGTAACCCGGACCACTGGCCCTGCCTAGACAATCTCATAACTATTCTCTACACACTCAGTGACTACACCTGTATGTCGTACATCATCATAAGCTCTTTGCTGTGTATCCTCTAAAAGTTTAAGTATAGAAATTAAAGTAATTGTCATCTGCATAAATGTTTCCAGGCTGTTTGTACTTCATCAGCAAAGCCCTAGAGAAGGATCATTGTTACACTAAAGGCCTGGTGTTGAAAGAGAAAATGTTTGAGGAGCAGCCCTGTCTGAAGAGGGACACGATGCAGATGTTCATGAAATGGTAACACTAACCATCTCTGCATTTCTTATCTTCATCTCTTTAGAATGAGCTCTAGCTACAGTTGTACACTTACAAACCTTTGTACTGTGTTTTATTTGCAGTGATATGTCTATTCACTATGTGGAAGTGGAGGAAGAAGAACGAAAATCCATTTTGAAAGAGGCACTGGATTTACGGAAACGCAGACAGGCTCTCTCTTATTGTGAATCAAAACCTGACCTTGTCATGATTCAGCCCATCCGCTGCCTCTCGTGAGTGCCTTGTTTTGTTTTTTGTTTTTATTTATTTATCTGGTCTCTTAGATTTGAGCATATATTAGTTGTCCTGACGATAAGACCATTGAATTATTAATTTTTTAAATTAATACTTTCAAAGCTAGAAAATGTAGAAACTTGATACACTGTGCTGAAATTCATTGTATAGCTCCACTGGCTAACTAATTGTTTCCTCATCTTTTCTGGATTTTGTGTACTTTTGATTTATATTTAACTTTTTACAATTTTTTTAATCTTAGGTGGAAACACGTGGGCGAAAGTCTTATTGCAATGTACAAACATCAGACCACATGTGAGCCACCACGGCCGAGCCTTGGTCACAGGATTGACTTGTCGGAGTACCGCGACCCCAACTTCCTACAAAATTTGCCCCAACCTAGCAGTCCCGTTAGTACAGTTCAGACCACTGTGCTGAGCAGCAGTCCCAGCTCATCCCTACCAACACCTGCCCTTCCTGAGCCAATTGTGCTGCCCCAACCCAGCACACAACCTCAGATTACCTCCAGCCAGACCACTGTGGAGATCACCACATCTCTTCCCCCTGTTGGTTAGTTTTTATAAAAAGAAATTTCTCTCTTGTGTACCCATTTCATATGATTGTAAATAAACACCTACTTTTTTAACAACTGATATGCCATAAGATTTCTTTTTTTTTTTTTATACTTACCTATTCACAGCTACAGCTATGGAAGTTTCACTGACAGACAAAGTGAAGAAAGCCCCAAAAAGGAAACGTACCGTTGAAGATAGTGGGGAGACAGCCAAACGACGCTCAGCTCGTGTTCGAAATACTAAATGCAAGAAGGAAGAGAAAATTGACTTTCAGGAACTGCTTTTTAAATATCTACCTTCCAGGTAGTTGCCGTCACTGTTACCAAATCTCCAATGAAAACAAATCATTATGTGTCTGTTTGTAACAAGTTTTTTCCGATTTGTCATAGGCTGAAGAAGTTTGATCCTGATAATGATGATGAGAGTCTGAGTAATCTTGAAACACAGTGTAATGGGAAGGAGGATATTAAGCCTCTACATGGGAGTTGTTTGCCTGTTGACATGGTTGAATACATGGAATCTGGTATGTAATATATCATATCATAGATTTGTATTTATGGTTAATTGTTGTGATATGTGGCACTATTGTATATTCTCTTCTGTAGAACAACAGGATGTTCACAACTTCCTGCTCAACAATATAAACAATGGAGGTATACTGGACCTGATGATGCGCTATCTGAAGGCAGTGGGTCAGAAGTTCATGGAGGACTGGCCCCGTGGGCTCGCAGCTGTGGTACTGGACCTCTATCAGAACTGGAGGAAGCACAGCAGTGGTCTTCCTAACCCTTTGCTTCGGGACTGCAGCAACCAACACATACGGGTAAATGACAAGAAAACTGCAATAATATACAAGTTATGAAGAAATAAACCAAATATAGTCATTAAAGGCAATCAGATCTCATGTAAGCTAAGCCTCAAAAGGACAGGAAATATGTGCCACAGCAGAAAGTTTGGGGGCTCTAGTGTACAATTCAAATCACTTCATTTTGGTGTGATTATAAAGTGGTATTCTTTGTTGTGCATGCATCTCATAGTTTGCTTTAGTTTGTGTTAAAATTATAATTAACCTCATATTTTGCACCTACAATGACCTCTAATAAGCGTTTCTGCCACATGTACAGGACATGTTGGCAATGAGCTTGGCATGTATGGAGTTGCAGTTGGAGCAGTGGTTGCACAATAAAGGGAAGACTGGTGAGTACTAACTCTGACTTGAACTTGCAACATTTTAAATTAAATAAGGGTCCTGTTACTATGGATTTGGATAACTGCTGATTGTATTTTAACAAAGTTAGGTGAATTTTGCATTGCAGTATTGTCAGCCCCAGGGGCGCTACAACGTCTGTTAGTTTGTCCATATGTTATATGCCATATCTAAAGCACTACTGACAAGATTATGAAGTGTTAATAATGCCACAGTTGCATTTTATCATTTTTCAAATTTGCACTGATTTGTTAAAGGAGTTGTTAAATTTTGGAAACGTGTAGGGAATGACATGTTTACAAGTAGTTTGTTTAAATTGTTTTTTTCTGTTTTCTAGTGTCTACAAGAAGAAACAGTATTGGTCCTGCCAATGACACAGCTGACTCAGAAATCCCTGGGCAGCACTTTCAGAGTGATTTGTTACTCCTGGCCTTAGGTTCATCCCAAAAAGACCTGTTTGAGGATGACTGGATGGATGTTATGGTGCGTGTCTACTGGCTCAAGGCACGATTCTTGGCCTTACAGGTATGGTTAATTTTTTTGTTGTTGTTTATGCTTGACCAAAGTCCTTACTCAGCCAGATGTGAAATGTGCAACTGTCTCCTATGTTTCTTGACAGGGAGACATGGAGTTGGCCCTGGAGAGCTATGATGTCTGTACAGGCCTGTTGCAGAGCAAACCAAAGGCCCCTGAAGGGAAACACTACACCATTAATCTGCCTAACTTGCATGTAGATTCAGCAATCTCTTTGGAGGAGGTCAGGTTTTCTTTTATCAAGCTAAACCCTTATTTTCAATGTATCAACTAATTTCACAAAATGTAATTTCCTTAACATTTTTATCAATTATGAAAAGAAAAAAATGCTAGTCCTTACTTTGAGATACCGCTCATTTTGTGTTCTCTGTTCCCATGGTCAGGTTGACAAAAGGCTGAAGTCTCTGGAACGTTGTCAGTCCTTGGAAGAGATCCAGCGTCTCTTTGAGTCTGCAGACTTTGAGTCTGTTGTACGCTTGTTGCAGCCCACTCTTAATTACGGCAGCAGGAGTAAACCTCTGGAGTTTGTGAGCTCAGCACCAGAGCGGCCTGCTCAGCTGATGCTACTGCAGGTTAGATATGTTACAAGTTGTTATTCAATATCATCAGGAAATACCTTCCTCAGGAAATGCCTGATAATGTAATGGTTGACACTTCTCATTCTTTTCACTCGGTGGCAAAGAATTCACTGTTGAAGCTACAGGACTACCAGCAGTGTCTGGAGTACAGTGAGTTGGCTCTAAATGAAGCCCTGCAGCAGTTCAACTCTGCTCCAACCAGCTCTCCCCCTGGTAAGGAAGAGTGGGTCAGCACCATTGGAAAGCTGCTGGATGGCATCGAGGTCTGCTTCACCAAAGACTTGGAGCTTCTAAGCAATGTCCCCCACTTCTCTAGTATGGCTCGACTGGCTAACAACCTAATTCAGGTCAGTAAAGAGCCAAAGGCAACACTATTTTTCTCAGATAAACAGTAAACAGAGGCTATTTGAAGAAGAATTAGCCTGTCTGGGATGTAAATATATGGTGTGGTTGTGTTTTCAGCTGATTGACCTTAGTATGACCGTCTCCGACGATCCCAAGGAGCCTTATTTCTTCTCAGTGCTGCCTTGGATTATCCTGTATCGAATTATCAAGCATGAAGAGGCTGCTTTTAACTGTATGCTTCGACAGCATATATCTGTAGGAGACGATGAAGGTTTGTTGATTGTATTTTATGTCTTCATTTTCCCCTTGGTGTTCATGCCATGGTAGTTGTTACACTGAGTGACCCTGTCAATTTTCATTTTTAGATGACTCAAACACTCCCATGCTACCCTCCTCCCTGATGCTTCTGAACACAGCCCATGAGTATCTTGGCCGTCGCTCCTTGTGCTGCAATTCAGACGGCGCGCTCCTCAAGTTCTATGTAAATTTGTTTTTAGACTTGTGTCTACAAATCAGATATTATGACCGCTGTAATATGTGAATGTTCAGCTTGGATATATGTGTTTAATTTAAAACAAAATAGAAGGCTTTGTACTTCTAACTGTATCTGTTAGACATTCACGTACTTAAATATTTACATACAGTAAATGTAGACTTAACATACATTATATTTATTTGTGTTAATGTGATTAAATGAGTTCATTTGTATGGCTCATCTGAATAGTTTGACACAGCTGTATTTTTTATGTTTGGTGTAGGTTCGAGTTTTAGAAAAAGAGCTTGCAGCCTCTTCCAACAGTGACTCTCATCCCTACAAAGAAGAGTTGGAGATGGCTTTGGAGCAGTGCCTTTTCTGCCTATATGCCTACCCCAGTAAGAAGAGCAAGGCCCGCTTCCTTGAGGACCACGCGTCTCCACAGGTCAAACACAGTCGCCATAATCATGCTTTCAATTTAGTGTGTTTAGTATTATACATTTTTTAAGAAACTCCTCCTTTATATTTAAACTGTAAGTGACTCTGCCAAACAGGAGTTCAGTTTAGTTGCATAGTACCAAAGTAAATCTTAGTTGATTGCTTGATGTATTTAAGACATATATTATTTAGTTGAAACTGTAAAACAAGAAAACTCCAAATGTGGCTGGGCTGGTATTTAGATAATAGCCAAATGGTGGTGAAGAGGTGGTGACAGAGTGAAGAGGTGGTGCAAATGGCTCAAAGCTTTGACTAATTGGTATGATTTCTCACCTGTATTCGCAAACTTGCATAAATATGATGTTTGAACAAGAGCAGACTGCCACTGACGCAAACATGTGACCTTATTGACTCAACACAGATGAAATCTGTTTTATCCATTAATGTTGTTTTGTCTGCTTGCAAGGTACACGTCAGGTATTATTGAAATAATTTAGAGGCATTAATGACATAATGGCATAAATTAACTGAATGAGAAATGTGAACATTTAGATCAACCTCAAACAGCATACCTGCCCTCTCTGATCTGCAGCATTTTACTCACTTACTATTTTTAGCAGTTGGTGCACTCATCTTACTTCATTTTTTGAGACATTCTTTCTCCTCCTCTAATTTTTTTCCCTTGTTCATCCTATTGGCTGTCTTGAGTGCCAACAAAGATTTTTTCTTTTTTGTGGATAGCTACATTTGATCTAAATGTTTAAAATATAACTCTTAGACATTGTCATGATACTGATACTTAACAATATTTTGAGAATTTAACCACTAGAGTCACTCATAGCACCTGGAAGCAATTTTTTGCCTACAGTATTTTGTAATGTATGTGTCTAGCCACCAGGTGGTATCATTCCCACAGTTGGTGCACATAGATGACAGGCATTTTGACTAAAATTATGCAATGCCACAGTGCACAAGAGGAGTCCCCAGGAGACCCTGTTACCACCAGTTTGCTCTGGTGTTGTGTAGGCATGGATGTTGTGTATGGAATTAATTAATTACTTAATTAATTAATGTTTTGCAGGTGGAGCTGCTATGGAGCGATGCCCTTTTCATGTTTCAGTATTTCAAACCAAAGTCACTGCCTGAGTTTGACAGTTATAAGACAAGTACAGTATCTGCAGACTTGGCCAATCTGCTGAGGAGGTTCGCTGGCATCGCCCCCCCAAGTGACACTCCCACCCTCACCATGGATGAAGTGGCAGCCTACATTGATGGCATGACAGTAAAGGTCAGTCAGTGGGCTCACACTGAATGTAAAGAGCTCCAATGAGTCAGAAATAAATAGTATATTTGTGTTTCTGTGGTTTTGGATCTGCTTTGCTTGATCTCTTTAAGGCCCCATGCCTTCCTGAAGGTAGTGCTCCTGCACCTCCAATCATTAATGAGATCTACTACCTGCTGGCTGATTACCATTTCAAGAACAAGGAGCAGTCCAAAGCCATCAAGTTTTATATGCATGACATCTGCGTGTGTCCTAACAGGTAGTTAATTTCTCTACTCTATGCTTGTGCAGATTACTAAACACATAGAATTGGAATTTTTGAAGGAATTAATTTCATTTATGTAGTGAATTCTGGTAAATAAATGTGCATGTGTAGATTTCCATTATTTCTGTGTTGTTGTTTTTTTAAATGTACTGGAAATCCTTTTGTTGGGATTGGTACACAGATCATATTTGTCTTTCCTTAGGTTTGACTCCTGGGCTGGAATGGCTTTAGCTCGGGCCAGCCGTATCCAGGAGAAGCTCAACTCCAATGAGCTGAAAAGTGATGTACCTATATGGAAGCACTCCCAGGCAGTGCTTAACTGTTTTAAGAGGGCCCTGGAGATAGATTGCTCTAACCTGTCTCTGTGGATCGAGTATGGGACCATATCATATGCGCTTCACTCATTTGCTTCACGGCAGCTAAAGCAGTGGCGCAATGAACTCCCCCCAGAGGTGGTTAAACAGGTTAGACTCATGTTAACATGATGACATCAATGGAGTTTTCTTGTTGCTCATCTGTATCTCCTGTCAGTTTAAGTTGTGTCTGATTTGTGTCACATTTTCCGTGTCTGAACTAAACAGATGTCACATCCTGTCACTTTTGATTGTTCCACACATGAATTCCTTGCAGAGTACATTGATTTGGCGCTTCAAGGTAAATTACTCATGAAGGTTCTGCTGTGTGTATGTGTGTGTCTGTGTGTATGTGTTGTTTTAGATGGAAGAAAGGAGAGACTCCATGTTAGAGACAGCATCCCAGTGTTTCCAGGGTGCTTCCCGATGTGAGGGTGACAGTGATGAAGAAGAGTGGCTCATTCACTATATGTTGGGGAAGATAGCAGAGAAACGGAAACAACCCCCAGTGGAATATCTGCAGCTTTACAAAAAGGTAAACAGCTGTGGGGACTTCAGGCTACACATTGGAATTTTACCTGATGGTATCCAAGACTAAAATGTATGAATTAAATTTGATTTTGAGGTGTTCGTTTACTTCAGTATCAGTTAAAATTGTGAGAACAGACAGACTTTCTGCCCTCTAAATTACCTATTTTAATTACCTGAATTTTATTACCTTCATAAAACAGTGTATTTTAGTATTGTACAGAGCTTTCTGTACAGTGAACACCAGATGTCCACTGTACAGAAAGCTGAGTAAATTAGGTAAGTGAAAATTTTTAACATAATTGGCATGATAGCAATATCGTATACAATTCTTTGATACGAACTTGATTGCAGCCATTTTTCTTGTTCTACCAGAGAGTTGTTTCATAATCCTCCTACAAATACAAAGAGCACTGTCCATCCACCCTCGCAAGATGTTTTTTTTTTTTCCCAACATAGAATGATGTATGGAGTTAGTCATAGCTCTGTTCTTCTGATGGATCAGTGGAGGAAGATGAACCTTTTTAAAACACATTGAGATGGCGGTCAGCACAGGATGAGAGGGGTATCGTGAACGCAGTGAACCCTGATATTAGCACACATAGCTGTTTACTATTCTTTATTGCATTCCTTCCCTCCATTTTAAGAGTTAATTTATATTGCCAGACTATAAATATAGAATTTTTTTTTAAAAAAATGATAGAAAGTGGCACTTCTTGTATTAATGTGGACAAGGGATCGATTTTGTAATTTGGAATCTGTTCATCTTTTGCATTATGTTAATGAATTGCTCTTATTTGCTTTTTACTCTTTTAAAATTAGTGCGCATACAGTAAAGTAACCAGTGTAGTTGTTGTCATCTCTCAACTCTCCACTGCTGTCTGTCTCTCCTCTGCTCCTCTGAGCTCCATTTATGGTGGGCCTGAGTCCCGCCCTCTGTGAAACAGAGAGCATAGAAGAGGACACAAGAAACTAACACTAACACTAGCCATAGAACAACATGGTTAAATGGTCAAAAATATTCTTTTTAGTTAACCAATTAGCGGTTGACCTTTGACTTTCCTCTATCAGCTGAGTGTGCTGGGTTGTTGAATCTCTTCTCTTTGAATTTATAGGCAGCACACTATCTGCATGAAGAAGCTGCCAGGTACCCCCGGAAAATCCATTACCATAATCCTCCTGACCTGGCTATGGAGGCCCTAGAGGTAAACTACCTGTGGCTGTTAGCTCAAATAGTTGCTAGTTGTGTCTCGATAATGCCACGCGACTGCAAGATAACTGTCTGAAAGCATTCATATTTAAAAACATTATCTATATACCTACAAACCATTTGACTTCACTTTTTTTTCTTCTAGTTGCATTTCCGTCTCAGTGCCACCATCCTGAAACTGCTAGAGTCTAATATGTCTGATCTGGAACATGAGATCTTGTTCAATTTGCTAGTTGAGGCTGCTACAGGGCCATTTGCCAGAGGGGAAGAGAAGAGCATGCCAAGCATGCCCAGGTCTCATGAAAAGTAAGCTACATGTGACATTAGGAAAAAGCATTTAACCTTTTGGTCAAACTTTCATTCTCAACATTGTTCTTAATTCATTGCAGGGAGAAACCCACCTCCATGATGGATGAAGACTTTAATTGCTCATCAGTTTGCATAGGGAACGTCCTCAGTTCTTCCCCTCCATCAGTTGCCACCCCAGGTCTGACATCACCTCCTTATGTGGCCACGCCATTTGACCACGATTACGCCAAACGCAAAACACTCCGACGGCAGCAGTGGCAGCAGCAGCGGCATGAGGAGCAGCAGGCTGATGGTACAGTCCCAGTCCTAGACACTGTCTCTGGGGTTGGGCCCTTTGCCCTTTCTGCACTGGGACAGGAAGCCCAATGGATAGTGCTCAGATTGCTAATCACCATGCTTAATTGCTTTGGTTTCAGTTACAATAATCCCCATGTACTGGGTGATTGGGATGTGGTGAAATGGGCAATATGGCTACTGATTATTTGACTACTTTGCTATCCCTGATCAGCAGTACTGAATCAAATAGATATGAAGATTGAGTGTTGCAGAAAGCATCATGGCCTGTCTGTATGTGTATGTGTGGGTGTGGGTGTGATGGTGTATTTCTAGTCGCTGCTTTATTGCTGGTCCTATTTTTTTTCTTTACCATTTATCACTTTGCCTCCTAATATTTTATAGTTATTTTGTTATAACAAACTTAAGCCTTCAATGTCACAGATAAAGTGCATCATTATTACCACACCTTGAGTTTACTTGGTTAAAACAAGAGTATTTGTGACATTAGTTACACATTTATCAATTAATATCTCAATTATAGACAGAGGAGTAAGCTTATGTTTTCCTATTTTTGTCTTAGAGTAACATGGTTTCATGCCTTTTGACAAACTAATACTTTTGACAAAACAAACTTTATAGTTGCATGCAATAATGTACTAGATGTACATTGCTGCTTCCACTAATGTACATCCAGTACAGTGTGTGCAATGAACATTTGAACTTACCTTTTCAGTTCATGCACATGAACAATCCTTTATGTAAGCTCTTGCACTTGCAATGTTGCAGTCATTACTGGCTTTGTTTCAACATTTTCATTAGTTTTAAGTCTGCAGGGATATTTTGAAACAGATGCTGAAATGCTGTTTGAGGGAAACCAGCTCTGTCCATGTTTCCCATATAACAAAAACGGTGACATCCTTCCACCCACCTCATGTGTCATGTTAAGCTTGAATGTGCAAATAATGCAGCCATATTGCCCATGTTGCCAGTTTTGTCTCCCTTTCCAGATTCCTTCCTACCTACCTACCTGCCTGCTACCTCTTTTGCCTGCTTGCTTTTACCACCTGCTTTACCATTTATATGCATGTAGTTCTAATGGGGTGAATGTCTTCACTACTGGAAAGTCCTTTATCACAAATCACTAAAATGTCTGGTGTTTCATGTGATCACATTTTATTTGAGTTTGGTATGGGCTTAATTTGACAGAAATTCCGAATTCTTGGAGACATTTCAAAATCTTGCCTGAATCATGTGTTAAAATGTTCACAGTAATTGGACATAATTTCCAATTATGTCCAATTATTGGAAAATAGCAAAGTCAGAAAGACTGTGGCTCGCCTATTATTGGCACACAACTGAGAGTGAAATCAGAAAAGACGCCACTATACAAATGTTTGCCTGTAGGTGTCCAATCTCTTTGGCTTGAGTCCTGCTTTAAAGCACATCAGGGTGACAAGAGTGTAGGACCTGATTCAGACACACATTTCTTAAGATCATGGTCTCCTATTCATTTTCTACAACTTTGATGTCAGAGCCAGGATTTTATCTTTTCTTCTGCTCTATTGACTGGAAACTAGGAGATCAGTTGTAGGGCACAATAACAGTAGCACGGGTGACGGCTTTAAAGTGTCTTTGTCATATTGCTGAAGAACCCGCTCTTGGTTTTATCCATTGATCATATCTGGGATTACGGCCTTATTGTTTCAAGCTTAGAAGGGATAAGGTGATCTTCAGAAATACTGAGCTGCGGTAATCAACATGCACATTTTGTGTGTTCTCAGAAAGAAGTTTGTGTCTGAATTGGGTTCTATATTTCTAAGGGGAGTGGCATTTAAACTACTCAGTTGTCACATATGATTTTTTAAAGGAAATGTGCTAATTGCAAGTAAATTCAGCAGTATAGTTTTCTTGATTATATTGTAAAACCAGCTCCCCATATCTTCAACAGCCTCACCAGAGTTTGACCATGATTACTGCCTGCCCAGGTCTCCAATGTGGCTGGCTTCCCTGAATGGTACTGCTCTCCAAACCCACCAAACTCTTTAAGAGGCTATGTTTTCAGTCAGAAAACAGTTCTATAAGACTAATGCAGTTCATTCTTGCAGGAAGCACTCATTACACTGTCAGTTTACACAGATCTTTAAGTGCCATAGTAACTTTGCTGTTAATTTACTGTGAATCTCTTGAAAAGTCCCTTGTGTGCATTGTTCTCTGAAATAGCAAGCTTTTTAACATTCTGATTTTGTTATTTAGACTTCCCTGCCAAGATTTTTTATTTTTTTGCTGAACCTGCACAGGTTCAGCAAAAACTGGCATACTGGAATACTGGCATTTTGGTTTTGGACCGCTTACAAAAACAACCAAAAATCCCCCTTTATAACAACTGATTGTGTCTTTATTATGCACTAATAAGAATTTGTAGAACATGACCTATTTTTGTATCATAATTATATTTTTTTCTAGGAATGTTTGGCATGTAAAACAGGTCACAAACTACTTGAAAAAAGGCTTACACAACATGCTGCCAAAGTACACAATTGCATATCTTGGATAATTTGTTGAAACAGTAAATCCATCCAACACCACTATATATACTGAAAGATCAAGTCTACCAACTAAAATTAAAGTCAAATAAAAAAAAAAAAAAAAGAACAGACAGAAGCAACTTCATACATAACACCATAATATCCCAAAGACTGAGCTGTCTTGATCTGCAGCCATTCAACTAGCGTGTTGTTTTTTGTTTTGGCAGAGCGCAGTCAGGACAGTGAGGTGGTGATGCTCTCTGACTCCAATTCCACCCAGGATGCCTTCACAGATCCCACCAGCTCACAAGACAGCAACCACAAACCTGCCTCTGGGAAAGCTAGTTCATGGTCATCAGAAAGCACAACACCTGTGAAGGAAGGGCAGCCTGCCTCAGAGGACACAGGTATACCAGGACTATAATAATGGAGATTTCCTGGAAGTACTTCTAGCATTTTTGTAGTTATGTGTTCATTGTTTGAGCTCAATGCAATTAATCTCTATGACAACATACAGCAAAGTATTTATATGTGCACATTACATGCTCTACATTAGACAGAAATGGTTATCTAACACGCAACACATTGAATCCACTGCTCTGTGACTCTCCATAAAAAAATATATAGTTCGGTTGGATTCACAGAGCTTACAATGGATTCAAATGGTGACTCACTTTAGTATAGATGCATAGAAACTTCTCAAACCATTCCTATAGCGCTGTTTACTTCTTTGCCATACGTCTTTATGCTCATTGTGTTCATTTATATATTTCCACAAAAATTTGGCTAAATGTTCTGCTTCTATTTTACCCCTCTCACACGCTGCTGCTGAGTATTTTGATAGGTAATATTTGAATCATGTTTTTGTCTTGAAATATTTGATTTGAATCCTAATTTAGCATCACGTGGAGAACATACTGGCATCCAGAAAGAAGAGAAAGTTGTCCAGGAAGTAGTAGACACTATTGTGGTGACTGTCCCTGAGGCTTCAGCCCCCAAAGTCTCTGCAGGTCTGTGTCCTCATCCTCTGCCTGTCCCAGCCACCCCTCCAAAGCAAGCATCCTCTCAACACACCACTCCTCAAACTCCAGCCAGTGAGAGCAAGAGAAAGCCAGAGCCCCCACCTGAGGTGATTGAGGTGCCCAAAGCCCTGCCTACAGAACGAACAGAACAGAGACGGATGCTGGTGAAAATGTGTGTGAGCTCCCTCTTCCTCTGCCTCGGCCGTTTCCCTCAGCACTACAAGAGTCTTTACCGCCTGGCCTTCTTCTACACCAACAGCAAGAGCCATCAGGTCAGTCCACCACTGGTAACTGATGTCACAAGTCCATTCTCATCGTATTCCACAGGCCAAGGCATCCATTGAAGCTAAGCCATACACCTATAATCAGTATCCCCTGACATTAATGGTGGCATTTACAGAGGATGAGACTAAGAATTGCTATAATTTCCTCAAAAGTCAAATAGTCCATTGTGCATTTATTGTTACACACAGTCTAGTGTATCAGAGCGACAAGGGCTTTTTTGTGTGGTTTTCCTTATAGACCTGTGAGTTCTGCAGTGATACACAAGTTCCTGAAACAGCCTGTGTAGGCTATAAGGCTCTGTGGACAGAGGTGTGTGTGGGTGGTAGCGCAGTGCTCTCTCAGCCAGTTTGGCACAGGGAGGTTGTGTTGAGCTTTACTGTGGTGGCATCCTTCTGTCAGTGTTTTGTTTGTCAAACCATTAAATGGTTTGACACCCTTATTGTGTATTAGGTAGGGAAAAGTCCTAGTTCTTTTATACTGTATTGTTATATATGTTTTGTAATATGTTAATTTGACCTCAGAGTACTTTATGTGCAATGGTTTCATGGCTCAGAGCTGTAGTGTCTTTCTAAAATTAATTTCCTTGAGGCTCAGTTAAATATAGAATAATGTTTGGTTTGATGCTTAGACAGCTGGTAAGGTTTTCCTTGGTTTCTGCCTCCAGTAGAGTTTTTTGGCAGCCTGGATGAAGACAAATGCACTCTGGCAGTGACTTGATGACACTGTCACTTGATGTGATGCTGTTGACACAGGTTGCTTAGCCCCCCTCACAACCTGATACATACAGTGTTAAAAACCTCTGTGGCCCTTTTGTTCTCAGAAATACTGTCCCACTCACATTAACAGGCTAGCTTTATCCTGACTCCAAAGATGGAAGGAGAGGTAATTTCATGCTATAGGCTATTTGGTTTGTGAAAGATAATATGAAATGGCTTTAGCTTGCTATATTTTCGAACATGCCACTGGTATAGACACTGATTTGTGAGTCATCATGCTGTGAAAAGAGGTCTGCATTTTCAAGATTACAAATGAACATTATTTTCTCCTTTCTCCTTTTTTTTTTTAGCTGAATTTGAATGCTGCATGCTAAGATACATCTATTTGTTTATCACTTCTGTCAATCTATTCTGATGCAGGGCGGTACCCACAGTTTCCTTATTATGTGTTGTACATGTTCAAATGTACATAGAAATAAATGTATGTGGGTTTTTCCATTTATTTATTTATTTTCTGCCACAGAACCTACAGTGGGCCCGAGATGTGTTGCTAGGAAGCAGTGTCCCATGGCAACAGCTGAAGCACATGCCAGCACAAGGACTTTTCTGTGAAAGAAACAAGACAAACCTGTTCAATGTAAGTCAGAGTTCACCATACCTGCATGTTTTTTTTTTCTACTCTCCATATGTCATTATGTCACCGCACATTGCTTATTACATTATAAAGACACCTGCATCACTGTAATTATTAGCATTCCATATAGTAACATTGTTCTCAATAACCATTAAAAAGGGAGAAATAATAGAAAACAATTCATTTAAATGGCTTGTGTCATAAAAAAAAGTTGATGTTTCTCAACACTTTCAAGGCCAGCTTTGTGTGAAAGAGTTGGCATGGTAATGATGCAGGCATGCCTGATTGTAGTGGAGATCTTGAAAAGTCATACTTGTAATCCAAGGTACAAATAGGAAAACCTTTTTTATATAACATTTCTATAACACTCAAAATTGTAATAACCTTTCTAGTACTAGCAAATAAAAAAAACTATATAACTAGAACAAATTATCATTTATTTACTTAAATGTCAGATCTGTAGATCCACATAACTGAGCTCAGAAAGATACCAAAAATAGGCTGTAGGACTTCCTATGTGTCTGGAAAATAGAAAATATTTGAAGATTCTCTTGAAAAGGAGTGTAACGCTGAGTCAGTTCAGGTAGAAGGTTATCTGATGGACTTTACAGTAGCCATCACAAGAATATTCAGAAAATTCTACCAAACATATTTCTGTGTTAAACAGAAAAAAAAGCATTGTGGGTGTTGTACTAGTAACTTGAATAATGGTTGGTTCACCGTGCATTAATGTCTGGTCAGGACCAATAGTTTTGAGGCCAATATTACAATTTTAGAGTAAGAAAAAGTTGATAAGCATACATCCACCAATATTAATTTTTTTACATAGATATTTTTTAATAACTGACAACATGTACTGAGTGGATCATTTCACAGCTGAAAAATAAACTTGCCAGTACTCTCTGTGGGCCAACTACATTGGCACACTGATACTAATTTATTTCAAACATTGTGTTTGTTTTTCTGCACTGCAGTTTGTTTAGTATCAACTGAGGTATACATTGATACGATATATTGGCAATAAGCTAATACGTTTTTCAATAGACATTTCATTGATATCAAGTCTTTTCAAGATTTTGTATTAATATCACATCAATGTTTTTCATACAAAATATCACTTTGACGTGCAAACAGAAACACTCACATATTGTGTCTGACTATAAAATACAGATATATGTGTTGTTTTTAACTTTATATATCATCATCATCATTATACATAACTGTGTGGTTGGAGTACCTGTGGGCCACTGAGGTGTGTTGTCACATTTCTGACCAATGATCTGTCTGTGTTTTTGCTGTGAGTGAGTGATTGGCGTACTACAGTCAGTTTTACCCTTTTCGATTTGATTCAATTTGATGCACAAACATCAGCCTGAAATGTGGATCACTACATACAAGTAGTGCTATATTTGGAATCACACAGTGGGAGATTGTTGAATTATCTGCATCTTGGAATTAAAAGGATGTGACATCTGTTCTATGTGACAGTTTATTTACCTATTTTGACTTGATGTGCTTATTACTATTGCTTACTTTTCAGTGTATTTCTCTTGTGTGATTTGTCAACGCCTAAATACTCTCACTTTTGTTACAGAGCAGATAATACAAGTAGAATATTACTTTGAGTCATCGCCTCAATTCATTCAGTTGTCAGGGCATGTTTTGGCAGTGTAAATTATTTTGGACATGTAGGCTGCAGAGTGCAATGCTGACTCCAGAAGGCTTCTAGCAACAGACTGTCAAAGCGATGTGGGCCAGGTCTGAGCTCAGGGAGAGCTCTGCAGCGCTCTGGCTCCCACTGGGTTCTCACAGAGCCCCTTCTGGAAGCAAACCTGCCTCCGTGGCATACCAACTGTTGGAGCTTTACTGTTCCTTCAAACCAAGCCCTTTCTCTCTACTGGAGGACAATGCAAACCTTGCTAAATATTAATCAAACACTTTGCGGAAACACTTTGTACAGAGTGCATTTTCAACCTTTCATTGTATGGATTTCATGAGACCAAAAGTGGATACAATCTTTTTTTTTTTTTTTTTTTAAAGTAGTTGCTGATGGATAAGAAGGCGTGGTTAATTGTTCAACACAGTTTTTGTCAGGCATAAGTGGGTTTGAACCAGAGCTCTGAAGAAGCTATCTTATCTCACCTGTACAGAATAAATATATTGTATGACTTCAAGTCATCTGTTCAGTGACAAACAGTAAGTAAGTAGGAGTAAGTGCATGAGAGATCCCTCAAATTCACACACTGTAATCACATTAAACACATGGCACCTTGATGTCAAGGAGACTTGACTGTCTGCTGAGTACGCACCATATTGAGCCTGTTGGTGAATACCAAGTTCCCTAATGTAGGTCATGATGCCCCACTTTTCTGACTTGTCTTTAGCTGGGTTAAGTTAACTGAGCCTGCACAGAGTAACCTATATACTGCAGTTCAGAAATGATCCAGATGAGGTTGTGTTGCATAATTTATTAGTGTGGTAACTAGTGATTTTAGGAAGGCCAGCACACACCAGTAATGAAGTAATAGTAGTGTAGATATTTAAATTAAGAATCGTAATGACTGAGTAAGTCTATGTTCACATTTCCTGAGTCACAGGGGTGGGGCGAATTGTCATTGTATAATCTATGATACATTATTGAAACACTGGTATCAGTATTGTGATACTGAGTCAGTTTCCTCCTTTTACTGAATTCAGAATTTTTAACTTTGCCACTTTATGACCATTTGATTTTTAAATTATGGCATGTGTGTTCATTTTTTCTGTGTGCATGTTAAGATGGCTCAGACTCTATATGTATGTGTGTGTGTGTGTATGTATGTGTGTGTATATATATATAACTTTGCTTATAGGTAGGCTGCAGTGTCTTTATTATATATTAGGTTATATTAGGCTTAGATAGCTTTCTAGGGAGTAGTTACACTTGCATTACGTGCCTTGGTTTGATGTATGACTCAAACATTTGTGTGTTCAGCTGTGCATGGTGCTGTAGGTGGAGCCCCACTCAGGAGTTGTTTTTTTTGTCTAAGGGGAGGAGTGTTGGCCCAGTGAATACAGTTGTAGAAGTTGATGTTGTGATTTGCATGTTGGAGGGTTAACACTCTGGCTGTCAGTATGTTTTCCATTGCCTTTCTCAGCTCTGTGGTTGGTTGAGCTTGCCTTTTTTTCTTTTTTTTTCGCTCATTCACACAACATGAAGCAGGAAAAACAAGGTGTGTTTGATTAGTATGTTTATGGTAACCAGCTGGAGAGACACGACCAGAGTTGAAAGAGAGGAAAGGAAGAAGGTGAGGGCTCTTATACTGTGTGTTTACGCAGCACAATGTTGCAACATTGTTCTTCAACCTTTGTTTTCAGTGGTTAATGGGGGCTTTACTCATACAAGCCGTCTTTTTTCCCTTCAGTGTTTTGGTGTTAATCTTCTTTGTTGGTGTGGCATTGTCTTGATGCACCCCACTACATTAATGTAATAGCATAGTTCATTTTTCAGCCAGTTTATATTCTCTTGTTCTTTTCCTGTTGCTCTGTCTTCAGGGTGATCACGCTCTACCCCTCCCCCTGGCTCTTATTCGCACTACTCATCTCCTCTCTCTGTTGCACTCGTTCTGTTTCCTCGTTACTCTCTCTCACTCCTCTGTTTGTGTGTGTATTGTGTGGGTGTGCATTAATGGGCGGGAATTTCTCTGCTTTCCTATGATTGGCTGGTAAAGACCTACAAGGATTGGCTGTATGCTGTGTATAGTGCGAGAGAAATGAAGGGGAGGGGGGAACTCCAGCAGGCTGGGGTCAGGGGAAAGCGGAGATAGAGTGCGTGGGTGTTTTTGTTTTGAGATGGCAGGATTTGAAAGCAGGAGAGGAACGAGTCAACTTGTCTGTCAGTGGAATAGTGAGCTTATAGGCCTTGACTTCAGCGCTGTTTCTCCTCTTACCAAGGCAGCTGCCATTCTCTCCTCCTTCTTCTTCTATTCCTGTTCTGCTGTGTGCAGCTGTGCTTCCTTCTTGTCCTCTATTGCAGCTCTCGCTGCCCTAGCACCCAAATGCAGCCCACCCCTTGTTCTCTGAGCGTGAGCCTCTTTCAGGGTGGAGGCGCTGCCAGAGCTGCTGGTGCTGCTACCGCCAGCAGGAAACTCTCCAATAGAATACTAACACAGGCACCGTGGAGTAGCTTTCTTTGGTGATGGTGAGTCGCTTTCTCTCTTTCCCGCAGACTTTTACACAATCGAGCACAAGTTCTTAATGTTTATAGAAGTAGTATTTACGTGTCGTTTTGAGTTGGTGCTATACTTGGAGTGAAGTCTGTTTTAATCAGGGGTACTCATGTGGAATGGTACAGAACTGCAGGAGAAACTGCTTTTAGTCATCCTAAGTAATCCTTAGGGTCCTTTAGTTATGATGTCTGCATGTCTGATAGAGTAACTTAGAGAAGAATGTAGAAAGATGTTAAATGACCCAACCCACCTGCCAGATGCTAGTACCAGTGACATGTAACTAGCCATCTTTGATTTTTTTTTTATTCTAGAGGCACACTTTATTGTCATAACTGTGATATTGTAGATACTGGAAAACTACAGTAATGACTGCTGGTTGCTAAGAAAACACTTTAACACTCACTTTGCTCAACTTTCCTGCACTTAGTAAGTTTTACCATGGATGATATTTTAGGCCTGTGCCTTTCCTGTCATTGATCGCAGATTGAGAAATGTGGATTAAGCAGATAAAACAACAGATGTAGAGCTTCCCGCTAAAATGTTGTTCAGACAGATAGCATTTTGTTTTGGCTCAGGCTATTACACAAGGATGTAGAGGGACAATCACATTGTAGTCCCTGCTCTTTATCCTCTATTTTTGTCCATTTTGTGTCACGCTGCAACAGTTTAACCCTTTAAGTTGCTGTTTTGTTATGATATGATGTGTCCACTGTCTAATTGTCCTCTTCATCCCCAAACAAAACAATCCATTTGAAATCCAAATCAATACACCTAAAAAAAATGGAAGAAAGATCAGATTCCATTTGTACCAAAGGATTCTCTTCTCATGTATTTATTTCTTGTTCGTCCCTTGTTTGCTGTGCATCTTAATCAGTGTCTGATTCTTGCATGATGTATTGGCCACATCTGTGCCAAAGTGGTCGCTCCAGATACCAAGCAGTGGTCATCAAGAAAAAAATGCTTAAAATCATTTCAGTTAAAGTCTTACAAATCTGCTTTAGCTGTTGTACTACAGCATAATCTGTGTAAATCCATGGCTCTGCTTTCCCTAAACAGATTTGCTGTGGTTGAATGGATCTCTGAAGAACTACTCTCTTCCATTAGAGATGTTTTTCTAAGTGTGCGGAGCCCATCCCTTCATCATACTTGTCCCTGCTCCTGTTGGAGGCAATGTGTGCATTGAAAGGTTAAAACCTCCCCAAGCCCTTCCTGATTGATTGTGTCATATAATAATAAATTTTCTCATTTTCACACGGGCATTGGAACCATATGCGTTCTTAAAAATGTTTTATCGACCACTGGCTCTAAATTTGGATCATTAGACCCGTTGGAGTTAGATTAAACTTCATCATTGAATTAATAGTGAATAGAATAAATACGATTAATAAATAGTATGAGCATCAACATTTAATATTTTAAGAATTGTGACGAAGCACATGAGATGAATAGATTAAACACATCCAGGAATTAGGACTTTTCACTGGGAGGATATGAGTTACAGATGAAGTGGGTTTTCTGAGTTGAGACACAGTGTGTGTATCACATTTTGGTGGCCAGTTTTGACACTTACTCAGTAGGCTGGAAGTTTGTCCTCAGGGATGTAATATAATTTTATGGGTTTACTTTGTCTTTTTTTTCCCCTCTCCAGAGGCTTGGAAAATGTCATCTGACAATCTGGAGATGTCTATTAGGAGGCGCATCAGATTCCCTAGTGCCTTCAGTAACTGATAGGGCCATCTCATTTGTTTTGTCCATCCTGGTATGGTCATCTTTGCTTTGTCTCACACACATTTTCGGAGCCTAGAAGCAGCACTCTGTGCCATATGCTTTCTGACTATACAAAGCCTAGGCCACCATCTGCACTCGCATCAACGACTTCAGAATGCAGATCCTTGCGTGCTTCACCTGCGGAGAGGACATGTGCTCGCTGAAAAGGTGGACTCTTCCATCAACACCTCATCACGCCTTCTGCAAAGGAAGGCCTGTGTTTGTTGGCAGCCAGTCTGCTGGTCTGTTGCATTGCTTCAACAGAACTGAGCACTAATGAGGCTGCCTATCATGTGTGCCCAGAGAGAAAGCTCCCCATCCCTTCCTCCCCTGCTCCTACATGACCAGCTAGTCCACAAGAACTCTCCTGCTGCCTTTCCATCCCCTCATTAGGGCTTTCTTCTTTGAATGCCATGTTTTTAACTCTCATTAAATTGTCTTGCTTTCTCCTCTGCTTTTTTTCCTTTCAGGTTTTCCATGTCTCACTGATAATTGTTTCCATGTGTCATACACTTCACAAGAAAAACATGGAGTAGAAGCTGAGGGCAGCCTATGAAAATATAAACTTTCAGAAATTCACAAATTAGCCAGTCGACTTGTTAATAACATAACTGGTTACTTGTAGGAAGCTCCTCATGAACACCATTTGGTTTTTTTGAGTTTTGAATGTTTAGCAACTGAACTTTGTTTTGGAATCCTGCAAAAACTAAAAGTCAGACACCAACAGTGTCCATGCCATTTTGAAAACGATAATATTTTGTTTATGATTTGCAACACAGTTGTGATTAACTGCTTCTTGTTTCACTCTCCTCTCCACTTCCAGGGCATCTGGCGTATTCCAGTAGATGAGATTGATCGCCCTGGAAGTTTTGCATCTCATATGAACCGATCCATTGTTCTCTTGCTGGAGGTGTTGTCTCAACTTAAGGATCACGATACTCTGCTGAAAGTCTCTTTTATGCTGCAGAGAACCCCTGACCAGGGAAAGTAAGGACTTAATTCCTATTGTACTGCTGTTGTTATTATGGATTGTGTATTTGTTCCATGACACCTCTCCTCTCTGTTTCTCTCTCCTTCCCTCTCTTCTATCTAGAAAGTATTTACGGGATGTTGATCGCCAGGTGTTGGCCAAGAGAGCGTTTTTCCTAAATGTAAAAGTCCTGGAGGACAATCTGAACATTCTCACAGGGGTAAGAAAGCACAACTTACTGTACACACACTGAGAGTCGCTCAGCGGTTTAGACGTCTGGCATGCACCCACTTCATGTTTTGACAGGTTCTGTTCTCTTTCAGGTGTTTGAGCAGCTTCCCAAAGTGCCTGCGCCCTCCATGGGGGAGATGACCACAACAGATACATCCAACAGGCCCAGTTCAGAGGACGGCAAACATGTGCTACCTAAGAAGCCTGAGCTCACAGAGGGAGCGTGTGTGACCGACACAGGGCCCAGGGAAGCTACACAGCCTCAACTTACCCAGCCCCCACCATCTACAAATAAAGATAGTAATGTTCTAGAGAGCTACCCCGGGAAGGTGGAGGCTGCTAGGAGTGAGGGGCACAGAACAGGGCCAGAGGAACCCATGGAGCTGGACACTGTCCACTGGAGGAGGCCCTCTACAACCACAGATTCTCAGGGCAACCAAACAGAAACTGAGACCTCCCTGAGTGTCGTGGAGCCCCAGCAGAAAGACAACAGCCGGACACCAGAGCTGTCTCTGGAAGAGCTGAGTATCAGTTCCAGGCAGCAGCAGCTCCAAGCCTCAGCAACCAAGGTCACAGTGGCAACCAGTGGGACTGATCAGGGGATACTACGAAGGCCCAACAGAAAAAGGAAGCTTCTAGAGGATGTGGAGTCCGGAAAAACCCTACTGCTTGATGCATACAGAGTGTGGCAGCAAGGCCAAAAAGTCATGACCTACGACCTGGGCCGCATTGAGAAGATCATGTCAGAGACGTATATGCTCATAAAACAGGTATACCTCTTCACAATGTACTACGCACGATGTCTCCTCTGTGCACACAGACTTTCCTTGAATATTTCTCATTCTGCAAAGTCATGCATGCTTTGTACGAGCCCTCCTAAAATAAATTGAGCTCGGGAAACCCCTCTTCTAACTGAATTAGTTACAAAACACCCACTGTAGAGAAAGGGACTTTCCCTAGTTCCTATCTCTGTTTCAAACATACAAACATTACAAATCAGCCCCTTAAATTGTGGTTGTGCTTACCCAAATTCAACCACTGTGTTGGTGTTCTTCCTGAAACAGTTTGCTGACTATAAATGTAGCCCTGTATTATTGTTTTCATATGACATCAAGAGGAGGTGGGGAACTGTTGTAGCTCACTCTTTGTAGCTAGTTTTTTAATTTGTTAAAATGTTGAATTGCATCACTGTATTCCTGCAATTTAACAATGACAGTGCTATCTAATAGTGGTTTAGAGGTTGCATTTTGCAGGTGCTGAAGTGGTAGATCTATTGTCCAAGTCAGCCAGCATACAAATCCTATTTTGGTATTGAATGTATTTGCTGTAAAACCAAGAATGCCAAAAAATGAAAAATCACAGTGGCATAGTGCTGTCACTGATGCAAAAGTCCATGTGGAATCCCAATAAGATTATTGATTTTTTTCAGGACTGTTGTCTATTAAATGTGCTTATGTTTTTTTTTTTGTATTTGAAAATATGTAGTTATTTATGATTCCGATATTTCATAGGAGAAGCTGAAAAAGTCTATGTTATATACATATTATGTTAATTTTTTTTAAAATGTCCAACTTAAGTACTTTCCTAAGCATTAATGGTGGTGTTGCAGTGCAGCCAACATCAGCTTATATAGCCATATTGAGCTGCAAATCAATGTTGGCACCAACAGAAGTTGCCATGTCATTGGCTGTGTAATGCCAGAGAGCTGTAGCTGGAGTGGGAGGGCAGTAGAGGAGGAGAAAGAAGAAACAGGAGAAGTTAGGCCAACTACAGCAGCTTTTGTATTTTTTTTAGGTGCTAGACGACAGCTAAGATTTTGTTTGTGTTCGTTAAGAGATAGCAAAGACGGGGTGTTCTCAGACGCATCCATAAGAGAGATTAGCCAGAACTAGCAGCAAAGCAACATGTTTCCTGTCACCATATACGTTATGCAATCAGTATCAGCTTGGACATTTTCCAGATGCACCTTCTGATTGTGCACCTACTTGAACAAACTGCAGATGCTTTGTGGTTTTATGGTCTGCTGCATTATACAGCTGCACATTGTTGTTCTTTAAATCTCTTGCATCTATTTCGTTCTTCCTTATATTTTGTCAGTGCATCTGCTTATTTCAGTCATTTCTTTTGGCCCACTCTTAAGGGGGTAAAATTCAAAGATCAACTAAATTGTGTGTTCTAAACAAACAGAGCATTTCCCGTCATCAAAGTATTTTCAACTTGACAAGTAATGCTTTAAGGCTGCTCAGTTTTGAAAGAGGCTCAGCAATGCATCATGCCCGCAGCCACTCACAGCAGCCACATTTCACAACCCTAAGCATTGTCTCAGAATGACGGTTTTCACACTAGTTACTGGGTTTGTGAAAATCGAATTGTTGAAAGGTTATATAAGTCCAAAATACAAAGATACAATTGAATATACATTTTGCTCTGTCACACTGAGAGTATTGTTTCATTGTAGAGATGTGATTGAAATGTCTTCTTGAAATGCGCCTGATTCAAATAGTAATCATGATGTGATACCGTGATACTCATTACCAACAGGCGGGTTTACAGTGAGACAGACATGAATTGAAAGCGGAGGACTACCCTTTGTGATACACTGAAGCTTGACTCAGTCCATTTAACAAATGGCACAATTTGAAAACTAGAATGAGGCTGCTGTAAAAATCCCTCCCTCTGGGGGTCTCTAAACCGCTGCATACAACAGGCTGCTGGAGGGAACATAACAGCTGTGTGAACAAGATTACCGCTAAGTGTACGATGTTGTGCTGTAGCTAAGCTTGCCAACTCCCACACACCACACATCCACTAGCAGTACTAGGCCTTAATGTGAGTCTCTCTTTACTGGTGCTATGGTCAGTCAGCCATTTAGAGAATCTCAGAAGAAATCTTGCTTGCTCTAAAACGGAATCAGAAATTCTAATAGTTTGTTTTGTTTGTATTTTGTACACAACTGGCCAGCTCAAAGTATGAAAATGATTATTATAGACCTCAGCAATACTGTATATATAAAACATTGAGCATCTACATGCATTCAAGGATGAATTTACACTAGTGCAAGTTGTAATGAATAGAAAGAGCTGTGTACAGTTACAACACTGTGGAATATGAACACCGGCATCTATAGATACACTAAGTTGACCTGCTTTAATGTCCTTGTTCTGCTTGTTCTGTTTTCTCAGGTTGATGAGGATGTAGCTCTGGACCAAGCTGTGAAGTTCTGTCAGATACAGTTGGCCACGTCTGCCCAAAGACAGGTAAAAAAAAGTAACGCTGCATGCTTATTTGCCATCTCCATACTGCCTCTACAATTTCCCTCCCCCGTGTAGTGTAGCTCATACTGAAGTGTACACTGATACAGACTGCTAAATGCACTTTCTTTCTATTCCAGTTTTGCTTTGAAGTGCGGTATTTAACCATAGTCAGTTTATTACCTGCAGTAGATGGCGGTCTGCACGTCCCCAGTGTGGAGAAGCACATAGCTGTACCATCACAGAAGCTGAGCAATGTACTGCTGTGGACACGATCAACAACAAATGCATTTTAGCCACCTAAAAAAATCAATATCATTTTAAATGTATGATGTATAAAGAAAGTTTTCACTGCTCTACCCTTTCCTTTGGTACTACATTCTTAACCACAGAACTATATTTCTATTCATGCCAAACACTGAGGTATTACGCCGCTGCAGTATTCAAACAGCGGATCTGCAGTGTATACAGTGCGTGGCATGTGTAGAAATACGGAAGTTCTCAGGATCTGCTCTCTTACACTGCAATTTACTAGCCAAGCTACAATCCATCTATCTGAAAGGTCCTGATGTAGTACACCCCACCCATGTGCCAATCAAAGTAGGTTACACACAAATTTTAATTGTCAGCTCATAATATCCTTAAACAACAGATATTCTGTTGTTGTATGATGTGGGGGAATTAACACGGAGCTTCTATTGTAAAATGTGCTAAACTAATTAGTAACTTGGTAATTCCCAGACTTATTCAAGTTTATGCTCCTGCTCCAGCCTGCCAGTGCTAGATATAACTCAGAGTGTGGAGTGACTGCTCCCTGTTGTCCCTTCAGCCTCACTCAGTAGTTGCCCAACTTGTCACTAGTTTCAGCTGAGCAGTGCGATGCGTGTTGCTTATTTGCACATGCATACTGTAAATATGCGTGTGATTTAATAGAAAATTACACCGTTGAATTCATTAAACAAGTATGTATGTTTCATTAATAAAAACTAAATGTTCATTTATAGTTCACTGAAGGAGCTTGTGCTCAACCAGTGATCACCACAGAGATTAGCTTTCTCTTCACTACTCATATTCCTCATCTAATCATTAGTAGCTTTGCCTCATCCTGTGCTGGTGACTCCCCCTTCCTCTCATCCCTCCTCCTGCCCACACAGTCATCAAGGGTCTCTCTGCCCACATCCTGTTGTCACGGTGATCTTCCCTGAACCTCAGGTTCATGAAAAGTAGCTGTGGGCAAAATCTGTTTTCCTAAATCACTGATAGTATCATTGTTTTGTCTGCATAAGTCTTTTGTTGTCTTTGTTCGTTTTGTGCGTTTTTTCATTTGTCTTAATTTTAACACATAAACATGCAGCATAGAGATCATGCTGCAGCTGAGGCATGAGAATACACATAGACTGAGCTACAAGCGACTTTTGTAAATTGTGAGAAAACCTGGATTGAAACCTGGAAGGAATTACAACATTATTTTACTGAACCAGTCATGTGGGCACCGCCGATCACTTTCCAGGCCTTGTGTACATACGTTAATATTTTAATGCATTATGATTTTACCCTGGGTTTTTTTTAAATTGGTTTCTCCTGTGTGTTCTCAAGTACCCATGATACTAATAGGATAGTGTGCTACTGCACACAGGCTTGTTCTGCAGTCTAATCTAACAGCTGGTCCTGTGTGATTATTGTGCCACTTGCTCATGTTGTGGTTTGTATGTATTGGGAAATGTGAGTGGGTGCCTTCTCAGCTCAAAGACATGAGAAATTCTTGCCTGCTTCTTACAGACTCACGTTCTTTCATGCTCCCACAAGCGTAGCGTGAGATCTGCATGTCAGGTTGAATGACCTGTGCTCCTTATTACTGTCCTACAAATTTATACTTACTTGCATGATATTTTGTCTGATATATTTGAAAAATCGTCCTGGTTTTTGATTCTTTCCTCTACTCGGGTTGATGGTGTAGCTTTTTGATGGCACTTAAAGGAGGTACTTTTATTACTCCAGTGTCACTCCCTGTGTATCAGCAGGCTTTGAAGAACATTGTGGCTTCATTTATCAAAGAATATGGACGTATGCTTCATAAAGGAGCTCCAGTGTCTGCCCCATTTGGGCAGGCAATTTAATTAAAATGTTTAGTTGGCCGACCTTTTTAATTGTGTTGGAAAGATGACCAAACCTGTACACAACATCTAATCTGATTTAAAGCCCAATCTCAATAATTACAAAAAAAAACATCTTTCAGTTCAGCAGCCCACTTGCATCCCACACTGAACACATGAGGAAGCTGCATGTTGGCTGCTTGTTGTGTGCTGCAATTTTCTCAGGTACTGTGTTTTTCTAATGTGCAGGGTTCAGCTGACTTGTTGGTGTCTTTGTTGGTGATATTTAATTCATGAGAGATGAATCATCAAAGCTGGATTCAGAGCTGATGCATGCTTGAAGCTGCTGTGCTGCTCTGTGTTGGGCTGAAGGATCTGTTGCTGTCTAAGGTTTTGGAAGGCTATTCTGTTTGATTTGCCTGCACTCTGCTGTGTGAATCCCATGGGGAGCTTGATCATACACAGCTCTGATTCAGAGCATAATTTGACTTCAACTCCCAGCAGAGAGCCTGAGAAAATAGTATGAGAGCTCTATTATTGCCAGATTATCTTGCGCTAACATAATGTATCTGTCAAAGCCCCATTAATGAACCTAAATATTTCCTCAAAGCTTTGAAAGCTTGAAAAGAATTATACATTTAATAATTAAATGTACCTGGATACAAAATTCATTTATTCTTCAGCTTGATAAATGTTGTAAAAGTCTGTAGATATAACTGAATATGCAGGATATAAAGGCTTAGAAAGGCTAGTTTTCCTCCAACTTTTCATCTATTTTAAAATAAAAATTAGAGAAGGTGTATTCATTTCTTTTAACTGCTCCTCTGTGTTGCCATGACAGCAGCAGTGGGAGCAGGGTGGCTGTTGTCACAGGTTGTTTGTGCAGCTCTTGTGTTTATAAGTGGTCCTCTAAAAGACACCCAGGAAAGTGGTGTAGAGTGTAGTGTAGAGCTGTGCTTCTCGGCGGCACCCTACCCACAGTCCAGCACGCAAGTAAGTGTTTAAAACCTGAGACAACGCCATCGCAACTCTGTAAAGGATGTTATTACTTCTTGTGCGAAAGAGCTGAGACTAATAATGCTGATGTGTGTTGTTTGAAAAGTGCAGTAGCATCGCCTGTAGCTCATTCTGTTTGTTCGGCACTGAGTTTTCTCTCTCCGTGAATAGGATGTGCAGGTCTCGGCAGTCTATTTTAGCAAAAGAGGTTTAGTGCTGCAGATGGATCCTAAAGATCAGTGACACCTCCTCACCACTTCTACTCTCCCTCTGTCTCCTACAGTCTGCAGGTGATACCCCGACCACACCTAAGTACACCAAGGAGCACCGAGACATCTTCTTCCCCGCCTCCCTGCCAACTCCGGTCCTGCTCAGCCACACCGCCTGCCACCCGCTGTCCACCCAGGATGGCCAAGCCAAAGTGGTCTACGAGCCCCTGAGCAAGTTGTCCAGACCTCAAGCTTCAGGCTTCCACGATCAGCCACAGCACAGAAGAGCAGCTAGCCACCCTGCTGCAGTTATGCCCTTCATACCACACACAGGTACAGTGGCCTCCACCCAAACATATCTGACTAATAGGTGGCTGCTTAGTGGTGTTTTTCACAATGTAATGAACACACATGTAAATAAATGTTATTGCACACTCTGCTATTGGAAGGTTTAGGTAAGATGCTCTTTTTGTTGAGTTATAATGCTGTAATCAGTTTGTATAGATCCTGCCCTGCCATAGTCCACGTGATCAGCAGAGGGCGCCTGTGGACTTCCACAGATCTGTTACATAACAGCAGACAATGACCCGGTTATATTTCGCCTTTCGGGTTTTGTCAGTCTCTGAAACAAGAGTCTTAGAAATTAGTGTCCTTGTGACTTTATTTTCTGCCTACACGAGCTTCTGGAGGGGTTTGGGATAATTATTGCTTGTCCTCATAATGAATATTCTGGTGGATATATTAGCTTTTTATCTCATGTTGAAAATTGAAAGATCAAATTCCTACACAGTGTTTTCACCCTGATATTTTAGCTGGCCTGAAACATTTACAGAGTGGTGGCTAAAATATCAACTTAACTTGTGAGCTTAATGCTTAAAATTTTAACCTTTTTAACAGTTTTCTCATTACATTTCTTGTTATTTGAGGTCATTACTACTAGAATGTTTCTGTATTCATTTTATTTCTGCTTGAGACCATTAGGAGCCAGTAAACAGCATCTAGAGACACTCTTGTTCTTAGGCAGCTGTCAGTTGAGCAGTGGTTCGATCCTCTTTGGCTGTCATACAGATGGCTCAACTGTTTTACCCATTTTCAGCTAATTCAGGTCATCGTTATTCGCTATTTCTGAAACCACAGTTTTATATCTTTGATATCTGCACAGTTGTTACTCTTGAGATCTATGACTCCAAAGAGGCTTTTTTTTCACTGGACTAAACAAAATGTACTTCTTAGTCAAGTTGAACCATCTTACCACCTGACATTTGTATCAGAAGATCTTACCGTACAAAGAAAAACCTAATACAGTGACACAGTACAGTGATGATCAAATGAAGTGCACACACATGTAAGCAATATATATCACATACATAACTAAAGAGTTACAAATGTAATTATGATTATTATTATTAGAAATTATCAATAACTTTAGTTTCAAACATTCAAGGAGTTTGTGAGTGAAAAATCTCCTCAAAACAAAAGAACAAGCCTGTAATTAATTAGCTGTCAGGGCTCTCTGAAACGCATCTGGTTTTTGTTTTTAATTGGAAACCCACAATGCCGTCTCACAGCAGACCTGATGAAGCTGTTTCACTCCATCCTATCACCTATTACATCATCACAGTAATGAATTCAGCGGGACTCGTTAAAGGTCATGTGACAAACTAAAACCTGTTGGCGTTGTCAAAAAAAAACCCATAAAAGAACTGCAAACATTTTTCAATTTTAGGTCTTTATTTGGATATATTAAGACTTCTTCAACTTATTAAAACTTGGATGACCTTTAAAGGCTATGCAGCAGCACATACAGCGGGGTCCAAAAGTCCGAAACCACTCTCCCATTCAGCTGAATGAGGAAGAAGCCTGAAACAGTATAGTAGTCATTTTATTTCAATCTGTCTGAACTGCGCAGGAAACTTTTTGTTAGTTCCCATGCAAATTTCAAAAAATCGTCTGAAGGAATGGAATCAAATTGAAAATGGTCAACAATACAACACAGATTGTATTTTATTGTATTGTACAGTATCGAATACTGTCACTTTTTTATTTCTTATGTCACAGTGCATTAGTTGTCTCCAGCCAGTAAAGCGATCAGGTAATTCTTATTTTAGTGGTCCTGACATTAAGGAAGTCAGATGTTATAAACACTACTGTAGTTGGGCCAACAATACTGGGGATCAACCTTTTTCATTCTGTAATGCAGAAATGTAACATTGAACTACTAATTATACTATTTCATTTCACTTTAAAAGATGTAATTGATTGATTCTGATTCTGATTATATTGTTAATTCACAATCAGTGCCAAATATTAAAAGGGTCAGTAGGTTGTGCGGTCTAACATGTATTTTGTTGGTGTATTGTTTCTGCCCGCAGAGGAGCGGGAGGAGCCCTCAGAGGGACTTTTATACCGACAGCAGGAGTCACACCTTTGCCAACAGATGAAACTTGCCACAGTATCCCAAGGACAAGAATCCACAGCAGGCTGGTTCCAGGAGGAACCTGCCACATGTAGCACCGCACAACCTTGCCCAGGTCAGAACCTTTGAATCCAAGGTGTGACAGGACACAGATTCAAGTAATGATATTCCAGCAAAACTTTTTGTTTAAATATTTATAATGTGCTCTTAATCTTCTCTCTCAGACCAGCAGCAGTATGCCAGCAATGAGCAGTCAAAGCTTCCAGACGCCAGCCGAATCCGCTCTCGTGTCCCCCCCAACATGCCAAAGCTTTTCATCCCTTCCACCGTTACCAAGTTCCCACCAGAAATCACAGTAACACCTCCAACACCCACACTTCTCTCCCCTAAAGGCAGCATCTCAGAGGAAACCAAACAAAGACTTAAGGTATGAACTTGCCTCTCAGTATTAACGCTTGTGATTACAGTGCATAACCATACAATGAACTGAAGTCTAGTTTAATACTCAACAGCAACCCCTCCTGTCTACTCCTGTACAGAACGTCATTCTCTCGTCTCAGTCTGCAGCCACGGTCAAAAAGGACACTCTGAGCCAGCCGGCCCTCGAGGTGCAGGAGACATCTAGCCAGGAGTCGTCTCTGGAGAGCGAGTCAGATGAGGAGGAAGATTACATGGACATCTGAGCCTCTAAAGGCCTTGTGTACATGCTGAAACTGAACAAGAACCAGGCATTTTATTACAACTTGGCTCGACTCCCCCTCTTGGGAAAAAAAAAAAAGGGACAGTACACATTTGTTGACGCTATTGTTCCATTTTGTGCATTAATTGTAATGCACAAAGTGTAAATGTAATTGTCTTTAAAAAGCACTCCCAAACTAAGAAAATGCAGTATTCTCATTGCCTGACATGTCACTGTATCGCTCTGGTTGTCAGCAGTGATCTCTGTATATGACAGACGATGGTTTTGGTTTCACAGCATGACTGTAATGTGCCATTTATGCATATGACACATCGGTTTATGGAGCTCTCCTGCACCAAACCGTACACTGGATCTGACTTGTAGCCTTTAAGGCCAACCAGTCCTGTGTTTATGCATCTTTTTTTAATGTTGTGTGTTAATTGTATCTCCAAACTGCAGCTTAATCCTTGTTTTGAGAATCTGCTAATCTGAGGTGCCTCAGTCTGATGCTCAGCAGCATGTACCTGCTGTCCTCAACTTTGGCCATTTACTTTGGCATGAGAATTTAATCTCCAGTACACGTGCATTGGTACATGATATATTTTAATGAAAACAAAGGTGAAATAAGGACAATTGGCTGAATCCGAGGTTAATCTGTGGGGATAACAGCCTCATAACCTGTAGCAGATTGGAAATGTTTACACTTAACATTTGGGATGTTTTTCAGTCAGTACATAACTTTTGTGCTATTTTTGTACTCACTGTATTTCTTGTAAAAATTTGTTCTATATCTATTTTTTTCTTTTGTGTGCATTTGTAGCTAAGAGGAACAGTTCTTACAGGAAGACACCCTGTCACCAGCACTGATCTGAATGATGTGGAAAGGGGTTTTGGTAATTAGAAATTTAGCTTTTGTACATATCATAATCCAAATATCTTTCCAACATGTTTGGCTTTAATGGTTTAAGTATTAAGCTGGAGAGGTGTGTGCATGTGTGAGAGTGTAAACATTAAAGGTGAGGGTCACTTCAGTTCCAAGTAACGCATAATTCAGTGGAATTGAAATGCACGCAGGGGAAATCTTTCTAATATAGATGCCTTTCCATTGGAACCACTTTGGTCAATTTGTCACAATTCTAGCTTAACTCAGAGGAAGACAACAGAATGTTTTTTTTTACAGATTGTTTTCTATAAACAGAAAGATATTTACTGATTATGTTTCTTGAAAGCTGTCTGAAAATAATTTTTAAAAAGGAAATAATTGTAAATTATCACCCATTGATGAAAAAAAACAAGTTTTGTATTTTATTTCATTATGTTTCTTTTTTTGGTGTAAGATAGTTTTCTATCTGGGAATGTTACCACGGCTAAGAGGTGAGCGGGTTGAGGGCTTTTGTTTGACCCAGCCCCCATGGCTCAGGCTGCTGGAGGGGAACTGTTCTTTATGTATGGACTGAATGCATTATAGATGTCAAACCAAAAATATATTCGAGAAACACATACAGTAGCTGTTCTGTGTGCTACTTAAAATATCACCCAAATGTGCATAAAAGTTTCTAGTCTGTGTGAGCTCCACCTGGGATTTCTGTGAAAAACATGGTGTCTGAGGGGCCAGTTTAGTGACGCCATCTGTAACTGCTAATACTTTAGTAAATTATAAATCCTATGAAAATACAATGCATGCTGATGCATGAAATCCAACTTCACGACTATTTTCTGTAAATATGAAACACAAGCAACATTACAAGCATCCTACAACATTTCTAAATGTAACTAAGTTTGCCAGTAGTTTGTTTTCTGCTCTTTATCACTTTATTTATATACACTCTCACTTACCTGTGTGAAATCAGTAATAATCCATCCTCATTAATTTAACTCATAGGCATTAATATTTTGAATGAGGCGCTGCATAATCCATGTTAGACAATATGACCAGTTGCTGCATGTCATTCATCCATAGTGATGTAGAGTTGTTAAATGTATAAGATGCAGATCTAATGAATTAATCAAATGCCAACTATTTTTCTAAGGTATAACTGCACTGAAAAAATAAAGCATCACAATACCAGAGATGAAGAGTTACTGCTAGTTTGACTCCCTGTATCACAATTTATTAGCAAGACAAAAACTAATAGTAGCAGAATAAATATGCCTTTATAAACATAACTTGATTAAATTAATTAAGTATGGGCTCATTATGGGACAGGTAAATAAATATTTTCTCTCCTAATTTGCCAGCAACATTTCCTTTTCATTTCCCTGTCTTGATATGTAAGTGTGACAAGAGCAAAATCAATATGTATTTTAAATAAATTAAAGTTAATTTTGCTCTATTTAACCAATTTACTTAATGAAAACATAAAAATCTCTTTTTCAAAAGTAACCTGACAAAGAGTGCAGCATAAAACTAACATACTACAACAGGCTAAAACAACTTTGACACACTATAAAAGACAATATCCAGATAAAATGCATACAAACATTAAATTTAATTTTTACATGGGTAAAAGCAAGCTACTGAAGATTGGTTGGTGTATTCCTTTTGTCTGTATATTATATTATTTTTGTAAGAAATTATTATACAAGTACATTTTCCTTGACTTAGGACGTGCATGAAGGTGATGGTTACTCAGTAAAACACATCACAGTAGTTTCTGTCAGCACAAAACATTTGAATGTTCTGCCATGGTTGAACAATGATACAATTCCACTGGCTCACTGACCAAAACAACAACCCAAAACATTTGATTACAGGGTGGTCACTTGTGTAATCAACTTCTCTTTTTGAGAATTGTGAAATCTGGAAGAAACATGAGGAAAAAGGCATTTTATTCTGGTCACCATGCTTCCTCTGTAATGGTGGAGTTTCTCAACTCCTGCAGCCTGCAGACCACCCTGCTGACCACATTGACTTTGTGGTCAAAGGGCTTGTACATGCTGGTGTGAAGTCTCCGACACGAGGGAAGTCATTAGTCTTCATTAGCAACTTCCAGGAGTTTCTTATGTAGTGCTGTGAAGTTGTCATTTGCCCCTTTGCCAGGCAAGCTAGATTTGAGGTTTGTTTTCTTATGTGGTGGACCAAATGTGAGCTCACCCAGCCCCTAGTTGGTGCGTGTGAGATTATGATCACTCCCAATTTAGGGTCAAGATATTGAAACTCTCCTTTTAAAAATATTTTTTACCACAATATAGAAGTTTCTTTTCCATAAGTGCTGCAAATGCTAAAGGAAATTGATGATTTGGCCTGTAACTTAATAAAATAAAAATAAAAATGTGTGTTATGTCTTCTGAGTGTTGTATGCATACCTTTAGAGTTAAACTCTTAACTGTGCCATCAGTTAGAATTGATGTTTTGAGTCCTTTCTAATCACATAAAAAAAAAGTATATGAAATAAACTTGATAATGACTAACCTGTTGTCAGGTAAAGGCATTCCTCCTGCCACGTACAAAAAAGATTGTTCAGTCTCCTGTAACATCATGTTGTTTCCAGCCACAGGATTGCTATCTCTACAAACCCCTCAAAGTGGCCAATTAAGCATCAAAAGGGCATGCTGCATGGCTAATGTGAGCGAAAGGTGTGAGATTTCTCGTCAGTCCACTCCGGGGGCTCTTTATTGGGCTTCTAGAGAGTCGTCTGATCCTCGGGCCCTGGCTGTATATTGGCATCTGTTAACTGTTGAGCACAAGGGGGATCTGTGCAGTTAAAGCAAATGGCCAAAGACTGACACGTGGGAGGTGGACCATCACTGCTGAAGGTGATCTGTGAGGAGACGCGGCCACTCTGGTCATTAGATGTAGGGATTCAGTGTGAACAGCAGGTATCAGCTGTGTGACAGAACTGAGGATATCTCTGATCAGTTCTGCCATCATTTAAAACATTTGTCGGTGTATATTTATATATATATTCACATCTCCTCAGGCTGCCAGAGCTGCATGTCATTGGCTTTTGTCCCTAGACCTGTACTGGGGTCTTATACCAGTCACACCTGTCACCTCCAGACCTCAGCACGTAATGGGATTGACACTGTTGCCGCTGAAATGTACACCTCAGCTCTGACGCAGACACACTAGCTGCTGCCAGAGCTGGACGAGGGTCCTGTCAAATCAAATCTCTTGATTTTCTTTTTTGTAGCATCTTTATTGCTAAACACTCAAAAGAGTTATGTGACCTCTCTGCTTCTGAAGCAGATTTTCTATTGGATTCCCATGCAGGCCCCCAAGGAGCTGGCTAAAGTGCTAAGTGAGGAGAGCCACACTGAACCTGTGATTAATAACTCCTTGACAACACTTTGTTTCACATAAGGGGGATAAAAACACATCGCGCTTCCTCAAGGCCAATGTTGTGCCTCAGAGGGGGGGAATGCTTGGAGAGCCCTGCATCAGGGGATTTCACATCAAATAGTTGTAAAATGATCGTACAGAGCTCTCTGCATCTTTAAGTGCACCATTACAAGCTGACTTACTATCCTTTTTATTCTCCATCGACTCGGTGCAGGAGCCTGAAACAAGCTGGTCAATATTTTCACAGGTACGACTTGACTAGCAGTAAACATCTCTTTATGCACTCTTAACTGCCAATTCTACAGAGTGCCATGCTGCCCTATAAACCATGGGACCTCCTCTATGCTGCACACACATATATTATATGTGGGTCTGGTTACTGGGTTGTTATTCACGCAGTTACAAAAGCAGCTTTCCTTTGTGCACGCATGTTATTGAGCCAAGCTTACAGAAGTCATTGTATGCAGCACGCAGACATGAGAATACAATGAGAAATGTAAGTGGAAGTGGTATGTCTGCGCTAGAAAAGAGGCTGAATGAGATGTGAAAATCACCTCAATTCAAATTTTGATGCCAGTGAAAACAAGAAGGGGAACTGTGCTTACACTATGCTAATGCCTGCAGTGTTTAGCATTTGTTTTACCTGTGGTAACATGGTATGATACAGGCGGAGACAGGCCTATGAATGACACCCGTGTATTTGCCTGGATGTGGATGGTGGGAGGTGGTTGGGGCAGGTCTTTATTCTCCGTCCCTCCTGTCCCATTCAAGGCTGACTTGGGCTTGTGGTGCTAACTGGCTGTTAATTGCCAGACTATACACAGGCGTCCTCCACATGCAGAAACTAGCTCCTTCAAGGGAAACTGGCCTAATGAGATTATCTATCAGAGCATGGGCCTGTCTAGACACCCCAATACACAACCCCCTGCTGCTGCTGGCAGTCCTGCAGGAATCAGGATGCCCCCCAGGTAAAAGTTACCTGCAGAAAGAGTTCATGTTATCATCACGCCATTATGGGTTTACACAGAGTTTCCCACCCACTGCATCATTTCTCTGATGGAGAAAACTGAGAATGTAGAAAAGTGTTGAGATGATCATATATTTGATATCAGAACATTTAAATGTTTTATTGTATGAAATTTAAAATCAACGCTGTCCATATGTCCCAATGATACGCATGGGAATATTTTCAACTTTATGAAACCCTAGAAAATACTACTATTTTAAAGAAGTCTCCAGTGTAGACACAAAACACACTGGATTGCCTCATTTAAATGTACCTTTCACTGCTTTTCTGTCAGTTTTGTTAAATTGATTTTTACTGGTCATTTGTCACATTGCACAAACACACTAAATGGGATTTTTTTTTGTGTGTGCTTATAATTGTGTGAATGATATTTACACAGGTTCTGGTGCCGATGCGAGTCCTGGTCTGCAGCAGGGAAGTCCGTCCATATTTGTTTTAAAGTCTCTTAGCAGTTAATAAAGATGCATTTCCTCCATCCCCCTTCCTGTGGGGACGGTATCAAGACTCTGTTAAGTCTCTTTGATTTTCAGCACCCTCCAATCACAGCGGGACACTGACTCATCATTGTGCTACTTCAAAGCCTGGGAATGGCTCTCTTGACCCCACCCACTCCAGGGCTCCCCTTAAAAGTCACGGTCACCCCGTCCAGCACGACTGAACATTTCTGAAATATCTGTTGCAACAACACTGAATGACCTTCTGACTCCCTGAGCAGCTGGATTTCTTTTTACACAAGAGGACGGAGAGCAGAGCTGAAGAAACACTTTGGATGTCATTGATACTTGGATTGTTTATTGACCTCCTGTGCATGAATCTTTTCAAGCTCTTTCTGTGCTGCCACTGAATCTGAAGAATGCAGTCCATCAGAGGTAAGTTTTTATTTAATGAAACGCACAGATTTGTCTTTAGCTGTTTTGTCTTTACCGCAGAATATATCATTTTAATTTCAACACAGCTATGATTGATTTTATTTTCTTCTAGACTTAAAGGCCAACTTCAGTGGCCCTCCTCCCTCCTCCATGGCTACCGGTCCTGATGCCTATCTCCAGGGCAACATCAGGATGACTCTGGAGGACCCTGAACTCTGGAAGACCTTTCATGAAATTGGAACAGAGATGATAATTACTAAACCGGGCAGGTAAGATGACAGAAAAGTCATATTTAAAGCAAAACGTAGAGAAACTAGTATCTGTTGTTCTTTGTGTTTGCTTGTTTTTTCCCACATCTTCACACGATCACCTTTGTGTTTTGCAGGAGAATGTTTCCACACTGTAAAGTGAATCTGTCCGGTCTTATTCCATGCGCCAAGTACATCTTACTGGTTGACATGGTCCCTGAGGACGGTTTCAGGTATAAGGTAAGACAGCAACAGTGATTTCTGAGTGTAATTTTGATTTTAGTGATTTTAGCAAACAAAACAAATTTCCAACAAAAGAAAGTAGCCTTGACTTTCATTTGGCTTTGGCCATAGATCTCCCTCAGTGGTTATCAGAGACACCCCCCCACCCCCCAATCACCACCACACCCCCTCCCTCTTGTGACATCATACATCAAAGGGTGCTATCTCTTCCTGTTTTTCTATCCCCTGCTGGGAGCCCACTGTACTACCCCCTATCTCCATGGGTGGTACCAGCCAGCCGGCACTCTCCACTCTGTCGTCCACCTCTCACTGTGGGAAGGGGAAGAAGAAGCCCCTTTCTGTAAATCACCTCTCACTCTGTATGACAGATTAGCCTTTAATGGTGCCCTGACTATCTGTCTCCTTCTCACAGTGGAATAAAGAGAAATGGGAGGTGGCGGGAAAAGCGGAGCCTCAGCCTCCCTGCAGGACCTACCTCCACCCTGACTCTCCAGCCCCAGGAAGCCACTGGATGAAGCAGTCCGTCTCTTTCCTCAAGCTCAAGCTCACCAACAACACGCTTGACCAACACGGCCATGTGAGTAATAGCACCCAGAGAAGTTTGACTGATATGCTATTTTTTGAAGGATGTTGATGATAATTGACAAAACAAACTGGTAACACTTTACAAGAATTTATGCTTTTGTAGCAACAAAAGTGCATACTTCTAAAGTGAGCACTGGTAAAGACTGCTAAAAAGCACACAGCATTAACCAGTTTCATCCTACCTGCAGATCATTTTGCACTCAATGCATCGCTATCACCCACGCTTTCACATCGTCCAGGCAGACGACCTGTTCAGTGTCCGTTGGAGTGTTTTCCAGACTTTCACCTTCCCTGAGACTTCCTTCACAGCTGTCACCGCTTACCAGAATACAAAGGTCAGTTTATGTCTCTGCAAACCAATGAAAACTGCTGGTAGGACATCACACATTATTGAGATATTAACAGAATTTTTGTCGGCCTACAGATAACAAAGCTGAAGATTGATCACAACCCATTTGCAAAAGGTTTCCGGGATGAAGGGACAACTAAAAAAAGGTGGGTGCTGATGACTCTGCAGCTGTGGAGGCCAAACGACAATTTCAGTTTGACTGGCTTAATTTGAATCTCTTCTCAACACCCCTGCAATAGATTGTAAGTAATGTGTGTCAAATTGTTTCAGGCGTTCAAACAAGAACCCAGCCTGCCTTGAGAAGCGAGCCAAGATGTCAGACATGTTGAACAGAGACTCTGAGGAGGACAGTCCACCAGGTACTGATTGAAAAACTCTTCCTCCTCCTGATGTTTTTTTTTTTTTTTTTACTATCTTGTCTTGGGATTGTTAAATTGATCTGATGATTTGTGTATCTGCAGATTTCTGCCGGTCATCCTATGAGGGTTATGACGGAGATGAAGGAGACTTGCCAAAAAGGAAGGAGGTCGACACAGTCAAAGAGGAGCGTTACTCCCCCTGGACTGCTGAGAGGGAGCCCAGTATGAGGACGGACTCACCTGCTGGGACAGACACCAGGGACATGTACAACACAGAACAGCTGGTTCCAGCTCCAGCAACCTACCAGCCTAACAGGTGAATACTGATAAAGTTAAGGTAACATGTAAGAATACCATCTTGTCGTGACAGAACAGAAAGCTGATCATCTTTTTTTTATTCTTCAGGTTCCACGAGTATGGAAAGTCACCCTCTCCCTCCTCCAGCATTGGCAGCAACAACAGTGGATCAGTACGCAGCAGCTTTGAGTCCAGGGTCCCCGATGTCGCCACCGTCCCCGATCATGATTCGTCAAAACACCGCACCCATGAGATTGGCCCTCCCCTCTGCGGACCCCAGCACCTCCCCGGCCCCCAGGACTACACCGGGGTACTCAACATGACCATGGCCCAGGCCGGCAAGCCGGGGGTGATCGGCCACCACATCTACAGTCCCTACAGCGCTGAGCAGCCCCTGGGTCAGTGGAGCGCCCCCGGTCCCGCCCAGTATCCCCCTCCCCACCACTTGACCGCTGACTACACCACACAAGCTGTGCACCATGGCTATCACCATGGCAACGTGGCTGAGTGGAGCCAGTACCCACTGTTCTCTTATTCCTGCTGGTGAGGGGGATCTTCAGTGTGACTGAGAGTGACTTTACCAATGCTGCTGCTGCTGCTGCTGCGCCATCTTTCCAGAATGCAGATCCAGTTCTCACAGCTATGAGAGTGCATGCCCACACAAGGCTGAGGGCCAGAGGCCTGCGGCAAGTATAGACAAACTGAAAGATGAAAAGAAGTATGGAGCCTCCTGTTGCTGTCCTATGTTGAGACTGGCAGGATTCAGGCTCCAGTTATGTTGAGTGCAACTAAAGTGCTACGCCATGCTGATCGATTGTGTTATTGTTGAATTGTCTATTTATTTTGTATTTCATCCCATCTTCAAGTGTATATATTGTTTTTGTAATACAAAAAAAAAAGAAAGGAAGCATAAAACGAAAGTGTGCAATTTATTTCTGTCTTCCAATTGTGATGTGATCTGAAAATAAAAACTTAAAAGTTACTTTTAATTGGTTTCTCTTTTTTCGGTCTATATACACATGCACATCATTCAGCAAGTTTACTGAGTGTTCTGTAGAAGTGTCTGTCTCTGTGCGCATCTGTGCACTGTGTACCTGGCCCGCTCTGATAAGCAGCACATCCTTGCTCATGTTTGTTTGTATTTCCCCTTTGTTGATCTAATGAGCACCACCCTGTAGTTTCGACAGGCCCAGCATGCATTAAAGACGTTGTATTATCATGACTCAGGCTCACCTGCTGAGGTTTACCCACTGGCATCATAAAGCATTGCATGACTCTCATTCTCCATCTCAACGAGCCTTAAAAAGCATGAAAATGGGGGGCTGTTGGCTCCTTTTCACAACTGAAAAACACAGGCTGGGTGGATATGAGCTGCTAATGACTGTTGTAAAGGGGGAGGAGGAGGAGGACTAGGAGAGGGGTGTGGGGCTCTTCCTCCAGGAACAATCCTGGTGTGGATTCATTACCTTAGATGTCTTCAGCTGTATGATGCACACAGTTCATTTATTCATTTTAATAATGATAAAGACAAGGGTGAGTGGGTCAGTGTGACGCAGATCAAATTGTAGATTTAAATTCAAATTATAGAGATGTCACTCAGAAGTCAGTATTTTAATTAGACCCAGTAGAAGATAATATTGTAGTAGCAGGAAACTGTAATCATGGTTATGATAGTAAAGAGTCTTATGCATTTGTGGAACCTTTATATACAGACACACTTGAAATACACAAAAACAGACTGCACAGTAAAAACGTGATTAGGACTGGTAGAATTTTAAAACAACAAATTTTTACTGTATTGTAATGTCAAAAATGTATGTAAGAGATTAGTATCGCTGCAAATGTACTTGGATCTATAGAGCTTGATCCCTAAATACCTGATAACAAACAAGGAAAGAGAAATCACGTTCTTCATAAATACTGACCAACATCAACATCAACAATATGCCAAAATGTGATGTTCTTGACTTTATTTAAATATAAATGTTTAGGATATTCTTGGTTTCTAGGATAAATGTTAACTCCAGATCATGTTATAGTGATACATACACAATAAAATGGTGTTGGATAGTGTATTTTACTACACTATCCAATGTTTTTTATGGACAAATTCACAAATTCCTAAAATGTGATTAAAAATAGAGCAATGTCAGAGGGTCACCTGAAGCAGCAGGCAGCCTTCTTCAAAGATGGTCAAATATGCCACACAGTGAAAAGACGCCTTTTAGAGCCCATCCACAGGTGACTTATTGTGTTCTCTATTGATTTGTTTCCTAACAAGCTGGCTACGGGCCTTTCACACACAGCAGGAGAAACACAAATGAAAGAGAGCACTTAGTAAAATCTACTGAACACAAACACGCACAACAACTCCACTTGATCTGCATAGCTCCACATTATTGGGTCATTTGGGCCTTTTAATTGCTCTAATAATGGTCCAGCAAAGAGCACCAGATCGACCAGCTCTCAGATAAAGGCCGCTGACGAGGTTAAGTGCATGACATGTGTTTTAAGTATTCCCCAGGTGGTGCTAGCTTCAGAATGAAAAGATTGGCACATAAACGTGGCAGATTGTTGATCCTGGATGTCCACTGCTGCTGTCAGCAGATGCCACCAGACAACGTACTGGGGGCTGGCACAATAGTGTGAAAAAGAGAGAGAGGGGAGGGTAGGTCTGGTGGGAGGTAACAGATGTAGTTAAAACAGCCCAGGAGAGTAAAGCAACAGTCAACCTTCATAAAGCTGATTGAGTGTAGGGCCAAATGGAGAGGAACTAGTAGAGACTGGGCAGAATAATGGGAACGAGGCAGCAACCGCTGCAGTCAGTATAGTGGCAGTTCAAACAAGAGATCTTTTATTCTATTTGTAAAATTATAGTGAATTACACAAAAAAAGCAGCAAAAAAGATATAGTCTCTAAACCCAAACTAAAGCTATAGCCAGGATTTTAGGAATACCGAGTCATGAGTTAAGGCCCCCACCCTCAGACCTCAATAAAAGTTTTTTTTTTTGTTTTTTTTTTACTTATTCTGTTTATTTGGCCAGCTGTTACTGGCACATTTTATCTAAACAGAGCAGTTATTTTTAAGGATATAAATTGCTTATAAACTGAAGACAAGTAAATCTAAAAAATACTGTAATCAGCAAAAGTAGAATGTGTTTTACTAAGTCCTCCGAGGTTGCTAAAATCTCCACCCTGAAAAGAGTTCTGTGACAACTGATGTGCACACATGACAAAAGCATGTATTACTGATTTTATTCAATTTGAAAAGGTATCTCATGAATAGGATACTACATTTGCATATCATGTGTAAAAGTGTTTCCCAATACATTGGGTTTTTTTTTTATTATGACATAATGCATTATACAGAAAAGAAAAGCACACTCTAAAACAGACTTGTTTCTGGAATTTTTCTACGACAGAGAAATAAATGATGCATAATGGAGCAGCAGTGATTAAATTTCTTATCTGTCAATACAGAACACCATAACCAAGAACAGCGGCAACAAATCTGCAGAGCAAAACAGAACATAAATATTCTAAATCTATTATTATTATCATTATCATTTTGCTCTGTCATGCTATAATTTACACGTGAATGAAAGGATACATATCACGCAAACATTAAGATGTTACGCTAATTCATTTACAGACATGGCAACATATTGTGATTTGATACAACCTTTAGCACCACTGCCTCATTATTTAGGTACGGATGCAAATAAGTTCAACAATTTATTTATTTTTTTAAAAACAAATTGTGATATCAGAGACAAAAAACTGAAGACATTTCTAAACATAAAGCACACCTCACAACATAAGGTTTAAGGTGTAACCAGAAAAAAGGCACAATGTTAAAATTTTATGATGACTCAGTAGTATAGACATGATGATACAGCAGATGTACTGTCAAAAAATAGTCTTTAATTCTTAGCTAACCTATTAGATCGAACGCTCTGATCGCAAGACACTCAGTAATACAGTAGTAACCAAGTCTACAACTAAGATCTATCTTAGAAATTCTCAAAAAAAAAACAAAACAAAAAAAACAGTTATGGACAGCTGAGAGTTCTCCATCTCACCAGGTTATTGCATAGCCGGTAGTTTTCACTGCAGGAAATAATAAGGGGTCAAATCATATCAAAAATCAAAACAAATTTTATTTGTATAGCCCAAAGTCACAAAATACATTTGTCTCGAAGGGCTTTACAACCTGTACAGGGAGTGACACCCTCTGTCCTTAGACCCTCGATTCGAGTAAGGATAAAACTTGCCCACCAACAAACCTTTTAACAGGTAAAAAAGGTGGAAAAAACCCCAGGAAGAGCCACAGAAGAGGGATCCCTCTCCCAGGACGGACAGACGTGCAATGGAGTGTGAGTCCCCCAGCAGTCTAGACCTATGGCAGCATAACTAAGGGATGACCTGAGCCAGCCCTAACTATAAGCTTTATCAAAAAGGAAAGTCTTAAGTCTACTCTTAAAGGTATTGACTGTGTCTGCCTCCCGAAAACGGAGTTACAATAGTCCAGCCTAGAAGTAACAAATGCATGGACTAGTTTTTCTGCATCCGTTTGAGATATATATATAGATAGATCCTGATCAAAGACAACTCCAAGATTATTTACGGTGGAGCTGGAGGCCAGGGTGATCCCGTCTAAGGCAACTAAATCTCTGGAAAGAGATTTTCTGAGGTGTTTGAGTCCAATTACAAGAACTTCAGTTTTATCTGAATTTAGCATCAGAAAATTATGGGTCATCCAATTTTTTATATCCTTAATGCATGCTTGGAGTTTAGTTAAGTGATTGGTTTCATCAGGCTTGATCGATAAATATAATTGGGTGTTGTCGGCATAATCGTGAAAGTTAATTGAGTGATTCCTAATAATGTTCCCTAGAGGAAGCATATATAAACTGAACAGAAGTGATCCTAATACAGAACCTTGTGGGACTCCATGAGAAACTTTGGTTTGCATGCATTCATCATTAACATAAATAAACTGAGATCGGTCTAAGAAATATGACTTAAACCAGCCTAGGGCGGTTCCTTTGATGTCAATTTGATATTCCAGTCTCTGTAAAAAAATCTGATGGTCAATGGTGTCAAATGCGGCACTAAGATCTAATAGGACAAGTACAGAGATGAGTCCTTTGTCCGATGCCATTAGGAGGTCATTTGTATCTTTGAATAGTGCGGTCTCTGTGCTATGATTTACTCTAAATCCTGACTGACTCCTCAAATTAACTGTTTGTATGGAGAAAATCATACAGCTGATTGGCTACGGCTTTCTCAAGTACCATAGAGAGAAATGAAAGATATGATATTGGCCTGTAGTTGGCTAAAACCTCTTGATCTAGAGTCAGCTTTTTAAGAAGAGACTTAATTACAGGTATTTTAATGGACTGTGGTACATGACCTGAAATAAAGACAGATTAATCAAATCCAATAAGGAAGGGCTAACTAGAGGTAATACATCCTTAAGCAGCCTGTTTAGGATGGGGTCTAAGAGACAGGTTGACGACTTAGATGAAGAAATTATTGAAGCATTAATGTTTGGGCAGGTAAATAATTCATGGATGGAGTGTGATTATCTAAGGAGATATCAGAGAACTAACAAAACGTGTGCAAGGGTCTTAAATGGTTCAGAGGCACTCAAAGTGGTCAACATGAATGAAGGATTATCCTTAGTATCCTTCAGGTACTTCAGATTCAACATGCTGAATAAGAAAAGTGCATGTCAGTGCTCATCCTGTAAATTCAGTTAATTCTCTGTAGATTAGTCCTCATTTGAGTTCTCTGAGATGTCCAAATATTCACTTGAAGCCTTAGTGTGATGCTCCCAGCTCCTGGCCTGTGCGATCACAGTGGGGGACATAAGCACCACACAGGCTGCCAGGCCGGAGACACGCTCCTTAAACTCTGTCTCATCCTCCCATTCGTCTGTGTCGGTGTTGAACACGTGAACATATTTCATCCTGTTGCCTTTGTTGTGAGAGCGTCCGCCCAGTATGTAGATGTGTCTGTCTAGTACAGCCACGCCAGGCTCCCCATGTCCACTGGGGAGAGGGCTCATTAAAGACCAAGAGTTGACTGTGGGGTCAAAGCATGCCACCTGAAAGGAAGAAAAGAAAAATGACTCTCTATTTCATAAAAAAATTATGTCCAAACAGTAATAACCCTCAAGTCAACTGGATTAATTAAAGCTACTGGCTTTTTACACCATAAAAGACTTCATCAGCATGTAGAATAAAGTTTGACTCAATGGACTGTAGAATATTTTTTAATTTAAATTCATAAGACAACTATAAATGTGGGGAGGACAAAAGGAAGAACAAATGACCACATATGAAAAGCAAATGGAAAAAACACACAAAAAGCAATCGGTTAAGTTAAACGTAATGTTATATTCAAATGTGAAAACTGTTAAAAGAAAAGTAAAAGAAGTATGTGAGCATTAAACAATGATGATAGAAAAACAGGAGTACGCATAACATGGCATTGATGTTTACACACATTTACAGTGTGTGTAAACATCAATCATGACTTGTGACATTGTACCTTCAGGACATCACGCCGGTATCTATGCTCATCATTGCTTCCCCCAATGACATATATGCGTCCATTAACAGCGGCCATGCCATGCCACGCCCGCTCCACTGGTCCCTCTGCACATGCTGTCCAGTGGTTGGCCGCAGGGTCAAAACAGTACGTCTCTCTCAGGTACAACATTCCTCTGCGCCCACATGTTATGTAAATTTTCCCATCCACCACTGCTCCAGCATGAGCATAAACCTAGAGGGAAGGTTAGATAAATATTCAAGGAAACTCAAGGAAAGAGGGAATACCTGGTATGCACCAGGAAATCCCCATTAACAACTCACTGGTGAGTATGTAGCACCATCATGTGCATGACAACAGTATTACATGAAATAGTTTTCCATCTTTCAACAACTCTCTATTCTCATACCTCTCTCTTGAGGGGTGACACAAATTCCCACATGTTGGTGTGTGGGTCGTAGCGCTCAACAGAGTCCAGCTCATTGCTGTAGTCTCGTCCTCCTATGGCGTATATATGGCTGCCCACCACGCAAACACAATGGTCAGCATGCTGCTGCTGAAGAGGCTGGATAATGGTCCAGCTGTTGTGACGAGGGTCATATCTGGAAAGACGAGACAAGTCTCATAGCAGCAGAAGAAATATAACTTCAGAATATCAGTAAGCTGTGACAAAATGTGTGGACAATGTACAGATCAAATCAAATGAAACACGAGCCCAATCTTAATCTTATCAGAGGGAGCAATAGAGAGCACACTATCACAACAACTCTAAAAGTCCATGAAGTGCTCAGGAAAAAAACAGGAAATTCAATTTTTACAATTCCATCACAACTGGGAAAACTCAATCTGCTGATGATCATGTGATATGATTGAAAGCTCCAGAACATCTACTAAATAATACAAAATAAACTTTTTGCTGAACTTTAGTTGGTCCAAAAAACACAAACAATTGAACTGAAATGATTACCGCAGTCCATTGATCAAATATCTAGTTGTCAAAAAATAAGCAGAAAACTATTTTTGATAGATTACGTAATGTATTTGAAGACATTTTTTCATTATTTTCTGACATTTTATAAAAGTAGTAATTTAATTTAAAAATTAAAAAAAACACTACAAAAACAATAGTAAAAAATAATTGGTAGCTGCAAGCTCTAAACTAAACACACGAGGAACCAGTCAACAGATCCTTACAGGCAAGTGTTCATTTAAAAACAGCAAATATTCTGATTGGATCTCACCTCCAGCAGCATGTCTCTGCATGACTCCCACTGGTGTTCTTGTCTCCCCCGATGAGATAGACAAAGTTGTTAAGCACAGCGATGCCCTGGTTGGACATCCTGGGTGCGTGAGCTGCAGCAAGAGCCCTCCACTCCCCCCAGCTTGGGTGGAACACCTGAAACATGTGGTCATTGTCTGTGGTCGAGGTGAACATCCCCCCAAAGCCCAAGATACAGTGGGTGGTGGACCTCGGCTGGGTGAGAGGACTCTGCAGGACGGGTTGCCAGATCTCCTGCTCGTGGTATCGCAGGGCAGCTGAAACAGCATCCTTTAGCGGACACTGGCTCAATCTCCCATGCAACCTATGCAATACTTGTTTCTCAATCAGGCAAAAACGCACAGCGTCAAGCATCTTGAGATTGTCCTGTGGGTCAGAAAGATTAAAAAAAGGACAAATAGTAATGACAAAGTGTGAGTAAAACTAAGCAGGTACAACTGAATAATGATTATATAATAATAATGATTTTCTTCTTGTCCAGTGGTGTGTATTTGACAGAACTAAAGAGATGAGTACAAAGTACAGACACACCTTCTGACTGACCTGCAAGTACACTTGGTCAGTTGCCACCTGCTCAGGACTGAAGTGGTAGTAAAGCGCCGCCTCGTACACCTCATTCTCACTGTTCACCTGAAGCTCGTCACTGCACAGCGCTCTGAATACTTCGTCTTGGGGGAGCTGTCGGTACACGTCGGCTTGAGACAAAGTCTGGATGTTCTTTAGGATGTAGGAGTGCACCCCAGCATTAAGCTGCTGCAGACCGTAGAGATCAGCAAGTTGATACACCTCTAAAATGTTGCTCTCGTCCAGCCAGGTGAAGAGGAAGTCACAGCAAAAACCGATGACTTTCTCAATCTTGAAAACACAAAAGGACAAAGATTAGATAAAATAATTAAATATTGAAAAACATAATTCAGTAAAAGAAGAGCAACACGTATCTTACCTGCACCAGTGTGGCAGCTATCAGCACTTCTTGCACACAGTCCAGGTCTAACTCAATCTCTGAAGTGTAGATGTAGTCGACTATTTTTTTCATAGCCTTGTAGGATACTCCGTGAATTGAGATCTCCTTTTGTTGCATCTCCCGAAGGCCTCCAGAAAACATCCCCCTGGTGGGAAACAAACATGTTATTAAATGGTTTATTGGACAAGCTGGTGGTCTAAGATGCATACCACATATACATGTCAATGAAATGATTGTGAAGTGCCACTAGTCACCTGAAAAGTAAGAACAATTTAAACACTCCCCTTGCAGAGATTTCTAGTAGCAATCAGAAAACCATCCTATGCTTTCAACCAAATTTTTGTTGAATATACTGGGCCTCAGTTCTTATAGCTATACTGAAATGCACATCTTTTAGCACAAAAGCACATCTATAAAAAGGATGTTAGTGTCTTATTTTCACTTTGACAGCAGACAAGTAAATACAGAGGTAAACTACAAAGTAAGCCAGAAATGCACAAACCATTACTGATCATAGGACAATGTTGATTAGGTGTACAGTGCCATGGTGTAAAAGAAGATAAACTGTGCTTGTGTCAGTGGGGATACATTTAGTAGCCAGGAGGCCTCTGCTCATTTGGTCATAGTCAGATGAGTGCTGCTATATACAGTATATATTCTCTCATTTTCCTGGTTTTATCTCGAGTGACATCTGCATCTACAGGCGAGTTAACGAGTAAGGTGCAAGTAAAGATTGTTTTTTGTTATTTAATTTCCACCTGCGACACATCTCACATACACCAAAAAGAAAGTGAAAATAAGACACAACAAGGAGACCTACTTTGAGCTTTACCTAAAGTAGTCGCACGAGGCTGCCAGAAGTATACGGTGGGTTTGGATGGGTCGATCCTCCACCAGCAGCACCACATCAAACAGGATGCCACTTTGTCTGAGAGCCTGCAGGCCCTCCAGCAGGCTGTGGGAATGGGCTGAACTACTGTAGGTCTGTCGGCCCCGGCGGCCTACGGAGCCGACGCATCCTCCGTCTACATCCTCAGTCATGGCACAACACTGATGTTCAGGGTTCATCGTTCCTATCTGTCTGCTACCAACATCATTCAAAATATTTCTCACATAGTTGTTCAAAGCAACAACTGCTGTTGACATGTAGAGCAACACACAAACAAACAGGGAGGGGTGGAGGAGCAGAGAAAGATGAGGGGCTACGGTTACTTGGAAACGTCACTGCATATGTGCAAGTTATAAGCGTGATAAACGATTTAGCTTCATACACAAAGCTATTAGAAAGGCGCGAAACAAAACACTTAACCTAATCACACAGACGTCCTACTGTCGACCTGCTGTTAACTGCTACTGCGCAGCTAAACTGTCAGCTAATGTTAATGTCGTTTAATCGGTTAAGAACATCAGCTAAGCAGTAGGCTAGCAGCTAATGTAACGCAATACAAAAACAGCGTGACAGTAACACGTGAAATAAAACCGTAATGCGGAAAAGTGTACGTCTTCGTCAAAAACCAAACTGTTTTCCATTAAGTGTTTAGTCTGAATAAAACCATACCCCCCCTTTTTTTTGAGAGACTTACAGGCATCGTCTGATTTTTGACACATCAAAACAACGTCTGTTTACTTTCTGGTGTCAGGCGGTGAAATTAAATACTATTGGTCATTGTTGTCGTGTTATCCCGCCCACTTTCCAACTAAGAACCAATCAGAGACGTCCGTCGAACTGAGCAGGGACATAAAACAACAGCTTGTCCTTTAAAAATAATAATTAGTGTTTATTGAGTGTAGAATTGACCACTGCATTCATGTTAGTCCTTGTTTAGTTTCTGAAGTTTTAATATCCAATAATCCTTTAGTTAAACAAATGTTAAGATACTGTGACTCTCTCTGTCAAACACAAGAGGATGCTGTTCTCTGCTCAAATGTCTATCGGGATATTTCTACAGTGTTTCTGTGTGTGTTGTCACTGCGTCAGTACACCTGCTTCAGAGATGGAAACCACTGTACGATTTCCTTAAGCAGGGTATTTTAGTATAGCTATTTAGTATAACTTTAAACTTCTGATCCACTAGCTTTGCAGTGGTTTGTTGTTCTTTTCAATCCTCTATAGCACATGTAGTTACAAGTTACTTCAAAAATAGCCTAGATGATACTATTCAACAGTAATTTGGTTAAGCATTACTTAAACCAGCTACAACATAACAATACTATGACTTTCTACAAGAGACTAGACATTGTAATGACTACACATGATGATAACACATTATCATTATCACAATAAAATAGTAATAATGTTTTTTATGTGCCAAATTTCTTTTATTTTTCTTATCATTCTCGCCAACTGTTGTATTTGTCTCCAATATTTGGTCTCCATCTGATTAAATGTTTTCCAGATTGATTTTCCACTGTTTGGTAACCGCATGAGCTGCCAGATAGATTTCCTAAGGCAGCCAGTCATGATGCTCTTTTTATATAATTGAGGCTTCCATATTGCTTAGGTTTTACAATCTCATTCATCTTCTGGCATGGTTCAATTTGCATATATCATTTCCTGACACGAAGAGTAGAGATTTTTCCCCTCGCAAAATCACTGTTGGAATAATCCATCACTTGATTTATTTTCCAGTGTACGGTAATATACATTGCCAGTAGAGCGCACAGGGAGAGTTGAAAGGGGGTATGGCTTCCCTGGCTTTTTGTCTTGGGTGTAAGAATGCCCTTTTCAAATGGCAAATCATAACTTTTTCCACACTGACACATTGGCTATATCTGTCAGCTGTATGAAGAAATGGTCACTTCTGCTATTCCAGCTCCCTGAACAGCAAACATGCACACCATTGACACACTGCATACATACTGTAACTCCATCAAGGGTAGTCTCTTTCAGGTCTTTGTTGCAGATTTGATCACATTAAATTTGTCACAAAAGACCTGATTTGTCTTATGTCATAGTAGACTGAGTTGGTTGGACAATACAAGCAATTATTTGATTGCCTTTGGCTTCTGGAACAAATGATTAATCAATTGATTGAGAAAATCATCTGCAGATTAATCAATAATGAAAGCCTATAGCCACAACCTTTTTCTTCTATTAAACACAACTGACAGGAATACTATGGTACAATGGCAAGAGACATAGCACGGAAAAATACAGTATAAGACTCATCAGTCACTGACATGAAATAATATTAAAAATGATATCACCTTTAACTTTAAACTTCTGATCCACTAGCTTTGCAGTGGTTTGTTGTTCTTTTTAATCCTCTATACCGCATGTTGTTACAGGTTACTTCAAAAATAGCCTAGATGATACTATTCAACAGTAATTTGGTTAAGCATTACTTAAACCAGCTACAACATTTTTAGGGTTAATTAGGGTGGCATAATCACAGGTATGCAACAAATGAAATCACGCTGTCTTATTTTGTTTCTGGGCCTGCTTGATATTGCTAAAAGTAGAGCATTCCAGCACATTAGCAGTGGACTGTCTCCTCTCAATAGTAACAGGCTGACAAATAAATGAAAACAAAGTGGGCTACATTACAGAATTAACTGTCAAACTATACTACAAACAGACTTAAAAATGGAGTTGTTAGCTACAACAGTTATCACGACTTGAATGACCTTGAGATTTCATGAGCATCTTGTTACACAAATCAAATTATTGTCGACCTTCACTCAAATAACTACAGATGGAAACTACCTTCAGTGCCATTACTGTCCATCTTTTGATCCAGAGAGCTTGTAAGTAGCAAGGAAGGTTACGTGTGCTATGATCACAATGGGCTCTAAAATGTAATAGGTTGTTGGGGAAAAAGTGGATGTGCCAGCCATGATCTACCGCATGGCTCCTGTATCCTACATCTGATAAGGGAAGAAACTGGCAGACAGAGGACAATGCAACTGATTAGTTTGGGGCAGTGGAGCTCCAATGGTGCCATTCATTCTGCCTGCATCACATCCAACATGGTTTCCATGCCAACTACTTGCCATCATTCATGTGGCACAGGAGGACTGTACTATAAATGTTACACTCTCACACTCGATGTGAATCTACGCCATGCTTAATAAATATGAAATCTTAATGAAGAGACTCTCTATTTACAATATTTTCTTCAACCGATTTGTGCATTTTACAGTAGAGTCATGATTTAGAGATTAGAATTAGATTAGAAATCAAAATTAAAATCTAGACAGTCCAATAAAGAATAGTAGCCGTGTGAAATGTATGGTGTCTACTGTATTGTACACACTCCATGCTCTGTGATTTATAAGTTCAATGGATGGTTGTAAAGTGACTGAGGTGTGGCCCTGGCAGGTGCAATTTTGCTGTGGCTGCTCAGTGATTGTGAAGCGAGCAATCAATTTTCCTCTGCACCAAAAATCCTGTAACACAACAACTTCCAGCATCGCTGCATCAAATGATTAACAGCAGGAGGTCATTTACACTGCCACAGGATGTGGACAGATAGTCTAATTATATTTCATTGTGATTATAAATAATTTTCTGACAATTAGATACCACAGGGTGATTTTCTGAAAAAATACAATATTTAGTCTGTACTAAATCAGAAATCAGAATAATTAAAATTACACGGCAATCATTATTGCACTAATAGCAACTGACTGACCGTTAGCAAAGTCAGTTGAAGCAGTGTCTCTTTTTTCCTCCCTATGTCTGTCTTTCACTGAGGTCAAAGTCATCTTTGGAAAAGGCTGGGATACTTCCATGCCCCACTGGGGAATTAGAGAAAACAAACCAATATTGCTGAAATATTTAAGCTTCACAACAGTATGTGCCGCTCTACAAGATGCTAGGATTGTTTATTAGGCAAAAAACAAAGCATAGATTAAGTAAAATAATCTAATTTCTTCTGGTTACTGAACATGCTTGTCGATTAGAGTTGGTTTAAGTACTGTAACTGGCTGGACAGTACAATTTTATAGCTTTATAACTAAGTCAAAGGTTGGACCATCTCTTTTTCACACATGGCAGGAAAATTGCATTTCCCTGTGGAACGAGCCAACAAGCAGGGACTTGATAGGACCAGATATCATCATCTGGACTGTGCTTTGACAGCTGCTCTCAAAGGGGTTTGGTCTGCCCCACATACACTGCTAAAAGAATATCAGTGGCAAAGGAAATATAGCTTGATTTCTCTGCATGCCTTCATACCGACATGAAATGATTAATTTACATTGTGCTCATCAAAGCATATTCAATGTCTATTTTTTGTGAGATTTCATAAGTGTTTCAGAATCACAGCCAAGTACAGTAACTCTGGAAACTGCCATCTTCTCAACACTTGCCATGAGGCTGAATAGAAATCAAATTTTAACTGGTATATTAATTAACTGTGGCCAATAACCAGAGTGGGTGGTTGGCCATATCTGTCATGTGTCCGTGGATATAGATTCATACTGAACAGGGCTCCTGGGGATGAATAGCAACTTGCTGTCCTCCCTCTATCACGTTATGCTGCTTCTGAATTTAGTTTCCACCTCTTGCTATTTAGATGTGGGCTATTTTGGGGTGTGACATCCACCGTCTTATTCGCTGTGACAATGTTAGTGTAAATTCTGAATCATATGCTGACACCGAGGAACACGGAGGGAAAAGCGATGCAGCAAGAAGAACTGTCTGTGCCACACACAGATGGGAACTGAGTATAATACTTATGTGCCTTTAGAAAGCAGGAAGAACGTGCGGAACATTTATATGAATTAAAGGAGGAGGGTCAGCAGGTATAATGCACACTGGATTGAATCTACCTTTCATTCTGCTAATGAAATTGGATTTTAATAAACCCCAATCCTGGCCTCATCTCTGTCTATTTCTCTCTCTCTTTTCATAGTTTTTCTTTTCGATATACTTCAAATCAGTTCATATCACTATGATAAATGTTATTGTTAAGGCACTGTGTGCCAAAAGTTTCATTTCATATTTGGAATGACTCATTGGTCCATAACTAGAATGGTTATTAGGGTTGAATGTGAAGAAATTATAAACTGGTCTAAACTTCAGGTTTGACACAGGGAAATATGCTTACTCATCTTCTTACTCAAGACAAGAAGGCAAGAAGCTTGGCACAAATACCGTAAATTAGAGTTGGCCTGGCTTACTAATTAACCCATTATAATTTGTTTGTTTAATGTGTACAAATATGTCATAGTTTTGCTGGATTATTTCTTGGCCAGTAATGTCATACCGGGCAGGAAGTTATTACTCTTGGCCAAGATATCTGCCACATAATCCCCCTTAAAAGAGAGTTTCTTCCCACAGGCCCGTTGTTTACTAGCTAAATATATCTATGTGATGTTCAGTGTTGGGCAGGTAGTGTAGCATGTCTGAGCTTTTTCACTAAAAACAGCTGCCTGCTGTGGGAAAAGTTGACAAAAGTTGACGAAAGCAGTGAAACTAAACCACTGGGATATTGTTGTGGCTCGGAAAACCCGAAGAAGCCAAAGCGCTCCATATAAGGGAAGGGGAACCACAGAGTAAAGTAGAAATTTACTGTGGGCGACCTCTTTCACATTACACGCTCATTTGATGTAATGTAATTAATGTAATAAATATTGATTATAGCCACTTTAACTACTGCTGCTTACAAACGACTTATAGTAGATCAATGCAATTACCTATGTTGAAAAACCTCTACATTTTACAGTATATGAGCTGTGTTTTACTCGTCAGTACCAGTGTGTGCTGCTCCCAAGTCACATTTAAACACAGGAGCATCAGGGTGAGCTCTGCGTCACATGGGATCTGTGCAACTGATGGGGGTTGTTTGTCATCTGCAGGTACCTGAGGCACTGTGGCATTTGTTCTTGGCTGGGGTTATTTAAAGCCTCTGGGGATTTATAGGACTGTGTTGCAGTGATGGTGTCAAGGATCACTTCAACTTGGTTCATGTAAGGGGCTGTAATTCTGCAGCGGAGATTGTCTTTCGCTCAATGAGTTGCTTCATGAACCCAGTGCGTATGGATTTAGTGTTGTAATGAGGGAAGACGTAAAAAAAAGAGTTGAATCATGTGGTCAATATGTTTTCACTGTGTCAGTGTTTGTTTTTAATTGACGTGAAAAGTTTAAAAGATTCGACTCCAGCCGTATTCAGATTTTATATGATTTCAGGCCATTAAAATCCAAGGGTAATTTTGCTGCTTGTTGTCATTTTCGTATTCTTGTATTGTATTATTTGGATTCTTTCTTTCTTTCTTTCTTTCTTTCTTTCTTTCTTTCTTTCTCTCGTTCTTAATAAAGAAAAGCATCCTAGATCACATCAGTAATCAGTAACAACACCACATACATGTAAAATACCATATAGATTCAGACACACATCACTGGTCAGCATCATTTTCAAACCATTTTCAAGATACAGTCTTACAACAGAGTTGCCACATTTCTGTGCAGCACTGATTCATTAGTATATCAATGAATAAACATAAATATTTTCAGTGACGCTGATCTCTACCTTATATAATCTGCACATACATGTATGCATGTATGCATAAGATATCGCTGCCTGACATGTGGAGATACAGTATTTATGCCATAACGAATATATGACTAGCAGTATAAAATGTCAGCACAGAATAATATCCTCATGGTCATCATTGTAAGTGACTGTAAATCTTTTCATATTGATCTTTTAATACCTATACCGTAGGCTAGCAGTATACACGGGCATACAGTAAACCCTGAACAGATAGACCTTGACCTCATTTTACAGTAGCATGTGAATTTACATGCAAATGTATTACCCTGAACAAGTCATTTACAACACTGCTTTTGTTTTGCCCCCTCACCTGTGCCTCATTTCTCATTTTTTTTGTTTGTATTTGAGTCCTGTTTTTTGTGTTGAGTCTGGTTGGATCCTTGGTTGAGTTCAGTCTTCTATTTTGCTTGTTTAGTCCAGTAAGCCTGTTCTGTATTGCTGGTTCTCTGTTGAGCCTTGTTCTGCCTGCTCCGTCTGTTCTGTCCTGATCTGGGTTGCCTGCACATGAGTTAATGTGTGAAAATAAACAGTTCCTTCAGTTAAAGCAGCTTCTGCTCTCTGCATTTTGGGTCCTAATCTCTGCTGATATCTTTAACAAAATTCATTGTTAATGGGGCAGAGTACCTTATTGATTTACACTGGCAGTGATACATAAAACAATTAGCAGCGTTCCCACAAGAACCACTTATACAACCATTGCCTTATATAATGTGAGTCTCTTTCTGAATCCAAATATGGCCATACATTTGAATCAAGCTATAATATCTATTGTGTAAATGGACACGGGATGGGAGTCTAAACAGTTGATAGAGTGCACTGAATAAAAGACAGGATCAAATATTTTTATTGTGACGGCAAGATAATATTTTATCAGAAAATGGTTTGAACATGTTATCTGTTCTTGTTCTATCGTAATGCCTAAAATGGAAGAAAACTCATCTGCTTTCTGTTGCACAGGACCTCCCTCAGACATGTTTTAGAAATCATGTTCCCTTTTCCATGAAATGTATTCTTCCTTTCCTGATTGCACATGTCTCTCTGGCCAGCAGCCTTCAGTGTGCTGAATGACTTTGACTTTGTCACTTATCAAGTCACATTAAACTAGTAGACACGGCATCAAAAAAAAAAAAAAATTTCATGTCATAATAGAGCTCAGTTGTCTTGACATTTAAGACTTACTTAGAAAAATGTGTTCTTCTCTCATTCTGTCAAAACATGTTGAAAGAAAAATCAAAATGTGAATGACAGTGGTGAAGATTGCATGAGGGGAGAAGTACAACAAATCACCCACAGAGCTGTTGTTGGTGGTGGCAAGTCATTTCACAATCCTGCCTCTCAGACAATCAGCTATTACTGTTCTCTCAACCAGCCTCCGCTTGAAACAGGAGTGTGTGGGGATAGTGTGAAGAATCAGTTAACAATCTGTTGCACAAGCAAGAGAGGTGCAAAAATGGGTTTAAAATAATTCTAGGTGTTAGCTTCAGAGGGAATCTGGACACGGATTTTAATCGTGATGATCAAATCAGAAAAGTGCATGCTGCAAATTCAGGGAACACTGTGTTATTAGTTTTGCATATGAACTGTGTTATTAGTTTTGCATATGAACTGTGTTGTGGGCAATCAATCTGCAACATCTGACACATGATGGAACGTTTAATGATCTTTATAAAAGATGTCAGTTTATGGCCTTGTCAGATATCAATTGATGTCCATCAGTAACACTATTCATCAATATTCATTATTAAATAATGGCAGCAAGAAATAAACAAAAACACAAACAACTCAAGATGATATCTTTATACACGCTGTAAGTGACACTTGGATTTTCCTCATTATAAGAGACAGAAACGTAATAAAATATGTGTCTTTGAATAATGTTTCTGTTTATCCTCCACAGCTGAATACATGGATAGCCTAGATTAAAAACAAAACATGTGATATCAGGCATTTGAAAAAGTCACCCCATGGGGAAAAAAATAACACACTTGACATGCATGATTTATAGAAAATGTACAGCAATGTAATGACGAATTAAAGTAGAGAAAGGAGATGTAGCTCTCTATAGGAAATTTAAACATCAGAGAACAATAATATCAGACATCTCTATATCAGTATTATATTACAGTGATATTACAGCGATGTCTAATTTGGGATAAATTAAACTTGCTTTATTCTGTGAACGCTCAGCATGTGTACCTATCCATCCAGACTACAGGGATCCATCTAATGTCGCTCCCTAACACATTGCTTCAGGTGGGTGAAGCAGACCATGTGTACGAATTTCAAATAACTCAATTCCCCCATTGGCCCCTGACTGGAGCGCGTGCACATGCATGCGAGCCACGGAGAATTTATTATGTAACATGTTCCCAATCACATCAGCGTCTGTGTCTGAGGCATAAGGTCGCTTTAAGACATATCTCAGCTCCTGTCAGTGTTCCTGGCAGGACACCTCCTCCTTTCTCCTCGACCAAAAACTCTGTTTGTGTCTCACCTGATGAGGCAAGGCTGCTCGAAATCAAAGGAGGAACATTTCGGTAAGAAACAATGGCTAATTTGGCGGCTAATTAAAATACGTCATTTCTTGCCATTAACTCTTTTTTTTCTTTTTTCTTTTTTTGCAAGGGATAAATGATTAGTTGAAAGTACGAAGTTGTGTTTTCCTATAGGGTCGGTTCAATTATTTTCATGACATATTGCGGCAAATTTTGAATGAAAATAATCGTCTTGATATTCCTACATTGGATTTTAAGGTGCGTTAGTGAGTTTTAATAAACAGTACCGTCTTGCTGTCAGTATAGCAGCTATTCTAATGGGGATTTCTAACTGGTCAGTGTGTTCTGTGATAAAAGTGCAAGTGGTGCTGTTTAGACGTTAAGGTGAATGACTGTGATGGGTCTCCTCCCGGACAGGAGAGCAGGGAGCACACGGTGGTACACAGGAGGACATAAAAGTCTCCTCCACCTGCCCGGAGCTGAGAAAGTCCTCCTTATTGCGAGAGGGGACAGAGCTACAGACAGACAGACAGACGGACGGACAATGCATCCAGGACTGCAGTGATCAGGTAGGATACACATACAGTATCACTTTAACATTGTCCATCATCATTTTTTCATGAGATTTATAGGACTTGTTTTGGTGTCAAGTGGTTTAGTGAGGTGACAGAAGTGATATGAGGTTAAGCATCAAAATGTTTTATTTTTAATTGTAATTCACCAAGGTATCTATAGAGTCCTTACATCCCATTTCTCTCTTTGTAGATCAATAATTTTTTTAGTCTGCAAATAATCAGTATAATTTGGAGACCAAGACTGTAATAGTATGTTTTAATAGATTTATTGTTACATGCTATTATACAGGTACTAGAGAGTAAAATTCTTGGGTTTCGGCTCCTCGACATTGCAGCTAAGAATAAATAAAATAGCAATAGAAGCAACAGTTAAAATAGTAAAAAAATAAAAAATAAAAAATACAATAACAACATAAATAATGGATAGTGTGTGCGAAATGCTGTGTGCTTACTAAAACGTAGTACTAGAAAAGTAGTACTGAAAAATACAATACAATAAAAATATTAGTAATGTATAATGCAGTGCGTATGTGTAGGTCCTGCCTAAATAATGATCATATGTGTATGTAGTTGTCTGCTTGTTTGTGAGTGTTTGCACAGCTACGTGTGTGTGTGTGTGTGTGTGTCTGTGTGTGTGTCAGAGACAGACAGGCAACAGGCCATTAGTGTCCATTATTCATAAGACTGGGTGCTTGGTAGACAAACTATAATAATAAAATAATACATTGATACATTTTGTATTCCACTGCTTGGACAGTGCTTTACAGCAGCAGATCGGATGGGTATAATACACAAGCAACACATCCAAAAATTCAGACAGGTTTAGTCAGGTTGATATCTTGAATTAGTTTAATTATCCGGAAGCTTGAACAGAGAAGACTGGGCACCACAAAATAATTCACGTGGTATTAACATATTTAGATCCAGGTATAAGTGTTTACTTCAGTTATGAATACTCTGGTTTTGTTTGCTTGAAACAACATATACTGCTCATAATATATACCAGACAGCATTTATCATCATGAAGGAGTTCTCAGTTAAAAATGATAAATCCTCTAGATTTCATTCTGTTTGCATAACCGTGTTGCAAAAGTAATTTCTGGGGGAATTGAGCCGTGGGCAAAACATCTTAGTTAATCAGTACATGCACAAATATGCATGCACACATCGACACACACCATTCTCTGTTCTGTTCTGTTCTTGGTCTCGGTTTAATAAAAGTACATTGCTGCTCTGTTTTCCAGTACATTAATTTGTTGGCGATTGTAGGTACCACATCTGGGAATTCGTGAAAGTGTTGTGAATGTTCATTTACAATGAGAGGTGTTTTTTTTCCTTTATGGACAGAAACAGAATACATTCCCACAGAAGGGGTGAAACATTGAAAGGGGATGGTTGTCTCTGAAGTAGCCGTTTTCTTGATGATATACCATCAGCGCATCATTTATTCTTTATTATTTATTCTAGCCAGTACTGGAGGAGATAGAAACAGCATCCTGGTATCTGCATACCCACATTAATTATTCCCTTCATAAATCTTTGTTTTTGTAATAATAAAATCCAGTGCCAGTGTGTGTAGAAAGAAACTGGACCACTTAATACACATTGGCACAATAAAGATACAGAAAAGCACATTTAAACACATGTCGTGAAGCAAGAGAATCAATTTCTGTCACATTTAAAAGGACTACTTTTTTTTCAGTGCTGCAGTTTTTTACAGGGCATACCTTTCAATTTAAGTGATAAACTGTGTAAAATCTCATAAATAAACTTTTCATGACTTAAAATTTGTTTAAGGATACATTTCTTTTCTTTTTTTTTTCTCCAGGCAGAAAACAGAGACTGCTGTAAAGACCAAAGATTAACAATAAGGGAAAGCTCTCAAAAAAATGCAAATATTATTCATGAAGTAATTACAGCAGGTGTGACACAGCAAATTAGTTCAATTAGACCCTTGTCTTTGAAGTGAACCAAGGAAATCCATAATGGAGCTTCAGCACAACACAAATCATAATCAAGCCTTGTGGAAAGAGATACCATGGGATTTCACCGAGGACTGCTCACTCTCAGTGAGTGGCACCACTTTTCTCATTGTAGCTTACAGTACAGTAATGGCAGTGGGTCTCATTGGGAACTCTTGCCTGGTGTTTGTCATTACACGGCACAAGGGGATGCGCAACGTCACCAATGTCCTCATTGCCAATCTGTCCTTTTCTGACATCCTCATGTGCATTGTCTGCCTGCCAGTGACTATCATCTACACACTGATGGACCACTGGATCCTAGGAGAGGCCCTCTGTAAGCTCACACCCTTTATCCAGTGTATATCAGTTACAGTTTCCATATTTTCCCTCGTCCTCATCGCCATGGAGCGCTACCAGCTCATTGTCCACCCCACCGGATGGAAGCCAATGGTCAGCCAGTCCTATTTGGCCGTAGCTGTCACCTGGATCCTGGCCTGCTTAATGTCAGTGCCTTTCCTCTCGTATAGCGTACTTGCCTTGCCTTTCCAGAACCTGAGCATCCCCTTTCCAGTCAATGACCACCTCGTCTGTATGGAGCGATGGCCGACGGTTCAAGAGCGACAGGCTTACACCACCTCCCTGCTCATCTTCCAGTACTTTCTTCCCCTCGTTCTCATCATGGTATGTTACCTGCACATCTACCTGCGCCTCAGGAGGAGGAAGGACATGGTGGAGCGCGGAAGAAACACCACGCAAAAGAAAAACAAGGGCTCCACAAGGATCAACATCATGTTAATTTGTATAGTGGTGGCATTTGCTCTCTCTTGGCTCCCGCTCAATGTCTTCAACACAGTGTTTGACTGGAACCACGAGGCCATCCCGTCCTGTAGCCACGATGTCATCTTTTCATTCTGTCACCTCACAGCCATGGCCTCTACCTGTGTCAACCCCATCATCTACGGTTTCCTAAACAGCAATTTCCAGAAGCAACTCAAGTCCACACTGTTGCGCTGTCGTTGCTGGGGGGTGGCAGAGAGGTATGAGAGCGTCCCACTCTCCACTGTCAGCACAGAGGTCACCAAGGGGTCGATCTTGAGCAATGGATCTATCAGCATCAATACTTAAAACCAGGCCTTTTGGTAAAGACAAACAAACTACTGGGGCCTCCTTAGACCAGCCCTCATTGTGTCATCCTTTGGAGCTTTTTCTGCTTCATTGCGTGCAAAAGCGAGGTTGACATTTACAAAGGTATAAACCTCACAATAGCCGTCCAGAGGGAGCAGACTGAAGACACTTAACCAGCATGGCGCAGTGCCCTCGATTTGCTTGGAGTTCACACGTAAGAGGAAGTAGATAACAAAATTATGGTGCAAAGGTTGGACAAGTTTAAGTATTGCAGGGCGACTAAAGACATGAGTGTTTTTTGCAACTGCCTGTATAGTTCATTCCCTGTGTGCAGTGGTCACATATAAAAGAAGGCACAGCATTAACTCTACTTCTTCTGAGTATACATGTCATATTTTCTTCTTCTTTTTTTTTTTTTTTACCTATAAGTCATGTTTAAATAAATGAGTATCAGCTGTTTACTTTACTGTATACAGACAAAGGGGAAGCCACTGCAAATGTTCTTTTCAATTTTGCTGTTTTATGGTAATAGTATTGATGACAATGACATGGATTGTGAACTGCAACGTGTTAATGATTATCAGTAGTATAGCTTATTACACAACTAAAGGAGAGAACATTAGTGCATTAAATGTGGCTCAGGCATTCATTCGAATGATTTATATGCATCATCTTAATGTGTTTCTTATTACCTAGAATCATCACAAACGATATAATGGTGTTTGGGAAGAGCTACAGTATGCACATTTCATGCTGTTCGCCAAGTTCGGTGCAGTTTTTCTCATAAAGTGCGTCATGCAACTACCATATATCAAGTGCCATAAAACAAAATAAAAGTGTCAGTAAAGGACTTTGTGGGATTCTTCTGCTGTATATAACCTTACTAAATACATGTACGGCCTGTAAAAGATGTGACACAGTTATAGTATATTGTGTGTTTGGCAATAAAGAGCCCTGTGTAGCATAGCAGATATGTCCTAGGAAACTAGTTGTTAGTTACTTATATTTGTGCTATTTGACTGAATTAAAGCATTTATTATTATCTTTAATGATACAGATGTATGTTGTAATATATTGATTTTCATTATTCACAATTGTGTCTATTTGTTTTTGTTGTTGTTATTACAGCCTTCCCACAGCAAAGTATTGTATTTTTGTTTTTGTTTTTTTGGCCAATTTTATGTCCACCTTGCTTTCTGAGTATGTGTTAAACACATAATTGATTTTTTTACTGTCACCTCTTAGGTTAGTTCAGCCACATCATTCTTAGCTTTTAACAGATGATTGATTGGTCCTAAGTCTCCCATTAAAGACAAAATGATGCACTGGGACCAGACTGCACCATTCCCACTTAAGAAAACAGTGTGGAGTGTGGGATCCTATATCTCCCTGGAGATTTTAGCACTGCTGTGTTTCGACATTAGCCAATCAACACTTGGCTTGACATGCTAATGTTGTAGCATGTGGTGTGCATTGGAAAAAAAAACCATTATTTAGGGGAAAATCTGACATCACAACACATTTTAGATGGGCTTCTATTGTTGACTAAATCAGTGTTGTGTTTGGTGCATGAGATGTTAAACAGCACGGGGAGAAGAAAATCTGAATGACAGCTAAATGGGATTTGTGCTAATTATTCATGCTGATGAAATGCATGTTAACAGTTTAACACACTTTTATCTAAAATAAGAAGTATGTAAACTAAAGACAGGAAAACAATTAAGTAAGATTTGTGCTGACAGGTTCCTTTAGTTTTGATAATAACGTCATGAGGTCGAGTGTAGGATGTTATCACACCTTAGAGAAAGCCAAACATGTTTTTGACTAACAACGTCTCACACAACCTGCCAAGATTGTTTTCCAAGAGCAGTTTAGCTCTTAAGAGAGCACTCAGAGGTCCTTGTCAGCATAATTGACAGTGTGCTTCAGCTGGCATGAGCTGACCTTTACAGACTGTCAATCCCCTCTCTTCCCCCCTTTATTTCCTTCCTGTTTCACCTGTCTCACCTTTTAAAACTGTCACCGAATGAAGCAGCAGTGTTCATTTTGTGTGAAATAAAAGACCCAAGATGCAGGAATGTGCTGACGTACTCCTACAACACTTGACTATTAGAGGAACTTAAATGATGCTGTTTTACATTGTTGCTGAAATAACTGTTAAGGGGGCTATATGAGCACATTACGGCGCTATGAAATGAAGCTCAGCTGGAGGCAAACACTTAATGAATCCACAGGGCCAGACTTTCCTTGTCAGTGGAGCTGTTCCAGGAAGATTAGCATCTTGGCTTTCTGCATTTTAATTTAGAGAGATTCTCCTTATAACCGCTCTCTCCACATCACAGGAACAACATGAACTACAGATCTGGCCAGAAATTTCCTCAAGCTGTTGTTTTGAACATGAAATTCTCTTCAGTCAGATATTTTGCCTGCTGTACCACTGTAAGAATATTAATCCTGTTTTGCCTTGTTCCCTTATTAGTAGTAGTAATAATTCTTTTTCATGCTTTCTGCTGCTTTGTAGAAGAAAGCCCCTTCTCTGATGTGGGAATCATTCCCCCTAGCGAACATTTGTGAAAGGAAAAAAAGGTGCAAGATGTTAAAAGATGTATAGGCTACTATATTCAGTGTGTCTTAATGACCACATATAGCATCTATAATCTGAATCTGCAGTGACTACAGTAAGCCTGAGGAATAGTTGAAAGTTATGTAAGGTCTAACAATGTATATAGGGAATTTCAATGATAAGAAAGTCATTTTGAAACATGTTGCGGGCATACGAATATGCTACAAAAATAATTTTACACCTGAAAATGTTGTATAGAATGATGTCAGACAAAGTCATTGGCATTATGCACCTTTGATCCATTGTGAGGGGGAACTAACTGTTTTGTTTTGGCAGATGAAAAGGTCGCAGGGAATCAGGTTGCTGCCTTTGGAATCCTAATCATGGTGTTATACATACTAACATCTGTAGGACACATTAAAACAGACAGGTAGCTCATGTAAGGATCAAACACGTATATCAGCTCAGTCGATATTTCCTCGTCTCTCTTATCTTTCCATTGAATTACCCTAATGCTTCTGTTTTGTATTAGGTGCTTTGTGATTCATCTGATCTGTGAGGGAGGTTTTTTTTTTTTCCTGGGAGCAGCTCCTGGTCAGTTTCTTCAATGTATCTGTTTGAATATCATAACAGCATAAATGTTGCCAGCCTGTTTATGTGCCAGACCTGGGTCCAAAGTGAATTCATGGCAAAGCAGTCCTGTGTGTCTGCTTTTAAAAGATATCTAGAATTATGTGAATATCTAGTGTATACTGGAAGATAATTTGGGCGTCATTTTCTTCTGTGTCTTCTGTAGTATTAATAAAACACACACACACACACACACACATACACACAGTTTTGTCTTGCATAACACAAGCAGACTTGACAGCCAGGAATAGTAACCCCCTGATTGGTGACAGCCAGTTTTTCCTCAGGATTGGTTTTGCCTTTGCATGCATGTGAACACAAAAATAAAAATAAGGATAGAAAGATGGAGATATATAGAATTCAACAATAGCCACACGACATATTCTTTCATCTCTATAATATTGCCTGACAATTTAGGACCTGGCCTCTAGCCTGACCTTCCATTTTCTATGATCAGAAGAAAGGAGGTACACCACAGCCTGCTTTAGTTGCCTGGTTACAGATTCCTCGGGTGGTTTCAATAGATTTCCTTCAAGCTGACACAGAGCACCAAGCTATTAAAGGCACTTTATTAAACGGAGACAGAGGAGCTACTCCAGGCTGAAGCAGTTCTAGTAGAACCAGCTCAGTCAGACGGTTCTCTCTCCTGAAAAGAAGGTTAAAAAGGGAAACATAAAATATGTTACTGATCGATGATGCATAACTTTTCTTTTGACTTCCTTGATAGTTCAACATTTGAGGAAATGCACAGCCAGCAGACAATTAGCTTAGCTCAGCTCAAAGACTGAAAACAAATGAGATATATAAACCGTGTTAAATACTGAGCGTTAAAGGATTTGGTAAGTATATTTTGTTACCTTTGGATAAAGCAAGATGTTTCCCTATCTCAGGTGTTTATGCTAAGGCCTGTTGTTGTTTCAGACACACAAGTTTAGGATCCTAAGCCCTCCTCAATCATTACATAATGTTCATATTTTGAACCTTCACAACATCAACATCATTTTTTTTTCATTTTTCATTAATAAATGGGTGATTTCAGAAAGTCTGTATTCCATTAGTTGTCTATAGAAAAGAAACATTCACAATCACACTATATTATGGTCCCATGTTACCTAAAACAGGAGAACCTAACATCCATAATGATTTCAATGAATCTTAAATGTGAAGAAAGAAACAACATTTTTTTTTTTTTTATAAAAATGGGTTAGATTTAAGGCAGAACCCCAGAATGGGGCGGCAGAATGTACAAAACATGTATCAACTGCACACAATAGAAAAAGGCTGAAATATTTCATGTCAGGCTATAAAAAGGGTATTTAGATGGTGTTTAGGGTGTTTTTACTCTCAAATTTGAAGAGTTAAACACACAACATTTACTGTTAGACTCCATTGCTGCATCACTGCATCAGCACAGATCAGATTACTTCCTGATGTTCATGTGTTAATGGTCATTAGTTCAATCTGTTTCAGACTGATTTCACCAAGACTAATTAGAAGTAACCTTGTGGACCTTGCAGGTGTCGGAGTACAGGCTCAGCAGGGTCTGTGTCTCTAACAGGCTTTTTCCTGATAACAATGCTGTTTGAAATCTTCAAATGCCCCACTGCTTTTTTTTCCAAAATGTATTCTTTGATCATTTATCTATCAAAATTTAAGTAATGTTTCTGATGTATTTGATTTCAGCATGGAGGGTAGATGGGCTCTGAGAGATATTATTCACAACGGTATATTGATCTTGAGTAAATATTGTATATCCTGCTGTGCAACTGCCTCTCATATAGTTATCCCTTATCAAGTCACTTTCAATAAAGGACAATACCTGACCCATATGGTGTTGGCAATGTGTTCAATGTAAGTAACTGCAATCTCATCAACAAGGCAAAAACCCCCAGAAGTGATTTTCTGTCTCATGTGTTTGCTGAGTAATAGCAGAGTGACAGACAGATTGAACTACATTGAAAAACACACTTTCCATTGAAGATAAGACTATGGACACTACATGCGCTTGTCAGCAGGATATTACAGGTTGTTGTATCACTGTCAAATCTCCATGATAAATGCACTTTGATTTGTTATTCAGTTTGTTTAAATCCCATACACTAATGACAAACACTAATGTTGCTTATCCGTCCATGAATAAGCACTTTTATGATCCAAAAAAGATTGTGGAGTGTGGGTGAAACAGGACAGGCAAGCAATGAGCTATCACAATAAAATAAATTGCCCTCAGACACACGTCCTCAAGTTGAACAAACAATAAAAAGTACAGTAAATTACAACAAATTACTGCACAGACACGAACTGATTCAGCATCATTGAAACACTGTAGGTAGATAAAAATAAATTTAGATTTAATGGTAGATTATTTAATCAGACATGCACTAAAATACTACAGCAATGAGTAGAAACGTCAAGGATGGAGTTTCATGTTGTTTTCTACTACCACCTAGTGGTTGAGAACTGAACTCATGATCAGTTGGGGTTTCTACTTTTAAACTGGCGTAGGCAGGTGAAAAAGGCAGAGTGACCGGTGGAGTTGAAGCTGAAGATTTCCAAGACTGACAAACAGGCAGGTGTTAATGGTCCTGGAGCACAAGAGGAGAAACGGACAGATGAGGATATATATCGCAAACAAACAAAATTACTCAAAATACTAACAAAGTTGGTCTGATGTAAATACCAAAGGAGGTTTCATCAACATTCTGGTGATGAGTAGGTGAAGAGACAGTGTAGATATGCTGCTGCTGATGAACTTGATGGGAGACAGGTGTGTTGAGCCAAGCCAGAGAGGAAGGGCCACGCCCGTGCCACACAGACAGAGATGAGACTCAAAAGGGGAGGGGGAAAAAACAACAACAAAACAACAACACAGAAAACATGAAGCACCACTAAACTATTATTCATCACTTAGTTAATCATTTAAACAGTTTATCACTTTTAGTTAAGTCATTTCAAAAGTTTATCCATCAGTTTTTTTTTGACTATTTCAAAAGTATGTAATTTTTATTCAACGTTTTTAGCGGCTCATCTGTCACTTAGTTGACTATTTCATTTTCAGTAAATTATTTCAGATGTTTATCGGTTTATCCTACTATTATGAACTCTATTTATGAACGTTTTAATACAACCTATTAATATTCTGTTACTTTTTATGCTCTGTACCTTATGACTTTTTGTACAGGGCTACACCTGTAATGAAATTAAACATAAAACTCACCAAAACCGGTGTAGCTTAGTTTCGACCTTCCCATCGTCGGTTTTCCGACCATGTATGTATTATTTAATAGTTCTGGATCTGCTTTTCTTTCACTTTTTTGTTAATTGCTTGCAGCTTTCTCTCCTTGTATCTGTCTCTCTCTCAGGTGCCCACGTTACATGAATATCAAATTAATTAATTCCAGCTTTTTAAACATATTTATGCATTTTTAAAGCTATGTATTCTTGTTCATTTTATAATGTGGGTTACATATATATTCCATCTAAATTGTAAAAAATAAAGATACTTTATTTATAAGTATATAAGACTACTTTGTGGATTTTGTCTATTTTCAACAAGTTATTTTTTAAAAAGTAACTCCCGCGATTGACAAGTTGCAAAATACATTTTGTAGCACAGAAAATGCTGTTTGTGTGGTTTTTTTTTTGTTTGTTTTGTTTTTTTTTATGTCGAAAAATGAATGAATACATATATATATATATATATATATATATATATATATATATATATATATATCCTATGTGGCCAGTATGTTTGACTGCAGCATGCAGAAATACATCTATTAACATAATTCATGAAAAAGATTGAGAAAATTGTCAAAAGCACAATAAACTATTTTTAGTTAAAATACCCAAATAATGAAATCATACTGCATAACTTTCAAAATGACTATAATACTTTCTAGTCTTCCTGCTTACAGGCAGTTATATTGACAAAACCATGTTTTATAATAAGCTTATTATCAGCTATCCTGAATTAAAAAACACCCAGGTTGTCTTGTTCTGCAGTTCATCATTTTACACTCACACCGCACATGTTGTTATGTCTGCATAAAGCATCACCTGCGAGCCACTGTATTGTGTTTATCTTTGACATTTCAGATGCTGTTGGCTTGATTCAGCATATCTCAGTAATTTTTCAGAGAAAAAAAACAGGAGCAAGGACGCGGAGCAAAAAGCAAACGGACAAATGGATTCAATCATAAACACAGGTTATAATAAGTTGTATTCTTACATTCATCAACCAAGCAGCTGTTTGTCTGCACTACTGTTTGCTCTGTTCTACAATATCAAGGCTTTATGCCAGTGCATATAATGGGCACTCTCTTTGAATTAAACCTATTTACATTCCTATCCAGTACAATGTTTGTACAGTGGAATGAGCAGTCCACGCCGAATAACACTAATTAAATTATTGTGTGATGTGTGTAAACTGAAATAGCCACATTGCTTATTGTTTATGGTAACATAAACGTAAGTGGTAGAGCAGATATACTGTATACACAGTATATATAGTGTTTGTATAAATCATTACAAATAGTACAGAAAACAATGTAGATATGTCAATATGATCATTTATTGTAGAACCAAATAATCATTTTTTATAATTTCTGTGCCCATTCTCCCTGTTGGTCACACTGCCCTATAAGAGAATAAGAATAGCATTAAATACAATCAACATTTCATAGGAATATCTGGTAAAGCCTCTGGCAGTCTTGACATTACCGACTATTTGATTGACTAAACACAGAATTTACAAACGAGCAAAACTTACAAGAAATCCTTTCATTCTGTAGATTTTGGCAAAAGGCGATTCCTCCACACAACTCAAAACACTGCAAGGCGTGTCCACGTGTGGATACTCCTCAACTACCTGTACGGATGAAAAACATCACAATGAATATGTACAGAATTAAATGTTTAGATAAAGTGTTGAAGAGCCATGCTTACGTTGCCCAGTGTGTCTAAACTGTCCAGTTCCCTCTTCCCTCCTGGGCTCAGTCCATATGACCAGTGCTGACAGCAGACCTGTGGCACTACTGACCCCAGGAGCAGCAGCCACAGTGCCAAGGTTTTCATAGTCATACTGAAGGGGGAAAAAAAGCCTCATATTACACACATAAGCAAGGTCAATTTTTGTTTATTTGTCTTAACTGAACCCTAAATACTGTCATAGTCCTCAGTTTTAAATTTCACATACTTTTACCTTCTGTGCATAAGGCAAGCAGCTTCTCTGATTTGTTCTCGTCTGCTGTCCTTTGTGAATGCCGCTTCTGCCGAGCATTTTCCAAGATTTATATGCTGCTTCCTTTCCTCTCAAAAGCCCAACACTTCACCACAGGGGGTCACAAAGTGGGATTAAGCAACATTTACTGGTAACCCACAGAGCTGTTAAAAAGATTACACAGTGTGATTTTTGCCCTTATACAAAAATAATAATTGTCATCGTCAGACAAACTTTGTGTATAGCCACGAAGTCACTTCCAGTCACTTTCCCAAACACTTGCTGGTAAATTGAATATTCACAAATAAGTGACAGAGAAAAAGACAAGATGATAAAAGACTTACTCTTCTTCATAGGAGTTTATTTGTAACAGTCATTTCTGGAAATATATTTCCACGGTCGAGTGCAATAATTACAGACAGGGAGAACTACACTGCTCCCTGTCCCAAAATAAAAAACAAAAACAAAAAACAACAACCTCTGCCCTATATTGCATTCAGAGAGATGTATTAAAATAAATAACCATAGCTCCTGTGTGATTTTTCACACTCATGGTGAAATACACAACACAACATGATTGCCTTCATCATTCATTCTCACAGGCTAGGTACCTAGGATTGAACTGAGTGAACAGTATTGCATCGGAGCAGCTTTGAGCCACATCTAAAGAAACTTACCCAGTCAAAAGCGAGGATAGCTCTTCACACATGCAAACAGACACTGTCCAGTAAGAACTGAAGTGAGATTGTTCCTTTACAAAACATCTGCCTAATCTATCAATATGCATTTTTTGGAAGCACTGGATTTGATTTACATAAGATTTACAAGCAATAAACATTTTTTGGTGAAAAGATATAACATGTTACAAAATCAAACATATACTTGTGCAAATAAGTTCAAAGCATGATTAAGTGATATATGTCTGTACGTGAAGCATATTTCCAGGCAAACCCACATGCCTTCTGTTAAAAGCACACCAATTTGGATTATTTTTCATAATGGGATTTGAGGAATAATGAATGTTGTACATAAACATTACAATAAGCAGTGCCACAGTCAAACGCATGCAACTGTGGATCTCTCACACACTGGAATAAAAAATAAAAAAAACAACAAAACAAAAGAGGTAGATTCACAGAGCATAAAATAAGGGAGAGCTTTTTAAGAACACAATATTCAGAAGTAGAAAAAGAGAAACCTCACAGCTGTAAATCATGTATTGCATACTCAAGCTGTGTTGAAAACTAGTCTGTCGCATAGTTTTATGGTGCACCAACAGCACTTCTAGCCTTTGAGACTGTGCTATTGTATGGCTTTGGCTTGCATTGCTTCTTTTATAGTGTTTTGTATCCAGCAAAAGTAAGTTACATACTTAAAGAGGAACGTACAGCAACACAGTTATTGGTAATTGACCCCTTTAGTTTCTGCTGCAGCAGCATTCAGTGAAGCTCAGCGTTCTGAACTTTACCGCAGGAGTCTGGTTTTGACTCTTATGTCAAGTAACATGAAATGAATGTAACTTATGCAAAACATTAATTGAGTATAGTCATTGGATTGCATCCCGAAACATCTACATAACACTAGGAACATTATTTTGTTTTGGTGATATATGTAGCTGAACATTTAAAAACATCCTACCATACAAACGTACATGGACAACCCTGGATAAATTCTAGTGCAAGATATTTAAAGCTAAAATAACATAGATGGAATGCCAGGGATGTGCATACAACTACCTGTGCTACACACAGGTAAAGAGAGATTGTTAGTAGGGAGAATATACTGTAGGAAAGGCCGGAGGAACTGAGAACTAAAGAAGCCACCTGTGGCTGAAGTCCATACTGGACTTGTTGGCGTGTGCAGAGTTATCTGACACTCTGGGACATGTGCAACGGGGTCAGCATCTCTTCAAAAATGGCTCCTTTCACATTGGATCCTCTCAGGTTGGCTTCTTGTAGATCACAGCCAGATAGGTCGCAGTTCTGCAACCAGGCAGCAGGGACAAAACAGTAAGACAGAAATATTACATGGGTGAAAAGCTTGCAACACAATTAGAAAACTGTTATATATTATGAATGTCATACAGACGCCTGTTGAAAAATGTTCACCCCGTTGCTGGCAATTTCATACATCAAAATGTCATGGCTAAGTGCTATTGCCTTATGTAAGATTTCAGTTGCTTGTGTTAAGATTCATATTAATGGTTAAAATGTCACTATCATTTTATCAAACAAGAAAGAATTAATGTCATTTCTTGAATAACAAATAGTTAACATTTAGCTCAAAAAAATATTTTTTCAAGAACAAATGGGTTGGCAGGCAATTAAAAGGTATACTTTGACATTATGGGGAATACACAATATATAATTATATAGTCAACTTAAGGCACAAAGACAATTGAATTCCAATACAAACATTAACTATTACCTTAGCCAGAGCCCACATTTTCACATTGCTTGTTTATTCTGACAAACGGTCAGATCCCAAAATCTTAAATTTACAACTATATAAAAACAAAGGAAATCTTCACATTAGTGGCTGGAACCAGAGAATATTCGGTATTATGTCTTGCATACACTTGCATATGAATTTTCTGTTAATGGTGTTTGGGATGAATCGACTACAGTAATTGTTTTTAGGTGTTGCATGAACACATCCTAAAAACTGTCATCTGTGCCAACGTGTCTGGTTAAATGAGCATTTTTAGAGATAATCCCTTCCAACAGCCTTGACTTACCTCGAGATCAGTCCCTGCTAAAGTGGCACCCCGCAGGTTACAGTTCTTCAGCTTTGCATTTTTCAGAGTAGCCACACGCAGGTTGATGCCGGTCATTTGGCTTCCTTCCATGTCAACTCCTTTCAGGTTGGCTCCTTATTACAAAAACACTTGCTTAATTGACAACATGACAACAAATGTGGGACTTTTTTGAGTGAGGTTTGTGATGGATTACCTTCCAGGTTCGCCTTCAGCCCAGATGGATCTTCAAAATTGCATCCTTTGAGAGAAGCTCCTTCAGCATTGGAACAGAGCATCTTCACCCCCTGTAAGTTTGCGCCCTTCAAGAGACAAACCAAACAGTATGCCATAATGTTTCATTGCAAATTTTACATGAATCCATAAACAATTCATGTTTATTCCCCCAACAGAGAAACAAACAGTCTACTTGTTGTTTTTGGTATTTGTATATTGTAAGGCCAACAATTAAAAAAATAACAGAACAACACACAAATCAGGCAGAAGTAGGAAATGTTCACTTCCCCCCAGTGAGACACGTTTGTAGTTGGCATTGCATGTCTACATGAATCACACACTGCTGACAGGAACATAGTTCTCAGACTTACATCCAGGTTGGCTCCAGATAGATCAGCCCGCTCCAGATTGGAACAACAAAGGTTGGCATGTGCCAGATTGCAGCGGCTGAGATTAGCCATCTTGAAATTGATGTAACGCAAATCAAGCCGGGAGAGATCGGCCCCACTGAAATTAAGACCCTGAACAAAAGTGTTTAATGAGCTGATATAGTGAAATGATAAATGAAATAAATGAAAACATCTTTAACTAGCTGTACCTGGCAGCGGAGCTCTGACTTTGTGGGTGTTGCCAGAAGAAAACGAACAAACTCTTTGCGGGAAATGGGGGAGTGGTCCTGAGGTGGCTGAGAGTTCTGGTTTAAAAGTAAATCAAGTCAGTATATACTGAACGCAGCTATCATTAATAAACGGAAACAAGCATCTACCTTGCTCACTTCATATTACCTTGATCGCTACTTCCAGCTGTTCAGCAAGTTGCTCAATTCCAAAGAAACGAGCCTCCTCGAGAACACCTGGAAAATAGTTTCAACAATGCCACCAAGCTGTGCTTATTTTAAACTTTTATTAGGATTTTATTCTGTAGACTGGCCAAAAAAAAAAAAAACATACCTCTTATATTGATGCCTTCATTGATAATAAGCTGACCATGTCTCAAGTAGTTGAGAATAGGCTCAAAGTATTCTGGGCTGCGGTCGATAAGGTAGGCCCCATGCTCGTCCTGCTTGTTCCCCCACACGTCTGGAGCAAACAAAGCGATTACAAAATCAATTTGAAAGGAATGTTTACATTAAACAGAAACAAAAAACGCTCTGTAGCCATAACATACCTTTATCTCGAAACATGTGAGCAAGCATACTCTCTGGTTCTTTGCTGACCAAGGTGCTCCTTTCAACAGAAATATACTATTTAATTTGGAGTGTTTTATAAATTGTTTATTACAATGAAATCCGCTATTAGGACCTTACATACCTGGTGGTGGTGAAGAGACGACCACCAATATTAAGGGTCAACCAATCAGTGTGAGCTCCATGCTGATCAGATGTAACTTTGACTTCACTGTGAGGGCCTGAGACATGAAGAGAGGAAGAAGAGAAAAGTGTCTGAGTGAGACTTTCATTCACTAGTGAGTGAAAGGGTCTCCTGCTAGAAGACATGACAGCACTCACCAATGAATGGATCTCCCTCTGAGACATACAGCACGTCATCATCTCTGTTAGAGGTTAGACACACAATGAGCTGACAGAAGTTCATATTGACCTCAGCAGCATACACTAGTTGTTATTGTGTTACCTTATAAGGGCGATGTCATCTATCAGGCCACCTTTTCCATTGTATAAACAGGATGCTTTGATCCCTAACTTATTGCTTGCTACGGATAGTAAGTCAGACAAGGCTCCGTACACTGCTACAACCTAGGATAAAAAAGATAAAACATCATCAGAACAGAAACAAAATGGGTCATCTAGTTTAATACGAGATTAAAGAGCCGCATTCAGCAGTGTGAACAGGGTGAGCTAAATTCATGCCATATGTACGACTAACATTTACCTGGAGTTGACATATTTGATAATAAACGTGTAAGACTGACTTTAGCTATAATTAAACACGTATGTTCAGTAAAACGCCAGTCATTCTGCGGCCCAAACTCACTCACTCTGCAGCCTACCCAGTATTTACCCACCTTGCCATTTTTAGATGTCCCGTTAACAAATAACGTAACTCTTCTCATTCTTTAGGTGCTTTGGTTATAAGTACTTTGTTGTAATTTTAACAATAATAATGCGGCATTTGCCAGCTAACACTCACTTGCTGAATCAAGCTGGCTATAGCTAGCTGCATCAGATAACACAACACGAGACAAAAGATGCCTTTAGGAACAATCGGAAAAAAGTCAGATATTATAAAGTAGTGAGGATAAACGAGATATTGGACTTTAAGCAACACCCGACCATAGGAGTATTATCTTTTTATATTAAAAACACACATACATACAAACATACAGAAATACATTCATACATACACACATACACATTTGCTAATATAATAATAAAATATCAGAAATTATTACTAATATTGATGATTGATGTTTTTGATTATGTATAAAAATATTTATGTTATATATACATACATATGTATATATACAATATATAGATCAATGCAATACCTTACTTTTCATCATAAGTATGTCGCCACAGCATATAATTATGCGGTGCCTCGTTTACTAAACAAACATTCATGACAACAATCCGACAATATCAGGAGCACTTGAAGGGTGCCTTCTGACTGCAGCTCTGTGATTGGTCAGTGCGTTCATACGTAGGTGCGCTTGTTTTAAATCTCAGATCGTCCCTTTTAGATGCCCACTGTTCGCCATCCTTAAAAGCCTGTTTGTTTTGTGTGCTATAAGTGTTGTTTTACCGTGTGTCTAAATTAATTCACATTTTACGAATTCATTTGCTTCTTAACTTTATTTCTGGGCGTGTGTGTTGTGTGAAGCCTGTCCTCTTGGTGGTGCAATGCGCCACAAATTTGATCAACTACTTGTAATAGAAGAAGAAACACGGAACTGACGAATAGAAACATGTTTAGTCCGTGTTTACTTTAAAAACTAATGCCCGGTTTCAGGTCTGAATCAATTTGGGTTTATTTTCATTCTGTTTCTGCATATTAACACAATGGCGTCTCAACGAAAGCACTGTGGGTGCTGCTCCCATCCAGCCTCCTCTCCCAGTGTTCACCAGACGCTGAGTGAAATGGATTTTGAACGAGGTTTGTTTTACAACATACCTATTACATATATATATATATATATATATATATATATATATATATATATATATATATATATATATATATATAACGTTTGCATGTTTCATCTTTTATCAGATGACTTGTCTGCAACTAACATTATTCTTTATTGATGAGTCTCATCTGTCATTTAAGTGCACTGCTGTGTTTTATCATCATCATCATCATATGCAGGTATCTGGTCTGCTGCGATGGATGGAGACTTGGAGAGGGTCAAATCCTTAATCCAGAAAGGTACACAGCCTAATCTAAGAGACTCAGCTGGATACACAGCTCTAGTGAGTTTACTGCGAAGATGTTGTTCTGGGTGTTGCTGTATTCACTGTATTCACACATGAATCTAAACTACTGCTTTATTTTTGTGTGTTTTTGTCTCAGCATTATGCAAGTCGCGGTGGTCATCTTGCTGTATGCAAGTTTCTTCTTGACAATGGTGCTTGTGTGTCTCCTCAGACACCAGGTGGTGCCACACCCCTCCATCGGTCAGCTTATTGTGGTCATGTGGATGTGGTTAGACTCCTGCTGAACCACAGGGCAGATCCAATGTTGTGTGATGACGATGGTGCATCTCCTTTGCATAAGGTGGGCATGTCATAGCACACACACACTACAGCATTGCCAGAAATACCATCATAAAACCATTCTAGAGTTTAAAAATATATTTATTACGCTTTAACTGGTGTCTCTTTGTGTGTGTTATTTTGTTACATGTATAAGCAGGCTGCAGAACGGGGTCAAGAAGAGGTGTGTCAGCTGCTTCTTGAACACTGTCCAGCACTCTGTAACCAGGAGAACAAGAGGCTCCAGCTACCTCACCAGCTAGCACCTCAGGGAGCTCTGCAGCAACTCTTAAAACCACCTAGATGACAACGGACACTTATCACTACTGTCTAAGAACGGACAAATTATATGAGCCCAAAACAGACTGTATAAACAGGTGTGGTCTGCTTTATTTCAGGATAACATTCACCATGACCTTGACCTATATTTGTTTGCTTTTGTCTGAATAGCCATCATCCTATTTTTGATTGTTTCAGAATTATACCTTCTAAGTTACAGAGACATGTAAAACCTACCAAAGCAAAACAAGGTTCAGCATCTGTTTCTGCTGGACTCTTATCAGGTAGTGATAAATAAACAATAATTCTGTTTTAATTGGTCAATAATGGCAGCCATTTCCAGATTCTTCTTATCATTGACCATGACAAAAAAAGACAATATATCAGCCTTTATGTTATGAAGAGAAGGTTACAACTGAGGTATTTATTTTAACAGCTGAGTAGTGATTGACAAATCAGTGGGACGAATATAATGAATATTCCCACTGAGATGTACAGTGCTTTTGTTAAATATTTTACTGTGGGGTGCTTTGGCACACTCATATATGTAAGTTCAAAACAAAATCATGCACAAAAATTCATCTGCAAACAGCAGTTCAGTTTAAAAGTGCTGAATTAGATGCAGATGTCAGGCAGCAGGGGGAGCTGTTGGCTTAAAAGCAGTGTGTGTTTTTTCCTCGAGACCATGAGTATTTGCTGGCAGTTTACACAGAGTGACCTCATTCAATGCTCCCAACACACGGTTGGAAAACTAAACAGCGTAACTGTTAGAAAGTGAAAAAGCATCAGTGTTACAGCTGATAGTAAGGCATCATGAATTGGATAAATAATATGTATATATCTCTGACGTGTGCTGTTTATGTAAATAAAGGTATCAAGCAACATTTTAAATATGTTTCCAATGATCTGATGATGGTTGCAGTTCATTTTGACAGGGACACTGAACCAGTGACAGACTCATGCCTGAACTGCTTCTACCAGCGTTAAGTATTTAACATGTTGCGCATGTTGATGGTCCTTAAACCACACAAATATCCATCAACCTAGAAACCCAACCTTCTTATTTACTATACCTTGTGTTACTGATGCCTCTTTGAGCTTTCCACATCACCACCAGGTTTTATATGTCTTTCTAATGAAACTGTTTTGTTAGAATATATAAAACATTTAAATTTTTTATCTTAAGATGACTGTTAAGTTATCAAAGGCTGGGCACATTACTCAGATTACTGATGTGAAACTGAGGTATATATTTATATATAAAGGAACAAAGAATGGAAGCCTGGGGGTAAATAAAGGATATTGATATTTCCATATCTACTGAAACACATGGAACTACTTCCAACTGTTGTCTCATGTACTTATTATTCAAAGCCAGTTGAATAAGTAACATGTACAGAGAGAGATACCTTTTCCTTCCCCAGGTGTGCACTTATGCATTTCTTCTGAGCTCCTGAAGTCCGTACAAATACACAAATACCGCAACAGAAACCTCTTGCTGTAGTCTGAGGAACTTTCATTGGGTCCACTGGTGGGTGGTGTTTCCAAACTACCTTCAAACCACATCCAGTGCCGTGACTGGAGGAGTGCCAGGCCACATCTGGAGCTCATTGCAGCTGACGCCACACAGCACAAGGAGATGGGGTGTCGGGGTTGGGTGGAGGGGGGTAGATGGGGTGGGATTGGAGTATTTTAGCTTGCAGACCTAAGCCAAGATAGCTGTTTACGCTCAGAGACAAGTTCCTCCCTCCACAGAGCTGAGCTGTTAACAACATCGCCCCCAACTTGAATGCCACATTTCAGTGATGTCAACCTTTTCTTGTCTGGTCACTGAGGAGATTAGTCTGGAGATATCATTGTTTGTTTTCTCAAAAGCACTAAAAAGAAAGCTCATTATGCTATTTGACTTTGCGGAGTGATTTTGACTGGCACACAGACGATCACACCCGCCCACAGCACCCGCTGATTGTTCCTTTGCCAGGTTCTGTGTAACATAATCAAAGTTGATGCCTTAGATTTGCAAGCAGTGAGCGAGGTAATGAAAACCCTCTGTGTCACTCGGTAAAACTGGAGGAATGTTGAAGGGCCTCATTCTTCTTTTGGATAATTTTTCATGAGCTGGTTTGAATTTTAGAGCCCCTTTATGTGGAAATGATCAGAAACTGGCTTGTGTTAGGTGAAAATCAGCAACTCTCTCAGAAAAAAAGCCATTTTTTTCCCCCAAACAACAACTGTGCTACTTTACTCACTTTTGTCTACTATCTAGAAGAATAACGTGTGTTTTTTATGCCTATAGCCTTTGAAAGCTTTCATGTGAGGATTTGGGGAGGATTCCACAAGATGAGGAATTTGGATTACAGCTCTGTTTAGTGAGATTTATTTGGAAAGCAATGAAACTTCCTGGCTCTGAAACCCACTTCCACCATAATGAGCCCAAGTTAAACCAGGACTGGATGTTATTTTCCACAGAAATAGAAGGGGGTCTGTGTGCCATTGTTGTCAGGATTTGAAGTCAGCGCCTGGGATTTTATTTTAAATAGCACTTCGCCTGCAAGAATTTTAGGAAAGAGTAAATAATGAGAATAGTGTGTCCTCTGTTTACATTTCTCCAGCTTGAGTGGTAAATTAAATGGTAAAATTAGTAGTTTTGATGGTCACAAAAATTCAGTTCAACACTATAAATAATTCACCCTTGTATTCCACTGTTCCAAATGTTCATTTCCTCCATTTTAGTGATTCATGGATGTTCGTTTTGATGAATAAAAGGACCGTCTACTCCTTATCTTTTCTGTGTCCACTTGTACAAAACTAATGCCATTCACTGTCCTCCCAGCTGCCCTGGCAGAGCCAGACCTGGTTGAGTTAGTCTGAAGTAATCAGGTAAATGGCTGGCAGATGGGCACACGTTATGATTGTGAGTATCTGGCATGGAGGACCCCTACATTGTCCCATCTGCATTGGTGAATCAGAAGTGTGGGTGTTCAGTGAGGGGGCGTATGTAATCAAATCTATAGGAGCTGCTCCTCAGAGATGCTGCATAATCCAATTTAGGTCCACTCCCACTTCAAAGCAGCATGTCGTCTGCCAGTAGAAATGATGTTGCAGATCTTACACTCCCACTTTCCAGGTCAGTGGATGAAAAGAGCCATGAGTCCAGAGGCTGGAGACCAGCTCTTCCAGGCAATCAGTACAGTGACTGTGAGAAATGTCAGACTTATCAGGTGATCCAGCCAATTACTAAGTACCATATGATGGATAACTTTGTTGGTCTGATCTACGTACATGTTGGCTTTATACAGTATTTTGCTGTAAATGATTATTTCAACTACATTATAGATCCAGTCCTCTAAGTACTGGACCAAGTTAGTGGAGTTTGGGCTCCTCAGACTGATCTAAACACATCTGGACAATGTCAGACGTCCCTTGTTGCACCAGAAACCATAATCATGAAAAAGCCCCCCCAGGAAATTATGTGCAGTCAACATGCTGTGATTTTTATGTTCTTGTTGCTGTATTTCAGAAGGGAAAGTTTATTTTCACAGACGTTTTCTAAAGTCTGTGGAGTGGATGGCTAAGTTTCTTTGTATTGATTATGGAGATGTAATCTCCTCAAAAAGCAACAAGCCATAAACTGTACCATATGAGTCAGAGCACAATTAATGAACCATTTCGGATCATACATCTCAGTCCCACCATACCAGACTGTTAGAAATCAGCTTATTGTGTATCATCTGCCAAATCTGTGGATGTGGACGAATCCATGTGCTCCTTGTTCAATATATTGTGCTTCTTCAGCCTGCTGCTCATGTGATTACATTTCTATCCCATGGAGGTTTATTTTACACCTGCATGGCAGCTGCTTGTATACACACAAGTGTATCTCTTTGTTTGCTGTACAATTATTGGTAGGTTTGATTTTACATGAGGCTGGAGCAATCTGATCCTAAAAGCACTGCTTTTATAAACTACTCCCAGCGTTATACCTCAGATTTGCTGTGCTTTCATTGGTCAGAAAATCCTAATTACAACATACAGTATACATATATACCACATGTCATGGAGAACTGAGAAACAATTTAAATATTTTTAAATCTAATTTCCTGAGAGTGATGGAGTGTCGGTTGAATATTCACTCCACATACAGTAATTATATTTAGGTGATTACTATGAAGTATATTGATGGACATTTACTCACGTACAAGTAAATATGAGGTACTTTTATTTGGGTATTTCCATTTAATGTTTCTTAGTTATTTATAGATGTGACAAAATATAGAATAGACTATTAGAAAATATTGTATTGTATTAGAACTACCCAACAGTAAGATGTGCACCGCCAGCTACAACATTAACACACAGCTTACATGTAAATGTGTTATTAATATAAATCCAGAATTATAATATAGTTTTTGTAGTTTTTCACTCACACTCATTTTCTACATTAAGGCTACTTTATTGTTTATACTTTATATACAATTCTGCTGACATAATAAGTGGTTGACTTCAGTAATATTTTAAATGAAGAAATTTTACTTGAGTATTTGGAATATATCTTTACATAATTTCATTGCTACTTAGGGAAAAGATCAGGGCAAAATGCTAAAAAAAGAGAGATATTTAAAGGTTTTTTAATGCTATAATATAAAGATGAGAAGAAAGACATTTTATCCTTCAAATTTTTCTTTACATGGTCAAAGACTTTAGAGAACTGGATAAAGGTTACACCTATAGCTAAATCTTTGAAATATCAGGTCAACCTTAATTCATTATCAGGTATGAAGCATGAGAGAAGGTAAGGACAAGACCCTCTTTTTGTATGAATCAGATCAATCAGATTCTGCATAGCATTCACACATCAAGGGGAATATGGTCAGAGTACAACAGTAGGGCAGAGCTAAATAGCTGCATTTAGTGTTAATCATTTACACCTTAAACAATGCAGCTTCTACCACATTTCTAACTAGCTGCTCTGCAGCAGCAAACAGCTAAATATGCACAACTGCAGTGACAATACTCACTCAGTGTGAATGAACAGGGAACGCAACACCAGGCTGCACGTGTAATTGAACAAGATGGTTACGCTGATGAACTAAGACTCATAGAGGCACGCCGTCCCTCTGTCAGCAGGTGCCCGGCACACAGTGGCCCATTCATATGCGCATTCCTGTCTCTCCACTCGCAGCCCAGCAGGTTCCTCCCGGCCACTCAGGACAGGGGCTGACGCACACAAAGGGTCTTCAATCTGCCTCAGACAACAGACAGCATAAAGGCCCGGAAAGCCACAACAGCGTTATGTCAAAGACCAGGCTGGGGGTGGTGAGTGGAGTTTGGGGGGCCCTGTGTGTAGGACTAGGGGCACTGCTGATGGATGGATGAGGGCTGGGCTCAGGCGTTGTAGTGGAAGGCCTTGTCTGAGGTTTCTGTGCATAAAAGGAGGATATTTGTACTTGCCCAGTAACAATGGAATGCAAACATAAAAATCGAGGACAATAAAACACCACCTTAGGGCGATGAAGAAGCTGCTAGGGAAATCATCATGCAAAGCATCTCTGGGGGCAGATATTGTTCACTCTTAGCATTGCATGACTCTATTTGTTTTCATGCTGATGTACGGCTTAGCCTTCCTTCAGTTTGCTTTTGCATAAGGTATTCCTGGATTTAACAGTGTCCGGCACATTTCCTTATGCTGAAAGGAAGTGAGGAGTGATCAGAAATGCCCCACCTCATCTCAAAACAGATGAGGTGTGTTTAGGCTAAGTTTTTGTTTAACTGACTTTAAATCCCACACAGCCCCGGCTCTATCTCTGACCATAAAAGACGAATAGCATTTCCTAACTGTATTGTGTAATTATTAATAGAAATCATAAACATTATACTCTCATTTTATAGCATTGTATTAACCTCTCAGTTATCTCCTGACAGTAAACCTGCCTATATGTTTCATGAGCTACCATGGCATGTAAACATCACAGATACACGTTAATGATTAATCAAATTATCACTGCATAACACAGGTTTTTTTTTTCATTTTCTTCTTTTTGCAAGTGAACTGATATAGAAGTACAGATAGTATGTCTCCTGTGCTCAATAAAAAAAAACCCCAAGTACATATTTTATTGGTCTGCAATTACTTTCGATAGACTGCAATTCATTCATTCATGCAAGTCTTGTTGTTACAGCCTAAACTGTCAAAATTCATATCAGGGTGGAGGTTTCTCCAATTGTCACTCAACTCCTGTCATCAGAGGAAAGTAATAAGCAACCAAACAAATAAACAAATATTCATCATTATATCTTTCATGTCCTTTCATGTAGAACTTTTTTTTTTTCCATTTTTATATTAACAGCTTGGTCTCAGGGGAATTTTGGTTTTCAAACTGCTGTTGCATCAAAGATCTTCCCAGCCATGTTTTAATGCTTTAAAATCAGACGATGTGGCTGATTGCATCACATGCACTTTTTACTCTCACCATTAGTTACCCTAATAAACATGTTTGGGTTTACTCTGGTATGTATGTGGTTGTCAGATTCACACTCCATCTTCTTTGTAGATAACAACACTCTTTGAAGTTTGAGGTTAATTTGAGCTCAAAGAAATGTTAAAAGCAAGACAGTCTGACCAAATCACATTAATTTTACTGTGTAACGTAGACAGTATGTCTTTTGGCACAATCACAAGTCACTGTAACCTACAGGAATAGTTTGATATTGTGTGAAAACACCAAAACAACTTACCAATTGTTAGACGGATGACACTTCCATGTCTGTATGCTAAATATAAAGCTTGAAGCTAGTTAGCTTAGCTTATCACAGAGCTGGAAACCTGAGAGACTGTTAATCAGGCTCTTTCTAAAGGTGACAAAATTTACCTAATAACACTTATACTTTCTTAATTCATACAAAAGTTGTGTAAAAATGGCATGTCGTATGCAGTGACTTTCTGGTAACTTCACACTGACAAAAAATTGTTGTAACTAGCTAAGAAATAGTCTGGCAAACATTTCCCTGTTGCCATATATATGTGTGCTAAAATAAGATAACCTGAGAAATTGTGAATATGGTAATATGATGTGGTTTGAATCAGCGTGCATGCCTCTAATCAGCTGTTTTTCAATAGCCTGGCACCTACATGTGATGTGTGTATCAGTATGCTGCTTCTACCCTACTTTTAGTGTGTATAAGTATGACAAAGTGAACAGCATTAAGTATGTCAAGGGCTACACCTATCAAGCCCAACTCTTAAGGTTAAGATTACAGTTATTTAATAAAAGCTTGCATTTAGACTGTATGCTGCTCTGTTATGATTTCTCCTCAAACTTGAAGTCTAGATTCCACATTTTGACTTTTAGAAGGTCTGATTAGCAGCACAAGCTATTTATCGGAGGAGTCAAAGCCACATGCAAAGTAATATCATGCCAAGAACCTCCGATAGGTGCTATAATTGGGGCATGTGTGATTACTAATATAAAAGAGATACTATTTGCGCTCCGAGTAGAGGACAGATAGTACAGTAGTATCAATAAATGTGGAGCAAGAGGATATTTCCAGACGGCTCAGTTGTTATATTCACCTGTAACTCTGTAACACTGATCTTCAAAATAAAATAAGTGGATATCTTTAACATCATACACGGTTGATGCTGCATGTGTAACAAAAGGCTCACACATGTTGAATGTGAAATGTGCTTCTTTGTCATCCCAGTCTTTTATCTAACTACCAAGCTGGGCTTCACATGTCTCTGCAGCTTCAGTCGTCAGTCATTTGTCAAATTGTGACATGAAATCAAAGACCATATGAGCTCCTCAGACATCAGCTATGTGTTTGATCAGGCAGAACAAACTTGTGTTTATGCTGAGCTGGCAGATACATTTGAAATTCTGATGCTCTTTGAAATGCTGCCAAAGCATATGATCTTTTCGCCAGCACAATAAAGCTATTTTATAGGTGACCTGAGCAGGAAGTTGATGAAAGTGCTTACTTTCTGTCAATAAATTAGTATTCATGTTGGTTACCTGAAATCCTGCAAAGAAAATATATTTCGCTCTTCAGATGCGAACTAATATTATTATCTATTTATACATCTGTTTACACTGATAAACATTTGTCTTCTCACATCAGCTTGTGTGTGAAGTTTTCACAAGGAGTTGAAACAAGCAATTTTTATTGTTATCCTTTTTACGTCTATGTGGGACTTATCTCTAAAGTGTTCTTCCAAGTAAAAATTGTGTTCAATAAAAATTAATTGAAATTAAAATATATCTCCTATGGTGCTTATAGTATGTCTGTCAAATTGAATGACCTTATAGGTATCTTGCTGAACATGTATTTGATACTTCTTATTTATTATTGGGTATATTATTTCACATATTTCTCACTTTGTGGGGGCTCAGGATTGCGTCTGTAATGAGTTTATGTAGTTTATATCAACAGTATGTTAGTACTATAATTACAGTGCCACCAGTGGAGTGTTATTATTGATTCCCACAATGCAAAGAGGGCGGTGTGGTAGGTTGTTGGAGCTCTGCTGGAGAGGTACTGTGGATGGCAGGGGGAGCCAGGTTACTCCCAGCACCAAGAAACCTGGTCAAGCTGGAAAATAACAGCCTGACTGATGTCGTACTTCCGGCAATAGCATCTTCAAAAGGAAAGCCTGAATGAAAACAGTTATTTTCATTAGATAAGGTGAATGAAAGCACAAAATAATACAACGAAGAACAACAGAAGATTTCCAATGTCAACTCAATGAAAAGTAAGAAGTATGTTAAACAAACAACCTGCTGCTATGCAGCAACATAGTGTCTGGCACAAGAAACATAATAGAGCTACGGTGCTCTCTCTGGTTCGGTTGAAGGGTGTATTTGTATCATATCTGTAAACAAGAACCACCAATTATAACATATCCTCAAACATATATATCATCTTGTTATACTGCACCAATAAATAAATAAATAATGATATCTAACTCATATTTCACCTGTAGGATTTGATTCCCCTTTTGGCTGGGAACCCACTCAAAGACTCCTGGGGGGAATAGGAGTTAAAAACGGGGCTACTAATCTGAAAAAATTGCAAACTTTCGCATCATGTCTGCATACATAATCCAACTAAGTAGTATTTCATTAGGCTGTCTGCGTCAAGCGCCTGCAGTTTGCTCTGAGTTTATCTACGAGGCTTTTATTTCTGCAGGACAGACCGGATGTTGTGTATTCTCGCCGTCTGTCTTGACTGCGGTCCGGAGGATGCGCACATTCTCAGATTTAAGGGGGGAGGTTTGGAGCAGCCCGGGACTCTCGTTGTTTAACATAATTATCCGCCAGCAATGGTCAAAAATACTTTCTAGGATACATTGACGTGACGCCGCTTTACGAGAATATACCAGTAAACGACGCCTCGTTTCCGGGATGTTTTGTTAGAGTGAGTTGAACAACTTTACGATACAGTTTTCGGAGGTGAGAGGACTTGATTTGGGATAAAGGGACTACCACAAAACCAGCGCACAAGCAGCACTCGCGTAACGTCTTTGGGATCAGTTCGTGTTAGCTACGTAGGAAAAGAGAAAACAAATCACAACACAACGAGCAGCTCTGAAGATTTAACAACTCAACACTGTTTTGAGACGTTTTGTTTGCGCTCCGTTGGTTATTTTGCGGGGTTTTCGTGTTGTGTGAGGGGGGTTGACGCATATTCTTTTCTTCTGTTGCACAAGTCTGACCTGAGGAGAGGAAAAAAAAGAAGAAAAGAAAAAATGCGCCAACTTGTTAGCTAAACGTTGATAGTTTGGGACTAAGTGAACAGCCGATAAGAGGTCACATATTTTAAGTCTGGATTTACAGTTTTTTCGGGAAGTTTTTTTCTGCCTCCAGTCTCGACCAACACTGGCTGGTTCACAGCCCCCCGCCAGTAAGGTGAGTTAGTGTTTTATTACCGCTTCACTCTTTGATTTGGCTTCACTTCGCTGCGTGTTTACGTGCTTCGTGTTAGCAAACGTTTCCCGCTGTAATCAACCTCTTTGATTTCAAGAAAGTTTACTGAAAGCAGCTGATTAAAAGATTTGTGGCTCTTAAATTTACTAACAGATTGTTTTTTGTTTTTTTTTCATTACTGCAATTCAACCACCTGTTTGTTGTTAAGAAATGTGTATGAGCCAAGGAAATGAGGTAAATGTTTATTTATATAGTAATGTAAACACTTCCAGTCTTTCTCCCATGCTTGAGTATAACATGGCACAAACACTCAAACACAAGGCCCAAAGTCACACCTGACAAATGCTCTTATTTGTGATTGAGTTGAGTGTTTTACTTAATAGACTCCTTAAATTAAGGATGATTAAAACCCAAACCTCTGCAGTGTAGTCTGGCTTTTGTGGGTCAGTAATACTTATATCAACTATTCATTCAGTTCTGTTTTATATCTCAGCAGAAATGTTCCTGGTCCCGTCACCTCATCCGTCTTTAGTTTCGTCTTTAGCTCTGTCCATCTTTGTCAAAGGCTCAGGAGAAACTCTCTTAAACCATCATTAGTACATCAGTCAAGAAGTCTGGTCTGGAGGGGCAGCCTGATGTTATGTAAAGCTCTAAATGTTATGGTATAAAGGGAGAGGGAGAAGATGGATGGTTTAGAAAACCAGCATGTCCACAGGGAGTTCACCAGAAGGGAAGAAACTTCTCTCCTGAACCTTGTAATGGGAAGTGAGGAGCAGCCATGCCCTTTAATTTACTAGGCTGCTCCCCTGGCACAGAAATGTTGTTGCTTGAGCTTTGTGATTATATTTAATATAGCCGAAACCATCGAGAGGTTTTGGTGTGGAATTAAACATTTCCTCCCTCACATATTTTTTTTAAATAGTTACAATATGGATTGATATTTTTGTTTTATTTGCTTGTGTGTGTGTTTGGGTGTTAAAGTTTAATTCAGATACAATTTATTACAAACCTGGATTTTGTATCCCGCTTTAACTTCTTCTTCAGGAAAACGCTTGATATGTATTGAGCATATTACGAGGCACTTTGGATCTAAGTGTCAACCAAATGGCATTGTGTCAGCCAGCTTGACATTAATTGTCTTTACATTTGAGTGTAATCTCATGACACCTGATCTCCCTCTGTGGCGCGCTGGTGGCAAGACACTGATTCAGATTGTGAGGCTGCAAAGAGGAAGAAAAAACAGAAGTGTCTGTTTGTGTAGAAACAGTAGCCTTAGGGAAATGGTCTGATACTCCTATGTCTGTCTGCTAAACGGCGGCCGTATGCAGGCTGGCCTGTTTCTGGCTGTGAGTGCACAGTTAACTGGGAAAGGGACAGAATTTAGGAGCTGAGGAATTTTATGCATGAATGGCAGTGAACAGTAATTGTGGCGTAGGCCATGTTTGGGGTTCGGCCTGCAACATTTTGTCTTTGTGTAATCAGAGAAGCTAAATGTATTTTAAATGTGCTAATCTATTTAGTTTTACCACCTTCTGTTCGGGAGAGTAAAATGATGTAATCTCCTAAGAGCTTGGAAAACAAGATGGGTTTTCCTAAACATGGGATTTGTTTGGTGTCGGAATTCCTCTTTATATAATCCCTCTTTAACAACTTTTGTAATGCATCAGATTGTCTTAATCCGATCATTAACAGATGTTTTTTTAGTGTTCCCACAATGGGAGTTTTTCACATCGCTAGAATGTAAATTTTCTAAGCAGTCACTGTGTTATTTGCCAATGATGTTTTTTGGTTTATACATTTTATAAGCAAAATGGCTCAAAAGCATCAAAACTCACTCTGTGTTCCCTGCATCATCCACATTTGTGTGTGATGTATTTGTAAGTTTGAAAAATCACATACACAGGAGGGTTGTGCACTAAAATGAAGCAATACAACACCAAATGTATGGACAGGTGTTGGTGTGTCCTACATGAGTTGAAAGAGGAACATTTTATCCACCCAGTAGATGCTGCTTAGAGGCCACAGTGCAGGACTGGATCATTGGACAGACCTTTTGGCTAATATGTCTTCATTGTAGTCACTTTGTCTGTCATTGCAGTAAAACAGAACATGTCCTAAATCATTCAGCCACTTTAAAAACAGGGAAAGCCTTGTTTGAATATGTTTTGTCTTATTAAGAATTATACTGGGACTTAAGATTTACGGGTCTTGCTCAAATTTAATAAACTATGTAAGCAGTGCGTTGCGAGTTGTCTTAACCTATGAAAAATACTTGTAAATGCTTCCATTAAGTTATTACTCAAATGCCTAAACAATAAATCAGCTTATATATTTATTTTTACGGGCCTATGCTTCACTCATAAAAAATCATATTAAAAAATAAAAAAAAACTGGCTGAAGTATATTTTAATGTGTAACAACAAACTTATAAAAATGACAGTAGGTACAAGGTAACAGTAAACTTAATTGTAGAAATTCTACCTAGTTGTTTTAAATAATAACAGCAATACAATGAAACTATATTGAACTTGAATTTAGAAACAACGAAAAGAAAAAGGATGCCTGAACGTGTCGGTCAGCGTCTGTTCAGGACTCCTCACGAGCTCAAGATGAGTGTGTCCCGTGTGTGAACAGTAAGACATACTGTATGTTTAACTCGTGCTCTCATTGGAACTGCGGTTGATGGAGCTTTGTGTCGTACTTTCAAGAAGCGACTTCCTTCTCTTTGAATTTCTGACGCATGTCGTGGTGAGGAGGGCCGGGGGAACGTGGTCGGCTGCTCTCTGCGGTTCCTTCTGTCTGGCAGCAGAAGCTCTTTCTTGGAGCCTTCCCAAAGACTGACTCACTGCTTACAGAGCCGCGATGACCAAGCTTCTTTATCCCCCTCGGACCCCCCTGATCCAGCTCAGCTGCTGGAACACTAGACCTTTCTTGGAAAGTGAAATTGAATTGGTTTTGAGGGGAACACAATGACTGTTTTAGTGATGAACACCCACACAAGCGATTACCTCTTAAAGGAAACCACAGCTGCATCTGAACATGACTTTGTGTGAAAGCGTAAACCAACTTGGGGTTTCTTTGACCCAGATGTGACGATGATGATGCTGTTGTTGTTGTTATTGTTGTTGTTTTACTGTTTTACAGAATGGACTTTTAATATTTTGGATTTATGTGCACCATTGATTTTAAGAGTGGTCGTTATGTTCTCAGGGTGGACTTGACTGAGGCTGAAGCAGCAAGCGTTTGTATGTATGACGCGTTAATTGACAACTCATTGGGGGCAAATGGTCGCAGGGGGTCATTTGGGCTTGGGACCAAAGCCAACTGTTAGGTGATAGATCTGTGAGTGTGGAAGTGATGGCCAGGCGGTCTCTCTACAAGGCTGTCACATAACATGCTGTAGTTGTTTTTTGGTCTTTAACAAATTCCTCAAGGGGGTGGAGGGTTGTGGGGGTTTAGGGGCAAGTGTTAATCTCTGTGGGCAGATGCAGCAGTGTTGATGATGCAAGCAGATGTGCATGTGAGGGTCACCCACTGCACGGTGCACTTTTGGAGGGCATTGTTCATCCTTTAAACTCTAACAGTGAAAATTCGATGTGGCTTTTTCTGTTTGTCACGGCAGTCTTCATGAGATCAGACGTCAACGGTTACTTTAAAGTTTTAAAAACAAAACATTTCATTCCTTAGAACGGTGCAAGATGTTTTCCCTGTTGGTTTGCTTAAGCAGAGGAAGTTTGTTATCAGTGTTTTTGTACAAAACGGCCTAAATGCTGAACTACCTACCTTGAACCTTTTTTTTTGATTCGTCAACAAAAATGTAGATTGCCAAGTCTAGCATTCATTCCACTTTGTTTTACAGAGCAGCTGTTTCCACATTTTTTTTAAATTAACATTTTTATTGAGATATTCTCCTGGCATATATTTTTCTTTTATGAACTTGTACCCTTACTGATTTTTTTTCTCTCCCTGCTGATAAAATGCTTCACAGATCTTGCTCACATGCTTACACATTTGTTTTCTTTTATTTTTCACAGTTTAGCAGTGTGAGTTTCCCGCTGCTGATGCCCCAACGGTCTGAATGGAGTTCCAGTCGCAGAAAAGCCAAAAGTTGTAGCTCCCTCAGCAGGATGCTGATGAGGCCAAGTATACTTCTGTTTCTGGCTTTATTCGCCCAAGTTTTAAGAACCCAATGCCGGCCTGATGAAGGTAAGATGCTTTAATCACTTAAAGCTCATCAGACTTCATTTATACAATGCTTTCTTTCCTTGCTGTGGTTGCAGTATTACTAAGTAACATGCGACTGATTGAATTTATAAACTTATTAAGTCTGACTTATCTTGACTCCTGCCTTGTAAAGCAGCCCGTTGATAATCAAAGCTTTGTTCTTCATACAGGAATGTAATCCTAACACACTCCAGGCTTTGGTGAAGTCTGTCCTTTGTAGCGTCAGCCTTTCTCCTACCACCCCCATTTGCCTGAGTCTGATGTTGTTTGAGTGCTCTTTACTGTGTCGGATATAACAAAACTTTGTTTCTGACTATTAGGAACATATTATCTCTCTTTCCTTGCCAGCTAATCAATATACATGTATGAGCTTATCAGATATGCATTACCAACAAATCATACGGACAGAACTTTTGGTGTAAAGAGTTTATTCATTCTTAAAACTTGACCGTACAACTTGAAGACTTTCTATAAAGAAATCAGTCTGATCTGGCTGTTACACAAGTTCACTTCTGGAAAGGGGTAAGAAGCACTGAAACTGAATCCTTAAAAATGTGTGTCTTGGATACAGTCCAGAAATGTAATAGCTGCCTGGACTTGTGGGTAGATGGATTGGGATGTTTACACTCCGCAGTCGGAAGTGGGGAGCAGCAAAATAATATGATAAAACTCGGCATTATAATTAGAGTAATTAAGCAAGAGATACTCTCTTGGGTAGTAAGCCCTAAAATAAACTTGTGTGTGGCTGTGTTTAAGCCAGCAGTGGGACAGGGAGAAGTAAATGACTCCCATCTGTAGCCCAAGGGCAGCCCCACTACCTAGAAGTCCCTGCTTCTCTCCTCCTTTGTAATGAAAAGGTATTTGTTGTCACTGAGAGAGGAGTTAACTGCCAGGGGAAACTATAAACTAGCCCGTTTCTTGAAAAAAGGAAAGAAGATGCTGCTTTAAGCCCTCCCTTATCCCCAAGGATAGAGTTTCTGAGAGGAATGTTTGTCTTCTAAGGTGAGCCATAAATTTCCTCAGGGGTGGGGGGTGTCTGATGCATTTACACTCCACCCTGTTCTTAATCACCAAATGGCCAGGTACTATCTATGCGCCTCTGTGCTTTTCCTCCTGCTCCCCCACCAACATTTGCTTGGGAATGCTTCACTTTCCCCCCACTTCCCTGCTGGGTGACGGATGGCTTCAGCTGTCGACAAACAATCACAGCAGAAGCATTTGGTTGCATTCCTTTTGTCTTGGGTGGAGAAACAAAATGGTTATATGGAAACGGTAATGTTTTATGCGCGCTTCTTTGTTTGTCTTGGGGCTTTTTTGTTTTGTGTTGTTCACATAAGAAAAGAATATTCCCCGAACAAATTCACTTCATTGAATTTCTTTAGTGGCCACGTGGACAAGCATTCAAATGACTGTAGGGACTACAGTCATTTGAAGACATGCCTCAACATTTTATCTTTAAAATAATTTCAAATGTGTTGTTTGTTTTTCTTTTTTTACATTTGACAGCGTAATGTGACAGAAGTTATTTATATGGTGTTCCCTGTGGGTTTTTGTGACTCGACTCTTTTCTGAGCAGAGGAGCCTCTGACCCGGTGGTGGAGGGCTCCTCAGATCTGGAGCCACAGTCCCGAGAGACTCTTTTCAGACAGTACTGTGGCTCTGCTGACTTTCTGCAAGCAGATAAAACCAGACTTATAATAAGGATAATAATATTACATTTTGCATGTCAGCAAAAATCCCCACTCAAAGATAAACCACCGGGTATTGTTCTGTTAAGTGTCACGGAAATAATATTATAATGGTGATACATTAATATAGTAAGTCAGCATTGTAATGCTGTGCAGCACCACATGGTTTATCTCTTAATATAAACCCTGTGGTGGTGATGGGCAACATTAAAATGTGGGGTTGGAAAAACAATTGGTACATGCATTGTGTTTCTCTCTTGAAAGATTGAACATTGATGTACAAAACAATAGCTTTTTACGTAGTTTGAAAATTTTGAAAATAGCATTAGGCAATAGTAGCAAGGTATGTCATGTACTGACTAAGTACTTTGGCACTATTATCACATTACACATTTCTACTTGAAGATAGAGAAACAATAAAGGAAAGTGGGCTTTGAAAGTGGCAAATGCTGAATATCACAATCTGACTCTTGAAAGCGAACTTTCTGCAATCTAAGTGACACAAATTTTACAGCACAAATCATCTTTAACCAGCAACGAAACTGTAAAAAAATTGTCTCACTTACGATAACCTGGTAATTAGTTAGGCTAGAATTAATTCACATGTTTCAGTGTAGTGTCTCTGCAAACCTTTAAATGGAATAGACGTTAATGATATCATTAATAATAGGACAAGAATTACATAGATTTTTATCCTTTTTAAGAGGTCCTGCTTTTCCTGTGTTTGTCCATTAAAGCCGTAATGTGAGGCTAATTACGTAGCTGAACTCATTTAAATGACACTGGAGAAACTGAGATGGTTAACTTTCCACTGCACAGTAATCCTTGTAGCTCCCAAGTGTTAATCCATGCAGATTGTCAGCAGCTCATTTAGGAGTGAAAAGGTCCTCCACAGGAGTTGCTTTCAGGAAGGACACTTACTCAGAATTTTTTTTTTTGTGCTTATAGGCATTGTCCTATTCGTTTGCTTCCTGCCAGTGCTGCCCTTTGTCTCTTATCAATCCCCCCTGCATGTCACCCAGCCCTTCACTCTGTAGTGGTCACATCAGCAGAGGAGACTTGCCGTGTCTGCTTTCTGTGTGTGCCATTGCAGAGCCTCAACCAGCCTGACTTTACTGCATATAGCCATCACTCCAACGAGGGCAGGAAATCCCACAAGTCATTGACGCAGCATATTGCTTCCTATCTTGCAGCCAGAGAAGGTTTCATAGACTGGCGCCAACTCTCTCTTTTAGTTGTTTAGTAGACTAGTGAGCCTCCCCCTGTTCAAAACCTTTGGTGCTTTTTTTCTTTACCTAAATTCCTTTCATGATTTATGTAATTAGACTGATTTTAAATCATGTCAATCAATGTTACCAAATAGTTGGAGGAACACGTGAGTTCATTCCAGATGAGCTGCTTTCTGGAAAATATGGTCCTTAATCCACTTTAATCCAATCATAGCACCAGGAGGATTAACTGAGATGAAACATCCTTAGATTCAAAGGAAATGCAGGGAACTTGGCACTTACCTCAGTATAAAGAGAAAAATTAAATGCGAGTAATGCAAGTGTGTTGCTATTGTTTATCATGATATTTCTACATGGAAATAGTAAGGAAAATGTTATCTATGTCTTTTTATAGACGGCAGTTGTGTTGCTTTGACAACATTGTGTTATGTCTTACTCTAATTTTAAGTAGGTTGTCATAGAAGCACACATGGTCCTGGCTGTGGCCCGACAATAAAGCAACAAGTAAATTTTACAGCTTTTTATGGATGTTTTTATGATGTCTGCAGCCAGATTAACAGCTGGGATGTTGACACAGCATTATCAGTAGCATCTCCATTTAGAGGGCAAGGACAGAAACATAGTGGGCCGCCCCCACACACAGACCTTGTGTTTAAGGCTGCGTACAGGTTGGATAGTTGTAGCCCATCACTAAATGCCTCTTCTGCTTTCCCCCCTTTGGTTTTGTTTTTGAGGAGAAAGTTGATCCTACCCCCTGGCCCCTTTTCCTGCTGGGATTAAGGGCCTGTCAGACATATGTGATCCAGGAAATACCTTTACTAGGCCCAAGTGGGGTCACCATAGCAACTGGCACTAGAACCTGCTGCTGCAGGCCCTCGCTCGCTCACTCGCTCGCTCCTGTGCACATGCTCACTGGCTCGCTCTCCCTCGCTCTCTTCCCGTTTATTGTTTGGAGGCCTTTGTTGTGATGGTGGGAGGGATTAGTCAGTTAGCTCGCTGGTGTTGTCCCGAGGTTACGATAGATAGACATGGTTCCTGTTGTGAGGAAGTGCGTTAGCAAAAACACAGGTTGCTTTGAAAAGAAGTTCAGATTATTCTGATTTAGAGGGATTGCTCACCACTATGGCATTTGATTATCTAGTCCATTTTATCTTGTTACTGTGCACAAGAGACAATGAAGAAAACGGGATGAATAAAATGACTGATTTTACATTATTGTGCTGCCAAAGGGGATTACATGGCTGACCCTTCTTGGCTAAAACATCATTTATGTCAGCTAACGTATACATTTCAATACATTTTCAAGTAAAAACTCCAAACACTTTCTGGTTCCAGATTGGCTTTGCTTTATATCATCCAAAACTGAATTTCTTTGGCTTTTAGACTGCTGGTTGGGCAAAATAAAACATCTGAAGATGTCATCTTGTGCTCTAGTAAATTGTTTTTATTTATTATTTTCTGACATTTTATGGACTAAACATTAATCAGTACTGATAATTATCATTAGTGGCAGACCCAATGTCTCCAACATCAGGATGTTATTTCAGTGAATTACAACAGTTTACCTTGTGTGCCTTTTTGGCATGGAAGTGTGATCCTAGAGCAAGAATGTCAAACAAGTTGGCCAGTGACGATCTTTACCTTTTGTAACTAGACAAACAACACCATTGTGATGGACAACGTGTCAGCATAATTAGGTTACCCCCTCCCCCTTGTGGACTATGTAGTCATTTAGAACAGGGGGGCTCAGGTGTCTCTCTCCGTGACGCCTCCCCTCACTTCATCCCTCTAATTGAATTTCACCTTCCTCTCTCAAGTAGGTCCTTGCCTTCCTGCAATATGGCCTTGACTCATTTGGGATGCGATTTAATTTGAGGGAGAGGTTAGACAGGCGGTGTGCCAGTAGGGAATCAAGAAGGGACTTTCTACTGTCTCTTGGATCCTTTTTTTTTATGATTGAAGTACTTTTTTGATTTGTTTATGCTACAGATACAGCCCCATTTTGTGTGAGCTCTCTGAACATTTCTGACACTCTGTACCCTGTCAGTTACTGTTTATTCAGTCCAAAATATTGTGCCGTTTTTTTGAGTAGGACTAATCCTGCTGGTTATCCTGTTATGAGTGACTTACCGGTATGAATAAAACAGTTAGTTTGTGCCAATTATATTGACTTTCCTATGCTCATGGAGCCATATGATTGTAATTGTATTCTAGTTACTCAGTTTTGTATAAGCCAGCTGTTTAAAGATAAAACCATGTCCTATGTTTCATTTGTAGTCTCTGAGGAAAGGCAAGCAGAGCTGTTCACCCTCTATCTCGGGGATCGTTTGGATCTCAGTTGCTCTGCCAAGGACTCACTCCATGCTGTCAACTGGACCAAAGACCATGTGGCCGTAGTGGATGGAGAACACACGCACATCCGCAGCGGACAGCTGGAGATTGAGACTGTGGAACTGGCGGACTCTGGCCTCTACGCATGCACCACTTTTGGTAACCATAGCGTCTACTTCAACGTCACAGGTAAGGTCATAGATTGATCAGAGCAAGTCTTCAGTTTTTATCAATTTTTTTCGTCACTGAATTGTCACATCCTTTAACTCTTTGAGTATAAACTCAGATATGGTAATGAAATGGCATTAAAATGTTGCCATCACAAATAAAAAGTGAGCAGTTAAGAGTTTTAACATTTAAATTATTAAGGATTCATCACTTAAACGTTTTTAATACATATTTCCCTGTGTGGATTAGTGTCAAATGTATTAGATTATTCCCATTTCAGAAATAAATATCTGATCATGAAAAAAATCCTAATCCCTTATTTATAACAAGTAAAGTACCTTAATGTAAAATGCTTGATGTGTCTTTATTATGTGTATACATTTCTTTAAGATTATGGCCATAGATGGAGAAAGTAAAATCAACCTACATGATACAAAAATACAAATGTATGTGTGTTTTTTCACATGTTATAATCCTCTGTTTCACCAGTCGATACCCTGGCCTCATCTGAGGATGATGATGATGATGAAAAGTCTTCATCTGAGGAGACCAAACTGTTGGGCAGTCAAAAACTGCTGCGTAAGTGTGATGATCCCTTCACATTATTAATGCTGCAACAAATAGTCATTACTCACTTGCACATGCTCACAGGGTTATGAGTAACTGTCATGAATGGTCAGTGATTCAAGAACTTTATGATTCAATTTCAGGTCTGCCGCGTGTCGGTCATGCTTGTGTGAATGATTTCACCTTGAGTCAGAGAGTTTTCACTACTTTAGTGATGGCTTTTACATGAGGAATGTCCTAGTGGTGACTAACATTAGATGTCTTAAGAATTTGTCGATAGATGAATTGAGTCACTGAGGCTTCATCATCAGACTAGTATCGGCCACTCTGCCTGCAAGGAATCCACAAGCAGCCAAGTGTGGCAGGCACCCTGACCTTGAGTTTGAGCTGTAATTTACAGCTTTATCTTGCACAACATAACTTTACTTGACTGACACAATTTTGAAAACACTGCATCTAAAAGTGGCTCTTCTTATTTAGAGAAACTTGAGGTTGTTTCCTGTCAAGCTCTGCAACTATAATTTGAGAATCTTTTTTGGGGTGAACATTATGTAATGTCTCCTATACAGTAAATGACATAAAATAAGTTTTGGGCCTTATCTGCAAAAATCTTCTCTGTCTTATTCTTCTCTAGCAATGCCCCCACAATGGGCTCATCCAGAAAAAATGGAGAAAAAGCTTCATGCCGTCCCAGCCAGTAAAACTGTCAAGTTCCGCTGCCAGGCGAGTGGCAACCCAACGCCCACACTGAAATGGTACAAGAATGGCAAGGAGTTTAAGAGAGACCATCGCATTGGAGGCTTTAAGGTTAGTTACAAATCCTTTGGAAATTTTGTTCCCCTCAGTTTCTTCTTAGTGACTCTATGCCCTCTTAGCATTTTTTTATTGAATCAGATCAAACTCTTTCTCCATGAGTGGGGATGTCAGTGCTCTCATCTGCACATTAGATCACCCCCCCCCCAGGGGCAAAACAATGCAGGATGAAATCCTATGCTACAAAAAGGAAAGTTGGGCTGTAGTAATAATACCTCCAGGCGGGCAATCCTAGCCATCCACTTGGATGAAGGATAACATTGGCTGTCCTCATTTTCTGCATTGTATCGATGCATCGTCTTCTCTGTAATTACATCTATGCTGCAGTAAACTTACCAAGATACCTACTGTTTCTGACTTTATATGATGTGTTGTGTGACTTCTTTTGTCAACGTCTTCCTGTTTCCTGGCAGGTTGTATTCAGTTGTGACGATAACTGCTGATAAACTGAGGTTATCATACTGATAAGACAGTTTGTTCCAGTCTCTGGGTGGTAGCTGAGTTTACCTAGCACAGGTGTGGCGGGGGAATAATGTGGTCGTATGCCAGCTTCTCTTCACCATATGAACAGTGTTAATGACTGCCAGAGATTCAGCTAATATTCTGCTTTTACGATTTTGTCTGAGCTTTAATGCCATCAATTTCCTATTAACCACAAAACGATTATTGTAAAATTCTACAACCATATCAGCCAACACATGGTACAATCATTTTGTTATAGGAAGGTGTAAATATGGTGCTTTTTGTACCTTTTACATCAATATCCCATGGCTGTATCCAGTAGCAGTTGCCTCACAGGTGTGGGATACATGTGCATGTTTACAGAGACCAAGAAACAACCTTCTTCCTTCTCCACATCTGCTCTTCCCATCAAGGTGTAGGCTAGTCCAGCCTTGTCTCGTGCTTCCCCAACCCTTTTCCCTCCCCAGCTGGGACACATTTAGGAGTTTCCTCTCAGCTGCCTGCACCCCTCTCGCCCCCCACTCGGTCCAGCCAGGCAGCACACTTAACCATCTGGCTGCTGTTTTTTCAGTCAAGGTGCAAAGGTCTGCATCAGCGGCTGGGGACGTCTCTCATCCCTCCCACACTCTGCTTTTATGGCCAGGCTTCTATTGTTCATATATATCGTCTGCATGTAGACGTGCAGGAGGGAGGGAATAATGTAGACCACATGTATGAAGCCAAGCACAACACATCTGGCAGCAGGCAGCTGGAGTCCCTCATCACGTTTTAACTAAATGAGGGAAACCGTATGGCTCCGTCTCTGTATATTCATGTTTGATGTTGCCATTGCCTTAGAGGTTTGTTGGTTAATCACACAGTGCCGGTCTTGGCAGATTTATGGGAAAAAAATTATAACATGTCTTGGAAAAAAAGAGCCAGACATCAGTTAGTGCTAATAAGACAGGTTGGGGCAGATGTATATAAAAATGTACCCAATTTTCCTGTGGTCTTTGTTAGTAGGATAAAGATCCAATGCTTAAAACATTGGTCCTGTATCCTGTTATTATCACATCACACATCATTGAGCTTGTTAGCTGTTTCTTTAAAAATGAACAAAATTAGATTTATGACCATTCATATTGGGAGAAAGCAGATGGAGAAGAAAACATTCACATGGGTTCTTTCAAGTATTTGCTGTTGAATGATCAAATGCAGAAGTGCAGTCTAGCTCCATCTCTGTCGCCATGATTGGCTTGCTACTGGCCTTATTTTAACTAATTAAATCTAGTTGAAATTATTTTTTGAAAGTGAAAAACTGTTAAAAAAAAACAAACTATAAACAGACATGATACTTTTTTGGGGGGGTTTGATAATCATTGCCATTTTATAGACCAGCCAATGTGCCCTTTCCCCCCGATGTTTAGGTTCGTGACAACGTGTGGACCATCATCATGGAATCTGTGGTGCCCTCTGACAAGGGAAACTACACCTGTGTGGTGGAAAACCAGTATGGCAGCATCAATCACACCTACCAGCTAGATGTAGTCGGTAAGTATCTTGTTTTTAAAGCGTTTCATATTGCTGGTATATATTTTTGACTTAATTACCTGTTTGATTTCCATGAGGCTTTCACATCATATTGGATCAGTTTCAGTGTAATATTTATGCCACAGCAGATCAAATGTTACCTAAAAATACAAGGACACAGTCTTGGTTATGAAAGATGAACTGGGTTTGCCCTTCTGTCGATCATTTGATAAATTAAGCCTGTTTACTTGTGCCATATGTAATGGATCCATCAGTCAATCCTGGACCTGCCATGTGACTTGCTCTCACACTATTGGTCCTATAAATCACACCTCCACTTCCTCTGTCACTGTTTTCCCCCGGGCTTGGCCTGACCTCAGTGGAGGCTGAAACCCTGATGAGTAGCAATATCTCTGCAGTGACAAGAGAGTTTTGCCACGTGCTTGTTAAGTCTCCACGGATGGCTTGTTCAAAAAAGCCCAGACATGCTGCCAGATTCTTGGCTCATATGTTTATTTTAGAATTATCGGTCATCAAAATGGAGCGGCAAGAACATTTTATTTTACAGTAACGGCTCAATATTAGACATTAACTTGCTCAATTATTGCAGCCAACTATTAATAATTACACAAGGATCATGTAGCTGAGAAATGGCTGCTTTCATTCTCCATATAAGAAATTATAGTTTGTAACCTGTAAAGCTGCACAGTATTAGATCAAATTAAACTGGTGACCTTGTCTTCAATCAAACCCTTCCAGTAACAAAGCCTTGATGCGATGGAGCTTTTATTTTGAAAAATCACTCAGGCATATGTACTTTTTAAATTTATTTCATGTTTGTCTTTGATGTTGCAGTTTTGCTTCACTGGCCACCAAACATCTAAACTAACATTTATGTGTGTGTTTGGCTGTGTGTTGCAGAGCGCTCTCCCCACAGGCCAATCCTGCAGGCTGGCCTGCCAGCTAATCGCACCGCTGTGGTGGGCAGCGATGTGGAGTTTGAGTGCAAGGTCTTCAGTGACCCTCAGCCTCATATCCAGTGGCTGAAGCACATTGAGGTCAACGGGAGTCGTGTCGGTTCTGATGGTTTGCCATATGTCCGAGTCCTCAAGGTAGGAGCTTACCCTGACCAATCGCAATGCAACAAGCCAGGCAATTGAAATGTTTTCTGTAGTGCTAAATGGGGATTTTGATATAGATATTTGTAGAGCAACTACGGCTCTTTTCTTATATACTCAGTGCTGTCTGTAAAATGGATCAGAAATTTGAAGTTCCTCTTACGAGTGTAATTGAACTGAAAAATGCTTTTGCTGAATTCTCTACTCAAGTTTGATCCTGTATCTACTACTTTTTTTTGTCTGCACTTGACATTTTTTTATTTCCAGCATTCTGGGGTCAATAGCTCGGACGCTCAGGTGCTGACCCTCTACAATGTGACTGAGGAGGAGAGCGGAGAGTATATATGTAAAGTGTCCAATTATATAGGAGAGGCCAATCAGTCAGCCTGGCTGACTGTCACCAGATATGAGCCCACAGGTAACCACTATGCAGCAGTGCGGGACGACACAGTGGAGGTGCTTCTATATCCACCTGGAAAAACTAAAGCCGTATAACTTGAGACAACCTCAGCTGTTTCTCTCCTCCCTCCCTCCCTCCATTTCTCCCTCCCTCTCTCCTGCCTCAGTGCTCCTGACTGTAAATGACGCTATGGAAAATTCCCAGCAGAACAGTTGAAAGTGTGTTGGTTTATGTTGGACCCATTCTCATTCCTGCCCCATGCCTGTGCCCTCCTAATAAGGGCCTTGCTGCCATCTTCTTCTATTACTCTCGCTCTCTTGCCCTTCAAAGTCCTCCTTGCGCAGCTCACAGACTTTCTCTCCCTGTCTGGACTGCCTCTGTTTTTTCCAGCTGTCTTCCTCTGCTTACTTATCTTCCACAGACCTCCTGTTGTTTGTCTGATGCTCACATGGTTTACAGAAGTGAGAGTGTGAGGTGTGTTGAAGTGCGAGTGTGCCCTGTTCTGCTGTGGAGTTTTCCATGTTGCCCATCTCTTGCATGTAGAGATGAGACTGAGGTATTTGATGTGGTGATGGGATGGCCCAATGTGGGGTTCAGCAGTGCAGATTCAACCTAACCAGCTCCTCCACTAACAGAAACTGGAGGGCTCTTCCTGACAGAGTGCCTCTTGGTGGTACTTTTTGGGGAAAATGGTGTTGGATCGAGGAGGAGAACGCTCCTCCATCCCTTTTCTCTTTCACAATTCTTTACTCATGGTTCCCTTTTCCCTCTTGGGCCACTTGTTGGGTCTGCTTCCTTTATTTTCTAGACCGCTGGCCTTAACACCACGGACAAGGAAATGGAAGTCCTGCAACTGAGAAATGTGTCTTTTGATGACGCTGGGGAGTATACCTGCTTGGCGGGCAATTTTATCGGGTTCTCTCATCACTCTGCATGGTTGATCGTTTTGGAAGGTATCAGTAGTTCTTTCTTTCACAACTGAATTTCTTTCTTTTTTCTTTACTCCAGCCTGGCTGTCTACCTTATCATTTGACAGATTGTTCTGTCAAAAAATGAGGAGAAGCCAGGGCAAATTACCAGTACTAAGCCCCCCCTTCCCCCCTTTTCTCTCTGTCCTCAGCATAAGCCCCTGCTCCATCTAAACTCTCTAGATGGGAGAGTGTGGGCTATGCTCTGCTGTGTCTTAAATGAAATCAAAGAATGTCAAACAACCCATAAGCTGTCTCCTAAAAATAGGCCAAAATTGTTTTAAAGATAAAGGTCACAGGAGTATACTTAATGGTATCAGGTAGAACTTCAGCTTTATAGAAGGGTTGTTTGGCAGCTCTGATCAGATTTCACTTTGAACTGTCTCTGCCATCCTGCTCTCTAATTGGTGTTTGCATTGGATTTGGTGTAAAGCTGATTTCCTTTGACAAGAACTACAAATGACATGTATTCCTGATGTCATTTCCTGCTGTGAGCACAGCGGCTGGCTTTGATAATTGGCTCGCTGTGTCTCATTCCTAAGGGTTGGAATGAGCATTTGTCCAATTATCAAGCTGCTTGTCAGTCAGCCTCTTCACACAAGTGCAGCTCACTTGTGTTGCTGGTGTTGGTCAGAGGTGTAACGATGCATTTCAGTCGGTAGGTCACCCTTGGTTTGGGATGCATCAGAAATCAAATAATTGGAAAGGGTCCAATAATCTCCTGCTAACATAAAGCAACAGATTGCAGGGTGTAATATTGTTCATTGTCAAAAAGTTCTATTATGCTTAATTTTGTGTGGACATTTCAAGAAGAAAGAAAAGGCCTGCTGCAATCCAGTCAAAAATGACCCCAACTTGGTTTAAAAGCCATAGGTAGATTTGTATTTACACTTAAAGAACAGGTACTTTTAATATCTTAACTCTTTTGCGCAAAGCCACATCCCAAGCCAAGGTATGCACCGAGCTATCTTTGTCCATAAAAATGGAATCCATTACACCCTGAGTATTGGTATAAATAAACGTTGGTGTTTTTCACTACGGGAGGAAAAAAACAAGATCTGAATTTGACAAATGTTAGTAATTTTATAAATTCAATTTACCACATAAGTATATTGGCATTGCTTGCATTACCAGCACCAACACAGCTCACAACTCTTAAAAATGCATTACAAATGGAGTTAGAATTTGACATAAAAATATTTTAAACTACTGTATTGACTCATGTTTTGTAGCATGCTGTTTTAGATCGTGTTGAAACATTGTGTGTGTTTGAAGTGTCATTGCTGTGTCTAAAAGTCAGAACCTTTGCACACTCATTGTAAAGTGGGTCCTTTGGGTTTGTTCCAAGTATTTTCTAGTGATTCAAGAGACTAGAGTAACTTCTCAAATTGGCAAAGAAAGAGGAGTGGAAACTTTGCTTTTGAGGAAATGATTATTGTTGAGTTTGTACCCATGTTTGTCTGTGTCAGAGGCTCTGGTTTTTAGATATGGCATGTGTGTTTGAGTGGTCCGCGTGTTTTATTGGTGTTGCTGTGTGTTTGGATGCATGAGTATGTTTGGTGTGCTTGGGTATGTTCAGTCAGATCATTCAAATCCTGTTCATGACAGCTGACCCCACCCCTCCCTGCCTCCTGTCACCCTGCGTTCCCTCTCCTCCATCTAGCTGTCCCGCACTATCCTCCGGCCAACCACACCTACCTGGAGGTGGTCATCTACTGCGTGGGTTTCTTTTTCATCGCCGTCATGATTGCCATCGCAATTATCGTCAAGATTCGCACTTCCTCCAAGAAAAGCGACTTCAACAGTCAGCTGGCCGTCCACAAACTGGCCAAAAGCATCCCCCTGCGCAGACAGGTAACAGAAAGTAGATAGGGGGTTTGGAATATTTATATCACTTCTTTCTCTTACACAGTGCCATTGGCTCAGATTTGTTTGAATTCAAAGCTTTATGTTTGTTTATGTTGATGTTATTACCCTACTAAAAGCATGCATTCATAGAGCTTTCAGGTTCAGGTCTTGTACATCAGGTAGGTGTGAGCACTCCATGGGCATGGTACTCCTGAATGGTTTGAGTGTTCTTTCTACACAGTCTTTTCTATACAACAAACACGCTTAAGAAATTCAGCAGTATTCTGCAATTTCCATTTTCTAAATAAGTACCTGCAGCCTGTGTCTGTTTCACTATGAGAGGAATAATGTCAGGCTTCTTTACTTCAGGTGTCTGTGGACTCAAGCTCTTCCATCCACTCTGGAGTGATGCTGGTTCGACCCTCCCGCCTTTCCTCCAGTGGCTCTCCAATGCTGTCAGGGGTGTCTGAGTATGAACTCCCCCAGGATCCCCGCTGGGAGCTTCCCCGGGACAGGTATGTATTTCCTGGACAAAACCTTCAAGCAGGACAGCAGCCACCTTCTGACCAGAAAGTTACTGGTTTGAAGTACTCAAACAGTTTCTCTTTGAGTCCAGTACAACACTATAGTTGTACACATATACAGATAGTGTTACTCTTTATTGAATATTTTCTCTTGCATCTTCTCTCCCTTTAAAGACTTGTTCTTGGGAAGCCACTTGGTGAGGGCTGCTTTGGTCAGGTGGTGATGGGAGAGGCGTTGGGTCTCGACAAAGAGAAGCCAAACCGTGTGACAAAGGTTGCAGTCAAAATGTTGAAATGTAAGTAAGCTCTCTTGTTTTAAAGTCATCAGACAGTCGATGAGTACTGAGGTAAACTTTTCACTACATAGAAATAGATTTAACAGAAGCCTCAAGTCCTTCTTCTAGGGACGAGAAAACTTCTGACACCAAAGCTGTGATGAACATATATTAAGAGACAGTGTTCATTAAACTGCACAGAGGAGTGAGGATGTAGGGAAAGTAGCATTTATTGTCTTGTACTTTAGGTCCGTTTCCCCGGGGAAAAACCTAACTCTGTAAGAGCTACAGTGTTGGTGTTAATGTTTGGTCAAGGTGTAAGGCATTTTCACCAACAGAGCATTGACTAATTACCCTAATATAATTTATTTCCCTTCCTCTCCAGCTGATGCCACAGAGAAAGACCTGTCAGACCTGATTTCAGAGATGGAGATGATGAAGATTATTGGGAAGCACAAGAACATCATTAATCTTCTGGGAGCCTGTACACAGGATGGTAGGACCAGACAGGCTGACCCACTCAAGCCAACACATGCACACACACACATACTATTGTCCCTCAGACAACAGCTCTGGCGTGATTACTTTGAGAGGTGTAGAACAGCATGAATAAACTATTCTGACATCGGCTTCCGAGCTCACAGTTTGAATTGACCGCAGCTGCTGCCATTTGTCTCCAATCATCCCTGATGAGAAACTGGAGGAAAACTGACCTCTAATGACCCTCTAATGTTGCCTCTACACTGCAACACAAATTTCTTCTTTCACTCTACTTTATTTACCATCTGTTTTGACACTGAAATGTACTTTAGAGTAAATTATTTGCATGTGTCTATAGATCTCAAATATTTTATTACCTATTTGCTTGCCTATAATACTAGTCTCTTATTGCATAGTTAGGGTGATTATAATTTATTCTCACATTTTTTCCCCCCAATTCTTTTATAGGTCCTTTGTATGTGATTGTCGAGTATGCATCCAAGGGGAACTTGAGGGAGTACTTGCGAGCTCGACGCCCACCGGGCATGGAGTACTGCTACAACCCTGACCAGGTCCCTGTGGAGAACATGTCAATCAAAGACCTGGTGTCCTGTGCCTACCAAGTGGCCCGAGGCATGGAGTATCTGGCTTCCAAGAAGGTAACAAGAACACAAGTAGCCATTCCCGCTCATCCATATTAAATTTGCAGTATCAAGTGAAGCAACATCTTTCTATTGTATTACTTTCCTTAGTATTGAAATAGTGATTGAACCCTAAACCGCCTTATATAAGCACAGTTATTGTTGTTTTATACAAGGAAAGAGCACATGAATTAATTTCTAATGTCTATTTTCATGTCTGCAGTGCATCCACAGAGATCTTGCTGCTCGCAATGTTTTGGTAACAGAGGACAACGTGATGAAAATAGCTGACTTTGGCCTGGCAAGAGATATCCACCACATTGATTACTATAAGAAGACCACCAATGTGAGTACTCTTCTCATTCGTTTCATGTTATTCACAATTTTAGCAATACAAATAGCTGTAACACGCATACCTTTTCCAACAGGGTCGTTTACCAGTCAAGTGGATGGCTCCCGAGGCACTGTTTGACCGGATATACACACACCAAAGTGATGTGTGAGTATCACTTGTCATAATTTTTTTTTATCATTCAGTCTTGATGGAATGTGAGGAAAACATCTATTTTGTGGAGAAAACTCAAGATCTAGATCTGGATCGATCATGTTTCTATCTGTCGCTGTCTGCAGCTGGTCATTCGGGGTGCTGCTTTGGGAGATCTTCACCCTGGGAGGCTCCCCGTATCCAGGTGTCCCCGTGGAAGAGCTGTTCAAGCTCCTTAAGGAAGGCCACCGTATGGACCAGCCCTCCACATGCACGCATGAGCTGTAAGGAAACAGTATGCATAAAAAATGCTGCATATTTTTGTGACTTTACAGTTACTGTTTGAACTCTTATCCAGCATTGTCCTTATTTTGGTATTGAATAGCACAGGAAAGCCAAAATGTATTGAAATAATTGAAATCTTAATCTTTTTTTCCATGGAGTCAACTTTAAAATGTTAATAATATAAAACCAGTTGAAGCGCCTTTATATTCTTTTCTCTACGCTGCATCCAAATTCTTCCATGCATTAATGCGAATGGTATTCATATTTGTAATATATCTACTGTTGTGCTAATATAGTGTTTGAAAGGTGTGATTATGTGTATATAGAAGTGATCAGAAACCATCTTGTAGCTTGGATATGGTTTTGGTTGATGTGATCATCCTGGAAAAATCAGGATAAGAAACTGCCAGTATTTACTTTAGTTTGTAAACATTTATGTACCCTGCACAAACAAATCCTGAAAATACATTTTACTTTAAAATAAATAGTTTTTAAAGTAAATTACTGGCTTTTAAATCAAAGCAAAGCTTTGTTACTGCTGTGTTGCATGCTTTACCCAAACAGAGTTGGCATTAATATTTACATTACCCATGTTGTTGTATAATAGAAAATTCAGGTGCTTAGCAACATAATAAGCTTTCAATGTCTTTTTTTTTTTTGTATAGTATCACAAATTTGCCTCGGTGCTTTGCAATACAACATCCTCTATCCTTCAGCCCTCAATTTGAATAAGGACAAAAAATGGACAGACATATGCTGTTGATGCGTAGATGTTGTGTGTACAAAATAAACCAGACAAAATTAGTGAAATACAACATGGACAAATAGGATGACAAAATTATAGATGGGTTCAGCTTTATATTTAGAGTATCACGCTTCAGCTACAAGTTGACTGATTTTTGAATATCTTCCTTCATACAGGTATATGATGATGAGGGACTGCTGGCATGCTGTGCCCTCTCAGAGACCCACTTTCAAACAGCTGGTAGAGGACCTAGATCGCTGCCTGGCCATGACATCTAACCAGGTCAGTCCTCCTCTTCTCACCATGCAGAGAAGCAGCAGGTCTGTTTTTGAAGTCGAATGATTCATTATTTCTCCCTTTGTGCATACAGGAGTATTTGGAGCTGTCTGTGCCTCTGGACCAATACTCTCCCAGCTACCCCGACACCCGCAGCTCCACGTGCTCCTCCGGTGAGGACTCTGTCTTCTCCCACGACGCTGGAGCCGAGGAGCCTTGCCTGCCAAAGTTCCCCCCCCACTCCAATGGGGCAGCCATTAAGAAACGCTGATACCTCATCACCATTCAGACAAACATTGACATTTCCTCTGCTCCCTGCCTCATGGGGTTGGACTCTTCCCCACATTTCCAGAGATGAAGCTAAAAAACACTGGTGCTCTGTGAGAAAGTGAGCTCGGAAAACACTTTGTAGAACGTGTCGGATCACATGGACTGAAGAGAGCAGCCGTTTCCCGGTTCTCGGTGGTGACGCTGTTTATGGGGCACTTTGTATAATTCAGAGTGGCAGTTTGTCACGGTGTCAGAAGAGAGCAGACTCCCACTCCTCTCTCCACTTTGGGCATTCCACGTGTCAGAAGAATCAAAAGAACTGACTGACTATGTCAGGGTTTTTGTGTTTGTTTTGCTTTTTAACCTCTGCGTTCATTTCATCAACAGTGAAGGACAGCATTCTGCTTTGCAGACCAAATCCAGAGAATATACAACCAAGCGATATGCAGCATCGTGGTCCACTGCATCATTCGTTATCTTGTAAATACAGTTAGAAAATTATAAATATGAATATATATTTACTGTACTTATTTTTATTACCATTTTCTTTTGTACAAGGACACTTTTGTTTGATCCATTTTTAAATATAGTCTGTAGGGGCAGTTGTTACATGATGTTTCTGTTTCTTACATTCATGTTTCTTAAATTGCTGCGGATTACATGGCCAGTTTTCTTTTTTTTTCTTTTTTGTTGCTATATCACAACTTTGATTCCCCTAAATTTATTGTATAATCATCAATGGAAAAATATATATTGTTTTTTCTATTTTTTAACTTCTAAGTGCTTTTCTTAACAGAAACTGCAATACAGTGTAACTCAGTGTTTGGGGTTTATAAATTCTTTGTTGTGTCGCTGTCTTGTGTGCATGCATGTGCGTATGCCAGAGAGTATGTGAGTGATTAAATTAGCAGGATGTGTGGATAATTTTATCTGGTTTCATTCAAGATCGCTCCTGGTTGTACGCCATTCTTGTTTAAAACCCAGAGTGGTTTGGTTCAGTCAACATCATGCACTTCCATTGTGCATGTCCTCCGTGTGATGAACTTATCTTCTACTGTAAATGCTTTAACAGGAGTTACATCTGCTGCCATATAACTTCTGATGAAGGGTTGCAGAACACATATGTCATCGTAAAAAGGATTACATTAAATAAAATGCTATTGAAAAACAAACCGCCAAAGCTTTCAGAGTTTGAACTGAACTCCATAAACGGGTCTATAAATATCAAGGTTTTCATGTTTGTGATGTAAATCATGTTTACAGAGATGGAATGACGGCCACTTCAATCTCGCACCCATTTAACACGGGTTGCTGGGAGCTGATTAGATATGATAATGTGCTGCTGACATCAGAAGAAATGTTGGCGAGCACAGAGAGCCACAGCCGGCAGTAAACATGTAATTTATGGCCGTGTGAATGGCTTGGCAAGTGCTGGTGCTACACTTCCATCCATCAGCCCCACCAACCTTGATGCCCGTGTCTGGCTCTGGCTTCCTGCCATTGGCTGATGCATCACCTGGACTGCAGTCTCTACGCAACAGGCTAAACTCAAGCCCACACTGCGACTGGCTCACGACCCTTTTTAAAAGCCAGCTCTTACAGCTCGGGTCAACGCAGTTAGACTTGCAGTATTTCAGCAGAGGAGAAGAGGATGCTGTTAAATGGAGAACAGGGATTTGTAATACCACGTTGTGTCCTTCAAAGCTGCAAGGTCAATTAATATGATTTCCACATACACTTAAATGGGAAAGTGGTCTTTTGGACCATACTGTACACTTCCAGGATTCAAACAAACATGACAGAACATTAATGTTTTTGGGAGAAATATCATCCGCTCCTGGAAACGGGGGGACAATAAAAGTCTCGTCTGTGTGCCGTGGTTGAGGTGATGATAAAGAGCTCTATTTAACAACAGAAAGGACAGGAGAAGCCTCGCTTTATAACCTGCTAATGGTGCAGCCCGAGGAGCGGAGGTGCTATTAGGTGGAGGGTATTATCACTTTGGACAGATGGTTCAAGAAACGTTCAGTGTAGCAAAGTTCATCAGATATTATCCAGTGTAGCAACAGTTAAATCGCCATTTCTCTCTTGATTTATGCCAAAATTGTGTCTTTAGGGGGAGGTGTCACAGCATGATTATTGTTAGCAGTAATGATTAGGAAATGTGTCTCATTAAATGGTTTCTAATTACTGAGATGAAAGAAGTAGGCGCTGCTATGTCCTGTTTTTGTCTTCTCAGAGAAATTACTATCTGATGACTGACAGGGGAATGTAAATTGATTTGGGAATACTGGAATTTCTGCCATCCAAGCATTACCCAGCTGTAATTGGTACGTTAAAGCAGCAGCAACACCCTTCCTAACTTCTAGTCAGCTTAATATACTATGCCTCCTTGATTGCCCTTACCTATTACACTATATCTAGGATACATTTTTAGATGAATATAATAATAATGACCCATGCATTCAGTATAAAGTTACTATGACAGGATATTGTGTTAAACAAAATTATATAAATAATGAAGGTCAACAACTAAACAATTATATGTATATTTCTTTGATTAAAAAATATACCAGTAAAATTGTGCTCTGAAATGGACCCGGCTTTTTCCGTTCATCCAAACATACATTCAAAATATTGTATGCCTTTTCATATGTTTAAAATATGTGTGCATGAAAATGGTCTAAAATGTGGTGCAACAGAAGCATCATTACACTTATGTAATCAATTGAAATATATCTTTTCAATCTTTCTATATTTTGCCCATAAATTAGTAAGAGTTGACTGATCTAAGCTTGACTGACAAGATGAAAGAGTGTAACCATATAGCCATATAAGAACAGTTCTATCTTACAATGCCTTGAAGCTGGAACATTGAAACATTTGATACTTACTGTATACTTGTCGTAATATTAAAGGGAAACTACACCTATTTTACACACCCAGATCAGAAAACGGCTGAATGTGAAAACAGCTGATGACAGTAATGTCCTCCATTGCATGTTGAACTCATATAAGAACACTAATCATCAATTATCTCAAATCTTAAATTGGATTTGATTTCCCATTTTTTACAGAAAGGCTGTAGTGTTAAAAACTGGGGATATGAAGCTTGCAGTGTTTGCCAGAAGTGATGTTATTTAGCTGGAATATGGGAACTGTATTTCTGTATTTTTTATTTAATGGTTTCTTATGATTCTCCCACCTTTGTAAGTTGTGATAAATGACTCAAGTATTCCTTGTAACCCCATAGTAGTATCCCAAGTAAACATGTATTTTCTAATTTCAGATTATTTCATAATTACTTTTCACATGTCATAGCTATATCTCATTTTTGGCAGATGCATCTTATTTATTAAAGTTAGTCATTTAGATAGTTCAGTTTACTGCAGTTACAAGACTTTGTTGCCTTGCAAATGCTCCCATTAAGGACATTCTGTGGGCATGAACACATCCTCATCTTGAAAACATAAATCACAAACAAATGTCCACATTATTTGCAAATTACACATCTTTTCTTAAAGCCCGTAATAAGAGCAAGATGAGACCCCTGCATGTTTACTTGGTGGCTTTTTTTATATGAATTGCTTTGTGTTCTTGTTTACCAAAGATGGTTTGATTTATTCCAGTTTGGGATGATCATCTCCAGGTATAGAGAAAAGCCTGAACCTCTTCATTAATCTCTCCACGCTGTGTGTTTCCTGTCAGCACTGACAGATGACCTGCCTTTCAACTCTCTGCTACCCTGTGGAGGAGACACATCGTCAATCAGAGATCATTTCTCAGCCGCAGTCAGGAGAGTGTCTTAGGAGAGTGACGCTGGTGGTGATGAGGGTGTGTGTGTGTGTGTGTGTGTGTGTGTGTGTGCGTGTGCTTATTTGAGCCTCCAGGAAACAGGAGTGGTGACATCAGCCTGTTGTTGTACACCTCTGTCTCCTCACAAATGAAGCGATTATTTATAGGAACGAAGGAGGGGAGTTGAGTGGAGGGGACAGAGAGCAGGTTTACAGCAGTATAATACTGGAACTTGTGAATATCATTCTGGCCAGTGTTCATGTGCAAGGTGAAGGAGACAAACATGTCTCCTGTCCTGGCATTCCTCCCTATGATGAGCACATGAAAAAAGACACCTCAGAGGGTTCAGACATGATTTTACAACAGAAGAAGAATTTTAATTTTCTGTTTGTTTGCTCACTTAAATATGTTCCACCCTTGTTGACAATAGTTAAGATAATGAACATCTGTTTAAATGTGGCCACTGTGGTTTCGGGTGTACAGGCTGGATAACGTGCAGCCGAACAAAATATGTCTTTAATTGTGTAAATATTTTGTCATAGGACAGTGACGTCTTTGCAGTGAACCCTCTGTCGGCCTTCTGAGGTAGAGATGACAGACGAAGGCAGTGGGTGTCCTCGCCTCGTCTGTGCTCTTTGCTTGTTGTTGTTTCCGTCTGCACTGAGGGCCCAGGCTCCTGTTTATGAGATAGCTGTCTGTATGACAGGTTCCTGATGCCCTGCCTGCTCTGTGCGACAGACATGACAGAAAGGGTGAGCCCGGGGGCACGGCCTGTCACTCATGTGACACGGCATGTCTCACTGTTGTCTTTGAGTCGCTGCCCACTTCCTCCCTTTTCTCCACATCACAAAAACCACAAGCAAATCAGTTTTTGAAGAACCTGAGCATGCGTGAAAAAATCCAACTGAGTTAATGAGGGTCACGTTTTAGTGACACTACACAAAGCATTAATAGTTTGTGAGAAATCTTATTACAGTGTCCGGGACTGTACGATAAAGTAGTCCTCTGTTCAGCACTTTCTCAGTTGGTTGAACCTGCACATAACACACTTGTCCAAATATTAGCTACAAAAAAGACTCAGATTCAATCCAATATGACATATGGACAATTACAGTTACAATGGGTAGACTATACGGGTGGACTGTGGAATAAAGTGGTCTCCTGTTCATTCCTTTTCCAAGGTGGGCATTACATGTGGGCTGTAATATTATGATAACAACCTGCCATAGCTATTGTAATAGGTAATTCAATATGTATTTACAGTGTCATTTATTTCTATTTTACACCCTTATTCCTTGTACTTTTCTAGCATCAATGTTGCTAGCATGATGTTTGGAGAGAATACTTATGGCATCTGGAGGCACGGGTGTGGTCAGGTAAATGAGATGGGTAAAAGGTGTTCGCTTGGTGTTGAGCTAGCAGGGGGGGGTGGAGAAGAGGTAGTGGTAGTGGTGTCTGCGCAACAAGGTGTGTGTTGGTGTCCATACACAAAAACTGATGCCTACAGGCATGGCCCCGCCTATTTCCCACAAGATCGACTTTCTTCAGTGCAGGAATGAGACACAGACACCTCCTCCAGGCTGAGATATATAATCTGGGCCTGTCAGGACCTTTATCAAACAAGATCAACTGGTGCGCAGGGCCTTTCTACACAATCCCCACAGACAGCAGGATACCTGCACATGCATTCCTTCGACACATCCCTGTCCCAAGAGGCGTATCACCTGTCTTTTATGGCAGCTTGGCTCAAGGGTGGGGGGAAGGGAGGGCTGGGTAGGCTACAGTTGCTCCTTTGCATTGTCCTGACTGAAAGCTAAGACAGCAGCATGGCTTTCTGTTTGGATGGTTTTCCTCATCCCCCTGAATGCTGATCAACAGAAAAAAAACATGTCTGAGAAACAATAGATTTTTGTTTCCTTGCTTGTTTTGTGACTGTCTATTTTCACTGCAAAGATAATGGCGATATAAGTGTGACAGTTGTGTGCAGGAGGCAATTTTATAGCCCCCCGAGGATACTGCAGCCCACCTTAGGGAGCCCTCCTCAGCTCAGTTGTCTCAACTCCTTCTAGATAAGAGAGGGTATGAATCAAAGCAGCAGCGTTGTTGTGCACAGGACTCTAATCATATCACTTGCCCCTGAGCTATATGTCTTCTTACTCTATTTAATTGAATTGAGCCTGGAATGAGATTGGCTGACATACCTTCCAGTGACTAAGCCGCACCAAGAAAGCAAAGCAAGGAACAAGAGCAATTTGGGATGGATGTATTTCCTAAAATCTCCTCCAGCCAAATGTTGCATCACCCTGTTGTCCTGCAGTTTCACTTCCACCGGTTTCATCACTGTTAACACTGCTGCCCTAGGCCTCAACCTTTATTGTCTAATATCAAACAATTGATGGTTTTATTGGCATGTTTGCAATGCTGCAATTGCTTATTAAAGACAGACTCATCAAACATGACAGATTGATGCTCCTTGTGACAAACACTTACCTTATTGAATTTCTTTGTCACATGCGAATGCATTATTTGCTCCTGACTCCCAGGGAGGATGCTGATGTTAAATTGTCCTCAGTCTTGGCCAACTGAATTACTGGCATCTATCAGCCAGCAATCTCATGAAGACACATGAAGATTAAGTTAATGATTTAATGCCTCAGAATCACTTGTTTATTTGTGCCCTTGTCCGCCTCGGTTAATCATTTTTTCGAATTGCTTCGATTCAGATTACACGCATGTCTCCAACAATATCTAAAAACACCTTTGCGTGTGTGTACATGTCTGACTGAAGTCTCAACACCTTTGTGACTCCTGTATGAATCATATTGCCTGGAGCAGCTGGGATTTTCCCTTAAAAGAACTGAGGTGAAACAAATTTGATCTTTCTTCTTATTTTGTTTTTCTGTGTTTCCTGTGCTGCCAGGAGGCCAAACCGTGAAACAGAACAGAAATGGAAACAGGCAGACAGAGAGGTCTTTTTAGGCTTCTTGGCCAGTAATCAGAACGGGATGTGGGTTTGAAATTGAAGGGAGAGTAGTCGAGTTAAACATGGCTGTGACGTTGAGTTTAAGTTATCCAAACGATTCGATTCCCAATGAGACAGGGCTGGCTGACAAAGAGGTGAAAAACTCTGGTGTTAGAATATGTTCTGTATGTGTCAGTCAGCCGAGGATATAATAAGATGTTGAGAGTTGGACAAAGGAGACACTTTGTTATGTTTGATGACTCATTTTTGCCAAACTCAGCATGGCCAAGTGTTCCTTCTAATGTCGAGCTCTCAGAGTGAGTGGTAACTTGGCTGAACTTTCCTTTATTACCTGAGAAGTTGATGTGAAACAAGGCCACTCTAGAGGCACAGCTGTTAATGCTGTACACGTCTGAGCAGCACTTGTCGAAATCCTTAAAGACCAAAGACCACAAAATCTGAAAATGTATGTATTATTTGCCACAATTCAAAGGCATTTAATTCTGAAATAAAATGATACATTCATTAAAAGATGAAAATAAAGCACCTTAAAAGTTGCTGTCATCACAATTATTTCACACAGCACATTTTTTCAAAACAGTGTTTTAGAATGAAACCTGTAATTTGTGTACGGGCAGAGTCCTGTGGATTAATATCTCTGCAGCAATTCAGATTCCTCTGCCTCATAGCGGGCATGTTAGAGGTTGCAGCAGCTGTTTCATGCTCTGTTCTCTATGCCATGCAATTATTCTGGTTCCCACCGGAGGTTTGGGTGTAGCTCTGCGAGGAGTAAGCTCAGACATTAACTCACTGAGTGTAACATACATACATTCACATGTACAGTTAGTACAAAACACACAACACAAGACACACAAACATACTGCACCGAAGCACAAAAGAAAATACACTATAAAAACTGCTCCTGTACAGGAAATGTCTCTACTTAACTGGATAAGGCACAATGAAGCACCTCCTGTAATTTAGTAACAGATTCACATTTGAATTCACTCTCTGTGTAAATGTTTGTTATATATCGTGACATCATGGGTTTGTGAGATGGATGATTTTGTCAAAAACATCAGATAGCCTACTTTATAATCTGTTTGCTGATAAACATCAAACTGCCCCAAAGGAATGAAAACATCTAACAGAATTTTTTTTTTTTTTTTTTTTTTTAAATGGAGCCCCTGAAGACATCCTGGACCTTTGTTTTTGTCATCCATCATGTTTATGCTCTTTATACAATTTCAAAGCAAAAGAAAGAAAGAAAGAAAGAAAGAAAGAAAGAAAGAAAGAAAGAAAGAAAGAAAGAAAGAAAGAAAGAAAGAAAGAAAGAAAGAAAGAAAGGGAAAAACAAAGTGAATTTGTTGACAGTACATTTAGAATTTGGTTGAACAATACTTAAATCTACTGCTTTGGATCAGCTGTTGAGCTGTCTGGACAGGGAACAATGTGCAGAACCCTGACAGCATGCTGCAGGGTCTCTTTGCTTGTGACAACAGAGTCGTTGTGAGGTAAGGCTGGCAATGCCTGGCACTGAGGCTGCAGCCCTGCCAGTGGACATTCAGTCACTCTACGCAGCCGGCTGACCGGATGGACTTTATTTTATGGAAAACTGTGCCATCTAGTGTCATGAGTGAGTACTGTGAGAAGATTGGATACGAAATAATGTGTTGAAAAAACTCTCCTACTTCTCTCGGTAATAAAACCCTTTTCAGACCTATAGTCTATTACCTCATATGCATTGTCGTTGAACGATTGACGTTTTGGATATAAATGTTTTACACAGGACCATAAACCTGTACTGTAATCATAGTGCTCTTTGATTGCACACATTTTGTATTTAAAAAATATGTGTATTAGTGAATATAAGGTAGTTTTTATGTATACAGAACACATTCATGTGGTCAGAAAACGTTTCCAACTAAGATGCCTATTTTGCCTTTTTTTAAGGCAAGGTGCTTTTATCCAAAGTGACTTACAGGCAAGATAATTGTTAGAGGACAATGACTCCAAAAGAGCCATGGTACATGGTCAGTACAATGAGAAAAAGTGCTAGACAGAGGTTTTGTTTTTTTCTTTAAATATATCAAGTTAGAAACAACAGAAGCAGAAAGCAGTGCAGAATTACCATAACAACAAGAAAGTGCAACAATCAGAATTACCATAACAACAAGAAAGTGCAACAATCAACAAAATGCTAAAAAGGTTAAGAGGCTCAAGTGTTGAGTTTTCATTTCTTTCTCGAATGGATCAAGAAGTTACAGAACTTTGAACTGTAACTGTAAAAAGTCATAAAATACAGAAAGATTGGTTAAATTATTAGATTAAATTTTTAGATAAGATGTCAGAACATGAATTTGATCAACTGTGTAGTATTTGTATGGAAGCGCATTGCATTTATTTTATAAACATGAGATATTAGAGATTTTCACTTGTAATTATCAGATGGTTAGTCATACTTACAAAATACAGCCTACAACCCTTTTTTCTTTGGTGACTGCAGCTTCAGGTGACTTCGTACATTTTCTACAACTGCTGAATTTACAAAAGGTTGTGTTTCAATCAGAGAGAGCCCTAGAAGTCATATTGAAACACAGATGTTACTAAACTACTTCTTTATCTCTTTTCCTGGTATAACACTTGTGTTTATTGTGCAACATTAGAGATTAATATATCTGTGCTTTATATATTTTTCTTCTTCTTTAGTGAGAACTTTTATGGTTGCAGTAAGAATATAACACCCTCCCACACATACACGGCCACTGCCACCTCAGTGCATACACAGAGATTTTCCCCTGCATGCTTGATGCCTCCATGTCTGCCCTCATGACTACAGCTTGACTTGGCATGGTTTCACACCTGATAAGAAGATAAGAAGTCCACAGAACATGCAGAGACCTGGCAGTGTAATCTTCCTCCTCACTACCTCAAACCCCACGCCCCCTCTGTTGTTGTTTTAAGGTTTTCTGCATGTGTGATAGTAAATAATTCAGTGTCAGCGATGCTGTTTACAGGTCCTAGTGCAGACAAAGCAGCCTTGCTTGTCATTCCTGCAGTGTGCACTCTCGCAGCAGCTCCTGAGAGAGACAGAGCGAAATCTCACACATCCAGAGAAGCTGCAGAGCACCCACACCCACCAAGGATACACAGGACTCCCCTTACTCTCTCCTTCCCTCTCTCTCGCTCTTCTCTCTCAACTCTGCGTTCAGAATTATCGAAATCTACTGGGGTTGTAGGCAGTGTGGCCATCGCCTCTCAACAAGCCACTTGCCACTGACTGAAACTTCAAGAAGCTCAGTCACACAGATTCCACTCTCTGCCTGCCCAAGGATGCTGGAGCTCAGATCGAGATGGCTGGGGCTGATCTGCTTGTTGGTTGCGTGCCTGTTTCTCTGCCTGCCGAGAGTATCAAATGCCAGGAGAGCCCCCAAGATACCCCGCTGTCCTGCGACCTGCTCCTGCACCAAAGACAGTGCCTTCTGTGTGGATACCAAGGCTATACCAAAGAGCTTCCCCCCTGGGATCATCTCTCTGTAAGTGGAAAATATATTGTGCGTCTTTCACTCACATTAAGCATCTTTTCATAACCTGTATGAAGTCGCAGCACTATGCAGGCTGGTACAGATGGCTGCATCACTGATGTCAGCACTCATTATGTAATATGAAGCATGAAATCCCTACTTGTTTTTTAATTAGCTAACAGTAGAACCAGATATTTTATTGTCAACTGCTATATTCTTGATGCAATGTGTCACTATGACACATAGTTGTACTGGGCAACATACATCATTGTGTAATAATAATAATTTTTATAATGTCCCTCTGCCATATGCTGAACTTAGTTAAGAGAACACAGCAGAGCTCCAGGGAGGAACACTAACAATAGATTCCCTATCTGACTGCAGGAGATCTGCCTCCCCTCTGGAGAGATTCGATCTTGAAGAGAGATACATTCAGTATAATGAAATGGAAAGCTTAACACTTGATAAAGGAAGCTTATGTTTTACTGAGAAGGTTACAACATGCTCCTTTTCATCTGATATGGACCCCCATCATCCGTGCATTGAATATTGAGTTGAAACGGTCCAGGGAATTCAAAAGCCCAGGCTGCTGGAGTTGTCCTCATTAGTAGAAGTGAACAAAGGAAGAAGGAAGTTATGTGTCCTAGTTTTGAAGAGCTTTAGCCCACCTTGAGTTACAAACTGCTAGGACAGATGTGTCTTGAGAAAAGAAGGGCTTCAGAAGGAATAAAAATGATCGTTGAGAGACATTTGCCACCATAAACCGCATGATGTCACACATTGTAACATCTGCATCCTGCCATCAGCAAGCCTGACGTTAAGTGATTGTGCTTGTTTATCTGGACAGGACGATGGTGAACACGGCCTTTACAACAATCCCAGAGGGAGCTTTCTCACACCTTCATCTGCTGCAGTTCCTGTGAGTGCTCCAACGTACAATACAACTAAGCATTACTACATTTAAAACATCACAAACCTTTGATTCAGTAAAAGTTAAAGTTCACAGTAACACTTCATTTCTCAGGTAATGTTTTTTCACACTGTCGACACTGTGGCGCATGCAGACATCTTTTGTTTTGGAGGGACAACGAAAGCACTTCAGCTACTAGAAATGAATGGTTATTGAAAACAGTGGTGACATAGCAGTAATAAGAGTAAAGTGGCTCTGTATCAGTGTCATTGCCAATGACTGAGTCCCTTCAGTTCTGCTCTCCCAGACAAAGGGCCATTTATCTGCTCAGATGCAATCATGAGTGTATGTGCAAGGGTGTGTGTGTGTGACTTGTGTGGATCTGCGTGTGTTTATGAGTATAAATTGTCTGCTACATTTATGTTATTGTGAACCTTTGCCTCACATTGAGTCAACATTATGGTGTAAAGACTTTCTGTGATTGAGATTATTAAGTCTATTTTTGTGGAGGTTATTGACATGTTTATACTGCAGCAATGTTTTCATCTTTCATCTTTCAGTACAGTTATTCATATAATTTAATAATTTCCTTCTTTCTGCAGGCTCTTGAACTCCAACACGTTCAACACAATTGCTGATGATGCCTTTGCTGGTCTATCTAACCTACAGTACCTGTGAGTGTCTAACTTTATGCCTCTAAGTTCAAAAATAAAATTATTTCAACTAAATTTAGTCTTTTAGACAATAACATGCAAATAAAATATGTATTTAAACTACTTTAACTCAATATACTTATTTGTTTTGGTTGGTGAATAGCATCAACCCGACTTAAGGCTGCACTATAGGATTTCAGGGGTCAACACTGCAGTATGGCAAAGACTGCCAAAAGTAAAACTGAAAATAATTCCTCCTACGACAGAGAGCGCACTGCCTCTGTGGTGTGATAAAGCTGAATATGCTATTCTGTGAATTGATGGGCTTTAGAAAGTACTTAGCTGATGGGCTTGGAGTGTGCAGTTTTCTGCCCTGGCTGCCTGCAATCAGGCCTTTCTGCATCACCACCACTACCTCCGCTACCCACTGTGAATGCTAATAAAGCCATATTTTCATATCCAGCCACCTCTAGAGAGTCTGCACATGCTGTATGTCCTCGACTATCAATAGACAAAACAAAGACAGGATGGAATCAAATGATGCTGACACGTAGACCTTTGTAATACACGCTGCACTCAGTGTCTTATTTTTATCACCATGACCACAGGCATGCTTTCATCATAGAAGTCATTGATTTTTTTTTTTTTTTTTCTGTGCAGTTAATACACTTAATGTATCAATCAGTTGGGCAAAACAAATTATATACAAACAACAAACAAAATATAACATAAATAATAAAGCATTGTTTGTGGCTAACTAAGATTTATTCCTGAAGATAGACAGGCTGTTACCTTTTGTAAATCCACCCTGTTGTTACTGGGTATAATTGCTACTTACCGTCAGACTCCTTTTGCAACACAAGCTCTTTTCCAAACAAGGATGACATTCTATTACACTGCAGAGTTTGTCGTCACTGTGTGACATATGAGTGATTTGTTCTTTCACAGGTTCATTGAGAATAATGACATCCAGACTCTCTCAAAGTATACCTTCAGAGGACTCAAATCCCTGACTCACCTGTGAGTATTTTGTTGATCTCATAAGACAGAGAAACCATAAGCACACGATAAGGCACATACTATACTAAAGAATTCAGTTCTGGTATGATGTCACTTTGCACCATATATCAACACTTTCTTTAGAAATCTGACAATGGGATATATTTTCACCACATGGGAGATTATATCTGAGTATAGTTACAGACAGTACCTAAAAACATAATAATTCATTTTTATGGACTTTTTCAGATCTCTCTCGAACAACAACCTGCAGCAGATGCCTAGAGATCTCTTCAAACATCTAGACATCCTCACAGATTTGTAAGTGTCCCTACACTGAAATCAAAACAGTGTTGTGACATCCCGAGAAGTCTGACCCTGCAATCTGTTACAACAAAGCACTGGTTTGCTGTGGTTCCCTGAGGGTTTAGTGGAGTACCGCGCTCGTCTGAAAACTGTCAAAGAAAACTGTAAAAAAGACTGTATTTTTCTCTTTTCCCTACTTGTTATCCAGAGATCTCAGAGGGAACTCTTTCCGCTGTGACTGTAAAATCAAGTGGCTCGTAGACTGGATGGAAAAGACAAACACTTCTGTTCCTGCCATCTACTGTGCCAGCCCATTTGAATTCCAGGGACGCAGAATCCATGATCTCGCACCACGAGATTTCAACTGCATCAGCGCAGGTTTCATTTTAATCCTTGTCTTGTGCCAAAAAATATAATTGCAAAATGTCTTGGTTTATAAATATTGTCATTCTGTATTTTCTTCCTATAGATTTTGCTGTTTATGAAACCTTCCCCTTCCACTCTGTGTCAGTGGAGTCTTATGAGTTCAGTGGAGATCAGTTTGTGGCCTTTGCTCAGCCTGATTCAGGTTTCTGCACCCTGTACATATGGGATCATGTGGAGATGGTCTTCAGGAAGTTTCATAATATTACCTGTAAGTTTCTGGCCATTAATTTGTGTAAAACTGCACCATACTATTTTTTCTTCACAATCTAATGGCTTTTTGACTTCTGTGTGTCCCCCCTGCAGCTCGTTCTGCTGTGTACTGCAAACCCGTAGTGATAAACAACACGCTTTATATGGTTGTGGCTCAACTTTTCGGTGGATCTCATATCTACAAGTAAGGCTTGAAATTTAATCTTGTACAGCTAGCTGCTGACTTTTTTTCCCATTGATTTAAAAAAAAACATGACCTCAAAAGAGGTAGCTTTTAGTAACATTTTAGAAAATACACTTTGAGAACTTGGTTTCTGAAAGTTAGCTGAGAAAATCACTCTATCCTCTGTATGGCAAATATGCAGCTAGATCTGGAACAAGAAAGCAAATAAAGGCATTTCCCAAGACAATTGCTTGAATTGTGAAAAGCTTTTGGACTATTATGATGACTTTTTTGTGTTAATTAACAGGTGGGAAGAAGACCCACAGCGCTTTATAAAGATCCAAGACATTGACACCACTCGGGTGAGGAAGCCCAACTTTGTGGAGGCCTTCCAGCTGGATGGAGAATGGTATTTTGTAGTAGCAGACAGTTCCAAGGCCGGCTCAACCAGCATTTATCGGTGGAACAGCAATGGTTTCTACTCCCATCAATCTCTCCATCCCTGGCATCGGGACACCCATGTTGAGTTCCTTGATGTTGGGGGAAAGCCTCATCTCATCCTCTCCAGCGCCTCTCAGCCACCAGTGGTTTACCAGTGGAACCGAAGCCAGAAGCAGTTTGTTTTCTACTCCCAAATCGCAGAGTTAGCCGACGTGCAGATGGTTAAGCACTTTTGGGTGAGGAAAGTTCTTTACCTTTGCCTCACACGCTTCATCGGTGACTCCAAGATCCTTCGCTGGGAGGGGCAGCGTTTTGTAGAGATCCAGACTCTTCCCTCTCGGGGCTCAATGGCAGTGTATCCTTTTACAGTGGGGCTCCGCCAGTACCTCCTCCTTGGAAGTGATTTTTCTTTCTCCAGAGTTTACTTGTGGGATGACCTCACTCAACGCTTTCAGCCCTTCCAGGAGCTCAACATGAGAGCCCCACGGGCATTCAGCTTAGTATCTGTCGACAACAAGGACATCCTGCTGGCTGCCAGCTTCAAAGGCAACACGCTGGCCTACCAGCACCTGGTGGTGGATCTGAGTGCCAAGTAGACACATGAGAGTCAAATAGAAAGGAGGTGTTTCTGAGCATTTAGCAATATGTGCCAAATAAATGAAAGACTGCAAGATATTTAAGCCACGTTACTAAAGATCTGTTGATTTTTTTTAAAAAGGCAACTAATTAAATGATTGTTTATTCTATTTTATGCGCTACCCCTTAACATCTGAATGAAATCATGTTATGAATCACAGTATAAGTAACATGCCAACATAAATGAAATGTCACTGCCATGTCACTGCTTCTGTTCAGCTAACATACATTCTTTTTTTTTTTTTATTATTGTGTTGTATATTGTACTTTACTAATGTGAAAATAAAGTGCATGTGCATCTACAGAATTATTCACTGGATGAGACTGGATACTGTAACTGAGTCTAAAACTATGGAGGAAGTTACAACGTCTAATTTATCTGTATAGCATTTTGCATGACACTGTACAAATGATATAACTATGTAAAACAGGCAATACGTATCATTGCAATACCTTAAATACTTGATTATGTTTGTATGAGAGATACCTTAATATGCCTGTTTTAGACATAACGTTTTATGACAAAAATGACATGGGATCAGAGCCCCGAACTGTAAAGAAAATGAAAATGAATGTGTTATTTTATTAATTTTCTTGTCAAAATTTAAATTTTCATAGATTACCTGATTTTGTTATTGTGTCTTTCACAAATGTTCACAAATGTGGTATTTTGGGAGAGAGGGCACCATGGGGTTACGAAAGCTAATTTGGGGAATGAGGACTATAACAAATAAACCATTTGTGGGGCATAATACAAATTATAGCATGTACATTGAAGTTATTAATCATAACCCAAATTCAGTGTTTTTAAATGTACAGTCACAACCTGTATTCAATTGTTGGTGTGTATTTTTGCACATGGACTGGGGGTGGGCAGAGGGCATGATTAAATCCTGATTTTTTGCCCCTGACAAAGTCTGTTTTTGTCTTATGTGTTATGTGTGATCTTCAAAGCCTCTAATAGTTTCTCTTTTCTTACAGTGCATATCAGCCTAAAATAAGTAGGACCAGACCACAGTAGTCTATTTTTGCATGTAAATCTGGATGATGGTGAATGATATTACTATGGCGTTATCAGGAAAAGGTGAAATGGCAAAAATTTAAATAACGATATTTAAATCACGCAAGCATTATGGGGTAATAAGACTGAGATGCGCACAAAGAGCGCAACCGTGATGTTCGTGAGCAAAAATTATTGGTGGGCTTGTTTTTGTTTCTGTGTGTCTGTATGGGTGGTGTTTACGTATTTGCACGTTGTGAGAGTTAGCTCCGCCTTTGTGCACTGTTCTGAATAATAAAACGCGCGAGACCACATTGTTGACATCTGAAACGTTAGTTCGTGTTAAACACATTTCATTGTTTCACGATGAAGTAATAGTTTTTGTTTACGTCCGGCAGTGACCTGAGCTACTGCTCTGATTTTCTCTCAACAGACAGATATTTTAGCTCACTTGTTATTTATCTCTGACGTTTAGCGGTCATATTTGTGTCTGGTTGACGTGACAGCTCGTATTAACTATCAACGTCTAAGCTAGCTACCGTTAGCTACCTGACTGTTTCAAAACAAGTCCTTAAAACAGGTTTATCTTCAGTGAAGTTTCGACCTAGATATTTTAAATGTCTAACTCCACTAAAACGACCTATCCACCTGAGTGGGACGACGACGAGCGGATGAATTTTATGTTTTCGGACTTTAAGGAGAACCGAGATGTGAACACGACGGACTGGGACAGTAAAATGGACTTCTGGACGGCTGTGGTCACACAGAGCTGCAGGGACCGCGGCACCGTATGTGTCAACCTGCAGGACCTGAACAAGAGCTTCAGGAGGAAAGAGAAATCACCGCTGGGCTTGGGGACAGTCATCCAGTCCATGGCCAGGTAACTGTTGGGAGTTTCAGCTCCGTCACTGCTGTCTGGCTGAGTCAGTGCTGCATCCATGTTCTTAATGTGTTTTCCAGATGGGGGAAGATTCAGAGGGAGTCAGAGTTTGCTGCTAATGTGGACTGTGGCTGGCTGTCCTGGGGTGTTGGCCTGCTGCTGGTGAAGCCTCTAAAATGGACCTTCTCCACTCTGCTGGGAGGCAACCGTGTACCTTTGGAGGAGTCTTTTGTTGTCATTGAACTAGTAAAGGTTTGTCAAACTAGTGTCATAAAGTGGATTATTTATATGTACCACAAAACATTTTTTTAAATGTTAATATAATTTCATTGATTGCAGTAAGATATTATACCATGCATTGATCTGAATTGCCTTCAGTTTTTTTTTTTTTACTGTAGTGGGCCTCACATACAACTATGCAAGCTATTTTGAATCACATGTTGAATATAGTAATATAGCTTTAAGATACAAGCTGTTACCATCTAGCCTGAATTTAAGTGTCTCTATGGCAACAAAAACAAAAATTCCTCCATCCCTGTCAGCATTTTGCTGTTGTTGATTAGCTACACTACCTCGGGGGTGTTGATGATGATGATAATGATGATGATGATTTGTGTGGAATGCTTATGTCTTGAGGGTTTCTGTTTCTGTGGTGTATTATATGTTTTTACATTGCTTGCCGCAGCACAAATTGTCCACTTGGGATACATAATAAACTTGAACTTGCACCACCACAGGTATTTTGAACACAGTTCCACCTGCAACAATGCTGACTCCCTCCCTATTTCTGGTATTTTAATTAGACAATAAAGGCTTGATGGTAGCTGCTAAACACAAAGCTTTTTTTATGCTTTCCAGGAGAAGGCAGCAGAATTACTCGGGGCCTACCGGAGCAGTGAATTTGCAAGCCGCTCTATCCTGTCATTTCAAGAGCTCTGCACACTCTCCTCTGATGTCTGTGCTGATGAGAGCACCCTGTGCATGGCCCTCCTGCAGCTGCAGAGGGACAAACAAGTGACGGTTTCGTTGCACGAAGGCGAGAAGGTAAACCATAACCACAAGATATTTATTCATGGCCATTAAAGGCATTTTTTCAAGTAATCTGTCTTTCTTTGTGTGTTTTCTTTACAGATTGTTAAATTTTGTCAGACTGGGCAGGATCGGGTCACTCCTGTCAGTGATGTGGATATTGGCATTTACCAATTGCAGTGCAGTGAGAAACTGCTGGGAGAACGGGTGGAGAAACTCGGCCTCGAGGCTGACAAGTACATCAACACAAATATGGACTTCAAGTGGAATGTTTATTATTAATTGATTCATTAATTAAATTAGGATTATATGGTGCAGACATGAGTTTTAAAATAACCAGTGAGTCCAATCAGATGGACTGCAATGAATGAATGAATCAATCAATCAATCAAATTTTATTTATATAGCCCAAAATCACAAAATACAGTTGTCAAACATAGTTCAGACCTTGCGATCTTATTATTAAAGCTGCTTTGTGTTTTCCGTGCACAGATGCAAAGAGGAAGCAAGGCTTCTGCTTCGGGAAGGCAAGAAATCTCAGGTGACTGCTAATGTTTATCTATAAATTTTAGCAGTCTAATTTTTGTTATGTACAACTGCATATCCCACAGAACCTGCTTCAATGGTCACATTTACTGTCTATCCAACAGGCACTGAGGTGTTTGAGAGGCCGAAAGAGAGTAGAAAAGAGAGCAGACAACTTGTTTGCCAAGCTGGAGTCCATCCGAGGAATCCTGGACAGAATAGCCCAGTCACAGACTGATAAGATGGTAAGAGGCAGAATAAACCTCAACACTTCACCTGGTCACAGCTTCACTAAGCTAAACTGTCTGTGACCAAGTTTGTTTGTCGGTACTGTAAGTGTGTGTTTTGAGCTCTTCTGTAGGTGATGCAAGCATATCAGGCTGGAGTGTCTGCCCTGAGACTCTCTCTTAAGGATGTGACAGTGGAACGTGCCGAGAGCCTCGTGGATCAAATCCAGGAGGTAAGCATTTATTTTAAAGCCATTTATTGTGAATTTTAATTTTAATTAAAATGGTATCTTAATTCTAATGTTTTATTTATTCAAAATATTGAATTTAAATCAAATTGAATCTGACACTTTTTGTCCCTAATGTATCTTTTCTGCCATTTAACCAGTTATGTGATATTCAAGATGAGGTGAGCCAAACTATATCTGGCGGTGTGACCAGCGCAGGTATGCATTTCTGTTGAGTACAGTGTCTTTAATTAATATACAGTTTAAATATTAAGAAAATCTAAGTTTGTCATATTTATTTGTAGATGAAGACATAGATGAGTTGGAGAAGGAACTGAAATGGTTGCTGGATGAGTCCAAGCCGGATGCAGTTTTCCCTGAAATTCCAACAAACCACCTTGGGCCCGTCTGGGAGCCGAGCCTTCCAGGTGACAACCAGCTCGATTCCCTGCCCACTGTACCTAGGAGCCACCTGAATATCAGCACTGAGCAGCTGGAGGAAGAATTGAATCAGTTAACCCTAACAGATTCAGGTTTGCTTTCTTCTTCCCTTGTTTTTTAATGTAAAGAAAGTAATATAATTATGTGTAACATGGTTATATTTTTATTTAGGCTTTCAACAGAAGAAATCGCCAGCCAAGAGATTAGAGCCGGCACAGTGATGGCACAATCAAAACATGGCAAGTTTGAAGCTCTGCAACAACACATCAACATCAACTCTGTCTCAACGTTTTCTGTCAACTAGAGATTATAAAAATAAAGAAAAAGTACTTAATTGGCAATTGCAAACTAGTAATTGCAGGTGTTGTAATTAATGTGTATCAGGATGAAAACAAGCCACTTTCCTTCAATTACTAACAACAAAGACTGCCTTTGCTGTGGACGCATGCCAAAAAGGATTTTAAATTACCGTGATATTCAGCTTAAAAGCTTTCAGATCTACTTTGTCATCAGGATGAAATATTGAATATTTCTGTCTAAATATTCTCTTTGGTATGCCACCACTGGGAACGCTTTTAATTTTGTGATTATTTTTTTTGACAAAGTGTAAGAGAGCAACTGTATTTGTCTGTTATTCTGTATTTATTAATGTGTGTAAATGTCCCTCATTGACAGTCGTGTGGAGTGTATTAAGTGGCCTTCTGAACTGTAAATATTAAACTAAAGTAAATTTAGTTTGCCAAATGATTTATTACAAACCATAAGTATATCTTGTCTCACTGGGACATACCTGTGATGACTGAAAATCTTACCTTAAATGAGTTTAACCAAATATGTTTCTCAAAATAAAATTTATTTTAATCACATCTGCAGTGGTATTTTTACTATGATTGTCTGTTTCCTGCAATTACTGTTCAGATAGTGAGCTAAGGAGAAACTACTCTCTTTCTCATCTCATCTTTCTTAGCACTCTTTGTGAATTGATAAATGTACATTGATATATTCATCAGTTAATGGTTGGTTTACATGCTTGCTCGAAATAAATCCTATTTTACCGTTTATTTACTCCAGGGGTAGCACACACGGGTTATTACCCTGTGAGGCAAAGGTCTTAAAATAACATAAGGATGAGATGTTCAAATGTTCAGTCTGCCATGGAGCTTCACATAGGTAGGCAGTTAATGAAGACAGTGGCAAAAATGTGATGACAACATACAAAAGTGATCCAGTAATAATTAAAAAAAAACCCATTTCCTATTAAACCTTTAGAGAAGAATGTTTGTTATGCAGTTAGTAGTAGGAGTAGTAGTACATAACATTGTCCACCAGGGGTCACTGTCATGTAAAGCCAATAAAAACAAGAAATTGTGTCAATATTTGTGACTAATTATGTGACTAAAATAGCCAAGTATGTGTTGGTCTAGTTCAACTATGCATGTTTCACATTAATACTATCATTATATAAAACAACAGAAGATCAGAAGACGAAATGAAATAAATGTAATATTTTACTGGGAAAAAAAAGATCAAAAAAGGTGATCAAAGCAAAACAGTACTATTTCAAATATTTGAAATATAGTTGGAAGCATTATGGAAATTGAAACGTGTTGCTTCTCCAGAAAATACTATGTATGTATGTAAGTCTATATATTTGAAAATCCCACTGTAAAGTGATGCAGATTAAAAATCAGAGTGTTTCTGGACGATATCATGATGCTTATTTTAAGGTGAGCAAAATGTTAGTATCAATAGAAATAATACTGTCCTTCAGTTTGAAGTTCAAACCTATTGCGTACGTGTGTCTCAGTCATTTTAACACATTAACATGAATGACTGCATTTGACCCTGTGTTTGGATGAACCATAGAGGCTTTCATGAGTGTGCGGCAGTTGTTTGAGTTTGTGTAGAAGATGAAAATGCACTTTCATTACTTTGCTTCTTACAGTTGTATATTTTTGTAATAATGTCAATACAATCTCACTAAAGACATGTAATCTGAGGAGGACACCTAGTGGCTGAATGCATGAACTACAAATACAGATCGTACAGAACTACTACAGACCTTAAGCACATAGAATATGATTCACATCCATTTTGACCAACACAGTACACTTGTTCACAATTTGTTATTGTGCATAATAAATTGTTTTGTTTTGTGAAATACAGTAAATATATAAATTGAAGTAAAGTGCACTCGAGCCACCAGCTGATCCAGCAGAATTTGGTTATCTCATAATATGATTTCTGTTCTTTTCTAATTACACCATTTGTTACAGGACAAAAAGGTTAATTGAATGGTTTGATGAATATGAATGATGTCACTTATCACCTGTGCTACAGGTCTGGTGACTGCAAAAGCTATAAGATTAGCACTTAAAATGATGTCAGGGAGAGCATTTCATAATCATCAAAACACCAAATGAGGGGAAACATATTTTGTAAGATGTTGTTATATTGTGTTCATCTTGTCTGTAAATGTGTAAACTTGTGAAATCTATGTTCAGGATCACGGTAGCAACACCTTAATAAGACACGTTGTCTTTCCTTTAATCTGTCACCCATATATAGAGAAACAAAGTAGCCAAACCAGAAAAGCATTGCTTTATTGTACTGATTTACATACCTTCAAGTACAACTGATGGTAACGTGAAAAGCAGGTTATTGAGTGATAATAATTAATGTCATATTGGTGCTGTACTAACTACTTTCAATATCTGAGGTGCTGTCGTGTTCTATATTTAACAATAAATTAAAAAAAGGATTCAATACAAATGTACAAGCGTTATAAAGTACTCTTAATTATTTCACAAAATCCTATTACAGCAGTGTTTTCAAAAATGCCCTTGTATCGCAAATAACAGTGAACATAGTTCTAGCCAAACAAAATTAAAAAACAAACTTAATTCTCTCAGCTGGCTTTCGTTATCTTTCTCCAAAACACACATACACACACACATACATACACACAAACATATGCCTGTTCACCATTGTTTCACACTGCATAAAAACATACACCTCTGCTGTTTTTGCCAGTCAAGAAAGGTAAAATTACAGTTCTTTCAATGTGAGAACCAGCAGATTTCAATTGCATGTTATGCAACCCTATAGTAACATTATTATACTGATATCGCAAGAAGACGAAAGACATTCTGGGAGTATTTGTTTATAATTTCATTTCTATCCTATGCAGCTGCAGATAACTTGTTATATACTGTTGTTTGTTGATATGCCCAGACTATTGTTGAAAAGACAGATATGTAGAGTTAACTATTAGCCATTACTACACTACACAGCTTAGGTATGGTTGAACCGAGCAGGCACTGATGCAGATATTTGGCTGAGAATTTGTTGTATGCACCACATATAACAGAATGACGTAAAAGTCGAAGCAAAAAGTCAAGATATGTGTAATACAAGAGCTCATTAGGTTGTAAATAAGAAACATTTGGCATGCTTTAGAGTAGTCCCTTTCAACTGTACATTAAGAAAAAAAAACAAGTTTTTGTGGAATACCATAAACAAAATGCTTATTTTGTAATGTCTTTCTTTTTTCACATTGCAATGTTGCGTAAAAAGCAGGCTACACAGTGATTCAGACTCCTTCCTGCTCTTGCGTTGTAGTGTATGTTTTGTGTATACAGTAGATTTGTGTGTGCATTCATGTGCATATTTGCAGTGTTAAACTGTCCTGTCGGCTCCAGAACGCTTACGCACAACCTTCTCCTCATTGACTCGGTCCACTGCCAGTGTCTCCAGCTCTGCCTGCGGTGGGGCCACGGGAGGGGTGCCATGTGGGATGCGGTGTGCCACGCCCACATGAGCCCTGTGCTGACGGTCCCGAGCAGGGCTGTGACGTGGACTGGCCATAGCACCCAGGGGAGCGACAGGGGGATGCTCAGAGGCAATTGGAGGGATAACGGCAGGCCGCTCTCGCACTACCTGCAGTTCAGGAGACTCTCTCCCAGCCTGCAGGAAGGGTGTTGGGTCGGGCATGGCATCCACTGTCTCCCGCAGGATCAACCGCCTACCGTCTGAGCCAAGCCGGTACACCTCTGTCAACTCGGGGTGAAGAGGTTGGGAGAGGCTCTTCTTCATGCGGCGCCGTGGGGTTTCAGGCTGCCTGTCCTTGGGCGGTGGAGGCGTGGGCTTGTATGAGGTGACTGGGCTGACATTGGGGCTGGCCTCAGAGGAGCTGCCAGCTAACAGCTTCTTCTTGGTGGTGTGAAGTTGTGAGGTAAGGTAAGCAATGGTACTCGCTCTCTGTTCCAGCTCCCCGGACAAAACAGCCAGCTTGTGGCTCTTCATCTTAAGCTCCTCCAGGTACTTCTTCTCTCTCTCTTTGATGGTGTTTTCCAGGACAGAAATCATGGCATTCTTCTGCTCCAGGTCTCTGATAAGCTCTGTGTTCTCCTCCTCTGTCTTCTTCAGCTGGGCCTCAAGCTCCTCACACCTCCTTTGCAGCTCCTTGCATCGGACCTCACTGCTATCTGCATATACAATAAAAAGTAGTAAAGACAACTATGATGTGTGCACTACAACTCATAGTTCAGATTTGTTCAATATAGTTCTCTTTGCAAAGGTACACACATGCAAAAAAAAAACACACCCACATAAACACATACCGAACCAATTATTAGTACATTAAGTGCAGACACTGACTATGGACAGTGTGTCAGCAGTCAGAGACAGTATGATCCTATGGAGACTCATCTGCAGTGGGCAGAGAGCTCTAGTCTCAGATTACATCTCTGATAGACAGCAAAGGCACTGCTGTCCTCTGACCTTCATCACTGCTTGCTTAATGCTGCCTCCACCCTGCCCCATCCCACTCAGTTACAGCATGTACAGCCATAACTGTGCATGTACAAATTCCTAAAAATAAAATTATATTGTTATTATTATTATTATTATTATTATTATTATATGTTAGAAAGGCAACATTTACAGGGATAACTAGAAAGATGACTTTCCCTTAATTTTTTCAAGTGGTTCTGTACATTTTCACCCCAGTAAGAGCAGCTGAGCCCTGCTGTGCTAAACAAGCTGTGCATTAGCTCTGTGACAGATAATCTCATTTCCTGCACTCCAATCTCTGAGATGTCCCACACTAACATGATAGTGCCCTGACTGGAGTCTCTAACGATACTGCACAGATCTGGGCCAGCCATGTTAGAGAGCCTGCAACAAGCCTGATCAGTTATACAGAAGAGCAGGGGGTCATTAGAAACATGCAAACCAGGCAGGTGATACAGGCGGCATGAATGTATGAATGTAAGTGTTTATGTTTGTGATGTGGCTTATCTGTATGTTTCAGTGTGGAATATGTACAGGGTGTGATTTTTTTCTTCCTGCAGGACAATAAAGACAGTGCTTTAATTTATGTCATACAACAGTCATTGTTAGGTGAAACCACAGGCCGAGGGATCACACTGACAAACTATAAGTAATTTGATTTCTGCATCATGTTAACATCAATATTAGCTCATGACTCTAGATATTACATACCAATGGTAAAACAGATGAGTGTACGGTATAATGGAAGCTTACCTGTGGGATCAGAGCTTCTAACAGTGAGCTCATATGTCAGGTCTGTGAAAAGAAAATAGGGTTATTTGTCTGCGTCAAATGAGATTGAGTTCAGAGGCAGCTTTAGTGACAGGTTAGTTAGGATATGACAAATCAAAAGAGTGTCTGTTTTTCTTTATATAGGGTGACCATCCTTATATGCCTCGCTTTGTGGAGGATTATATCCATCAAAGGTGGTATGATCAATACAGATTTCGTTGTATTGCATCGGTACAGTGCAGGGTGTACTAATGCTTGAGTGCATTTCTTGTAAGTCATCCTACTGTCTCTAAAAGGTTCAATAGCAAACAGCACTACAGCATCTTTTGGTCCTAAAACATCCATTAAGTACATTTGCTGTTGTTACAAACTCTATGTGCAAATTATCTTACTGACATTATTTATTGTTTGCTCTGCTGTTATAAAATGTTCCATATGTTCTCATGAGACACCCTTTAAGTATTCCTTTAATTTTAAAAAGCAGCATGAACAGAAGAAATGTACTGTAGCTACTTGTGGCTGTGCTCACCTGTGCATTGCTGTTGTAATCTGCGGATCTCTGCATGTAGCCCCTTCAGTGTGTTGGCATGGTCCTGCTGTAGGAAGAGCAGGTTTTTTTGCGCACTGTGCAGCTGATTTTCCAACGTAACGTTTGCTGACGCCATGGCTGATTATGTTTGGACACACACCAGCCCTGCAACCCACACACACAGCTGACAGAAAAGGGACAGAGGAAAGAGAGGAGGGTAAGACTATAAACAAGAGTCAACCCATTTGGCAAACAAGCTGTTACTTCTCAACTCCTTCGCCCATAAACATCTTGGTTTTGGGATGTGGTCCAACTTCGCTGTGTCTGTGAGGTGGCCAAGACAATTTGCTTTAGATACCATCAAACTAATCACTATTAGAAAACTCCATCAAATCCATCTGCAATGGAGACTGTTCAACAAACCCACTAAGTGTAAAAATGGTATCCCTGTCCGTTTATAAAAAGAACAGTAAACGTGCTGAAGACACAGTCAATATGGACACTTATGAATTTACTGATTGAGAACTAGAGAGTGAGCAGTGTAGGCTTTCAAACACATCTGAAAGGTAACACTAAACTAATATAGACAAATCCAATCTACATATTAGTAATTTTATTAGAACTTACAGTGGCCATAGAAAGACTTTAGATAAGAAAATAGAGGTCAATTCTTACACTGCAAATTAATGAAAGTCTAAAAAATGTAATTATGTATTAGGTGCATATCTTGAAAAACAGCGTCTCATCATCTGTTATGTTAATAAATACAAGAGATGGCATATATGACATGTATTTGTGCTAGAAATATTCGGTTTCTATAACTTACAAAGCTTACAAACACACTGATAAACATAACAGTGAAACTGGGTGTGGCATGAAGGCTGCCAGTCTTGAGCAGACTTCTTCCTTCCCTTGCCTTACCCCACCTCCCCACTCCCTCTCTTCATTGGCTCCCTTGTCCCCCTCTCCCTTGTAAGAGAGAGAGAGAGAGAGAGAGAGAGAGGGAGAAACAATCACTCAGTCCCAACATCTCCACCCTCTGCCAGACAACTGTACCGGGCTGAGAGTTGAAGCACATTGATCCCTGCAACACCCCTCCTAAGTACAGAGAAAGCCTCCCCCTGCATACATAAGCATGCTTCAATAAAACATCCCAGAGCTTCTCACTCTTACATCATCAGCTCACTAACATAAATAATTAATCCCATAACACCTCACTGGAGACACTGTCTGTGGGATTTTTTGTATTGCTTACAAAGGATTGGAAAGTAAAGAATGTAATAACCAAAACACAGAGCGATAATCAAGAGAAGTGTGTCTTAAAGGCTGAAGCGATAATTTATTATTGATGAGTAATGTGGACTCCTTCCGGCAAACCCTGCACTGCAAGCATATCTCTCATCCCAGCCCTTTCCTAGAATAGCTAAGATGGCTTTCCATTTGCGAAGTTATGACCTCAGCCACCTTCACAACATGCCTCATGCCACAGGATGGAGATGTCAGGGGAACAAAGGCGAATTATAGAATAGATATAGAAGTGTCTCTCTCTCCTTAGAGGCAATGTAGAAGGTAAATGCAAGAAAGACTCATTCAAAAACAGTGTGACTTCTCTCCCCACTTTTCAAAATATTCAAATCCTATTAATGTTTTTCCTTCTACTAATACACAAGCCAACATTTCCCCATACAGAGAACATAAATAATCAATGAACTGCAGCAACATGAAACATTAGCCAGTAGCTACCATCAGCCACAACAAGAGCTTGGCTGTGGCAATTAATATTGTAATAAAGCTGTTTCTTTACAAACAGATGTTAAAGCTTCACCCATTGAGCTGACAGTGTGGACTACACCTTTTCTTTGCATGTCTTCACTAATATTATAGCAAGTATTTTGCGTTTGGGACATTAATTTCTACAACAATCGATCTGCTACTCGCCAACATTCATGTCAATAACAACAATAATAATGATGGTGATATAAATAATAAAAATGAAGATGATGATAATGGTTTAAATTACCAATATAAACATCACAAACCCTAACCTCTATTTACAACGGGGCAGAATGCTACATATTAGCCGGTAGGGACTCTTGATACTTTCCACGGTACCTTTTTAATTTCAGCACCTGCATTGCGGACAGCACCCCGGACCCACACCGACCGTTAAACCTCTGCTGATCCTGACAGCTGCTGCCAGAGGATCATTACTTCACACAACATCTCATTGTCAAGCTTTAGCCACCGATATCTTTTAGGATCTGACCTTCTTCATCATTATCAATCCAAACGCTAGTAATGCTCATTAAAACAGGGGCCTGCAGATCGGTGCCTATATAGCCCAACTTTAGATCTTCAAAACTGATCACGTTGTTATTAACTTAATGTACTTCACTGTATTTCGTCTGGTCATCAGAAAGGCTGTCATTGAAGCTTATGTTATTGTATTGCTGCTGTCCATTTTATAGAAATACAAACAAACTAGCCCCGATCCGAGCTATTCTGCTAAAACGTCACACCAAACTCCCTTTACAATCCGACACCCAAATAATACACAACTAGGTTAGGAAATAGACCAACCCTACAAGATGAACATGGTTTGTGGGTATTGTGGAGGCTTTCTGATTAATTCGGCATACGACGAATCCACCAAATGGCCTCCAGTTTCAATAAAAGTCCTGGTTTTAACGACATTGGGCACACACAGCTGCCACCCACCCAATTCAACGATTTAAGGTTTTTCCTGACGAAGAAAACAGCAGCAAATAACAGGCAAACCTATCAGGAATTAAAATGTCATTGAAGTCAACCTGCTTGGATGAGTGCCGAATTGAACAAGTGTCCTTTTTTTTTAAAAAAAAAAAAGAAGCGAAAATAGGCTGTATTTATGTTTTAAGATAAGACACAACACAGCGGAATTTAAATGAAACAATCTATTCACACAGGGGTTTAATTGTGCTAGCCTAGCTGGGCAGCTAACTAGGATATAATAGCTCGTTATCTTCTTGCGGAGGGCTTACCTTATGGCTAAAATGTACAGCCGTCGATTTTTTTGAAAGACTGTAAATTGTTGTTGAACCGACTGTAGCCACACCGGCTAACCTAAGTGCGTTCCGCCTTGTCGGGCATGTCGCTGATGGCTTGGTAGGGTGAGAGCGTAGGGCGGCTGTGTCAGTCTCCTCTCATCTCCCTGAGCTACGAGACAAAATAAAGCGATGCATCATGGGAAACCAGGAGAAATGATCTACCCTCTGAACTCAACCTGCGTCATTTTTTTTAGAATTAATTTCGTTTAAACAAAGAGAAATAGCAACAATAACGAAGGTATTCAATTCAAAGAAGCACAGTGTTAGCTGGAATTCAGATTTTACTCACCTTTCATGAAAAGTAATGTTGAAGTAGCCGTTGTCAGGGACGTGCTTACAGTTTTCGGGTGACCCAGCGTCATCACCATAGCAACAGAATGTGCCACCTGTTCAGTGGTGATGCATTCACGCCATCTAGTGACAACATCGGAATAGTATAGCCTTATTGCAATAAATGAGGTATCTAAGATAGAATAAAAAAAAAAAAAAACTTTTTAACGTTTACTATGCTGCATTTAAGTGTCTTTAACATTCGTTATGGGCCACAGTGTTAGGATGAAGGGATGTCAACAACTGTTGGACAGCCAACAGTTGGTGGACAGCAGAGGGGAGTGTTGTCCTTCAGTTGGATACCACACACACGCACACACCCAATAAAAAGTTCAACTATAAGAGTTGGCATTTAAACTGTTATTTTAACATTTTTCATCAATGTAGCCTGTATTCTCACTAGGGTAACAATCAAACAGTTAAGCATCTTGCAATACATGTTAATAGATGTTTGAGTTTTATAATAGCCAAAACTGAATGGATAATGTATCATATAAGAGCTTCATTATAAAGAAACTATAATTCATTTCATTTGTGAGGTCTGCCCAATCATATATCGTCTGGCTTATTGTGTCAGGACAGCATCAAAGTTGCTCCCTTAGTGAGATAGATGTTTCTTCCATTTAATCTGAAATCATCTTTTGTGTCTGCTTACTACAGGCTGTACATTTCAGACAAAAAGCAAGTCCCCTTAACGAAAATCATTTATTTTTAGTGTGAACACTTGATTTAAAGTTAAGGTAAATTAAGCATTATGTTAAGGGTTAGGGTTAGTCATGTGGTGGCTTTAGTTAAGATTAGGATAAGTCTCCAGGAAATGAATGTGAGTCAGTGTAATGTCCCCTAAAGAAATGGAAACCCATCAGAACACGTTAATAAAGCTTATTCCAATCTACATTTCAACTATTTCCATACATTCAATTCATTCAGTTTATTGCAGTATTTAAATAGTCAGTTATATATTTGCTTTGTGTATCATTTCGTATGTGCCAAATGTGTTATAATAAATTTTACTATTGGCTGGTTCCCTTGCAGTTAGTCACACAACAACAGAAACATAATCTAATCTAAAGTGATATCAGCACTCTTGAGTTTCCTTGTCAGAGGTATAAAAACTCAGAAAACAGTAGCCTTTTCATACTGACCCAAAATATCACCTTAAATTATGTCTGGCAAGAGAAATTCCTCAGTGACTCAGCTACTGTGTAAAATGATACAAACCAAAAACAAAAGAATCAATTTTCATTTGCGAAAAATAAGGAAAGTCTCACGTGTTAAAAGAAAATAACTCATGGAATAAATGGAATTATTGTCTACCTGCAGAAGTGTAATTTCTTATGTTATTTTTTGGAAGCAGCCTTTAATCTCTCCCTGGCTTGGGTGTGTTTGTGATAGGGATTAAATTCTTCTCATTTCTTTATTTTTAGTGTTTCTGGCACACATCCCAGCTGCCCGCAGAAAGCAACCAACCGTCCAGTTGAGGGGAATGTAAGTTATCCTTTCAACAGCATAGGAGAGGTGAAAAATAATTCCCCACCTGAGACCTTTGCCTTAGCCATGATTTGTTTTACTTGCAGACTGCTAGTAGAGATTTCCATATATCATAACTAGTAGTAAAGCATCTCAATGAGAAACTAGCCAAAACCATAAAACAAGAAAGATTGACTTTGGACTTCTCCTGTGACTCTAACCAGTTTAGAGACATTGTTTTTTTGGCCTTTGTGTACAGGTGATCTGGTGCTGGATGTCCAGCTGAGAAATGTCCTTGCCCCATGCTGACCAACACTTCTTTCCCACCTGAAGTGTCCACAGTGGGATTTCCTTTAACAAGCTGGCAGGCCTCATAAACATGCCTGTGATTTACTGCCAGGTGCGTTTGTAGGTTGATATTGTATTTTTTTATGAAGAAGGTAAGGAAATACACTCTTTCACTTGCAAATTTGGCCATGCACTTAGACATGCTTTAAGTGATGCTGTTGAGAAGGGGGTGAGGCCACTGGACACAAGCCCAAAACACCATACTGCTGGAAAAGTGAGTGAACTGTTAAGTTGTTGTTACAACTTCTGGGAGTTTTCTGATACATCAGTGAGTGTCAGAAAACTAATTTCTATCTTTCTTGCATGCGTCTTATTGGTATAGCTGTTGGATTATGAACATATACTTCAGGTCCTCGTCAAATTCATGGAATTGCAAATGAAATCTAAATATATAGGAGCCGGTCTCAAATGACACCGTTTTACTGCCTCTGCTCTGACAAGCTGCCAATGCCAACACTTCTCAGGTTGTAATAGTTTTACAGTTATTAAATTGATGTTGGCAAGGCAGAGTGCCTCTAAAACTCTGAAAACCTAATTTAATTTTCCAAGACCTTTTTTATTTGTCTGTCCAAAGAAAGTCATAATCACTCGACTGTTGAACTAAATGTGTCATTTATGTGCAAACTTCAAAGTAAGTCACTGACAGTGCAATGGCATTAACTTATTTCAACTTTATAATGACATGTGTAATACTGGATATACTATATCATACTGTAAAATGCATTTGGGTAATATTTTAACCATAGCTGAATTATTTTCAATAATTTGACCTTATAGTCTGTGGTCAGTATAAGCAGTAAGTATACATACATACCATCATCACCCCCACATCATATAGTATACAGTCCTTTGATTCAGGCTGCTAATCACGTTTTAGCCAGATGTTGAGTCTATAACAGACATTTAAAATCTTCAATCTGTCAAATGCTAAATGGACCCAGAGAGTTTCATATTTTGATTTGCTCTTTGCTCGTGTGGTATGGAAAGTATTGTCCTGTCAAGTCCTTACACAGTGTCTACAGTATGAATACCAGCAGGTTCTGGACTTTATGTGGGACCATGAGAAAATAAGGAGTTCAGACTATGTAAAATGGATGCTTAAAGTAAAGGTTATTTCAACAGCACTCAGCTTCTCTTACAGTTTTGTGCCTTCCAATCAATTAATAACAAATTTACTAACTGACAAAAACATATGTGAACACAGAAAGGAAATTACAGCCAACATGTTACATAGGGCCCACATGGAAAGCCCTGTTATGGAATCATTCCCCATCATTGCCAAACGTCTCTGCAGGAAACTATGCTTTCTATGCTTTTTTTTTTTTTTTTTTTGCAGTTTTTACGGTCCAGGGAGATCACTGTGCTCGATGGCATTTAAAGTGACACTTTAATTACTAGTGGTTAATGGACCACTAACACCAAACTTTGAAGTGGCTGTAACATAAGGTGCCCGCACAGCCTGCCTCAGCAGGAAAAATGTGTGCCATGGTATAATCCTCCCACACATACTGGTACCAAACATGCTGTGATAAGATACATAAATCAGTTGAAATGAGCTAATAAAAAAAACACAAAAACATAAGGATTCACAGAACAAAAACAAACGCAATTGTGGAAATTAGATTTAAATAGTCTTTCTGAAAGTCAAGCAATTTTTCCAACTAAGATAACTGGAGTACCAGTACAAGTGTGCCTCAGTTACACTGAATATCATACTTCAGTTTGTGTGGTAAGGATATGTGCAAACCCTTTGTTTGTGGTGGACACACTCCTCTTGAATTATCACAGTTTGGTACACAACCAGGAGAAAAGCAGAAGCAGACATGCCTTTCCTGGATTCAGAGCAGTCATAAAATCCTCCAGGCTCCAATTTCAACCACCTCAGCCATCCACTCTGCACCACCATAATCACTGCTTCCAGATAGAGCTCAAATACTCTCCGTCTTTCCAGAGAAACAAGAGAATGGTTGTATGTTTTCCCCGTTTTCAATAGAAATATTGTATTCTTGTGTCTAGTCACACTAAGGATGAGAATTCTGCTGACTTCTCAATTTCAAGAGCCCACACTTATCTGTCCTCAAACCACTGCTGGAGATTGCAAAGAAAGGATATCTGGATGCTGAAAACCAGAGAACACTTTAGCTACCAGCAGTGCCAAATAATGCATGTGTAGACAATATAACTTTCATTAGGTAGAAAACCCTCTAACACTTGCTAGTGCTTGGTCAGTGCTTGAAATGCCATTGTGTGCATCTGTATGCTTGCATAGAGGAATCCTTAGATATAGATGAGATCTCTGTGAGGTGGAGGTGACCTATCTGACTCCCCTGTGACTCTGGCAGAGTAACATATGCAATGTTAAACCCTGGTGCGGGTGTCCTGCATAACTCTAACTGTGTCTTTAAAACTGCTCTGAGAGTACTGGAATTTGGCAGCTTTGTGTGCTGGAGGGTCCAAGAAGTCCCAGATTAATCCTAAGAGTGATGGTAGCCTTTAAAACACACATTCAACTTTCCCACTTGCCCCGCATAATGCATGAAAGTCCAAATGCCCACAATTTACCACTCCCCAGCATCTCATATTTAAAGGAATTGTTTGACATTTTAGGAAATATACTTATTTGCTCTCTCTTATCGAATTTTAGATAAGATTACCACTCTTATATCTGTCCAGCAAATAGACTATAAGTTTACAGCTAGCAGCCAGTTATCTAACTGTAGCTTAACATAAAGACTGGAAAATAAGGGGAAAAAAAGGTAGCCTGACTCTGTCTGAAGGTTGCAATATTGCAAATTGACATGTTTATACTTAAACTCTTGTATAGATTAAACAAACGAGATATAATGCGTGCTATAATTCAGAGGTACTGGTAAAACATACAGTAAATTGTTTCATTTGGACAGCTGTTATTTATCATCACTATTTCCGTTATGCAAAGCTAAGCTAATCTATCCAGCTGCTCCCAATAGCGTCATATTGAATGGACACATATAAGAGTGGTGTCATGCAATTCTTCGTTTGTATGAAAATGGATAACTGTTGTAGGATTTGCAAACATTTTAAACTGTTGTTAATCAACAATGGGCACTAATTGATAGGAGCCTCCTCAGAGTCCTTAGATGTAGTCTGTAGCAAAATAAGAATATGTTTGTTGCCCAGAACACTAAAATTACATTATGTTTGTAAAATGTTGTAAAACCTCCACAAACTGTAAAATTTCAGTTTATGGTTTAGTGTATGTGCTTCTTAACCTTACTCAGCCCAGGTATGTTAAACCTCAGCTCCTCTTCCCAGAGTGTGGGGCAAGCAAGCAGGGGTACATGCTGAAGGATGCTGCAAATAAACACTGGCTGCTGTTTATATGTCTCACACATGGATTTTAGTGCCTGTGCGATCTCCAAAGGTCTTGGGCCCGCTCCAGTCAAGCTGGGCTACTCATCCTTTAGCACAGGACTCCAAGTAAAACAGAGCTGCCTGGCCAAGCAAAACCCACTACAGAGCTATTTTCCACCATCTGTGTGGCCAGACAAAATACAAGGAAACCATTTCAACCCCGCAGCCTTCCCAGATCGAGAAACACTAGATCAGTCAGATTGACGAAAAGGCCCAATCAACACACTGTCAAGGCCTTTCCTAAACTTGTCCACTTCCTCTGTGGGGGTAAATGAAAAGCTTCACCTAACCTTGTGCCTCTACCAGCAGGAGAGCTGCTGCACAAGCTCTGTGCACCCCACCCTGTTTGAGCAACCTTCCTGAACTGAAAACACTGGCTTTTTAACCAGTGTCTTTTATGTCTTCCCGTCATCTGAGTCAGACATACTTCACCCATACTGACAATATCCTGAGTTCCCACATTGGTTCAAGACCTTCCTAGTCACTTGCCAGATATTCTCCTTCACACGGGTTCTGTGTTCACCTGTTGCCAATGTTTCCCAGAATCTTCCAGCTGCTCTCTGCCGGACTGTTGTCTTTTAGGCGTCTGCAAGAGGGACGTCTCTCCACTGTGTGGCTGAAGTGGCAGGGTCCTCAGGGCCTCATGGAGGGACTCAACTTGACTATCCTCTTTCAAAGAGGACTGAAGAGGACCACAAAACACCCTAGCCCAGCTGCTTGGATGGAAATCCAACACCAACTGGGCTCTGTGAGACCAGTCAGCACAGGAAAGCCATGGATTATGGCTACCACTGCCACACTGTCTTCAGTAACGCCGCTGCCGTCCTTGGCTGACAGTCCAACCTTCTACCCTGAAGAAAGACTCACCCGCAATAAAAAAGATGGAAAGATTTCAACGATTGTAAAGGAGAAAATCTTTAACCAATATTCAGTGCATTTTTGTATTACATACAATGTTGATCCATCCACAGAACCTTCCCATTCATGAAGCTGCAGCATGTTTGTTTTTTGTCTAATTTTGATTGTTAGGCCACTATAATACTACTCAGGAACTGCTTTAACAAGCCACTCAAACCCAAGACTTTGCATATTCTGGCGTTTAGTGGTAAATCAGATTGAGTTTCTTTTCAGGAAATTCTTTCCATGCTGTAGTTTTATTCAGACAAGGGCACAGCACTGCCTTGAGAATCTATGACAAGCCTACCCTAGTGCCCCTGAGTGTGCAATGAAAAGAGCCTTTATCTGCCACTCACTCAAACTCATTACCATGAATGACGTGCCAGAAACACTTACAGTTTATATTCATCAAAAAACAATTTGAATGTGTATGCAGGATTGACAAAATATATGCCTTTCCTTGTATAGCACAACCTTTCCATTCTGATTTTTGTACATTTCAACAGTTAAACCACTGTGACTTTAGATCTAATGACACACGCAATGGTTTCATATCAACAGTAATTTTAAAACACCATTTTCCTGGAGCAATAACAATAATAAATACACCTTGACGTAAATCACTCCCTTGACTGTTTTGTTTTTGCCCCTGGAGTAACAAAGCTCTTAATGAACCAAGTGTTTGGCAGCTTTCCCAGACTCCTGGATTTGATAGCAGTGCAACTATAACATCAGGTAGTGTTCTGACTTGCACCTCTAAATACCCTACAGTAAGAGTTTAACTAAGTGACACTTGGTGCAGAATCATACGGAAAATCATGAGTTTAAAAAGGTCAGGCTGACATACAAGGACGACAGGTCCTACCATATGGTATGATGCAGCACTGTGAGACTAAATGAACTGTACAGTATCACTATTCAAAGGGCTAAAGTTTGTATACAGCGGTGTGAAAAGGCGTTTGCCCCCTTTTTGATTTATTTCACATCAAACTAATTTAAGGAGGTTTTTATTATTAAACCAAAACAAAATCCAAACCTACATGGCTCTGTGTGAAAAAGAGTTTGCCCCCTAAGCATAATAACTGGTTTGGCCACCCTTAGCAGCAACAACTGCAATCAAGCATTTGTGATAACTCGTAGTGAGCCTTTAACAGAACTATAATTCAGCCACATTGGAGGGTTTGAGCAGGAACCACCTTTTTAAAAGGTCATGCCACAACGTCTCAATAGGATTCAGGTCAGGACTTTGACTAATAGGCCAAAAGTCCAACGTCTTTATTTTGTTTTCTTCAGCCATTCAGAGATGAACTTGGTGGTGTTTTTTGGATTATTGTCCTGCTGCTGCAGAGCCCAAGTTCATTTCAGCTTGAGGTCACAAGGCAAGGCAAGTTTATTTGTATAGCACAATTCGTACACAAGGCAGGTACATAGTGCTTTACAGAGGCAAGGAAAAAACATTTGACATTAAGACAAGAAATAGCAATAAAAAAAATAAATAAAAAATAAAATTAAAGAGATGGCTGGACATTGGCCTTCAAGATTTTTTGGTAGACAGCAGAATTCATGGTCGTTGCTGTGCTCTTGGGATAATTTTAAGTTGTCTGGCCACTCCTGAGAAGGTTCAAGACTGTCCCATTTGTGGAAAGCTTTAGAAATGACTTTTTAACCTTTTCCAGACTGATAGATCTCAATTACTTTCTTTCTCATGGCTTCCTGAATTTCTTACTATCTGGGTATGTCTGACTTTTGAGGATCTTTTGGCCGACTTCCCTTTGTCAGGCAGGTCCTATTTAAGTGATTTCTTGATTGAGAACAGGTGTGGCAGTAATCAGGCCTGGGTGTGGCTAGAGAAACTGAACTCAGGTGTGACAAACCACAATGAAGCTGTGTTGTAATGGGAGGGGGGTGGGGCACTTTTTCACACAGGGCCATGTAGGGTTGGATTTTTTAAATTTTAAATTAAAACCTCCATTTAAACTACATTTTGTGTTTTCTTGTGTTATCTTTGACTACTATTCAAATTAGTTTGATGATCTGAAATCTGGAAGGGGACAAACACTTTTTCACACCATTGTATGTACTCTGCAGCATGTGACCGTCTGTGACCAGAAGTCTCCTAGTGTGGTGTGTGATGAAGAAATTATACTGACAAGGTTGACATGCGTGAATAACTTATAGCTTAATGGATGGAAAAACTGGAATTGAGGGTTGTGTAAATGAAGCTGCTGTCTGTGCTGTCGACTCTGCCTCATTGCTGAGAGAGCAGCTGTTGAGCCATCAGGCTGAAGTGAACAGGACAGGAGCAACAACAAACTGCCATCACAGCTTCTGCCCTAAAAATGGTAATTATTTAGTAAAGGGGACATGATGAGCAACGTTAGACCAAAAAGTTTGAAGTCTTTTATTAACAACCAAAGCCATAAATTAGCGATGCAATAGCATTAATCAGTTCCCCATTTCCGTCCTGACTGAAATATATCAACAAGAATTGGATGGACAGCTGATTGCTGATCGATTTGCAGGATGGATTGTAAGACTGTTAGCATGGTGATGTTAGCACTTAGCTCAAAGCACCACTGTCCCTAAGTACAGTCAGTCAGAAGATCTAGCATGGTGGCTTATTTTAGATAGCTAAGTCTTTCAGAGCATTGGGCTCTGATAGCCCAACAAAAATAATTTAATGGGATTTATTTCAGAGTTTATAGTGTCTGTAATGTTATATAGTCTCCCGTGTTATGTCAGAGGCCCTTCTTAGCAATTCTAGTGGAAAATGTATTCTGGCAATGCATCTTTTAGAATTTCGGCATATAAAACTTGTAAATAGTGATGTAAAATATCAGCAATCAGCAATTTTTCAACTCAAAAATATTAGTTTCACTTTTCAAAATGTCTGCGAGTTGCAGATGAGATGGACAGAGAGAAACTGAAGGCACTGATGACACCTTGCAATAGAGAGACGGTGTGTTTGTGCACATTCCTGGAAGCCGCAGCTCCTGTTGGCAGGTTGTCCTCTGGTGCCTGTTAGCTCTCCCAGCTCCACGTGTTTATGTCTTGGGTTTCTCTCTTTCTCCCTCCCTCTCCAAATATTTTCTAATGCCACTGAAGAATGTTCTAGTGTTATTGAAGTAGCAGAGCTGCCATATCCAGTGAGCACGACCATTGTTTTTTCTTTCAGTTGATACTTTTTTTTACAAGGAGACTGCACTCATGCTAACCTTCTTCTCCTCCTAATCTCACTGATAATCACTAAAGCTATATGATACCTACTGTATATCTTATATCACACATTGTATACAACAATTGTAAGATTGTACACTAGCATAAATGTAAATAAATGTCATGATTTACTAAGAATTATTCACCAATGACTATTTTTTGAGTTGAAGTGTGTTGGCTAAAAATAAATCTGTGGTGTAATAGAGGGTTTCTGTGGCCCAGTTGATTCTCCTGCTGGTGTGCACAGAGTGGGTCTGCAGGGCCTCTATCCCGTAATTCAACCACATATATTCCTAAAATTTGTCATACATAAATAAACAGAAACCACACAGTCTGGCCACAGCGTGACAAGGAAGGTGTAAACTACATAACGGCAACGTAGCAAACTCTGAGCTCTGTTTAGACGAGGACTAACTAGTTGCTGAAGTTACATCTTATAGTGAAATTTTAACTGTCAAATGAATAATCTCTCTTCCCAAGTGTTCCCAATCTGTGAGTTCAGTACAGAGTTGACAGTTAGCTTAGTTTAGCATAAAGACAACGCAGGGGGAAAAACCTGGCTCTGTATGTATGCAGAAAGCTTCAGAGGTGTTTTCTTGAACTTCAGGTTGACATTAACTGTTTCCTCCAGCTTTCAGTCTTTATGCTAAGCTATGCTAATGGCCTCCTGACATCTTATATCACTCACAGCAAGAAAGCAAGTAAATGAACTTCTCAAAATGTCACACTATTCCTTTACACTGTACTCACTGGTTATGACTATTCCTTCATCTGATATAAACTCTGATTTGGTATCTGATTTGATTATTAAGTATGTCATCACAAAACTTATATATAAGCATGCTTAATCAGTTATCAAGTAATATTTGAAATATGATGTATGTTGTAGGTCTTTGTGCGAGGCTTCATTTAAAAGCAGATTTCTTCTCTCCAGACAAGTTTTGCTCATTCACACAGTAAGTCTGTCTGCTCTGAATCACCAAGGGCGGAGCGGACACATCTGCTGCAGCCGTGCAGACGCGTAGCCGATGATTACTGCAGGTAAACTCGCTTATTACTGCTCTGAAAATGAAGGGCTGTGGCTGCCAACAAGGATGAGAATATTTCACCAGAGCGGACACACCACACACTTCTGTCAACATTTTTGATCAACAAGGTATAAATGCTTCATCAGGACAGCATAGTGAACATCCGCTGAAGTATATGAACTGTGAGTTTGTGTTTTGTGAATTTGCGGGTGATGTGATTCGTGTGCACAGGTGGTAGTTTCAGTATGTTCTGATCTATGTATTTGGTAAATTTCTCATTGCAATGAACAGATCTCTGATTGAAGGGTGCCAGCTCTGGACTGTTTCAGGTGCAGCCTACATCCTGGAGTGGGATATTTACCTTTCATTCTAAAACTGGGAAAGAGGAAACCAAAATCCAACACAAATCTGTTTGTTCAGCAGCTGTTTGGTCAGGTGAATGGGCCCTAATTGAGGCCTTTCTTGCTTATTCAGCGGATAACATGTAATATTAAAGAACTATCAGTTGTTAAAAACTGTGATTCAGAGTTAACAGCTCAGCTGAAGCAGTCATTGGTGAGAAAATCACACTCACCATGTGTTGTAGGAAATATTTGAACGGTCTGGTTCCCAGTCTTCATTTGACCCCTAATTACTTTGCAAAGTGAACTAGTGATCTGCCATATAATTAGTGGACTCCATTTACCCTGGCCAAGGCTTTGTTGATGCAACATAATAATCTGTCTTTTTGAAATAAAAGCTTCTTAATCAACTAGCAGTTATAAACTTTTTTTAATGAGCCACTTTACAGGAGTTTCTCTTTACGAGTTTCCCCCAATGAGAAGAAATGTCGAGCCCGGCCCATATATCCAAGCATTGGAAAAATTCCACAGAAATAAAGCAATGTTTTATGGGAGACAAGTAGATTCATAACAGGCAAGATGTCAGGGACATTTTCCACTCTAAACATGAGCCATGCAGAAAAGTGCAAATGAGCAACAAAACAGCTATAAAAGTTTACAGCCCTGCAGCAGTTTATTCATGCATTTAAAAGAATGAAACTTTAAAGAAGTTGTTTACTTCAGGCCATGCAATACATGACAACTGTGACATGCTGTGAGAATAGGACAGACATGTGTGCGAGACAGTGGGGCAGCCACCTTTTCATGGAGATCACAAATGTTCAGACAATTTGAGTAATCTTGTAAAAACATTTACACACTGAGGTGAAGTCATTAAATTCTCAACAAACTAGTGCCAATCAAGACACTGGCACACAAACTTGCACTTATGGAGTGACTCGGGTTTCCTCCCACGTTAGCTCTTTAAATACAGGATGAAGACTTTTGCCCCCTTTTTTATAGATGTGTGGTTATTTGCCAAAGGGAAAATGGTCCAGTGAATTAAAGTATATTTGCACTTGAAACCTGTCTGTGCTGCACATAACCTATATTTACATCCATTCTCATGGTGCTGTTGAAGGACCCAGATATGAATGTGACCTTCCCTTTATTCCAGTTCCTGGTCCTTGTTATGGGGTCTGGAAGAGTCCATCATCTTTATTTGGCTAGCATTTATCACTATACAAACAAGTAAAGAAACTCCATTACTCCTGTTGGGAGGAAACACTTCACTTATTGCTTTTTCATCAGGTTGTATTTCATTGTCATAGTTATGTTTCTACTCTTTTTCTGGCTAGAATAAAAGAGAAGTGAATTTGCAGTGCGCTTTCCATCTCTTATTGGCTGTAATAGAAGCCTCCTGCTCTGAGAAATGTTCTTCATCTGTGAATGCAGAGACCTCTGACATAAAATAACACCCTGCTCCTTCCAGACATGCCTAAACATACACTCACAAAACCACACAGACTTTGGCATCAGGCTGTCTGCATTCATCTGCACGGGACGCCAGATTGCTGAGTCACAGAAACCTATAGGCTCTGCACTATAAAGAGCTATAGCTGAGAACATAAACTGGTGGATGCAAATAAAGCTATAAAATATATTGTTGTGGTGTTGGCTTTGTTGTAGGCAAGAGTCCTAGTTCTGAATCAGAAAACAGGACAGCGGTTACTGCAGACTGCACCAAGTTCAATATCAACAAATTTCAAAATGTACATGCTTTATTCATCTAGCAGACATATCATATTCTGTCATATATTTCATAAGTACATCAGTCATCTTATAGTATCTAAATTTGTAGCATATTCAACCAGTCTTTGTGTAACTTACAAAATAAACAGAACCGACTGCTGGCTACAGAACATTTTTTGTGAGTGAAAAGTGGCCTACTATTCGAGTCAAAATTCAAGTTTGGAAGGTGACGCCATTCCAGCTCTCCTCTGCTTTCCTTCTTCTCTGTATGTTTGTACAGGTGCACATGTGATGTATGTCTTACACTCACTGTGTGACTGAGCACTGACCAACTTCCACTGTTTGGCACGCTGGCACTGCTGCCTCTGTCCTGAGTAGAGAGACCATGCGGCCAAGCAACAAACAGTCCTCTGTCACTGGGAAGAAGCCATACTTAGTTTTAATGGCTCGCCCTGAGCTTTTGATTAATTATTCCACAACTATTCGTACATTATATTTCTTAAATTACTGTTTGGTATCCGTGTTAAATACATACTTTTTAAGTCTGCACACAAACGTCACAAAAGCTTTTAGGAATTAGCATAGACTGTAAACGTATAAACTTCTAAAGAAATTATCATGTGAAATGCGCTACTCTTGCTCCTTGTATACGTACCTTGGCTCTGCTGCTGACTTACCATCAGCTTTAACCAAGCATTTAACGGCAAGAAGTTTGTCAAAACACCAGTAAAGGGTGGTCGAAGCAGTACACGGTGATCACCAGAGTGAGGGGGGTCTGATGGGAAAAGCAGAGTGGTCTGGCAGGAGCATAATTAAACCTGAACTTTGGGGTTAGCTAACGTGGAGTCATGTGCCAATTCAAGCATATTAAAAGCTGGAACGTCAACAGGCGAGCATGTCCCCATGTGGTCACCATGCTGACTCCAATTCCTCAGGGCTGCACAGTTTCCCTGCCATATCTCTTTCCTGTTCCACACTGTGTCCACCACATCCATTGTAAAGGCGGCCTAAGACACTCATACATTTCAGAATTTAGAAACAATAACATTATCATTCATGTATTATAATGTAAACAAAGTAAGTGGGTCAGAGGTTTTGATTTTGTTTGGCAAGCGGCATTATGGAAGGAGAGGAGAGGAGAGGAGAGTCATATATAGTATTGATTCTTATTAGTACAGAAATATGACACACTTTCTCCTTTCTTTGTAGGTTTAATATGTTTAGTTCCAAAGTAATATTGTGATTCATTATCAGTTAATTGACATAAACCAAAATCCGAACAGGCCACTAGGTGTCTCCTGTCACTGCTTACAAACATACTTACCTCCAGGCTTTAGCGCTTACCATGCATTTACACAGAAATGCATGGTAAGCTATTGCTATTGTATTCCACATTGTTACAAGTAGACAATTAAAAAGTACATCAAACATCACTGCATGCCAAGTACTGCAACATAAAGCCAAAGACAGAATATAAGTATTCAAGAAGAGGATGGGAATGAATATGGCCGATGTGGTGAATGTACTTAACTCTAAAAACTGGCTGTCACCACCATGAAAAGATATCAGTGACAGGTGTTTGTCACAGTGAAATAGGCATTATGTGACCTATAACGAAGAGTGAAGGTTGGATGATAAACATAATGGTGCTATAACAGAGAAAAAATAAAACAAGAAAGTCTTGTCTTCCATGTTTTTGTACTGCAGTTTATTTTTGTCTACATGTCACTGGAGGCAGGAGCTGTGTGGAGACCGTTTTAAGGCCATAGGTAGACTTTATGAATCTTGGGCCACAAAATCAGTCGCACAGAGCCACTTCTGGCTGTCGAGAAAATTATACAGACACAGCTGATATTGGCTGACACGGGCTCAAGAACAAGTAAACAGATATATGTTAAAAATGGACATGACAAATAGAGACATAACGTTTAATGCATTTGATCCGACCAGCGAGACACTAGCTGAGTGACTCGAGTTCAGTTGCCCAGTCCAGCCCATCAGTCCAACTCCTTGATTTCTCCTCTATCCCTAGCTTGGCTGTGTAATGCTGGGAGTGGTGCATGAATCTGTTTCACTGCCAGCTTCCTGTACAGCAGCTCTTAGACCTCTGTACAGCATCTTAATGGTCTAAATTACAGTGCTGCGTTTGATGGCTGTCTGGCAGAGAGGGGTTCCCACACCTGAAAGCTGACAGGGCAGCGAGGCTGATTGCTTCTGGCAGAGGTTAGACTGCCACTGCTGGACTAAAAATTTCGGCCATAGCTGTGGAGCTGTTCTGTTCACGGCCACAACCCTCTACTTTCTGGGAGTAGTTCATGCATTTTGGGTGTGCATCCATATTAATGAAACTGAAAAGTAATATTCTGACAAGCTGACATGCCCGTCCGTAAACAAGTGACAGAGAAGGTTTGATGGGGCTTTAGGTCTTGGGTTGACTCCCTTTGACTTCATCTGCAGGCGGATGGGAAAGCAGGCCCATTTCCATGTTGGGAATGGACAACTCAACCAAGTGGTTTGGACACTGGACAGTGGTGAAGAGTGAGGCTCCAGTATATCAAATTTAGCTGTAAAATCTAAATATGTGTCAACATTTTAAATAAATTCTCCTTTAAATACAGCTTGAGCTTGAAACAGCTCAGCTTTTTTTTAAATTTACAACAGACATTGTGTTAGTGATACATCATGTGACCTAGAGGGAGTATAAAACTTATTTGAGGTGCACTAAAAAACAAAAAGAAAAAAATATCCCTGTGCCACAATGCAGACATGTTGCCTTTCAATTTGCAGTACTCTTACAGCTGGGACACTGATACTGCACTGCCAATAGCCATTAGTATGTTTGGACAGCCAGACTCCTGTCTCAGCTGATCCTGTGACAGACCCTGACTGTGCATTTGAATGAGTGAAGAAAGCTCTGAAAATACCAACATTCCTGATCTGCATGCAGTTATCAGCCCAGCACTAAAATCACTTCTAGCTCTGCATCAGATGGAGGTCTGGCCTGTGTTCACTGAAGCATGGGTGAGCCTGTCCAAAAGAGTCTCACTCAAATTGGTGTCAGCTGTTGAGATCTTTGCAGATTTGAGATGCACCTCAAACTCAATTTTGATCTGTTCTTTATTTTAATGTTTCTTAGGATGAAGTTGTTTTGCTTGAGATTGATAAGAATGTTCAATGTTGTTTTAATTTTGCGCCAGAGAGACATTTTTTCTTTTTGGATGTCTGTGAGCAGAGTAAAAGTGTTGCTCGGGGCTGCTGGAGCGCAGATTTGCGTCTGAGGCTAGGAGCAGGGCTCCTTCCTGTCTCTCACAGGATGTGGGGTATCCTGTCTGGCAGCAGCAGAGAGGGGCGCCTAGCTTCAAAGGCAGGAGGAAGTGGTCAGGGGATGGAGAGCGGTAGGTAGGACACGGGGAGGAGGCACACAAGGCCAGAGAATCAGCCCTGCAGCGTCTTAAGCTCTCTTCCTTGAATTCAAAACATTTCAACAAACTCAAGAAGTATGGTACAAATAAGAGTGAGTTTGCTTTTTTGTTACACAACATTAAAAGAGAGACAGACTAAGCCAGAACCAAGATTTCAGACATTTACCAAAGAGAATACAATACTGTATTGATTGCTGTTAATGGCCCTGCAATGCTCATAAGAGGATTTCAGTTTCTGTTCCATTTACAAGTGTGGGGGCACTCTGAAAGGCATTTGCAAATCTTGACTTTGAAAGCATGTACAGTTGGCAATGGGAGACGCACCCTGATCCACTGGTATCTGAGTCACAACATAGTCACTGACAAACGTGTCACAAGGCATGCACGCTGCATACACACACACACACACACAGCATTAAATGGGAATAACAAAAAGTGTCAAAGAGGAGATAATAGAGAGAGAGTATAAGAGAGATAGATTCCTTAATAACACATGTAACAGTAAAGTATTGTGCTTTAAAACTCATTACATTATCCTGTAATTTTATGCTTGCAGGCTGACTTGAAGGAGATCAAAGGCTGTGAAAAGCAGAAAAGGAATCAAGTAATTATCACTTAAAAGATGAAACATCTTTGCTTGCCTTGACTGCAAACCCCTTTTCCTCTTCACATGTGTTTGACATTAGCTGTCCTGTGCCCCACATTGGTAAGGACATCCTAAGACCACTAAGAGGGCCTGACTAAAAGGGGAGGCATAACAAAGTATATTTACAGACCTGAGTCACAACAAGTTGCCACTAATTAGTCAGGTTCATCATGGGGCATGGGAAGCGTAATGAAACATAGAAGAAATGATTGTAGAGGAGTCAACGGCACTAAACCACACATTGTGAACTTGCAAATCTGCGTCTAACCCGCAAATCTGTCACTGAAGATGTTTATTTATTCATTTAGTGTTACCTTGAAGTAGTTACATGTAGTTAATGAAAAACAGCTTGGTCACATCTCCTAGTTTCCAAAATGTAAATAAATATCTGAGTCAGAGCATATGTTATCAGATGGCAGTTAAATGACTATATTAAACATACAGTAGCTACAATTAAACCCCATTATGTGAAAGCTATACATTGTGTAACCAGTTTGGAGGACTGTACATGCACAATCTGATTATACAGTTTAAGGGTTCCTACAGTCAAAATAGTAATATTCACTGGCAAAACTGGCTTCATAGACTGTATTTTGATAATATTTTTTTATGTATACCTGTATCAAGCAGGTGTGAATGTTACTGTTTTTGTGGCTGTGGCCAAAGTAACAGAAAATGGTACACATACATCCAGAAGACTTGTTTTAGTCTAACAGAGATCTTTGTCAGGCCCTGACAATAAATAAAAATGATAAAGATTCCACCATCTTCATCTGGCTGCACACTGCAGAGATTTGCACCACAGTCAAACGTTTAAGCATAAATATGTGAAAATACATCAAGCAGTGAACTTGACTGAGCCAGAAAAGTAATAATATATGTCTATTCACTTACAGCTCCAAAATCCACTAATGTTGCATGTGGTATGATTGAAAAACTTGGCTGGATTCGTATTTGGTCTGTGGCTCTGAGATGAGGGAGTTAGTGTTCACAAGAGCAGAAACGTTTGAATAACAAAATGCTCCTGATGCCAGAACCTCCTCATAGATCCTGCCAGGGTGTCAACATGCCCCACAAGAATGTGCTGAGCTACATTTTGGCCAAGGGTCAGTGTGTGTGTGTGTGTAAATGTGTGCGTGTAGTCTTCACATGTGTGTGTTGCTATGTTTCTATCTGTGAGATTCACTATCTGTGTGCGTGTGTGTGTGTGTGTGTGTGTGTGTGTGTGGTTTAGGATGAATGACCTGATTGTGTGTGGAGATGTGAGACTAAGGGCCCATGTTTAGGCGACTGTTTGGTGCTTAAGGAGAACAAATGCTGACCAATACAGACATTTTGCATGTATGCACATGTGTTTCTAAAACACACAACAAGGTGGATGATTTTCTTCTTGCCTTACAATATGCAAATCATGTCTCAGTCCCGTTTATGGGAACTGGAAGTGGAATTTTTCAGCTCCATTTTGTTCAGCAGCTGTTGCCCTGAGCAGCAGTCATCTCTGCCTGCCTGGGGTGCCTCTGCAGGCCAACTCGGCCCACACACTGTGGGGATAAGAAGTGTCATGACAAGCTCACTGTACTATCCCATAATCCTCCTTGGTAACGGGGATCAGTCACAGTAGATATGGAGTAGGTAGAAGATAACCTCTGTTCATTGTGTGTCAGTGCATACACATGTGCCCAAACATACATGTTTTGTCTTAACAGCGTGTTTATACATGCATGTGGTCCGACGGGTATGTGCAACCACTTTGTCCAGCATATAGGGGTGATAGTGATTTCAGGTGGAAAGGTGGACAAGGTCAGTGTTTGTAACGAGGCTGTGGAGGATGCTGCTCTGCACAAAGACTGATTCACAGGGCTGATGGGAACATGTGTGCAACACATGGTGAAGCTTGAACAGAGTGAGAGCCACGGGCTGGAGAGGCCCACAGAGACCTGGCTGCAAACAACCACCACAATCCCTCACACACAGACAGATGCATATGTGCACAAACACCCATGTTCTTGTACATTCTCATATTTTACAAGGGGTTGATGCGTCACACTTCATTTTCCAGGTAGAACTCAATGTGTGAGCTTATGTGTGTGATCGAGATTGTGGTGATGAGGGATATCCGGTGCAGTGCCAGCGTGTGAAAGTGTTTTAGAACACCCAGAGAGCTCAGAGAGCTGATTACAGCTAATTGCCTAGATGAAGCACAACAGCTGGAACAGCCTTGCTGCCATTCAAAGACACCAAGCACACATACACACACAACCCCTCCTGCACATCAATGACCCCCCTGGTTTTTACAAGTACCAAAATGATCTCCCTCTGTGCACCTCAACCCTCATTCCTCCGGCCCCCTACTCTTGGCAGGACCAGATCTATAGCTCAGAGAGGGCTGCTACATGACTGAGAGGTTGTTGGAGTCAGTATGAGCTGGCCCTGGCTTAGACTGCTGAGGCTGCTTTTTTCAGCTGTGGGGTTTTCCCCCTTGCTGTGGTATTGATGGAATCCTAAAGATGCTTGCAGCCAGATGTCTGAAAGACAGAGAAAAAGACAGAAGGAGAGAATGAGGCAGCTTGCAGCCCCACACAGGGTCTGCAATATGCATGAATTCTCCTCAGCCTGAAAAGCAGGATCCAAGTAATATATATATAGTAGTAATATATATATATATATAACTCATAAAGCATTAAAGATGTGTCAGAAGTGTGAATTTATGTTTCTGTGATATAAATTCATGAACAGATTAACCAGCAGTCAAATCTGCTGCAGTTGTTTGAATTATAATAAATGCTGAAAATGACCGGAGTAAATTGTTGTTTCTAGGATGTCCAGTGGACAAAAAAGATGAAGAGAAAAAAGTTTGTTGACAGCAGTTTCACCAGATTGTCCCAGTGCAAATAAAAAAGATTCACAAAGGCAATCACTGAAAATACATAGAAGGGCTTTTTCCTTCTCCAACCTGGCTTCAGAGTCATGCATCACATTCCTCTTCTTTGCAACTGTCTTACTTCTATTTTTGCTTTTCCGCTCGCTTTTCACTCAGTCACACACGTTTTCTTTTTCTCTCTCTCCACATTTTTTTCTGCCTCATCTACCTTTTCTTTCTGTCTCCCTGACCCTATTTCCTGTCAATCCTCTGTTCTTTCTCCCAGAGACCAGCTTGTGCAGACAGGACGTGTGGCCTCCTCTGGGGTTGGATCCATCAGTGTGTTGTTTATTGTCCTAACCTCAGAGAATAACCATCATGGACATCGAGTACAAAGTCAAGGGCATCAGAGCTGATGGAGGTACAGGGGAGGGAGAAGAAGCAAAACAGGGCCAGACTGCTCTTTATGTTTGTTTTATTGTTAGGTGTGGAGCTGCAAACAGGCATTGTGATGATCAGGAGGGTGAGAAGAAGGTGGGGTGATTGGTGCAGCTCTCCACACATTCCTCCAATTGTGCCCTGTGCACCTCATCATGCTTCTCCCATAACCCACTTCCTCTACAGAATGTAGAAATTATCTGATTAGATACACTGTTCAAGCATTCCTCCATCTGCACAACTCACCATATGAAATTTTCTCATCTCAAATTATTAGTTATAGAGTTCGACCCGGAATGCTCCAAACCACTTTACCATATGTGCAAAATAGTCAGCGGACACACACAATGAAAAAGCCTGCATATGGCACCTTTCTCTCCTGGCTACTTTAAGACAATAAAAGGGGAAGTTAACGACTGAAAGTGTGTGTTTCACCTTTGTAAAATGCCATGCAGAGCAGTTAAAGTTCTTCTCTTGCACAGCAGCAGGGAACAGGAGGCTGCAGGAATGTGCTCTGTCCACTCAGGGGGAAGCAAGAAATACTTACAGCTATGGAGAAAGCAGTGAGAAGGTGCCAGCTCCCACTGACAAGGAGAGAGTAAACATAACTAAATAAACTCAATTTGCATGCCTACTTATTAGCAAAATAGCTTGCCCACAGTTAGGATCTAAAATGCAGACCTGCATTCTTCTCACAGAAGGAAAATGCTACAGTATGTTTCTCAAAAGGATGGTGCTGCATGTCACAGTATTGTTTTATATGAGTGAACATTTTGTGTCCAGTCTCTGAGTTTTAGTCTACTTTATTTATTATATTAGAGAAATAAGTACTGATGGTTATAACGTCTCTCAGACAGGGAAAGCCAACCAGCTTCATCATATAGAAAGCAGTGGACAAAATCAGCAACACAGTATAAAACAATATCATCAGCGTAAAGAGGAATTTTACAGTCACACAGTTTAATATTGGTGTTTAACCCGTGACTCTTCAAACCTGTCCTGTCAAAAGAAATAGCTTGTAAATTCAGCGGCCAAAAATGACCTATAGTTGCATTTGAGAGACTTCATCTAGCAGCTGTAGTAATTGTGACCCGTGGCGGTGTCGTACTTGACAGATGACATCGATATACATCCACCAGACATTTTTGCCATCACATTGGGACATTTTTAATGCATTTTACTGATTATTTCAACAAATACAATGATTTTTTTCCCCTAAACCCAACAAAGTGTTTTTTGTGTCTAAACCTAACCAGACCTTAACAACTCCATATCACTCTCCTATGAGTCATTTTAGAGTGTAGGTACAAACAACGTATGTGGTTGATAAATTTGAAGGCTGTTTCTTACTGTTCTGCACCCATTAGGCCACTGTCACCGGAAGGTGACATAATGAGATACCATCGTAAAAGTCCTGCAGCCACAAGCAGCAACCATGTCCTCTGGTTGGTGTAATTGTACTGTAGGTGGTGAGATAATTGATATAAACCTTTAATTAGTGTAAAATAGTAAATAGTGTTCCCTTCAATTACCTCCATCAAGAGCATGTGGAGGAATCGTCTTGCAGAGGAGCTGTTGATTCACAAAGCACGGAGAAGTAAAGAAAGCTCTGCTTCTCTCTTCTGAAATGAAAGCCATTTTTCACTCTGAAGAAAATGCAAAAGGAGGAAAGCAACAGAGTGCACAGCAGAACCCCGGCCATACCCAGATTGGTTACGCTGTGAGCAGCCAAAAAGAGAGTTGGACATGAATGCAACAATTTTACCTGTGAAAATTAAGTGCATTACAAATTTTAAAAAATGGGGTAATGAGTCACTTGTTACTGTAATAGATTTGTCACCAGTATCCAGCGGAAAAAGAGAAGTGGATACATGGATTTATGAGGTGCATTAAAAATATAAATCAGTGGTTTGGAGGTCATCCTCTTACAGGAACTAATTTGTGTTTGCTTGCCTTTATTTAGCATTGAAGGAAACTCCTATGCACATGAATCCTTCAGCAGTTTTTGGGCTGTCATCCAACTTTGTGTTACACAGAGTTGCATGCTTGTGCCTCTGAATTTGCCAAGTAGGGAAAAAAATCATTTGGGTAGCAGACAACTCTACTTTAATTAAACTTCATTAAACTTTATGAAGTTGCGGTTGTTTTGCTCCTGGTTAGGACCAGAGCTGGGCCAGCCATGCATGACAAATCCTATAGATGTAAATGATGGAAGACTGTAAGGATTTAATGGTTGAAGGCCCGGCGCTCTGGAGACAGGGGAAACCTCTGCCATTTTGTCCACTGAGCTCTGTGACACTAATCAGGAAAATCTCCCTGAACTGGATGAAACCACAAAATGTCTGGAAGAAGTTGACTCTGGGGGAAAAGCTATGCTAAGGTAAGATATGGCCCTAGATAGAGACACTGATTATTGTAAATGTAGGCTCTAGTGTCTGACGAATCAGCCTGTCTGGCTATCAAAACACAGTACTGTGCCTGGGGAGTAAAAAAAAAAGATGGTGAGCTGTGGTGGTGCAAAAGGATAACTCAGGACCTGTGTGTGTGTGTGTGTTAGTGTTTGCGTATGTGTGTCCAAAACTCTTACCCCAGCTGTCCTGCCACTCTCAAATCTCTGCGAATTTTGGCCGTTGGGTTAAAACCGACATAGGAATGCTTTCATGTCGCTACTTAGGAACTGGAATGGAAGTATTAAAGCAATTCAAAACACGTCTCTAATTTATTAAAAGTCATCTGTTTCCTATAAGCGAGTGCTAATTAATGGCCATGGCCGGCGGGAAAGGCTGCACAGACGAGAGGCAGAAACGGAAAGAGGGAACTAGAGAAAGAGAAACTTTTGTGTGAGTAAGTTAATTAGAGGACACAGTATACGCTACCCAATCACATGTGTTTAAATGCTCAAGTTACAGTAGAAAAGAAGGTTGTGTTCAAAAATCATTTCCACTTTCACAATGTTTTGATTAAGCCCAGTTTGTTGTATTTGTTTGGTGACTATGTGTTTACTTTAACCAGTGTTTACTTTAACATGGAGCATACTATATGTCTGTATATGTGCACTACTTATCAGCAGGAGGAAAAAGATGCCAGAAAGAAGCTTTGACTTTCTTTCTTGACTTTCTATTTTTCCTGCACTTAGACACACTGATCAATATAGAAACATGTATCACAACTTGATCGTTTTTTCAAGAGTCAAAATGTTATGTGGACTTTTCTTTTCTCCTTACCTCTTTATAGTTCAATGACCAGATCCGACTGAGATCCTGGGTCCTTTCTTGTGTGAAATGAGACAGACATAGCCTCAGCTATCTGGAAAAACATATCTGGAGATTCAGACAACCGTCACCTATTGAAAGATGAAGTCTTTCCCATACCAGAGTGTCTAGATTAAATCATCATCTACAGTCTGGAGGAACACATCAGCAGACTAGAGAGTGTCAGGTAGCGAAGATAAAGCCTCTTTCCCTCATCAACACCTCTCCCACCATCCAAACCTTTCAAAAAAACTCTCACCCCATCTACTCCAGACCTACTGGAGTCCATGTTTGCACAGCTGCCTGATTTCTCAGTCTTTCTCCATATTGCAAACAATTTCTTACACTCCCACTACAAGAGAATAACATTACCGAAGCCCCCAGGTATCACAGCTTCTGCTCAGCGGTGGAAGACAAGTAACCGAGCTCCTCAACGACCACAGTCTGACTGTTCCCACCGGATGTTCGCTCTCACAGTTGGACCGGACAAGCCGGTGTTGACAGAGAAATATGAGGACATCCTCACTGGAAGAACAGTTGCTTTTTTTTCAAAATTTAATAAAGGGGGCAGAAAAGCAGTAAGTCTTGGTTGACTACATGACTGTCATCAGCACTTGATTTCTTACTGCCCACCAACAATATATCAGCATATCAGTGTAAGTTAAGACTCTGAGTGGCCGCTGACAGACTGTTGTCTGTTGAGCTGTAAGAGGAGGCTTCAATTAGTAGAGCATTAATTGAAATGGGACTCTCTGAGTTTACTTTAATTTGGTGTTAAACACTCATTACTACTGTGATGATGTAATGATGTAAACTTTTGCCCTGCATTTCCCAGAGTTCACTGCTCATTGTGGGCTGTAATGTGAGACCTCCAGCTATGGCAGTACCACTGAAATATTGAATGGATTACCATGAAATTCTGTACAGACATTTGTGGTCCCTAGAGGATAATTTCCTAACAGACCATTTTATCTAGTGCTACCAGCATTTTACTTTTTCTGTAAACTATATCTACATATGCTGAATAAATTTAGTTCAGATATTCATTCCCCCCTCAGGATGAATTGTAATCCATTTGATGATCCAGTGACTTTTCATCTAATGCAATCATCAATTTATTTTTTTCCAATACTTTATGACCAGACTAATGACATTTCCAGCAGCCTTGTGTTTTGTACTAATTAGGAAAGTTTAATGGGTTATCATGCTAAACTAAGATGGCAATATTTATACCTGCTAAACGGCAAACTATGTTAGGCTTGTTACCTCAGGACAGCCTCACAGTGCTGTCAGCATGGCTTTAACTTATATCTTAAAAACCACATAGTACCCCGTAGTAAAGTGTTCATCTGCTGAGGGGTAGGATGTTAATACCAAAGCTATGAAATGTTTACTTAAAATGTGTCAAATCTTGCTTTAAGGGAGGGTTTGTGTGTGCGTGCGTGTGTGTGTGTGTCTCACGCAGGTTTAAGGTCAAGGTGAGATTAGGTTTCCCTCTCAGTGGACACTGGTGATAAGAACTCTGGGATATGTAAACATACTTTCACTCCCACTCTCGCCTTTGTCTTTCTTTCTCACACACACTGGAAAAAAACAGGGATGTATATCACAGTTTTTAAATTTCAGAAAGATGTGAAAAATTAATCAAGTCTGTTTTCTATATTTTCTCACAGATGACACTTTATTAGTCAGGTTGCTCTGTTTTCATAGATTATAAGAAAGTGTATTCCCAAACACCCAGTGACACACAGCAGCTCACTGTCTCCTCCCATAACAATACTGTATTTCTGGATGGTGCCACTGATCCTATAGTTGGTGTAGTACCAGGGTATTATTAGATGGACTCCCCTTTATCATTTTGTTTGTGTTGTATATTTGACAGTACTCCCTCACCAGCAGTCAGCCACTCTGCCAAACTGCCTCTTCGGTTTGGCTGCAGACACAGAAACATGTGTTTGAGAAGAAGTCGGCAGCACTGACAAGAAAGGGTGTGGTAATAAATGTCCAAAATTCATGGTAGGCTCAGATTTAAGTTTAGCCCACTTGAGCTGGCAACTACTGTGGAGGACTTGAAGCCCAGTAACAAATGTATAGAGGGGGGTCAGGGAGGGAGGGAGGGGGGTATGGTGAGGCAGAGGTATGACATTGTCATATAATCTGTCATCACTGTATCACACTGTCATGTCTCTGTCTCTGTTTATAAAGGATACATGTGACTAATATCCACCGCTGTGCAGTGTCTAGACACAGTAGAGCAGAATGTCCTGTGTCTGCAAGTGGACAAGTTTCATTTCTCAGTGCAAACAAAATTCAAATTGTGTACACATGCAACATATGAAATATGGTTTAGATGGCATATGCATACATCAGCACATACAGTACATATATTCACTCCAACATGCATGCAGATCATTCAGACCACAGTAGGCTGGCTGTAGCAGATATTTTCCTCCACTGATATCTGGTTAATTTTCTCCCTGCCTACTCATTCACACCCATATCCAGACTTTCTTAAATATACAGATAATGCTTGAATCAAAACATTTAAAATTCAACAACACAGGTTTTGAACAAACCTCTTGCAGAGAGTTATTTGCAGAGGACAGTTGATACAAGTCTCTTTTGCTTCAAACAAACGACTCCTCTGTCGGCTTCCCAGGAAGACAATGTGGGTAAGAAGGTCATTCCTATCATTCCTGCACGGCGGCTGGCAGTGGATTCACCTCGTGTTTTAATAAACCTATTTTATCTCTTATGATACAGAGCAGATTTTGTTGCTTTGTAGTAAAGTACAATATAAATCTAGAAAGGTGGAAAAGATCAGTTTTTATTTGTGTTTGAATTGATTACTGGAGAGTTAATCATCTATCAAGTGTGTTGTAATTAATGAATACAACAACTTTCACATAAGTGGCAGAGTCTAATTGCTGGGAGATCCCTACAGCAGCCCAACCCAAACTTGTGTGGTGAAAATGTTTGCTCAGAGCCAATATTTAATAACAAGTTGTGTACCAAATTGAAATAAATAAAATCTCATGATTTAGTGCCAGAGACCATCATGGTTCCAAAATTGAAGCAATCCCTAGATGTTTGGGTTTGTGGGCTGTCAGTAGTGGTAAGGACTCAGGCTCTCTGGTGAAACACATTCATGCCCAGCATGCATAGCAGCGGCAGGGGCGTTTATGAAGCTGGTGTTTCTCTTTCTTTCTCTCTTCTCTTTTCAAGCCCTCTCTGTCACTCTTTTTCTCCCCTACAGCTCACTTGCTGTCCTGACAGCACTGTTGCATGGCCTCTGCTTCTCAGTTTGTAGGTGGAGTTTGAAATCCAACACTGGCACCAGAAGTCACCTTCCCAACATGGCTCAAATGCCCACCACCATCCCCTGCAGTCACAAGACTAAGGTGGGACAGGAGGTCAGGGTCGAAGGAGGAGCTATTGCACTGGACCAGGAGCCGGACCACCACTTGTGTGCTTACATAACCTCAGTACTTGATGGAGCAGCACATCAAGACACATGGTCAAAGCACATCTCCATCTGTTTGATCAGTGTTGGGACCAGATTTTTTAGGTTGGCTCCACCGTGACCTTACATAAACCTGGATGACCTCTTCCAAGCACTCTCTACTCACTTCTACTCTGAGGATTTAGTTTCAGTGGAGCCATGCAGTGGATTCCTGTTATACACACAGGGGGGGGAATTAGAAAAGCAGTGAGTGGGAGAAAAGGAATGATTGCAATGAAGGCATGAGTGAGTCTGGAAAAAGGAGATGCAAAAAGACACAAATGTAGCACAGGAGCAGGTCGGCTGGTCCTTTTCCTGGTTGTTGGTGCCTCAGATGAGAGGATTAATTGTCATTAGGAGTGTGTGTAGGTGAAGTGATGCCTGTGTGTTTGCTGATGTTGCAGGCAGACTTTAGCGGTTCAGAACATGAGCTGTGCTAAGACCACCTGTGCGGCCTTTAGCTTTTACTTGCTCCTCCATCCACGTCTTGTTTTACATCAAAACTCTCATCAGTTGAAGAGAAATTTCAGTCGATTATAAATATTTTTGTTCTATTGTTCATGATAACATTGGTTAGGAAAACACAACCGGTCAGATGATCAAACAACAACAGCATTTTATTGAGATTTCCAAACCAATAAGTTGCGCTGTAAAATATGTTGGATGCATGTGGGTAATAATTTTACTCTTGTTTTCTCTCGTTTCTATCACACTTCATTCCAGTGATATCACCACATTCAACTAAGCAACTAACATGGTTAGAACAATGTTTTTATTACCAAAGGAACAAGGACAAAAGTAGAAACAAAACACCCCAGATGTTTGTGTTGCTCTCATCTGCGTTGTTTCCAGACACAGCTCTGAAAAACCAACTCTACACTACCCGTCCTGCATCAAACAGCTGATCCACATAGTTAGCGACTAGCTGATGAACATAGTGACACATTAAGCAGCTAAAGAGACAGATATTACAAATTAGACACAAATTAATGTGATGTTGCTTTAGGTAAGCTTGATGTTTAAATAAGTAACTGTTTGCTAACATGTTTGCCATATTAACTTTATATATAGTGTGTACTGTATGTCAGTGTTGTGTTTATAGCTTGTGCTGCACCCAAGAGGTCTAAGATATCAATTAATGCATGTTTAAGATAGCAAACACTGTAGACAAGCAGAGTTAACTTTATCCAGCTGTAGAGGATACTGTAGACCTGCACTCTTTACTCTCCAAACACTTGAATCTCACACAGGCGCCTGATAATCAAGAAAAAAATACATTTACAGAGCTGACAGTAATTCAATCCTCCTTTCAGTAGCGATACATAACTGCTTCTATGCATGCTCCCCAAAACTGTGCCCTCTGTGACCCAGCTGCCACTAAAGGTGACACATGCTGTCACAACATCAGACGACACTCAGTCATACGCTTACCGCCAGTGGCTTCTGATGTAAGCTTGCACACATTAAATTCTTCTTGGTAACCGAACGCCGTGGGCTGCCATGCAGGAGCCAGAGAGTTATAAAAAGAGTGGAGTGCAAGCAAAAGGGCACTCCCTCTCTGGACTCTTTGCCTCTGTCTCTCTCTCCTGGCCTCCATCAGCTTTCAATCAAATTCACATATGGTATTCTCCCCCCACACTTGAGCCTGATATAGCTGTTAGTGCTTAACATTTGGATCGTTATTACTACGCTGTGTGTGAGGCATGTTTGACTGCATCAGATATTAATTATTATTTTGTATGCTGTATTAGATAAGTCAAAATGACCTAAATGTGTATGGAAAATTGTCTTCTTGAAGCTTGGCAACCAATAAAAAATGACAAATGACAATGATTAGCTAATAATTTACTTTTATTTGCAAGAACTAATCTATTAAACATCAATACAGTTCTTAGTTTCATACTACTTTGCCTGTAGTATGAATGTATATTATAGGAGATTATTAGCGTATATTTTCATTGTTTTGATATTGATTCCTATTTACAGGTTTGTCCTGTAAATGGCTGTTGGGAAAATCCAGTCATGCTATTTTTGTCTGAATGCTTCACAAAGCATAAATTGGTTGATATATTGAGTGTATAAAGCTAACTTGACTCTCTTGTTTTTGGCCAAGAAAAATTCCCTGACTGTGTTTTTATCAAAAGACAAACCAGCTGTACTTCAAAAAGAATGTGCATTAAAGGAAACAAAAAGCACATTTGTCTGTCTAGACAGAAAAAAAGAGGTAGAAAGGGACGGATGACAGACAGAGCTCTGCAACTCTGTTTGCAGTCCCGTGTGGATAGTGAGTGTTGAGGTGTTGAAATGGCCCATTGAGCCAGAATGTCAGCTATACAGAGCAGATAGATCTGAGCACCGATCTGTCCACGGCTTACAGCCTCTGTGCTGCTCTCCACCACCTCCCACCCACCAACACTTCAGGGTCAGTGGAAACCTTCCCACTGTAAGCAGTTAATGCTTACGAACGCTAAAAAACTTGAAAGTATGTAAACAACATCAGTCTACATGCACATTTTAATCAAAGTGAGTATGGTTTTTTCCTCAGAACGTGAACTTGAAAATGAATTTGAGCGCACTTTGCCCACACTTAGACACAAAAAATCCCCTGCCATTGTCAAAGGCATTCAAAGGAATCTGTTTCTCTGAAATGCCACGTCCTTAACAAAAAACGCATGGAAAGTGTTCACAAGGCCAACATTGTTCCCCCGGCCTGTTAAAATGCACATGGAGACGTTGTTGAAGGGGGAAAAAAATCCTACTGTAGCACTGTGGGTGAGAATTCAGCCTGCTGGCAATAGGATCTGTAGTGTGTGAACAAAATCAACGTCTATTATTTGTAAGGTATGAAATTGCTGTGAAATACCACAGTGGCTTTAACACTTTCTTGAGAATTAGTGAAGAATTATTACAAGACCCAAATTAATTATATTCCAATAAAGTAATAAAGAAGTAAAATGTTGAATAAGAAGTTGAAATGATTAAAAAAAAAACTGACACGGGAGGAAATTCAACAGGGAATCTAAATATTTAATAATACAAGAGCACAAAGTAAGCAGCTCAAAGGAGTCGACGTATTGTTGTGCAAGAAGCAAAACAGCCCAGGGGGAAGAATCCAAAGCTAGTTATCAACGGTCTGTTTAGTATTAACTCCTCAAGAAATGGTTACATATTTTGTGGGGGATCAGAGATGGCTGAGTGGTCCCATGCCACAGCAGCAATTTGTGAATCCAGTCCCTGAATGGTATTCTGCACAGACGAGTGAACGATAGACCTCATCCAGCCTGCTGTGTGGAAAGCTGCGCTGCAGGTCTAATGAGCAGCGTAACAGCGATGTGTTTGACATGCTCTGGGGATGGTGGAGCTCCCACTGAGGGCCCAGCTAATCAAAAGCCACCACAGAGTTGCATAGCAAGAAAATAGTCTCTAGCTCCAACTGCGGCCTTCTGGGGTTTGCAGTCAAATGCGAAAAGAAAACTTTTGTCTCTCAGTAGCAGAATGGATGAAACCCACTAAGACTAAATTATTAAGACAAAAGAACAAGTGGAATTTTATTTTTCTATTCTATTTTTGAAAACAAAGTTGGAGTAGATGTATTATTCTCAGCATTATAGATATAATAATAAAAAAACAAACACATACCAGTCTCAAGGTGCAGCAGGAAGCTGTTTTCAGCTCTGATATATTGTGATCTTCCCGTAGAGTTAGCAACATGCTGGTGAACATAATAAAGCATTTAGCAACTGAGGAGACAGATGTGGCAGCTGTTTATGCTATTTTTTTGCAGGTATATCACTCAGAAATATTACAATATGTTCACTGGTTCAACTGAGGCAACAGGGTATCCTCAGGGTATGATATGTTCCAGTAAAACTGTGGCTGATGGCCAAGCTCCTTTGTGTAAGTAAATGTTTTCAGTGTTTCAGAAAGGCGATAACAGTTCTTTCCATGCTGGTGGTGCGACTGGTGGAGGCAGACCCCATGGGTGTAATGTGCCCCTCGGCAACCCTGGACATGTCAGCAGAGTTCACCTCCCATCCAGTACACGGCAGAGCAAACACAGGAACCACATCAAAGCAGCTGAGCCAGCCTACAGTGCCCCTGTGTACTGGTTTGTTATTCTCCTCCTAAAGGTTAATTACAGTGGGGCTTCAAAGGAGCGGCTGGCCATCTGCAAGGAATTTGAAAGAAGTCTGAAATTCCTGTCAGGCCAAATGAAGAAATAAACAGACCAATCAATCAGTATACTGCTAAATTACACATCCCTCCACTGTGGTTTGTGGGAGGTAATGGTAAGTTAATGTCTTACTCAGAAAATGCTTTTGACCACGAGGGAGAGACTTGACACCTTCATAATCCAATCTGCGTGGTTCACGTGACAAGGTTATGTGAGGGCATATCACTGTGCTTAAAAACAGGCACAAGTTAATTTAATGTGCTGCTGGAAAACATCTCCATCACAATGAAAATATATCTATCATGTAGTTTGTGGTGCAGAAAAATTAATTGAAAGAAAAATGGTTTGTTTCAATGGGAAATTACAGGGTGGAGAGAAAACTGAATGAGATAAGAAGACTGGACTTCTTTATGTAGCTGAGTGAAGGACTAATAAGACAAAAAGAAAAGAAAAAAAAAAACAAGGGAAAGGGGAAGAAATATGGGAATGCTTTTACACCTCCAGCCCCTCACCCAGCCATGGTTTCCACCCTGAGCCGTGCCATAACTCTGTGAGTGGCGACAGTGCTTTTCAAGGCCTGCTGGTGTCCCTGGCAGCTCTCATTAGTGCTATGAATAGTCAGCTATTTGTGTTTGTGCAACAGAATCCTGGGCTTTTTATGACTGTTTACCATGGAGGGAGTCTCTCTTAGGACCCTCCACACTATTGAGTGTCACAAATATATGGTTTCCACCATCAGAGCTGTGTCGAACAGTAGTTCAAATAAGCATTTATTTTCCTGTCCTCTGAGAACCACATGAGAGGGGTATATTGTAACAGGACATTTATAATACAGCCTGGTCAATCACAGCAGAGCATACTAGATTAACTTTAAGATATACCTCTGAGTTATTGTCTAAACTTTCTCACACTGATTGCATTGCTCTATATGACAAACAGGTTTAAACCGGCACTGTGGTCAGCTCAGACAAACCAAAAGAAATGAACACTGCTTGAACTCATAGGTCTGTTTGCCACTCGTCAATTTTCCCAAACCTGCAAACCACTTCTGTTTATTCTAATAAGTAAAGCACAGAGGGCTGAAAGAGAAGCACTAACTGTGTACAGTTTTGCAGTACCCCTCAGTCTGTATTTATTATTCCAATATAGAGAATGGACATGCCTAATTGCTTGAACAGGTAAGTTAGTGTGTCTGTGTCTGTGTGTGTGTGTGTGTGCTGAGTTTGTGTCCCTTGCTTGGGCTGTGGTGGGAACCAGGTCCCTTGCAGAGCAGCAAAGTCAGCCTCACATGGTTTTAATGCTTCCTGCTTGTTGTTTTATGTGTCTACATTAAATGGAGCCACATGCTATCAATAGACTTCTACACATATGGAGGAAATATTTGGTCTTCAAAACGTTGGGCCTATTTAGTTCGACACCCGACTCAGGAATTCGATAAATAAATCAATGGAAATCATTGGTGCAGCGGTTAAATGCTCCTAAAATCTACGTTTGCCTTAAAGGGTTGACAGGCAGGATTAATTTGGTGGGTTCATACGTCAGAGGGAGAGTTTTTGCGCAAACAGGGTGTGCCTCAGAGACATGTAATGGTCTGGATGGTACAGGTGTCACGTTTGCTGTGTGAGTCACAGTCTGCGTCCTTTTTAGCCACCCTAACCCAGTGGCTCGGGGATGGTTGTTTTGAGCATCCACTAAAAACATTAGACCTGCTCAGCCAGCACACTCCCTACACACCTGTGCTAACATGTCTAAGTGCACACTAATGCACACGTCATATAATTTGTGCGTAGCAGTTAGACACAATCCAACCACATGCAGATTTACTGGCCCAGTATTACATAAGATGCAACTTGCTTTTACATTTTTTTTACATTCCTCTTCAAAATAAACAGAGAAAATAAGCAGGTGTGTCTTAAACAGGTTATTGTTTTCCTTCTGAAAAGATTATCATCTTTCTATTAACCCTTCAACTTAATCTGTAATACAAAAGGACAAAGAACTAGTTTGAGAAACACAATTATTCACTCTTTATGCTTACCCGTTCAGTATGAAACTGGCACCAGGAGATGGTTATCCTAGCTTAGCATAAAGACTGAATGCAGAGGAAAGCGCTTTAAACAACGGTTATGAAAGAACCAGTAAATAGTCCTGGAGTCTCCACAGTTTGCTTGGTAACTTTATGGTGACAAGAATCAAGGGAGTCACTGCTTCTAAAATCAATCCGTTCTAGAAACAGGTTTCATGGGACTGTTAGAGGTAAAACAGAAAAGCATTTTTATGACTCAGAGCAGGAAGCTCAAAGATGCCAAGACCTTCCTGTTATCACATGAGCCCCTGCTGGCCTGAGATCCTGTCTTAACAAGGCCTTCACTGATTTTTGCCTCTGTCAGCCTTCCTGCTGCTTCACTGAATACAGGTTTGCACTAATATTCCATATAATTACTATATAGTTACACAAAAACAACAATAAAAATATTTTTGTATCAACAATAAATTAGACCATGTGTGTTATTGACATTTTGTTTAGTGTGCAAGGTTAATTTCAGTGCCTGTTTCAATGTAAAGATGTCAATTTATAATGTCAACTCAGTTCAGATTAATCACTGTGCACAACATGTATTTCAGTGACTTGCAAGCTTTTTATACGAGTGGGACAGAGCCAGGTTAGCTGTTAACCCCTGTTTTCAATCTTTATGCTAAGCTAAGCAGTCTTCTTATCTAATGCTCAGCAAGAGTTGACAGATATTTATTGCAGACTTGTTCCAGAAGAAATCATCTGCAAAAACGATATGAATATGAAGCACCCCAAACCTTTAGTGTACAAACACCAGGCAGTCTAAACACTATGCAATTGTGCAATATGCCCCAATATAGCTGTCAACTGTGGCATATTCCACGGTTGCCTGTTAAGAAAATTGCAAGTACTGTAGCTCTACTCCAACCTATGATGTGCAGCAAATTCAAACACAATGTTTGAATCTGGCCCCTTAACGTGTACAGTATATTTCACTTTTCCTGTTTAACGTGAGAGGGAATGCTGTGCCGCTGATTACATAAACCTCTCATCTTAAACCTCAAATGCCATGATAACTCTCAATCTCAGTGAGTCAGCAGTGGAGTTATTATATTCAAGTTACAACCTAAACGCAATATTTCACCAGCAGCACAATAGATACAACAGGATGGCAAATACAGTTTAATAACAGTGATGACGCAGATGAGGCTTCTAAAATTATCATTGGACGGCCACATGACAAAACAACCCAGACTCCCGCTGCTATTAATCACTTCTACTTTTTAATCAGTCAAAGAAGAAAAATGAACATCGCGAGCCAAAAACTGCACATTAAATTCATTAGGAGTTCTTACAGTAGGGCAGCATGGTACAGAGTGGCATTTAAAAAGTCATTTCTAATCCCACTGAACATAAAACTTGAGCTGTCATTTGAACTCCGCCCCAACCAATTTTCTTTGCGGTATTTTGGCTTTGCAAGGGATAAAAGCGGCCTGTGAAAATGGATCGGGGGGAAAATGGACCCGTTGGCTCAGGGCAATAGAAACAAGTCGTTCCAAATCCCTCCTCTCCAACTCAAATAGGGCCCCCGGTTTAACGGCAGAGTTGCACTTGCCACAACATTCAATGCTCTTTATAGCTTACATATGTACAAATCTGATTATGACTTTCCTCTTTGGATGCTCAGGGGCTAATGGATACAGTCAATATGATAATATTACCACTGTGGGAGGAAATGACCCGCGAAAGGCTGACAAGAAAACTTCTTTTTTACTGTATGTCTGACCTAATGTACCCGCCTGCTGATCTTCACAGTGTGGAGTGTTAAAGCCAGGTCAGTCAGGGTCAGCGTGGACTGGTGGGACAGTGGTTAGGTGGTTCCAGTCCCACACAGCTGAACAGATCTCACTGCCAAAACCAGGCTGAAAGCTCAAGTTTGAGCTATCATATCCTGTGTAAAAATTTAGCCACAGTAGCATCTCCCGCTCCCTTAATCACTGCTGGATGACTTCTAGGAAACTAAATTACAGTGGTTTGTCTAGACTGGACACGAGAGGATCACATTACAACCTGGTTAAATAATATTTCCAGAGTATGTCGAGCTTTTTCTAGGTTGGTGTACCAGATGGTTTGCTGCTGTGTATGTGTACTGCATGAAGTGCCAGAAAGGACCGACAATCACATAAAAGGATTTGAAAATCTATTTAGCTTATTTGTCAGTGACTCACATCTTTCTGTGCCTGGAACTGATACTACCAAAGAAGAAATAGACAACAAATAATGTTTCCCCAGTTATTTGGAGGTATTCTTTTTATATTTACCTGCTACCATTTATTAGGTATTATAATAGTTTTGTACCCTACATGTCTGTCATGTAATATAGCCTTACTGTGTACTGTGTGTCCTGTGTCTCTCTGTGGCTGTGTTTAAGGAACCAGAGTAGACTCCGGGTTTGGGTCTGGTATGTTTACTGTAGTTTGAATTAGGTTAAATGAGATCAGAATGGTTGAATATGCATTCCCGATGTGTATTTGTATTCTGATGTGCATACTAAGTTTAATTTAACATTGCTTGCTCTTTCTTCAACAGACACAATATGAGACAATAATAATAGAGTAATAGTGTTTTTGGTGGATTTATGAGTCATCATACTGAAATGAACTCATTGATCAGATTTTATTCATATTAAGCAGTAAACAGCCATTTACTTTAATCACTTACACTCAGCTGCATGTTTCTGACCTCAGTGTTGACAAGATGCATACTTGTTTTTATATTATGTACGTGTGTGTAAAAGTAATTTCATTCATGTCTAACAAGTTGTGGCAAGAGCATTTAGTGTGGAATTTCAAATACACCCACTCCGTGTGTTAGTTTGCTGCTTTTCTATGTATGTGTGCTTACATGTGTGTGTGTGTGTGTTTGCAGGTTGAGACAAAGGCATCTAAACACAGCATGTTTACCCACAGCTGTGTTGAGCAGCTCAGAGATGTGTGTGTGTGTGTGTGCATGAGTGAGTCTGTTGTGGAGAATGAGGCCTGAGGCCAGACAGCGGCTGCACCAAACAAGAACTTCTGTCAGAGTCTGTCTGCAAACCAGTCTGATTCACACATCATCAATACGAGCCTTTAGGTGCCTTCAGCTTCCATCAGCCCTGATTAGTTTCTTAATAATTTTACAGTCTGTCTATGATTTATCAAAGGATTTCAATGAAAGGCTAAAATAGCAGATTCAGGATGGGGTGGTAAAATGACTGTTAGGCTCTCACACAGGGTTAGTAGTAGTTTTCACTGTAGATCCTTAAGTTGAAAATATAATGGGGGAAAATGTGAGGAATTTCTTTCCTTTCATGTTGTTACTTGACAGGGCTTTTCCAGACACCTCAAATCCTGCATGAAACTGTGACGCTGCACTTGAAAGTGTCTCTTTCCTGCTAGTCTGCAGGAAGGGTGTGAGGTTTGATATGTGCTGGAAACTACAGATGGACATATGCAAGTTAACTCGTGAGCCTATCTCCAAATATGCCCACCCACTTCATATGACAGGACTGGGCCAGGAAGGACAAAAGCGAGAAAGGAAGTGCCAATCACTGGGAAGAGGTCCATCTCCCAGAGTTCAAAGGTCAGCACTTCATTGAAGAGTAAATGTCTGACTGAAGATGGAAAAAAAACATGTGGTGCTGAGTAGAAAGACAGAGAGAAAGTGTGTGATTAACTGGACAAGTGGCGTAGTGGTACTGAGTGACTTTGAATGATGGAGAAAGAACATGAGGTGAAAGAGGAAGAAGACAAACGAAACTCAAGGTTGAACTGAAATTTAAATCTTGTACTCTTTTTGTGTGAGAAAATATATCAGAATGATAATACAGATTTTGTTCAGATTTTCCTGTGGTTATAACGTGCATGTATACCAGATGTATTGGTACTAAATTTGGACCACATTTCCCATAAACCCAACTGCTTCCAGTAGTAAAGGTTTTTCACCTGTTTGATCAAAAGGTTACTCTTCAGCTTTAAAAAAAAAAAAGAAGATTGTTTTTTTATTGGACACCTGAAATTATGATATACTTGTGAATGACCTGTGTCCTTCACTCCTTGTATAAATGTAAGTACAGCCCTAGAGTAAACATCCCCACACAAAAGGCATCCTGATTGTCTCACCCAGTTGATGCTGCAGAAAGAAACACTTGGACAGCAGTTTGTACCATTGGAAACCAGCAGAGGCAGGAAGTGGCTTGTTGTCAGGGTGCGGCAAACTGTCCTCCACAACAAATCCTCTGACCTCTGGGGAACAGTCAGCTCATGAAAACTCTCCACCTGAACTCTACTCCTCCTGTGACCGATGTTCATTCTGCTGTGCAGACACCGAGAGAGAAATGGAGAGAGAGGGTATGATAAGGTCTGATAGAAGTATTGAGAGTCTACATTAGTGCAGGGTAACATTGTACCCAGTCAGTGAGAAGAATTAGACAAGGCTGGTAAATTAAATATACTGGGATCAGTACAATGTGCAGATATTTTGTTTGACTTAAATATGTTGTTTTAAGCCTCGTTCTTTAGCTGTGTATAAACAATTAAGAAATGGTTTATAATACTATAGTGTAGCTGTAACCAGATACAAGGGAATATTTATTAATGTGTTTGTCAATAACTATTGCTTATTTTATAGAGCATCTATAACTGATGTATATATATATATATATATATATATATATATATATATATATATATAAGTGGGCCTTGGATTTGGGATTGGTACTGTTGTCCACCACAACTTCAAGTTCGTGACTGAAAATGCTTAAATGTTATTGTTTGTTTATGCATTGCTTATAAAGGGTGAATAAGAATGTTACAAAAGAAACAAAGTGTCACTAAATGTAGCACCACAATAATATTCACTTCAACTTTAAAATAAATGTTTGTTTTCTGTGACAAAAAAAGATCAATTATCATTTATTATCAGGTAATCACTTTTAAGTCTTCATGTCAAATGTTCAAAATAAAGGTTTAACACAATGGCCTAAGAACATAACATAAACTTGAGCTTGCGGATTTAAACACACACACACACACACACACAAACACACACACACACACATATGTGCACAGACTGAAGCTGGGGGAATTCTTTTAATAACATTTAGGCCAAAGCAGACATGGGTGGTCCACACTTGTCATTATATCCCTGAAGGCAAGAAGGTAAACATAAAGCACCATGAGAAACACAACCTTCCCTGATGGCAGAGTACTAGAGGTGCTGTCAGTCTGGCAGCAGACAAGTTATGAATCTCTAACACCGTTAGAGATGAAAGTTTGTTGTTTCAACAAGTAAGAAATTAAACTTTCCCTAATGGAGAAGCAACTTTGTGACAGATACAAAGTTCTATGGTGAAAATATATTGTGTAGAATAAATGCCTCTGTCACTGACGAGGACATTGTAGGTTGTTTGTTCATCCTGCAACGTGGACTGAGTCACTTTGGTCTAATTGCAGGGTAATAAATATTACCTTACTGCAGTGAGCTGCTGTCACACTGACATCAATCTCAAATTGTTGCAGTAGATTTTTTTTGCCTTGAGCTACCTATGAGCTGCTAACGCTCAAACCCAAACCAAAAGGCCTGAACAAACAAGTTGAGCAAACAGGCAGGGCTGTTGTCAGGACCCAGGAGTGGAGCTTGTTTATGAGAAAGAATAGGGCAAAGGGCAGAGCCTTTTCTTTCTAAGTGTAGAGATGAATGCGTCTGAATGGAGATGAATGGGACAAGAAACATAAACAGCTCTTATCTTTATGTCCTCTACCCCAGAGGTGACCTTTTCTTCTTCTTCTTTACCCCTCCTCTGCTTGCTCACATAGCTGTGTTTGCTCCCCTGCTGAGCCCAGCTCTCTGCGTGACCACTGTACACCTCGTTTCGTCAATAAATAACACAAAGAATCGACATGCTGACACAAAGCACAGATTATATCTGTGTCCACCTTTCATTTTTTCTCAGGGTGGATACTATTGACACTCCTGCACCCTGGTATTTGTCTGACAGATGTGACTCACGTGCACCAACTGAATCTAAACCAGCGCCTTACTATCGACTGTCTGCACACAAAGCCGATTTTTATATATATCATCTCCACATTTTTACCCAAGCAGAGTTATAGATCCACATGTATAAAGGTAATGATCCATATACGATATCTGTATAACTGAGCATGTCAGCAAATACAGTTTGACACATATGTGACTGTTACACATTAAACAAAACCCATTCTTCTGTTTACCTATTGACTGTTCACACAAAGCTGCGAGGAAGTGAAAATGTCAGAGGAAGCGCTACGCAGGTGAATCACTAATTACAGCTGAGAGTGGATGAGCTGCTAGCATGCAAGGCCAACAGCTGTGGCGCCTAAGGGAAGTCTCAGTAAGCAGGTCACAGTGTGCAGACTGCAGGGAGCAACACTGAACAACTGATGAGCTCAGTCAAAAAACTAACATGGCAGTGGCATTCCCTTAAGATTTAGCTTCTTTCAGGTCCTTGTTTTGGTTTTCTAGCATGCAGATTTACTGTTTAGGTAGTGTTTGTTGTTTCAGCCACAATAAGCAGCAGTTTTCAGCAAAAAAAAACTCTAAAAACTCACTGCATGGATTGAAGAAAGCTGAAGGACCAGGTATTTCCCTCAGGAGTTGGTGGAGACAATAACAGAGCCCAAAGCAGAGTGAATATTGGACTTTTTGGACATTTGAACATAAATTAGGTGGCCCGAAACTCAACTCCAGATGTATGTTAATGTGGCTCTGTGTCTGGTGAATGTGTAAATCTGTATGCTAACACATTCACCATATCAACTCAAAGGTGATGACAACATGGTTCTTCTGCCCACCAAGAGGCCAGAAAAATCAGTTATTGCAGGTTTAAAGGAAAAGGAAAACATAACCACAATCTGTGTCAGCTCATTCATACAACTTATGAAAATGCCGTCACAACCGAAGGTCCCACAGTCTGCCAAATCTTTGCCAAATGTACTCATAACATTTTGAAATATAGCACTAATGAAGAGAAAGCTGAAAACATGACTTCTCTGCTAAAAACATAAATTCTAAAATAATGATTTATTTTCTCTGTCCAGCCAAGACAGCGTTTGTGGTTAATGCTACACTTCTTACAGACAGGTAAATATTTCAGGAAATGGCCATCCTGATCTATATGGTTAGCCACATAATTGTACCAAAATGTAGCCAGCCTTTGTTGCATGTTATACTTGTGGTATCGCTGGCCTTATTTCCTGTCTGCCCCTCTGTTCTCCGCTGTCTAATAATATCAAAATGCCAAAAGATAATCTTAAAAGAAAAATAAATCTGGAAAACCTGAAAAAAAATCTTTGGAAAGGACAACTGAAACTGTTGCACATGTTTAAGTCGGGTTTTCCTTAAACGCCAGAGGATATCTACTTATGAAAGAGTGACCCCAGTGAAGAGGTGTATAAATACATTTATCTAATGTGCATGATGACAGGTTGTCTTCTTCACACATTAAAACCAGATGCAGTTGGGCTTCAGAGAAGCGAGATGCATTATGGATTGAACTTTGAGGTCTGGATGGCAAATTTAGAGCCTACCAGGCTCCTCCATCATTGAGTCAAAACATGTTCATAACTCCTCTTCAAACAGGCCAAAGGGAACAGAGCAGAGGTGTGCGGTCACATGAGCATGCAGAGGCTGACACTAAACAAGTGGCTAGTGTTTGTGAAAAGCAAACTGGAGAATGGTCACCTATCTGTGAGAGGGAGAAGATTCATGGCTGGGAGTCTGAAGAAGAGCGTTGTGTGTGGAAACCACAGTGACGTCCCCGCTGGCTCAAAACAACCTCCCTGCCAGGACTGGCCTCTCTGAGGTTTGTTTACATTAAGAGCTATTCCAGGCAGCACGTGCACGCGCATACGTGCACGACACACTGCATACCTTAAGAAAATATATGTACCTCATATTGAAAACACAGACTTGAAAAATCTGTCTTATGGGTGAAATGAATGTACTTACACACACACACACACACACACACACACACACACACACACACACACACAAACACACCTGTATTACCCCCTGTCTCTTCCAGACCCAGTTCACACAGCTAGCTTAGCAGTGTTATGTGAATGCAGTGAAACTGAGCCAGAGAGGAATGTGTGTTTGTTGTCCTTCCTACCATCTGAGAGTGAGTTTCTGTATGTCTGCGTGTGTGTGTGTGATGTGTGTGATTGCTGTATGAAGGGGAAGGATGATGAAGCACTAAAAAATGAATCATCAGCAGACGGCTTGGCTGTCCTCCCACCTCTGTGTCTGTGTCAAAGCCTCTCGGGATCTTAAAGCGCTCAGGAACAGAATCCTGATTGCAGACCTCTTCAATCAACTCCCACATAAAGGGAGCGGCTGTTTGGCCAAATGGTAAAGGTGTCTGTTCCATAATGTCCCAGATGTAATATCCATAATGGAAAAGGTCATAGGTTTGATATACAGTGTCAAGGTAACTTGACTGAAGGAATGAGAAGGATAAAACAGGTATGTGGAGAGTCATAACCAAACTGGGTTTTTTTTTCAGGGAATAATTCATCTTCTTGAATCAGTGATGGATGAGAGCACATGGAGAAAACATTCAGCAAGCCTGCTCAAAAATATGACTTTGACTTTTTGTTTGTTTGTGACCAGCTCAGTGAATAAAAACTAGCATTGTTAACTGAGTACAAACCCAAGATGATGCATGCAAATACATGCATAATAATAAAAGCAACATGCTAAAAAGATAAAGTTTTAAATAAACTTTTCATCCACTTATAAACAATAGTGCTGTTTCTATAGTGACAAGAGAGCAGCTTAGCTGTTAGTAAACTAGACATTAAACTGCTCTGGTCACTCTTGAAGTGTTTAAAGGGTCAGTTCAACCAAAGTACAAAAACACACATTTTCTCACTTTACTTCTAGTGATATGTAGCCTAGTCAGATGGTTTGTGTTATATTCGTCCACATTTTGAGATAGCAACCTTTGAGATTTCTGCGTCCACCCCAAGACAATGGAGGTGAATATAGCTTTGTTTGTGTTTGTTTATCTCTCAGCTTTAAAAAAAAAAGATGATGTTTGGAAATAAAATCAACAGAAACATCCCTTTCCTCAAGTTACTTCCTGTTACAGTAGTTTAGATAGAAACTGCAGTAAAACTGTCCTGTGTCTTGTAGGTCCTTAATTTCCAAATTTCTAAACAAGTATCAAGTATTTAGAAGAATTGAGCAATTTGGTATTAGTTATAAGGGAAACACAAAGAAATATAAATTTCACAAGCATTTAATTTTAAACTAACAAATTGTAAGTGCACAGTACAGTTTTTAGGAAGCAACCCAGGAAGTTAATAGAAGATTCGACCTGTAAGTGCCTCTCCAGTACATTCACGTAAAATTACTTTACGGTCATCTTTGTGTTCTCCCTCAGTGGGAGCAACTCACAGACATGCCTACACACACAAACACGCTCATCATCTGTGTCCCAGTGTCTTATAGCTAATCTGTACCAGATCTCTACACTAATCCCTTGAATGCCCGAGGATCAACATGATGGGCTCTTTAAGATGGACATGATGACACAAAAATATACCTGACGTGGGGAACGGCAGTAAAATTCCCAGTGCTGTTCTATGGCTTCCTGCTGGCGGCTTCCAAACAATAACACAGAGGAGGGAAAACACGATTACAGCTGCACAAGCTTAACAGACATGCCATTAAGTATATCTTTCAGACAACAAAGGCAAATACAGAGTTATCAGAGTTTTTATGAGAACTGAAAAAACAGAAAACATCACGCATGATTTCCTGGAAATCTGTGGTAATCACCATGGAGAGCTGGTGGACCATCAACGATACAATCAGCCATTTAAGACACACAGTCAGCTCTATGCAGCTCTGCACTGGCTCTTGTTTATACTCTGATTTCCCTTTTGGCAGAGCTGCTGTTTGTAAGAGTAACTGTAAGAACAGAGAACACAGACATCATGTGGAGGGAACCATTGACAAAGCTTCAATTCTTTCTCCTCCACCTGCTGTGAAGACTGCTGTCTGCGCCGTTTGTTCACTCAGGTCTGCTTTGTCTGTCTGCTTGGTGTGTGTGTGTGTGTGTGTGTGTATACTCATTTAGTAACTGGTGGATGCACAGTGTTCCCACCCATCTCCACCCAGTCCTGAAATACACCAGGCAGGATGGTTACAGACACACACATGCATATACACACATGCAGGTCTTATGAAAAATAACAATATAATCCTTTGAGTGACTAAATACTTTCTGAATTAAAACAAACAACAAATCAACAAAGCCTGATGATTTATTTAATGACTGAATCTATATATAACATTAATATACAATATTTGTGTTGTTTGTTTTTTGGTAATAAAACCATTCTAGGGATCCTTCTGTAAATGTTTGTACAGAGTACGAGTTATTTATGTCATCATAATCTCAGACTTTCATTTTTTTCCTCTCCAGAAACTTGGAACAGTCTTTAAAATGAATTTAAATTGATGAATCTGACATCTGTGGCAGAATATGAGATCACTGTAAATTCAATAGTATATGATTCATTTACTGATTGTCTGTGAAGATTCGTTTTAGACTTATTTCAGTGTTATTATTTAAATTTGGTATTGTTTTATTCATTACCTGATTTTGTATTCTTTATTAATTAAAGGTTATGGTCAATTAAATAAAAAAAAAATGAACATGAAAGTGGTCAGAAAGTTTTAAGGCAAACTAATTATATTATAAGATAACAGTTTATAATAAAAGTAACTAAACGCTTAATATGAATAGTAACAACAAGCTTGGTTGACCTGCTCATGGGCACTTCGGCAGAATAACCGATCATAACTCTGCAGTGCAGCAGCGAGCAGGACGTGTTCGCCCCTGTCGGCTGTACATGGAAGTGATCCAGATCATGAGGACTGGACAGGATCCAGGTGCAAAAAAAAAAGCTTGGCAGGATCACTAAAAGGGACCTCTCCACTGGAGAGATTGGAGAGCGCACACACACACACACATATACACACTCACACACACACACTCACACAGTCAGAGCAGAGCCGAGCAGCGCAGAGGAGCTCTCATCCAGATCTGTGCCAGACGCACGGTCGACTCTGTTTTTACTCTGTAGTGTTACTACGTTTTTTTTGTATTGGATTTACATTAAAACTATCTAATACTTCGATTTTGGTTTTTAAATTTGAAGTTTACCGAAGCTTGATCCTGATTTATAACGCCTATTTGGAGTATCTGCATCCAAGGATTAAGGGTAGACTTGAGGACGCGCAGGTAAAGTACAGTTTGAAGAGACATAAAGGCTGAATTGATGTCACTGTGTGGAGTTGTGTCCATAATGTATGGGACATGTTTAAATGCAGTTTCCTAATGTGTTATGCTCTCCTCTTTATTGCAGGAAAAAGTTCACCCGGGATTGTTTCTTTCTGACGCAGGAGCGCGCAGCAGCTCGGAGCGCTTCAACAAGAAAGAAAACTGCTAGTGCGACTTAGTCTGGGCTGTTTTTTTTTAATTGAGCCGTCCCAGAAATGGTGGGGCACCTACATTTACAAGCGATGGATGATAGTCTGAAAGGAAAGAACCGGGAGGGGCTGCTCGACAGTCCGGATTCGGGGTTACCCCCCAGCCCCAGTCCGCCCTTCTGCTCACTCTCTCCGGGTCTGATCGAGTCGCGCTCCGGCAGCTGCACGACGCCCGTTGAAACCCACCATGGATATTATAAAAAGGAAACCAGAGAAGGCAAACTGGTAAGAAACACTTCGCAGTATTTGAAAAAAAAGCTTTTGTAATGAGAATGAGCTGACTGAGGTGTGTTTTGTGCCCAGTCAGTCACTTCACAACCACAGTGAATTAAAGGATGAAAAGAGTTAAATACAGTTGAGCGAGAAAATAATGAAAAATGAAAGCATTTTAGTGTTTGGCCAGAAAAAGATTTGAGTCCAACTCACACAACATCTGGAAGCTCTCTCTCTCTCTCTCTCTCTCTCTCTGTCTCTCTCTCTCTCTCTCTCTCTGTGTGTGTGTGTGTGTGTGTGTGTGTGTGTGTGATGTTGCACTCATGCTCATGCTGAAGGTGCCCCCTCAATAATCCAGAGCAGTAAAACTTCTTTATGACTTTGGTGCATCTGCCCTCTTTAACTATCTGCTGTCATGAGGGTCCAGTTGGGTTTCCAAACGGGGGTCCAGGGACTCCCAGGGGTCTCTGCCAGGAGATTGTTGCTATGAGGATGACTATGGTTTTATTCTGTCCAGCAACAGACGAACAGCAAAATGTTATCAGATGATGTCGTTTTTAATAATAGAACATTAATGAACTAGAGACAACCAGATAATCAATTCATCTTTTTGTCATTTTTAAAGGAAAAAAAAACACTTTTTATGTCCAGTTTCTCAAATGAGAGGATTTGATGGTTTCAATGGTCTTATATGATAGATTTGATGATTTGAATATGCCACCCTGTGCTCTAAATTATAATGAACATTTTGAGCAATAGTTACTTTGTAGCATCACAGAAAATAACTGACAGATTAATCAATAAAGAAAATAATCATCGATGGCAGTCCTGAACTAGACCTCAGCAGCACGTCTGGGTGTCATTACACCGACTTATGTCAGTATCTGCATTTCATAGTTGTGACTGCTTTTGAATATATAATCTAAGCTTCAACGTTTGAAAGTCATGTGATAATGAACTTTTGTTAATGTTTCTTTATACACTTACCTAATGGGTGTCACGTCCTCGATCTGTGAACATTAACAGGTTAAAGTCACGAAAATGAAAATAGCGTTGAAACAACACATCTGGAAGTGTCTTTCTGGATCATTAAGGTTCGACTCACCATGTCTGTGGATGTGGTAGCAGTAGAAACAGTAGAAACAGTAGAAACAGTAGAAACAGTAGAAACAGTAGAAACAGTGGAAACAGTATCCTGTTTGCTTGGTTGTCTTTTGTGCAGCCTCAGTAATCATTTATTGATAAGCCAGTATCCATGTTGGCAATAAAACTATTAGGTATCTGCTCAGATTTTACCATGGAAACCAGCAAGCCCCTAATACAAACACGAGGCTGTCACTGTTGACAAAATAGTCAACTTAAACATTTTTATTATTTTACTTTCAATTTTAAGTAGCTGTCTGCATAAGAAATTGATCCTTGGCTAAGGTGAAACTGCACAGTTAAAATGTATATGTGCAACTCATTAAATGAACGACTCAGATTGCTAAATCACCCATAGAGGATATTTATACTTATACAGCAGAGGACTGCAGAAATAACAAGAGATTTGACATGGTGGAATATATGTCACAGAAAATGATTTATGCTAGCCGGCAAGTTGTTTCTACTCTAGCAAAATAAATTAATTTTAATCACACATCCTGCAGCGATTTGTGTGTCATACATGACGAGGCAGATTTGATTGAAAATCATTTATAGGTCCATCCCAGTTTTAGGAACATGTCTGTGCAGGTCCAGGTGGCTTTTGAAGTGTCTGAGAGAGGCTTCAGAAATGCAGCGCTGCATCCTGGGAGTTGCGTGACATTGGTTTTGCTGAGGCCTGAAACAAAAAAAGAGAGAGAAAGATCCTTTAATCCTCCAGAGGTTCAGATTAGTAGGACTCCTCTGCGTTGTGGTTCTCTTTTTAAAGATCAGTCCTGATAGGGGCTGCTTGTGTTTCTAATCCCTCTCACGGGCCTGTGTGTGTGTGTGTGTGTGTGTGTGTGTGTGTGCGTAAAGATTCAAACCTTTCCATCAGAAAAATGAGTTTTCAGAGGGGAGGCATGCATATGCTCATGTTTTTTTTCTCTTTCCAAATCTATTTTGGTGTTGTTTTTGTATACCATCTAAGAACAATCCTCAAACTCTATTTTGAGGTGCAGAGGCTTGTTAGAGCGGCCACGGGCAATTGCATAAGTGTTTGATGACCTCTCACTTCTAAATTAAACATGGATACACACTCAGACAGCATGTCTGTTTTTAAACTCGGTTCAAACTTGTGCAGATGCAGGGTAATTAATTTTATGGCTGCAGCTCTTTACATGTGAATAGATTTATTAGAAGTCCCTGAAGCCTGAAAAATATGCGTGTGACCGTGTAATCTTGAACATTTCAGAACAGTATATGGTTGTGTACAGATATAGTGTAAGAGTAAAGGAGTTCAGTTGTTGGTGGATTAGCCAGGAGGACAGACAGGAGACATATCCTGACTTTTTCTAAATACTGATGCTCTCACATTAATGTCCTTGCAAACACAGGATGTAAAGTCAGTCAGGCCTCAGTCCACCAAACAGCTAGTAGTTGAAATGTGTGTTTGAGTTGGCGTCCTCTTAGCAGCTCTGCATTGTACATTGTGTGGGTTCCTCAGCTGCAGAGTATTTTTCCTGGGTAGAAATCTGCTTCCAGGGTGGTGGTGGTGGTGTGGAGTGAGGGGTTGGGCTTTTAAATGCATACTGGGGGATCCACTGCCTGGAGGTGACTTACCCTACATTCACGAATGTTTGCTTTGCAGAAGTTGCCAGAACACACTGAACACACTGCAGAGAAATACCTAAGATGCTCTCCATGCTGGGACAGAGCAGAAAAGACAATTACACACATACGCAGTGTTTCCAGGTCATGTCTTACCGACAGCTGGGCAGAGAGCGAAGCTGAGTTCAGTTCCTCTGTTCAGATAGTGCGGTGATGATCGCGGGCTGTAGGTAAGACGAGCTTCACACAGCGATCTTCTGTGCCCTTGGCCTGTTCTTGCCCGTCCCCTGTAGTGGCATGTGCGCACGTCTGCGTCCAAACCACAGCATGTGACAGCCCCCCTGTGTAATGTGAGACGCGCCAGAGTTGGGGTTGGGGTGCCATTTGATTCAGACTGGAGACACATTCAACCGTTAATCAAAGCAATCTTTTTTGTCAGTGTCAAACAGCCAGAATCACAGATACTGTGTAGCACTGTTTGTTGGTCAAGTATGACGCACCCAGAAGCTGTGAACTATTTCCATTGAAACCTTTCTGTTATAGTCCTATGATTCCTTGAAGGATTAATGTGTTTGTGGATGTTGTATTGGATCTTAACATGACAATATTGTTTATTAGATTATTCCTATAGGAACCTATAGGACTAAACTATGGTCAGGGAATAAATCAGAAGTTACTTTCTTTTGGCTCTGAAAGGTATTTGGCCCATTAGAACTTGCCTGACTGCAGCTCTGACGGGAATAGTAAAATGAATCTGAGGCAAAGATATTACAGAGATGTAGCATGTGTCTGTGATTAGAGACTGTCTATCTTAAGATGGCCTTTGTTCAAGTTTCCATATGTGCCGGAAACTGTGATCCCTTTCTCTGTCACCTTATCATTTTATAACAGCCCCATCTCTACTCAGCCTGGTCACCAGCTGTTCTAGACACTTTTGTATTTCCCATCCCTTTATAACATAGGCCCAACATCTGTAAGCCTATTTTCAGTTCACACACACACACACACACACAGGCTGCATCTGAAGGGCTGGTAGCCAGACTGAGCCACAGTGAAAGCTTGTGAGAAAGATATTTATCACCGACACTACATTTGGTTGGACCCACATGGCATAATTATCTGAATTATAATGGAAGTGTCCACCTGACTGCTGTGTTTCTTGTCTGATTGTTGTTGCAGTATTAGCTGTGCGATCAGCGGGCAAATTCTCTCGAGGGAGGAACAAGAAGTGTGTGTTTTCCTGTAGAGGGTGGGGACTGCAGTGTTTTTAATTTGGGTTGCTGGCTCCACTGAAACCTCCAAACATGTTGGGATTTTTTACTGGAATTCTTCTGAATGGACACGTTGGCAGGCTGGTTACAAACAGTTTAGTAGTTAATGGATTTTTTTTTTCTTCTGGAGATTAAGATTGTGTGTCTGTGTGTTTCCTTTGCATAGCTGCCCTACCTGCTGCTGAACACCACAGGACCAGACCCCAGGACCCGCATGCACCCCGTGTTCTTCGGAGAGAGCATCGAGGTCAACCCCAAACCAGAACAAGAAATCAAGTGAGTGAGCCTTGTTGTATAAAGACATAGTACTGATAATATTATATTAGTTCACTCAATTTGATTAAAATTCTCTTGTCAACACTGACACCTAGTGATCAGGTTTAAAGCTATGTCCCCTCTCACTTCTCCAGGTGCAACTCTGCAGTCAAGTATGACTCAGACAAGCATTACAAGGACCAGGTGTTTTGTGCCCCGGTTCCTACAGCCACCTCCTACAGTGAGACAGTGGTGGCGGTGCGGGACTGCACTTGGAGGAGCTACAAGTCCCAGGTGTACCTGGAGCCACGGCAAAGGCCCGTCAGCTACCGGAGCACCACTATCATCTACCCAAAACATGCCAAAAACACTTACCGCACCACACTCAACTACAATGCCACAGGCTCCCGCCGCTGGTTTGTTTCCACGGTGCAGCTGGAGTCGAGTGAGGATACTAGTCCCTGTATCATCTACACAGAGGACCTGTAGGCCCTGGACCACGCTGGCCCACACAGGGAGGAGGCTGCCTGGTGGTTTTTTTGGAGGATGAGGAACTTGGGAAGGCCCCTAATAAAAGGGAAATACTTCAATAACTGGAGCCCCTAAAAACCCTGGTCTGTCCATCTTTACTCACCACGGAGGAAACTTTGGGAACCCTTAAGTGTACTTAGACTTTCTACTGATGCAGTCTTTAAAATGGGAGCTGCTCCTCTGGCAGTTTAAAGCTGCACTTTGATGGTTAATGTCTTATTTAACACAAGAGCTGACAAATTGGTGGCCTTTGCTCTCCTTCAGTTTGGATTGTAACCTCAATGAAGGTAACGATCAGATTGTAGATATCTGTGTGTGTAGAGAAACGATAAGATGGCAGGTGGATTTCAGACAAGCCTGTGCAAATCCAGTCACACCAATGCAAAGCTTTCTAATGCAGCTTTTTTGCACTTGTTTTCTACAGTATATATCACAGGTCTCTCAGTGGACTTGCATTGCAGGGGGGGAGGGGGGGTACTGCATTTGAAAAATTGGACCAAAGATAGTTTGAAGAGGAGTGGCTGTGGGAGAGTTTATTTCAGTTTAACAACTGTACATGCTCAGACAGAACAGTTGCTTTTGTTTTGCCGTTTTTATCAACACAGATTCAAACAGTAACTTGTCTAGTTGATCAGGCATTTATATTAAACTGCACATATAAAGGTCTCCCATTTATTCACCAGCAGAATTAATACTGAAGTCTAATCAAAAAGGAAAAAAAAAAATCACTTCACGATAATGAAAGATTGGCTTAGAGAAGTGAGAAGTGGAAAAGTGCTCATGTTGGACCCCATCACGCATAGTTAGAAGCAGATTGAGAAAATTTGGTTTGAGGGCCTTTAAGAATGGTGGCACTATCCGTTTGTTTTTAACTTGTTTTGGTGACAGATAATTTGGACTCTTTGGCAGGAACTACGCATAAAATTGACAATGCATGGAAGCATTTGACAATTTCTAACACTTCTCTGTCAGTACTAAACAATCTGTACTGACGCAGCGGGATGCACATTTCTAGTTCTCCACGAGAGTCATTATTTTCCACTGCTATTTGAATGAAGTCTAGATTATTTGCAGGTTTGGGGTGCCATAAGCAGTTGACACTGTATCTCTAAAAAACACTCTCAGAGAGAGATATTCAGATTATTGAACACAGCAAATATTGAAACTTCAGACTTTACCTCAAATTTTCTTAGATGTTAGTTTTATTTCATTGCAAATGTGTATTCCCAATTTTCAGTAAAGTTCTTCGGCTTGAGTTATTTTTTTATAGTTTGAAATACCCTCCAGTGTAAGTGTAGAGTAGAAGGTGCATGGAGGATATGACGCTGAGATGGTGCATCAGTACTGTTTGATGGGTACTGAGTTTTATTGAGGGAACAGTAAGTAGTTATACAAAGAGAAAAGACAAGAGAGGAAAAGTCAGAACTGCTCTTTCCAAAGAAGAATTACTGGTTCGATGAGGAAATTGCTCTGGAGATCGTGGCAAGACGGTGGAGAGATCTGTAATGTGTTGATGGTCTGTGAAATGTCAAGATGAAAGAACCTTGGTGGATGTTGGTGGTTTTATGTGAGCTATATTTGTTTCCTAACACTTGATTTTGTTACTGTAAAATATTTTCCTGTTGTATATGTGGCATCGAGGCACTTCATAATTCACTTTATATTTTTGTACGTCAATCATTGTTCCTGTTCTGATCAAAGAAAATAATTTAAAAAAGATGTATATCCTAATTGAATAAAAAAAAGAAATTCCCAAACCCTAATTTTGTTGTTTTGAGTATATACACAGAGGGATGTCAAATATATATATATATATATATATATATATATATATAAATAAATTTAAATATAGGCTTATTGCTTTTTCAGAATTTAAGTAACCTGACCAGTATTTGCTAGCATTATAAATGATTCCCAACATCAAAATCTATAGTATAAAGCAGTTTAACAGATAATTAATTTATAGAAACATTATAGGAGTAGCAGCTCGTCTTTTTCAAATCTTATAGAAAACATTTTGTTCGGTTGTCATGTGTTTTTATATCAAAACTGAAACAATATTTTTAAGACTAATCCACTTACTCCTCATGTTTACTTTTTCTATTTATGGAATTATAAGTGGGATATCCATGATCAAAGTAAAATATAGACTGTCCTGGTCCATAAGAAAGTCTAATTTTAGTACTGTACTCTATGTTCAAGTAAACAAAGGTTAAAAAAAGGAGTCAGTCTTGCTCTATGTATATTGTTTGCAGGCTTTAAATATCACACTACTGCTAAAATAACAGCAGCCAGCGTTGGCGGAGGGGTTTGGATCGCTGCCTCTGGGTCTTCACAGGAACTCACATCATTCAGCGCCTCAACTGTCTCTCTCTCTAGTGTTGGATAAGGCAGAGGTGCCTCCTAGTGGTGAGGCAGTGAACAGGGGTTTTAACCGCCCTTTAATAATTACTGACAATTATTTACTTATTAAACAGTTATAATGTAGGAATAAATATTATTGGTGTGAAAATCAGCAGATTAAATTGCCGTTTTAAGAACTCATCAGTACATCAAGATAAAAAATAAGTTATAAAAAGTATAAAAGAACTTGATGTACCAGTGCACAATGTATTCTTCTAAATGCAATGTGAATGTAAATGAGGAGTGAACATCAACTTTCTTAGCAGTAAATCAAGAGCATTGAGTGAAGAACACTAAGGATTCATGAGAACATTTCTTCTGAAAACCTCTGCAACAGAAATAATGTTTTACCTGAGATGTCTTGCTGTGAGATTGCCGTCCATCTTTTCTCTGGACCAGCTACAGCTACACAACTGAAATACCTGATCAGCAAGATCCAGCCTAAAGACTGCAAAAATAAGACATCTGAGTCAGATTTAACAGAATACACACACACATGCAGTTATCAAAGGGCTGTTTAAATAGAGAAAACAATATTAACTACAGTTAGTTCCACACTACTATGTTTCATAACACTGTCACCTTGTAGAGATCATTGGAGTTATGTAAGCAGGGCACATAACAGACATGTAATATGACCTTCATGAGAGCTGAATGATTGTACAGTAGATCACAAGAGAGCAGATCAGTAGCAGCGCAAGCAGCAGCTGAGCGGCACATTTGTATCTGAGCGAGGTATTAACCAACATCAGTAACTCAAGGAACAGTGGGTCAATACTGCATTTTTTCATTGGTTTTGTCCCATCTATCCATATCATTATATGCAGCAATAAAGTATATACTCCAGAAGCCTCACTGCCAATCATATACTGTTAAATATGAGTATACTGCCCCCTAGTGACACCTAACCTTCAGGTTTCCCCCATATAAGACCAGAATTAACTGATATAAACCCCAATAAATAATACGACTGTGAGACCATGAATGGCAATAAGCTTTTTATTTAAACATTAAGGCAGTGTCTTTTTTGTTTTTCATTTTTACACTGCTATCCACAAAGCTTGCTGGTGGGCATGTAGAATTTAACCATGTGAATATTTCTTCTTTTTTGTAATACCAACCTTGAAGCAAGCCACATAAATATTTACATCTCTTCAGTTTTATATACAATCCTTGCTATTATACAGTGGGTTATAATAAAAAGAAAAAAAACATTATAAACAAAATGGATGAACAATGTACTGTTTATCAATCCCCAACACCCACCATAAGACCGTGCAGGGAAACATATCTGCAATCAACTTTTTAAGTTTTGAATGATTATTTTTGATTGGTAATGAAATGGCTGTGGATTGAACAAAGACAAACTACGAGGACAAAAACAAAATGGATGCGTGTTAAAACTCATTTCAGTATACTTTTAAAAACAATGCATTAGTCTGTCATCTGTTTAGGGAACAGCTGGATATGGCTTTGTCTGTTTACCGTCACATTCTTGAATTTCAGCAGTGGATAAATGATAAATAAGTGGAGAGACCGATACACAAGGCCTGGCTGTTTGGTTCTTTTTGGCCTTGCTTGATGAAATTACAAACCCTCAATCAGTCTTCACCTTGTTAGAGAAATCAGACCTAAAACATGGCTGAGATGAGTGTGCTGAAGAAGGTGTGGCATGCTAGATGCTTCACCATCGACAGGTAGGATGAAGGAGGAAGAGGAGGTAGTCCTGTAACAGTTGTGCGTGTGCTATGAGTCTCCGCTGTGACATAATAAACTAGAGACAGGAGAGACACTCCAAACTACTCAACAAGATCACTCCTGTTCCTCCAGAGTGTTTAGTCAGAAGACAAAATCCATCCCTGGTTGCACAAAGTCACAGACTGGAAACATTTCACATCACTGCATCATTCACAGAGATGGTGACCTTAAAATACTGCCAGTAAAATCTGAGTATGTGTTAACTAACATTACATAAAATAAGCATGATGTTTTCGAATGCCTTCTACCCGACTTCCCCTAACCCGTACAAACACAGAGGGTGCAATGAAGTACACTTGTTAATGTTGTAGGTCTTATAATGGAGAAAACATTTTACATGTGATACAGCATTGTCTTGTTTAGAATATAAATTTAATGAGTGAAACTGTTAAAAGCTAAGGCTGTGATAAATTTGGAACAGAGAACAAAATGCACACAATTTTATTTTAAAAAAGGACGTTTCATTTGCTTGTTCTTTCAGATTTTCCCTGCATGGACAGTATATAAACCCTGGCATGGGGGGGAGGGGGGCAAAAGAAAAATTGTGCGTCACATGGTAACTTCAGTACTGTATTGTGTATGTAAAATAAATGGCACTTAACACTAGGAATATCTCATAACTGTACAAAACCTGCCTGGATGAGGAGTTGAGTCTCAACTCCTCTTCTAGGCAGTAAAAAGGTCAGAGGTCAGACCGTCACAACAGCTCCTAGATGAGATTCTTGCAGGCCAGCTAAAGCCGACGCTGCCATGGACTAAGGGTCATAGAAAGATGGCTTTTTTTGTCACCTCTTTAATGCAACAAACTCCATGTGATGCTGAGGAGTTTGCCTTTAAGCAGCTTTAAGGTTGGTCTGCACCTGCTCGAAGCGGCAGAGTTGTCGTTCACTAGAATGTGATTGTCGCTTTGAGTGTGGGAGCATTAAAAAAATATCGGTGGCAAGACCAAAATAAAACAGATAGGTGTTCAAGAATACCTCCACAGTGGGATTTCTATGCTGTTCTTGAGTCCATTTTTCACCTGCCCCAGGAAACACAGATTTTTAAAAATGCCATTGTGAACAGATTGACAACTAAGTGCTTAATATCCAAAAATCGTTTTTAACAAACACAGACATGGTTAATATAAAAACAGTGAGAAAGTGTCACTTGTCTCAGTGCCATCCGTCAAAACATCTGGCAAAACATCTCTTCTCGCACACACGCCTGAAGTCATCAGGCCTTCATCCTTCCTCAGGACCCTCCTCTAATATATGATGACATCAGCAATGAACAGCATGTTTACCCTGTAAACCAATGATACGACCCTCCCGCGTAACAATCTCTGCCTCCCGCCCCCCGCCCCGAAGAAGACACATCATTGCAGATAAGAGACGACAAATATAACCATCAAAAGTTCACCATCAAAATATACTAAAGGTCTCAGCTCACTTTCCAAACACAGGACTGGACTGACTGAAGTTAAAGGAGAAAAAGAACCGAAACAAGAAAAATAAACACATGTTGATTCTCCTCCCATCCCTCCTGTGTATTCTTGTAGTGGTAGCAGTGCACAGGCTGCCTGCACCTGGAGTTCACTGAAGAAACGTATGAGGGTCCTTGCTTTGTGGGCCACTGCTCTCAGGGCAGATCTGTGGTCACTAGAGCAGCGGCCATCAGGCTCCTGACCAGAGCAACGCATCCCGTCCCACAGTCCGTCCACACACACGTAAGCACATTAGAGCGGTACACCCAAAAGGTGCAGGTCAATGTGTCTATATTGATAAGGCCAGTAAGGAAAAGTAGTAAAGTTAAAAATAAAATAAAAAGTGATTTGTCCTTTAGAGTAGTCCCAAAATATCATAACACATAAGCGCAAACATACACACACGTACACACGGAGCAGCAGTGTTCCAGCTTGTCAGTGCTCTGCGTCTCAGGTGTGTGCAGGGGGGACCCGATCCTTGCTTGAAGACTGATGGAGTAAATGCAGAGTGGAATGGTGCAGGTAGGTTTGTAGATGCCTCAGCAGATGTATGCCCTGTGAGTGTGTGTGACTGTGTGTGGCTGCAGCAGCACAGAGAAAGTTGACTGTTTAGCGGGTCCTGTTGTGCATTAGAATTTCGGGTCATTCGCTGTCAGACAGGGTTTCGTACTGAGACATGAGCAAAGGCTTAGGCTCTTCCTCCCAGGAGCGGCCCTGTCCAGGTCCAGACCCTGGGCCCTGGCCCCCTGGCTGGCCGGAGGAGGGGGAGGGAGCAGACACCGCCCCGCTTTGGAAACGCATTATCAGCGGGTTACAAGGGAAGGGAGTTTGAGTTGGACCTGTAAAAAAAGCACAGTGACAGAGTTAGTTTCCCTGCAGCCAGCTCCCCATGCAGCAGCCAAGATCACACTTGATGCATAAATATGTTGTAATCTATTAATTGTGGGGTCAGTCAGTCATCTACCTGTAGATGAAGGCCGGTCCTCCCAGACACGGCTGGTAAGAGGAGTGCGTCTGTTGCAGTCTCCCTCCGAGTGGACTGAGGACACCGAGGACGGCCTCTCCCCACCTGAAAGGCCTGGTCCTGGTGACTTGGCCTTGCGCCCATTAGAGCGCCCACTGCCCTTTGAGGACTTCCCACCACCTACAGAGAAGGCAGAGCTCTGGCTTAAACCTACAGTACAACAAACTCCTGCTCTATATATATTTATATACGGAGCTGTTTAAGAAGGGAAGTAGAAGAATAAATAATCTTACAGCACACGAGGCAGATGACAAAAATAGAGAATAGTAGAAAAAAAAGTTAAAAATATGTTTTTAAAAGTTAAAGTGGGAACAATATTAGACACACAGCGCTGTAAGCAAGACAAGAGATCAAAATACAGAAGTGTTTGAGGATGCCACACCTTGTAGGAAACAGTCCTCTGCACGTCCATCAGCTACAGACATAGCAGCAGGTCCACTGGAACCCATCTGGTTAGCAGCGTTGGATGGAGAGCGTTCCTCAGACTGATCATCATATTTGCCCATTAAGGCCTTTCTTATTATGGCCTCCAGGCCTATAGAGTTACCAGGTGCCTCTGGAGCTGGGTGGCTGCGAACATTCACAGGTCCTGTGAAAGGAAGGGCAACGAGTTAGATGGAGAACATCGGGTAAAGAGCAGAGAGGGTTTAGCAGAACAAGTAAAAAGGGGAAAGAGAGATAGAGAGGTAATGACTGTCAGAGGACCAAAGCATTGAATAGTATCGGAGTGAATGTTCACAAGCAATGAAGAAATGCATAAAATGGAAAGTAAACAGAAGAATGCTGATGACAAAACAACATAATTCAACATTGTCAGAAGAGTAGTAATAAATAAAATATAACATGAAGACACAGAGACCTTGACTCAGAACAGTATGAGAGCCAAGAATACACAGAAGGAGAGCAAACAACTTGGGTCAGGGAAGATTTGTGCAAAAGTTTACTTTGAGAACTTTAGTGGCTATGTGAAATTCATGTGATATAGAAATCTCCAGTGAACAGTTGACGCTTTACAACAGAACAAAATCTGCCGGGACGTTAAACACCAGTATCCAGCAATATGAATTTGGATCTTTCATGAAGGTACAATGTCAAGCTGGCCACCACAGTTGAGCTGGTTTGAGGCCAATTAGAATGTGATTTTTCATTCAGACATTTTCTTGTTAACTGCTCCTTAATAGATTGTTTGCAAAGTCAGCTTTTAGCGTTACAATCCTATAGATGTCTTGACCCTCAACATACATCCACTACAGTGCTTTACAAAAACATTTGCACAACAAAAGTGCATCATGAAAGGTTTTCATCTTACTTTTAAAGTTTATTAATAATTGATGAGGTGGAAACAGTTTACCTGCAGTTGTAGACGCTGGCATATTGAAGATCTCTGTTCCAGGTTGACCAGCATCTGAAAGTGTGAACATGGTTTCTTTATAGCCCCACCTTTTAATAAATTGTGAGCTTTTTTTATTTTTGCTGAAGATGCAGGAACACTAATGCTTGTACTGAGGTCAGACTTACTAAAATCACCATCATTTCCCACCACAGTCATCTTCTTGGTCATCTCCAGTTTCTTTGACTTCACGATAGCTGAGGTGTTCTCAGTCAGCTTGCTGAAGAAAGCTGGATGCTGGGAGGCGTTGGGAGGGGAACGGGAGCCCATTCTGTACGAGGGAAAGGAGTGCCAGGTCAGTACGCACGCAAACACACAAACACACCAGACTCATGTGATAGTGATAATGAACTTATGTGTGTGTTTAGATATTTAGATGGAAAATGTTGCTATACACCATAACTATTTGAAGGCAAAGTCATTTTTTGTTAGAGACACAGCTTGTCTAAGTTGCATTTTCAATAATTTTAAGTATGAACATTTAAGTATATATACACATTTAACTATTTTTGCTGAGGGTTGTGGTGATGGTGGTATAGGCCAATCTCAAATTATTCTCCCAGTTAGATGCAACCAAAATACCTCAACAAGGACACTTTAAAATCAGAATAAAAAAATGCAGACATAATTGGCAAATTCTTCCAAACGCCATTCAAGGTGTGTGACCCTAAAGTGACGGATAAAAACATAAATTAGAGTGTTTTAGCAGCACAATTATGGGAGATCCACCATACTCCTCATACTCTATTTTACCCTCAATCACTCGCGAACAACTTTCTAAACTTGAGACTCACTCCCATTCAGGGAAGGATGTGGAGCTGATGGTCAAATCCCAATGAAGCCAACAGGGCGACCTGACAGAATGCTCTCTGTGTCACCCTCGTCTCCCCCAAATATGTTAGGTTACACTTAGACACAATGTTATTCACATAAACACAACATACTGCATGTTATATGACAACTAAAAGGCCAGACTTCCCAATAACATTTTGTTCAAATACTGGAATTAGCCTTTAACTGAATAGTCAACTGTGGAAAAGATCCTTAATTGGAGTCCTGCTAATATATAAAAATCAGATAAACTGTGTTAGTCATAAACTGACCATAAACCACATAGTTTAATTATATGCAGCAAGATTGACTTGATGATTTACACCCATTTACATTAATACAAGCAATAAAACATATTTGCAGGACCTGTCTCTGTGATGCTCTACAGTATGGTAATGTAAGGTCTCACCCTTGCTCTCCCTGCTCATTGGGGTAGGAAACCCCTCCTTGGACTTCAGGTTCAGAGCTGGCTCCAGCAGGAGACACTGGTTCAATGCCATCATTTGAAACAGGGGATGTCTTGGGTTGAGGGGGAGACCTGCAGAAATATGCAGCACGTATAACATCAACTCAGTGTCTTACTACCATGTCATCATGTGTCTATGATCAGAACAAATTACACTGACATACATCCTTGACTTGTGTTCTATATACACACTTATTTGACAATTCCTCTCTAGTTCAACAAATATTTCTGTTTTCCTGCGTTGATTGCGTTTAATGATGATTCCTACCGGTCTCTGTTACGTTCTCCGGGGCCCTCCGAATAGCGGGACCCCTGTGCAGACTCTTGTAAGGTGGGTGGGGGTTGGGAGGCACTGGGTGGACGGGTCAAGTCCAGGACAGGAGACCCGTGGTAGCTTTGCTGTTGTTGGTTCTGCCTGGTGTAGTCTTTAGTTATCACCTCCTGTTACCATAAATACACATTTGATATTACAGAGCTCAAATAAATAAATAAATAAATAAATATAAACAAACAAACGCACACACTACTTACACTAATGTGTTGGGCCAAGGTGACCACCCTTTGGCTGCCTTTTACACAGGGGGATGGGGGCCGTTGGCCGGGGGACAGCCTCTCCTCAGATGGAGGACGGTACAGACCGTGTGGATCCATCATTTGTTGACCTGAGAGTCAAACACAAAGAAGAACAGTACACCACCATGCACACACACACACACACACACACACAGGCAAAGAAAACAAAACACATCCACACATAGGAATAAATTAGTTGTTGTTGTTCAATCTGAGGTGACACTTCAAGACTTCTAAAATGTGCTACTGAGGACATGCAGACATGTCTGTCCACCCATCAGGTCTTATTTGGCTGGGCAATTTAAACATTTAATGTACTGTGGCATCTATCTATCATGAAGGCTCAAAGGGCAAATGATTTTTTCTATAAAACTACTATAAGACAGTGTGTGTCAAGCTTGATCATTTTTGTTTTATTTATAGTGTCCGCTTTGCATACAGGTAATTGCAAGCCCATCTTTTACCAGAAATTATGCTAAAATTACCTGGTTTTGCATTAGTGACTCATAAATGAAGAAGTCACACCAGATGTATTGGAGAAAATTAAAAAAAAAAAGTCCTTAAAGTTACAGGTACAAAGAGGATATAAAAGTATGTTCTTTATGTTCATGTATTTATCATGTTTACTTTTGAATGCAAACAGTCTGTGAATACTACAAATAACCAAGCATTAAAGCACTCAAATAGACCCATCATTGCTGTGCCATAAATATATGAAATTAATGTTCATATTGAACATAATAAATCATAAATCATTTCACCTGCATGATTTTAGGCATTATGAGCCTTTTATTCCCCTTTGTGCATAATATCTCTGTGTGTTTTCTTACACAGCTCTTCCACTACAGTATTTATCTCAGGAGAGGATGATGCAAGTTAAACATGGGGCCAGGAGGACGAGTACCCCGCAGGGACAGGATGTTGTGGTTTTGTTGTTAGCAATGACAGAAAAGACTGTGGATTCATTTCAACATTGGCTTTCAATAGCCTGCATATCTCTATCTCTAGCCCTGCTAACTACTTTGCATGCAAACAGAGAGGTGATAATGTCCTTAGTAAATATGTCTGGCAGTCTTAAGAAGCATGCTTCCTGTTGACTAATGTACATATAAGAATATATTAACCCGTAATACTCATTTGAACTCAAGCATGCAGTAGTCTCTTGCCGTACAGGCTTGTAATAAATACAGATGTGACACATTGCTCTACAAGCAGTAAACAACAAAACAAAATCACATTCCAAATGACGGACAAACTCCCAAAGGCTTGATTGAGAGAGAGATGTGTTGAGCGTTTGGCGTGTGTGGAAAAAAAACAAAACAAAAAAAAAGAAGCATAAATTACAGTGAGCCATAAATAAGGAACATGCAGAGATTTGGGGGAGCCAGAAGCTATAGTACCCCACGCCCCCTAGATGACAGTTTTCCCAGTCTTTTCCACATGCCTCCCCTTTCCCATCCTCCTCCTCTTTGCATCACCAGTACTGTCTGGGAGCCCAAGGGAGTCAGTTTGGTGGTTGGTAAAGCTTTCAGCAGACGGTTATTTTAGCATAACCGTCTTTGTGACTCAACATTATGTTTAATGAAAGAGATAATCGCACCAATTCTCTATTCCCCATCCCCATGTCAATTGTCCAAAGTTGTGCCCTTGTGCAATGAGTTTAAAATATATCCATAAGTACCTGTAAGAACTACAAGGCAAAGAGTGCTTCATAAGACATGCAGTAGTGAAGTAGAGCCACTGCATGTATAAAGCCTGAAGTGTTTGAATTACAGACAGTTTCATGTAACATGGGATATAAAAGCCTCCTGTGGTGAAATGCCTTTTCAAGTGTCTAAAATATTCTTGTCATGCCCGATTGAATGTGGTAAAATATTCTGTTTAGAGCACAGAGCCGAATGGGAGGGAGGAGGGGTGCCACATGTTAAATTCAAGTCACATCCTCTATGAGAACGAAATGAAAATAAGCAGGAAAGGATGTCTTAATGTCCCACCAGCTTACACTACGTTAAAATTATACCTTAAAATTAACTTAAAATCAAACTTGTTAGCAATTAATATCTTATCAATCCTCTATCAAGCTTGTAAAGTGCTAGTAAGGTCCAATTTGGACAAGCTAGATGTTTGTTTTTTCCAGAGGGCACCCTTGGTGGTCTTTAAGTCTGTAAAGAATAACTCATAAAAAAAAAGCAATAAAGTATTAAAAGAAAAAAAATGTAAATGAATTGGGCTGATTTGATAATGCCAACCACCACAGCGTGCAATAGGCCACAGACTGACGGGGGAGGGTCTGAGTGATAAGGGAGACCCTGAGATCCAGAGCGTCTTACCATCAGTGGCGCTGCTGGCAACAAGCGAGCCCGTCTCTGGCATCCCCGTTTCACAAGAAATTTGACGCATAATAATCGCGTTTATGAAGTTGGCCGCAGTCATGGTGGTCTTACCGAGTGATCGGAGCTCTTGTTCCTGAATGGACATCGGTTTGTTTTGAGTCTTTTCCCTACTAGGTGTACCGCTTTCTCCACGGCCAGGAGGGTTATCCGATTGGGGAGGCAGCAGGTGTTGTGGCCGGCCTGAACCCGAGGGATAGGAACCTGGGTATATTCCTCCTTGGCTGGGACTGGACAGCTTGGGGTCAGATTTACTGGAGGGCCCATGCTGGTCCTGTATATGCTTGGGTAGACTTCCCCTGTTTTTGCCTCCATCACGACTCTGCTCTTTGGCTGCACTTGAGTCCATGGCAGTTGGGTAGGCCTCAGAGGGCACACCTGTTCTTGTGAGGTGGCCAGGGTAACCTTGGTAGCGGGCTGGCCCTGGGGGCATGGACCTGGCAGGCCAAACAAAACACACTTAGCAATGGCAATCAGAACATAATCCCTGATTTTGAGAAATGGGCTAGCTTTGGAAAATGTCCCAATGTACAACACAGAATACTACCGTAACATGGATGAGTGTTCTCCAACAGAAAGACTCTTGCCCCCAGTGTTATGAAGGACACTTGGCCTCTGCTGCACGTTCTCCTGGGTGCGAGGGGACACTGGGGAGTGCTGGTGGCTGTACGGCTGGGAAGAAGGTCTCACACTGCTACTGCTGCTTGCCAAGCTGTGCTCTGTACCTGAGAGGCACCAACAGATTCATTTTGATTTCACAAATGCATTACTCTTTTCTCAAACTACATTCATGCATCCAGTGTGTGACTTTACTTATAACTTGAAGTCAAAAATGAAAGGACACTATCTGGTCCACACCTGGTCGCCAAATGGGGGCATGCTCCACATTTCCAAGAGACCCTCCCTTCTCTCTGTCTCGCTCTCTGTCCCGATCCCTTTCCCGTTCACGGTCTCGCTCCCGTTCTCTTTCGCGATCTCTCTCCCGGTCCCGTTCACGCTCCCTCTCTCGCTCCCGCTCTCTGTCCCTCTCCCGGTCTCTTTCCCTCTCTCTGTCACGTTCACGGTCTCTTTCACGCTCGCGTTCTGAAGACGAGGATGTGCCTTGCATCTTGTTTATGTGCGAGGAGCCAACTGTATGCAAAAAAGCAAAGAGGAAAAATAAATAAAAACAATAAGTGTGCAAAATATTTTCGTTTGAGAATTGATTGCTTGTGTCAACTTAATTGTACCGGGTGAGATGGGGGAGGTGGTATAAGGCCTGCCAGGGAAGGAGGTGCTTGCCCCTGGGATGTAGGTGATGCGATCCATTGGGGAGCCAGCTGCCCCTGCAGAGGGAGGGACCAGGACAGGTAAGTGTGGCACCTGAGATAGATCGATGATTCCTAAAGGGCAGAAAGGAGATAAGGGTAAAGAAAAACCTAATAGCTGGTTTTGGTGCGGATAACTGGTAAACAAAACATAATACAGCACTCTCATACTTGTCCACATCACAGTATATCATTCGACTCCAACAGCAAAGGTCTTTCTTGTCAGAAGGAATCTTTAATATGTCATATGATGCAAGGAAAACAAAAACATAGCGCATCAATGAAATTTACATGACTGCAAGGGTGTAGAAAATGTCAACGCCCTTGTCTAAATTTGACAACATGTCAACACATGTCCAAGACTGCAACAAACACACTAAAATTACATTTTAGATATGAGATCTCATTAAAAGTCATTGATAGATGATGCAAGACATGTTCCTATTATGAATTATACAGCCGTTTTCACAGACTGAGTAGTACTTACATACCGTATGTAAAATTTGTGGTGTACCCCTTTAATGTTTCAGTTAACAGATTACTCCATTATGGAATAAAACAACACTTGATGTGCAGAGTTTACAACTGCCCTGTTATAGATTTTTAGTGTTCAGAACATCAGAAAAAAGTGCAAGTGTGTGTAATGGCACTAGTCTTACCACGAGGGGCTGCTGAATAGGGCAGAGGAAGGGGTTGGTCTCGTGGAGTAAGGCCCCTCAGCAGATCTGAGCGCTGGGCAGCCATGGCAGCTGCCGCAGGCCATTGGTGCATCTGCTGGGAGGTGATGTAGTCATTGAGCAGCGTCTGGCGGTTCTCCAGGGCTGCGGTGTCAGGAAAGCCACGGATGAGGTAGGGATAGGGATGAGGGTATGCCGGGTTGGGGGCTAGGTGGCGAGGCAAGTAGTAGGCTGTGTGAAGATAAGAAAATGTTGGTCCTTCATATTGAACTAAAATAACAAAATGATTAAAGCCAAACACAATGTTTGCACTTATTTTCCTTGATTAGGTGTCTTCTCAGTGCTATGTGGATGTGTTCAGACTGTGCTTTATTATAATCTTCTGCACTCTACTGTTTTATTTTACCCGTTTTACTGTTCATATAAACAATAAACTTTTATGATCATAAAAGACATTGCGGGCCTTTTATGATTATTATCAACATGAATTTTGTTGACCTCACATAGCTAGCAGGGCTCAACCCTACATCAACTGAACATAAGGCTAAATCAGGTCTCAATAAATTGAACTAATTTACCTAAGAGGGTGTGTATGGCCTTCAAGAACATTACACTTAAAATAAAAGATATATATATATTTTTTATTATTATTATTATTTTTTCCGTGTTTAATTAGACTGTGGCTATACCTGGGTCAATGGGGATGCCACGGGGCAATGCTGCAGGATCGAAAGCTAAGGGGATTTGACGGTAAACATCCGCAGCTCCAAGACCCTGCAGCAGACGCTCATAGGTCTGTTGATCAGGAACACCTGGGAGTGGTGATTTGGTAGCATTCATCTCCCTGGGGGTTGGCGTGGCTTTACGCTCCTGAGGCTGATTCTTACTGGAACCTGGAGTGAAAACAGGAGAAATTCATGAACAATCTTCAAGAGGTGAATAATGACATGTTAAAGAATATCAAAACTGGTGTAGCTGTACAGAAACAAGTCATGGCCATCACTAATTATGGTACCATTGTTCCATCCGTGCACAACCCTGTCAACAACTCAGTATCAGGCAACACTACACATATGTGAAGAGCAACCAGAAAAATCTAGTTTACATGCTATATTATTATCATTATTATTAATAAAAGCTCACTGTCTTGTCCTGTATGAGATATACTCACCATCATGCTGCCTTTGGCTTGCCTCCCTGGACAGAGGGGAGCCACGATGTGAGGGCCCTGGGTAAGGGTTCCTTAAGGCGGTTTTGTCGTCATAGCCCACTGGGCTGTGATGGGCCTTGTTTCCCTGCTCTGACCCCAGTGTAAGGGGGGAAGAGCGGGCTATAGAGCTTGCTGTGCTGACCACTGCACTGGGACGCCCTTTCGGTGCCTCTTCGTAGCGGCCCCTTTCAGCACGCATCTCCAGATGGGGGGGTGTATTGTGGTAGGAACGTGGTGAACTGGCTATGATGGAGCGGACATCATGACGTTTCCCTGAACCAGCTGCTTCCTGCTTCATGGGTGTTCCCTGAAGAGAAGCATTGCATGAATTACTCTGTAATGTGTTGAGAGCACTAAACAATTAAGGGTTGGATAGCATCTGTATGCATTGTTATCCTGTGTGTACCTGCGCTATGATGCCTTCCTTAGAAGGCTGTCTAAGCTCCTCCCTGGGAATGAGGTGGATGGAGCGCCCAGCCTCCTTCACTGTGGGCACCATGGACTCTCTGCCTTTTATTTGGTCAGAAAGTGAACCAGGCCCACGGGGTGGAGAGACCTCTCTCTTCAACTGCTTAGGCTCCCTCCTCGAGTAGCCCTCCTGAGGGTCCAGATGACGAGGTATACCTGAAATATGTAGAGAAAGAGTGGTGTTTCATACACTACCATCTCTGGGCAAGATGACACAAGCTGGCTATCTGACATTACTGCTATCAGAATTAGATAAATACGAATATCAAAATGAAAGTACTCCCGCCAGAGGGCCAGTTCTGGTAAACTGGGACAACCTGTTTCTTGAAAGGAAAAAAGCAAAGAAAAAAAAAATCTCTGTAATGCTGCAGAGTAAGACAGTCAGGTGAGATGAGTGCACACTGTGCAAGTACTTTCAGGAAAAACACACAGGGACTCAAATGAATATGAGAATTGTGTCAACCTACCTTGTGAGATGGAACCACGGATGTGGTGAGCATCCTTGTAAGGTGTGTGGTGTGGACTGTCCCTATCATGAGGCATGGCTCGACCAATCAGACCTGAGGTGGCGATAGAGAGAGGTGTAAAATGCAAGACTATGGTAAAAAAAAAAATCTTATTATTAATGAGAGTTAAACAAGAGTCAAACAATATCAGATCTAGATGGTACCTTCACAGTTGGCAGCAGACAGTGAATCTCTCATAGGCAGTCCTCTGGAGATGCCTCCCTCCATAACATCATAAGGACGCTTCAAGCCAAGAATTTCCCCAGGCTGCCCAGGGCCTCTGCCCTCATCTTTAGGGGTCTGAGAAGGTGGGCCTATGAATAATAAAACGAGGTGCATTGGTAAAGATGTAATGGACAGATTTGATATAATGCTACTATAACTACATAAACAATACTGCTTATGTTTGAGATAATATTCAATGACATGTCTCATAAGTTGCATGAATGACTTTGAATGCAGTACAGTACTTGCATGATTAATTCAGTGGAAAATACTAAAATTTTTGGGTTTTACTGGCTGAACTCAGAATGAAAGTAATGGCTGGATATAAAGTATGATGTAGCCTGCAGCCTGGCTGAAGTACTCACGGTCATATGTGAGGATGTGCCCACTTATGCCTTCGTAGACCACATGGCCTTTAGACAGTGCTTCATCCCGCTCCCTCTCAGCTCGACTAGCACTGTCCTCTGTAATCAAACGGGTTATGGTTCCCTTATACAGCACATCAGCCGGTGTCCCCTGTGTTGAGAAAAGGAGAAATAAGATTGGCACTTTATCATTTTACTGTGAAGCTGTAGTTAAGACAATCTGCCTGCAGGCCTCCTCTGTGGGGACACTTCCAGTGAAGGCTCCGCTCCCAGGATAGGACATGCTATCAAAATAAAACCAAATGTACAAGAAGATACCTCTGCTGTCTGGAAAAAAGACCACAGAACTCTTTGCTGCCATGAAAATACATGTTGCTATTTAACATGATTTTGTCAATAATACAGTAAATAATTCTGTCATCATACTATGTAAAGTGATTGTCGATATAACGATACATTTCAATTCAATAATCTATCAATGTAGCAGTATTATTTAAATATGTAATGTATTAATTTATTGTCCATGTAGCATAGCATCAATATAGCAATATTTTTTGATTGATTCATAAACACATATAGCCTATATTTGTTTATATAGTTAAACATCTCACAACTTCAAAATACATAAGTGTTTTCCCAAAAGAAGTAGAGGTATGAGTTATATTTCTGCTCTGCTTAGTGAAGGGACAAGAGTGGAGGTAGGTGGAGACGGTGCCTGAGATCAGAGATTTCTTCTCTGTTGACTGCAGCTCTTCCAGGAGTTTCAAGAAGACACTGCTGAAGGTTGGGATTTTATGTGGTGGGGAGCGTTTGATTACAAGATCAGATGGCCCTGACCAATGCAGTCCTTAATTACTCTTTGCCAAATAAGCAAGTGCAGCATTTATATATCTGGTTGCTTTCACACACCTATCCATCAAACTATCTATCTGCAAGCTACAAAATCATATGAGCTGTCCCTCAACAACAAAACTGATTATGTATCTCTATCGCCTTTTCCTTACTAATCTATTATGGCGGATAACAGCCCCCTTAACACTCATTTGCTGTTGTATACCAGCTGGTGATATTACAGCGGGCATATCAATGACTGGTTTAGCCAGTGTCTAGAAGGAACAGATGCTGTACAGTGTGTACCTGTTGCTACGGTGACCAGGGCCACTCAGAGCTGTGGTTATGTCACAGCAGCAGCCACAGAACATAGTCTGTCTAAAGATCTCTTAACAGCTCTGCTGCTCCCTCTTTTATCATAAGCACACAAATCATAGCCAAGTAACACGAAGGCTGCTCGTCTGACACCAGTGGCTTTAAATGGTATGGGTAGGCACCAACCAACAGTAGCAATATGGGCATGGGCAAAACTGGTGGTAACGAGCAGACAGGGATATTTACCTAATAATTAGCATGGGATGTCTGTGTACCAGCCATATAAACTGTTGGTATCATGTACCTTCACAGTTTAACATAGTGTTAGTTTCAGTGCACCATTTATATCCATGAGCCTATGTACAAACAGTCACATTAACAGGAGTACACTGCTCCTTCACAGCTGAGGTCAAACACCAGTGTCTTACATAGATTTAATATATAGGCTATAACTAATAATATATATTGGCTAACTTACAGTGGCTCATTTATTAAACTGACTTATTTAATACATTTCAGAGGTTGTCCAGAGGTTCTGTAATAAAGGGGAAGACAGTTGTCTGTCGTAATGCACTGAACATTGTCAGCAGAACATCAGGATTGCCACACCCAGTGATAAACTGCACAAACGGGAGACACTGCTACCATGAGTGTAAAAACATAGTAGCAGAGCATTTATCTCCTGATTACATGTGTGACAACCCTCCCCACTCTGCCTGTTTGTTTGCCTTGCTCTGCTGTCTGTTTTGCAGACACAGGGAGTTAGCTGGTAGGTGGAGCTGGGAGGGTCGTCGTACCTATCCATATGGGCTGGACTTCCAAGAAGAGATAAAGCTCTCTCTCTGAGCTGGGCCTACTGCAGGGCCCTCAGCCTTATTCCTTTGTTTGGTTTGCTGCACAAACATTACACGATATTTTCACTCATCCGCCCACTTCTAACACAACTGATGTCTGTCCAACTTACACACCACACCAGTTAGTTAATATGTTTATTAGTTTAAGTTCAATCAATTATTTATGTAATGTCTATGTGTGGCCTCCCTTCTTGTTGCCAGCCTCGAGCCAAGTGCTACACAGTTTTCCTATCATCAAACGAGGCCTAATAGTTTTTTGCAAGGATAGGACAAGCCTCCCTCCCATAAATAGTACCAAAAGTTATCAGTATTTTTTTGTTTTTAAACAGTAAAACAATAGATATGTTCTGACATCATTTAGTTGTCAAACATATCTTAACTTGATAAATTTACTAAATTGACAGTAGGCCTTCTGTAATTCAATTGTGCAACTGTGCTATGTAGGAAAATACAAATATCAGATCAAACCTGGTATTAGCAGATATTCAGATAGTGAAAAGATTTAAATTAGAGTCAAGAAAAAAAAAATAACTTTTTTACATTCATTAATTTCTGTACAGCAACATTTAGAAGGACCTCGACTAACAGCACATTGCTGTCTAAACTCACCTGGGTGATGGAACCCCCTCGGTAGGAGATAGACGAATCCATTTGCATTCTGGTCCCTGGGATGCCCTTAGTGATACTACCTCCCTGAACAGCTGGAATAGAAGCTGCAAGCATAGAAAGACAGACATTTCAGTCACTAGAAGCCAAAGTGCAAAGCAGTACTAGAAGTAGCCGAAGTGGAACATAATTTGCACAGCACAGCTGTAACGAAACCAAATGATACATATTTTTGAGATTACCGTTTGTTGTGTTAAAATATATTTTAGACTTTATATTTCCAGACTTTAAAGGGTTGTGTCGAGGTACCACTGAGAGTAATTATACCTCTGAAACTTAACAAAAACATGTCTTACCAAACAGTGCTTAAATAAAACAAATCTGGAGGAAAACAATTTAAATAATTAAATTAATAGAAATTACATTTAAAATAACTAATGTCTTATATTACAATAATCAAGACCCTCAACTCTATACAATAAAAGGCAGAGATCTATAGCATGACGGGGAAAATCGAAATAGAGTAGGGCTGCAAGAAAAATATTTAAAATATTGACGAAAGAATAAAAAGCAGAATTCAACTGTGAGGGCAGTACAGTACCCGGGCAGTCTACTACATACACACACTAGTTCTCCAAAAGAGCAGTGGTTGCAAGTACTTTTTGATTTAATTACTAAAAAACTTTGCAAGACAAGTATAGTGTGAACTTTCTACACCATCACTCAGATACTAGAGCAGCAAACTCCAGTAGTAACAAACTGATATGTGGCAATGCATGTAAAATAAATGATTTTTCTTATTCATTATTGTGGAGGGGGCGTGGTGCATCAGCTGCGGGAGAGAGGTGTGGGGAGGGCTCGGGAGAGCAGCCCCAGGTGAGAGTGATTGCCACACCGGTTCCCAGGTGGTTAATCACTCTCACCTCCCGATATAGTGGCGTGCTGGTTAAAGAGAGCATGAACCAGTGAAGCACGGCCACGGACACGGACAGACAAAGACACACGGCAGACGGCAGCAAAACGCCTGCGATCGGCTGCCGTGTTGGTTGATATATGTGTTAAATAAAGCGTCTAAATTGTGAACAAGCTGTGGTTCCGTCTACTCTGTGCTGAAAGTACCCACGAGACGGAGAAACCGTCACATTTTGGCACCCAATGTGGCTCAGCACAGAGGTGATGGCGGAGCCGCAGCAAGTGACGGCGCTGGCCCAGATGGTGGCGGAGGTCGCCGCGGTGAGGCGGGACGAGGCCGTGCTCACCAGGCAGCAGCTCGCGGCGCTACAGCAGCAGAGGGAGAGGCAGACGCAGCTGCTGGAGGCGATGTTGGTCCGGGAGGGGACAACGTCGCCGGGTCCCTCGCGCTCCGGCATGACCCTGCCCAGGATGACTGGGAGCGATGATGCCCAGTCATACCTGGAAATGTACGAGGCAACGGCGTCGGCGTGCGGCTGGCCGGAGGCGGAGTGGGCCGTGCGGCTGCTCCCCCTGCTGTCGGGGGATGCCCAGACGGCGGCGCTCGGACTGCCGGGGCCCTCCCGGGATCGGTACGGGGACATTAAGGGAGCCATCCTGGATCGGATGGGTTTCGGGGAGCCAGGCTGGGGCCCGCTGATCGGCCGTTCATCTTCGCCCGGCAGCTGAAAGACGCGGCGACGCGATGGCTGCGACCGGGCGACTCCGCCGGCGAGGAACGGCTGATGGGGCAGATCGTGGCGGAGCAGTTCTTGGAGGGGCTCCCGGCGGCGACGTCGGACTGGGTGCGCGGGCACCGCCCGGCGGACCTGGCCGCGGCCATCACCCTGGCGGAGGACCACCTAGCCGTCGTCTCCAGAGCCCGGGCGCAGGAGGGTCAGCCATCCGCTCCCGCCTGTCCCGTGCCGGCGCCCCGGAGAAGACCTGCTCCTGTTCCCCAGAGACACACACCGGCTCGACCGACGCCCCCGCCCCGCACTAACATCCCTTCTTCTTCTCCTTCTCTTCCGCCACAGGGTCCTGCCGCTAGGGGCGCTGCGCCTAGCCCACGGAAGGTCCCTCGGGCGGCAGGACAGGAGTGCTGGAGGTGCAGGCGGCCCGGACACTTCCGCCGCGAATGTCCAGTAAGGGAGGTCGGGCAGGTGATCCGGGTTGCCGGCCCTTCGGCGCCCTTCCCCGGTCCAGTAAGGACAAAAGGAAGGAGACGGAGAAGAGGACGGCGTCGCCGCCTCACCAGGAAAGCTGCGGAGGAAGGGACGCGCACCGGTCCCGAGTTTCCATGTCCCCCGCCTCTCGTTCCCCGGCTGTCAGCAGAGACGTGGACAGGGAGGAAGAGAGGAGTAGAGACGTGGAGAAAGGGAGGCGCTCGAGGAGCAGAGACCTGGAGGAAGGGAGGCGCTCGAGGGCCAGAAGTGACTCTTCCTCTAACCTGTCTCCTTTACCTCCTGGACTGGAAACCAGGAGGGCGAGGAGCAGAGACACTGTGCAGGAGAGAGAGAGGAGACACGACTCCTCGTCCCCTTCACCCCACCCTGAAAAGTAGAGAGCGAGGAGGGTAAAGCAGGCCCTCTGTGGGGAGCCCTTTCTCCGCACCCTTAACTTTTCTCTTCCTTTTTGTCTTGCAGACTGATGCGTCGGACCACCCTCCCCTCCAGAGATTCCACCGCAGGCCGGGGGAGCAGATGCCTGTGGACGACTTCCGCTCCCGCTCCCTTGGGGGAGGCGGGGGGGAGTAGGTTAGGCCGGACGGCTCCCCGGCCTAAATCGGGCGGTGGGGATATGTGGAGGGGGCGTGGTGCATCAGCTGCGGGAGAGAGGTGTGGAGAGGGCGCGGGAGAGCAGCGCCAGGTGAGAGTGATTGCCACACCGGTTCCCAGGTGGTTAATCACTCTCACCTCCCGATATAGTGGCGTGCTGGACAGAGGGAGGGAGAGAACCGGTGAGAGCATGACCGAGTGAAGCACGGCCACGGACGCACGGGAAAAGACTCACGGACAAAGACACACGGCAGACGGCAGCAAGTAGCCTGCGATCGGCTGCCGTGTGGTTAAGGTGTATGTATTAAATAAAGCGTATAAACTGTCAACAAGCTGTGGTCCGTCAACTCTGTGCTGAAAGAACCCACGAGACGGAGAAACCGTCACAATTATGTTTCAGGTAGTCTTTTGTGATGTGTTTATCACGCATGTTGATACCTTAATAATGATGGAAATAATATTTATCTGTCAGCCCTACTAATGAATCCTCTTGAGTATGCATCTACTAGTTTTGCACACATGGATTTGGACAGCTTCTTGCATTCTTCAGATCCTCTTAAACTGTCAGATTAGATTAGCTTCTGTGAATTTAACCCCAAAGCCATTTCAATGAAGAACGTCTCTGTATGTGGCACAAACATTGTCTTTGGAAGTTTTCCCATTTTTACTCAACTCTTCATTCAAGTTGCTACTGGGTTCTTTTTCCAACTCGCTGGCCAATGACTTTATTAACGGATTACCGATTTTGGGAGGGAGTGCACAATTTCAAAATTATGATGGTGAAGTCTACGGTTGGAATTAAAAAAATAAATAAATACTGCTTTCACACAGTTCTACTTTGGCAGTCTTTGGCAATTTGTTGAATTTTCTTGTTTAATTTCTAGTTCATGTCAAATTTAATAAACATTTAATAATATGTCATAATGATTGTAATACTTCCTCTGATAAGGCCTTTTTCCACTCAACTGCAGAGGGCATCTGGCCTTTAGTGGAAGCAGGCTTATATTAGAGACATTTTTAATTCTTTCTGTATGAAAAGAATATCTTACATTACCGCTAATTATGGTAATCTACTTACTTGCTTTTTTGTGGCATTTTATATGGAAATCAGATATAAAAGAAGAAAAAGTGACCACGCACCTCTTCCAGCAGGGCTATCATGAGGTGTCCCCTGAGTTGAAAGGTTGTCAGGTTGAGACGACGAGCTGCAAGGGGATAACTGTTCCTGCTTTACTGTGGGGAATGGACCTGCTGTATAGTGCGTGACAATTTGGGAAAAACAAGAAATGAACAGAGGTAGAGGTACGAAAGACCATGTCCATGGTGACAGAACAGATGATCAGATCATATTGTCAGCTGTGATGAGTGTTACAGAATAGCAACTTTGCGCAAATCAAAACTGGAAATGCACTATTCCTTCCAGACAATTTTACTTACCAACTTTCCTCTGATCAATCCAAGACAAGCCCATCTGTGTAGGGGGCATTTTCCCATGGTCCAACCCATGAGCTGGGCTGTGTAATTGCACTGGGGTACCCTGAAGAAGCACACATTTGATCATATATACATGATATACATGATCGGGATGCCTATGCAATATTAGTTTGTATTATTTGTTGTTTCAGTGCTACACTACGACTGGTAGAATATTTTAGGTAGTGAATTTTGTTATGTAGTGTGTTTGATTTCTGTTGGTCAGCTATGACCATCTAGGAGCCCTGGTTTCTAACTGAGTGCTGCTATACCTGTGTGATGGAGCCCCCTGGCTTGGTGGAGGAAATAAGAGGTGGTGGATCTGGCATGGTGAGGGGTCTCACTGCCGCCAGTCTACCACTGTCCTGTGGCATACCGGGGAGTACAGGGTGACCTGCTTGCTGGAACGCTGGCAGGAGGGAACGATTATGAGATATGAGTATTTGTTTTTGGCAGAGGGTTTATAAAGGCAATTCAGGAACAAGAAGAAAGGTTCCTCTTATTCAGTTCACAATATATATAACAAACAATGTAAATCAGGCCTGTTAAGAATATAAGAACAGGACAGGACAGGACAGAGAGGAGGACTTACAGTTGAAGTGGAGCATGTGTTCGTGACTAATCTTGGCCATGTCTCGTGGGGACATGGGGTAAGGGGATATAACTGGCCTTCCCAAGTTAGAGGTCCTTAGGTCATCAGGGCCCAGTGCCTGCCTCTTGGCTTCACCATGCGGGGAGAAAGACCGGGACTTTTCTGCAATGGCAACACACAAACATAATCAGAACCAAAGCAAAGCACTCAGCTAGACATCCATTATTCCAAGATACTGTTGCTGCTTGATGATAGTTCACTGGTGTCAACAACATCAACACCATCGCCATTGTCGTCCATGAGCAGATGGCACTAAAGCCACTTCATAGCCAGGGTGATACACCACTGAATTGATATACCAACATACACAACAACCCACTGCTAATATTTATTGTAAGGTACACACAGTAAAATCCAGCAGAGAAGGTGAGCACCCTGTAGTGTGATAAAGTGTTAATTAAAAAGGAATAGGGAGGAGAAGGCAAGGGGTGAACCTACTTAATCCCTGCAGGAGGGTCAGTAACCACCTCTCGTTGCCTTCCAGCTCTGAAGGGACACAAACACACCACAATTCATCGCATCCTCTCATTGATCTCTCTCCTATACAAAAGTGTAAACACTGTACTACCATAATCGGAGGGAGTGAATTCCGTGTTTGCCACCAGCCAAAGGCAGGAGCTTTTTAAGATCTTTTTCTTTCCTAAAACATCATGAAAGACAGAAAAAGTGTTGTCTATACTTTTGAGTTCACAGCTGCTGTGCCCAGTCGGTTATAAAAGACCTGTCTTTGTCTGGACTGTTGCTAAAAGTCTCTCTCAATACTATGCTCGCTGATATTCACATCCAACAAGCTCACAGTAAGTGCACTGAACTAGACTATATTCCCTTCTGGGTCAATAGCAATACCAGATCATTTATCAGTTCACTCTCCACAAGTGTCCCAGAAACACTTGAATACCCTAAACACTAGAGAACACAGACTCAAGGTTAGAGCATGTAGCAAGGACCAACTAAGTAAAACTAGATCAGACCTCCATTTTCTTTTTTCTTTTTCTTTTTTTAAATTCCATTATTCCTCATTTTCAGAGCAAATATGTTTTCTCCATCAGTGTAAGGTGGTAAATCCATTTATGCTACACATTTTACTGAGATTTGACAATTCCAGCAATGTACCATGTATACAGACACACACCCTGAAGACGAGCGATACTAGAGATCATACAGAGATGGAATAATGGCTTGAGAAAAAACAGGGACATTACTAAGAAAAAAGCTGTTCATTGTGACAGGGGTGGCTTCATTTGTAACTACCCGCTATCAAAACAGAGTATGCTACTCTAAAAACTGACTGGTGAAGCATTGATATGACTTGTGAGCAGCCAGTTGAGGCTCAACGAGGTGTGCGTACCATCCTTGTCACTGGTGGAGGGGCTGCGTGGGCGGATACGAGGGCTGCTGCTGTGAAGAGCCTCTCTGTCTCTGTCTGCTTGCAAGGTGTAAGGCTGCTGTTTGCCTGGCTGGCCTGAAAGCTGCTGCTGTTGATGCTGCAGTTGTTGTTTGACCTCCTGAGAGGACTCCCCATGAGCCATGGTGATCTGTTGCTGGTACAGTGCCAGGGCATGGGGGGGCAGCACACCCTTGGCCCCACTCCGCTGACTGCCCTGTAGAGAGGCCTCTGGCATCTACACACAGGATGAGAGTGAATAAAATAGATTATATACAAACACCACACACATAACACCTGGATCACTCCTACCTGGCATCTGACATATGCTTAGCCACATACAGTGTCTGATAACCATGATAGCTAATAAACATCTCTTATTTCTTGGTAAGGTAAAGTTTCCCCAATGCCTGGCATCTTGTTTCTTCTCTGCAAAGCAATCTATCACATCTTCCTCCATCTGGCTGGCTTATCTTGTACAAATATGACTTTACAATTTCACCTGCTATACTCTTATCTCTGTAAGCAGAGAAACGGGTATAGCACTAACACCACTGCAATGGAGATTACGAAAGTGTGTGCGTTTCTGTGAGCTGGTCAAATCAGTTTCCTGTTATAAAACACGACTTGGGTCAAAGATGCTTTCCAAGGATGGAAAAGCTGTAATGCTCTTTACCTAACTGTTGTTTGATGTCTGAGAAGACTGTTAAAAACACACAAGCATAAAGGCACACAAAGTTTAACTAGTAACTCACAATAGGTGGTATAGCAGCAGCCCTCTGTTTGAGCTGTTTGAGGTTCATGGGCTTCTGCAGTGTGGAGGATATGACCCCATCATGAGCATAGTTCAGCAGGCTTGGCCGTGGAGATGTCATTCTACACACAGAGACAGATTAGTTAGTTAGTTACCACTTATTTGTTTCGTGCGCTTGGATCCAAATACAACACTGCATTAGAATAAACACATTTTTAAAACACATAAAAAAGAAAACACCACAGGGAGAGCAGAGGGTGTGACTGTGTCCCCATCCCACATCTGCCTACCCATTCCCCCAAGAGACAGCCACATTCACAAATCCTCATTCACTAATCAAACTATTTAAGTATTGTGTGTGTGCGTGCGTGCGTGCGTGATGTACTCTATGTGAGATGTGTGTGTATCCAAGAGAAGAAAATTTATTTAAAATCCATAACCATGTCTTACACGTCTGTCAAAAGCACACAACATACACTGTATGACAGGCACACAGTTTGAGGCATGACAACACAAAAGTGTGCACACATATATATGCATGCATACACAGACACCCACACTCACTCATTCTCTTTGTTTGCTTTGGCAGAGAGGGCAGCGTTTCCTTCAGCTCTGCCAGTACGTGCAGTCTGCTGTCATGGAAAAAACTGAACAAATACCGTGCAAACAAGACTAATCACTCCTCCCACGCACTTTGTTACCTCATTCCCCGATACACATACTATATATATATATATATATATATATATATATATATATATATATACACACATATATATACACACACACACACACACACTCTCATTCATACAAAGTGTGAAAGTCTCCGGTTGATAGAAAAGAGCAACCTGTGCTGTACACCAGTAACGGTGTAACTAGGCAACTAATAACACTTCAAAACCCTTAGTGCTTTATTTTCTGATGTTTGCTATGCTGTGGTAGACCAGAAAAGTAGGACATCTACTAACCAGAAATCAAAAACCAGAAGCCCTTTGACACTAATAATTTCAAGCAGACCCAGTGATGTCATTAACAAAAATGGAGCTGGTGAGAATTACCATTTTTAATTTAAATTAAAGGGAAATTATTGTTTTTTGCCGTTTTAAAACAATGTATTTACCACTATACCTCCAGCTATGTTCATACCTGTTTTTATCTGTGCTGTCTGTCTCTTCCACCTCATCAGCGCTGCAAGTAGCACTAGAGTCACTGTCCCTATGGGAACCCGTTTTGGTCCCATGGTCCTTCTTGGAGCTCTTGGTGGAGCTCTTGACTACCTCCGTCTCTGCTGTAGGAGGTTTTTTGTCTGTGGCATCGCTGGGGGGTGGCTGCAACTGCTCCTTGTTAGGTTCCCCAGCCTCAGTCTTTATTTCCTGCTTGATAGATGCATCACCATCTTCCTTGACTGAGGGTTTCTCATCCCCAGCCTGGCCCATGTCTCCCTCCTTTTCCCCACTGTTGGAGTTGGCCTTCAACCTGCTTGAGCCTTCCTCCTTAGTCTTGCTGTCCTCTGATGAATGTGGTGAGGGCAAGCTCTCTGTGTCAGAGCTGTTGTTGGCTCCACCTGGCAGGGACAGAGGACAAAGGGAGACACAGATCAGAAGACAGGACTGGGCTACATTGTTAATCATGTTATATCTCCTTGTCCTTTTTCTTCCATCTTTTTCCCCCATCTCTTTGCTAAACCAGATTCCTCACAGTGCCACTCTTCTGCCTAATCAAGTTTCACTGTACAATAAAGAGCAACACAAAACCCAATTGGGATGAAATCCCTGAGGGCTTTGGTGTTCTATTGTGGAAGCAGAGTCTATACAGTATACTTCTAGTTTTAAACTACAGCACAATTTTCAGGATTCTATTATATTTGTCACTGCAGAATATAATTCTTCAAGCTCACAAGAGTTATGCCTTAAGGATCAGGAAAAGGACATACTGTGTTAGCTAAAGTAGTCCTGAGACCTCTATTATGCTCTGCTCACTATTTTGACAAAATACAGGTTTGGAGCAACAGGAATGACTTAAAAAAAAAAAAAAAAAATTATTTGCTTTATATAATTAAATGCTGACACTGCACAGAAGCTTTTTATGATTACTCTATTCCTTGAAAAATACTTCACACCAAGAATAGACAAATAGACAAAAAACAGCAGACAACATCCGTAACTGATAAATGCAAAAAAAACAACTTTGATCTATACAATGTTTTATTATGGCAACTAGCGTTATGTATGCATGGAGTGGTGTACCTTCTCCATCTTCAGCAGCCTCCTCTTCATTACCACTGACCCCTGAACCCTCCATCTCCTCCTCCTCTGCTGTATACGGGGCACTGGTCTCCTCATTCTGTAGAGATTTGCCCCTACGACGGGCCTTTCGCTCCTTCTCCTGGGGAAAAACCAAAACACACTACATAAAACTACCCAGAAACCCAGAACCAATCTTACAGATAAGGGGTGCACAGAAGACATTTAGTACTTTACTTTTTCAGCCTCTTGATTTCTGCTATTTTCAAACTGAGAGGAACACAGTCTCAAAAATATTCCCTTTGCCTACCGATTTCATTTTATGCTGCTGCAGAATCTCATCCAGTTTTTGCCTCTTCTTGTAGTTGAAGTAGAAGTTCTTGCACTGAGACACAGTTTTTGATCCCACCATCTTGGCGATGGCGGACCAATTCCTACCATATTGGAGAAGGCCTGGAATTAACAGATGGACAGGCAGAGGGATTAGGATCCAAAGAACAATGACAAACATGGATGACATGTGGCTTTGCACAATAACAATGTCTCCTCTCAGTCTCAAATGCAGTTGTAAATTACGATGTAAGCTATGCAAAGTGCACTTGTTGTAAAGATTGTAAATATAAAGATAATTTTGCTTTACGTCATATTACAAATTTCATCCACCACAATCTCTCCAAGTCCACAGTGTCGGAGCCTCTCTCTGATGAATCAGTAGTCAAAAACATGTCTCTATACAGCTGTGAAAACTGTAATACACCCTCAGGGTTTAGCTCACAATGCAACATAGCATCAGTATGGCTCAATGCCATATGCGTCCTAAATAGAGAAAGAGAGAGAAATGGAGTCGGGTCGGTGGTGTGGTAGCTCAACCGTCTATCATACTAGTGACATTAGTAACTCTCCCAACTCCCAACTCGCTCTGTGTCATATTCTGACTGACTTTGATGTGACCCAGTTCCAAGAAACCCTAGTCATTTACCAAGTCAACCACATGATTGTGCCTTACACAAGAGTCTACAGGCACCCACTGGGACAGAGCTGTGATAGATCAACCTGTCATAAAACACACACATAACTACTCATTGCATGTGTGCTAAAAGAAGACATGTAGGGAGCAGTCAGTGTGTAACTGCAAGTGAGTGAGAAAGACGGATAGCATAGAATTTGCTCCGGTGTTTCCCCTCCAGAGTCTGCTGGTCGCTAAAGGCAGCTCATTAACAGTGTGTGCTGTAAGAGGCTTAGTTTATACCACCCACTTGTTTCCTGTGCCAGTCTGACAGGTCCTGGCAGCAGGACAGCCTCTCAAAGGGTTGTGGGGGGTGTTATTAACAGGCAGAGCCAACACCTCCTGGGATAACCTTGGACCTTGGTTCTCTGCATCTCATCGCTTAATGGAGGCAGTAGGACAAGAAGCAGAACTCAAGCCAAAGGAGAGCAAAGGACAGCCGTTTACAACCCTGTTATTTCAAGTCTCATATTAATCAGACTGACTCTGATAACAACACTTTATGTAATATTACTATTAATAAGTAACAAAAGTAATAACTTGTCTAATTGTTCAAAAGTGCAATGTATATAGTAATACTCACATACTATGTGTGCAGGGATAAGATATAAGGATACATAAAAACAATGTGACATGTTATTACAGAAATGTATCTGCAACTGTAACACTTCAAGTTCAATTTACTCCTTGAAATGCCATATCTATCATATTTATATTTATATTGACATAACTCAAACACCACCTCTGACAGACACCTACTGATAAAATTATTTTTTTTGCCAAACTGGGCTAGAAAAGGTGTGCATCATCCAATGAAAGTGATAAGATGTATGATATTCACTGTCATGCTGAGAATTTATTAAAGCCAGTATAAAAAAAGCTACCATAACAAGTAAAAGTGATTTTCAAGTCTGAGCTGTTGGCATCTAAAAGCTGCTGTGCACCTATAACCTGTCAAGTGCTAAAGCGGAAGAGTTTTTTTTAAGCTGAAATATTCATTGCTGCTTCTGAAGGCAATGCTAGGAAAAGCTTCTGCGAGAGAAAACAACAGCAGCCGCTCAGCCTGACTCACTCCAAGAGAACAGGGACACATGACTGACACCTATTAACCTTTTACAGCCGTCTCACAAGAGGGGAGGAGAGGGCAAGCTGCCAGACACCCTCCATCTAGCCAGAGTACACACAAACATTCATGTGCACAAACAGTGGCATAATATCAAGTAGGACAAACGCTTTGCTCTGCACCCAGTGAACCTGAAGTAATAACAATGCAATTCATTTACTGAGAGTCAAAGGTCACTTTGTTATGACCTCTAGCTACATCCAGTTCAATCCATTGTACGCACGCACACAAAGCACAATCCCAAGCTGCTCTGGTTGACTCAGGGCCTTAGTTGCTGTAGCAACACAAATGGAACAAACATCCAATCAGCAGCAGCAATACTGAAGCAGGTGGTAGCCTCACACCCAATCAGGACCCTGGATTCTCTTTAGCTCCTCCCAGAGAAAGTCCAATCAACACCTGGTGCAGCCAGAAAGTGGTTGTTCCTGTCTATCACATGCCTATCACTGCAGGGGTCTTCTTGTGGTCCTGCTCTGGATAACACTATCAGACAGTCTGATCTCTGGAGGGCCAGCAGGGAAGCTCTTCAGGGCTGGGCCTTCTGATCCAGAGCAGAGGAGATGAAAACAGTTCTCGGTGCTCTTCCTGCCAGCTGGCTTGTTACTTGAGCCAGTGTCAGGTTGACATGCTCCAAAACAGCACATGCTCCTGGCCTCTCCCCTCCTTTTCCTCTTCCCTGTGCTTCCGTAAGTGCTGGTCTGTTCTTCTCTGCCGTGTCTCTCCCCAATGGCGGTCGTCTGGGAAGACTTCCACACGAAAGTGGGACTGTGGGGCGGTGCTATGTGTGCTCAGCCTCTCTCTCCCCTCATCTGATCTCTCCTCTATCTTTCTTTTTTTTCCCTCCCTCCCTCTCTCCGTCGGTCCGTCCCTCCCCCTACCTTACTCTGCCAGCAGGCACCACGGTGCACGCACGCACATGCACACACACACACACATCAAGGCAAACAGAAATGCATGAGTGAGTACACACTCACTCGAACCCTCTCTCTCTCTCTCTCTGTCTCTCTCGTTAATACTCTAGCACATAGACGCAAACACACACTCAGCCAGTCCAAGAGTAAACAGAAAGCAGAGAGAGAGAGAGAGAAAGAGAGAGAGAGAGAGAGAGAGAAAGAGAGAGAGAGAGAGAGAGAGAGAGAGAGAGAGAGAGAGAGAGCAAAGCCACTGAGCCAAAGAGACAATGGAGAAAGAGGAAGGATACAGAAGTGGAGAGTAAGCAAAGAGTGAGGAGGGGGAGACATGAGGGGGGAGCAAGGGAGTTGATGTTGATACCATGAGAAAGCATAAAGGCTTTCACATTTTTCCTGACTGACCTGCTTTTCATCTTGAATGTGACCTCTCTCCAGTCTATAACAACACAGAGTGAGCAAGAGAGAAAGTGAGCGGGGGAAAGAGTTGCTTGCCAAATCTTCCACAGCTCTTGCCAATCTGGGTCGGTGCCATCTCTCACCCAAGAGAGAAGGACAGAACGAGAGGCAAAGATAGAGCAACAGTGGAGCAGAGAGAGAAAGATAATATAGCATTCTCTACCTGCTGCTCCTTTAAATGGGTTCTTCCAGCAAGCAGAGCATGGGCCATTATCCAGCTGCCTGGCTGCCTGCACCCAAGCAAAGCCTGCCAGATTAGTGCACTTACATAAATGCCAGCCAAGAAGGTGAACATACAAACACACACAGCTTGGACCAAGTGCATAAAGACACAACTTTTGCAACACATATCTTACACACACACACACAAAGACAGAGCTGGTGAATTTAAGAGAAAGGCCTTACAAAGCTTGGCTGTCCCTTGTTTGAGATACCAGTCTGTATGAGCAGTGAAGACAAGAATGATCCTCGAAGGCAGTGCTGGTTGGCACTGCCATGCTGGAATGCAAATGTCTCGCCAAGCACTATAAATGCCATTATTCAGATCTGTTTAGCTCAAGGGGATAAACACATTAGCATCAGGACACCTAAGCCACCTAAGGGTTACAGTCTTGGAGTGTCTAAGGCAGAAAGGGAAACCCTTTTGGACTGTGTGGGGGTTGTTGTTCGAAATGATGAAACACTGCAAGACCAGCTCCTCTTCAGCCGTTGGTGCTGTAGCCGGGGCTCTGTGGTTGTGGTTACATAAGCTTCTCATAGAAGCTCTGCTCCTACTGAGCTGCCAGGCTAATCCTCTGGGATAGAGCGCCCCATTAATCCCACTGCAGGAGAATGGAACTGAAGACATTAACCAGGATTACTACACAGGACCGTGTTCAAGCCAGTCCAGCGCCAGTTATCGTAAAATAACCCTTTAACACACAAAACCGCACACATACACGAACCCCAAATTGCAGGGGACACCACACTTGCAGCGATTACTCCTCTAGACCAATGTGGTTTTAATACCACAAACTGTTGATAGCTGTTTGCAAGTTCCACTTCACCTACTGTTGATTACAAGGAAGGGTAGGCGAAATTAGTCAGAAGCAGAACTGAAAGTTACACAAAGCATGATGACACACGAAATGGCCACAAAGCGTCTGTCCAGCAGTGACATCGCGTTGAGTCATGTACACAGAAAGCAGGACTTGACATTACAAAGATGGCATTTCACCCATCTTAAGATCCCCCATTTTAAAAATTATCAGTTTAAAAAAAACACGCTTTTAAATACACAGTGCAAGGTTACTCTTGGTAATATAAGGATTCAAAGATGTATAAATACCAACACTACTGCTTGCAGTGCCCATCATCTTTTCTTGAAACATGTAAATCTGTAAATTTTTAAAACACCCAAACAGATGAAAACCAGATCCAACCTTCAATCTGGTGCAGCGGATCTGTAGGGAATCCCTATCCGAAGAGTAGCACGCATAAAATAAACACTGAGGGTGAGGAACTCATTCAATCAGCGACTGAGCGGGAGGCTCATGTACTGCTCGCAACAAACGCTGTCAAACACATTCACACACAGTGCTAGTGTGAGGAAACTGGGCAGAATGTCAACGACCTTTGTGAGTCAGCCATAGACTGCTGGGTAATCTTCAGTCAGAGTCAATAAACAGGCCAAGTTAATGACTGCTACAAATGCAGGGGCTAGCTGATAAGAGGCAGACTTTACAGCTGGCATGATTTATAAAAAAAAAAAAAAAAAAAAAAAACAGGTTGCCTTGACCTGCAGATGGGGAAACGGCTCCAAAGAGCAACAGACCCAGTCCATGCAGACTGACACATACGCACATAGACACAACCTAGCAGCACGTGGCGCTTGCTGCCTCACTAACAGGAAGTCACAGCCTCATCAGATGTCTTTCCTCTTAAAAAAACAAAACTTGAGTTGCTGCTAGAGTGACATTTCTATGATTATGCACACAAAGTTACACTTCACAGGGAGACGAAAAGTTTACTTTGCGTTACCTTTTTTGGCAGTTTCCATCTCTTCTTCAGTCCAGCGAGAGCTCTCATTCATCTCCAGATTAGCTGTTTAAAAAAAAAGAAAGAGAGAACCACAAAATTAGAGTAGGCGGGTGGGGTGGGGGTGTGAGGGTTTGTAGTTGCCACAAAGTCAGTTAGGGAGTGACTGACAAGAGGAAAGAAACAGAGAAGAGAGAGAGGGTGAGGGGGCAGGGTAGCTTGTGCTGCTTGCCAGTGAGGCACTGTAGTGTGGGTCGCTTGGGACTGTTTGTTTTACATGGAGGAAGCAGGAAATCTAAGGAGAGAAGTAAGTTAATGATTATAGACATAACAACTGGCTTCTTTCCCTGTACAGGCCATAAGCCAGGCCGACCCTGGCCCTGCCTGGCAGACAGTGGAGCTGGAGCCTGCACTTTCATGTCCTCTATATGGACCTGTGAAGGGCACAGTGGGTCAGCGGGCACTACTCCCAGCATAGAAACAAACAGTGGTGGAGGGGGGGCTGCTGATGAGAGCCCATGCAGTTTGAGTCACCTGGGGATTCCCTGTGACTAAACCTGTGCAGCAGGAGCAAATGCAGCACATGCACACAACTGCTGAAACATCAAAAAATCCCTGATAGCCTACAACAAGAGTGTTACTGTGTGCATAGTTGTACCATCTGTAAGGAAACAAAGAGCAAAGCATGGGGGATACTGCTGACACACTGAGTATTTTGTCCTTAAATAATATTTTTGTCTTTTGCCAACATATACATACATATCCCCTGCAGTCACCATTTTGATTTTTCTATTGTGGCATTTCAATGTCAACTAGTGAGTGCAAGACTGAAAGTGAATAACTGAATGAAGAGGAACAACAGTGCACTCTTGTGGTGTGGGACAGGAGGCAAAAAAATCCAGTATGATGGTAGTCAAATACTCATCTTTATAAACATTCTCCATTGCTCCTGTTATTATTTTGTCCTACATTATCAGCTTTACCTATTGTTAGAAATTACATACATTTCCTACTAATGAATGTAAGTTTAAGTGTCTTTGTGTTTATCAGGAATATTACATTGATTCAATTGTAATTCAACCAAATAAATACTAATTTCATAATGTTTATCGTCTCCAACTACAATGTTAAATGTGGCTCAAGCCTCTTTAAATTGTTCTGATGTAAAAATGACACCGGACAGAGAAGCAAAGTGGTGCAGTGCAGCTGAAACTGACCGAGCTCATTGTTGAGGGTTGGTGTGGTGGTCTCCTCCACTTCACTGGTCATAGAGCGGGTGATGCGGCCCTTGCGGTGGCCTTGGCTGTTGGCTGTGCGTCGACCCTTGAAAGCCACTGTTGTTGTTGTTTCTTTGTCCTCTGCATCTTCTCCAGAGGTGTCATCCCTACGTTTGAGAAAAGTCAACACAGTTATTAAGAGATGCGCAGTGTGTTTGAAAATGTGCACATATTGGACCTTGGGACTCTTAAAGTCCTCCTAATTTAAAAAACATTGCAGGACACTGTTGCTTGGCATACAGATACATTTTTATGGATAAACGCGTATTGTTCTTAATCAAACTAGACTATTAGACTAAATATTTCACTTTCTGAAGACCCTTACAGATTGCAAAAAAAAAACTACAAATAAATATTGTGATGACTTAATATCCATACAAAATCCACTCCAAGACCTACAATTCCTGTTTCCTGTTTTTTTTAATTTGATGTGGATGTACACAAACTAATTAATTGTTAAAAGGTACGCCATATAGTGGAAAGAAAAAGTGGAGGGAGATCAGACTAATGAAACAATTCCCAATACAATTCTTTTTTAGATTTTAATATGGGCCACTTTGCTATTCAGTTAGTCCGAAATTTCACATCAAATCAAATTTTATTTATATAGCCCAAAATCACAAAATACATTTGTCACAGAGGGCTTTACAATCTGTACAGGGAGTGACACCCTCTGTCCTTAGACCCTCGATTCGAGTGAGGAAAAACTTGCCCACCAAAAAACCAACAACTCGCCCCTAACTTGCCAATACTGTTTGGCCTCTATATAACAAACCTCAGTACAGATATGTTTATCTGCATGAGGACAAGAGTCTACAGAACGCTGCAGACTGAAACAACAAACTTGCAAGTCCAAATGTTAACGTGTATGCAGACACTGCTTTTTTATTTTTTTCCTCCAGAATAATTTATTGAGTGTCAGCACAATGGCATGCCAGGAGACAGCCACTGAGTTTGAACTCACTGCTCTTCCATTCATCTTCCCCAAGCTCTATTAATCTTGCTGAGGGGTGCTGGTGGTGCACTATATATAGGCGAGCCAGCTGTGCCAGGGGTGACACACAAGCAGTAGGGTGTTATGTGACTAACAGAGTCCCCTGGCCTTTCCTCAGAGCAGAAGGCAGTTGACAAAGCTTCATTGTCATCTTCTACTCTGAAAACGATGCTAATAAATATGACCTGCCATTATTTGAAACTACTGTACTGCTGAACCTCAGCTAACATCATAATATAGTAAATGAATACAGAGAGTGAGTGTTGCATTCATCTATTGATTTTTAGGCAACAGAATGTAGTGATATTCCATTTGTTATTTTGCATCCTTTGCTGGCACTGTGCCTCCACCACTGCATGTAGCCACCCACCCACACATACACACATCAAACGTACTCCTTTCAAACTGACAGCTAGGTTAATCATACTGCTTATTTTCCCCATGAAAAACAGACTAGCAAAAAAGGCACAGAATTTTAAAAAATGAGACATGGCACCCTACTGGGTAGGGGAGAAACATAAACAGGAAAACAGCTGTTTTAACGGGGTGAACGAATGGATGCTTGAATTTAAATTTTTCGGAAAGTCTGGCTGGAGGTGAGCGAGTAAGTGCTCAATGGTTACAGAATGATTGGATTTCCAGATCTATTCCCCCTCGAGCCAAAGCCTACTCCTACTCCATTTGCTACAGCCTAACCTAGACCAATTCTAAAATTGTGTGTTGGAGAAAAGGGGAGAATTGCAGTTGTACAGCTTCACTCGCATACAAATCTGCTTTTTTAAATGAATCATACATAGATACATACACATGTCTATAGTGTTTAGATGTTTGTTACAAATGACATGACTGAACCAATACTTTATTGGTTTAGTATTAAAATGCAACTCACTTCATTCCATCTTCCTTGTCTTCTGCTTCATTTTTTTCTTCATCTCTCTCTCCCTCCTTCTCTTTCTCCTCCTTCTCCTTGTCGTCCTGGCTACTCCGATTCACTTGTTGCTGCTGTTGTTGCTGCTGGCCATGCTGCAATGTGGGACACAGAAACAACATAGCACTCCATTACAAAGACAAGCTCAGGTTATGGATACTCAGACGTACAAACAAACACAACACCCAACCTCTCATGTAACCTGTATACCTTAGACATATACCTCAAAGTGTGTACACACACAAAAAAATAATGCTAGTAGCTAATGTTACTGTTCTTACAATTTAGTTCACAGTGATAATGCCGACAGATTTACCACTAACAATGGGTCATTGACTTAAACTGCATGTTTTCATTTTTAACATTACAAGAGTTAAGTGCTTAAGAACTTATCAATGTGTTTAGCAAACATAATAGTATCTCTAGATGTAGATCTTAGAGTGTAATCTTTCCTAAATCCAATAAAGTAGGACAACCTACTAACATTACCCTAAACTCTGATCATTTTCTAGATTGGCTTCCACAATGTGGATATGGTATGACAATTGGACTCTTTTAACCAGTAACCCTACAAGCTAATGTAGTTAGTTAATGATATGCTCCTTGGCCTTGGAAGTAATGCTCTGTTACTACTGTAGGTAGCGACATGCTGAAAAATGTAGGTTAAATTAGAACAGATAAACACACAGTTTAATCCATTTCTTACACTTGTGCTCTTGTTTTTTGGAAAGATATTTTATGTAAAGTATCTTTCTGACTACTGTCCCATTTCCACTCCTCCCAAGCAGTGAAATGACAATGTCAATGACTATAAAGAAAACAACCTGGTAACCATGTATATTTGCTGCTTGTTTGTAAACTGTGAGTGAGATGGCATATCCTGTGGCAAATCTGATACTCAAGACTTTACTCGGACAATAATATATTTTTGGCAGACAGCTGCAGACGGTATGATGTCTGACTGGCTTTCTGATGAAATTACACCAACTGCCCCATGGTGTTTGCAAAAGCAGAAAATAATTCCTCCTTTTGGCATTTCTAAAGACTTGGTTTCTCTCATTTAAAGTGCAGATAGAATACTTACTAAGCTCCTTAGGCTCAAATCCTATTCATTTTCTACATAGGCAAAACAAAACAGCACTTTTCTGCTGTATAACTGTCTTTAAGCACATGGCACCACTTCCTTACCAATTTCCTGCCTGTCTGTGCTTTTAGGGTTACGGTTCTGATAAGTATACACACTCAGTCTGATACTGACATACATACTTGTACTGATCTAACCACTACCCTACTTGATGTATTTGAAGTTAGGCTAATGCATATCTAAAGGATGTAAACATCTGGTGATCTAATGACTACATACCTGTTCTATTTAAAAAAAAAACATTGCATCTGGCTACCAGCAAGAGAACAACAAAGGAAATCAACTGAGACAGAGAAAAGGAAAGTGGGAGGGAAAGGGGGAAATGAAATATAGAGTAGAGCAAGATGTTAAGAAGAGCAAGATCAAAATGCACCTTTTGCTCACAGGATATACCTTTTTCTCCATTTGCGCTATGATTAATATCCTCTCCCTCCCTTTGAAATCAACATAAACAAATTAAAGCTATAACACAACAGGACTTAATGGTCCCTTAGCCTCATGTTCAAAAACCATCATCAGCCTAATAATCATATCTACATCAAAACATGCCCCAAGCTAATCCAGGGGCAGCCCTGCAGAAGTTAAAGGATACGACGCAAAAGATACTCTACAGCACTGAGGGAAAGAAAAATCAAATGAGGATGGAAACACATTAACATTTCTATTAAGCCATTACTTATACTCACAGTCTCTCCAAACATCATCCCTATTAGCATTTGCAGGCAGTTTGACATACAGCACTGCACTTTCTGTTCCTCCTGTGTAGCTACCTCCCTCCATGACTGTGAACTAGCACTTCAAGCTGCTGCTCAAAAGATGTGGAGCAGCCACCAGGTAATGAGTGTAGTTTGTTTTTTTTTCAGGAGAGGTGAAATCACTCCAACCTCGTACTCATAGGAAAAGGTTACCCGTAAATGAATGTGCCATTTCATAAGCACCCATCATTATGAAGTTTAACAGCTAGCATCTGAGACTACATGGACATGTTCATTAGCAATATGGGTGTTAAAAAAAACAGTCAGTATTAAAATAGTGCTGACATGACAGGGGTGATAACATTGTGTTAATTGATCAGCACGTGACCTTTGGTTTCTTTATCACTGGATGCATTGGCTTAGACTACCCCAGTGTTCTGCAAAGACACCGTAAAGACACCGTTCCCCAGTGTTGCTGGTGAGATTATCGCACAGGACACATTTAAAAAGGAGCACAATGCCCTCTTTTTAGTGGTTTTTGTGCTAACAAGCATGTCGTGTGACTGGCTTTGATGTATAGTAGAGCATATTTCTAAACTGTTAGATTAAAAGGTAAAAATAATACCTGGCTTCTTCCTCGGCGTCTGTAGTTCCTCCGCACTATGTTTTTATAGTTTTCATTCTTTTTGGTCAGATAGTAAAAGAGCACACACTCCGCCACCGTCTGAAACATAAAAAGGCATGTCATTTGCCTTGAACCATCATTTGCTAAGAAAACAAGAGAACACTAAAAAAGAAAATTAATTGATACCTTTCTCTCCAGAAAAGATGCAATCAGACCAAAGTTTTTAGGGTGCTGAATAAACCTGTGGGAGCAGAGGAAAGAAAACATTGCAACCGGCTAATTGAATAGTTCAAAAATAACTGGCATTTGCTGAAGCACTCAATGAAAATCACAGAATAACACAATGAGAATGACTGAGGAGCTAATATCAGCGCTGACACAGATAAAGAAAAATCTAAATGAACACTTTAATAAATGTATTTTAAAGAAACCTAAGAGGTATACTACATCTACTAGTATTATTACATCTACCCATCAATCCAAAATTCACAAATTGGGCATCAAATAAATTATTAAATAGTCACTAGTGATCAAATATTTTACTGTATGGATCAATGTATTATGAGAGGATACTGAAACCTTTTTTGTGTGCAGACTTTAAAGCCACTGATTCTATTTGGCAGCTTGAAACACCTCATTTCTCACGAAAGGGGAAGATTCACTTCCTTACTAACAGCTTACCAACCCTTTGTCATCACACATATTTCACATAGAGTTGAATACGTACTTCACCTTGTTGCTTAAAAATAAACATGAGTGTAACTGGAAACTAATATACTAATAAGAATATAATAATAATCTAAAAATATAAACATTGTATGTAATGTAACACATAAAACATAAACAGGAAAATCTCATTCATTCTGGGTGCAAAATACCAAAGCTGAAAGAAAAAGCTAAGTATTATATATTTATATATACACATTTCTCAGGTGAATTTGTGGCTAGTAAAACCCAGTGTAGCTGCTAAGAAATAAGGATGAAAGATATTTTTATCACAGAGCAGCAATTTATGTTTGCCACCCTGACTTCAGTTTTGAGCTTACTTCTCTCTGAAAGTGTCCTTCTCCTGCTCACTCCACATGTTCATGACCTGCCGGTCCTTGTACACCTTCATGGGGTCATCCATCAATCCATTCATGTTGATGAACTTGATGCGTTGCTGCTCAGCATCAAACAGCATAGGAGGGATGACCGCCAGCTGTCGCATTTGCTTCTCTGTGTTCTAACGTATACACACACATCACAGACACAAACAGAAACCAACATCCTGGAGTTAGTGGGTTAGTCTTAAGAGGGAAACTAAATGACAACACAGTGCTTAAAATGATATATACTATATGAAAACCTAATGTGATACTACACTTCGTTTTGTGGAAGAATTCAGAACATAGGGCATCCTGTTGGCTCAGCAGGCTAAGGCATCCTGCATGTAAAACGTGAACTCCCCTAAAACAACCTCACTCTTAACTTTGCAATCTAAAAAAATGCAAAGTTCTATAAATCTTCGCAAGATTAGGAGAGGAAAGGGGAGCCGCTGTGATAAAATGTTTAATATTAATAGCTGCAGCCCTATATTAAAGAAAATAGGCACATCAGTATTTGCAGGGCATACAAATAAATTAACAAGAGCCTAGCATTTTTTAATGTAAAGTTCTCATCCACCACCTCTGAGACCCAGTGTGTCATTCCTGGCAGCAATGATTGTGTGAATACACCAAGTGTTCCCAAAGAGCCAGTGGAGGGACGAACCATCTTACCTCGTGCTCTGATATTCCATCAATGATCTCAGAGACCTCATGTTCACTGCGAGCTGCAGATGAGGTTAGCCCGCCTCCTCGCTGCCCAACACGGCTACAAGAAGTAGTAATACAGAAGACCCGTCACATACCCACATGTCACTAACTGAGCCACATGCGTAACAAATCCACCTTAATAATTTATAAGAACAGCAGCAACAAAAAAGTTAACCATGTCTTCTTCAGTTGAGAAAAGGACAAAACAACCTATAATCTCACCTCTGCATGCGCTCCTGCAGCTCTCTTTGTTTGCGGATCTCTGGGAACTGTTTCTCGTAGTATTCCCGCACTTTGCTCTCCTTGGCTCGGCGCCGCGGGTTGTTTTCTATGCGCTCCACCTTCTTCTCCCAGGCTTCCATCAGCTGGTCATAGCGCTGGCAAAATTTCTGTTCCTAAAACGCCATAGAAACAACCAAGATCTTAATCCATTGCAGAGCCACTTAAATATGAACATTATCTCCTTCTACGTCTTCCCTTTGACACATAACTAACATAATAAGACAACATTTGAGAGTCTTTTTTTCAATAATTGTATTCAATAATCTTTAGTCTCTCTGGTGTCTCCTACCATGTCCTCTATGTGTTTAGAAGAGGCTAAATGATATGTCGGTATTCTGTGGGGTGTCTGGCCTTGAGCCATGACTATGGCAGACGACAGCCCACCATTTTCCCAGCTTACTCGCAGGCAGGCTGTAAAGCAAACCATTAACCCTGGTGGAGACGCGACCCTCAGACGGCTCATAAACCACAAGGTGATGTCTCCTCACACTCTTCCCACAAGGAAGGCTACCTCTCCCACTTAGATACAACTCAAGACAAGACTGGACAGTGGTGCACAACGCACTGGTTTTGATACATGCTGCATTTTGAAAACTGTTCTTTTTGTCCTTACATAAACTTGCAATACATAATAAATTCCAAGCTGTGAGATATTTGCTGCTGGCAGTACCTCTGAGGTTAGGAAAAAAATATATTTTTTGTATTTTCTACTTGTAGATAGATGCAAATTTCAGAGTAAAATTGTACAATAATGATTTTCTGTCAAGCCAGTTGATTTTAAGATGTCCACTTGGCTCTAACAACTGAGCTCACCCCATTGATCTCCGTTTTATTAATAGTCATGCTCTTTAGCTCAGTCTCACTCAATAACTGGCAGACAAGAGAGCAGTCTAACCCAGTGTAACACTCAGTATTTGGCTGTCAGTGAATATATAAAAAAAATTGAGGTCTATCTCTTGAGATGACAGTATGAGAGAATCTCTTTAAGCTTTTTGGTCTCATCACCAGGGCACTGTAAGAGTACTGACAACAGATCATGCCCAGAGCTCTATTCCTCTTTGGTCTGTGCCTAAAATGGCCACTCACTTCAAGGAGCAGCTGGCCCAGTTTCACACTAGTCATCTGTCATGTGTTGAGTCCCAGCAGAGAGTCAAAAATGTTGAGTTCTCTACTTACCCACTGCTTACGAGCATGATTTCTCCTCTTGAAGTATAAGATGAGCTTTTTCCTCATCGCCTGGTTTCTATGTGGGTTTTTAAAAAAAAACAGAGGCACACAGAAAACAGAGGGGCAGAGAGTTAGATTCAAAATTATATGGTGATAATACAGTAAATTCAGACAGTGCCATGTGTTTCATCACATTTGTAACACCATAAATATTAGTATATTTATATCCAGCTCTTCAAGTATACATGTTCTACCATCTGCACTTTATCTACCCACCTCTTTACCCAATAAACAAACCAAAAGCTCACACACACTCTCACAAGCAATGCCTGTCCTTGTATCCCTACGCTTGATAAATTCAAACTTGCTTCTGGGTGGAAAGGACAGTGAGGGGAGACAAACTTATAACACTTGTCTGGGCTGGGAACAGCCAGCCACAGCATTTCAAATAAAGGTCAGGGCCAGTAATCTCCTTAGGCAGCCTCTCAGTTTGTCTCTTTCTTCGCTGCAAGACAGAGTTTTATTCCTGACACTTAATCTGTCAGTTGTAAGGTCACGTTCCCAACTGATTAATGTAATCTTATTCTACATTAGTCACTTTAGCTGAGCTGCAGGGTCCTTCAGGTCACAGACAAGGACAGAGGACTACAAAGTGGGCTACTAGTGGTGTATGCGTTTTGTGAGGATTGGAAGATAGCATGGTAACATTTAGGGTCTAAAGGGATAAACACACAGGATGACCTTGTCTCCATTTCCCAAACATGTTATCTGAAATAACAAACCTGAAATCTAAACAGTCTCAACTCCAAACTTACATAAACACTGACAAACACTCCCACACATAGACACATACTGAGCCAAGACATTGCAGCAGAAGATAAATATCACCAAATCCAGCTGGATAACTGTGGATGTCAAGATGTCCACACATATGCTGGCATATAATGGGTGAGAACCAGCTTGGTATGGCAAAAACTGGACTGATAGATTAAGACCTTTAAAGACAGAGATGGCATTGTCCTCTGGACACCAGATGGCAATGGGAAAGATTAGTAGCCCTGAACCCCAATAAAAAGGTTTCCTTTGTCCTGCTCTAAGCCTCTATCATTTCTGAGATATTGGAGAACACTGTATACTGTACACTGTTTGGCATAATACCTCCAAAACATGATGGCTGAAAGATTCATTACACACACCTGTGACAGACGTTCACCAGTGGTACAACCCCACTGAGCAAAAGCTTTACAGACTTCAAAGTCTCATTATTTCCTTCCCAATAGTTCATATGCACAAATATTGCCAAATTCTGAAGATGCTCTGTTTGTGCAGGAGATGAATTGGGATGGGGAGTCCACAGAGATACTGCTACTCATCTATTCCAGCAGGGATGAATGCCAAGGTTATCAAAACAAAGAAGTCAATTGTGCTGGCTCAAATCGACACAGTGGTATTTAATAACACACACACGGAGGGAGAGAGAAGAGTTTTCAGTTAATTGCTTTGAGGCAATAATACTGATCAAACGGTGCAGGGATCAAAAGGAGTGAAGACAGACGAGTGTGTGGCTAAGAGGTCAGACACATCTTGTGGTATGCCACTGTTCCCAAACCACCGTGTCAATGGTGGAGGTCATTATAACCCTGCTACAGCCCTTTAATGTGCCTTAGTGAATTATGGTCCTTAAAAGATTACACATGCACATAAGCCATATTGATAGACATGGCAGGTCCATACAAAGCTTGCTCTCCTTATGGCAGATATCCATTAAAATATCATAGTGACATGATTTATTAATCATTCACCTAATATAACCTTGAAAGCTGAGAAAAGCGTCCTGCTGTTTCATGTCATTAGGTCAGGGGCAAAACATAAAAGCAGTGGTTGTTTAAGTCAGGAAATAGCTATAGGTTGGGTTGTTTTTTTTAACTGAAGCACAGTTAGTGGCATAGAGACTGAACTAGAATTTAAATATTACAAAAGTACCTTTGTATTAGTGTATGTAAATGTAGTTGCAACATACTGAAAGATATAAAATAACATCTTAAATGTAAAATTGATGTAGAATTAAATGATACATTCATGGTATGGTATTAACAACAAAATAATGTCAAGTCTTAGTACTATTTGAAAGTTTTAATCAAAACATTAACATTGAAGAGGAGAAAAGAGGTGATAGTGCAAGTCCTTTGTCCTCTGTGGCTGCCCTCTTTACACACTTTTATTCCCGTTTCATTGCTAAGTTTACATAATAGCAATTTCACATCCTCTTCTGAAATGCCAATCTTTGCTGTGTGCAAAGGGAGAAGGAGGGCCTGGGAAGTGGTCGTGGAGATACAGTGGTGTGAAAAACTGTTTGTCCCCTTCCTGATTTCTTTTTTTGCTTTTTTTGTCCCACTTAAATGTTTCAGATCATCAAATTAATCAGTCAGTCAACAATAACATAAGTAAACACAAAATGCAGTTTTTAAAGGAAAGTTACAACACAGCATTGTGGTTTATCACACCTGAGATCAGTTTCTCTAGCTGCATAAAGGCCTGATTTTTGCCACACCTGTTCTCAATCAAGAAATCACGTAATTGGGAAAAAAAATAGGATCTTCCTGGCAATTGTGAAGTCAAAAGCTAGATATCATGCCAAGATCCTAATAAATTTAGGAACAAATTAGAAAAAGAAGTGTGTAGATATATGTAGTGACAGACTTACATTTTGATGTTCTCATGGTACTGCTTGGTATCAGAAGGCTGATTGTACAGAGGCTGAAACAAAGGAAGGAACAATTAGATTTAGAAATCATATTTTCAATTTTGTTTTTCAGCAAATTGTAAATGGCAAAATATATGAAGTCCGAATGAGTTCATTCCACATCTCTTAATATGATTCTGGTCTTTCCCAACTTTCCCATGTCAGTAATGCAAAAAAAAAAAAAAGAGTGGGGAAAGAATAACAGGACCAGAAATATAAAATTAATCAAAGAGTCCACTCACCAGTTCTACCCTGGGTCCTAGTCCCTCCAGTATCCTGTGAGCCTCTTCTGCCTTTTTCTGGTAAGGGAACACAAACACAAGTAGTACATTAGCCGACTGCCTGCACGTCTACCATCACCACAGCAACACAGTGAGCGCGCTCACTTGATCGCTGAGGCTACACTACCGCTCACTGGATGAACCGACGGCCGGATGCACGTATGGATGGATGGATGGATGGAGAGATGGATGCACTGACTATTATTAGAGCTTTTAACTCAAGCTGAGCTGCAGCTTCTTGCCTTAACTCCCTCTCTCCTCTCCCAGAAAAAAAAAAAAAAAAAAGATTACTCACCTCCCCTGAGCAGAGAGGTAAGGAGAAAGAGCAGGCAGGCAGAAAAGCATGCAGGAGTGGAATAGAAAGTGAGTGGGAGACAAAAAAAACAGGGAAAGGGAGGGAGGCTAAAGGGCTGTGGTGCTCATCTCATATCTTTCTGATGGAAGATAGAGAAGATCTCACCTCCAGCTCACTACCTACAACAATCAGACTCCTAAAACAAAAATTGCTGGCAGGGACCATAAAGCAAGACAGTAGAGGTGTTGGGGCATGAAGATGGGCAGGAAAATCTCCTATCTGCGTCTCTGAATGACCTCTCTGCAGCTCTGCTCCTCCATACATTTATATTTAGCTCTACCAGACAAATGTGTGAGCAGTATCCCAGACTACCCCTGTCTCTGTTCGCTCCCCTTTTTTCCTTATTCCACTCTGTACACTCTCTCTGCTTCATCGATCAAACAGACCCTCCTTGGTGAGACACCACATGCTCCGTTGCTTTCATCACACTTCATTTCCTTCAGTGACCATGCAGTGAGACGGGAAGGACAGACACACTCACAGACAAAATGGAAGTGCAGTAAGAGAGAGGGGTGGATCGACAGGAACACACCAAGGGAGAAGTTTTTAAGGTAATAACAGCCAGAGCCTGCTAGTGTACGTGCACGGCTGCACACCAACCTTTACTCTTCACCTCCCACCATGTCATGCTGTTTCCTTGTACCTTTTACTATGTCTTCACTGTGGGGGTACACAGGGGGTGCTTGGTATCTACTCTCGGGTTTATACAAGACTCACGCTAACAGACTTGGACGCAAAACCTCAGATGAGCTCACGTACACAGCTTAACTTGAATCAACACAGGCTTCCAACTGGGTCACCTGTGACTGAAGCCAGATAAGTTAAAAAAAAAAACTGCCCATAAGGAAGCACTGATATGTAAAGTATTTGCAAATGTAAGTTATTCAAATACAAATACAGTTACACAATATCATTATCCTTCCTTAAGTCATTTTGCATTGATCCCCCTTTTTTCCTCATTGCTATTGCTTCAGTAAGTAGGTGTAACAGGCTGCAGGGTGTTGCCTCAGAGAGCTCACAAGAGCAGTTAATGAGCAGCAATTATTAAAAACAGCCTTTCATCCTCAGGGAGTATTGAGGCTCAACAATTTCTCTCCATTTTCTGGCAATGATTCTTCAAGGAAATTGGAAAACAAGCTTGCACAACAGTGCCCTTTAAAATTCTTAGAATATTGCTTCACAATAAATACTAGAAATGACAAATGAGATACGAAAGAAGCTTTACAAAGCATAACCTTGTCACGAATAGTGCAGCTAATTACACCGAAAACTGCAGGTCTAACAACTGCCAATCCATCTCCAACACATACACACACCAACTCATCATCACAAGACCCAGGCCAAGATGCTGGCTCAGTTACTCCAATCATGACCCCTAGTGGTAACACATAGGGACTGCTACTCAAGTGGTAATTATAAGCTATGAAGCTTAGGAACTGTACTGTTGTACATGCTGTAGTCAACAACACAATTTCTCCAAATTGGTTTTAAAATAAAAGGGTGAACATGCAAGATAAAATGCAATAAAAAGACTTGCCTGTGAAGAACAACACAATGTGTTAGTTTTATATTTCACAGATTGTAAATTGCAAGATGTCTAGCTGAACTGTTGTGGTTGTTAATATTCATTCATTAGGGGTTATCAAATAGCTTCAGTTGCATTACAGCCACCCTCTGGGCTAGGATTGCCTCAGATCTGTGATTCATCCAACAGACACTTTTGTGTTTTTAAGTGTAAAAGAAAGTAATACATCTTATTTGGATTTTATCCAGATTTATGACATTTAAAGTAAAGAATGTAATGTGGCTAATGTAATGTTAAATACCATATTTTTCGGACTATAAGGCGAATCTAAAATCATTACATTTTCTCAAAAATCAACAGTGCACCCACCTAAACTTATTTTTGTGTTAACCTACAACAGAGAGTTATTGTAAATTAGTTGAATAAAGTTTGACTTATCCAACACACGTTTTGTTTTCGCTTATTGCACCTTATAATCCGATGTGCCTTATGTGGACAATGACAGCAATTGACATGTTAATTGATACTGCGATTTATAATCCGGTGCGCCTTGATACGGTAGTTAAAAATAAACAATACATAATACGGAATAGTGACTAAAATAATGAATATGAATATTATATTATGGATTAGTGATAGTGTAATGAGAAAATTGTTGAAAAGGCTGGTGAAATCTAAAGAGAGGGAGAGATAGTGAGATTGGCGGGAAGGCAGTAGACCAGAGTACATCCTGCAAATCAGAGGGAAGTGGAAAGTGTTACAAAGGCCAGGCTACATTGTAGAGTAAGCCATGAGTCATTCTTAAACTTCCAGTCTTTCAGATCAGTCTTGAGCAATCAGCAATGTCATGTCATGAAGGGCACTCCCTGTAGAATGGTGTGTTGCAGTGTGACTTTAAAACTGCTTCTCAGTGCATTTTGGTGGTTATCTGGGGACATCTGTGCAGGTCGGGGTCAAGTGTCACAACACCGAGACCTGTTTAGTCTCAGTTTTTGCCCAATAACACTCAGGCAGGTTGAATGCAGGGTTTTCAACTTAGTTCTACATTTGCAGCTTATACTCACTTATGTGAGAGATGCTGTTTAAAACAATCAAGGGAACTGTGAAGTTTTACTCCAAGTTTCCCATAGAGGGCTTGTTCAAAGAGGTAGAATCTGAGGTGTGTGAGAGACAATTTCCCTGCTTTAAAGTCCTATACCAACAAAAAGGGAAAGTGGAGCATTTCACCACTAGATGGACTGAGAGCACTAAGAAAAATATTATAAAAAAGGTAATCTTGTGCACAGAGCACTGATGCACACAATGACTGCTGTGGCTTGCACTAACAAAACTAATCACTTTATATGAACTCCCAGATGTCCTTTTTTCTGCTGATGAAAGAAAGATTAAGATTAAGCTGCTATTCTTGCATAGGTGATAAAAGATAAAGATCTTTGTTTATACCACTTTTCTGTGAGTGTGGGTGTGTGGTTTAGGGGGGCTACATGTGTGATTCATCATGCCTGAGATGTTGACCTTTAGTAGTTTATTCTGTTAGGCAAGCATCCTGCCTTGCCTGACAGTGAGAGTGGGCGGCTCAGGTAGGAGATGAATACTTTGTGACACTCAGTGCTTTTGTTGTCAAGGGTTTTTTAAGGATTACATCAAACCAGGTAAATGAAAATGACAGTTCTCAGTTAAAAAAAGGTTATTTTACAGGCACACAGGCAGGCATCAGTCTTTTGAGTCCCATTATTCCCCTCAATAACATACACATGTTGCCTGCGTTTCCTATGAACTGTAAAGACAAACATAATGAAAGGAATATGCATCATGGGGCTGTGCTTGTGGTAACAGGTGTGGCTTACTTTATCCGTGGTTTGTTCAAAGGTGCCCCTGCTTGCCAATCTTTTTTTTTCTCCATCTCCTAACTACACTATCACTGAAATCATGTATATAGCTATATATATCTCAGACACTCTTTCACTCTTGATGTAATGAATGTATGTAGTATACATTTGTCATCGGGTAAATCCAAATTCAAATGCAAAGTAATCTGGGCTCGAGTGGCCATACACAGATTGAGCATCTGGTATATGTGTGTGTTTGGTTCAGGTATTCTTCGAGCTGTGGGGAGGTAAATCTGTTTACACAGTCATGTTGTGGGGACTCGCCTCTCTTAAGGGACAGAAAGCAATTCACCTTAATGTAAATCAATGATTTTAGGGTGAAGACCTAAATTTAAGGTATGTTTAGGGTTATATAGGGTAAGGGTTAGGCATGTGGTGGTTATGGTTAAGGTTAGGATACGTCTCAAGGAACTTGTAATGTGATGTCTGTGTGTGTGTGTGTGTATATTCTACTGACCCTGTTCTCATCATAGATGATCTGCACCAGGCTGCGGTGCTTTGCCTCACTGGGTGGTGGTGAAATGGGCCGCTCTGGCTCATGGGGCTTTGCAGCCTCTTCCTCCAGTTGTTGCTGTAACACACAAACAAAGATGACGGTTAACAATTCAAAAGGGCCCTGATTCTCCAGAACGTCTGATGGCTCACCAGTTCCTGTTGTGAGGTTAGGCCCCATTCATACAAAATCCGGCTATGCAGGAGTGTGTTTAGACTGCAGGAGCATGACAGCGGCCATGCAGGAAGGAGTTGAATCAGAATCAACTTAGTCCAAAACACAACCCAATGTCACACTGTGGTGGCCAATCACATAAGCCAAAGATCAGAGCAAATGGGCTGTGAATGCAGCCTTAGTGAGTGTGTGTTATCAACCGTCCTTCCCTCAGCTCTCAAGCAGGGATGAGACTAACTGTCCTATAAGCTGTAATAGCCATTAACTCTACAGGGCCTAGTTAATCAAAGAGTTACCGCAACAGCCTGTAAACAAAGCAAATGCCCACTGTGTGGCTAGAACATCAAGTGAGAGAGAGAAAAATAATAAAAGAGAAAAAGAGAAAGAGAAAGAGAAAAACCTGGATCACTAAAAAATAATGGAAAACAGCATTCCTGTAACTTACTTGTCACTTTGGCGCAATACCAATCATTCATTGGAGGTAGTACTCTAAACAGTGAATTTTAGGAGGCACTGCATACTGTGACCGGCAAATAAAAATAGAGACAGAAATGTTTTGGGGGTGGCATAGAAAGAATCTGGCAGAATACAGGTTGATGAGTTTCAACCATCAACCTGTATTTTTCACTGCCAATCATTTGTAGTTTGTATGATTTTTTTGTAGGCTACATTGTAGGCCAAGTATGAATACAACCAAAAAACATTAGAGAAGGTTTATTAGGTATATAATTGTGTATTCTAACCAAATACTGAAAAGGTGTAAATGGGTCCGTCAGGATCATTAATCCACTCTACACTCAACAAGACTGAAATTATTACATTGAAATGAATTTTCTAATGTGACACAGAAAGCAACCGTTTCAACACAGTCATAAAGACAGCTTAAGCTGGTAGCCATATAAGTTTTGGTCTCATAGTTCATCAATGCAATTAGTTATCAGAGTATTTAAATACATTAACAGTAAACAGCTTTCTCCACAGACAAGAGTTTTTAACTGTCATGTAAACAAGTAATCCGATTATTGTAATCAGCATGGAGGATTAGACAAAAATGGTTTCCACTGGTACATTTCTAATGAGAAATGCCAATTTCCTGGCCACGTATACTGGTAATAGTTTGCGTATGTCCATGACAAAAGACTTCACACGAGGGAAAGTAACAGCAGAGCGGCAAGATGAAAGGACGGATGATTATGCAGAACGATGTGCCCTCATATGTAAAATAATTCCATCCAACTTCATAAAACTGACACAAGGTTGCCTCAAGAAGTCAGTTGGTTGGTGAGTTCAGCACAACATGTATTTGTTAAATTCACACACTGTGAGAAAGAGCTCTTTTGTTAAAATAAGCAAGCCATGCCTCAAAAATAAGATTTACTGTTACGGCTGGTTTAAATGAGTAGGTTACTTCAGTGCGTTTTAGAACATTTTATCCAGGTAACTTGAGTCTTCCTAAATCCTCTAGACTGGAGTGTGTTCATCTGGCCCAAAAACAAAAAACATTGTCACATCAGGGTTTCATCAGGATGTGAGACACATGAAAAGAAACTGGGGTCCTGTTGCACTTCTATCACTCAGGTTAAAACGTTTTATTGAAAGCGCCTGTATTTACGTTCCTGTCATCAGACAATCAGGCAGACATTTGAGCAAAAATGTCTCCATACAGATATACAATTAACTTTGTTTTCTTTAGATTATCAAGAGTCTCAAAAGCACCTGACTGACCAGTATGTACATTTTAATTCAATGATATAGCAAAAGTATACATTTCAAATACATATGAGAATTTTATATACACAAAATTCACAATAAATAGATATACTAAGATGTTCATGTACATGTTCATGTACAAGTAAATCAGTGAGCATATAATAATCTTGTGGTACTGAGAAAATAAAAAATAAATGTTATGATTTAACTGAAAAATGTTTGGATGCAATATAAGTGTTCTAGCGCTACGCTAGAAAAAGCAGCATAATGTAATCAGCAGCAACTAGCTGCAAGTATCATTCAGTAACATGTGTTTAGCTGATGTACAGTTAGGTCAGCCCCCTACTCCCGCTTGTCATCTCCTGTCAGAGGCTTCAGAAGGTGGAAAGGCAGTCTCCAGAGGATCCACATGAGAGTGGAGCAAGATGGATCATTATGTGCCATGCTAGGCCTTGATAAGCATCTGGTGAGTGAAACACAGACATTCCCATAGAGAGCTCCCAGCCCTCTGCAAATCCACCAGCGAGTAAAATAAAATAAACCAGCCATCCTGAGCTTGGCTGACATGACACAGGCTGGCGGTAACCTAAACCCTAACCCCCACCCATCTACTGACTCTGCCAGAACTCTTTAAATAAAATTTTACCATGGTACTTAATTAGTCCAGATGTTTTAATGCTTGAAGAGAGCTGGGCTGTAAAATCAACATTCATAAAAACCTGTTGTGTGTGTGAATGTGTATTGAGTGAGCGTGAGGAGTGGGATCTTGATTGAGCTATGCCTGTAAGCGGCAGAGCTTAGTCTTTCAAATGACTCACAAGCTTCAACTCAAGGCTGGAAACTGATAAGTAACTTTCATATTAGTTCCTGTTGTAATTTTGTAAAATACCCAGATTCATAAAATACCAAATCTTTTTTTTATTAGCAACAGCATTTGGGCCGCAGGCTTCTTTATCTGCCAACCATTGATTTCATCTAATGAAATGTTATCGGCAGCTTATTCACATTTAGAGAGGAAAAATACCCACAATTCAAAAAGACCAGCTGAGTGGTAAGTCTTCATTTTCAGTTAAGTGTTTCATAAAAGGAACCTCCAGGATTCTGGACTCAGTCCTGAAGTCGTTTGTCATATCAGTTTGTAAAACCCGCATTATCATCTCTTTACTCTCCACATGTAGCTTTCATCAATAAATAACTAAATGGTACATTAATGATTTTTTTAATGAGTATAATGAATGGTGTGTTAATATAATGGCACGCATGGTGGAGGAGTTACTGGTGTAGAAAAGAGCGAGTCTGACCATACTGTTTCTCTGCTAAACATGGCAGGCAGCCAAAAAGGAGACAGTGTGGCAGGGATATGAGTGGTTTAGCAGTCACAAAAACCTCCACCATAATCCTCCTCCTCCCCGAGAGAAACTGTTATTTATAGCTATATATATTTTTAACCTACTTTCCTCCAAAATAAAAAAGGCAAAGAGAAGAGGGAATGCAGCTGCCTGGGGGAGTGCGTGGACAGAATCGTGGCACAGTGTGCAGGAACCAGCTACAGCGATTGAATGCAGCGATTACAACACTGTAGTCTGTTTAAGACTCAATTGCAATGATGCCAAATGAAGCTTGGCAGGAAAAGTCACATTGGAAAACCACACATGAACATTTTAAAAAAGCTAAACACTGCCAGTAAGCAAATTCAATAAGGCTGACAGCATTGGCAACGACGTGAATATCTACAAACATGACGAATTAAGATTGAAAAACTAGAAACCTTATGAACGTGTGCAGAATTCACATTAATGACATAAAAAGGTGTCTTTACTTAACTTTCTTCACTGTCACACTACATTTCAACTTAAAGGTTGTACACAAAATAGAACCACATGAAAAAACACTCAAGAACTTAAATAATTTCTGCAATAATTTACAAAAAGGTCATATAAAACTACATGTGAAGCAGGACTTTCCTTCCCCCGATCACTAAATTTAAATTTAGCAATCCAGGACACACACATACACTAAATAGGTCCTCCTTGTAAGAGACTGCCACTTTCTCATCAGGTTATATTTCTGTTACAATCGTTTCTGATACAACCATGAGCAGAAGCATATTTTTACAGTTCAAGCTTTTCATCTGCCTCTGCCAAAACATGTGTTAACTATACTCAATACTTGTACTTGTACCTGCGAATGAGGACTGAATATATCAACTCACAACAAAAAGCTTGTCTGATAACATACTGATTTTGCTTCACAGCCTGTGTAGACACAAGTTTTAGACAGAAATATAAAACAATTCCAACACCGGAGGCGTCTAAAGCAGGACCGCCAGAACTTCTCTACAGAGAAGACTATACCCATCTTAAAAATCAATAGATAAGGTAAATTTGAGATAACACCAGCAATCTTTATAAAAAATAAATAAATAAATAAAAACAAGCCAATCTAATCACAAAGTTGAGACCAAATCCATAAATGCGCAGACCTGTTTCTTGCGAAGCTTGCAGATCTGCTGCTCCACCATAGTGATCTCCCTGTCGACGCGGTCCATGTTCTGGATCAGCTCCTCCTTGGAGAAGCGAGCCGGTACCAGATCCAAGTCAGGGTCCATGTGGACCGGGCTCACTGGGGAGATTGGCTCTAGCTTCCCCATGCTACTTCCACGCTCCTAAAAAAGTACAGCAGAGAGAGTGACATGGTCAGATGTATGAATAAATGCTACACAAGAAACGATAAAAATGACATACTAAATGTAATGTGTGTAACATGATGGTCCCAGTATGTTCAATGTTAAGGAATTTGGGATGTCAAAGAAGGGCCTATTAGGGCAACGTGGGTCTATGCAATGTTTAGATAAGGCATCCAACAAGTCACTGCTGGGTTTCCAACAAAACAATGCAGAAGGATCCTCTTGATATGGCTTGACCATATTAGAGGAATGAACTTGCAACCCTGACGCATGTTTTAATCTCTTTTCTCTCTTGTTGAAAGAACACCTGTCGTCCTCTGATTGCAAGGACGGTGTGTATCCTTTGGGAAGGTAACACAGGCCAGTAATTAAGTCCTCTGGGTAATGAGAGTCAGTATAGTGTCTTGGTGTCACTAGACCACACTAATGAATATGAGGTCACAGCCTCCCTAGCCAGGATTATGGGCAAGAGCACTGGCAGCTGGCTCTACTCAAGACACTTTCCAATGTGAAATGTTTTGTATTCGGGATGTAGGGAGGAAGTCTGAAGGGTAGTGCAGCATGTGTGTAGATCAAATTCAGGAGGCAATTATTATTCATGTCTTCTGGCAAAAAAATGGAAATGGTGTGTATCTGTCAGTCAAACAAAATACAGTGCGGCTCATCAACGGATGAGAGAGTGCAGGGCTTCAACAAATCACTAACTTTACAGTACTCCTGTGTCCATGAAACCTCTGTGTGTAAACACTCAACGAACAGAAAGGTATAAACCCCTTTTCAGCAACATGTAGGACCACCTAGGCCGTACAGACAGCACATGCCAGACCTATGGCGCTGACAGGGGACTTGCAGTGTCACAGATGAAAGGAGGGATATCCTGCATGCTCATCTGCTATTATTCCCCATTCAGGCAAGAGTGATGCACATTTTTCTTCCAGAACTGGTTTGAGGTACTCCACACATGAATATAATTTTAACTTTAGCCTGTTGGACTGTCAAGCCACCTGACGTCTCCCAGACAGTTTGATGAGGTGTCTTGCGTTCTGTCTTACATTCACCTTTGAATATGCTGCCTTCGAAAAGCCCTACAACCACAAAAAAGCCTTCATGCTTGAAGCCAATTCTCAGTAATCTGATCACATGAAAAGAAAGTGTGGAAATGGAAGTGCTGTTGCGTGCAGCCGTTTATGTATCAACACATGTAAATGGGGAATGAGGGGCCAACTCCTGCAGGGGCAGGATTTTTTTTTTTTTGACCAGCAATATTTATGTTCTTACTTTCTTAATGTATGCAAGCTTTTGCGATTTCTAACCTCCATAAATTAGTGTGCTATTCAGCTTCTGTTTCAACATCTGAAATGAAGGTTATGTAAGTGGGCGTATCTGGACTAGTCATTCTGCATTATAGCCCCGTAGACCTGCTGTGATTGAAATGTCAGTGTCAGAGGATGTTGACGGGCTGTCCTCGATGAAGAAGCCCAAGGTTGCCAAAGCCAGTTAGTCACACCATACATTACACTATACAAGAAAATAGCTCCTAGGTTAGATTGACTTTGTCTAAAACAAAAATCATTGAATGCAAATAAAGTTCAATTTATTTTATTTATACAGCCCGAAATCACAACAAAAGTTGTCTCATGACACTTTAGAGCAGGTCTAGACTGTACTCTTTAATTTACAGAGACCCAACAATTCTTTCATGAATAATATATAAGTACAGGGTTTGTTTTTAATTAAACTCCATCTCCTTTCATTGTTGCATTTGTCCATTGGTTATGACTGATGGTTATTTCTTTTGTTTTTTTACTGTTGCCACTTCATTCTGTTACTAACACAAGACAGTAAACCGCGTGCAAGATGTTTTAAGACTGTTAACCAGAAGCGATTTGATGCTATGAAAAATCTATGAAGTCGAACAAGACCTTCAGAGGTTTTCACCTCCACTATTGCTCCGCCCTATACTGTCCTCTGTTGTTGTCAACAGTACAGCAGCATATACAGCTACTACACTTGTGACATAATATTAAAAGGTCACAGGCCAACAGCTAAGCCCTTGGCCTAGTGCTTACAGCTTATATACCCCCAACAACCACAGTCGCATTTAGTACATTCCACAACATGATGTCTCACATGCATCAGGGTTTGTTTTGCTTTTGTTTTTTTATTACCTTTGGGTGTTGTGGCGTGTCTGTGTGAATGTGTTCTGTTAAGTAAGCACCAGCCTGTGTTACTGAGTCACATAGTCTTAAGTGTATGCGTTGCAGACAACAGCTGAATAAAGCATCCTATTTTGTTACTAGAATGTGTATCTAGGTTTACACTAGTCCCTCTGGTTTGGACATCAAGCCCACTCTTATGCAACAGCTACTCAACAGCAGGTGCACAGAGCTACTGAATGAAGTTGACTGATGTCCTTAGTTTAAAGCAAAATCTTACTTTAAAAGGAAATGATATAAACTATATAAAAGGTTAGTCTACACAAGGTTAAGTTTTAAAACTATAGGAAAATGAAAACCTTTAAACTGCAGTTTATGGCTGTAAACTGTGTGGGCAGTCTTGCAGTAAACTATAAATGTTAAGTTTTTGTCTTGGAATGTTTCTAAAAATGTGGACGTTGCTTGCAACCATCAGTTATTGTCATAATTTTATAATCATTAGTTATGACAATGCTTCAAATGAGAGAAATCAAGTTGATCAGGCAACTCTTCAAAACAATGACTTCCTTGTTTCCTTGTACAGGAAAACATTTTTTCATATTACATACATTTTTATTACTTTACTACAACATACTTTTTGCAAATGTGAATAACATTTGCAAAAAGTAAATAAATAAATAAAAATACAATCATACAAATATCTACAAGAATGTGGCTCTTAAATTGCTGCAATATACAGTATTGTGCTACATTTCATGTCATCTTGACTTTGTACTCAAGTTCTTTGACAAATTTATATTGTAATACAAAGTCAAGAGGTTGTGATATGCAACAACACAACAAACTAGCAAAGGTCTGTAAATAGAACCATGTGTAAGGAAATTCTCTCCTGAGAGTTACAATCTGCTATTATTCTTTGGAAGCCGTTTCTAAATAAACTATGGTAATCACACCCTTTGAGGGTCAAGTAACATGTTACCTAGTGCAGCGGTGTGACTGACTGATGTGTTTTTAACCCTTACCCGACGGCACAGAGGAATAAAATACATCAGACTTTGGATACACACAAAATACTTGGAAGTAGGATGAGTATATTGTTGCTTTATCTCTGCACATGGCACATTTGTTGACAATAGAAATATATACTTTAATCTAATTTTCTGGCCTCATCCTACAGAATATAGACTAGTCTTGTTCAAGTCAGTGTCGTGTTGTCCCTAATCACTGAACAGCAAATAACGTCATCAATTCAAATACAGAGCTGGTGGGAGAGAGATATATCGAACATAACATTTGTTTGCTCAACACACCAAGTGACAGGCCAAAGGGCAAATTACAGTAGTCAAAATATTTACAAAATATAACCTATTCATGTGAGACAGCTGCCACAGCGAAATATCTGGACTTTAATGATAGCAGATACATCAGTCTGCAGTGTGGTTCGGTGCACTTCACTGTTAAACCACAGAAATGCAGTGTATGATGTATTATTAAATACCAAATAAAGTTACAGTTTTAAGGTGAAGAAGGCTAAAGCATTCGATCTGGAAAAGGCTAGTAACTGCCTTGAGTGTATAATATTTAATCACAGATATGAGTTCTCATAGTAAAGAACTAATCTCCACAATTAAGTTTAACTACACTTTCTACCTCCCTTCCCCTCTTTATACCTTAATCTCTCTCATCATTCAGCTAAACAATGTTTCAACATCTTTACTGTTAAGGTTTATTTTCATCACTAACAGAAACACCTTGTCACCAAAACTGGGTCTTAAGTGTCCCACCCATGTTTCACCCAAGGTGGCGGGGGTGAAACATGGGTCCATCTCATACTAGATTGTCTTATCTTATAATTGGGGTAATACAAATCTATGTACAAGATATGTACCGAGCAGGATATTTTACTTCTGGAAAATAAACTTCTGTGTCAGTGCACACTGGTGGACCAACTATGTAATGGTGTCAGTGTCACCAAATCAGGATGATTAAACAATAACATACAATAACAAAATGTGGCTTTTGTGCTTTTCACAGTCTATGTGAGTCACGATACAGAAGTCAGCTTTGTCTGACACTACTCCCCCCTTTCCTGTTGGTCTTTTACTCCTCCCTTTCCCTTTCCACATTTATCTGTGACTCTACACTTGCCTTTTGCCTTATATCCAGTCATATCTCCAGTTCTATCCAATATCATTTGGTCTACTTGTTCCATGCAGGGATTGGATCCAACATGACTTATATAATAGGTTTATAGCTCTCACTGTTCTTAGGGGAATTACTGGCATTCCTGAATGTTTCCCTGAAAGCTTAAGAATCACTGTACCTTCTGTTACTGGTGTATCTATTTACCATTCCTTGGCTGTCTGCATCCCCTGGCAATTTGAAGCACTCTGTGTAATGTCAGGAACACCTCCCCATCAGCAGCTCTACCCTGCAAGCAAGTCGTTTTGATCTGCAGTTCACACAGTTTCTTCCTCAGTCTTTTGAAATCTAGGTCAACTCTATTATTTATTAATTGCGGTTTCAAAATTCCCTTCCCTTGTAGCTTAGCTACAATGCTGAATCTCCCTGATGATTATGTCTAATAATAATATATTGAAAGAGGCCGGCAAGAATATTATTATTATTAGTTTCTAAAACACACAAGCACAATTTCAGTTAAGTTAAGAGTTAAGTCATAATTTTTGAGGGGGGAAGTGGTCACTATATGCAAATTTTGAATCCAAATTTCTCATTATTTTCTTATGCATGTGTAACTCCTGAAGGCTCCAACAGTGATTTATAATACTGGCACATTCATTCAAAAACACTGTGATACGCTGAGCCCTCACAACCCACAATATGTATGAATTCATATTATACAGCTGTTGCTTGACAGGTAGTCGTTAGTAGCCAAGTTAAGTACTAATTATTTGACCATATATTGTACTTTACTTTTATAGCAACTACTGACCTTTGCAATATCCTCAGCCCCTCCCAGAGGCAATTGTGGCCGATGGGACGACTGCCTCATCAGAGACTCCGGTCCCATCTCTAAACGAGGCCGTTTCATCTCATACTCCACCTCCGATTGGCTGCTAGGGTCTGGTAGATAGATGTGCTCATAGCGGATATGCTGATCTTGTCCTCTGAAACAAAAAAGCACACAATTGTAGCAGATTAGAGGAAAGTGTGGAAAGCTACTAAAAATGATGTACATTAAGGCTGCTAGATCTTTAACTTAGCAGTTAGCAATGGCTTCTTCTCTCTCTCTCCCTTTAATTATATCAAACATTTATTTCAAAATTATATCATTATAATTATCATTTTATCACCCAGCTCTACGTGTTAACATGCTAAATGTGAGCATGTAAACATATGAATGCATATATCGTCATTTAGCTCAAAGACAGCTCAGGCTGAGGCAGACAAGGTACAGACTGACTGATGAAATTTGAGCCAAATCTGATAATGTAAGAGGGAAGAGCTGTTCCCAAAGATGGGTTGATGGGACCATGTGTGAAGTTTGACTTTCTGATTGTTATAACTTGCCTGAAACACTAGTACTTTTAAAAAAAGGAAAAGCATATTGAAAGTGAAAGGAGTAAACATGAAATAAAACACAAATCAATCAGACAAAAAAATATTTTTATTAAAAAGATTACGATTAAAAAGATTATATATCAAGTGAAACTGATACACAAGTCTAAGAGTTTCAATAATCAAAGACATCAGTAGCCAAAAGACTAAACTGATCTTCTGAGGGATAGACAAGGCCTGGTGCTGCTTTGTTAGATCAGGCTGACCTAAATATTTACTGTTCACTGCGTTCTATGCTGTGTTTAAGATACACACAAATGCCAGCTGGCTTCACTTAGTTCAATCAGAATCATCATAAAGTAATCACCATTTTCATCTGCAGAATGGGGACATGCAATTGGTAAAATGCAGTAGTGGAAAGTGGAAAGAAAGGAAGCAAGAAAATTGGAAATGATGACTCACTGCAACATTACAACCTCATGGTCTTAAAATAAATATAGAAGCATATGGTAAAGCAGCTCTTCTGTGGGGCTTTGCAGGCATTGTTAGCTAGTCAATGGCCCCTCGCACAGAGCCCAAAAAAGTACTTTGTTTAGACCTGTGATAGAGACTGTGGCACTCCCTCCACAGACCCTATACTGTACCCTAAAACTAAAACTGATCTGAATGGCCTGGAATGCTAACAATTACACTAACAGCCACTGGAGGAGGGGGAAGCACTGTAATGTAATGTGATCACCAGGACACCAGTAAAGCAGACTCTTGGTGTGTAGTCAAATGATAGCTTCCCAATGTCAACTGCACTCGCTACTTAGATCTGGGTAATTTTATTAGCCCACTTGTAAATGGTTCTCTGTTCTTTCTGAGGGATTTCGGTTTTCTCAAGTCTGCCCTGGAGGCAGATGTCAGAATGTCAGTGACTTTGCTGCCAGTGTCAAAATGGAAGTGGCTTCTGAAGAGAAGAGAGAAAACACAACCATAATTGCTAGTGCAGACCCACAATGGCCTAGTGTGTGGTTTTGATGTGCCAAAGAGCCTCTCCTTGTCCTGTAGGGTGTTGGCGGTGTGGTGTAATCAAGACCACCCCCTCATCAGACATTCAAATAGAAGAGATATGCCATGTCACTTATGTAATGCATGATTATCTAAATAGTACCTCGAAAAATAGGGGGTGAAAATTAATACCCAGATGGTGTGTGACAAATGTAGGAGGGAGGAGCTACTCGCCCCCCCCAAACATATTTTTCTCATTCAATCAGATGCACACTTCCTCATCCCCATAGAGGGTTGGCACTTACATAATCACATCATCAAGCTCTAGCCCACCCCATCTCCCCTCTCTGTCCCTTTTTCTTTCTCCCTCTCCCTCTTGTGAGCGTGCAGAATAATCTGATCCCTGGGGAGGATTTGTCTGGAGAATGAGGTGGGGGAGGGTTGTGCGTGGGGGGTACAACACAAACACCAACACACTATAACACCTCCTTTTGTTTCTTACTGGTTTGGGTCCCATTAAGACAAGAATAGAGATCATATGTGCTGATAGCAGCCTGTTATTGTGAAAGCACTACAGTGTTTGTGCGGCTGCCAATCTCTTCGTTGCTCCCCAGAGGAGCAACTCCACAGCTGTGCATGGCACGGCTTACAGAGAGAGAAGCCAGGCTAACTGTACCACAGCTGGGATGAATGAAACTGAGAAAGTGCACAAAAGAGGATGAACAATGAGTGGGGTCCCAAAACCTGACAAAATTTGCTCAAGCTCTCAAATTTTTTTTATATATAAACAAAAAACCTTTTAAAGAGTTTCCATTTGAAATAATAATTACAAATGAAAAAACCAACAAAAAAATCCTGTGAATAACTTAGCAAGTAAATACACCAAGGAGCATCGTAATTCATTTAAAAAAGGTTCCTAACATGCGTAGGTAATTGAGTATAGGAGGCACTTATTTAGAGCCATTTGTGCAAACATGTAGAAAACACTGAAATGACTAATACTATTTTGACACAGATTTACTACATTAATCACAAAGAATAATCGTAGCCATTTAACAAACTCATTTTGCATCATTGCACCAAATTTATTTGCACTCTACACTATTTTCTGGCAGGAAAGAAACCCCTATTAAGTGGGTTTTTCCGTCTTGTTATGCTTCCTATAAAATGTACTCTCTCCCTTTCTCAAGTAGACTGGGTGATCTCAGACAGATGGGAAGAGGCGGAGTGACTGAGATACTGCCTGGAATAAAGCGGAGGATGAAACAAACGACTAGCACAGAGGCTGTGGTTTTCTGACTTGTAATAAGGGTACATTTGGGGTATTAACTAAATAGCACAATTTCACCTTGCATTTAGTCTAAGACAATTAAAGAGCAGATGAAGGACATAAATATCAATTATACTTATAATAGATAATGCCATTCTTAAAGGAAAGTACAGTTTCTAAAGGTCATGTAACCGCTTACATTCAGTCATGATATGACCACAGCAATAGATTTTCATTTTAAAATAGCATTTTAAACCAAAAACGATCTCCTTCCACACAAGCATTTAAGCACTGTTTCTACATCCATACCAACATGCCTGAAAATGCCACTAGACACAGGACTCAGGACACAGTCACAAAACTCTCAAATAATAGCTTTCCTCCTGCACATGTTGGCGGTAGTAGCATTTAAAATACAGAATTTAACTGCACAACAGATGCTAACATAGACAACAAGGTCAGCAACACCTGTAATAAGTCAAAGTCATGTTTGTTTTGTTCCGGAAAAGGGTCATGTGATAGGGAGGACGCGTGACGTGATGTCACTTCCCAGTCAGGAAGTGTCACTGACTTCAAAAGTCTATGTTTCCGTCTGTCCAAACTAACATGCTATTCTGGTGTTTTCAAACTAAATTGGTGTCAGCAGCGTTTTCAAAAGTCTCTGTTTTTTTTAGCAGTGTGGATGCTAGGTGTAAATGTAGCAAAAGTGCATTTTTAAACAAAAATGTATTAGTGTGGATGTATTCTCAGAAAATGAACAACCCTTAGCTTACTATAAATGCAGACAGGGTATTCACAATTACTGTGACTTATGAAAAGACAAGCACACATCCGAGAGGAGAATAGACTGAAGGATTGCCAGGGCCAGATTTACACCATTCAGGCTCTGAATGAGAACACCGAATGAGGGTTTCAGCCTCGATACTAAGTCCCCTAAAGGAATGCTGAAGGTCTGATATATTCAACTGAAAGAATACCCACCCACAGACGCCTGCCAGAAAGACCAGCGGTTTATTTCTCCACAAAGAAACGTGAGATAGCTGCTAGTCTTCGCTTTTGATATGGTTTTTTTTTTCTTTTTAGGATACAACGTGATTGTTCCACTGTACAAGTCGTGCAAGGCATCAAACATGTGTGACTGCCAAAGCCCCAATGATTGAATGAAAGGTGTCAGTAAATCAGGCGTTGGTGGGTAGTAGTTGAACAGTGTAACGTTTATTTCTCTTGCAACCCATGCCCCAGTGTTTCCATATTGTGGGCTAGGCTACCTGTGAAACATGGCCAGTACATAGCACAGTCTTTTACAATGAAGACTATAATCGTACCTGATTGCAGACATAGCACACAACGGCCACACACTGCAATAGAGCCATGCTACCATATGATGTCTGCCATTACAACCCTACTGCATTCAAGGCAAGCAAATAATTTGCTATATATACGCATACTGTACATATAACAAATATCTGCCAGCTGATTTCTAGAAAAATCAACCTCTTGAATATTAAATTTTATACCACCTGCATATATTAACATATGCAAGAAATCTGGCAGAACAATCAATTGAGAAGAAAACATATTTTTGTGACTTATCCACTGTGCATCATGCAAAATTCATGGCATGCACATAAATTATTCACAAGTACTCATCAAGACTCATCCTCAAAAAAGCAGGGCTATATAAATAATAAACAACTTTGGTAGAGACAAGACTGCTAGAAATATGACGCATACAATGTCTTGCCTGACTGCTGGTCTATTGAAGAAGCAAAACTCTGCGAGCTCCATTGCCCTTTAACCATTTAACACAATAATACAGAATAATGTCTTGTGGGTGCCAATTACATAAGGATTACACTAGGGAAGGGTTAACAGTCTGAGGCTTTGTTAGAATAATAATGCATAAAAATGCAGTCTGAATGAGGCTTCCACTGAGTATGCTTTGTCCCAGTCAACACATTAAAAGGGCAATACAAACATTTTGATGAGTGGTATATCATTCTTGTATAGACTGACAGTGAGCACCACAATATGAATATAGTTTATCTGAACAATAAAAGGAATCAGAAACTGAAAATATTTCATGTTTAATATTATATTTAATAAGATTTGCAGGAATGTAAAAATTTACCTTGTTATAGCAATTATTTATTATTATTATTCCTTTACATATCCTACTACTATATGTGAATAATACTGCACAAATATCAATACAACAAACAGCACCCAGTACAGCAATAAAGTTTTGATGAGAAACTAACATGCTCTATTTGAGCATGGTGCACCTACCTTTCATTCCCAGGCTGGAACTCTGAAAGTAAGGAAGGCCGACGGCGATGGGGCTGGGCCAGGTGGGAGCTGTAGTCCCTGGCATGATGAGAGTGGTAGTCAACCAGTCCCACTTCCTGAAACACAAAACAACACATTTTATTATAGAACCAAAAATGCCACACAAATCCCTTCTCCCTGAGAATGAATGCTACAGTCTACTAAAACAGAGTAACACTTAATGTCACTCCCTGCCTCATTTCCTCTGTAATATGCAATCCATCTCTCTCCAGCTTTCATTGTTCCCTCTCATTCCCATTGTTTCTCACACAAGCAGGGTAACCCAAGCAGCTACTGTAAACCTGCGGCTCTGCAAGGGATTGTGGGACACAGCCCGTCAACCCTCATCTCTTCCTGAATGTGATGACAAGAGGGAGTGGTGGGATTAACTATAGGTGCAGCTGTGGGGTTTCTGGGGGTAAGCCTTAGATTCTCCTGCCATACATCAACAAAAAAAGCACTGCAAACACTTGAGGTCAATAATTGAGTGTCTGCATGAGCTTGACGCCTGTTCTTTGAAGCACAGACAGCTTTGCCTCTGATACACAGAAGAACATAATCTTGATAATTAGGAGATGTGGGTGGAAATAATGGGGGTAGGCCCTAATATGACTCTACAATGACAACACAAACTTTCAACTCAACCACCTAATGAGAAAGCAGTCTTGTGTGCACAACATTGTAACCTGGGAATGTTTCTGTTGGAAAAACACCAGTGGGGGCCCCTTGGGTCAGGCCCTCTCCAGTGGGTCAGAGTAATGCCCTGTTTACTAAAGCAGGCAGAGCCAGAGCTACAACTACAGTAAAAACTCTCAAAGGGTTTTAACTCAAAAAGTTGAAGGACTAGAGGCGGTGCCAAGCCCCTTACCGTGTGTGCCCGTTGCAGCTGCAGTGGTAGAGTAGCCGGGTTTGGCAGGTGCCGTGTGTCCACAGTTCTCCGGCCTGGCGGCACAGACTGGGGATGGGAGGACATGCTGGCACAGCCGCTTCCTCTACAGACAGGAAGTGGGTGTGGCTGCAGAGCAGATGCCGTACATTATTGGCTGTTTCTCTTAGCCAGCAACCTGTAGAGAGAAAAAAAACATGAGCAATGAGACATTAGTTGTAATTGAGCAACCTCAGTGAAAGTGCCTTGGACACATTCATACCTGCAAAGAACAACGAATAAGACATAATGCAATATGAGTAACGGTTGCTCAGAAACTATTTGATGTTTTCTGGCAACCATCTCCAGAATAGCTAGAGATGAAAGTGTGTCTCTCTCTCTCTCTCTCCCTCTCTGGCCCCGGATATCAGAGTATCATCACCTCCTTACCACAGCTGCTCCCCCCATACAATTGCTCCTAGTAAAGGAGTAAGAGTCTCTGCACCTGCTAGAATGAACCCCCCTTTCGCTGCTTACTGAATGGCCCACTGTCCTCACACTGAGGTCTTAGACAGAGACCAGCCAAGTCAAGCAGCTAGCCGGTATACCAAAAATACTCTTTAATGGGGCTTCAGAGACAACATAAATAACTCAATGAGAGATAAAGGTGTAGTCCTTGAGAGACTGGCAGTGGAATTTGACTCCACATGACATTTTGCAAACCAGAGTGACCTTATCTACAACAATGTGTCATATATTGACCAAGAGTGATAATATAAGTAAAAACAGGCATGCACTAAGCTACAGCACACCCCCACATACACTTTCTGCATAGGAGTAAAGAGTGAAACTCCTACTACAGTGACCATCCAGATTACAGCACACACTGACAAAGATTAGTTATAGTAGTTCAACATGAATGTACGTTGAGACAATATTTAGCTCTGGCCAGTCTGTTACAGCTCCACTGTCAGACTTTAGGCACTTCAAAAAGCCTGTGATAGTCATAGTAGGTGGACTAGTACTTATGACGTGTGTCGCTGAAACTCCTGCCAACAGAGAAATTAGGACTAAGGGCCTCTGACTAATGACGCCTTTCTCATAGCTCATGTTTCAGCACTGTGTGAGGCACACAACAAGAGCCATGGTGGCGGAAATATGGGCTATCAACATAGCACTGATCAAAATCTTGACACGATAGCTAAGTACTGTGGGTGCACTGCAATTTTGTCAACTGAATGGGACAGCCGACACCACTGAACCAACCTCCCAACAGAAAAAAGAAAACATGCATTTTAATTCTGGATGAAAATGAAAGAAACAATATTATAGACACTGGATCTTTTATTTACTTTATTCTGAGGAAAACTGTAAAGTGTTTAAGATTAGATCTGTATGTTGTTGCAATGGTTATTTAAATAATTAATTTTCTATATTCATCTTCTCTACACCCCAAGATACATTTAACTTAGGTGCAACCTTTTTTGATGATAACATCATTTCAATTGATTATATTGATTATACACAGTTACATGTTTAGTGGCCACAGATTTATGATAACATCTCTCCATCCAGATTGCTGTGATTTGTTGTGGGAATCTGGACATGTCAGCTGTACATTTGTCTGCTTGTAACTCTACAACAGTGGGGATTATGGGCATTTGGTCACATTTTTGATATGTAAAATAAATGATCTCTAAAAACTATGGTTGTGTTGTGTGTGTACCTTGTCCATGAGTAAGGACATGCATCATTCTTCGTAGAGACAGATACTTTTGGTGTGAAAATACACTGAAGATTGTTTTCAGGAGTAATTTTAAAGCTAAATGTAACATTTTAAATTGTTTTATTAATTTTATTTTTGCACAATAAACCTGAATCCAATCAATGCCACATAATGTGCCTACGACATTGGCATGGTATAAGTTGTGGTAGAGTGCCTATGTGCCAGTCTCCATTGTCTGACTGTGTGGACTCTTTCTTGCAGTACAAAGATGGGCACTATTTATCCCTCGTTTCTGTTCAAGTGTCACAAAAACAAAGTGTCACTTGATTTCAGTTATGCAAAGGGCTGTATTTCGAAAGGCTGAACATGGCTCTGGCTTTAAGAAACAGAGCAGCTCTATAAACAGAGAAGCTACAAGATTGGAAAACTCTCCTGAGAGTCTCACACCAACTAAAGACTGCCTTTGTGTCCAGTAGTCTAAACTGTAGCTTCAAATATTTTCAGGAAACTGGTGCAAACTCATCTTTTCGTCAGACTTGGATAAACAGACCACACAAAGGGAAGTGCTAAAGTCCTTGAGTAGACCTAACTGTTGGTGAAACACTAGATGAGGAAAAACTCATGATATTGACGCAGCATGCAAATATGTTCAACAAAGGGCAGAAAAAGAGGCCAGCAAGACAAAGAGGGTGAGATAAGCCGCTCTCCTCGGAAGCCTCTCTTTGATGACTGTCCAGACCACTGCTATTCCCCTGAGAAGCAGGAAAATAAGTCTGAAGGCAGTCACAAGATCTACAGAGGACAAAAAAACCTGAATCAAGATGAGAGGGCCAACACAATAAGAGAGCTTTGATATAAACTCTGAAGCGAATGGGGCCTTCCAGACGAGAGGCTAAACACATGCACTGGCACTGCTACAGACACCCACAGGCAAGTCGGTGGCTCACTGCCAATACTGAGAATGAACTCAGTCACCTCACTCCCTCACTCTAGCGTGCTTTCCTTCTCCCCTCTTTTGCTTTTGACTTCTTCACAGAGTGGGCCCCAGCCTTCAGCAGTGCAAGCCAATATTTCATCCTGTTACCCCCCACCCTTCTTCTCCATTTTAGGAATGGCTGTGGAAATACTAGCACAGAGCACACATACTGCTTCCAGCCTGCCAAGGAGAGCTGCAGGCTGACTTCAAACAACAGTTTAATTCTACTGACATAAAACAGTTAATCAAATATCTGTCTAGTCAGAGTTGGTAGCTTGACAGTCAGGCTCTAAAAGAAAGTATGAAGCATTCAACAGCTCGTAAAATATTTTTTGATAAAAAAAAAGCCTTGATGCGTGGCTTGGACCTTGTTAGAGCCAAAGGTGTAATCAACCCATCACTGAAACAGCTATAATGCACTGTTAATTATATACCTATGAAAATATTTTGTCTGTATTTACACATCAAGAAAACATTAAAAACAGCACTGAGAGCTGTCAGCAAGGACTTCTGCAATTATTATGTCAGCCAAACCTTTGCCAAAAGAGATGATGGTTCCTTACAAAGGCATGTGGCTGTTGTGAAAAGGCAGAGTGTACTGTAATGGGCATAAGGCTTGGTTTGGGAACAACATCAGAAGTCTATAAAGCAGTGTCCTAGAGAGCTGAGCTCAGGGGAGGGGGGCTGCTAGGACTCTCAGCCTAGGAATGTGGCACCCTGTCAGGTCTCATAAGGATTTATCTCCCTAGAGCCTCATTACCGAAGGGCCTTGGACAAGGAGGCTCTCACTCGCTTACCCTCTCACTCAGTTTAACTCCACCTCAACACCGAGCTGCTCACAAACACTAAACATATGAGACACAAATAGTGACGCTCACTATTGAGATTTTCTTTACATCTTTTTCATTAATGTAATGATTATTAAACATGTTGGTCCCATATCTGAATAAGTGCTCAAGATATTTTTACATAAATGACAGCAATTTTACGAGCCAACCTCGTAGAATCACTTTCAACAAGCACCATCTTGAAGGGAATAACGGAAAGTATAACGTAAAGACCACAGCAGCACAAGGCGAAACACGATTAAAAAAGAATTTGCATCTTTTCTTATGCACAAAAAAGAAATCAGTTTATAAAATCTATGAAACTCTGTCAAAGAACCAACTATGAGTTGTTGACAAGATTCTGCTTAAGTTCCCATTAGCTGTCATGCTGTATATAAATGTAAGTCCCAACTTAACTTCCCGTCATTCAATGGTTGTGGTTAGAATATAAAAAAAACAAAAACAGGCAGAATTCACTCCCCGAAAACCGATTCTGAAATGTTAAAAACCCAGGAGAACTTTTATACGTCTCTGTGCTCTGGTCTGTGTTGGTTTGACTGAGGGCAGGGCTCAGCAGAGCAGCGAGACCACGGTTGAGACAGTGAACCAGCTGAAGTGAAGATAACATTTATTCGAGTACACATTATTGGAACTGCAATAAAACCTTTGATGGTAAAAAAAAAAAACCAATAAGAGTATTTTATCAAAACACCTGTTCAACAAACTAACAGAGTAAACAAAGTGTATGCAAAGTCTGTTACTGATTTCTAGGGCTGTCCTCAACCAAGGATTTTCTTGGTCGACCAGTGGTCGTGCATTCACTCCGACTAATCGAATAATCGCCCCGCCCCCTCCAAAAAAAAAAAAAAAAAAAAACTAAATAACGTGATATGCTACACATCTGCGAGGCGGCAGTCTCTCTGCGCATTTACCACTAACGACTAGGGTAACCTTCATGCGATTTTCAACCATGCAGGCATTTTAAAATGGTTATGTTGTCTGATTGCCTGAAATATGTGATGTAGGCAGACTCTTAACATTCTGATGAATATTTATTTAAAACACGTGATACACACATTGTTCATGAAAGACGATTGTAACAAAGAAAATAAAACACAGCCTTAAACTAATACAACTTTTTTTCCGCTTCTTTTGATATTTAGGATAACGAATAAAATATGATAGCTATCAGATTCCAATGACAAGTAGGCCTATTAAATTAAATAATAATTAACAACCGGCAATCGGCAAATCTGAAACACGTCTTAGTGCAAATAAACAGACCAACGCAACGGCAACTAATTAAATAAAAACTCAATGTATAGGCCTAAAATAAGATAATAATAATAAGTTAATAAGAAGTGAACTCCGTGTCTTGCTTACGATGAAGCCGGCCGTGGAGAAGATGCGCTCCGATGGTGTGGACGTGGACGGGATGGAGTGAATGCGCTTGGCTGCTCTGGCCAGCTTCGGGTAGCGCTCCTCGTTTTTTAGTGGTCCCGACTCAACTTTTGTTTTAAGTACCGTTTCATCTCACTGTTATGTTCTTCTGTTTGGTGCTCCTCATCTGTACCCATCAGCATGGATATCTCGTCCCACTTGTCTGTCTTTTTGGTTTTCTTCTTTGGTGCGGGGCCAGGTTCGTCGTCATCACCGCTGGCGTGCTGGACAGGCTCTACTGCTGGAGATAGACTCTCAGCCAAGTCCAACACCGTAACATATGCCTGGTCCCGGTTCTCTTCCTCCATGAACGGCAGATTTTTTAGACTGCAGCTTTGATGTATATGCTGGAGTGCAGCTCATCGTTTAGCTCCCACCTCTTGTCAATTTCCTCACGAAGTGTTTTCTTCAGTTCTGTCGCAGCCGCACTGTCATCCTCACTCCGCAACAGGTGTTTTTTTTAGAACTAAAAAGTTTTAATTTTTAGAACTTCTTCCAGACACGGTGTATGTCAACACTAAATTAGTGGCACGGCGACTTCCTCTATCATACTCGTCAAATTAAAAGCCCTTCAGCCCTTCGAAAAGACGCGTTTTTTTTCCCTCCGACCAATCGACCAATAGAATTTTAGTCAGCTAATATTTTTTTGGTCGACCAACGACTAATCGATTGTTTGCCGTCAGCCCTACTGATTTCCATATTTTCAATTAGAACATTTTCAAGTTCAATTCGATTTTTTCCTGACTGCTTTCTGTGTGATAAAATTTCACTCTTTAATCTTCTACTCTTTTTGGTTTATGTCTCAACAACAGCATTCCAAGAGTTAAACTAATCAAACACAGTGAGGTAAAAAAAAATAAAAATGAGGAAGTTGCAGCACCACACAGTAAAAAATTAGAAGGTGACAACATCTTTACATAAATAACTGAACAACAGCAGAAAAAAACAGTCATAGATTTACCAGACCCTGGTACAATCCCCTTTATGCGGCCAGGCAGTAAGACCCAAGACACTGCTGACAAAGCTGAATGCCCTTTTCCTGGTAGACGCTGTCACACTGACATTACAAAAGGTCAAGATAGCACGAGTGATGTATTGCAATGTCAGTAATTTAAGATTCATTGTGGTTACATGCTTGACCTCAAAAATAGAATCAAGATGAACACATGCCTATATCTTGACAACAAAGGTTCAGTTTCAGTAACTGTAAAATTATAGTTTAAGCATCCATGGACTCATCTCTGTATTAACTACATCATTCATTCATCTTATCACTTGTAATATTATCTGAGGAATGTATAATCAACTCCAAACTAATAAAAAGACAACTTACTAACAGGGAAGTACAATCAAATGTTGCAGAATGCAGATGACTAGCACACTGCTATTACCAAAGTGAACAAATCCTGACACCTCAAGCTGATCTTGCCTTACCTCGCTTAACTTTCAGACAGGAAATCTGCGGTCACAACACACAGCAACTGAAGACACTGTGTGAACACCCACAGTCAACTTTAACATGGCCATTTTATGTCTGACGTCTCTCAATAAACCACAGCTTGTCACACCTTTCATTTTGAATTCAACTGAACGACACACTTCCTCTCATGGTAACAACAGTATAATTAACACCAAAGAAACACCTGCAGCCACGAGCCATGAGTGATAAACAATAGGACTGTGAAACTGAAAATGGAAGTAGTATTTATACACTAGTGCGGGCGCACACACACTTCCTTAATATAGATCATCTTTAGGTCGTCGGGCTTGACTCAACTGTAAATCTGTAGTAGACAAAATGAAGGCATCATCAAATATATCCAAATCCACTTTTGAATTTTGAGGGGTTTTTTGTGATTGTGGTGATTTAAAATGCTTGATTTTGCAGAGGCTTTTTCCCCCAAACACTGTGATGAAACTTACTAAGTTTTATTTGATTTTTTGTGGTAAAAATGGAGGAACTGACAAAAATTATAAGCTGAGAGGAAAAAAATGCAAACTTTTATTAAAACTACTACCCAATTAAGAAAGAAAAATATGCAATTGCTTTATATAATGATAAGCATACTGCACAACACAGACAAAGCTGTAAATATTTTAGTTCTCATTTTTTTTTACATTTTCTTCAATTTGAAACAATGGGCTCAATGGGAAAAAAATAAAATGACAGTTTTACAAAACACAGTCTGTGACTGCAATACAGAATAGTAATCTACATCTTCTGTAAAAATAAGTGCTTTAAATGACAAAAAATGATGAAATCTTCCTAATAGCACCTTGAAGAATTCAGCAATATTGGAAGCCCCCACCAATATTGCAATTAGCTGAATTTGCCAAACTTATTTGCAAAATCACAATTACCTAGAGGGAATCTTTGAATGTAGGTGTATGTATTCTACTTATTTTGTGTCACTACATTAGTTAATATTTTATGTTGCTCTGATATTACCCAACTTTGATAGTTTATTTATTATTATCCTTTTTCCCCCAAGTTCCTAAGTCACAAAAAATGTGTCAATGTTATGAGGGTCAGATAACATTTCTGGAAATAATTATCTACATGTCAGTTTATTTGCAACGGCATCACTCAAAAGTCGTCCAAGGCACAAATCCCTGATTTTAAAAAATACTTAAACGTTTGGGTCGGCAGAATCACATGTTTAATTTTCATTTTGTCTCTGATTATTCCCATCATTAGCAATCAGTGTGTTTACACTTAAGTCTGCTTTCTTCTGTAAAATGGTTATTTAAAAACAAGAAACCTTTTTCCATAATTAGGGTAGAAGATTAAACAAAGCTGGTCTTACCAGGTAGATTCATCCTCAAAAATGCTGATTTCTTGGACATTTATATCTGTAAACAGGTTCTTAATCAGCTTTAAAAAGTACACGTGCATTGGAAAAGACTTTCATACAGGGAAAGTAGCAGCAGAGCAGCTCAGTGAAAGGAGAGACAATTAACAATGTGACCTCATATATAAAATAATAAATCCATTCAAAGTCTGACTAAAACTGGCAACAGTATCTTCCACAAGTCTAAATCAGTTGCTGAACATTTGAGAATTTATTAAATTCTCACACTTTTGCACTGAGAAACAGCTCAACAACAGCTCAACTCTGTCTGCCAGCCCTCTCTGCACAACCTGTTCCAACACACGCACTAAAAGAAAAGTAGCATCCCCTTTCAATGCAGGTAAAATAAGCAAGCGTCAGCTCTAAAATAAGGTCAGGGTGGGGAAGAAATCTGGTTACTGATCTGCTGCATGTATATGCGAATCTACAGTAGCAAAGTTGCTACAGCACATGTAAACGTGTTATTCGATTACCTCCATAACTTGGTTTCTTTGAGTAACCATTTACTTAAATGCATATTAACACACTGAATTTCTCCACACACACAAGTGTTCTCAAACAAGTCTGTGTCTGACAGGGAAGAGAGGAGACACAGGAGAAGTGGAGAGATGAACAGGCACACTGATTGGCTAGCCTGTACTTCCAGATGTGGTCGTCCAGCTGTATCCATGCTGGACAGCAGAGCAGTTATTGGATTTCCTGCCTGTTCCCCTGCTGCCGGTTGTCTCAGCGACACTGTGTGAAATTACATAAGGCTCTCCCCTCCCCTCCCCCTCCCCGGCCAGCAGGCCAACGCTGTCCCTGCTAACCAAGACTCCCTGTAACCATGGAGGCACAGGCAATCCACCAAAACACACTAAAGGATCTGAAAGCTACTTTTCAGACACATAGTACCACTTGGGATACACATTTTACATAATTACTTTGATCAATTAATTATAAAGAACAACAATCAATAGTTGAGTACATTCAATTATAGTGCATCGCACCAATATAAATGTTGAGTAATGTCAGATGTAGTACTCATTTCTAAATCCACATATCAAGGACATGTTTGTAACTACAAAAGATTTTTCTGGAATTCGCCCTCATACAAAACACATAAAACCACAATCTGACACTACAGAACAGCATCAGTTGATATAATTGGAAAGCTGGGTAAACATGTGATGAAAGATATACAATAAACAACATCAGGACTGTCCCTGACTGAGGAATTTCACAATCAACTTGTCACACAGTCAGAGAAATAAAAAGTGTGCGTCCTGGTATTAGTTAAACTATAAAATCCAAGTGCAGCACAGCCGCCCGAAGAGCGGATCACACTGGACGGTAGGGAAGGTGATGGTAGAGACGCTGGTACTGTTAAACATTAGTTTAATTTAACACCAGACACGAGAACTTAGAACAAGTCGCTCTGCATTGCGCTCTTCCTTCATTCCTCCAAACATAATTTTAAAACTCTACAGCTAATCATACTTCAACTGTTTCGCCTGGTGGACAAGATGAATAAAAAGATCAAAACTAAAACGACAAGCAAATTTATGTGAGTGACAAACACTGAGTGTGAATGATTGCTGTGTATTAAATTAAATTCGATCCTTTCTGATGGCACTACTCTAAACAATGCTCAGCTACTCAGGACACAACATGACAGCATTGCTCTGATGAGATCTCAACCCTTGAAACCCTCTTTATTCTCTGTTGGCTCTATTCTTAAAGCCCACCTGACATTCAGCTCTCCATCCTTGGGAGCAGGAAATAAAACTGAGAAGCACACTTGTCTGCTGAGCTGACCTACTTCCTCCTCACTTCTACTTAATTATTCAAGAGCTTTGAAATGTTCTTCTGTATGGCAGCATGCAACCCGAGTGCCTCTGTTTGCCCCTCATGACAGCAGCAGCCTCACAGAGTTTCCATTTATGCATGAGAGAGTTCAAGTGTGTGTGCATGCGCGTGCGTACTGCCAAACACTAATGGCCATACATTACTGTGTTGTGTATATATATATATCATATACATGATTCTGAATTATGGACAGAGAAATATTTAGTATGGAAAGACTCAACGACAACCTACACACAATACAGACTACGTGTCAACAGCTCGATGCCTGGATACATTCAGGGAACTAATCTGTTTTATAATAAACAAATTGTAACTGTACTGTCATGGATCCAGTGCACAGTCCTGTTAAACAGGAGTTTACTCCTCCTACACTACAAAGGTACATCATAACCTGTAATTATACTCCACTTAGGCCTTCATACCTTTCACTGCTACACGTCACTTGCATTTCCACTGAAAGATCATCAACCCTGAGGTATATGCTGAGGTGTATGCCTTTGGCTGTCCTTGCAAACATACTTTCCAGAATGTGAAAAACTAACTATGCAGTAACACACATTCCTAGTAGAAACATTAGACTAATCAGTGAGCTAAATATAACGCTACCTACAGCTGTAGCCTACACACAAACAAGAGGAATGTCCTATAAAATGCTGTCATCTGTGTTGCGTAACAGAATCAAGTGAATCACTTACCACAGAGCCATTTCTAATCTCTGCTAATCCACTGTCTGCCTCTCTTTCAGTATGTTTAAATATGGGGAAATAGTTTTAATAGCAACTCCATATCATATCCAGGAAATTCAATATAGTAAGCCTTGGGTAAATTACTTTAACTTTTAATTTAATTAATTGGTAGCAGCACCCAAAAACAACAGACAATCAAAAGGATATTAGATGAGGCTTTGAAAGAATTGTTTTTTGGGCACAATAAGGGCTGCAAATAACTGTACTGGTGGTCCATTAGACCAGTGGAGTCATACAATAATCAATTACTGTCATTGTTTAATCAAGGAACCAAAAAAGGGAGAATAAGAAGCTTTTAAGTCTAAGCTTCATTGTGTTCTTGTGTCTTTAAAGTTAGAGTATGATCGTTACCGTTTAAGGGCAATGTAATCAACAGTCTAGAGCAGGGGTCTCAAACTCAATTTGCCTGTGATATCTGAACAGACTACAGACTAGTCCATAACAAAGAAGAGCCAGTGACCATGTGAGAACTGTACGTGTTAACTGCAGTTTAACACCAAGGCTGGAAAGTCTAAATAAAATAACTGGGAGACCACAGGAAAGAAATATAAGTCTGATAAGCACAATATTTCACAGATTACAGTAGCCGTGTCTCCATCTGTTTGTCAAGCAAGCTAAAAATGCATCTGCAGATATCCTGCATGTGAGGCAACTTAGGGATGGGCACTGTTCCTTCTAGGTATTAAGAAATGTGTAGACATGTTTACAAATGCATGTGTTGACTCTGCTGAGTGGTCACAGCAATATGAGTGAAGCCCCTTTTTCAAATGGCATGTCACAACCACATTTTTTCCATTTGGCAATCCCAGAAGATGGTACAACTGCTTGAGCCCCATTGCAGCCACTGGCACCTGGGGTGGCATCGTGTCCAGCTCAATGACACTTTGTTTGTGAGTAATTTGAGGCACTGCAACAGACCCACATGCTTGATCATAATACTCCACCACACTGAGTCAAGCATAACATTCTCCACACACGAAATCTACCAGGTGCAGTCCACTAGTGAGCAAGAAATGCTAAACAGCTGCTGTTACTCATTCAGTGAGAGAGAAACTGGGTGGGAGGAGGGAATGTGCCTCGGAGGCTGTTTCACGGTGACTGCCTCATATTTCCCTCTTTGGTTTCTGCATGTTAACTGAGGGGTTCATAAAGTGCACTGCAACATACCGAAGTTGTGTGATTTCCCTATGATCATTGTTTCATGTGCCATAATTCCTGTAACTATACATTTTACTTAAACATTAAGTGTGAAATACTCAGTGGTGGAACAGTTCAATCTGAATTAGATCATGACAGGATTTCCCTAAATCAAAGAATCACACCTTTGAAAACTCCTACTAATTATTTCAGTCTGTGGAAATTAGAAATCATGATGTTGACTTATGATTTAATGCTAAATCCAACCTAATAATCAACGCACAAAATTAAAGCTGAGATTTCAACAAAGGCTATATCAGATTAAAAAAATAATTTCTCGGAAGAGTGCTCCACTAATCTAGCGGAAAATGTGTGAAATTGGTTCAGCTCCATTTTAAGGCCCCATCACACCAAGACAACCAGTTGAACTGGGCCATACAAAACATCACTACATCTAATCAGCTCATCCTTAGTTCAACCAATTCAGCATGTTGAATTGCTGTCAAGGGGGGTCTGTATGCTCATGTCAGCAGCCAACTGACCACTGAATAGTCTAATACCTAAATGTTTACTGGATGTGCGATATGGCATGGTATGAAGCACTAAGGTTACCTTATCAAATTGATAAATCAAATGTATGATTCAACTTCCTAGCTAACACTGGCTAGCAGCTAGCATAGGGTCCTATGATTCCCATGTTGCTGGACATGGTGGACACGGTGAACCAAGTGAAGTGAAAAATAGTTTTATTTGAGTCGATGACAACTACGCTTATTACTGAAAATAATACAAGCTTCATAAGTCAAAAGCCAACAAAGGTAATTTAGCTAAACACCTGTCAACAAGTATTAACATGTAGATAAGTAATATTTTTAACCGCTTTGTCCATAGCAACTTGTTATGAACAAGCTAAAACAGCAAACAGTTTAGCTTAGTTTGCCACAAAATTAAAAATGTGGCACATTCTTATAAACTTAGCTGCTGGCTTTGATGGCATTATTTACACATTTACTTTTCCTCTTCAATAAAAAAATATCATCTGATTGCCGAATTAATCATTTAAAAAAATGGTAGAATACTCGCTTCTAAAGTAACAGATAGCTGTTCCCAACTGAAAGGTCACATTCAAGTGCAGACTTCTTGCATTTTAATTCAAATAATGTGTGATTTATGACGATGCCACATGCTTATTCTTGCCACAAAATATTCACTACAAAGATTCATCTTTCAACAGACAATAAATATTAGCAAGATGCTCTCCTCTTTCCAGTTTCATAACTGTGTTGTGTTTCATAATACGAGCAGAAATTGAACTAGCAGGGAAACGGCCTCCCTGAGGCACCACACTGAGCATGGGATTATCTTTGCCCCCATTACCCTTTTGGATAAGGGGGAGATATCTCCTCACTCTCATTTAACTCTTTACAATCCAAACTGTTAAGATGGCACTGTACTGACTTACAGAAGAAAGCATTGTCATACTATTATGGATTAGCAGCAGACTTTGAGCTCTCTAGACTGCCTAAGATGCACAATGTCTCAAAGTAATATGGATATGAACTTCTTTAAGTGACAAATAAATTGTGACCAGACCACAAATTACCCAAACAGTTCAGTAACCAAAGCCAAATTGTTGGTCAGATTCGTAGTCTGTTATTCTTTGGTCAGCTATTTCCTTATTTGAGTCATTATTTCATATCGTCTTGTAACTTATTTAGAGGACATTCTTGTATGCAGTCTGTGTCAAGACAACAGTCAACACTGATGCATTTGTGTGGCTCATCAAACCAACCTTATCTTTAACATAACCAACACAGACTACACATTTTACAGATTAAACAATAACACGAAGGTGTGTACTGATGCACACACAAACATGTATACAGAAGGAGGAACAGTAGTATTGCAAATGAGAGAGAAAAAACAAACAATATATTTATATTATAAAAATGTTAGAGTGTATGTGTGAAAGGCGCTATAGTTGGCCAGTGGAAAACTTGAATTGTGAAGCAGCAACAGGAAGTATTATGGCAACAATGTTCTCACATTGTTTTATTTTATAGCATTGACCCATAGGAGAAAAGATCAGAGGAATCATTTAAAATAGCAAAGGCTATAAATTTAATGAGTGTGGCTATTGTTTATAGATCATCAACTACTAAGTGGACCGCAAGACAAGATGCATGAAGATCTGGGTGGCTTACTACCTTGGCTAAACTGTTTCCTGGGGGAAAACCCTGGGTTACATGATGTAAGAGACAGTTCAAAAGACAGTTACAAAGCTCAACAAAACAAAACTCTTCACTTGTCATTGGTGGCATTTAGCCACGCTGACAGCTTCTGTTTAAATTCACCATGTTTTGAGATATGTTTGGCTTATTTACGTCCAATGTTTTAAACTATCTGCATTGCAACGTTTCACTGTCAGTTAATGACAAAATATGTTTGAATCCTTGAACAAAAAAATGACCATCACCAACTCACTTAAACATTTCATATTATTAAAAACACTGATTAATATTTGTCACTCATGAACATGTTCTTGGCTTTATTAGCCAAGGAACATATAAATAAATACTCCCCAGTGCTATGCCGCCTCAAATTAGAGACAGTGTTGTTTCTTACAAGAAGATTTAATGCAACAACACAAATGACGAAAGAAATAACTGATTAGAGTATTTTTGAGCACAGTGTATTTTGGACGTTTGAGCAATTTTATATAGATTTCATGGATGCAAATGTGTATTTACTAAAAAGGGTATGTTGACTGTGTCACAATTTAAATCTAGTCCATTATCGCAGTCTTTGAAAACAAAGGTTCTTTATGGAAGATAGCAATAATGGAGTGCTAATTGGGAATTTGAGAGGGTATGGATATATGATTGTACAACAAAGACAGACATCCTTTTCTTTCCATAAGGATGTATGGTTACCTTCAGCAATGTTTTGGCACAAGGCATTACACCCAGGTGTTTGGTTGTTCCATTAAGATAAACAACGTGGAAGTTGTTTGTAATGTTTGTTATCTTTAACAGTTTGCCATCACACTCAGTGTGTATCAAACAGGAAGCATCTAAAAGTAACTCTTGCTTACAGGTGGGCGTCTATGTTTCAATAGTAATGGCACTTAACGCAGCCTACCTAATTAAAGGACAAGCATTTGAAAACAAGTTTGAAAACCACAGTCGAAATCAAAAGCATTTATACTGCCAGAGAAATAATGTGAGACAACCAACCATTAACCTAACACTTGATACTAACGCTCCCAATAGCTTGTCTATGTGTGTCTATGACTTAACATCAAGCTGGTTGGGCAACAACAGTCAACACATCATATCTTATCAGCAATCCGACAAAGCAGCAACGAGTTACCGACAGTCGGCACCAAGTCAACTTCCATGTAACCAGTGTTTACAAACGCAACCCAAAGCAAATAGCTGTTAGTTAGCATGCTAACCAAGTTAGCTAAATATCGCCATATACTCACACATTGTTAAGTCGACATAATTTACAGATGTGGGTGTTAATATGTTGTGGGGGGTTGCGTTTCTACACAAAGAGCACGAATGCGGAATTAATTTAGTCCTACAAAATTGGCGTTAGCAATTCCGCAGTTCTGACAGCTAAGTTAGCTTAGTCAGCTAGCACCGTTAGCTACTGGCTAGCCTAGCCTAGCCATGTAGCACGTGTTCCTAATTTATAAAATAATTAACTAGCTGACGATAGCCAGCTAACTGGGTGTACTGTGGTTATGTAGGCAACCATCTAGTCGTTCTCTTATATAGCATTTCTTAAAGGTTTAGTGAACGGTGTCGCTATAGCGTTAACGTAAAGCCTCGAAAAGGTCAACACTGTTCTGTATGATTCCCACCAAAGAATAGCCAGACCCCGTCGTCCAACAACAGAACAGACAGACCCCCGCAAAACCGACGGACAGCCAGCAATGGAAGCTAACTAACCTTAGCGGCGGGGCAAGAGAGACCATCCGGCGGTGTTATCGTACAGTAGCAAATGTCCCAGTCCTCGTCAGTCGGTCCAATATCGCTTTAAAATCTTCTCACTTCGATTGTGTGTCTCGCCTCTGAATTAATCCACATGAAAGAGTAGTTTTCGTTTTCATTTGTTCCGCTGGCGGTTTTCAGCTATGTCGTGCCTATTCCTGCACAACACAGTGGTCTGGTATTACTCTCTGAACCGCTGCTGCCGAGACCATAGCGGGGGCTGAACCGCCTCTCTCTCTCTCCATAGGTCCGCATGGTCTTTCGCCCCTCCTCTTTACTAAGAGCACACAACAGATTAAGTGATATAGCAATGTAGTGTTAAAACCAGCGATCATAATCGGTCAATAAATAAATAAATAAACAAGTTGCATTTTTAACGCATAGCATCGCCGCATTTTCATTCCTGTATATGACCTGTAGCCTACATATGATCCCACAAACATGTATATATTTATAGATTTGTTAAAGTGTATGTCATATATATGATCTGATAATATAAAATAAAATAAATATACTGTACAGATGCCCATCTACACATTATATTTCTTTTTCGTATATGTTGCTTCCATCTCCATGACATAATGTATACATTATGTCATATACATATACATATATGTAGGCCTATATAGGATAGATAGATAGATAGATAGATAGATAGATAGATAGATAGATAGATAGATAGATAGATAGATAGATAGACTTTATTAATAATTAATATTAAGGTGCAGTGAACATAAGGTGCAGATCTAGTAATGCGCAAATATTCCACAAAAACAATTGTATCTATCCATCTATCTCACTCTAAAATACAAATACACCTGGTACCTGAATCACTACATCCCTGCTTCTCAAACATATCATCAACTTGTATTGTCTCTCTCACACTACAGCTATGAGAACATAACTCCGTATTTGAACTCCAAAAGAGGTCATTTCAGGTGTTGACACTCCTGGAAGCTTACATCTGTACTGCTTGATGCCTACCGAGAAGTACAAGCTGTGAATACAGTGACTTAACATTGAAGGATAGTATTTGGGAGATCACAACATCCCATGCTGTGTACATAGTTGATGAGTCTGCTGAAGCCAGTGCCCTCTAAATGGTCTGGAACCGTTCTGTCTGCTTCACACAGCTATACCGATTTCTAAAACCTCCACCCATTCTGCAGCTATTGCAGTCACAGAAAAGATTCAGTTTAAAAGCATTTAGTCACTCTGTGGGAATCATTAACGAAAACCTGCTGCTACGTAATCATGGTTTTAAGAGGCTAAGGTAATTAGTTTCATTTCATTTTATATTGCATAATTTTGATTACGTATTATGTCATCCCACTTGGACAAGACTTTGGCAACCTGACAATGTCATATAACTATCCGGCACACTTCAGGCAGACTATATCTTGACCTAAATTTCAGTGTTTGCCTCCCCTATGATGTCAGATAGGATTGTTTTTCTTCCCCATGTTTTTCTTTCTGCTCTGTGGTTTGGGAGACCCCCTCTAACCATCAGTATAACCACCCTCTCTTCATCCAGCTATCACAGAGCAGAAAAGAAAGTTGTTTATTTCAGTTGGGCTTTCTGGGTCCCGGCGTATGTCAGAATAATTTATCCCTATCTCTGCAATGCCCAATTTGTTAGCTCACTGATAAAGCACAAATGTTTTTCAGTTGCCAGTTTTGATGTCAACAGCTGTGTTTCATCTGCAGCCAGATCCCCTATAGAGTTAAATGGAGCTTTAGACAAAGCCCAAATGGACAGATAAACTCACTCATCATCCTAAAATCAGACAATCAGTAAATACTTAATGTCTAAACAAAGGACACTTTCCATGGTTGAAAAAATAAAATTGCAACCCACTTCAGGTGCTGTACAAGTTATTAAAAAGAAATAGAGAGGAATGTTTCAATAGATCCAGGGCCCACATGAAAGGCACCACTGAGAGTGACTACACCAGCTAAGCAGACTTCAGAGATTTCAAAGGCTGTCTGATAGATGCACTGCAGACAGTCATTATGGCTCTGAAATAAAAGATGAACAACAGAATAACCTCCAGAATAGAGAGGAGGCTTGAGGGGAAAATTCTCATCAAAATAGCAGTCTTAAAAGACGAGCTGCCATGCAGAGTATACCAGATTAATGGAGCTTTGTGAATGATCAGCTTTGATTACAAATTCAAATACTCTTTTGCCAGTGCCATATTCCAAAACTGTGGCTAATTAGAAACACATTATTATACTCTGCTATTCTCAGTTTGCAATTGTCTTCGGGGGTAGTATTTAAAGCGTGTTCAGTTATACTAATTGGATTCAAACACAATGAAATCAGTAACATACATTTTATGCGTGTTGTAATAAACATGAAATATGTCCAAGTGAAATTATGTGTTCCATCTATAATGTGCTTTTATATGAAGATGATGGATATTATGTGGCATGTGTTACTATGTATAACACTAGTAGTATTACATGCAATGATGTACATTTTTAGCTGAGACATAATTCATTCTGCCTTCGCTGGCATTTATTATTGTCATGACTGGGCTTGAGTCAAATAGCCTGAGAAAATGATCTTTCTCTGTAGACACCAGAGGTGGCTGGAGAGAGAGAAAAGGAGCCTTTTTTTAATCATGACACTATTTTCTCATATCACTTACACATAAGTAAAGGTTCACAATGCAAAGGTCGTAGCTGAGATTTATTCACAGCCACTGGACTTCACCTAACTGCCTCCTCAACCCAACAACAGACAGCACTGAGAGTAGAAATGGCAGCATCTCACTGGAGAGTCTAACAACTGCCTGCATTGCTGGAATTCCGTCTTAACTTCCTGAGTCTGTCCACACCTGGCCGACCGCCAGCACGAGCTTTTTCCCTAATTTTTTCCTTTCCTTCCTTTTATCAAGATCATGTGTAGACAAAATTTTACTGTTGAGACATAATATGAGTCTTTCCAGCCTCGCCCACATGTAATAGAGAGTTGGATTATGTTCTGTATCTCTGTTACATCATACAGTATATCCATGTATTCTAACAGTATTTCTGTCACTGATATTGTTTTTAATTTAGTTCTAATCTGTATTTGGTAGAAATCCTTTCCAAAAATATCTGAGGTGTGTTTGATTTAACATTCAGACCACTTTTACATAACTACAATTAGAAAGAGTTGCTTAGTAATTAGTATTTGACAATTTAATTTTTTAAATGTAACAAAATAATCTGTTGATATATCACACACTGCTGTATGTGCTCCAGTAACAAATCCTATGACATAATATGAGGCATGTTGTGATGTAATATTTTCCCTTTTGTGTGTTTTTAAATCGTGCCTGAATTTCTTCAGTGTCAGTGACCGCTGTGGCCGTGACAGACATATTCACACTTGTCTCTTGTCCAGGTGAACCCCTGTAATGAAACTGGCAGTGGTACAGCATTAGTGGAGCTTAGCTCAGTCAACCATCTGTTAGGTTGCATGGATTCATGCAGAGTAAACTAGAGTGGTTCTTGTATGGACATGTTCCAGCCAGTCATGACATCAATGTTCACTGCACAGAAAAAAAAAACATTCCTGCATTTTTCTAATGAAAAAAATCAAGGAGAATATGATTCATTGCCTTTCATGTCTAACCCTGATGCAAAGACATAATACAGCATATACACACAGAGCAAATTGTGGCATTGGTAAGACTTTTCAAAAATGTTCTATAGCTTCAGTATGTGTGACAAACCCTGACAGTTGAGAAGCACATCATGATGAAAGAGCAAAAGTGAATCATAATAGTATTTTCTTGGCGTGGATATGGAGGTGAGGCGATAGTTTGTTCACAATTTTCAAGCATTCTGCTTACCAATAATGGACACCATCTCTATATATATACCTAACAGACACATTGACATTTGATCTTGCAGCATAGATGAGAGTTCAATTAGTCCTTTCCAGGAAGGACATATATGGAATTCCTTTCTCTTCCCTCAAGGACAAAGCTGTTTTTGGCTGCAGTTTCTTGTTAAGTGACTGAGCCATGAGCCCAGAGGTGAATTGCTGCTGCTCAGCCTACTCAAATATGGCTCTGCAGGAAGCGCTGAGCTGGGTGGACTAACACTGCTGCATCTAATGTTAAAAGCACAGCCAGCACTGAGTCCTTCACCACTTCAGAGCACAACACTACCTATCTAGTCCTTTGTCCATCGCATGATAACAAGCTGTAGGCTCATAGGTTACTCACATCTTCACTTCCCGATAAACTAGACTCATGCAGGCACTATAGCTCCTGGGAATATGTGTGGGAGGGAGAATACTAGGATTTCCAGGAAAAATGGAGGAAAGGGCTGGGGTGTGTATGGGTTGCCATAGCACTATATATAGGAGGAGGAAGAAGAAGAATAGTGGCATTTTCAGTGGGAGGATGGAAGAGGAGGGGTTCAGAAGAGTGCAAAACCCCCATAAATAAAGCTAATGAAATGGCAGTTCAGTCTGGAGAGAGGTAGAATGGCTGGTTGGGTCTTACCCACTGTCTGATTTATCTTCAGTGTCCCTGTGAGCACAGCGGGGAGATCCATTACCTCACATCATCAATAACATCCTATGGACAGGGAAAAAGGCCTGCTTTCCACACTGACACCCACCCCAGGGACCAGCTCTGAAGGCTCACTCAGTGGGGGAGGGGAAGCTGGTGTAATGTAGTCACACATAGAGAGCAAAAATGTCTCGGCTGGGGGATGGGTTACTTTTGTAGAGCTGTGCAGGGGGTAGCTCAACATATAGCACAGAACACACTCAGCACATTGCAGCAAACTCACAATCACATGCATATGCATCTGAGCGAGCCATTGAAATTGACGCATTAGCCATTTCTCACACAGACACAGTGTCTTTATTCTTCTTCTCTGGGTGGATGGTGAAAAGATAAGCATGCATTCTCTGAGTCACATGACACAGGTATCTATCTTCCAAGTAAATGTCAACACACAGACTCGTAAATGGCTGATAAGTTTCACCTAATTCATAAGCAATGCCATCAATAAAGTAGAACAGCACAGGTTTATGCATGCCTGGTGCTGCACTATGAACAGAGCAGTGATTTTAAATGATCCCAGACGAAGGAAGGCTACAAAATATGAAGCAGCAGGAAAAAAGTTCTTTACTGTAACATGGAGGAACGGAATTAAAACAAGATATGTGATAAAGATAATAAGGCCTTGGAAGTATTTTACAGCAGAAATTAGGTGAAATGTCAACAGAGCTTATGGTCTAGAGGGAGTTGATAACAGTACCATGATAAGAATAAAGTGTCATAGCAGACACTGTTATTGAAGTAATCTCCGTCACACACTCCCTCTCTTTGTGTGTGTGTGTGTGTGTGTGTTTGAGAATGATCTTTCATGTGCTTTTTTGCAGTGAGATCACAAGGTGTTTGTTTCAAGGCTGAGTAAGACACCCTGAGGGAAGGGCTTTTCAGTAGCACGGCTGAAAGGAGGAAGCTCAACACTCGAACATGCCACAGAAAGGCACAGAATGAAATTCCTTGTCAATCACATCCCATCTCTGAGTCCCCATTTTCTTCCCAACTGCTCAAGTGTCAGCTAAGTAAATGTTGGACTTTGATCATCAAGTGATTGAGATTTCACTGCTTATATCAAGTGAAGAATCCAGATTTTCCCGTCAGAGAACTTCTCGTCCACAAAGTGGTGTTTTTTGGACTGGGAAAGCACAGCTATTTTAGTTTTCTAAAGACAGAAATGAAGTTGCCCAAATCTCTCACCTCAAAGTCTTTACATTGTGCTAAGTCATATAAATAGATCTTTTCTATGTTGTGAGGCAACAGTGGGTGCATTTAGAGTTTAGTTACCTACTCAGTACTCAGCCGAACCTTTTGACAGACAGACAGCCTGACTAAATCTCACTGTCAAAAAAAGCAAAAGACAGAGTCCCCTGTCGTGCAGATGGAGCTCTCCTGTGAAGTGCTGCAGCCTAAGACTGAGTCCCCGAGAGGACAATAGAAGATATTTCTCTGCTACACACTTTTAATAATTCCACTTCCAGCTGTACTCGTTCTGGATATTGTTCCCATGTAGAGACAAAGAACTGGAAATTTGATACATACACCTCTACACATATTCAACTTACTGTGCTGTCAGAATGGAAATAAAATATCAAATATTCTATTGTTTTCAGACTGATGTAAAAACCTGTAATATTTGAGGTTTCATTATATGTCTCTGGTACAGTGAAACAGAATCAGGTAAAATACAGATACAGATATGTATCTTGGGAATTAAACATGCAAGAACTGAGTTTTGGTCATTTGCTGGCAACAGAAAAAAAAAAGCTGTAAATACAACACTGAAATATTAGTATCACCTTAAGTCAAACTTAGCAAATGCGAAGCAATATTAGCATTCATTTAGAGTTGTGTCTCTAGTCATGTGATGAGTGAGTCCAATATTTATGCTTTGTTTAGCTCTGTTTTTTTGGGAAATATCTGGCTGTTAAGTTAGACTAATGCTTGACTACATTAGTTTTAGCGTGTTAGCATGCTAACATTTGATAATTAGTGCTAAACACAAAATATAGTTTTTTATTTGACAAATTAAAAATTGACTGATGATGGTGCTACATAGTCATCATCAAACAGTACAAGTACTTACAAGTAATCCTGGGTGTAACATTAACATCTGTACCAATCCATCCAATAATTGAAAAATACTGATAGTTAATGATTGGGACATATGCCATGTTCTACATTTGACACATCTCGTCAATCCTCTTAAGGTCATGTGTTTAGTTTTTCTTCATTTTATGGTTCCTGTTCTGTTTTTATTGTGAAACTTACCTCTCCTCTCGTTTCAGACCGCCTCACTTCCTGCTCCTGTGTTTTTCCCTCCAGTGTAAATTGTCTGCCCCTCCTCATTGGATTCACCTGTGTCTTGTTACCACTCCCCTTTCTTGTGTATTTAATCTGTGTTTCTCCTCTAATTTGTTTTGTATCTCAGTGTCTTCGGTCCCCGTCTTTATTATTTCTAGCGATTGGATTTTCTTTTATTTTTAGATTTTGCCTGTTTGCTTACCTCTGTCTTTGCCTAGCCCATTTGGATTTGTTTGTCTTGTCTGACTGATTACTGTGTACTAAACCCTCCTTCTGGCAAGTAAACTAAGCCTTGTTTGAACTCTGAACTGTTTTTGAGTCATGCCTTTGTGTCCTATCTTTTGTGTAGTACCATTCATATCAGTATCAGTACCATGGACTCAGCCGACTCAAATGCCCTGCACTACTCCATTCGAGCCCAGAAGGAACAGATTTCTTGTCAGGAGTTTTTTACACTTTTAATAATTCCACTCCCAGCTGTACTTGTTCTGGATGAGGGATCTTACTGAGATGCAGGAAGCGTTTCAGGCCTCCTTTGGAAATCAACCAGTTGAATAATCAGTACCAACATCTAATGAGTCAACTAGATTCTGTCATGGCTTCTCCCTCAGCTACCGTGACAGCCCTGGTTGATGCTTCACCACCAATCAACACTCCTGCTGTAGCCTCGTCTCCTGTCCCTAATCTCCACCTCGCTAAGCCTGAGCGTTTTTCCGGAGATTCTGGGAATTGCTGGTCATTTCTGGTACAATGCGGACTCCACTTTGCACCAGCGTTTCCCACTGAGTTCTCCAAGGTGAGTTCATCATAAGCCATCTCTCCAACAGAGCTGAAACCTGGGCTACAGCAGAGTGGGCCAGAAGGTCTCCCATTTGTCAATCTCTGGAATTCTTTTCTAAAACCCAGAGACCTTCTGTCTTAAACATCTCCCCCCAGAGGTCTACTCTGCTCATTATCAGCTCCTGAAAGGGAGGCTACGAGAAATACATTGACTAAATACATGATGCTAAAATCTTGGATCTTCGGATACCACTTGGTGAGGATCAGGGAGGGGAATGAGTGGAAGAGACATTTAACACCCCCAGTGGCCACTATGAATACCTTGTCATGCCTTTTGGTCTCACTAACGCTCCAGCTGTCTTTCAGGCCTTGGTTAATGATGTCCTTCGGGATATGTTGAACCAGTTTGTTTTTGTTTACCTGGATGATATCTTCATCTTCTCCTCAGATGAAGACTTCCACATCCAGCATGTTCACCAGGTTCTACAGCGATCAATGCTTCAATGCTTCCTTGACTGGCGGTCAAGGAAGCATTGGAAGAGTGGCATCATTGGCTGGAGGGGGCGGGACATCCATTCCTGATCTGGACTGATCACAAGAACCTAGAGTTCAGCCGGACCGCTAAGCGACTCAACGCCAGACAGGCGAGGTGGGAACTTTTTTTTACCGTTTCAACTTTACCCTTTCCTATCAGCCTAGGTTTAGGAACACCAAACCTGATGCTCTGTCTCGTCTGTTTGACCCTGTTTCATCTCCTCAGTCTCCCTCTTGCATCCTGTCTCCTTCCTACATGGTTGGGGCTGTTACATAGAGTGTGAAAAAGAAGGTCCAAGAGACTAATGCTGACATCCAGAAACCAGATGGGTGTCCCGCCAATCGGCTGTTTGTTTCTGTTTTTTCTCCACTTCCAGGTCATTCATTGGGCCCACACTTCCCGATTCTCTTTCCATTCTCGGGTTTGCCGGACCATCTTTGTCATTAAACAGCGCTTCTGGTGGCCTTATATGGAAAAGGAGGTGGGGGAGTATGTAGCAGCTTGCCCAGTGTGTGCCCCATGCAAGGTTTCCCGTCACCCTCAACCGGGTCTCTTACATCCGCTCCCTGTCCCTCATCGTCCTTGGTCAGAGATTTAACTGGACTTTGTCACAGGCTTACTTCCATTGGACGGTAACACCACAGTTCTCACAGTTGTTGACAGATTTTCTACGATGGTTCATTTCATTCCTCTGCCCAAGTTGCCCTCTGCCAAAAAGATGGTGGAGATTATGCTGTCCCATGTGTTACGTTTGCATGGTTTCCCCATTGATGTTGTGTCTGACCGAGGTCCCCAGATTGTGTCCTGGTTTTGGAACCAGTTTTGTTTCCTTCTTGGAGCCACTGTCAGTCTTTCTTCAGGTTATCATCATCAATCCAATGGTCAAACTGAGCAGCTTAATCCGGAGTTGGAAACCGGTCTTCACTGTCTTTTTTTCTCAGAATTTGAGTCATGCCTTTTGTGGAGTACAAGTCATATCATCATTTGAGATTAAATAGGACACATGGTACTGGAATGAGAAGACGGGTATACATTGCAATACTGTACATTTTCAATATAATAGATTATACTCTCTAATTGTACTAATTAGACAATTTATAGGAAAGAAATGTAAGTTTCGCTTCCACACTCATAAAAACACAAAAAGGAGGGCGTTGACATTTACGTCCTTGAGGATGAGGGAGATATCCTACTCAGCAGCTTCTGTCTGGCTTTGCTGACACCAAGGTCAAAATATACACAGTCCTGCTCAGGAAGACAGGAAAATAGTCCATCAAACGTGCACTGAACTGAGTGCCTGCATCCTGAAAAGCGTTGATGCAGGAATACAGGATCCTCTGAGAATAGAGGCTGCTGAGCATTCACAGTGTTCCTGTTCCCACCTGACCTGGCCCTCTGTCCTCTACCACAGGGGCATTTGATGTGTTTTCAGAAATGTCTTTTGTTGTGATCTTGTGAATTCCCAGAAATATGACTATTAATGGATAATATAATTCTTTTAAGACACTTCATGTGCTGCACATTTGTGTGAAAGACACCACCACAGCTGTTGTTCAGATGGCGTTCATGTGAGTACAATCAAAACCTCATTTTGACAGTATGTACATGCAGATTCCTGTAAAACAGTGTGTTCTTCAGTGTCACAGCATACATCAGAGGCGGCTGGAATCCATTGTGACAGACTGTAAGAGAGAGAAATAACAGCAGTGGAAAGAGATGAGTGGTCATCGTAAGAGTAACAAAAGAAGAATTTAGCCTTCATCTGCCAAAGCTAGTGAGTCACATCCGCTCTGAGAGATTCTTGTCAGATGTGGGAGAGTGGGAGGTGTGTGGGGGCTGAAGAAATATAGTATAGAAGCACAGATCCAGTCTGCGAGCATTTTCCCTTAAACACCAAGAAATGAATCCATCCACCTTGGAAGGTCCTTAAAGGCTTTTCACACCAAGGATGTAATGTGTTAGTAACAGCCTGCCTTGTATGGGTTCTTTGTGTGTTTGTGTCAGTGAGAGACAGAAGAGAGACTGAAGGAGATGAACATTATGCTGTATATGCTGAAAAGCTTGTGTAAGATGCACATTGTCTGTTCTGTTTCAAATAACTCAATGATAATGATATCCTATCATTTTAAACTACTAAAACTATTAACATTGCCATGGACGATGCCATATCTTAATCATTACATTCATCTCTATCCCTCACTAGCAGTTGCTCTCTAACTTGTAATTTGCTAAAAACCTACATCCTTCTCCAGTCCTAATTTTGATCCTGGTAGTGATTGGTGCCCAGCCAGGTGGCAATAATGTGCTCATTCTACTGTGTTTCCTTCCAGGGGTCAGGGGTGCTGGGTGATTAACACACAGGATGTGACCTTTAATCCACTAGCAGCTCCTCGCAGCATTAATCTCCCCCCACCATCATTCAGCTCTGATAATGGCATGTAAATTAATGACACTCTTTTGAGGTGGCGTCAGCCAGCACTGGAAGCTCCAAGCCAAGTTAACACCTCACACATGTTCTCAAGTATTTGAGTCGTCCAAAAATAGCAATAAATCAAAAATACAGACACGTAAAACTCACCATGCGATAGCCAAATGATACTTAGGATTTCTCCCCAAGACCTGTTTAAGTGCAAATGTCTCCTTCAGAGTCAGTGACCACATGATTAAATGTGCCATTGTTAAATCTGAAGATGTTTGTTTTTGTTCCTGACTTTTCTCAACTGTAAAAATATTCATTGTGTTAGTGCTTAAGAACAGCATGATTTTTTATTTTACTATACATACCATTATAGCCATGAATGCATGTTTTGTCAGACAAAATGTCGACCCATGCTCCCTTCTTGTCTCCTCATATCCCTCTAATAAAGCTGCTCGTTCAAACGCATTAACAAGTACACATTCATGATCCACCCAAAGGACTCCCATACTCTTGGCTTATACATATTTAATCAAATATTTACATTCTCTTGTTCACTATTCCCTGTCGATGTTAAGGAGAGACAACTGGCTGTGCAGGAGTTTTGTGTACATTGGATGAGTCAGAGGGATACGGAAGAGAGGCAAACGCCAGGCTTGTCTCTGTCTGGGAATGGTGACAGGATTTATGGATCTCTGTGCCTCTGAGGGGAGGCTGCAGAATAGAGAATCCGTGTGTGTGTGTGTGTGCCCCATCCCCCACCCTATTATTTCAGTTGACTTCAGTGACTTTATTGCAGTGACTGTTTTATCAGCAACAGAATTGATATTAATTTACAAAAAAATACAAAAAATATTCCAAACTTATGTTACCCCTTCAAACCATATGACATTGAGTGTTGTTTTGTTTTAAAACATGTACTATATGATGCTACCTAATCACCAATATCTGTAATAATGATTGATTATTTGAATTGAAACTCAACATAGGCCTTTACAGTTGTATGTAAGCAAGACTATGCATCCACAGCCACGCGAGCGGCTCTGTGACACTGTACAGTGCAGTGCTTTCATCTACATGTTAACGTCACATAATAACAATGCTAACATGGTAATGTTTAGTAGGTATAATGTTTAACATGTTGAAAGCTTGGAATATTAGCATGCCAATGTTTGCTAATGAGCGCAAACACATACCCTAGGCTGATGGGAATGTCATTAGTTTAGCAGACTTTAGTTTAGGACATTTCACAAAATATAAAACCCCCAAAAATGTCAAATATCTGAACAAATATTTATAGATAGTTACAAATATCAGTACCATATATAGTGTACATATAACATATGTCAATACATAACATGAAATGAACCAATTCCTAAAATGCTGACGTATTATGGCGTACAAATGATCAAAAGTTGGATTGACTTTTAAATTCTTAGATATTTACCTTCACCAACTTTAATTAATCTTTGCTTTGATTTCTTGTCAGTTAAAATTACATGCTTTATTAGTAATTTATGAATTTTGTAGTAGACATAAAGATTGGAAAATTTGTTATTTTTGGAAAATAAAATAAAATAAGCTGATTTGACAGCTGACACAGTGGATATCGAACCTTATGGAATTTTAGCCTCAGGGGCCATGATAGCATGATAGTATAATTTACACCGCATGTCAATATAAGGTCACTTCCTTATCAGGAGGACATAGGTAGAGGTGACAGACAGATAGTTAGTCAAATGGCAGGAAGTGGTAGAACGTGGGCCAAAGTTTCACAAGCAGCAGGAGAGCTCTGTTCAAGACCACTAACCACACCATCACAACAGGCATTTTACTGCTGTTAAACAGGCTATTTTTATCGTTATGTCAGAACATTTTTAGCATTTTTTACTGTCTTTTCTGGCTAACTAAATACAGCTCAATTTTTTTTTAATTTTTATGGTTTGACTGCATTTCCTCAAGTCACAAAGCTATCTTCTTAGCTTTGTTTGCTAAGACCATATATTAATTATTGTATAATATTTACTCACTTTTAATGTGAATCTGTCACGTATTGCTGACACAATCAGTTGAAACGTTTGAGATAATTGAAAGAATCCAGGAATAAGGTTAATTAGTGCAGCTAACATGAAATACAATCATGTCTCCCTCCTCCTCCTCCCTCGGAGCCTCTTTGCTTCACCTCCCCCACAGTGGCTCCCCCATTTTTTATTGGCTGGTGACTCTGTCAGTCTGGGCCTGCTTCTGCAGCTTCCTGGTCGGGGAGCTTCTCTCCTCTGAGCCCAGGCTTGGTCCCCAGCTGGTGTCTGGGTCTGTGGCTGAAGCTGACTGTCTTTATACCAGTGGTGGAGCAAAGACAGTCTGAAGGAGGCTGTCTGGACACATAGATTGCATATTATATGATGTTCCTTTGTGTCCCAGCTTATACCTATTGGGTATGTTTCTGACTGTATCAGGAGTGAGGGAAAAAAGATTTTCTTTATTCTGTGTTCTGAAAACAAAACTTAGAGTCTACAGCTATGCTAGTGGTTCTGGCAGACAGAATCACAGTTGTGCTTTGAGCAAAAAAAACATGACAATGCAAACATACTGATGCAAAGCAGGTATAATGTTTAACGTGTTCACCATGTTGTTTTAGCATGTTAACATGGAAATTTCATGGCATCCATCCAATAGTTGTTGAGATATTTCACTCAAAACCACAAATGTGAACTTTACGGAAAGAGGAAAAGTGTAAACGACATGCTTGTTGGCTTTGGAAGTAACGCTAGATTACTTGTAGATAGATGTAGAATGTTTGCAGCCTATCTGATAGAAGACTAACACACTATTTAATCTATTCCTTACTCTTTTGCTGTTGCATTTTTGTTTTTGGGATGGCTAAAACAAAACACGCCAACTTCCAATTTCCGGTCACTTTAACCCAATGCACACCATATCAAAGTGCTGAGAAATCCCGAGCTTGACCTGCTGCTATGACTGGACATCTATGAGCGTTGTTTCAAAATGAAATACCAGACATTTCAAATAAATGATTATTCTTATAATCAATAAATCAATTCTTAATAAAAGATAAGATCATGTCTGATTTCAACAAATGATCAGTGTAAAATATCGTGTGACAAATATAAACAACAGTGTGATAAATTGTGAGAGAAACAGCAGTTAGACAGATTCATTCTACGTTCTTAGAGTGTATTTATCTTTTTGTGTGTGTATGACGGGTACAGAAAGGTAATTGATTTCCAGGATCAGGTGGATGTGTTCAAAGCCATCAACAATTTTTAGACAAAAGTAACAGACTCTTGAAACAAGACAAAAAACAAATCTCTCCATCAGGACTGAGGAAATGACTTAAAATATCTTCTGCAACACCTCATGACAAGTTGCCCATCTCACTTGTTTTGATGTTTTGAGTAAAACCATGGTCCTAATTTGTAGGGTTACGATTTTGTGTCTATTTATATTAAAACACATGAATCCTATTTTCATCCAGTCCTTATTTACTTTATTCTTTCATTACATTGTGACCAGGATGCTGTGACCTTTGACCCTTCAACCCTTTACTTTTCAAAATTTTGTGAAGAAAAAAAATAATGTGTTTGCAGTTGAAAATGTGTACTTGCAACATATAATACATATACATAATACATATAGTTAAAATATGCTGAAAAAAGTGATACAATTAGTGATCTTTTTTTGTGTAATATAATATTAAAATGTACTTTTTTTATGAATGAGCATGGTCGGATTTTATCTGCTAGGGGGAAAAACAGGTGGCTCCTGTTTGCATAAATTCCTCCCACTCTCTGTGAATTAGAGTGCACAAATACCCATCACATACAGTGCCCACAGTAGAATACACATGACATGATAATTATATTTAGAGACACAGAGAACAACAGCTCCTATGATCCTATGATGGAAAATCCCAGTTTTTTTTTACACTAGAATAACTGACATGGTGAACATAATTCTCACCAACCTCTATGACTTTACTAAGTCTCCTTTTGCTCATTACTTTGGCTTTACAGCACATTTACTGTATAGTTTAGTCTCAGCAGACAGCTGTTTTCAGTAAACAAGCCCTGATATACCCGCTGCATGCTTCCTGCCCAGCACCAAACAGCAGTCAATGTTAGTGATGAAGAAAATGGAACATTAGCATCAAGATTTGGTGGATCCCAAAACAGAGCTCAAAGGAGTGTAAATATTAGACTCGAACACGCTATGTGTATGCCAGCATTCATATGGAAATGTTAATTAATACATACTTAAACTGTCTGTGTGTGTGCGTGTCAGCCTGCATATCTTTGGACTGTGAGATAAAACCTAGAGAAAAGATACACAGATATTAGGAAAACATTCAAACTCCTCACAGAAAGGCCCCAATAATAAAGATATAAATAGTTCAATATCGTGCATTGCAGAAAGTGAATACCCCTCCCCCTTCCCTTCTTCTGCACCCCCACCTCTTCCTTCTTTACTTTAAGCCCCTTCCAACATTTAAGGCGAGAGAAGAGGCCCCTGGCCCAGATACTGGACCCCATCGCCTCATGACATAGTAGTACTTGTGTGTTTGTGTATGTGTGTGTGTGTGTGTTTCTGTGTCTGTGATTTATGTGTCTTGTCCAGGCTCAGTGGGAGATGGGAGGATGGACCCCCCATCCCCCCCATACGCCCAACAAAGCTCTCTAAAAATGTGTGTGAGAGGTATGGGGGAGGAGAGGCAAATAGAATTAAGGAGCCAACTCGAGTCACTGAAACTATGCTATAGCTCCTCAGTTGACAGCAGCAGGAACACACCCAATCCAGTGAGAATTCCCTCTCACAGAAACCTGCTTGTTGTTCTTTTTCATACCTGCACAAATTTACACTACACCAGTGTGCAAACTGAGAGAGGAATCGATGTAGATCGTCATTTTTGACCAATAATCGAGACTGAACACCCCGAGGATGTCATTTCTGCAATAATATACACTTGCTATATATTGTATTTACCTCTAATCTCATATGCTGACATAAAAAAATGAATAAAGCAAACACAGCCACAGCACTCGCATATACATGCACGGTAACACCATCAGTACTTCCTCTGGCATTAATCTCACACATTTATTCTGGTCAGTCTACTTGCAGGCAGGAATCCACCAGGACGTCTCATGTTGCATATCAACACTTCCATTTGTGCAGCGTGAGGCTTAAGTAGGTTAGAGGCAGACATGCACACTCCGCTTTCGTCTCCAAGCCCTCGAGGCAGTAAACGATTCTGTCAGAGAGGCTGCTGCTCGTTATCGATGTGCTCACAGGCTGGAAGTAGTGGGCACCGCGGCAGCTCCTGCACATTGCAATGCAGTCCAGCAGCAGCGTCGGCCTCTACCGCACAACAGCCAAGGGTGATTGAGTACATTATGGATCAGCTATAATACCATGCACAGAAACACTATCAAACCCAAAAGGACCTCTGTGGATATGTATTGATTCCAATAAAGCACACAGTAGTAGTTACATGAGTGTGAACAGTAGACATGAGGGTATAATGTCATCAATGTTTGTAACTAATGCTTGCAACACACAGACTAAACAAGAGTAGGAACGTGCATGGTAGCGGTAGCGACAATGCTAATACGTTGATGTTTAGCAGGTATAATGTTTACCACGTTAACCATCTTAGCGTTGGAATGCTAACATTTGCTAATTTGTGCTAAACACAAATCGCAGCTGAGGCTAATGGGAATGTCATTAGCTATGCAGGTATTTGGTCATATCACACACATTAAAACTGGTGTTGGATGACATATCACCAAAGTTATGAATATCTGTACTAAAATAAATCCATCTAAAGGAATATTTTATTTAGATATTTCACTCAAAACCATGTATGTCAACCTCAAGGTGTTGCTAGAGGGAAAAATAAATAAATTAGTATATTTTGTGTCAGTCTGTCTGGTAGACGTTGAGATGTTTCATCGGATACGTGAAAACACCTGCTAGTCGAGCTCGATGAATGGATGAAAACTCAAATAACTCAAATACCAAATGTCAATAGCATTCATCCTCTGGGCACCATGAATACCTATACAAAGTACATTTCCTGCGCAAGAGGAAAAGTATCACCAAAGAATCACCAGAGTTTATAGGCTTCATCCTCTGAGACCATGAATGCCTTTACTAAAATTACAGTTGAGCAGATATTTCTGCCAGGACAGAAGTGATATTCGCAACAAGATTGCTTTCCCTACAGTCACACCAATAATTTGGCTGAAAAAGGTCAAACAAGAAAAAAGCTTATATTCTTAATGTGCGCTGCAGCAAGGACATGTACCACACCTAGTCTGAGACCTTTTGGCTGTGTGTGCATGCCTTTTGTGTATTTTAAAACAGGGATCATATTGTTGTTATACAGTTTGTCTGCGTGTCTGAATCCTCTGGGCAGTAGCTATCCAGGGGGGGTGCCGAGGGGTTTGTGGATGCGGTTAGACCAGAATAACAACACTCAGATTAATGACCCCTGTTCCTCCGCAATGCTTGGAATCAATGTTGTATTTCACGAGTATTTGTGGCTGGGATATATGTGTTTAACATGTGTGTACCGTATCTTGGTGTGTAGTGCAAAGGGGGGGCCTTGAGACAGTTTATGGAGCAAAGGGAGCTGACTTGTATGAACCATGTGCTATACCTGAGACGTCTGACTGGAGGCCCCCAAGGCATACATGTGACAGTGAATTCCATTATCTCCCACAAACCAACCTCCTCATCTAACACACATGTTTCCTATCATGGTCGGGACATTCCAGGCGTTGCCCAGCATTCCAAAAAATATCTATCATGTACCAAGCATGTGTAGATAGAAGAAAGAAATAAACCACATTGAGCTATCCTACTGGGACTGGGAAAATGATAAAAGTCTTTGCTTTAAGTGCATGTTAGCAACTTGGAGACTTGGAGGTTACAATTACAGATTCAATGCAAATGTCAAGAATTTGATAATAATTTGTAGTTGTACTTGTTTAACTGTAAATGTATTAAAAATAAATGGATATTAAGAATTTTGAGAGGTGTATAAAGTTATTCTTTTGTGAAGGTCAACCCGGTAGCTTTTTGTTTGCACTTGCACTACACTGTGAGTTTCTGAGGGTCAGTCTGGTTGGTTTGTCCACCACTTTGTTTCAGAGTGAAATATAAATAATTATTACAAATTGGATCGGGGGCCGTGAAATCCTGATGAGTGGATGAATCCTGCTGACTTTTTTTGATGACTTTAACTTTTTTTTGGCACCACGATGAGGTTGACATTTATTTTATTTTTTTAGTGAAATGGCTCAACACCTCTTGGATGGATTGCCATTAGATGTAATACAGTGATTTATAATACTTAGAAGATGAATGCTACAGGCAATGGTGATCCCTTGACTTTTTCCTCAACCACCACCAGCAGGTAAAGGTTTTCATTTATACACTGTGAAATATCTCAACATTCAATTGATGGATTCCCTGACTTTTTCTCCCATTAGGAATGAAGACTGATGCTCAAGGACTTTCTCGGTTCCCTGTGGCCATTACATAAGGCTTTTTACACAGTGCACATATCATAAGGAAGGAGGAAGAAGAGGAGGAGAGTCTGTAGAGCCATCCTTGGGGGGCGGATCAGGACAAGATCAATGGGAGTGACAGGGAGTACAGGAGGCAGCAGGAGATTCAAAGTAGGCCAATAAATAACATCCTAGTGAGACAGCAACTGCCTCCCCCTCACCCACCAAACCCGGCCCCCCTGTCCCTGCCAACTGGGCCCCCTTGATTACTGGCCTCCAAGAGGGGGATGGAGGCCCTGGCCGCACAATACACCTCTCATACGGGGCCCTCACTCACCTCTTGCCTCCATTTGTTGGACATTCATCTTTCAGCATGCGTGTGAGTTTGTTTAGGGAGTGGGGGTCTAGTGGGTGGGTGATGGTGGTGGGTTGGGGGGACCTGGTGAGGACAGGGATGGAGAGATGGAAAGGGGGTGGGAGTATATTTGTGTGTGTGTGTGGTGTGAGGGGCGGGGGGTCTTCTATGTTTTTCAAATCTTCGCCCCTCCAACACACACCCATCCCCCTAAACATCGTCCTCTGTTCTGTCATGTCCCCCATCTCGGACCTCTAGGCTCTGCGCTGAGGTTTCACTGAGTGAGCTGGGTGGTTTAAACATTAGCCCATTTAGCTTTTGCTTCATAACAGCTGAGAAGAAGAAAACAACCTTGTCTGGCTGCCATGCTGCAGCAGCAACAGTTCTGCCCGACACCTTAGAGTTAAACAATAAGGGTTAGTACTATACAGTCTGAGCAAATCTCTCTATAACGTCCTCTTCTTTATATATTTTGAGAAAATACCTGTGTTGATGTCATCAGGGTCATCTTAGGTTGGTCTTAAGACAAACATTTTTCAAAAACGTTTATAAACAATTATTAACAAGTGCATTATAGGTTGTAATTCTTTCAGATTTAATCCTGGTTACATCTGTGGTTACTGGCCATAACAGCAAGTCCAGTTTAATTCAACAGCAAACATTCACTGAACAGCTACTTTGTCAGGAATACAACAGATGAGCACAGCAACTGGTATCCATTTACGGATTAGCCAAACAAACTCACTTTTTAATAAGAAAGCAGTCAGAATTATTTCAGATATAATATGATTTCATTCTGTGTACAGTGGGTAGTATATCACAGAACAGCAGGGCACAGGAAAGTTTGTTGCCTCTTTGAGGGGCAGTCTATTTCCTGCCACACTTCATCTAACAGCTGTAGATGCTCTGTCTTTTTTTTTTTTTTTTTTTGCCAAAAACACAGTTTTGATAAATGATTGTGGTCCACCATTAGCAGAGAGACAAATACATTGCGTCTCCTCCTCCTCCTCATGTTTCAGGGGGCAATGAAAGATGCTATAACGTGTTTCATTATGAGAAATGCAGGATGCAATGTTTTTGAAGCTTGACTCAAACCAGGATATCTTGCTTTGATTTTTCTTAGTGTGCAATTGCAATTATTGAGTACCCTTGAATATATGTATGTCATTTAACAGGGGGATATGACTTTTTACACTACAAGAACTGACAGGCATGAGTGCAGAAGAGAAGATTATAAATTTTACTCCCAACCATCACAGAGGATACATTTAATTACAGTTGATGCCTGAATTTGGCTTGCACCAGAAAGGGAAGCATTATAACTGAGGAGTGCATTTCAGGTTGGAAGATTTGGCTTTCTTTCTATGCCACAGTCAATAACGTGAGCATCTAAATACTTCACAAAGCACATACAGGAAGTGCAGGACAGGTAGATGACAGACTGGCAGGTCGAGTGAGGGACTTGTGTGTTGAGGCCGGCACTGACAGGAATACCAGGGCCACACCTCAGCTGAGGTTATTGCCAAGGAGACTCAAAGAAAACACAGAAATCCCCTTTGTGGTTTGCAGCCACTCACTTACATAACTGTCATACCACAAGACGTTTGTGTGGAAGATGAAAGCAGCGGAGCGTAGTGAGCTGACAGGAGCAGGCAACGAGGAAGAGAGAGGAAGGGGCGAGCAGGGAAGAAAGAGAAGCCGAGGGAGGCACAGAAACACTGAGAGAGAAAGATTCACAGAAAATGAGGTGAGAGCAGAGTGGCAGACTTATACAGTGTGCTTCACATCTTGGTGGTACGATTTCAAAGTGCTGAATGACACATCCTATCACTATGTCGAGGGAAGTGTAGCGTGTCAGCTCCAGTGCTCTCTCACCCCATCTTGCATGCAGAGCAATTACCCTTGGCATACACACCCTATACCCCCCCCCCCCCCCCCCCCCCCCCCCACCACCACCACCATCCCCCTGCAATTCAGTGAAATCAGCCAGCAGAACTGTGACTCATCATTTAGAGCAATAGGCCTGTCCTGTATTGGCTCACCGCTTGTAGGAGGTTGAAGGAGCACAGGGAGATGACTAAACAGAGTGATGTTGTCTCATTACGGGGGGAGAACATCATAGAAGTCATCTTACCTTTTATCCTTATAGATAAAAAAGGAGGAAGCAGCTCCACAGTGACTGAGGTTTGAACACCTACCTCAAGTGTAGACGAGAAGCACTTGTGCCTGACAGCTTCATTCATCTTTACTCATCTCCTTCATTCATCTGTTTATTCTGTGTGATTAATTCATTTAAAGAAAAACTAAACTGCGGCATGTCTGAAAAGCCATGTTGCCAATGTGTGCTACATAAACCATTGTTCCACCAGGCCTGTAATTTGCACTAAAGGGGTCGCAGAGGGTTGCCATGGCAACCTTTCAGTATAGATGGCCTGTTTCTTTGCCAATAGTGGTGAGCATCAGCATCATCGGAGGATCATCATTAGCAGGGAGCCCCCGGGGCTGTGATCAGTGCCTGGCCAGGACATTAGAGGGTGTGGAGGGAATGATAGACGGAGAGCGTTTCTCCATCATCATCTGCAGCGTGTAGCAGGGCTCAGCTCCGACATGACAAACCTCAATGGGTTCTTTCCTACCTGGATGCTTTTATCCCCCCTCACAGCATGCTGAGTTTACCTCTGCATATGTTGCCCTCAGCACCGCTTGTCTCTTAGGCAACAACAAAGCCCTCGCCACGATGATCTCCTCGCTGTTGACGTGTCAACACACATAATGATTGTGTCATCTCTGTCTCCAAAGGCAGCCGTTTACATGGCTCCTCTGCTCGCCAACATGCTTAGGGGCTCTTGTTCACGGTTCTGTGCAAATGGAGGAAAACGCACTACATTTAAACAGCAGCCCTCATCTCAAGCTCACGTATTAGACACTGTTCAGAGGCTTTAAAGACTCTCCTGTAGTAAACACTCACATGGTAGGAAGCCTGGTGTCTGACTAGAAAGATGAAACCAACTCTGACAGCCTCACCCTGCACAGCGTCTCCTGATGCATGACTTCTTCACATGAAAATAAAGATATCAAAATACAAGCCTGCCTTCCAAAGTGCTGCCACAGGGATTTGTTAACTCCCCTGTATCACAGAGCTTGTGCTGTTCCTGGAGTTTAAAATAAGAGTAGAAATGTTTGCATGTTTACACTTGTGTGTGAAAGGTACTCTCCCCCTCCAACCTTGCCTGGTGACATCCAGATAAAGTGTGGCATGGGTTACACAGTGTTTACATTGTGTAGGTGTTTCCTTTTTTATCTGCAGTTCTTACCATCACTTGCACACATTCACAGATCAAGGGGGACGAGTGAAGCTAGTGATATGTATGGATTGTGGTATGACTTATCTATTGCTGTCCTATGTAGTCAGCTGCCAGCTCTTCCTCCCTCCAGCTTTAATAAATGTGCAGGACCGTTATTGCATTCTCATTTCTGACCTTCACGTCACGCTGTAAAATAAAAAAAAATTCCTCCTCTCAACCCAATAACTCATAACTCCTGTTTCCAATGGCCAGTTTTATGAAGCATAAACAAGAGAGGTTGGGCGCAGGGTGGAGTGATGTCCAGGCCAAACAAAACAGCTTTGCCCATCTGTTCATCTCTCGGCCTTCTCTTCTACCTCACCTAACTTGTCTCATTCGTTTAGTAGTGAATGTGGACTGGCCACCGAGTGCTAGTGGAGAGAATATTCGCAGGGTGTGCTCTGACGAGCAGATGGGAAATTTCAATGATCTGGAAAAAAGGAGTATAGTGGGCCTTCTTCAGAGAGGGTGCAGGGTGATATTGGTACAACAGTGCCCCAGTGTGGACAAAGACAACTCTGTTAAGCATTTAAAGTTCTTTAAAAAAAAATTTTTTTTTACAGATTTTTTTTCCTGATTTAAAGTTGGTTGAATGGTTTGAAAGATGAATGTTTCAGGTGTTGGAGTTAAAGCTCAGCTCTTTCGCCTTGTGTCTGCATTACTCAGCCATACTCAGACATATCTGCCAGTGTCAGCAGACAGCAGGCTGAGAGGAGCTTTCTGGTCTCAGTCTGTCTTATAGACAAGATGCTTTAAATGTAAAAATCAGCTCTATGATAAACCAGAATTCTTACTGAAGATCTACTACAACCTTTGACACCCATATCCGTTTTACCAGCCTTTTTGTCCAGCTGAAACCAGATTGACTATTTTTCTTTGTCTGACAAAAGAAATACAATTCAAACAACAACAAAGACTCAAACTGATTTTAAAGATACACTCCCTTGTATTGTTACAACCAATTAAGTCCCAGCTCAGTGATGAGTTGCAAAACACTAAGCTCAAAATAAAAAATTAATTGCAGGGGGCCATTGGGTGCAACAACAAAATCAGAGTGCATTTTTAAGAACTCACAAGACTTCCAAGTACTTACAAGGGATTTAATGAAAAAAAGAAAGGAAAAAAGATGAATTTGTGTATAAAAACAAAACACTTTATTACAATTAGGCTGAAAAAACCCAATGAAAACACGACTACTTTACAAGTACAAATGTTTTTCATTGATATTTACATTTTTTTTTTGACATCAATAAAAAAAAGACAATTTATGAGAAAACAAAATACTAAAGTATGTGTTTACAGTGTATTGGCTGCAATAAAAAAAACAAATGACTAAAGGAACGTGCATTATTCTCCATTCAGTATCTATAGACAACAAGGGAAACAGACATAAAAGGGACTATTTATGAATACACTTATTCTAATGACAGCTCTTTTCCCAACGCAGAATTACAAACAAGTCTCAGCCTCACATATCTGTTGAATAATATTTGTGTCTCTGACCAGATGATGCATTGGACAGTAATTGAAGGGGACTTTTCTTTTTAAAGTTGTGGTCATGTCAAAGGAACATTCCACATTTAAACAAATGAATAAAGAACAGAAGTAACAATGTTGTTTGTTTCAGACGAGGAAGATTATGGATCCCACCAGAATCATTGGCAGACATGTTGTGACTAGTCTGCTAAAACAGCACTGAAATGGCTGTTCGTGTTAAGATTAGAGATGGCTGGGATGAGGTACAGGTTTGGTGTATTTCATGATGTGTCTGGACTTCTGTCTTCTGCCATTACATTCAGTGGGATCCATAAGAACTGTCCAGAACAACCTAAGTCACATCTGTACTGCAGGAAAACCCAGTAAATTCTGTTTCACTACTGTGTCTCCTAGCTGCCCCCACCACTGGGCTTGGCAGGAGTTTTGGCTCTTATGCCACCCTGTCGAGCTTGGCCCTTTGTGGGCTGCTGGGGTTGAGCGGGCTGCTGCGCTGGGGACTCGCCAGCAGAGGATGCTGTGGTTTGCTGGGCGGGGCTGTGGGGAGGAGGTGTTTGGATCTGCGGTGATGCAGCTGTAGTCACAACCTGCTGCTGAATGATCTTTTGCTGGACTACCTGGGCTGTCGCTGTGCCAGCGGAAATCATCTGCACCTGAGCAGGAGCTGAGGTGGCTGCCTGGGTCAGAGTCACAGTCTGAGGCTGAGCCTGGATCTGAAGACAAACAGGACGAACATTTACATTGCGTATGAGAGGTTTAACTGTGATTTGTTCCACTGCATTTAAAACACTTAGTTTTTGCCTTGACATTACATCTGCACAGACTATAAAATCATAAAGCATAAAATATGGTCTATTAAAATGATGAGTCCTAGTCCACAGTGACATTTGATCTTAAGTCTAGAGTATAGGGGCTCTGCTTGAGGATGTGAAGCATATAAAGGAGGTAAAGGTTCTGTCATATAGCTATAGGGACAGACATTAAAGTCATTATCCACCCAGAAGTTAAATTCAGAAGCAGAGCTCATCATAAAACTCCTACCTGCTGAGGAGAAGACACGATTTGTTGAATATTGGCCACAGTGGGCTGCTGCTGGACTATTTGAGGGAGCTTAGGCACCTGATAAGAGAAGAAAACATGAATATCTCATATCAACACACATAGCCATTATTTATCAGCAAATATTTGACTTAGGATAGTGACTGCCAGTGATGATGTACCTGGATTTGTTGAGCGCCAGTGGTTTTCTGAGCCTGGGCGATGGATGTAGTAAAGAACTGGGTCTTGATCCCTGGTTGAAGCTGGGTGGTGGCAGCATAGGTCACCTTCTGCTGTGATTGCTGGGTAGGCTGTGCTGCCTGTACTGTCACCTGCTGGGTGCCAAGCTAAGGGAAATACAAAACTACAATTAAAACAGTAACTCGATTTGTTTCATCTCCCAACTGGATTAATACTTCTACCGGATTTAACAATACCAAATGATTTTTTATGTGAACAGCTGCTGCTGGTCTGTTTACCTTCTGCTGTACAGTGGCTTGTCCTTGTGGCTGTCCTGCCTTCTGCTGGGCTGCAGCTGCTGCCTGAACTGCTGCCTGCTGCTTCTTCATCTGAAGCAGCTGCTGGACCTGCATCTGGGGGAAGGATGGGGTCAGGACACCTGACAGAAGAAAGAAAAGAATGTCATACAAATGATTTAGGACATATCAGAAGTGTTTGATCATGATAAAAGCATCTTTTCTTGCTACAACAGCATGCACAAAAAGTCTAACACAGATAATATTGCTGCCCGATTTGCTTTGTAACACATCCTTATATGCACTATGCATTCATTTTACCATTTTTTGTCACAATTCAGTCAATGCTGTCACATATATTGACCAAGGACAACCATATGAATAAAAGAACAGCATCTGATCCACAACATATTCGTGCTTCATTTTAATAGATGATTCAAGAACACTGTGTTGTGGACCATTACTAAGTTTGATAGCTGACAGATCCACAGGAATGATTTGTCACAGACTGCATGGCACTTGAGTCAATCAATTTCCTTCAACAAAAAGAATTTTAACACACCTGTTTTCTGGGCCTGGCCAATAGCCACACTTATCCCTGCTACAGTGACTGGTAGTGTGGTCACGCCAGCGGATGAGACCACTGCAGGAACAGAGACCACAGGGGGCTTGGTGAGGGTCACCTGGGCCGTCTGTCCTGCCTGAGCCTGAATCTGACCCTGAGTGGGCACGCGAGTCTGTGAATGGAAACAGGACCAGAATTAATACTGCACCAACCTCAACTACTAACACCAACAGAGGGGAGAACAGGACAGAATTGTACAGGGCAGGCTGGACACAAATATAAAATGTCAGTTAACTTGAGACAAGAATATAGGACAGGAGGAGGGATGTCTAGTATTGTACTTCAGCTTTCACTTCTGGAAATCAATATATGGCCTTGTTATACATCAAGAACAACCTAAAAATCTTCTCGAGTAGGTATTTTAATTTATACGGTGAGGACTAACTGAACTAACTACTTCCACTACTTCTTCTAAGTGCTGCAATTTCTTTTTTTGCATATCAAATAATTCATTTGAGTCTTACCAGTCTGGCCACCTGCAGGTTGGCCACTGTGGCACCGGTCAGCACGGCTCCAGGTCTGGGTGCTGCCACAGCTGCTAGCTGGGGATTGGCTTGGGCTGTCTGTGCAGGCTGCACCTGGGTGGCCTGCTGGGCTCCTGCAGCCTGTTGACCCTGAGCTGCTGCCACTGCTGCAGCTACCTGCTGTTGCTGCTGCAGTAACTTATGTTTGTGCATCTTTAACACAACATGCAAACATGTTATTATACACTTTATCATAGCCCTTACACTGTTACATTGTATTGTTTACTAATACTAATAAAGCCATCACTATGATATACTGGTAGAACTCTCAGTTACATTCTCCAGCAGAGACAAGCAATGATTCACATTTCTGGTTGTGTACCTGGGGTTTGCCAACAGCTTTGATCTGTGGGGAGGCGGCCTGTTGTTGCTGCTGCTGTTGCAACTGTTGCTGCCGGAACATCTGCAGGTGGGCCGGAGGGAGCGTCTTTCCTTGTGGCAACTGCATACCTGTGGCTGGGTGGAAGGCAACAAATTGTCAGATATGTAAAAATATTAAAAAGGACTCGAAGGATGCCAGTGTGTGAGTTCATTACCTGCTGTGACTTGAGTCACAAGTGGGCGAGTCTGTGACTGCACCGGGCTCAGGGTGGTAGAAACTACTGCAGATGCTGTCACTGGGGTAACTGCTCGAACACCCTGCCCTGTAGCTATGGCAACTACTTCTGCAGGGGCAGCAGCAGCTGTGACTGCTCTCTGTTGTGCGTGGACCACCTGGGCTCCAGTGGCACCAGCAGGCTGGATCAACAACAGCAATAACAGAAAAGGCTCCAACACTTAACATGTGATACTCATTCTATCTACAGGGTGTAATGGATGTGCATGCTGCTTAATGCCAATTCAAAGGCTATTTGCGTCATGAATTCCTCTTAGTCAGTAGGTGGCTGAGTTAAGCCAGGGTAGCAGAGACAAATGAGCATGACTCACAGAGAGAGTGCCTGGTATGACTGGAGATGCCAGGCGCTTGGCGTTGGCCTGGAAGGGACTTGGAGGAACTCCAGCTACTGTGTTCACAATCACATTCCCCCCTACAGTTGCTGGAAGAAACAAAGAGAAAGGAATCAAGTACTGAAACACCATCAGCTCTGTAATAAATACCATATGTGTGTCAACATACCAGTCTGTATGGTTGTGCCCACGGTGGCGTTTTTTATGGCTCCAGCCTGAAAAACACAAAACATATGTGAAGAGATTTTTCTTGACAGAAAGTGGCTTGTTTTGGATCTGACTATAGAAGGATTTTGGTAGTGAATGTTTTGATTCTCACCAGAACAGCTGCATTAGGCATAGCAGCAGCTCCGGCCACTGTGGCAGCCTGAGGGACCTGAGCCTGTGTCTGGCCAGCAGCGGGAGTCTGGGCCTGGCCGGGTGCAGCCTGGGCCTGGGGACCTCCAGCCTGCTGCGCCAACTGCTGAGCCTTCTGCTGCTCTGCAAGGGCCTGCAAATACACACACAATGAACAAAAGCAAAAACTACTGTACTACATGTCAGTTAAAATTACACAAGCTCTACTTGGATGTGGCACAGACAGACAGGCAGATAGAAACCTAGATAGATAGATAGATAGATACTTTATTAATCCCAAAGTGAAATTAAAACACACATGAAACACATGAAAAAGAAAGCAGGTGACTCCAGATGGAGGAGGTGTGCATTTGATATGCATTACCGGTAGTCTTATTTTTACGTCATGAAGCCACAATAACAAAAGCTTTTTAACTTTAATACTTCAGGATGTAGTGTGCCCATTCCCATCTTTGTGGTCAGTGCATATCAGTAAACATATTAGTGCATAGCAGCCTAATTATACTTGAATAGAACAGTTGCAGCCTGAGAGGAACCCAAGATTAGTACACATGTTATCAATCTACTGAAAACATGAGGAGCAGTTTTTTCTTTTTACCTTCTCTTAGTCGGGAGTGACGTCAGTCAAACCAAATGATAGTCTTTTTTTTAACTAAAGACCTGCATACTACATGCCTTAACACAACGCAGTTGTCAACACATTTTCGACAATTACCTTTTTCTCCTTGGCAATCCTCTCAGCACGTTGAGATGCCACCTGAATGGGAGGTAGGGGCTTGTCGTAGCTGATCCCACTGTAGTAATTAAACAGATGTTACACTTTTCCTTTCTTTCTAGATTTAAAGTGTAGACATCAATAGTACCAAAACACCATGAAACACACCTTTCTGCCAAGACGGACGCATGCTTGGGATTCTTCTGAAATGGATTCATGCCAAGCCTGTAAATTAAATGAATACATTTAAAAAGGTCACCACATCTTCAATTGATTTCACTATTTTCAATTCTATTTTAGAGGTTTCTTTCTTCCATCAATCAGAGTTTGACCCATTTTACCACCTTGCGAGAACACAACAAGGACTTAGGCACACCCACATTATCAACCAAAGACAGCATCTTACTCAATAAGTGTATTATTGTGCTGCAAGACTGTTCATACATTTAGAATGTGCATTATATGTCAGGAAAAGCACTTCTTAAAGTGTTTTTGTTTAAGCAAGCTGTAAGTAGGTAACCCTAACGCATTCAATAGAAACACACAATCCTAAGTACTCACAGTGGTTTTATTGGTGGGCTCCTCTTGCTGGCAATGATCTTCATTAGTTCAAAGCGACTGTTGTAGAGCTGAATGTGAGTGGCATTGTCATCCTGTGTGTAGATCTGACAGGTCCTTAGAGGGCGGCTGTTCTTAGACTGAGTGTGTACACACACACATGACACAAACAAACAAAGAACAAAAGTGAGGTCAGGAATTCAAAAGCCATCTTTCCAATACAGATAACAGGATATAGTACCTTGTATATACTCTTGGTTTTCTTCTTGGGGTTTGCCTCATACACCAACTGAAAATGGATAGAAACACAGTTTAAACAAGCTAGTACAAAAGGTACTTCCTTTTTCTCACAGTTTTATAAAAAAAAAAGTATGTTGATGTTACCTTGCCCTCCTCTCTGGGAATGATGACATTCTCGTAGCGGTTGCGACACTGTTTGGGCGAGCGGTATATGCGGCTGCAGGAGTTTACTACATCGCTCACCAGATCCCAGTTAGGAGTGTGGGCAGGAGACACAATTGTCAGGTTCAGAGGCAGCTCCAACAGTTGTTTTACAGCCTGTCAGAAAGATAGCAATGATATTTGGACCCCAAATATACTTGACATTTGACAAACACACATGCAATTCAAGATCTATTTGTTTCCAACAATACAGCTTAGAGAATAAGAACATCATGAAAATGGTTAATAGAGGCAGTACCTGAAGGAGAGCCCAGTCTTCACTGATAAGCCACTCTGGGTTGTCCTGGCCGGCCTCCATGGCAGGTTTAACCAGTGAGGGTAGGGGCTTGGCAAAAGGCGCTTGCTGCTTAAGGGAGAAGTTCTTTTTCTGGTCCTTGCTTTCGCGGCGAACTTTCAGCATGCTGGCCTTTTCGAAAAGGGACCGTGGAGGTATGACCGTTTCACCATGGCCCTTCTTCTTCTTCCTCGCTGCTGCTGGATAAACAGACATTTGTGTAAGTAAGGAGACAACAAACAAACCTACAGTGACATTACAGGATGTGTCTGCTCGATACATTAATATACCAATGTTCATTTATTCCTGTGTTTAAAAACAACAATTCCTTCTCATCGCATAAAAATCTTTCTAGAGGAAAAGCAAATAGACTCAATAAGTCAATGCAAATCCTCACCTGAGGGATCCATCTTGAGTCTCTTGTGCTCCTTGCGGATGTAGATAGGAGGCAGCTTGGACTCTGGCATGGGTGTGGTGTCATACATTAGACACATTACAGAGTCAATGTAAATATCATTGTCATCCTGCGGTGGTGTGGGTGGAGTCCAAAGCTGTGATGGAAATTCAAAAAACATCACTGCAGTACAATACAGATTTAAATGGCGTACATAGTGATGACTTTCAGTGATATGCAGAATTTGAGTGTGAAGAATCTGTTGTTCTGGCTATTTGGAAAATTGAAAAATTACTGATATTTTTCCCTGTATAACTTTTTGTTTCTAAAAAAAGTCTTACCGGCATGATTTCTGTATGGCCATCCTCTGCATCAAATACATATTCCTATTGAAACACAGAGAAAAGCTTAATGTCTGACAATGGTGTAAAGCAATCCACACACCATTTCTTATTTGATGACAGAGATCAGAACGGCGACCTACCATGTTGTAGGCGTCCTCTCTGGTGTAGGTGAAGAGATCTTCATCTCCCTCCATCACCTGACGCTCCTGCTCCTCCTCCTTCAGCTTCTGCAGCTGCTGCAGCTCCCAGCCTCTCTTAGAGTACTCCAATCTCTCCTGAGGAAAATAAACACAAAACATGTATCAATCTGACTAATTTAGAAAACTGAAATGACTACTTTAGAGCTGATAGATTAGTTGATTAATAGACTGATGTTGATATTTACCTTGAGGACAGTTTCATCATCACTGATGTGAAGGTACTCCAGGTAATGCAGGGCATACCTTTCTATCGGTGTGAGCTGTTTGAGGGATAAGTAATAAATTCAGCAAACATAATTTTATTTTACTTTCTTTTTAAATGTCTTGAAATTTTTCTTTTTCACTTCCTGCTTGAGATATAAAAACAGCATAGGTACCTGTTCCATGACTGCATTCAGCTCCTCTATCTGAGCAGGCTCTTCTTTAGCCTGGCTCTGTGACTCCTGATCATCCTCTGCTGACTCCTTGCCTGTTAATTCCACCTCCCCCAGCTGCTGTTCATCCGCCTCTGGCAGAGCATCGAGATTTATGCTGTGAAGAGCTTGGATGTAGGGTCTAGCCACTCTGGGAGAGATGGCCTCAGAGGCTGATGGCTCCTGGTGAAGGACCACAAACTCCTCCACCTTCTCCCCAGAGCCTGCCTCCACCTCAAACAAATCATGGATTGTCCGCTAGAAATACACAATATTTGAGTCAGTTACTTCATGTCTACATACTTCACACACACACACACACACACACACACACACACACACACACACACACACACACACACACACACACACACACACACACACACACACACACACACACACACACACACACACACACACACACACACACACACACACACACACACACACACACTTTCAAGGACGAGGTTAAAAACTGAGAATTTTTATAATGATAGACAACATTAAATTATAGACGGATTAAATTATAGACGGATCACTCATCTACACATGTGGCCGCTGTACAAAACATGTCTTGAGGCAGGTGGCGCATGAAACAAGGGATACACATATGCAGACAGCAGAACGTAGTCTATTTACTAAATTAAAAAAATATCAAAAGAACTCCAGGACAAAACTGCAGCAAGTTCATCTTACTTGTGTGAGGAAAGCCAGAGTGTAGTCAGTGCCCTGGGCAGCCACCTCTCTGATTAGGTCCTTAGTGCCGTTCTTCAGCAGCTTCTCTTCAATAGAGTTCCCACTCTCCAACCTGGGCAACAAAAAAAACAAACAAAACAAACTCTAGCACCACCGTACTTGATTGTTCAAGAGGTAAAAGTTAAATATTTTATAATGGCGTGTTAATGAACACAAAAATAACCGAACTAAAAGAAATATCCCTCAATTAATAGCATCACCTGTAAATGTGTATATCTTTGGACCGTCCGATTTTGTCACACCACTCCTGAGTGCGGGCATCCATGCTGGGATTTAGGTCTGTGTCATAGAAGATGATGGTATCTGCATCAAAGACGGTTCCAACTGTAGCACAGCAGCGGTTGGTCAGGATGCTGCAGAACACCTGTCTGTTCCTGTTAAACCTCTTCATATTCTCCTGCAGAGAGGACACAACAGGTACATGAACACATGCAAATTAATTTCTTTGCTTATCTCAGTGATATGTAGCACTACCTTAAACACACACACTTAATGCTGTATTTTTTCCCCCAATTTGACTTTTGCAGACAATTAAGTTTTCTGCATATAACAGTACCATCATGTCTAACTAACTAACTCGGAGACAAGAGACACAGGCAAATAGGTTCGACAAACTCAGGACAGGGACATTTAAGATTTCAATTTGTCAGATGAGTCAGAGAGGAAATATTTTACATTTTGAATGAAAAGTGTGTAACAGCTAATGGAAAAGAATGAAACCCATGATAACTAATGTCTGCATCTCTTTAGGGCCCTGGAAGGAACAGAATCCAGCAGGGAGGGAAGAGAGCAAGATAGTTTGTCCCCTTGTAGAGCCAGAACTCTGCACTGAGACTGTGAGGTCCTGGTGTTAGACAGGGAGCCACATAAAGGTATGGATGTTTATAAACCTAATGCTTAAGTCACCAGACAAATTGACCTGTTCGTGTTTGATAAAGTGTCATGAGGCCAAATTTCTGCACATTTCCTGTAATGTAAATTACTGGTAGTGATTTTACCTGTCGTTCGTCAGGAGTGAAGCTTTCATCCACCCGAACATAGGTGAGCTGCCTGTAATCTAGGAAGGCCTCCAGGATGTCTAGCATTTTTACCATCTGAGTAAAAATGAGGACACGGCGGCTATCTGACTTAAGCTTCTGCAGCAGAATAGCAAGAGCTTCCAGTTTACCTTTTGAAAAGAAAAATATACAAAATAAAGTTATTGTTCATGCTATGGTGTGGTACTACCTAAGTTTACGGCAGTTGCATCATTGCATTCAGTGACGATCTTTATCAGTGGACAGTTGTAGTTGTTTTTACATGCAATACGCATCTGTTACCAGTTTGTTATGTTGTAGTTATTGACACACAAATCATTAGCTGCACAATCCCAGCAGGCTGCATGTGAAACATTAAAAATAGTGCTGGGCTAACCTGAGTCCATCTGCATTAGCTGCATGTCAGGAAAATGGAAGAGACGCTTGGTCACCAAATGGTGGATGTCAGCGCTGTGGGGAGCAGAGGCCGCCTGTAGCCGACGGTGGAGGGACTTCTGTTCAAGGCTGTAGGGAACCGGGGGATTAGCTGCATACAGGTAAGGAGGCGGGGCTACAGCTGCAGGCACCACACATACCAGCCTAGAAGGTGACAAAGGCAGATTATATACAGATACAACAGATAGTTATTATATGGATTAAGAAAGAAAACACATTTACAAAATAAATCAGGGCTTTACTTACTAACAATGTAGCACACAATGCATTCATTTATCAGGCATTTTGTGGTCTCAAACAACATGTGCTGCATATAATGGAGGAGACTTTAATAGTGAGCTGAAGTACCTCTTGACCAGGCTGCTGGCAGCCCTAAGCCGGTCCTCGACAGAGAGCAGAGTAGACTGCAGAGTAGAGGTGGTTGCCACGCAGGTTCTCTGAGCCCTGAGGCAGCTCTCTCTACCTACCCACCTCCAGCCTCCAGCAGTCAGGGCAGAGTGACCAGGCTCTGAGCTCACTGTGCATGCCTGCAGCAGGTCTGACCCATACAACACTCTGCGGCTACAACGTCGTTCATTTGCGTCAAACAGACGGCTCAAACGCTGCTTCATCTGCTGGGTCTTTTCTTCTGAAGATTCCTGAATGTAACAGTGAAGACAGTACACACAGCCACAATCATTAATTTTAAGCTTTATTACAAAATGTAGTAAAATGATTTTACTTATGTCAAATAATCAACAAGTGAAATGCACTATTAACATGATTTAGCGTCAAAGCAATGTACTGACCTGTGGACCAGCATGAGCTGCAGTAGTGAGCTTGGTGGGGGCTGCTGTGGCATTTGTAGTCACACCCAGCACTTAAAAACAAATGAACAAAATCAATAGAAGGAAACAATCTATCAAATTGCAATAACAGTGCTATTTCTTAAGCAAGCATTGAACATATTGTACAAGAAAAGAGGTTTAATATAAATTGGTACTGGATGAGTCACCTTGTTGGGCTGTTGACAGAGAAGGATGAGGTGTGCCAGGTGTAGCCGAGGCATTGGAGGCAGGAACAGCTTGTGGCATTGTTTGCATTACCATGGATCCCTGGGGCCTGATGATCTGCTGCCCTGGAGCTGACACAATCTGAAGGATGTTGCCTAAAACCATGACATATTAACAACCATTACAAGAGGTGCCATCTAAAAGCCTAAAATAAATGTGAAAATGAAAATGAAAACTGCAGGTAGTTACGTGTCCATAGTTTGATATATATAAGTGTAAGCATTTATCACACCTATTAAATGATGATTGAAAGGCAGGTGAATTTCATCAAGTTGTTTAAAAATGAATGATGAAGGAATGAAAAGAAATATGTTGAGATAGTGAGATAATGGGATATACATTACCGAGTGTACCTTGGAGCTGCAAGGGCTGTCCGGTGGTGAGCTGGCGGAGCTGGCTGGGGGACAAAGTGAACTTGTTGCCCTGAAATTGCAGAGTGACAGGAGTCTCTGGCTGGGAGATACGATTCTGAGTACCCGCTATATTAGCCAGCTGACCAATCTTCACCACATCTCCACCTTCAATGAAAAAGAAAAAAACACACTTCATTAAAGACAGCATTTAAATGTCCGTTGACATTAACAATTATGTTAACATTTACATAAAAATATTCTGCATCAGTTAGTTAAAGGGTGAAAAAGAGACAAGACATGCAGATCCAGGGTGGGTTAATCAGTGGAACGAGCCCAGTCGCCCTCCACAAAAGAACCATAGCAGCTTCTATTTTTAAAAACCCTGAAGGGGAAAGAAATTTGCTTTAAGAGCAGTCCTCAGGTGAGACAGAGAGCCTGAAACATACACAAACATCAAGCACCACACTTGACTTCCTTTTTAAGGCAACACATGGATCACAAGGAAATACACTTAAGAGGATTGGTGTCAAAATTCATGTTCCATCCATGAAAAGTCTTTGAACACCCTTTATTTATCACTTGGTTTTTTAAAAGTCTCATATATTATTAACCTTTAAGCCATTTCTGATATGAGTAATACACTCTCTTTCAGATTTACAATACATTTTAATGTAATGTTCATCATGCCAAAATCATACTTATTTGGCATGATGAACCTCTAAAAGGATCATAATGTTTTAGAGCTGCAAGTATTAGTCAATTAGTTGTCAACTATTAAATAAATCAATAATTAATTACTTTGAGTCATTAAAAAAGGTCCAAATTCTCTGATGTGAATCAGGAAAATAATCACCAGACTAATCGATAATAAAAAATAATTGTTTGTTTTAGTCCTAGCATGTCACCATTCAGCTTTTATTGTTTCTTAACCTGAGCAAGTTTTAGGTGCATCAGAAAGTCGTAACAGTTGAGCTTACATATGTTAAATTACTGAGCTAACATAGACATTAAGATAAATGCATGTCATCCAATACAGGCGCCTACTATTGGGGTGTTCAAAAACATGGCATTGTACTGCACCTCTCAGTACCATACCAATTTTGCAACTCAAGAACCAAGCTATCAGAAAGTACCCAATGGTATTAGAAAATTTAAAATGTTTGTTTGAACATTTAGGCATTTCAATTGTGGTGTAAGAAAGCAATGCACACAGAGTAATACTAATTTACTAAATTTACAGAACCCAGCAGCAAAAAGGGAAAAATTATTTTACAATTTGTGTGCACAAATTAGTAACAGTGATAGCAAAACATTGTGCTCGGTAGTGCAGAGAAAATACATTTTATTTAAGAGTTATCAGGCTAAGGACAATCCAAAGGGTCATATATTAATTAAAGTATTCAATAAAGTATCTAGTATTAAGGATACAAAAAGGAGGATCATCAATTGGCAAGCACAGAATGTTAATCAATGTGCATGAATCATTGAGTCAACTGATTTATGAACACAAATTATCTGACATTTTAACCAATACCTGCTGGGGTAACAGTCTTTCAAATGTGTTTACTTCAAGAATCACACTCAAAATACTTCTTAGTTCCAACAGAAGTTGGAAAATTTTGAAAAAAAATAAATAAAGAAAACACTCAAAAGATAATTTCCAAAAAAATGTTTACCCTTTTAATATAATCAAATACTGTGTTGTTACTGAAAAGGTTTCTCTGTTCTCATTTGAGGCAGAAAGGGCTGGTAACTTTTAAGACCATTTTAACATGCTTTGCTGTGATGCTCAACATCAAGAGTGAAATCATAACATTATCAAACAAAAAATAACCAAAGCTTTGGGATTTCTTCCTGCAGCTGGGCTGATGCAAGAGATAAAAGAATATTAGTAAACTGGGAGGAAAAAAAGATTAAAAGAAGGGGTAAAACATAATTAAGTGTAGTGACATGTGTTGTAACAACCGGGTTGTTTATAGTGTACATGCAGGTTTGGAGAAAGAAGCTGGGAATACAGAGGCTGTGGAGATGCTGCTGATATGGCTATAGATGTGATGTGAAAGAACACATTTTGGAACCATGAGTTGCACTAACAACCATGAGTTGTTGTAATTACTGATATGTGGCATCAAGTAACTCAAAGACCAAAACTGCTGTACCACCAGTGCTGCTACCATTGCACTTTAGAGTTTGTGTACAAAGCCATTTGTTTAGGAGTAAAGACTGAACACATATCAGCAGTGCCCCAAGTAAAGGCCTCAGTGTAGAGCAGCCTGTACTGTTGTGGCAGAAGTGGAGGGGAAATGCTGAGAGGGAGGGGAGGGGAGGCCACTTACTAGGCAACCGTGCCTGGGCCTGGGATGTAAGAACCAGCCTCTGGGAGAGTAAGCTGGGCTGGATGGCGTGGCTGGGGGCTAGAGCTGGCCTGGGGATGTGTGTTATGCCAGGCTGGCTAATGGGAGCTATAGATCCCACAACTGTGCCAGCTAAGGTCTGGCCCAAGGCCACAGGGGCAGCCCCCAACACATGCTGCCCAAGGCCACTGCTCCCAGAGGAGGCTACAGTGGAGGCGGCAGTGTTGCTGCTGCTGCTGACAGAAGAGGTAGTCTGGGCTCTCTGAGTAGCTGTTCCAACCGCTGTGAAGTACAAAGCAATGGGGTATGGGACTAGATGTTAGGGGTAAACCCAATATTTAATCAAATCATCAGTACGATCAAAAACTTTCAGCAATGGTGGGCCAACGCAGGAAGCAGTATTAGGCCTGTTACTGACTATGTTAGTGACTAATCAGTAACAGATTCATCACTGCTAACAATTTGATTGATGAAAAATACAGTGCCTCATAATAAGCAAAGTTGGTGTTATAGTAATTATGCATTTCTAGAGCATCAATTCCATCTGTGTGGGTGTATTTAGTGGCAGCCACACTACAGTAAGCACCTTTTGCGTGCAACTCTTATCTAAAAAGTTTGACTGTTTGTTGTTCCATCATATCCTCATTTGCAACATTACCACTTGTATAATCCACTTGTATAATTCATTCATTCATTTTTGAATCAATAAGTAGTTACAGTGGAATACGGCTGCTAGCCTATAAATGATACAGTAGTCAACAAGACGTAGGGCACACACTGCTAATGAAAGCCATGCATTAAACTTTACCCTATCGTTTGTGCTGCCATTAGGGGAAAACAGTACGGCCAGCCCACCAGTGCTGTATGGAAGAATTAATCTAAACAAATGAAACTTTTATGACCAGTGAAATTTGCTAGTTACGGTGCATCAAATCTGACTATAATGATCCCTTAAGAATGTGCACACTGTTATTAAAAAACTAATAACAGCATATTACCATATGGTCAAAGCCTAAATTAATATTTTATTTATGATACAGTACAATCAGATTAATTTAAATCCAAAACAATGACACAATCACACAGAAAAACACTATAATGCACAAATCACAAGCTTAAAAATGTATATGCTCATTAGGTAAAGGTCTCAATAAAACAGCTATAGATGGTTACGTAGGACTTTGTTTGATGTTCGATGACACTATCTGGAATCCATTAGCCTCTGTGGAAACAAAATTTCCTGTCCTTTGCTGAGCAGTGGCCCTGGTATGGACTTACCGTGAGAGGTGGCTGTAGTAGTTGCAGTGGTGATGGGGGACTTGCCCCTGATCTGGGCTGACTGGCTGGTGGTTGAAATAGAGGTGCTAGTAGCAGGAGAGCTTGTTGGAGGACGCGGACCTGCTGCACTTGTGATGGCACCCAGGCGACCTTCTGGTTTTGTCCCATACTGCACTGGTTGAAACAATCTGAGCAGAAAAAAGATCATGTTGTGTCAATGCCAGAATATCAATATTACAATATCAAGTTTACACTTTAGAGTAGTTTAAAAACGACTACTCATCAACATCATTGGAGATTTTTTCTGACCTCATGGGTTTTATCGGGCATGGCTTGGGTCGTGGTGGTGGATCTGGACCAGTGTAGATCTCCTCTATGAGCTGCTTTGTGACCTTTAGTTTGGGTACTGCTTCTTCAGTCTGATACCGAGTCAGTCTATTCTCATTATTGATCAGATCAAATATGGACATGTTTGCAATCTAGGACGATGAAAGACAAGCAGAAGCAGATCAATGCCAACTGATTATGAATACATTTACATACAACAACTGAATACTCAACAAATGCTGATTGCAATCAATGAGTAAATATATAACATTCAACAAATCAAATGATATAAAGCAAATATAAAGTACAGCTGGGCAGAAACCAATGATTACTTTCATTACCGATTAATTAACATTTTTTTCAAGCAACAGTTTAATCTTTAAAATGTCAAAAACAATGACAAATGTCAATCAAAAAGTCATGTCTTAATGCTGATTATTCTGTCTGTCTAATAATCCAAATAACCTAAAGGTAATTATTTTATAACGTCATTAACCAAAGGGAAGTAAATCTTTACACCTAAATTATTCACTTATTAAAACAGTAGCGATTAATGTTCTGTTAGTCAACTGACTGATTAATCCTTTTAGCACTGGTAATGAGGGAGTTTGCCAACTATGTCTTAAACCTCATCATTACACACGTAATTTTTTAGTTTAGAGTGAGTATGAAGTTAAAGAGTAGCCAACAACTTGGTGAACTTCAGCAATGCAAAGTACAAGCTATATACCTTGCTTGAGTCATTCTGCAGAGCTCCCAGCAGCAGGGATGGTATGCTGTATTGCAGAGGAGAGGAGAAGTAGGAGCTGCTTGTCTCTCTGGGTGACACCAATTCAGGATGGTTACACACTCGCTGTAACTGCATCAAGACCTGCAGCACGCTGACAAAATGACCAGTCTTCAGCGCCTCCTGTGCTCTAAGGCAACACATCCAAACAGAAGACACGCTTAAAGACCGTTTACAACAAAGGAAAGAAATACATCGCAAATATATACAAAAAAGTTATATTGTGTATTTGATTTTCTTTTCAAATGTAATATATAATTAAGGTTAATAAATCACAAAAATGTGCCTACTTTAATTGCAGGCAATTTGTATCTGTGGTGACAATCTATATTTCTTATGACTGTATAGTTTGAGCAGGATCTCCAGTAAAACTAAAATATCAATGTCAATATTTCACTTCAAAAATAAACCTATTGTGTTTATACTTTTTGTATGTTCTTTTATTTATTTTATGGGTAATTAATTGAGGGGGAAAAAATTGTGGCAATGTCAAAAATATATTCGATCAATGTTGTTTTATTTGTTGTCCTTTTTGCAAATTTCTTATTCTGTCTGATAATGTATGAATCCTATATAGAGCAATTCTTACCCTGGTTGAGTAAGAATATCCTCATAAAGGTTCTTCTGTCTGCTGGAGAGGCGGCACTTTAGGATGTGCTCGTACTTCTTGGGCAGCTGTTTCTCCACATCCCTCTTGGAGCGCCTCAGAATGAAAGGCTGGATCATCTACAGTAAATATTAAGATGGTTTCATATTTAATGTGCATTTATTACTTACATATTAGGTGAATAAATCATAATTTGATTTTTAATATAGCAGCTGAATCAGACATTTGGAGGCGTTATACTCACCCTGTGCAGCCGGATGACCAGTTTGTGGCAGTAGTCCTGGTTCTGGTCTGTGCCTGCCTTTACAGGGAAGTCAGAGTAGGGTCTGGTGATCCCTGGCATAAGGAAGTGGATCATGGTCCACAGCTCTTTTAGGGTGTTCTGTAGAGGAGTGTTGATGAGGAGGATCCTCTGTTCACTGGAGGATAGACAGAATACCTCAGTTACTGAGTCTTCTTATAAGCATCTAGCAAAATATGAACTGCTTTCATAGAGAAAGTAGAGAAACAAAAATCATTGACAAGGAAATGATCTCATCAGTGAAATAATTGGACCAAAACTACTGGTGTCTTGGAGATAATTGGAGATGATACACAAGCCTGATAACCGTAAAATGTACATCTCAGCTCACCTTCTAAGAGCAAAGACTGTTTCCCAGTGTTTTTCAGTCATGTTTTTGATGAGCTGCACTTCGTCCAGGACTAGGTGCCTCCACCTTCGCCTCAGAAAATGGCTCTGGTCCTTCATCAGCAGCTTGTAGGATGTCACACAGACATGGAATCTGTTGACTTCTCCCCACCACTATAGATTAGTGATCAGATTATATGTTATTAGATTTACAGATTTTATTCAGACCTTCTCTGTGAAGTTGTGGTATCAATATGGGTGTGTTTTTTTAAATATAGCAAAACCTACCACTCTCAGAGATCTGCGCTCCCTTTTGTTGCCCAGGTACAGGAGAATCTTTAGACCAGGACACCAGCGCTTGAACTCCACCTCCCAATTTAGCAACTTGCATGTCCTTACCACAATAAGGTGGGGTCCCCAGATGCCTGTGGGCAAACAGGTGATGTCTTTATTACACACAATTTTACAGACAGGAATAGCAAACATCTAGAATATTTAACAATGTTATTACTCTTTAAACAGAGACATACCCTCTTGGCCAGCTAAGTGGGCCATGTAAGCCACAGTCTGTACAGTCTTGCCGAGACCAGTCTCATCAGCTAGGATACCATTGAGTTGTTTCTTGTATAGGTTTCCCAACCAGTCCACACCAATTTGCTGATATTCTCGCAATGAGCCATGCAGTAGAAAGGGAGCTGGGCTACGGGTCTAATAAAATAAAAGATCAGTTAAAAAAATAATAGCCATCTTGTTCTTGTATGTGTCTCTGTGTGAATTTATCTGTGTCTTACTGAAGACGTAGTCCTGAAGCTGCCCTTAGGCAGGATGAGCTCTGTGGCAGCAGCCACTTCAGCTATGTCTCTGGCAGGTTTCCCATCAAGGTCACTGGAAGCAGCCTTGTCAGCACCACGGTATTGGTCTACACTGAGCAGGGAATCAATCAGCACTGCCTCAGGTGGACTGCTTGCAGGAAACTCCATCCCTTAAAAATACAGTATCAGCTATTTTAGAGGTATGTTATTCATAACAATCAGCTGACAAAATAAGTATAAGGGTGACCATGACTATTTAATTTTTTAGATCACAAAGGCACCTTCAGACTCTTCCATGTCATTCTCATCACTATGAGGACTAGGCTGAGGCCACTCAAAGCTGTCAACGTAGGCGCCAGCATATTGCTTCATCAAAGCATCCAGAGGCATCTCAGCTAAGAGTCAAATGATACACAAGCATTTCAGTTAGAAATACAGACATAAAGACACAGGTCATTCTGGTACTTGTATGGTATATTTAACAAAAAATGTAGCAAGAAATGAAAAAGTGTGTAATAATTTGAATCCATTTGTAATTTGTTGAGAAAATAAAATACTGTCCAAGAATCTTTTATAGCATAAATACCAAATGTGTGTTTAACTTATTCACTGTTGAGCACATTAGCATATACCTATAGTTGTGAACCCCAGTGCAATGTCAGGTTATGAAAAAATGGATACCATATCATTCTTTATTGATGACCTGGATATTGAGCACAAGTGAATATCATACAACTGGTGTTTGGGAGTTACCATCTTTGGCAAGGCCAACCAACTCTGCTTTGTGGTCTGCTAACCCCTCCATTGCCTCCTGTTCCTCTATGGTGCTCTCTTCATCTGGGACTTAAAAATGGCAGTCAAATAATGAACAGGTGTTAATAGGTTTGCAAGGTAAAGGCAACTGTACCACACCCACTGCTATACATTGCTGTCGTAAGATTTAACACATACCATCTTGGTCAACCAAAGATAAACTTGATTTTCTTTTTTTTGTTGAAGTGGCCCCTTCCTAAAAATAAATTAGAAATACAAATAAGCAACATGCACTATGCATTTTTTGCTGTGACATACATTAATGTTTAAGTGTAGCACCTACCTCTTTATCAGATTTCTCTCCTGTTGACTGACCAGCTACTGTAACAGAAGCAGCTTTAACTTAATACACTTAACAAGCAAACAAACATATCAGCAGTTACGAAGCATTTTATAGGTTAAATAGACTGGCGTGATTTAGATTTAAACCAAGCCCAATGGATGGCAAAATAAAAGCTTGTGATATACGGTAATATAAATCTGATATTAAATATGACATACCTTTGGCTGAGGCTTTTTGTAAGCTGAGTGCTTTGAGCCTCTTTTCATAAATTTCAAAATGAAGTTTAATTTCCACAACCTGACAGAAAAAAAAAAAACATTCAGACTGGTAAATACACATGTATTTATTTAAATAAATGACAAGATCACATATCTAGTTAAAAAAAAATACCTGCTCAATGTTAGACCAAAAGAATTCCACCTCTCGGGCAATTGTGCTGGCAACGTGACGAAGATGAATTTCTCTTTCTTTCTTTGTTCTCTCTTCACTTTTCTTCTGCTCTTGATGGTAACGGGCACATGTGCGAACAAGCTGTAGTGGAAACATATGAGACAGTCTGGTTTTCAACAAAATATCAACTTCTGTAATGACTCCTTTCTGTTGTACGAATGTGTCACTTCATATTAATCTCTCTGAATTATTCCACCCCTGCTGTACCTTCTTGGCAGCAGCCTCTTTCCACCTCCTCTCCTGAGCAAAGTCAGCTGCCATCCACTGCATCTCTTCCAGAAGGTAGTCCCAGTGCGACTTTGGCCGTGAGGCTTCCACAAGCTTGGGGAGCCTACTTGCCGACCACTGGCCCTCTTTTCTTAGCTCAGAGATGCGTTGATGCACTTGACTCTCCTGAGGATTAGACACAGCATGTGACGTCAGAAAGGAAATCAAGTCAAGTCAATTTTATTTATATAGCCTAATATCACAATTGTGCCTCTAGGGGCTTTACAATAAAAATATTACTATCCTTGACCTATTCATCTTGTTTCAATTACTTTAATCAAAAACTTTAATAAAAAAATGTAAATGTTAAAATCCAAAACTAAAACCTTAGTGAGCACACTCAGTTACAAGGCAATGCACAAACGCAGCACATGTAAAGAATACAAATAACATTTATTGGAATTCTTTCCAATTCTTTTTATTCATCAAATCTCATCATAAGAAACTATGCAGCTACTAGTGAAGATAAGATTCAAAGGCAACATACAAGTGTATTGAAGCCCTACAAAAGGCATTAAATATATTCAATAGATCCTCTCATTTTTTATCCAAATAAACATTTGCAAATTGGATGTGCTCCATCAACTCACCAGTTTGGCTTGCTCAACCTGCTTATCTTGAGAACCTTCCTGCAAGGACTGCATGGTTGCACTTTGACCAAACCCTCCAACTTTGACTGCAGAGATACCATTAGTTCCAGTCAGTTTGGACTGGGTGCTTGGGTTGATGTTGGAGCCAATAGGGCGGAGAGGACTTGTAGTATGGGGAGTTGGAACAGAGTTGGGAGCAGAAAGGGGAGCGGGAGACATGGAGGCCAAGGATATAGAGTTGTTCATAATCCTCTGAACTGGCTGGTTTGACTCTGCACCAGGACGAGCAAGGGCCACCGTCTGTGGAGAAGGAAACCAATGTTAACAGGGCATTTTGTCTGCATCACCATTTAAGCACAAATATAAATACAATCTATATTTATGTGGTTTCAGGGAGACATACTGCTGGTCCTGACTGTAGCATGGCCTGGGACTGTTGTTGCTGGGGCTGCAACTGGAGATGAAGACCTGGCTGCATCTGCTGCTGGAGTTGGACCTGGAGCTGTGTGTGGGGGCTTACTGTGGCCAGGACAGGCCCGCTTGTCTGCACCTTCATCTGGAGCTGACCACTTGCCTGGGCTGTACTCTCCACTACCTGAGCCTGCTGAGAGAGTGTCATGGACAGGCCTGCTATAGGGAGGGCACCTTGGGGCAACCTGCCAGGCAGCTGGGGTGGAGGGGTATGCAGGCTGGCCGCATTCTGGACGGGAGGACCTTTGGATGGGTCGTACTGTTGCTGGTTCTGCTTCTGTCCTGCAATCTGGACCGCTTGGGGAGTGGGCGGCATCCCGCCTGTACACATAGTAACCAAATTATAGGACAAACAAAGGGGTGGTATAAAAAGCAACACAAGGAAAGAGGGTAAAAAAATCAGGTTGTCAAAAATGTCATGTAAAGTGAAGTGCTCTATAAATGTCTTTTGTGCTCTTGCTAGAATTTTAAGCTTTTAAATTGTAGTTAGGTGTTTGGTAGCTTTCCCTTAATTTATATTTGAGAGAACTCTTGAAACGAGTTACATATTTTGAAGCTAGTAAGTAGATAATATTTCTAAATTGTAAACGATGAGCTTCAGCTATTAGAGTTCCTCTGCCTTAATAAACCAAATGTACTTTATGGATAAACAGTAGTGTACTACTTCCTGATGATCAGAGCGAAAAACTAATGAAACTCATACGGAAAAATGATTACAGAAGAAATGAAATCAATGTGGTCATCTACATGTCTCTCAAATAAAATACTACTTTGATTAATGCAAAACCAAAACATTGCATTTCAAATGTTGAGAGAATGTGGTTAAAAACATCAAAAATTATACATGCAATAAAAGAGTTTTTAGAGAGTAAAATGAAAATGAAAATTAGAAAATTAAATGAAAAAAGAAGAACTTTTGAAAATAAAGAGACAAGGAGAAGAAAGGGTAAATAAAAATACAGAGCGGACACACAGAAACACCATATGTTTGGCATGCATGAAGCGATGTCATTCTAGCAATAATCAAGGCATCTGAATGCCTCACACAGCAACAAAGCACAGAGGTGAGAGCAAAAGGACACACATAGGGTCTTGCAGACAGCAGGCCTGAGCGGAGCTGTGCACACTAAAGCAGCGCCTGCCTTACCTCCCTGCACGTCACACCACCTTGCCTAGACGCCAGCAACACCTGGCCCTGACACACCCACACCACCACAATCGCAAAAACCTGTGCCGTGAACACAACTCCTCCACATGATTCCCCTCCTACTTAGACTGAGGGAAAGAAGCCAAGTCAGAACAAAATGCCATGAAATAACATGGAAGGAAATTAATTAAATGTGAACATGAGATAATACAGACACTCTTGAAGATGTGATGTATAAATTTAAGATTGATGATTTCTGAATCCATGTTGATGATGCAAGGACTGACAACTGGACTTGAAGGAATGACTTGAAGGAATGACAATGGGAAACCAAAAGGAAGCATGACACGTGGATTCATAAAATGGGAAAACAAGCTAAACCCACTGGAAAGTGAATTTATTCCCACAGGGTTCCCACTTTCTGTGATCCACCTCTGCATTGGATGAAAATCCATCAGCACGGGAAGGTCTGTCCAAATAAAGACGACTAACAAGAACAAACTTCAGAAAAGAAGAGATGGATAACAACGGGTGACCAATAGTAAAACAAAAAAGGAAAATCATAAGACATGGCATCTTCCCATTGAGTGGCTACTCTTCTTCAGACTTGACTTGTCTTCTTCCCCATTTATCCTGACAAGAGAGCTGGTGCTGGTAGAGCTAAGCCTGAACTTCCTGTGGACTGCTGGAAAATCCAACAGATGGATGAAGATCTGTTTGTTGATGCTGCTTGGAGTTTGTTTGTAGAAGATGAATGTTGTGATTCAGTTTTTAAAATCTCCTTAGTATGAGGAAGGGGACACGTCCAGCAGCATCGAACAGAAAACAGAACGGCCTGGTAGTAGCACTCCTACCTTGCGCAGTTGGCATAAGCTGCTGGAGTGGAACGCCAGGTGATCCTAAAGGACCTACACCAGGATGCTGGAAAATCAGCCCATGGCGACCAACGTCAATCCGGGACCTCTTAGCCTGATCTGGGATTTAAAACACACAATACCCTCATAACGCAAAAAAAAGCACTCTGCACAGAGCAATGACCTTCTGAAGACCTCGCAGGTCACCTCTCCTTCCTCGGGTTAAGACTTCAACACAGAGCGCAAGTAGAAGATGCCAAATATCTAAAAGCAGAAGCAATTAGAGGGAGAAAAGAAAAGAAACAGAAAACAAAGCAAACAGGGAGGAAACAAAGCAACAAAAAAGACACAGGAGTCTACGATCCTTGCCCTACCTGCTTGCACCATAGCCTGTTGCCTCTTAAAGGCATCCATGTCTCCGGGATTTGTGCCAGCAGCAGCTCCTTGGTGACCCTGTAAAAACAACCTCTGAAGGAATTAGTAAGACATTTTTCTTTACAAATATTCTCAATAGACTTAAAGAAATAACGATGAACAATTCATTGTAATAAGTAGAAGTGTTGCCTTCATTACCTGAAACTGCTGCTGGGTGGAGAATGCTGCAGATACATTGGGAGGAAGCTGTGTTGCTATGGCAACCGGTGTCACAGCTTGACCATCCTTTCCAGTGACTACCTTTACCTGAAAGAAGCACGGATTTGAAAGAAGAACTACATTCACCGGAGGAAGGAGGAAACTCACAGAATCAGCCTATGTCATACCTCATCATTAATGACCTCAGACTGCTCTTCTTCTTCCTCTTCATCTTCAAGGTCCAAGTCGTTCTGTCTCAAGTAAGTGTACAAGGGGACACAAGTTTTCTTCTTAAAGCCTAGATAGTCCATCATGTTCCCTTGCAGTTGCTGGAGAAAGAACAGCTCAATCAGATATTCTTTGAACACCTCCTTCAGACTCTCCATCTTCTTGGTATGGTGCTCCAAGCACTGTTTCCTTAGCATGGCTATCTCTGGAGTAGAAGGAGCAATTTCCTCTAACTTCTTGGGAACCTGTTTTTTCATAGTTCCCACTACTATGTTGGTTGGTGCAAGAGGATTATTAGGGGTCCCTTGGGATGAACTGGTGAGGGAAGGGCTAGACGGTGGAATGGAGGAGGGTATACTAAAGGATGCTGTGGCTGTGGTTCCTACACCAGCAACCACACCCTGTGGCGTCTTATCAAATATAATAGGGCGTGCAAGCTGTCCTTGAATGATACTGCTGATCTGTGGAGGTAGGTTAGAAGTGGTGATGTGACCTGGGCTGCCCAGAGTGGGGAGAGCAGTGCCAGTGGCCACAGGACTTTGAGGTCCGAGATGGTGAATGGTGCCTCCAGTCTGTGAGTGAGGCTGAGAGAGCCGGCGTTCCCTCACAGAGCCTGGTGCACCTGTGGAGGCCAGCTGTACCTGGCCAGTTGCAGCGGGGGCAATCTGGGCCAGCCCTGTCCCGTCCTGGTAAACAAAATGGCCACTTCCAGATGGACTGCTTAAACTGATTTGCCGCACCAACATACCAGCTTCCACAAATCGTGTGGGACTCTGTCCACATACTCCCAAAGCTGTTGCAGGGGCTCCTGGTCTTGTCACACCTTGCAGAGGGACTGGGCTGTGCTGTGTGGGACTTTGGGGCTGCATGGGTTGGGGCACAGGTGAGGTGACCTGGATGTAGGAAGATGGAGCATGCTCAAACCTCCACTGAGGTGTAGTATGCTGGAAGCCAGGGGATGCTGGGTTCTGGATGGGGAGTGGGGTTAAGGTGATCTGCTGGTTGCCAGTCACCATTTGCCCCACATTTTGTAAAGTGATGTTCATGTTCTGGCCAGTGACTGGGCTACGACTCATGATTATTTGATAATTGGGCGATTGGGGGGCTGAAGGGCTGGCAGCAGAGGAAAATGTCGTCACAGGTGATTGAGGGTGGTTAACTGTAGCTTGCTGCTGCGTAACTGCCATGGTGGGCTGCTGCTGCTGCTCTTCTGCTTCAGACCCACTGACAGACTTGGATCTCTGGAGTTGTCGTTGCATATTCTGTGATCCACTTCCATGGTGCATTGCGTGACACTGTTATTATGTCTAAACACAATAATCTGTGAAAAAGGCACAGCAGAGCACAACATTATCTACATATGATTTTTAAATAATTTCATGAGGCATCTTGTTTTTATGGGTCTATAATTTTACTAAAACCATAAATATGTATATGTGTTTGTTTACTTTATCTAGAAACTATTTCTTAATTGTTTTAGCTATATGCCATACTGTATGTACTGTACCAATGCCTTGACATAAAATTCCATCCGATTCTTTATAAATTGTATTCATATCCGACATTTAAAATACCCACACAGACAAAACACAGGTCCAATTGCATTCACATTAAGTAAGGGAAAAATATACACGGCAGCTGCCGGACAGTGCACATCACTCTGTTGACAGTTGGTACATCACCCATGTTAAATTGCCATTATTAGGTACAGAGGTGGTGTGTTAATGGTGATTTTAAAAAAAGCTTTAAAACCCTTACCTGTATGCCCAGAATATACACCTTGTAGTTATATAATTTGCTGTTTTAATATTAATGTATTATAGCTACAATTTATTTGTGCCCAATCTTCAGCGCACAGCAGACTAAAGCAATACAAGTCAACCATATTATAAATAAAAATCGTTCTGTAATGGAAATAATGAGGTTGATATATTTAACCGCTGTGAATCAGCCAAAGCCAACCTGCATTTTGAACAAATGTGATATACTGTTACAGACACTAATGACTGTAAAGTAGCGTTATGTTATGAATGTTATGAAAGAAATACAGTATATTGCAGAGTTGAGAAATTGAAGGGTCTGTTATAGATAGATTATACCAATTTTAACACAATAAATTACACCATAATTACAAATAAAATGGCCTTCAGTATTTTCTGATATCCGTTTACATTTTCATTGTTTGTTACGACATTAACGGTAGCTCCCCATTTTCAGTATCGCTACGGGGCGTAACGTCAGCTAACAATAACTAGCTAGTAGCATTACAATGAGGTATACACACTTTTTTGTCTATAATTAATATTGATTAAGAGCTACGTGATAATATACTGAAAGTAGACTATAAATATTAAACTGTAATATATGCAATGATGCTGTCTGTGCCATTTCAATAGTTACAATTACCCAGGCTATGGGAAGCGTGTTAGCGAACGCTAATGATGTTAGCTTGTTATTGCTAGCAGGCCAGCTTCCAACAAATAAATACATTTTATCACCTCACCGGTGCTACTTACGGGGAAAGGGGGCGTCTGTAGTTGTTTCATAAATCCTAAGTCATGTTTACAATAAGACCCATGCTGCAAGAAATGTTATTCAGCGAAAAAATAAAATATCGATATTGCTAGCAGCTTTTCAATGTTTTGGAGCTAATTTCATTCAGCAACATGGCGCCGCGGCAACCTTTTGTGTAACCCGGATGTCGTTCGGTCTCCAGGAAGCGGTAATACAGTGAATCGAAGATGTAAGTTGCATATTAAGCTGTTAACCGACTACTATATCAATAAACCATCACTATTTTCAGCCAAAAGGCACTTTTTTTTGCATTGCGAAGCTATCTTTGGAAATTAGCAGTGGAAGAAATACAGATCCTTAGTAGACACTGATATAAAAAATACTCCATTATCAATGGAAATTTCCCTGCGATTTATATATTGTATATAGACATATAGACATAGATTGTTAATATTAGTTTTAGTGTTATATTTGGCTGAAGTTGAACTAATTTTAACTATTTTATATACTGTACAGTTAGGTATGTATTATATTTTATAAGATGATCTTATGTTTTTAATGTCAAATATTGATTTGAAAAGTAACTATAAATATTGAGCAGTAAAAAGTACAACATTTAAGTCAGATTATGTGTTGAAGACGTACTGATTTGGCATGTAGAGATGGACCTGAATAGTTTTGACAATAAATATTTATATTTTCATCACACAGTGTGTAACAAGTCATTTTTGTAAATTTGACTGGTGGTAATAAAACAACTGTAGAAAAGGCAAAATCGATAACGCTAACATTTTGTTAAACTCTAACAACTTTAACTAATTGTAATAAACCAGTAATATCAGGCAGTCAAAAACTTATGTATGAATTGATTCACTAATAACACTTTTTTCTTTTACACACTGACATCTGTAATGCCAAACTTATCACAGTTGAAAAATAAAAAATGATGTGCACACACATAGAACGCATAAACACAAGAAATGTGGCATACAGTCACTTAAAGTACCTCATTACTGAGTACATCACTACCTGAGGGAGGCCATTGTTGGATCAGTTGTTATAAAACTGACTATTTCATTCAGTTGTCAAAATAGTTAATGCATTTTATGAATCAAGTCTACAAAACAGAGTCTCATTACTTTTAAATCTCTACTTTAAGGAAAACAAAGCAGGCACAGTTTTACTAGTATTGCTACATACTGGCAATATTTGGTCATCTCATTCAAGATCTTTTAACTGCTATTGGTTGGTGAACTTTTACTGTACACATAATACAAAAGCTTCAAATACAGAAAACAATGTAACTAGTTAAGATTTGCTTTAAGTCGAACACATTTAAAATTAGTTATAAATTGATCTGATTATTTTATCTGCAAAACACAAAACAACACACTTTTGTAACAAAACAAATACTGAGGTTTTTTTTTTTTAACCTGTTCAGAGTATTCAAATAATCATAATCTGTTTTCAAGAAAGTGCACCAAAAAGGACTTCCAGTCTTTTCTGTGCAAATGTTAGGATTATAGACTGGGTGGTGGGACAGGAGCAGATGTTCCTGTGGTCATTTCCCTTAAGAAAGATCAAAGTGGGGGGAGCAGTGCAAATCAAAGTAGTTGTAGGGCTCGTGGACACAGTCAAGTCTGCAGAGCTGAAAGACGTTGCTCAATACACTGCTTACCTGAGAACAACAGAGAAATTGAGAAAATTAGATTATCATAACATATAGTCAAGGAAAGCACAATAATCCTGTAAAGACAATTCATCATTGTGACTGCATGGGAAATGCTTAATATGGTGTGATTCTGGCATTTAATCTACTGTCTTGTGATTTGTGTGTCATAATGTTTTCACATACATTTATCTATGCTATCAATGTCCTTTTGCTCTGTGATGACTCGGGACAGACCATCCAACAGTACAAGGGCTTTATGGTAGCGCTGGACTGATGCTGTACCACAGTGGAACATCTCATCTAAAGCTGCAGACTGTACCTGGATGCAGTAAGAGCACATACAGTAAGGCTAAGATGGAGATACATATTAGATAGAATTTGATTGGGAGTGAATGTCAGCATCCCCTGCTGTGAGGTGAACTCACCATGTGCACAGTGTGGTTGTAGATGAGCTTCTCTGCTGTGAGTCCATTGAAGCGGTCCATAAGCTTCTGTTTGTCAAGCAGGAAACTCTGCAGCCGATTGTTGAGGGAGCGACAGTATGTTACGCAGCTCTTGTACAACTCATTCAGCTTCCTGATTACTGCAATCAGGAGATACAGTACGCAAAGACATTTCATTATTATTATTATTATTATTATTGTTGTTATAATAAACTGGCACGTGTTATCAAGCTTCAACATAACATGCCAAGTCTCTTTTCATTTTAAGTAGTAGCAATAATACTCACAGGTCAAGCCGCTCTAGGCAATACTCTTACAGCATTCATCCCATGTTAAATCGTTGGTTACAATTAAAATTAATTATTATAAAGGTAGATTAAGATGCTTGACAAATAAATGCCTGTTTTAATACATTCTGCCATTAGTACACAGAAACTGAGTGCTTGATATTTAAAACCTGAGGTCATCGGTCTCACCTTGTTTGACTGTGGCAGAGGGAAGGACTCGGCCTTGCTTGATATTCCCTTTGGCAGTGTGCAGTGCTGCAGACAGAAACTCTTCAGCTTTCATGTACAACACTAACTGCTCTGCATAGCTGAAAAGTAAACACGAGAAACAGAATATTTTCATGAAATTCTGAAGAGAAGAGAGCTACTGTACATATTGATAAAAATGTAAAAAACCTCATGCTTCTCACCTCCATTCTCTACTTAAGAGACTGATCTGATCTGTCACCAAACTCTGCTCTAAAAAGGACACATCAGGACTGCTGATGGTATCAGGCTCCGGTTCCTTAGAAGAAGCCAATTCCATGACACAGTGGACAAAAGCCAAGGTGAAACGGAGGTCACTCAGAGCATCTGTGTGAGCCTGCTGTGAAGAATTGAACAAATAAAATTCTGTGAATACTGAAGCTGATCACGTTCATCTGCAAATATACGTCACGTCTGTAACTTCAAAACAACCAGCAGGATTTTCTTCATCTCACAGTCACAACGCATTATTTGTCTGTACCCCCATCAGTGTATCTGCAGGGAGCTCTGGAGGGTGAAACACCAGACTGCTATGTGGAGTAGCATCCATAGCTTCAGTCTCACTGTTTCTATGGCTTCCTCGCTGAAGAAGGCGACTGTTGAGTAGCCAGGCTGAGTTAATGTAGCTGGGGGAGCCTGCGTTTAAGAAAAAAAAGACAAACCCAACATAACCCGAAAAATCAGAAAGTATAACCATGTAATTTGCTGGGCTTACAGCAAAATGTAACTTTAATGTGATAAATCACAGTTCATTATTTTTACGTCTCCAATGTTAAAATGGTTTACTTTAAAATTTACATGGTTAAGAATACTTCTGTATTTGTGTTGTGCTTTAGGTTGTTTAATTGGAGAAAGATATCTCATTTAATTTGAATAAATGGTCTGAATGAACACTAAGCTGGAAAGAGCAATTCATAAGAAAAATTATAGCCTCAAAATCATGGCTCACTCAGAAATATACTTAAGTAAGAGACTTTTCATAAACCTCCTACAACACAAGCCCAAATAAAATTATGTATGAATGTACTCAACAGTAGTTACTGTAAGTAGAACATACCAGTGAACATCTTTGACACCACGGTATCAGGAGTATTTTCTTTGGGTGGAGAACCTATACTGAAGACTGCGGCAGGTGGGCTGTCAGGGGAAGGAAATCCTGTATGACAACCAGTAGATGGAGCTGTGGGGATGAATAAGAAAAGTCAAATTACTACGATGGCCTTGGCCCAGTAAATGCCATGGCAATGGTCACTATGGCAGTTACATCATAATAGGCATCTTGGAACTACAACATGTTTTAAAGTAGGCATTGATATCAGATTTGATATAAGATTTTATAGTGACGTTTTTTTATGAATTGGCTCATACTCGTAAAAGACTTTTCTATATTTGGGTATAACAGATGTATCTGTCTTTCCTGATCTGTGTCTATAATATCAACAACCACTACTACATAGTCTGAAGTACTGGTAAATAAAGATAAAGACCCGGTACCTGTGGTGTCCATGCTCTTCTCACAGCTGAAGGTCTCGTCACTTTCTTCATCCAGAAGTTGAGCCCCAAAGGCAGCCTTGAGAAGCATGTCTGATAGCCTGCATGCACTCAGTGATCTGGACATCCAATACGGCCACAGACATCGTCATGAGCATTTATTAATTTATCACATGGCATATCTTTTATACTGTGTGTGACATCTCTGTGTCACATGGCAGGTTTTCATATCAATGACTCAATGTCTCAAGGAGGTGCAGATTATTGACAACATTTCCTTCTGTTGTCATATGACTACAGAATGTTTTTATACTACTATATAACAATAACAGTTATAATAATAATATTAATTTATAGACATTACATTGTTCTGACCTTTTAGGAGGGCCTTTTTTATTGGCTGATTCCTTGCTGAGGTTGGTCTGGGAAGCAGGACAATCTGGGACGGACACGATTCGGTTGAGCATTCCTGATTGAACCTGTTTGTTAGAAGCATTTGAACGTTCTGAAACTTGACTGGCATGAAGGTGTGTAGATGACAAAACATTTAATTTTTGGACCTTCTGTTTCTATAGTACAGATGGTTTAGAGCCTCACCTTTGGGCTGGAAGTGTCCTGCATGTCAGGACAGACAGCGAACCACCCAGTTCTTGTGCAGAGAGGGAGAGTCTGCTCTGAGGTCTTTGGGGTAGTTCCCACTAGAGTATTTCAGAAACCAAAATAGCAACAAAAACAGTGAGGTAAGCCTATTTATTAAGTCAGTTCACTTTTTTCATTTCATTCATCATTCACTTTTGCTCTTAATATTAATAATATAATGAATTGAGCATAGGGAAGTGGGTACAGAGGAAATTAAACAACATTTAATAACAAAACAACTCCTGAAATGCAAACTTGTGCTGTATATACGTATCAGATGGTGGAACACCCAAATGGCCGTGGTGGCAAGTGAAATTATTGAGATTTCCATGTACTGTGTTTAGATGCAGTTTGGGGAAAGAATGGGTTGATTCAAAGTGAAACAAAAGCAAGAAGCCTACCAAGTGGGGAGGACTGTTGTGGTCTGGCTCCTCCAGTTGCCAGCCTTGATGAGTATGGGATGAAGCCTGGAGCCAGAGATCTACACCCTCCATATTGTGGTGAGCTTTCATTGCTGCTCCCTGCACAGCAGAGTGCAGCCCTGAATGACATAAGGAATAGTTAGAAAGAGAAGAGTGGGTAATAACAAGATACTGAAATGCATTGGGAACAGAGATAAAACAGCTGAGTGATTGTACATGCCTGGTGGAGCCATGAAGGCCTACAGGCTGCACCATACGCTGATAGTTGTGGATCTGAGTTGGGACAGGAATGGGCTTTGAGTGGCTGTGGTTACTGATGACAAATTCAACAGGCTTGCTGTATGGAAAGAAGGGAGAGCCAAGGAAGTAGATACAGAGGAATGGGTGATTAGGAGTATATTTGATGATTCTTCAGTGAAAAACTGACAGTATTTTGTGCTATTTTTCATGTAGTACACAAAATGGATTTATAGTACATAACGTTAGATTTATGCTCACACTCAGTCTTGTCATCTATCTCTGAACACATTCATCTTCAACCTATCTAAATCAGACTGGCTATATCTTACCTGACAAGCTTGGAGGGACAGTGATGGAGGGGAGATGGTGGAGGTATCCTGCCTGCAGCTCCGGGACCTCTCTCAGCCAGTAGTGACGACCTTGAAAGAACATAAAAATTGTTAGTTCTCTTTGCACAAATGAATAATAATTACTAACACAGATTTTTTACATAACGTTTTGAAACAAATTGTTTCTGCATTTTTTCTACACCAAGTGGATTAAACTGCAATAACAAGTCAACAGAAAAAGCCCACATATAAAGTACAATGGAATCATCCACACAGTAAATTGGTCTGATATATCAGGCATGACTTAATATTAGTTCATATACTGAAAACACATTATTAAACAATTATTGCCCGATACCGATAAACTGACATAATAATGTAATACCCACCAAAAGTAACATCTAGTTTAACTTTAAATCTTTGAAACTTAAATTTATATTGGATATTTATAAAGGGGATCACACAGTGAGTCCATTCAACTGTATGTGTTAAACTCACCCACTGTATATCAGGCAACTTTCAACGGGTGACCCAACTTCTACCTCGCATATGAACTCATCTACGAATCAGTAAAAAAAAGAAACAGTCAGCCTTCAACAAATTAATTTGGGTCTGTGTCAGGTTGATCTTAAAGAAAAACAGCTAGATCATGATAACTGCATGATGATTTATAGAGTGAGAGTGAGTTCTTACTGGGAAGCTGGGCAGGTACCATGACATAGTCTTCTGTGTAAGATGAGGTGTTCCTACTGTCTTGTTTGGCTATTTCTTTCAGCAGGAAGCTTTGGGTGTCCTGTGTGGGAGAGCACTGTACCTTAGGCTGAAGTCGGTGCATCTCTCCATCGGAATGCTACAAGCGTGTAAAACAAAGAATTGTTTGATCATATTTAATTAAAAGAAAATGCAGGTAAAAGGGACTTTTGATTCATAAATACACAAGAGAAAGGTGGACATACTTGAGGGGAGGCCAGATGGGAGGAGCTGCTAGAGGAGCTGCCTGAACCAGAACTGGGGTAGGAGAGCAAGGGAGCTGGAGAGGCTGTCAAAAAAACATAAATGTATTTGTCTTAGGATCTCAAATACAGAACAGTTACTGATTCTAAACTGTAGTGAAACAAGCAAGATACATTACATACGTACACTTCTTGATGAATGAGCTCGTCTCCAAGAAAGGATGGTGGAAAAACTCATCTGCAAATGTAAAAATGTATATGTAAGAGAGACTTTTTAAAATGTAATTATGAAATAGAGGTACTGAATGTTAAAAGGCAGAGCTTACCAAAGCTGATTCGTTCCTTGTGGTTTCTTTGAAGAAGCCGTAACAGTAGATGTCTAAGGTTACCAGAAGTCTCCTTGGGGATGCTGTTGAAACAGTAATGTTTCCTCTTTAGATTAACTTTTTTTTTTTTTTTTTTTTTTTTTTTACAAAACACGGCTAATAATATTAATCACAAACAAAACAAAACACAGATGAACAAAGTTATGCAAGATGTATGAGAGGAATCATGACTAAAGTCAGATTACTGGCTCAACCCAAGATTTTCTGATACACAATACAATCCAGGAAGACATTAGGCAGGCATATCGCTGCATGCAGTTTATACAATATGTCACAAGTGTACCCTACATGTCCATATCCATTTCAAATTTCATGCTTCAGTGTATTCACAGTGTGCACTTTTTGTTGATTGTGTTTAGATGGTGTTAAAAGAAATAATATTTAGGTCAAGCAGAGAGTGAGCTGTAAAATATGCGATTTTTTAATCTAATTCACAGCTTCAGTGCAAAACCTCAGGGCATCATGACACTCAGAGCCAGTGCAGGCTGTGTGTGTTTACGTCTATGTAGAGTTATGTGGGTCATGTGGAAAATGATAGCCGTGCAGGCCACTAGCTGGCAGCTCAGAGCAGGTTATATATAGAATGACATGAAAACAACACACCATGCCTCCTCACACAACCCGGCCGACTTATCACTGGCTTTATCAGTCCAAATGATAAGCATGGCCACAAGGCATATACAGGTTGGCAACATACACCATGAAAACAGTGAGCAAACAATCCATAATTCTCTTTGAACACGTTTCAGGTCCAAGTTCTGCACATCAGGGGTTCAGTGTTAAAATGGCTTTAAATAGCCAAGAGAACTGTTCTGTAAAAGCATTGGTCTTACTGGTATAAAGGCAGAGAAACTGGGTTTCACATTACACTCTGAGAACACATAAATAAATATACCACAGACAAAACACTAGATATAATATAATTGTCAAAACCTGAAGTGTAAGATGGAATTAATCAGACAGTACAGAATATCAAAAAGAGACCCTGACTCCTTCTTCTAACTTCATGACAGTAAGATGCTTTTGTAATTGTGTAAGTGGCTGATTGAGAATGTTCTGTAGATAATTGGTCCCATCAGGTGCCTGTATCAGTTTTTTACAAATTAAAACAATATTTATTGGTGGTATGCAGCTTGTAGATTTATTAGGTTCTAACTCTGTAGGCTCTGTTAGCGGGGGGTCCAGAGGTGCACTAACCTGGGTAAGAGGGTCCTGTTGCTTTCATAGAAGAGACGGAGCTCCTGTGGTGTGCTAGCCTATGCACACAAAACACTAACATGAATTACAAAAAAATTACAATTTACATGCACATACATACATAAACATGTGCAAGTGAATGCATCTGCATGCTTACGGGCATGTGGGTTTTGAGTAAATGATGAGGAATGTTTGACTGTCTATTTGTCTCCAACATCACATATATAAAAATGATGCCACAGCCAACTGAGCCACAGTGCATATAATCCAAACATAAACAATATGATGATCCCACTAGGGACATTGTAGATTGCTTACAGATGCCAGTTAAGTAAACATCCTCATCATCATCATCATCAGCTAACCTCACACTGATCTTTGGACTTGTCTTCATCTGAACTCACAGACCTCACGGCAGAAATAGAAGTCTTCCCTCTCTTTCTCAGGGAAAATACATTCAAGGAAAGTGCTATATAAATAACCTCAATAGGTACAAAAGGTCAAACAACACTTTTCTTGTTCATTAGCTTCTAATGGAGATAAAATGGATTTCAAAACCAAAGAAAGGACCAATGAAGAGACAAAACATTAGCATGTGTCTATGCATAAATCAAAGCTGAGGCAATGTGCAAATAACAGATTCATCTGAGCTGCCACGTGAATAACATTAAGTAATACCTGGGGGTTGTAAAACAATATTTACTCTGGGTTTAGAGGAATGGCTCACAGCCTTTTCCGCTTACCCCCCTATCTGTAAACAAGACTCTTTCCTAACAAGCAGTCAAACTGCTCCAGCATTTTCCAAATAAGAACATGTGATCAGAGAAAGTGTCACCCAGCAGGCAGGTGGTTTTTCATAGTTGCCTTGTGGATCATGTTGTTTCTGTGTTGTGAAAATGATGCACCTTGTTCAGTTTTGATGAGTGACAATGATGAGTGTGCCCTTTCAAGAAACTAAAGTCAATCTGCAAACAACTCCATAAGTATGTGTGATTATGTATGGGATCTTAGGGAGCTTTTTGGTTAATTGCTAAATCCATTTAGCTAAGTTACAGTTACAGTTTATCTATGTGTGCTTAGAAGTGCTGCTCACATGAAATGGTGCTTTTCCAGTCAGACATTGGTACACAATAGTGCCGATGCTCCACAGATCAGCCTTGGCATTGTAGTTCTGGGACATGATGACCTCAGGAGCCTGTGTTTAGACAAACACATCTTACAGCTTTGGGACACACTGACATTACATTTTGTTGGTACATGAAACCAAAGAATGAGACCTAAATACTCACCATGTACATGGGAGATCCACACAGCGTTGCAGCCATGGTATTTGTCTGGAGGTGGCGTGCAAACCCAAAATCAGCTGGAGGGTGATAGAAATACAATAAGGGACCTACAGTACAGTAGTGCGTGTGTGCATTTGTGTGTGTTGAGGGTGTAGGCTGTTAAAATCAGCTAAAATGTCTGGAAAGAGATATAAACTCTCCACTCTCCACCATCATCCTTAAGATGATGGATTTTGACAGACACACAGTACATTCAGTTCCTTTAAACTCCTCTGACCTACATCATTACCTATCTTAATGCAGGTATTAATGGGACTGGACCTGCGCCCCTCCGTGTGGCAGAGCAAGATGTTCTGGGGTTTCAAGTCTCTGTGGAGGATGCCTTTGCTCTGCAGAATCTTCATGGCCTGTGCGATCTGCTGTAAGAATACACAGATGGTGTCCTCACTTAACGTGCCTTTAGCTGCAGGTCAGAGGGATAAAATACATGATACAGGAAGAAGTTAGCATGGTAGTATAAAGAAGGTTTATTATATTGCATGGTATATAGACACACATGGAGAGGTGAAGGTCAGCTTTAGTGCTATTCTGTTGAACTATAGTGTTATTTAATAATAATTTATACAATTAACTGTTTTATCAATAAAATATAATACTAAGTGCCCATCACAAGTTACTGGACAATGTAAAGTATAGTGCTTATTTTGTTTAAGCTACAATATAATAATATTTCCTAGTTTCAACTTCTCACATGTAAATATTTGCCACTTTTTTAGTCTTCTATTGTGAACTGTTGGTCAAACAAAACAAACAATTTGATTTTGTCAACTTGAGCTTTGGAAAATTGTGCTGGGATTCTTTCGCTATTTTATATATATATATATATATATATATATATATATATATAAATATTATATTATAAACCAAATGAATAATTGTGAAAGTAATCAACATAAATCAGAAACTACCGTATATCTACTTAAAACTTTTGTTTGTCTTACCCTCCCTTAAGTAACTCCCAACATGATGCAATACACAGCTCCAGTAACATCAGCATCACTGCTGTCATTGAATTTAGTTTAGCAGCGTGGCTTCATTTGGATATTATTTATCCATGATATAAATGTCAAGGCTGGCTCATGTGTGTGTGACACCTCTCAACCCCCTTCCCAGTACATCCAGAATTTCTAACTGCAGTGTTTTTCCACCGGAGGACAGGGGATAACTGAGTGACAGATGGGTGAGGTCATGTGGGTGCTCTGTGAACCTTGCCAAGACGTGACCATGTGGCTTGTTGCTCTGTCACAGAGGTAGAATTAGATTAACGCTACACATAAGCATTTAAATAGACACATCTACATGAACAAGGTAAATTTAGCATAAGAAAAAAGACATTCCATGTCATCATCTTTTTAAAGAGGTTTTGAAACTTGAGGCGGGTGGAAATTTTCAGTGTGACGTGACATGTCTCGTAATGAAAAAAGTTTTTTTTTTTTTTAAATCATTCTTAAACATGTTGAAATCACAAACTACACAGAAAGGCAGTAACAGGAAAAATAAAAGCAGGGAGTCATTTTGTGCTGGTTTCTACATAATTAGTACAGAAAACCTCCAAAAAAGTTTATCTGGGTTAAGTACTTAGGAGTATTAGTGATAATTTACCCACTGACCTGTGGGAACATTGCACTGGTTATATTGCTTCTGCCAACTAAAATCCTATTATTCCCCTAAAACACTGAAAAAGCTGAGCCAAGCCTCTGAAATGCCACACGGACCCACCAATACTACAGTAAGCTGCACTAAACATGTTTACAAGTAACACACTGTGAGTCAACAGTGAGGTGTATTGACCCATTTTTGCTTTGACTAAAAGGAGAGATGGAAAACCTAACAGTATGTATGAAATGTGTGATGTAGGACACTTACAATGAAGGTACTCTGCCAGGTCACCTCCGTTGCAATACTGAAAAGACAAGAAAGAATTAGCAGTCTTTGCAGAAGCTATGACAAGGCTGTGTTATTAGTGAATGTGATTTGCAGTTTACATGGAAATATATCACTTATTACCATTTCTAATACAACTTACCTCCATAACTAGATACACACATCCTCCCATTTCCTGTTAATAAAACCAAATCAAATGTAAATTATCATAAGACTGAGAACACTATATGACATGGTATATATGACATAAATGTTGTCATTTCTTGGTTTTAAAGGCTGCATTAAAATAAAGTAGTGTCACTTTCTGAATTTACCAGAGTGGTCTAGACGTTATATTATTTGTATTTAACCTCTTAGTCATTATATACACATTACTGATGAATATTTATCAAAAATATATTGCGGCATTTGATTTTGTCCATGTTGCCCAGCCCCGTCAGATCAAATTGACTTGAACTGATCACATTTTATATGTAGAGAGACCGAGGATTATAATTTATACTGACAATTCACCAGTGTTTTAGCAGCTGTGCTCCAGATTACACAAGTGACAGCAGCTCACTTCTTAGACTGTTTTGGCCCGTCATCAGCGGCGCTTCCACAAATTCTGACAGCTAACTCAGGGGCCTGAAACTGTACCCCGTCATGACCCTGTGAGCTCATGGTCCAAAGACTCCCTCCCACCCCTGACCACCGCAATGGCTACTGAAGGGGACGAAGAGGGGAGCACGCTGCGTCTTTATCACTTATATCAGGATGTTAAAGCTAATAGGGTCTGTGTCTTAGATTAAAACATAATTCATGGCATGAATAATACTGTCTCATTTGGTGTAATAAACTTTGCGGTTGCAGTTAACGGAGAAGACAGGTTGTGTGGCAGTCAGGTAAATTTACTTCATAATGAGAGTAGAGTCTCAGAGTCAATGAGATCTCTGAGTCTCAGTGATCTAGAGTCTCGGTGTATAATCCAAAGTCTATATGCCGGTGTGTGTGTCTGCTGTGAGACGATACTGAGTGTGTTTTATAATCTATTGTTTAACCAGCTGCACCCTGCCATCTGTCAGAAATAGTGAGACATCAGCTCACCCATGTCTGGCAGGTGTCAGTAAGGTGAGAAGTGCAAACACACATCCAAGCTATCTATCATGTGTTATGTGTGACCTGCTATAAACTTTAGGGATATTTATTTAGTGCACGGCTAACAGTAAAAAACCAAACAGCTATGGAAAGCCTCATAAGAAACTACAACATCCAACAGCTGTAGCACATGAGCAAATGATGTTCAGTGTTTGTGCAACATGTGGCAGCAAGGCCTACATCATGAGTGTGATTAGTTGTATGTAACAGGGATATGTGTGGAGGGGAGAGAGATGAAAGAGAAAACAAACCATCCCTACCTGATAGTCCAGTAGTCTAACAATATTTTCATGTTTGAGTTCCTACAGGAGGTGGGAAAAAAACATTATAGTTCAAGGTACACTGAAGCTGACACAGGATATACTGCATGGTACCATTAGAAAAGTATTACCTTCAATATTTTGATTTCTTTGCCAAGAAGAGATTGTGATTTGGCCAAGTTTTTCTTGTTGATACACTTCACAGCGACTTCCCAGTCACGTTTCTTGAAGCATAAATGGTATAGATACACAAGCCTTACACACTGTATATCAACAATGAACAGACAAATACATATTTGTCTCAGATATAAAACTTACCTCTTTATGTCTACCTTTGAACACAACTGCAAAGGCACCGTGACCAATCAGGTCTTTCCTGTTGAACTCAAACTTCCCAACAGACTCCATTGACAATAACAAATAAACACACTAAAGTATTCAGGCAGGTTCAGGATGTTGATCTTCCGACTGAAACAGATGCACAGTCCCACAACGATTCCCCTGTGCCGGTAAATCCCATTTCATTGATCAAAAACGTTTCCTTCACAAGTGACAAATCATATGATCGAAGAAAATATCGATGACATCCATGAAAAAAGTTGCTGTCAACAAACAACGTCCGTAGGGGATAAACAAAACGTATGTAAACAAAACACTAGCGTCCCGCTGTGCTCATTTAACGATTCAAAACAATTCAAGCGAGTTTCTGTTGCTTCTCTAAAACAAATAAAATAAAAAATAAAAAGTCGCAGTTGTGCTTTTTGTTAATCGTTTGTATCCAGACAGAGTTCATATATTACTGTCTTCTTCACCTTTAAGTTACCCAGTTATTCATATCTCATAGCGAGCATGCGCAAACGGACAGGCAAGGCTTTTTATGACGGCGCCTTCAGGGACACCTCGTAACTCGTAATTTAAAATTTTAAATAGGCTTGAACTAATTTTACTATATATTACTTGTTTTTTTCTTTTTTTTTCTCCTACTAGCATGCTTGGATGCGAAAGAGAGAGTGCAGCTCAGCCAAAATTCCTTCTATAAATCTTAGAAAGCCCACTTTGTTTAAAGATGTCACATCAAATAAGACATAATAAGACATCACTAAACCTTGAAAATGAGTTGTTTGTAACCACCAGGTTTCTGTAAACAGTTTAGGTCTTGTGCACCATACTGACACCATGCATTTCAGGCATTATTGCCTAGAGGCTTACAACAATCTTATAATCTACCATGGGCTACATATCACAGAAACATTTGTATCATTGAAATAGACACTTTTGTTGTTGTGTGTTTTAGCTGGTTACATAATGTCTCTATGTCTGTATAGTCAGCTAGACAGTATGGTAATAATGCTCTCCTTACAAAAAATGGTCCCATTATAATGTAATTCACAGGTACATATAGAGGTATCCAAAATTATCATAAATTATGTTGGTTATGTAATAGAGGTGCCACAGATTTGTGTCATAAAAGTTTTTTTTTCTTTAATAAAGATAATTGGACGCACAAATAATAATAGTACCACAAGACAACAATTAATAAAGGCTTCATACATTTCTTGAAATACTGAAATATTTAATTTTAAATCTGACATGAAAAGTGGGTGCAGAGTGACTTACAGTAAATCCTGTTTTAGGAAATCAAATGTTGGTACAGTGTAAGATAAATGACATTTTGAAATATGTCATCTCCATCCATTCTCACAGTATGTTAAGAAAAACAACCACCTTATCGTGTCCCTCCTTTGTAGAGCATATTTATTTTAATGTACAAAAAAAGTATGAAAATGTAAAAGAAATTTAGCTCTAGAAATAGCTAAAGACACCATAAACTTCACAGAACTGTGTCCACAAAACAACCAGTATTCACTTTTTCTTCAAAAAGCATATCATACATCATCTTACTAAGATGTGAGGTACTGCAAAATACCATTCAGTTTTATTTTGAGAGAGAAAACACAAACACAAACGGACACAGAATTTAACATGAAAAGATACTGATTATTGAGCTGTGACACTCTGCAGAAGATGTGAAACAGAACTCAGAATCACAAAATAAATAAATACATTAAATCAGAACTACATATGGTCTAATTCACTGCTATGTCATCCATTGTTTTTGTGCAGTTATTGTGTTAAAGCTGTGTGAATGAATTGAATCTTGAAGGTGTTTGTCCTGGGTGATGATGAATCAAATACTGTAAATACTTGTAAATACTTCCTGTAGAAGTAGATTCATCTACTTCTACAGGAAGATATAAGCACTTTTCTTGGTCTTTCTCTGCCCAAGGTCATGTATTTGTACTGAATCATTCCCTATGAAAATATTAATCATCTCAAATTTTAGTTACATTTTTCTACAAGTAAGTTAAAGCAGTTGGATTTGCACTTCATTTCATTTTGTGAGGAGAAATTACATGTCAAAGCATATCAATGTGATTTAAATAAATTCTGGCTGCCCACTAAATCAACTGCAATGGATACAGACCATTTTAACAGATTAATCGAGACACCCCTCTACACAGAGTGTCATGGTCAAACCCTGAACTATCCTCTTATACTCTGTGTCACCTCACTGACTTCGTTCGAAATCCCAACTCCTGTTTTGGGGAACACAATATTTTTAAATGAGACATTAATAAGGCACAGTTCTTAGAGTCTGTTTGTCTTTAAAAGTGAAGTTGTTATTCAGCTACACCTCATTTTGGTATCACTTTCACTTTGAGGCTTGAATGAGTGTCAAATTCAACACACAAAATAGTGGAAGAAATACTCTTGCATTCAGTGTTTTGTCATTCTACACTAGTGAGCTTCAGATTGCGCTCCTCCTGCCACAGACAGAACTGGTGCGTGTGGTATGTGTGGTTTTACACGGCAGAGAGGTCGATACGATTGGCTGAGTTGGAGCTTTTGTCCCATGTGTTCATCTTAGTAGGAGTCACACCCTCCTTGTTTCCATTCATCTAGAGGATAGGAAGGAGCGTATTAGGTTCAGTTAAAAAAAGTATAAAAAAATGAAGTAGGTTCAGTTAGAGTTAACCAGCTCATCTTTGGTCTAGCAGATCTTTAACATCAGCACTCACAATGTCAGAGTTGAAGGGCTTCACATTGATATTTCGGATGGAGCTGCTGGTAAGCGACCACACCTTGGTTTTGTGTTTGAAAGCAGCTCTGACCTACAGTGCAGAAAGAAAAGAAAACCATTACACCATTAAACCATGTTGCCAAATGAAATTCTGCTGTTGGGTGTGTGAACACTTTTCTCCCACAGGACTTTGACAGAAAGAAAAAACGTAACGATCATTAAAACGCAAATTTAACATGTTTAGCACCGTACCTCAGAGTTGAGAAGACAGTGAAACAAGAAAACAAAGAACCCCTAAAGAAAAGGAAGAAATGTAAGTTATAGAGGGGAATTCACAAATGACTGCAAACAGTTTGGAAAAGAAAATATCTTGTAGTGAGTAACTTACTTGTAGTGAGTTGAATACTGCAAAGATATATAGGAAAGCCAGAGAGTGTGTGTTAACAGCTAGAACACCGAAGATCCAGGAAATGCCAAGTATAGGCAGGAGCACAGCAACTGCCTTTGCTGTCAGCCTTAAAAACAAAGCATGAGAAAAAAAAACACATTTATGTTATTAGGTCTGGATATGGCGATCTAATAATCTATTGTAATAATCACAAGAGTATCGGTCCGATCATGAAAACAAATCAACTCACTTGACTGCGTTAGCGTCTCCATGAACCTTGTAATTCTCTCCGCTGATACGAGATATAATTCTGGTCACAGAAATCAGAATGCCAATGTTCACCTGGAAATCACAAAGAAGTAACGCAATTAATACGCCAAAAGAACAGAAAACTATTTATTGACTATCATACTGGAGTTGAATACAAGTTTACAACTTATTACGGTGAAGATCAAATTAGGCAATACAAAAGTATATAAACTGTAAAAATGAAAAAATGCAGATTGTTGTAAATTTCTCACCACGATGACAAACAGAGCTGGTGCTACAAATGCCCAGATGGCTCCATTCTTCAGAGATAGCCAACAGCTGAGAAAACAAAGACGGCAGGAGAGAGTGAAAAAAGACATCGTGTTGCCTTCCAAGTAAAAATCCTATAATGCTGTAATGTAAATATGAAATGGCATATGTGGTTTCTGTTAACAGTTATTCACAGTTGGCAGTGAATAACTTTAATTCTCTTTACACAGGTGATGTCATTCTTATGCAACACCAAGCTTTGATTGAATCAAATTAATTCAATATACAGTAAGTCCATATGATGTATTTCTTAACATACAGATCATCCTTACTTGTCAACTTCCCCATAACTATCCAGAGCTGATGTCATGGATACTACACAGATCACCAATGGAGAGCCTGATAAAACAAAAGACAAAAAAACATGTTAACTTTGTAACTTAAACATTTAAAAAGGGTCACACATATACAATTTCATTTGAAAAATAATAAAAATAATAATAAAATAGCCTATCACCACAAAATATGCCTCAACTAATTTTAACATAGCGTGGCCTTGATTTTATTGTCTAATATCTAATAACACTAACTGCCAAGGGTTTCTTACATGCTCTACTACAGAGCAGTACTAAAGTAACTACGTTATTTACTCAGGTACTGTACTTAAATATTTTTAGTTTTTTCTTTGATTTAATAGTACTTTTACCTAAGTAAAGGATCTGAATACTTCTTTCACCGCTGACTATAAGGAAACTGCCACAATATACAGAAGGAAATGAAGATAAAATCTTAATTGCCTTTATCTTATAGCAACAGCAATGATTTATAAAATGAATTTAGTTCTTATTTGTATCAGGTATACTTCAAAATGTCAGGGACATCACGAAGCACATCATTTACAGTTGATACACAAAATGAAAAATTACTCTGGCAAGCAGAAAGGAAGTAATAAAAAAGGATAATTTCCGCACTAACGGGTTCAACATGTGGAGAGACAATGCAGAGCAAAGACAGTATACATATGTCCCAGATTATTTTTAACTGTCCATTAACTCCGGTGCACTGAGATCAGGAGAGACAGTGTTACACTGGAGTGTTATGGAGATTTATTTATTTATTTAACAAACAATATTTGACCAGTAAGGTCACTTCAAAAAGAATTTATTTAATTTAACAAATTACATTAAATGACTGACATGAGGTAAAGACAGGAAAAAAAACTGGGGGCAATAAAATAAGATTACAAGTACAGAAACTACAGAACTGTAGTAAATAAAGACTGCAGAACAGACTTACCCCAACCAATGCCATAGTAGTAAAAGTGTTTGCTGCCCTCAGAGCCAAACACCTTAATCACCATACTGTAGAGGTGGAGGCCCTCCACCAGCATCCAGGCGAAGGCACTCAGAAAGAAGAAGTGAAGCAGGACAGCCATTACCTTACAAGGCAGCTGGGGACAGGGGACAAAAAAAAATATATTTTTTAAATTCTTAATTGTCTAATTTTTCTATTTTCATTCTTATTCGTTTTACACTCAACGACAGTTTCTTATTTTCTCCTTTACATTGTTTTCTTCTTTCTTTCTTTCTTAGATAAGAATTATGTAAGAAAGATTTTTTACTCTTTACAACATTTTGATTTGTTACAACACTGTTTTTCTCATTATATATTCTAATATACACAGACACACTCATTAATCTTTCTGAAGCACACTATAGTCATCATTTACCTAATCATATTAATAATTATCATATACTGAATAATGTTATCATCATCTTTTTTAAAGCCATTTTATCATTGTAATAATTCTAAAACTGCTTACAATCATTCTCATTCTCATCATCACTCTCTCTATGAACAGTTGTGTAGTGTGTAACTACCGTGCCCGGGTCGAAGCGAGCGCTGATGAGCAGTGAGATCTCAGCCACCAGGATGGCAAAGGACAGGTTGGCATGGATGTGGTAGCGTTGGTTACGGATGGTACTCACTGACCTGCAGAGCAACAGTAGAATGTCATATCAAATTGCTATAGTATTGTGATTAAAATGACATTTTGAAACAGATTGAATCACATTGAAGCATATATATACTGTATATATATATACAGTATTTATCAACAGTACATGGAATGTGTGAATCTATTGATTTGGTGATATATTGCGATATATATTAAAGTACCCCTCCACTCAATAATGGAAACAGACTTTTAAGTGAAATAGGAGTCTTGTGTGCATATACTGATAGATTATGTAGTGTTTTCTTTTTTTTTTATGAGGAAGAACAAGTAGATATAAGTTGAACTCTAATTTAAAGAAAAACCCATCTAACACACATTATTATTCAAAGTAAAGTATTTTTATATGTCTTCAAATATCTGGGGGTTCTTTAAACATGAATCAAGTGTGAGTTATTAATGTGAATGATTTGTGATACTCACGACAGGACTGCAAAGGTGACCAGAGTGATGGCAAGACAAAAGATGGAAATTGAGCAGCCAACATAACCAATGGTTGACAGTGCCACCTGGTGGCCGGCGGTGAGCTGTGTATGGAGACACACCATTAACCAGACAAAATGTAAAACATCATTATTTTGCTGCAAAGACACTTCTTTTGAGTCTCCTGGTCTGTCTCAGTGAGACTCTGCAAGTGTTATTAGCCAAGAAATTCAAAAGAGCTCAGTAGAGTTTATGATGATGAACACAATACTGGCCTTCATTAGTATTTTCTCATGCAGGCGACCATCCAGGACTGGGCAAGAATATACACTTTAAAGTCTCAGTAAACTGGCTCAAATCCTCCAGAAAAAAAGGATAAAAAGTTGGATGCAACAAACTTTTTCACTAATTCTTTTTCGTATATACAAAACAAAAAAACAACAAAAAAACCCCCCCAAAAAACAAAAAAAAATATGTGTTAAACATGTTAAACACTGTAAATGTAATGTCAAATGCCTATTGTTATGGTTTTGGAATAAGCAAAATATACATTGTCCAAGAAGCTAAACAGTGACAGTATTGTGTTTCTCCATATGCATATGGCCATGGCACACAGCCTTGTGCCATGATGTTGTTTTGGAGTTTAAGTTATTTTGAGGGTTTGGGTTTGATTCTCCATTAACTGTCTTCACATGTGCCTTGTCATTATGAGGGCAGAGGAGTCTCAGCCTTCCAGAAAAGGGATTCGTGGGATGTTCCCTTTGCAGCTGAGGGATGAGGCTGTCCACTAATTAGAGACTGGCTAAGCAAAAGTATAGCATCAAATAGACTTCTGCAACTTAAATACAGCTGCCCCACTTAGCTGAAATAAGAACTCTTCTCTATTTAAAGAAGTCAACAGGGTTACTGAACATACTCCCATGGCACATATTCTTGAGTTAGTCTGTGGCGACAATGCACACGGGGTTGGCATTTCAAGTTGCAGACAATGTAAATGTAAAATACTGTGCAGAAGAGCATTTAGAATTGAAGGGTAGGGTAATCCCACCATATTATCCACTGACCTTTGCAGTGATCCAAAAGAACCACACTTAATCATGGTTGTCCACAACACTTCTGTATTAAACCAATATTGTCACTATGTAGGTCTGCTTACAATTGACCTACAGTCAAGGAGCTGTAAACTGTCCAAAAGGCAGCAGCAGTAGGGGCTTCTGGTTGGTGGGTTAGTGTGTGGTTGACCACTGTTTCCTGACTAATTATGCTACAACAAATCTGCTTATTTGTGACATGGCACAGAGGGAGAGGCACACTTTTGAAAAATAATGGCAGAATATTCCCTTTTAAAACTAGTGGGAGGTTTAAAGAAAAAGCTCTGTGGGGGAAATCATTATAGATTCGGAGTTAAATTTGTATTCATTCATGTAGTAATTTAATATGTTGTTAGTAAAAAATATTAACTTTTAAGAGTAGCTTTATACCTTTAAGGGCACCACTTGCATAAGGATGGCAAAGTTGGTGAGGTGGTTGCACAGACACACGGAGTATGACATGTTTCCATGTGAGCGCACACAACCTTCGTTGGACCATACTCCCTCCTTTGAACTGAAAAAGGAAGACAATTAGGCATTAGAAACATACAGAAATATATGAAGCAAACATGTAAATATAAAGAGAACAAACTTGCAGAACAAAATAAACAAGGCTTATTTAAGATCACTGCAAAGATCTCTCACTATGATCTATTATGGGAGGCATCCAGAGAATTTTCTTTGCTGAATTTATCAGGGGAACCTGACAGGGCAATCAGATAATTCACATTTTTCTTGAGCTTCAGGGCAAAAAGGGAGTCAGGAGAGGAAGCCTTTGAATCCAACTAAAACACGTCTTTTAAAAATGATTTAAGCTTTTTAAGTAGTGTTTGTCTTCACTCATCATAGCAGCATATTTTTGCTCAAAATACATTAAACTTGAACAGCAACACACATAATGTTGGGTGTTTTTGATTTGAATGAGAAATGGGAAATACACTTTTTCTAAATCATTTGTTATTGCTCTTGATTCAAGAATATGCAAAGAATCAACAATCAGGATAAAGCCTCTCTGGCTCCTGGCTCCACATCTGAATGAATAATTGGGACATGATGTATCTAAATTATGAACACAGACCCACCTATAGTCCAAGAAGGCACAGTAGAGGAAGACTTTATTGCTCTGATTTAATACTTGGTCCTGCTGTTCTTTAGTCTGAAAAAGAAAAGTGAAATAAACATATAACAATCCTATCTTTAATTTTGTGACATGAGAAAACATTTATTTTGTACTGGCTCATTAAATTACACGGTTTGTTGTTCTAAATCCAAGAGCCACCTGTTTGGAAGATGTGCTTTGATAGAGAAGACAGCATTGAATATTAGCAGCATTCTTTCCTTGATGCTCTTTCCTTCACCATATGCCCAACTTGTATGCGCCTCATACAAAATCAAATGCTCCATTGGTGTGTAAATGCCAATAACTCCAACGAGAAGGGCCTGAGATCATGCTAAAGGAAAGACAAGATGCAGATCGACACTCAGCAAAGGTGATTATTCCGTGAAAGAAAATCCCTACTGTCATCAAGAATCTTATTTGATTATAACTCACTTTTTCCATGTCATTCCTTAATGTGAGATTTGGCATCCCCTGAGACAGTGAGCTAATGGCTTAAGTGCAAGAATTCAGTAACTGGGGCTTGGCCCCGGTTTCAGGTCAAACCACTACCCTCCTCAATCTGTCACCCGAAGAAAATAACACTCATTGGCTGGTTGGGTGTATAATGAGAGCTTGCTCACCTCTTCTCATTCCCCGAGCCTTGACTCTCGGACTGAATTGTATGATTAGACGGACTGTGTCTGTACTATTTCCTTCTGGAAAAAGTGAGAGTGAGAGTGAAACTGACAGTCAGGCTGTCTGTTTCCTGGCCCATAGGCTCAGTGATTCATATTACAAAGCATAGCACAATACGTTGACTTCATTGTGTAACCAAATTGTTGCTCTCATTCTGTCTGTTTCGCACATGCGGCTCTTTAGTCATCAATTATTGTTACCCTTGAGATGAATGCATGGATAGATATTCATGTGGCCCATTAGAGCAGGCAGGACAATGGTTCCAAGAGCCACGAGAGCACCATAAATGCACCCCGTCATCACGAGCCGGCGGCCAGCTTTGAGGAGCTGCAAGCAACCCCATGGGTAAATTTACTGCTCCCCTGTGGCCTTTAATAACTTGCATTTTTTAGTTGGGTGTAAATGAAAACAGATGGAAGAGAGACAAACTGTAATTTGCACTGTAGGCTTTTGCTTTACAGTGTCATATTAGCACTCCACAGTGAACCTTTAATGTTGCAATGAAGGAAGACTAATTAAGCATAAAATGTTAACCCTGTGTCGTGGGAAACTATCCATTATTAACTAACAGACTATCAGAAATGAGAGAAGTGCTGTTCAGCCATTCTTCCCCTGTATGTTTGTGGTATATCCAGCATGTATTTTCAAGTTGATATCTATGGAGAGGTGCAGAAACCTGAAAGTCACTGGTGAGTGTTAAAATACACTCGGAGATCTGGCCAAGCTCTATGTGCACGCTGTTGTTTCCTCATGCCTCGAGGCGTCAGCATTTACGCGCCAAGACTTCAGCTGGCACTCCAACTCTTTATTAACAACAGAAGGCCAGCAAACACCACCTTGGAAATCACTTTGAGCCCCATAGTGAAGGATAGACATGGAGACAAAAAGAGAGAAAGAGGAAGAGGAAACTGGTGATTGAAGAGTGATGCAGAGTGACACGCCGATAAAGGAGAAGAGTCAGAGAGAGAGGCTGATAAATCATAGATAGTCAAGGTGTTTCTACTTCTACAAGGTGTTACTCTGTCCCATTTGATGCAGCTGCCATCCATCTACAGTGCTCACTGACCCCTGGATTTTACAATACTGGAGTTCAGAAATAAAAGAAAACAGCCCTTAATCTACAGATTCACCAGCTATCAGTGGTGGAAGAAGTATTCAGAATAGCAGTATAAATGATGATATGAACCACTTATAGCTGCCATGTCATCATTACATGCCTTTGATATGATCATGTTTTACATGACAATAATTTATGTGGATATTCCAAGAACTGATTAAGATTTGAATGTTGTACTCTGATGACTTGCTAATGGAAACATATCTATCAACCATTTACACCGCACCATCAGCTGTCACACTGAATAAATGTCTCTGAACATTAAAATGAGAAATGCTGGCTGATGTGTACATCTCTCTAGCACAAACTAAGCCAAGTCTTTTTTTCTGGTTAACGACTGTGTTGAGCCTGTTGGGTAAAACGATGAGGGATGAAAATAAACACTCTCATGCATCACAAAAGCATTTAAGTCTGAGATGACATACAGAACCCAGCAATTTTTTGTAAATCCAAGCTTTTCTGTCCTCTGTGGTGTCTGTCCAACCTCCCATGACTGGCAGAGCTGGAAGCTGGAGCCTCGCTGTGGTTGAGCTTGCTTGAGCCAACATCGACAGCATATGCCTCTGCAAATCCCAAGACATCGGGCAATTCCAGGCCCATTTAAATCTTAGCTTTTGACAGCTGGTTTTCAAGCAAGGCGCCATCTATCGTGCTTGTTATAACAGTCAGTTCAAAACAGCCAGACAAGTACTGTCAGAAATATAACCCCAAGACAGAAATACACTGTCACACAGTGTATTGTATGTATACAGACACACACACACACACACACACACACACTTCCAAATCTGTAATTTAGTCTGCAATAATCAAAATTTTAAACTTACAAATTGATTAACTTTCACAAAAAAGAAAAACTTAAATTATTTTTTAAAAATATGAAAATCAAAGTTAAATTACTGTGTAAAGGAATATTATGCAGCAGTGAAACCAAATCAACAGTGATCTACAGTTACACAGTTACAATAATTATATCCAATGTGACCTTACATTTACTGAACACAAAATATTAAGCATAAATAAATATTTTGACAAAAAAATCAAACCCCAGAAAGGGTTAGTAAGAGGACCTTGAGTGAATGTTTGAAATATCACTTATAAAAAAAACTCCTGCACACACCCACTCAATCCAACCAGCACTGGCATATTGACATGCAGCCACAACTGTAGTCAGGCATATTTCAGGAGCAAAGAAGTCTAAATAAAGGCTTTGGTTGCACTAAATTTAAAAAGCAGCTAAAAGATAAATAAATTACTCAACAGTATGAGTGAATAAGTCAGCAATCTTAATGTTCTCCTTTTCCCTCAAATGTTCCAAATATTTGAGAACACAGAGAGCCAGTGTGTAATTTGGACTGCACTTTCTGCGTTTGGTATAGTTATCATTTCCTAACAGTGCAGCTGCCAGGCGGGACCATAATAACTGCACTGAAAATCATCAGTCACACTTTATACAACTACAGCATATTATTTAAAACCTTTTTTTTTTTTGTGTGGAAATGTACAGTAGGTGAAAGTATCATTAAATGTGTGAGACAGAAAATGTAGCCAGATTTTGACAATGGCTAAATTGTACTGCATAACAACAGTATCCATACTACAGTAACTACTGTTAAATTTAGTAATGGAAGGAAACACTTCATTGCAATATGTCTAGGAAAGGCATGCAGAAGTACAGTGAAATATTACTCAGAGAAACCGACCCAAAAAAACATTAACCGCAGCTCAAAACACGAGCTGGAGTTTGATAAGTGAACCACCTTAACGTCAATACACTGAAGCATCATGCTGACACAGCCTGCAGCTCTGATGGAGCACAGATCTTATTATGGTTGTAACAAGGCTTTTCAATCAGAGGTTGAGCTAATGTAGAATATGAATCAATGCATCAAAACACAACTGGCCTCGAGTGAGATCATTGTGTCATGGGAAATGTAATGAGACATGCAGCTGTGGTCTCGGCTCAGTCTCTGAGATCGACACTCAAAACAAGGAGACATGTTAATAGGCACGCAGGGTGTGAGGGAAAACTGGGGGACAATTAAACAATCCCAGAAGTTATGATAAGGTGAGTTAGTTAATGCTCAGAAATACTGTCTCGTGACTGTTACTTTAGTTCAAAGCAGCAAATATGACAAACGTTTCTTTCGTTTTAGAGCTAAACTCATATCACAACGACATTAATTCATGTGTTAAATTCCCATGGGCTTACATGCACGCCCACCGTAATGTTTCTGGCCTGTTTCTGTTGGAACAACATCTTTGCGTTTGTAAGTGGATGGCTGTATTTTGAGCCTTCGCAGAGAAGTTTGAACTTGAGAAACAGTGTGAGAAGCTTGTGAGAAAATATCAAGAAATAATTTCAAAAGTTTTTTTTTTTTTTTTGTAAATGAGTAGTGGTGGAAAATGTTTATTGATTTATTTTTTATAAAAATCAACTGTGAGGTTACACAAAGACACTAAGAAAAAAAGAGCTGCTTTTGTGAACATTTCAGTATATTTTATTCAAAAGGAGAAAGATGTATTTAAAAAAAACTAAACTTAAATATTAAATATAAAAACATTTAAGTTGAAAATACAAATTTTATGCAGTTTTTTGATGTGCAACTTCAGTGTCACACAAATCGTGGGAACAATTTTCTGCGTTGACTCTACTCTTTCCTTTGCGTAACCTCACCACTGGCATAATTTATGATAAATTCACTCCTGTCTGCCTCAGGTTTAGGTGAAGGGTGATTTACAACCACTGGTTGTGAAAATCTTTGTGAACATTATTTCACAAGTTAATTTTTTTTCCCTTACCCACATTGAAGCTCAAAGAAACACGTATATACAGAATCAGCACCAGGACCATTTCTATTTTCCTCTGGGTTTAAACTGGAGCTGCATGTAGCAAGAGGTGGTGGTCACAGCTGGGATGGAAAGGGGGAGCTAAAATGGGAGGAGCTGACTCTAAAATCCAACTCTTTTGGCAAGAGAGGGATTGCAATAGCCAGACCTCCATCTGTGATTGATCAGTATGCTGGCTCACACAGCTTGTGTTTGTATGTGCGTTGGCGTATGGATGGGTGTGGGTGGTTGCGGGAGAGAGAGAGAGAGAGAGAGAGAGAGAGAGAGAGGAGAAGAGGCTTTGTCCAGAAGGTTTAAGCTGGGCGTGTGTGTAGGAGTTATAAAAAGACTGGCAATAAAGAGTGGTTATTATTGTGGCAGAAAAGACTGATACCAGCATTGGCTTACATGATTAAACAACCTAGAGCGTGGGTATCAGAAATTGTTTTAACCTTTACATGTTTATGTTCAAAGTTGCTGAACAATTAATCCATTATTTTCTGCTCGAATCAGGGAGCTCCAAAGAGTCTAGACGTCTTTGTAAACACAAGCCACCCAGTTTCCCTTCTCGCCGCTGACCTCTTTCCTTTATTCACATCAAACTCTTGCTTTCATGTTCTTTAAATCATGAGAGGGAACAGAAAAAAAATTGGCCAGTATTTTTTAAGAAAGCATGTTTTAACTGATGGAGTAATGATGGATGTTAATTGAGTCAATTTGATAAAGTGAATCATTACATAATCTTATGTAATGATTCACTAATCTTTTTTTTTACTTTTCAGGCAAGACATAGAGTCTGTGTGGAAAAAGAAGATGTTAGCAATGTTAATAATTTATAATTCTACTTTAACTTACAAATTAAATAAGGTATAAGTCAATTATGGGACAGAGACAGAGACACCAGCACTCTTCCTCTGCTGCCAATCTGTGTCACAGTTTGCTTTGGCCCTTCTTATGAAGCCGCCAAAATAACACATGACTTTATAAGCATGTAAAGTCAGGCCCTCCTTGTCAAAATCTGCTTTTCATATTCTCTCACTTCTGACCCTATAAATTTACTTATTTGCTTGTGAAATAAAACTTTCCATTCATTCAATTCATACCATCAGTGTGATGTTTTGAAGGAAGAAGAGGACAGGGAGGAGGAGTTGGTGTTTTTATGTATGCATTAATGTTTAACTACAGACCCCCAGTGCCTCCCACCCTTCTTTTCCTTCTCTTCTTCTCTCCTTCGGCCCTCTAAAATTGAACCAGAGTCAGACATCAGTAATAAATCACTGTTGGAGCCAGAGTCCAATCAACACCATGGCCAAATGCCATGAGAAAGCATGTGGGCCTACAGCAGCCTTGATAACGTTTTCTCTGGGTATCAAACTTGGTCCGTGCCATCTTGTAACACAGCACCTCGGCTCTGACTGAGTCTGCTTGGAATGGCATGAGCTCAGTGAGATTATCAATCAAGACTGCAAGGTCACTCAGACACCAACTGCATGTCCTTCAGAGAGTAGTACCTGCTTTGACTCAAGGTTGGTTGACTCCATCAATCTATGGTAGGTATGCTTTATCATGGCAGGTATCAGATAAAGAAAATAGATGGCACTTTGAGAGTTCGAGTCATTATAGTAGGTGACTGTTCAGAGGACTAACCATGGCAACATGAAAAGACATATGAGAAAGTGGACACGAGTTTTAATGAAGTCACTGGGTGCTTGTCTTTTCTCTGAGGATAAACCACTGAACTAGTGCCATGAGAGGACACCTTTGACCTTTAACTTGCGCAGACAGTAAAGAGCAACATAAACAATGACGGGAAAGGTCTGCCACATACTGTGTGAGCAGCCTTCCCTGTCTCCAAGCAAGGGAGGTGATAAATATCCATCAGCTGCCAAAGACATTAAAATTCCAAAAATAGCCACTTATTGACTAAATCCAACTACAGGTCTGCGCGGCAAACCAGTAATAGCAAAACAATCCTTTTTTCCTGGACATATTTGCAGCCAAAAGTGCAGTGTGCCAAATTACAATGCAGCTCCTACATATAAATCATTGTCCAAGCTATGCAGCCTAAGTACAGTTAAAAAGTGCTGGCACAGTGCGCTCCAATCAGTATGTGTTAGTAATAAGTATAACTAGCTTATTTGTCATGGGGTAGAAAGGAAAGAATGTAAGAAGTCTGATTTATCCTTACATCAGAAGTAAAGACAATCCAACTAAAATAGAAACACCTTAATTCAACAGAAAACAGAGCTGGTGAGCATCTCCAGCACCCCCATAACAAAGGCCATTTTAAGCCTTCTCCCATGGTGTCTGCTAAAACAAACACAGTCATCATTGTCACAGAAACCAGGCCAGATAATTGCAGCATAAACATTTATTTCACCAAGGAAAACGAAGGCAAACAAATTGATATTGTCATGGTTTCATGAAGCTGTATGGCTTTCATTTGTGCTCTTACGAGTGAGAGGGGGAAAAAAAAGCCTATTTGTAAGTCATCAAAAGAAAATGAATGGTTTAGTCAACTGGTTTTGTCTTAATCGTTGCTATTGTGCGACTAATATGCGAACACCATGAATTTAAATGAAAAGAAATGACTTTACATATACTGTTGCTGTGAAGTGCACCGCCACATTCCTGACTTTACAGGGAAGCAAGCAAATGTGATACACATCTGTAAGTACGTTTTCATTATGAGTTTCCCATGGAAAACTAGCACAGCCTGTGCCACAAAGCAGTGAAGAGAAATATATTGTTCATAAAAGCAAGTTATTGTTCCTTTCAAAGCTCCCTAAGCCCATAGTTTGAACCTCCATAATCAGTTTGCTTTCTGGAAGCCACATGCTCCGTGAAGGAAAATTTAGGCAGGCTAATGAAAACGAAAATAGGCTTCGCTCTTTGTGTTGGTGAGTGCCCAGCTGCACAAGCCTCAGTGTCAGTGACAGACACTCATCTTCTTACATAATACCCAAAAATAGAGCTGATAGATTTCATATGAGGGAATTTGGCTACTGCAACCACAAGCAAACCGTGGTCTTCCTCTCTTTGATAAGGCAGGTGTCCCACACCCAATGACTGGGAAACTGGAAAACTCTCAGCAGTCCCATTTGCTGAGAAAGAAGAAACTGGGATATATATATGTATATTGTATAAGTTGATTCTTACCAGGACGTGGGTGAGAACAATCTTGATGAGTGGCGCTCCAGAGAGGTTAATTGACAGGGCCGGTGAAGGCTCCACTTTCAGTGAAATTAGGCAACTTGCTACCTGAATCTTATATTCCTTGAAATCAGCTGCTTCGTTAATCCTAAAACAGACACAGTTAGAGACACAGATACAAAGGAAGAGACAGAGAAAGAGAGGACAAGAGAGAGACAAAAACAAATATAGCCAGATAAATAAGAAGAAAAGCACTGTATCCTGGTACAGACACCGACACGTAAGTGTTACACGCTGGCTCAGAGCAGTAGCATTTAAGTGGGACTTTGATCATCTGTCTATATAATTAATCACACTAACAACCAGCAGCATTGCATCACTAGTCTTTCATAGTCATCTGATATGTGACATCGAGATCACACAAGCATCACCTATCTATCATAATACAAAAGAGAGAGAGAGAGAGAGAGAGAGAGAGAGAGAGAGAGAGAGAGAGAGAGAGAGAGCAGGGCAGGGCAGTGGGAGAGCCATATTAAAAACAGTCAGTTCCTGACGTCTCCAAATGTGCTGTCACATATTTAAACTTAAACTTCTATGAAGGACGGAAGTGGAGAAAAACAGGTTGCTTAATCACTGTTATGTCAGGTTTGGTAAAAAATAAATATTGTAGCTGTAGTGGAACAAGCTGGTCCAGTGATGAGACATTAACAAAGGGGAGGAGGGAGGTAATGGATATGTAGCACTAATAGCAGGGTGTATCAGTCAGTGGAGGTTGAGTGGTGAGATGTGAGATAGGCGAGGGGACAGATAAGGCCCTGGCCCCAGGCATCAGCCGTCCTATGATTCAGGAAACACGGGCGCCTTAGTGCCAGTGGGCTTGTTTTCCCACACAGGAAGTACAAAAACGAGGCCTTTTGAATGGCTGGAGTGAATATTTGCAATTAACATTTTTGTTTAGAACATATGGTCCTAGATAAAGTTTCTGCCAGTGGCCAATGCCAAGTGTCATGTCGAAACCTTATTTGACTTTATCGTGTGTTGTCCTGTCCTCATACCTGGTCTTGACAGGGCTGATCTCTTTATAGTAGCTGTGCATGTCGTGGTAGAATAGTCCAACGATGGTGGTTTGAGCTGAGATAAAAAAACAAACAAACAAACAAACAAAAAAACCCACATAGTTTAATGTATGAGACATGAGCAGAAGGCTGGAAATGTAATGCAGTGCTGCTAAAATGCTCACAAAGAAGGGAAGTTAATTAGCGTTGCCCTGCCGATGCACGCTGGCACCGGCAGTCTAATAGGACAGCCGTGTACTCGCACAAGGGTGAAAGGTAGAAGGCCGCACACCATGTGGTTGTTGGGAAATCTTATGAAACCTCTACATGACTTCACCAGTAGAGCAGGAGGTCTGGTCCCCCTCCCCTAATCTACCCTATCATCCAGCTCAGTCCCACCTCAATACTGCAAGATAAACAATGAAATTGGAGGAAATCCGTAATGGTCCTGTTCCTCTTTTTAAAGGCCTTCTAGTCTGGTCTGCTGATTGTAACAAAAAAGCCTGTTGATGTCAAACAAATGTGCAGAGTATACGCTGCAGAAGAGATTTAAACCTTCCAAAAAAATTATTTTGAACATTTCAAGTCCTGCAAAAGATCACAAGGTGGCCAGTTTGCTCATACAGCTCTCCTAAGGAAGGGGGAAAAAAATAAAATACACCAATGTGCAGCCCTCTCTCTCTAATTAGGATGTAAAACCTCCCCTCAGAGTATTTCATTCAGCCAGGTATTCAGACCTATGAGTTTATTTGATCCTGGCTCTAATGCGTCAGCAATAACATATATTCAATTTCTGATAATAGTCCTTTAATGAATTATTAAAATTGTTTATTCCAGTGTTCGTATGGCAACATGGTGCATGCAGTAGCCAGGTAGAGCCAGGGGAATCTGACCTGAACACAAAGTCAAACAAACAGTGTTTTAAAGCCCATTGTAATTACTGCTCCCCCCTCACTCCACTATGTGAGTCCACTGTTTTTAATGACAGAGGAAAGTGGAGAAAAAGTGCTCTCTCTCTCATTCTTTCTGTTTTGAATAAAAGAGTAACTGCCAACATTAAAGTCATAGCTGGATTTCTACGGTGCACCATAAAGCCACACAAAAGCTCTCATGGCACCTCTTGTCTTACACTGTATGCTAAGTTAGTGGTCTTAAATCTTGGCATAATAAATTACTGGCCAATAACAAGAGCCTCCCAACTGGACAATTTTCTCCTGGCAGAATCAGTGCAACTAATGTGCGGTGTTCACACTCAACCTGGAGAAGCTGCTACTTTTTATGCAGAGAATCCTCAAGCTAGTAAAAGGTCTATTTTTTTTTACATCACTCAAGAAATGTCATGATTATCTGCAGTTTGATGTATTTGTACTCACACTGCATGGTGAAAGCTTCACCGGGCACAGAGATGTAGTTCTTGCCTTGTGTGGGGAAGCGGTAATGCGACAGGTTGTAGTTCTCTGGGAATTTCATCAGAGAGTAATCTGTGGAGTCAGAAGTTAGAAAAAGTGAGAAGTGTTGAGGAAAAACAGACTTAGAAGCCATGAAGTATCGGACCAATCTGCGTTATCAGGGGTGGATCAAAGATGTTAGGCGACCCTCGGGGAAAAAGACACAAGCAAGTTTAGTGGTAAACAAAATATTATGCAAAAGGAAAAAGACCCACACCCGTGAAATGCAAGGTGGGAGGGGTAGTGACCCCCTTCAACTTGCTTATCTGACCCGTATTTGTCCTTTGAATAAGAAAACGAATGACGTCAGCATGACGCTCCATGTCCTCCCGTCTTAACCGTGTCAACACAAACTTAAAGTAGTGAGTCACCTTATTGAGAGCTGACTCAATACTGACCTGCAACAAAAGATGTTCCACCCAGGGAGATGAGGGATTTCGGGCTGGGCTCCAGGGTAGTCACCATGTGTTCCATCACTCTGTCCACAGTTTCGATCAGACCGCTGACCACAGCGGTGGACTGCTCGTCAATGACCCAATGGTAAAATGAGCACAATCAAAATCAATTCACAATCACTGCTTTCAATGCCCAGCATTGACCTATGAAATGGGTTCACATCTTTAAAATGTGTTCTTGGAGTATCAAATTAATACATGCAGGTTAAATGGAGGTTAAATTTACAAATATGAAATAGGCAAAGTTAAAGGGGCACTACACCAATTATACACATAAAGATCAATTTATTGGAGAGTACTACTCAACAAATACAATAAAACTGGTTTATAATATCTTCTGTTGCTCTCAAGAGAGTTTTTCCAGAGTTATCTCAGCTTGGGCTTTGAAATTAAAGATTTATAACACAAAGCTAAACTACAGGGGCGTATAGTTTGAAAGCTGTTAAATGGACAAAGGAAATGTTGTTGGAGCGTGACCCATAATAAAGACCATAAATTAGGGTATCTCAGCCTCCTCAAATAATTATGCATTTTTACACAGCAAAAAAACACCAGTATCCAGACATTGCAATACAACAGCAATAATGTAAACTGAATTAAATGAAGTACACAAATAGGTAACTAAACCAATAAGTGACTATAAAATAAAAAAGGTAACTGATAATGTTTGTGATAAGTCATAAAGTAACACATGTGAAAATGTGACAAAGATCATGACATTTTCTGACACTCAGCATGAATCTGATCAGTGAAGGTAATCACAGGGGGATTTACTGAATACTGTATCTATCTACATCTGTTTCAGCTTGCTCCTACAAAAACAAGCTTGGGCTGAAACCACATACTTGCTTAGAAGTCTTTCTTCTGGAAACAATATGTTAGTATATGAGACCTCTTTGCTTCGGCCAGGATTTACAGCACTGAAAGCTGCAAATGTACATTCAAAGTAAGTCTACATCTCTATAATTGACCCTATATACTGTAGTTCTGTGTGGATAACGCTGCCAAGTACTGTTATTGCTCCTGCCACCACTTGTGCCAAAAATGTGCAGTGTGTTAGAATCTGAAACTCATGGATCTCTTAAATGCCTCAGATTAAAGTATTCACCAAATTGCATATGTTACATTATGTCATATTTTCAACATTGCACAACAACAGTGTGAACTCATTTACCTCTGGCAACCCTGGAGAGGACAGCACTTCTTCCACACTTTTGAGAAAAGCCTGAGTGGAAGAAAGTGGACATCATGGAACTGTTGCATCATATGCACATGGGTGGGCATTGTGTCTGTGTGTGAACTGGTGTCTTTTGCAAGTTTACTGTGTGTGTGTGTGTGTGTTTGTGTGTTGAGCTGTGCTGTGTTTCAAGACCTGTGTGAGGTTGTTGGCAGTGTTGTGGGGAAGGGTCCTATTGGGCAGCGCTTTCAGAAAGCCCAACACTGGCATTGACTCAGGGTCCATGGAGCTTTGGACCTCCTCGTGCTGGCTGCTGACAACAGGTGGACTCACTTCAATGGCTCTCTGGGGTGACAACACACGAGGCATCAAGCAAGGTTGACTAGGAGGTCGTTTCCAAAGGACCGCGGTGTTCCAGCATACACAGGATGTTTAATGTGACTGATAGCCTGAGTTTAGGGGGAATACTTTTTTGTACAAGTGATTCAGTGTTGCTCTTTTTCAGTTCTAGTGCCCTACAGGGAGCCATTTTGTGTGTAGTGTTGCACAGCTGTCTCCACTTTCTTCTATTTCTTTATCCGCTTTCTACCTCCAAAGCCCTTCAATAAACAAGACTGCTCTATTCACATGTGCTCTCAATATCCTTTTTCCAGCTCCTCTATCTTCAAAAGGAAATAATAGTTCAATACAAAATTGATTGTTTGTATTGAGGGGAAATATATATATATTTTGGCCCCAAAACTATATAGATTACACACATTATATTATATTTTAAGTGTAAACAACATATTTAGGTATGACAATCACATTATATTCTTGTTGACCAAATAGCCCTGTAAAGTCAGAATGGACAAACTTACGACTGTTGGTGTTGTTGAAGTGAGTTTTTTGGAGATACTGGGTGTTGTGGTAGGGACCATGACTTGACCTAGAAAACACAAAAAATAAAAAATCAAAAAAAAATCAAAGGACTGTATTAAATGTAAGATTGAAGATATAATTCACTCTCTAAAAAGTTTAACCGTTAACTAGCCCTTTCTTTAATACAAAAACATTAATCTTTCCATTTGAGAAGCATTTTCATTATTTTGTTATTTGTCCTTTGTTGAACCTGACCAGGCTAGCTGCTGTAACTGGATTTTATCATCATGCAGTTTACAATGCTGGTCTGTGCCCAGTCATGAAAGAAGATAGATCACAACCTCCACAACCACATAACACCCTACCATAGGCTTCTGCAGAAGCTTAAGATACGTTTTTATGTCTTTACTGTCATTTAATAAATACAGCACTAACTAGCAACCCGAAAATGCCCATATATGGACGTACATTAGAGGTATCAGTCTGAACCATTCCTGCTCTTCTTTGGTTCAATGCAACATTTTATATGCGTGCTCCGGAGAGGTAAAAATATTTTTCTGTAACCATAACAGTCGGGCTCTTTGCGTCTTGTAATAGTCTGTGGAATATATTATGCTTTTGGTAACAGCTTCAGAGAAGAAATTAAGTCAGTGTGCTCTTTATGTTTCACACATCGTGGCCAGTCGAAGCTCACACTAATAGCATCATATTACTATCTGACACACAATGGAGGATACAGCCTACACCCTCGGCAATCAGTGTGTTTCACACACACAACCAAAGTCGATTTCAGCCTACAAGCTGAAAAGGGGAATTTCATCAGGCTTTGAACATTTCTCAGATGACATTGACAGATGAAATTTGGTAATTTGCAATATCACACTGCAGAATGGTATGAATTTTAATAAACGTCAACATGTTTTTTTCCCATTTATGGCACTCTCCTGACCAAAGGAGGCAAACAGCAAGAGAACAAAAACAGGCAAGAGTCTGGGGGTTTTGTCCTAGCGTGTTATAACCTGTCACATTAAATCAAAATGATCTGCCCCCTACAACCCAATGTGTGCCTCTGCTTTCTTATAATTACTTATAAGGCAGAACTATGTGAACCATGGACCTTATATTGTGGAAGGTCAGGGAAGTGTTTTGCACAAGAGCCATTTGACAAGGAGGTGGGGTATATTTGTATTGTTTAATATCTTGTTGTTATGCATGAATGCTGTGGGTGTAATGCAAGTGAGAGAACGGAAATTGCGTTTTAACCCCATTTATTTTTAACCTTATCAAACATGCCATATCATAGAATGACAGGAAATACTTTCAAGTGAACCATGATGTCCTACCTATGGCTGCGTTGTAGTAGAGTAAGATGTCTTTAGGAGAAAGAGCCCGTTCCCAGATGACAAACTCATCAAAGGCCCCTGTTACGTAGTGAGAATAGGCCGGGTTGTTACCACTTCCAATGACAAGGTCAGCGTAGGGGTCGCCATAGTTCTCTGAGACACTGCCGGTTTGGTCACTAGCAGTAAGGGTCCCATTGATGTAGACCTTCAGACCGTCTGTTTTTGTCCATGTGAACAGGATGTGGGTCCAGAAAGGCCCTAAAAGACAACACAGAGAATCATGATAAAGGAATGATGCAAGTTTTTTATGTCATTCTCTGCTCTCACTCTCTGCTGTGAAGTTTGTTTGTTGTGTCATAAATACATGTAAATAGAATAAATACATACATTTCATACACTTTTGTTTAACAAAGTTAAAAGCCAGAACTAGCTGAGCCACTCGGTCTGTGTGTAAGTTTGTTTTACAGAGATGTGGATAAAGGAACATCAAACTCCTGTACTGCATGGATACAATGTGAAAAGAGTAGACTAAGATGAAAAGAAAGCAAAGAAGAAATCACTAGGAGGAGGAAGACTATGCATAGTTGTGGATAAGACATGTTGACTGTTGATATCAAGAGTATTTGGAAAAATAAATATATAATTCTGACATACCAGGCCCTTAAAAAAATGAAACAGCTGCCAGGAAAATAGAAGAAATGTATAACAATATGCTTTCTCGTCTGGGAGACCTTGGTGATTTTAACACCTGCGACGTAAACCAGAGCAATATGTCACTTCTCCTACTCACTCCACTCAAATCTTAAGCCGTGGAAATATTAAAGACGCATATAAAACAGTCTGCCGCCCACCCTTGTGTAGGTTGGATATGTAATTAATCTCCTTTCCAAGTACAAAGCCAGAGTGAAAACAGAAAAAGCCACCACCAGGGAGATCCAAGTGTGGTCTGAAGGTAAACGTAAAGACTCCTTTATCTTACTGACACTATAACCTCCTACAAAACTTTCTGTGAGCACCTCAACATTATGATGAATACAGAGGGTAAGAGGCAAGAACATCATGCTATGAATAACCCAATGATTGTCAATGAGCAGAATATTTTCTATTGCAGATCTGACAGCTGCTTTCTAACATAGTTCTAGTTCCTAAAAAAAAGTTGGTTCAAGATTGATGTCTCTGTAACTCAATAAAATTTAAAAATAAGTTTTACAAAACTACCTTACTGCTTGTGTCACTAAACTTGATTCACTTCAGTTAAAAAGCAGTTTTTTTTTAGATTTTAATTAAGCTTTTAATGTTCTGTTGTGCAATATCACTGCATGCTAGGGTAACCTGAACAGTAAATACAGAGGCAAGCTGGCAAGCATCATCAATGTGGTCAGTAAATTAATCAGAAGGCCACAGAGCCAGTTAGAGGGAACAGAGGGTGAGAAAAAAAAAAAAAAAAAAACCTTCACATAGTTTCTGCAGATTTGAGAAATTGGCAGGCGGACACAGAATGTACGAAGTAGCTTATCTCAGAGACACTTGGCTTGCTTTGCTTGTTTCTTGAGATTCAGCTCTGATTATTTTTCATTCAGCATTTTAATATTCATACTGTCAGTGTTGTTGATATGTGGTGTGTTTGTTCTATTATATTCTATGTAAAGATTAGAAGTAATTTAACACATTGTGACAATACGTCAAATAGTTTTTGAGACATTTCATTCAAAACTCACGTCAAGCTCATGGTGGTGCTCGATAATAAGTTTAAATAAATACAAAATAGTTGCCAATACATGTTGTCTCTAGCTGCGACTGCTTGATTATTTCAGCTTTTGCTCTGAACTTTTTGTTTCTCATTATTATTTAATGATATAAGTGTGTGTGTCCACAAGACTTCAAGATCAGACTCTGTACGGGTCCCGTAGAATCTTTGCAATCAATTTAACAACACAAAGTACTTGTTTCCCCTTGTTTTTCTGCCGTAAACATCCTAAAAGACAACACATTGATGATTATTTGGGCCACGGGGCACTTCAAGGTTCAATCCAATACCCACAAAGCTTTTCTTTACTTTGCTCAACATAAGAGAGAGAACTGACAGATTTTGACATCATGTCCCAACATTTCGACATGTCACACTGTATGAGAGCCAGATGATGTTTGATCCTCTGTAACCGAACACACAAAGCAAGAATCATGACGTCCTGTGAACACAATCTTGAGTAATTGCAGCATAAACAGAAGTTGACAGAAGTCATTTGAGAGCTCAATACTGACCTATAAAAGCTTCATATAACTATTTTCATATCTTTCATACGGTTTTATTCCAGTTTGTCAGAATAGGTTACTAAATTTTTTCATCTCACTAGAATACAAATTGTTTGCTTGTAACTTGATGTTAACTACAACAACTATAACTTAACTTGACCTTTACTAGTCACCCAAGCTGGGTATCTTATTTGAGATGGGAAATAGCCACATCTCATTACATACCCATGATAATTGTATGTTTTGTGAAAGATTTATGAAATTTATCCTTGACTTGCCAAATCAAATGTCTGCGGCTACATCTGGTTTCAGTTAACCAAACCCATGAATGCAATTACGTGGCTTACAATTTATGGTTAAAAAAAAAAAAAAAAAAAATCTCCCAGACCAAAGTCCGTTCTTTAGAGAAATTCAGCTGCAAGAACACTGTAATTGAAAGACAAATTCATTTGCAGTACCTGGAACTTTGATGTTGGCCTTCCATCTGTGGTTGTTGCCTCGAGTGTAAAACTCCACATAACTTCCATAGTTATTGATGTAGACAGAGAAGCCATTCGAGACAACCTTCCCTCCAGAGACTACAGCAAAACGTGACTCTTCCTCATGGTTTTTCCAAAAAAAGGAGAAGGTAATCCCTGCAGAATGATTGGATCATCAATACAACAGATATGAAATGATTTGTGTTTTGCCAAGTTATCATATACAAAACCTGCAGTTCGGGTGATATTTGATACTCACCCTCGGGACCACACAAAGTAGGGTCACTAATGCAAGAGTTCTGGTAGCTTCCAAAGTGGAGGAAGGTACCGCCGTTGTCTCCATTCAGGAAGATGCCCTTGTTGACCATTCCTTCAACAATATCTGCAGCAAAGCAAAAAAATGAAGGACATCATTTTGCTTGAAAATTGTGAGCAGTGTCTTCTACCCAGGAGGTCTGCCTCATACACCCCTCTACCAAAACACTGAGAATGTTTAGTTATTTGCTCATACAATGAATCAAATTATCCAAACATTCTTAGTAGTTAACTGATCATAAATCGTTTTGCAACTAATGAACACCAGGATTTTTATAGCTTTCTTTGTATCTCATTAAACAACACAAAGGCATTAAACATTAATGTTTAAATTTCAATGTATTAATGAAATACAGTACAGTTCTGGTTCGAATAAAGTCGGCAGTACAAACACCAAACACTAGAAAGTAGTTTAAGAATTCCTCATCGTGTGCTGCACGGAAGGGAAAAGTGCAAAATGCTGAGCTCTACCACAGTTAGGTATGTGGTTGAACACTTAACAGAGGGCAGCGGGTGATGCACAAATGAATTTCAGTGAGTAGAAGTGATTGATCCTCACCTACTGTTGCAGAAATGTTAGTGTAGGCTGAGTCATTGGTATACACATAGGAAGAGTTATGGGAAGAAGGGAGCACAGTGTGGTTGTGGATTCTGAGAGCTGGACAAAGACAATGGAGAGAAACAGTGATTCATACCTATAGACACATGACAGAAGAGACAAGAGAACAGTGAAAGAAAGACAACAGGAGGGACGTGGTGTGCAGGTATGAGACAGCGTGATGATGAGCTGAGTGCACAGTGGCAGCGCTTTTCCTCTTCAACTGAGGAATCCCCTAAACTCAGAGTGACTTCATACATCACTCAAGTCTATACCTGATCCCTCTTCAGCTTTACTTTTATTTATTTTCTTTTTTAACTTGCACTTACAAATGTAGGGAGAACATGGCAGCGTGTGAAAGAAATAAATGTCTCTCAGTCTCTCCAAAATCTATAAATTTTTATCATACTTTTACTACCTCCAGATTATAGGTTACTGTTTGTAAAGTATAATATAATAAATTTGCTCACACACTCAGATGTATTCTGTCCTATAATTACAGTGATAAATCTGACATATGCTACAGTATTAGCTTTGAATACAACATCAGCAGCACATTTACAAAGCGTGATCGCTGTGGTGAAAATAGCTGGAGACCATGCAGAGATCAAACAGACAAAGACATTTAGGTGGCGGTGCAATCCCAAACGTATATACAGTTTATGTATGCACATACTTATGCTACTTCCATTAACATAACCTGGTCTGTTTCCAATCTGGTCCCACAGTTCGTGGATTCCTTCCGTAGCATCGAGAGGCCAATAATGTGAGGCCGTGGCCAACACCTGCAGGCCTGGACAGGGAGTTCATGGGTAAACAAGGATCCAGAAAAGGGCTTTCCTCCCAGTCAAACTTTCTAGAGTCCCATTACTCAAAATGTATTTTGCTGGCACCCAATTGTAAATAATGAAACGAATAGCTGTTCATGCAGACCAGCAGCAAACAATTCAATAACATCTTCTAGTCTGGATGTTAGCAGATGATATATTTATTGGATCTGTATATTTCTGATCAAATAGACAGTATAGCAGTATAATGACCTTTAATTTAGCAAATAAAAAAACAGTTCGGAAAAAATAAAACAATAACAACACTCATGCAGGGATGCGTTACTACCTGGATGCTTCACAGCTTGAGCATAAACCTGCAAATAAATCAAATGGATTTTTTTTTACTTTTTTTTTTTAATACAACAGATAATTAGACTGCTATAGGCTTTGATTGCCCGTCACATGTCATGTCTCTTACCTTAATACAGGACACAAAAGCTGTAAAAAAGTGAATTTGCAAAGAAAGCTCCATAGTTGTTTAAAAAAGTACCCTTTTTTTGTTTTTTCTAAAAACAATATTGTTAAATCCCCAAATAAAAATGAATCCAGGAGAAGTCACTCATTATTCCAAGATTTCAAATCAGTCCATGCTTCCAAAAAAATTAAATGTAACAGAAAAAAAAATTCAATTTAGTGCTCTGGCAAGAAGCAGAAAAACTTCAAAAGTTCTTCTTTCATGATAATAATCTGAAGACCAACTTCCACTTTCACGCAGAAAATTTTAATCCCTTCATTGACCTAAGAGTTGTTTCTAGGCGTCTCTGTGCCTGCAACTGGACAATTGCAATGAGAAACTCCGTGAAGGCAGACTAGGTTGTTGGGCTGAACGTGGGAATTGCAAAACGTGATGTCATTTTTGGATCTTCTGAGGAGGGGCGTTGCAGCTGTGCGTATATGGCACTATTTGTGCGTAATTGGAGATACTGTTTAGATAAAAGAACATTTGGTCTCCTGACTAGTTTGAAGGTAGATTGGAGGGTACCACCCCGGACTCTTTGGGAACAACAAGGGATGCTGCTGAGGATGGCTGCTTTTTGTAACACACACAGAAACTACTGAAACTGATACAGTACCTGCAACATTACAACTTTTCTTGGTGACGCGATGGGGTTGCTTTGGACGCCTCGGCTTTCTCTTCTTTCTCTGTCTACGTACATTTTGATTATGACACACACACACACACACACACACACACACATAAAGTCCACTAGAATTTGAAGCTAAACAGCGCCATCGCGCGATGGGCCAGGTGGATTATAGTTTAGTGTCCACATACAGTCGAGTTCATCTATTATTTGTTAAACCGTCTCGTATTACTGCCTGGTGTCATGTTTGCTGTCAAAGTGAAAACCATCATCTTAATACACGACATGATACTATAACATGTCCGTGATGGGTCTACAGTGTTTACATGCTGTGAGTATAACAGTAACTAAGTTTCTACTCTCCCAAATGTTAATATGATTACATTCATTTGGTAGAGGAGTGTATGAGAGGTGTGTGTGTGTGTGTGTGTGTGTGTGTGTGTGGGAGGGAGGGAGGGGGTGGGGTGGGGTGGAGAGAGAGAGGCGTTTCCCGGTGAGAGAGATATTGTGTATCTGTCAGGGCTCATTGTGGTTTTACGGTTTTTGTGGATCTCTTACTTGGACCCAGTTTTGATTAACAAAAAAAAAAAACAACAAGCTTTTTACAGCACTTACTTTCTATTTTTTTAAGGACTAAATAACGTTGTTGGTGTAGACCTGCTGTATTTGTATTCAACCATCCAGACCTCAGTTCACAGCGGTGTGGCTCAATGTTACACCGCATATGGAGAGTTATTACAGGATGACCCAGCGGGTGTTTCACTAGAATAAGGAGACGAGCTAATCGGTGTGATGAAGGATCGACTGGCTGAACTGAGTGCTGTAAGTGTCTTTTCTTGCTTTAAAAACAAAACATCCTGGTGCCTTTTAGTCACTTAATTGCGTTTTCCCTTCCGTACAGAGCACAACACAAGCAGAGGAAGATGTTGCAGTCACCGTGGACAGAGATGGCTTCATGGAGTCCTTTTTCAGAAAGGTGGGTATTAACTTCCAGGATAGACTCTGGTTTGGGTTCTGGGATGATTCAAGATGTTGATGTTTTTTTACGTGCTGATTGACGCAGGTGGAAGAAGTTAGAGGACTCATTGATAAGATCTCCTACCAAGTGGAAGAGGTGAGGAAGATACACAGCATGATCCTGTCTGCGCCCAACACAGATGACAGTAAGTCTGCGTGCCTCATTGAAACATTCAGGCAGGAGTTAAAAAAGCATGGTTCATTTGGTTTTCACACTTTTTTTTCAAGGATTAATTTTCACATTGAATTGTTTTGAGAACTGCTTGGCTGGAGTTTGATTTTTCTGGCAACAAATGTAACAAATGTCTCACTTCCTTTCATTCATTTTCCTCCTCATTGTGAATGAATGGCTGCCTGTCCGGAAAACTATGTGGAGGAAACAGCAATGTTTCTGCCCCAAAAACTCACAAACCACTGTAGTTTTGGCTCTAGACTAGTTTTATTAGGCGTTTTAAACAGATTCAAACATGTTGTCATTTATAGATGTTTGTTGGCACCGGTGTATCGCTAACACTTCTTCTTTCTTTAACTTAACAGAAGCTGTTTAAAAGTACAACTAATTATTAAAAACAATATAATAAGCACATATTAAAGTGGCACACTGTTATTATGTAGACAGACAAGACACTTGTTCGGTGTGTGAGCTGACCTGATTCCTGACGAGCCCATCAGGAGCCGACTAAGACATAGAGGCTGTTTAGAGTAATACGAGAAACTGAGTACATGTAATGTAATATACAGTAGTTCTGTGTTTTAAGATCCATTGCATGGAAAAATGGTCACCAGGGACAGAAACAATGGGCTCTGTGAAGTGTGACCTCTGCAATATTACCACAGGGTTGTTGCCAAGTTACAAGATGAAAGCCAACATTAAGTCCAATATTTACAGGAGGGGAAAGCCACAGTGATTAGCTGGATGACATTATTTCTCCTCAACAGCAAACAGAGTCTGACGTTTTTCCCATTTGTGTCTGTGTGTGAAGGAACAAAGGATCAGCTCGATGCATTGACCAACGATATCAAAGGGAATGCCAATGTGGTGCGAACAAAACTAAAATGTGAGTGTTGAACCATAATGCAGCGTCACAGTAAGACACCTCAAATCAGAGTTATTCAGATTTACTGACTATGCCGCACTAACCACTGATGTCTTTGACTTTGCTGTTGTATAATGTTGTCATACCTCTCTTCTTCTGAAGCCATGGAGCAAGGCATGCCCAAAGATGACACGGCTAACAGATCCTCTGTTGACTTCAGGATCCAGAAAACACAGGTCAGGAAACAAATCAATGCCTAACATACACACGCACACACACACACACACTTCTCATACCCTGAACATACATGGTTGTCATAAAATCACTTATCGGTTGTACACAAACATCAGTTGGGAAATATGGATAATGTTTTTTGTGTATCCAACTTGTTGACAAAATAAGTAAAATCATTATTTTTCACAATCAAATCTAAAAATGTACCTGCCATGTTGATTTTCTGTGTTTGACGGTAATTTTGAGCACATTTGAGCACCTTTATACCAACAATGTAAACATCTTGTTCAGAATTGCTTTGTGAGGTTATATTAAGAACTGCAATCTGAAAAGCCCATATTCATCATCCTCTGTCCTTGTGTGTGTTTTCACTTGTCCTCAGCACACAGTGCTGTCCAGGAAGTTTGTGGAGGTCATGACCCAGTACAATGAGACTCAAGTATCCTTTCGGGAAAGAAGCAAAGGAAGGATCCAGAGACAGCTGGAGATAAGTAAGTGACAAATAATAATAACCCTCCTGGACCCTTGGTCAGGGAATAAAGGCTCTCGAATATGTTTAAGAATTAGTGTTGATGGAAACTGTGAATACTGACATAAAATACTCCTTTTTTGCTTGACTTTGTTTGCACGCACAAGAGTTGTGAGTGCAAGACTTCTAAATATCGAGATAAAAAAGCGACAAATAAAACCCTGAGGCTGTTAGGACAGGATCCAGGAAACAGACCACACCGGTTTCCTCTCTGCTTCTCTGGACAGTAACCCTGTTAATAAACAGACACTGGCAGGTTTTTTTTCCAGGTTCCTTCAAGATGTCAACTTTGTATATATATATTGTGTTAGTAGTTGTGTTGTTCCAGTATTAACATGATGTGCAAAATTGTATCATTTGCAATATATATTATAATTGCACACATAGGGTTATTTGTATTTTTAATAGCTCATTTATTTGAACTTGTATTTAATGTTTTTGCAAATAGACAATTTCATATGTTAAACACAAAGACAGTGTGTATCAGGTGCATTGTATTACGTACATATTAGTAACACGAGACAATAGTGAAAGGCAAAAAATAAGACGGTTTCCCACAGTCCCAGCGGCCAGCATTAATGAGAGGCTCTGGTTCTCCACTCTGCAGACAGAAGAGCCTGATACTGGAGACGCGTCACTGTGTTTGTGTTGCCTGGGAAACGGCCACGGGGCTCGGTGTAACAGTAGTTCATCTGTCTTTGACACGGCCACACAAACATTCGCCTGTACCGTAATGGAGCTGCAAAATTTATTTCCATCATTCAGAAGTGATACCTTGTTTGCTCGAGGTGTATTGATGAGTTGTAAACGCGGTGTGTTTTGCTGTGTTTGGTGCAGTGTCTCTGAGGAATAGCCATTGCAAAAGGTGTGCAACATACAGTAAGCACCTGCACAGAGATCGGCCTCTCCAGGGAGGTTGTTGTACAACAGGAGGGATGGCTTCAGGAAAAGACAACTTTCTGTTTATAGAATTTCAGCAGCTGTGTCTCTATGAGGGGTCCTTTGTTCCTGAGACAGTTCTAATCTTAGTCAGAAGTACAACCTTCACCTACGAATAAACTGAGCAGCACAACAGGACCAGAAATTGAATGAAATCATCTAAATTAACAGTCCACTTGAAAATGTTAGCAACTGTTGATTTGGAGTTTAATTGTGTCATGTTTTCCCGTTGATGTTCAGCACTCATAGTTCCAATAGGAATTTCAAAACCATCAAATATTGGCTCAAACATGCAATTGAAGTCTTATGTGACTTTTAACTTCAGTTAAAGTAATTCATTTTAATGCTGTGTCACACAATATCCTTTTTGGGGGAAAGTCAGGATTGTGTTTATAGCAGTGTCCGCTGGGTGGATAACAGTGACATTATTTTTCTGTCAGTTCAGTCAACAGAGCTGTAGTACAATGAGGCTTCATCTCCTCACAGAACAGGCTTTATATGGAGCAGCTCCACAACACCACCAGACAAATATTATCCTGGGATTAAACATAGCAGTGTATTGTGTCAAGGCTAAACACAGGCATTCATTGTTTACATGGATATGGCTTACACAATAATCTTAAGAGTTCTGCCACTTAAATGTTAGAGTCATCTTTGTATTGTTATTAAAGAATGAAAAACAATATAACAACACAAATTACAACAGGGTGCATTAGATAATTAACCCTTCAGCCATAGACAGCTGTGCACATTAGACATAATTATCAATAACAGCTCAAAATCAAATCTTCACTCAAACCCTGTAAATTATACCTTAATAATATCAAATGACAGACACTGCATCATGTTTGACATTTTAAGTATGAAATGTAAATGGTTAAAGAGACCAACATGACACGTTTTCTTTGCCACTGGTGGGTTTACACCATTTAGTGGTTAATCAAAACTGAGGTAAGTTCAGTTAATTGCTGGATGATCATTGTTCACTTTTCTTCTTATTATTATTATTTTAGCTGGAAGAGTGACCACCAATGAAGAACTGGAAGACATGCTAGAAAGTGGAAATCCATCAATATTCACATCTGATGTAAGTTTTCTCGTAGTCTACAGCACACTCTTGTTGCAGGGTTAGAGGGTAATACTGCCATCTAGTGACAGAAAAATAACACATCATTTGGAGTGAGGTGCTCGGCTTTTTTGTCAAACATAACCGGTGTTTGGTGTTGGTTTGGTGTTGTTTAAAGAATTATAAATTTTGTTACTGTTTTGTCTTTTTTCTTTTTGTCTTTTTAGATCATTTCTGATTCCCAGATCACACGTCAGGCCTTAAATGAGATAGAATCACGACACAAGGACATCATGCGTCTGGAGTCGAGCATCAGAGAGCTCCATGCAATGTTCATGGACATGGCAATGTTGGTTGAGACTCAGGTAACAGCTGAATCTCTTTGGTTGTTACTTAGGTAAAAAAATAAATCTTTGTCAGTTAAAGTTCTTTCAAACAAGGTCTTATTCATTAGTTGATGTCTAATAGTCTACTTTGTCGTATTTTCTCGAATGCGCAGTCAGTGTTGACCTTTACTTTAGTCTGCAGCCACTATGATTCTTGACCTTTGTTATCAAGACAAAACCTTGCACATTTGATAAATAAAAATATTCAGATTCTCTCATTTACAGGGAGATATGGTCAACAACATTGAGACGAACGTTTCCAACGCAGCTGAATACATTTGTCGGGCAAAAGAAGAGACCAAAAAGGCAGTGAGATACCAGAAGAAATCCCGGAGGGTATGTGTTCCTCTTTAATTATGTGTTAAGTTCGTCACATATTAAAAACATTTGCAAATGTCAATTATACAAGATGCCATGGGTCAAATGAGAAACCTCAGTCACATGTGACCACTGACAGCTACTGTATCACTACTTTTAGTTCAATTAACATCATCTTCTTTACTTGGCAGAAATACATTATCCTTGCCTTTGCTCTATTGATCCTGCTTGCTGTCATTGCACTAATTGTTGGCCTGTCTGTTGGACTAACCAAACCTCCTGTATGAGACCCACCGTGATTACTGTGTGAGGTAATAACATCCATATACAACTTCCATTCTTTGAATATCCATCCGTTCATTTATTTAATATGGCATTAATTTGTTAAATAGTTTGATGGATCTTTAATGACATATTTTACTAAGTAAAACCTGTGTTTCCTTTTAGTTACAGCTTGTTACATCTCTGTCTTTTCCTTTTGACAGAAACTCCTCCTCCTTGCCATGTGTGGGGCTGCAGGTTTACTCCTTTTACTCATCATAATAGTTGGAGTCTTTGAGTGATGGATTTCATAGTTCAGAAACTCACAGCGGTCAGCTGTTCCTGTAGTGATGAAGCCTCCACTGCTTTATGATAACACTGTCATTCACTATCCACCAGCATTACAGAGAGAATCTCTTGACCACGGTGAAGTATAATAATGTGAGATCCACTTTGCACCAGTAACATCAGACCTCATGATACACTGTTCTGGAGCAATTTTATACAGCTATAATAAAGTTTCTTTTCAGTACATATCCATCTCTGTCAGCAGTGATATAATTAACATGGACACATCAGATACAGAATGATGTATTGCTGCCATTTTTTCGTGTTGTATGTCATTTCTCGGTTCAATGACTTTCAAAGTAATTGTTTTGACATTTTGGAAAATATGCTTATATACCTTCTTACAGGCTCTCGGTTAAAAGGTGAATAAGTGTATAAACCAAAATGTTGAACTGATCCTTTATTATTAAAATATTAATGTTATAATTGTAATTCACTTTATAAATTATCTGTATAATTTGTGTTACATGTTCAAGTGTATGTTCCATATGTAATTCGTGTGGATTGAATGTAAAAGTACTGCAGCTCAGGACTTCATTAGAAATAGAAAAATGTAAAAAGAAAAAAATGAAAACTAATTATATCCATTGTAATTGTTTCCATCGTTTAATTGTTTCTCAATCAGAAGAAAAACATCCCAGTCAATCAAACTGGATTCATCACTTCACTCAATCCCACAAAACCAGCTGTTATTGCACATTCAGAATGACACCCAACCATACAAAAGTGCCTTTTTAACCTAATACGAACCCTTAACTTATTTAATTGTATTTATCACTGTGTGTGATGACTGAAATATGAGTGGTAAAGAACGTCATGCTGTAATGTAGGACTCTTGGATGATACTATTTCAAGAGCACACCTTTTTATTTTGATATATTTGATTGTTTTGTTTTTTATCTGTTAAACAGTTACATGTTGTATTTTATATTGAAGCTGAATAATGAAATCATGTAATTAAAAAAATAAAAATTAAAAAAATATTTGCAGAATGTATTGCTTGTTTACTCTCTTCCATATTAAAGGTGTTTAAAATCAAAGTTCTGTTTATTTAATAACCCAAACATTTGGAGGTATAGTCTGCTTTAAAAGAAAACAGAAGGAAACAGAGGTTAATGTTTATTTCAGGACTAATGAGCACTTTGCACAAAGCGCTTGACTTCCGTGTAATCAACCAAACAAGATTAGTGAAGAAAGTGGAAGTAAGGCCCCAGAGGGCATGTTCTTTTCTCCCTTTGAATTAGATCAAAGGAAACTTCAGAGGTGCACTAGGATTGAAATGTCAGTAAATGTCCCTAAAATCTGTACATGAGGGTGTTTTCAGGTCACTGAGTACAATATCCTAGATGTCAAGTCAAGTGATATGAGCTGTGATCAAAGCTGGACACAGCAGTTTGACTGATGTGATAAACAGTTTATTTGCATGAGTAATTTATGTGGCAATCGGTAGATGTTGAAGCTTTGATAAATGAAAACAAATGTCTACAACATAATATTTTGAGAGATATGCAGGGTTGCTAAGAGTATTATTATTATTATTAAGGTGAACGATGAACTTTGCTGCCTTGTTTTTTGGATGTCAGGTCATCAGTGTCCACCATATTCCATAATACAGGCTGTGAGAGTAGGCCAACTTTGACAGCCAGCAGTCTGTTTGAAGTCTGTTAGTCACTAACCCAGAATAGCCTGGCCGGATGTGAGGCCAGCCTTAATCCTCCCACTAGCTGTTCTGGCTGTTCCAGCACTGCCTCATTATAGCCAGCTGCGAGGTGATTGACACCCTGCTGTTCTAAACAATATGACGTCCTCAAATCAAACACAGTCAGAGTTACAGTCAGACAATGATTTTTCAGATTTAATTCTATCTTAACTTTATTTAATGTCATTTTAAAAATCTATATTGAATGCAATTTATTTTAATTTGTAATGTACACTTTTAATTACGTTTATTTAATTAGATTTTTTTTAATCCCATTTAATCCCTGCTAATACATCCTTACATTAGCCCATTATCCCCATTATCCACAGAGTCAATCCTATATACCTGCCCAATAGCTTTCATTTTTGTCACATGGTCTATATTGTAGCCCTCTCTTACGTGTATCTGCTTACCTAAACCTGCTCTAATGTGGTCTGGATGTGGAAGAAAAAAACAATAAAACAGCCCTTTCCTCCTTGGCAGAAATAGAATAGATGTCTTGTCAAGGTTTGACTGATTTTTAGTGGTTTTTGATCTAGAGGTCTAATGTGTTCTACATGCAGACAAAGCATGTGCATATGTTATTATATGTGCTCATCATTTACAAATGCAACCTGTGCATATGTGGCACCCAGTGGTTGTATTTTCATTTCTTACACACTTAATGTAGATATACAAGACAATGTAGTGCCTTATTTACATAAATTAATATTTGCTTGTTTATAAAGAGATGAATCAACATGCCATTATGTAGTATGTATCCTGCTAAAGTATAAAATATACAATATATCAAGACATTAATTGCAGTTTGGCAGGTGTGCTAGATGGTTTGAATTAGCCAATGATTGTTCAAATATATTTGTATGAGATTTGAGATCCTTTGTAATATGTTTTCTAGACCAGGTCTCCTGGTCTGAAAAAACAGAAGTTTTCACAAATATTTTTTTCTGTTTTCTGAATGGAGAATTATCAGTAAAATTACATAGATAATATAATATAATAAAACGATACGATAAGACTTTTATTACACCTCTAACGCCTTTTCGACAACAAAAAACGGAGTATCTGCAGAAAATAATTTAATTTTATTTTATATTTTTTATAAACTTTCCGTTCAACACCCACATGGGAAGCTACGAGGCGGAAACTAACTTCAGTGTTGTAACCTCCCATAACCTGTACGCAGGAAGTTATGTACTGTGTTTGTCTGAGCAGATTTAACCTTTAATGCCTTCATATACTAAATATATACAACAACCTTATAGGACAATGTGACCAATGAGAAGAAAAGGGAAGACAGAGGCTACATTTTAAATGTAGCCACCGTAGCTGATGCTACAGGCCTGTGTTCAAGCGACTCGTCGCGTCTGAGGGTTTAAAGGTCTGTGACTGTGTGTGTGTACCGTATGAGACACATTTCTACTGTTAAAGGGATGATATTGAAATGCAGAGTAATAAAACACATCTCTAACTGGAATAGGAGCTGACAGGGAAGGAAAAGCCAGAAGTTAATAGTCTTATAGTGGTTTTTAAAACACGCTGGATGATATAGGAGAGAAACTGGACACACTCACTTCTGCTGGAGCCTTCTTGTCTGCATCAGAGGTGAGTGGTTGCAACATATGAAATAGATATACTGTGTACTTGTGGAGTGTTGTAGTGTTAGCATAGCCTATAGCTATGAGAATCACTGTATCATCAATTGAATTGATGAATAAACATGTCCTGGGCTAGCAGTCTAAATGTCATCTTATGTTTAAACACAATACTAAAGCATGCAAACCATTGTTTTCTTCACATGAATGTTTTGTCTTTTTTTTATGATTTATGTGATATTTTGTTTAGTTTAGTTGTCTAAATATCATTTCCACTCAGCGTTCCAGTTATTTAATCTGATGAACAACAAATGAAACAAAATTAGTCTCCTTCAGAAGAAATACATGCTTAGTATACACTACAGTAAATATCTTGGATAAATATATTATCTGGTACAGTATATGCAGGCTGCTTTATTTTAAACAACTGGATTGTAATTGTAGTTTCATATTTCCATGTATTTCCAATGGTAACCGTGTAGTCTTTTCTGTCTGGGTGTACAGGCAGTAATCCAACATCCATTATTATGTAACTCAGCCGAATACAGATATTTATAATCTGAACATGCTGGAGTTATGACATCATCCGGCACTGCTGACCATGACTAGCGTTTGGGGAAGCATGCAAACCAGTCCGTCATGGTAGGTTCTTGCTTGTAACCAACAGCAAACGTATTAGTGAGATGTAATATGATTGATGGAAGTCGTCTGTTTTTATATCCCAGGGGACGATGGGTTGTCAGAAGACTTGCAAGGTGGAGAAACTCCTAAAACAGACTCAGAGGGAGGTTGCGGGGAGCCAGAGACAAAGGTTAGCCACAGCAAAGAAGAACAGCCGGATGAGAGGCACCGATAAGGTGAGTGTGGCGTGTTGTTTGCCTGCGTTTTGGTTACAAAGCTTACGATGAATAAGCTTTGATTCAGTCGTGTCTGGACACTGGCAGGATCAGCACTTGTTGATGCCCACAGCCATAATCTGACCTCATCAGACACTCCTCAGCCAAGGCTCTTTACTGTCAAGCAAGGCTCATCAGTGGTTGTATTTTTATTTCTCATGCATTTGATGCAGCTATTAAACATGCAAGATATTGTAGTGCGCTATTTACACTGTAAGTTGTACTTGCTTGTTTATAAAGAGATTACCCAACATGGCATTATGTAATGTGTTTAACTAAATAAGGCATAAAAACATGCAATATATCAACAAATGAACTGCATTTAGGATTTGCATTGGTCTATATAATTGTACGTACGTACAAACAAAACAAGAAGAAGCAGTGAAATGCAGTGATTTTGCAGATGTGCAATATGAAGTTGGTAAATAGAGTATCTTATCAGTGTCCATGTGGAGATTAACAGTCAGTATGCAACTCCATGGTGGTGTGTGCATTTGTATTGGTTATGTGTGCATGTTTGAATCTGCTTGGTGATGCGGGTGTGGGTGATTGATTTTTGACATGTCGGTTGAGGACACAGCTGTGGGGAGGAAGCTGCTGCGGTGCTGACTGCTGTGGCCGATGATGAACCATCATTCATAGTGTACTGTAGTATGAAAACTGGGGTAAGCTGGGGTACTTCGTGCTTTGTGCTTACTTTCTCCCTGCTTTGGATTTGGGGCAGGGATTTGATGGAGAGTAAGTGACTGTCCTCATAACTAAAGGATACAAAGTCAAACCACACTGTGATGGATGATACATGAAGGGATGTTTTCAGTGACGGGTCTGTAGAATTTGACACAGATATGTTGTGACATGTGTAGTTGAAGGAAGAGCATCCTCTGTTTGGTGTTCTTGATTAAATCCCACAATGTTTACAGTAGCATTTGATATTTACGAGGCAGAAAGATCCTTATGGGTTCTCGTAAAAGTCAGTCATTATCTGTTCAAGGTTGTTATTGGCACACCAATTTAACTGACCTCTTAGTGAGTCATCTGTTTAAAAATTGAAAGAGCTTGACTAAAGGGTGGAAGTCATTTAATTGCAGGAAATATAGGAGCGTTTGCAGCCATTCTAGGCACCTGTAAAGAGAATGAGAATATACCTCTCATATACTACCTTTACCTATTCACAACATCTCAATGCATTGAGAATTAATGTCAGTGCCACTGGTCTGAAGCAACAGACACTACTCTCTTTGGAACAGGAAACAAATGGCAGTCAATATTATCCAGGGTTTTGCTTCATCATTATACTTTATTATATATTAATAATAAAGGCCTGTTTGGTCATAAGATTATTATTATTTTTATTTAAAAAACATCCTATTTACACGGTCATCTGACTGTATCAGTATTCATCCACTAAATTGGGGATGTAGCAATACTGGTAGTGACATCGGATGTCGGTCCGATACTGGCTCACATAGCTGGATTGCGTGACAATGGGCTGGGATCTGGTATCAGTTACCGTTAGTTTAATAAATAACAATTCAGTAAATTTATATCAACTTTGTTATATTTTGTTTTACAAGGTTAGGATGGCAATGTTTAAGTCAATCCTGATTTTGCCTTGTACATAAAAAGAATAATCCCAGTCTCTTCCACATTGTGAGGCTTACATCTTATTAATTAAACACTGGTATCAGATCGGTACTCAGTATCAGCTGATACCCAAAGTCCAGGTGTCAGTATTTTGACCGAAAAAGTTGTATAAGTGCATCTCAACACAAAATACTTTCTGTTCCATATTCCTTAACATATAAGCTGTCATAGCTCTTCATGTTGTTGTTGTTGCACCTTACACTATTTTTTTATGCAGAATCCTTCAAAAAATGGGATGTCAAAACAGTTGTTCACACCTCCAAATGTGTCTCAGTCAGCTGAGATCAGGCAGGCCTGGAGCTCCTTTTTTTGCCTTCTGACATCTTTTGACAGCTATCTAAACAGGTTTCCATTCTAAGGTAGGAAGGTGTCCTGTGAATCATTATTATAAAAATAAATAAATAAATAAAAACCAAAGAACCTAACAAGTCCAGCACTGGCATACAGCTCTCTCCTGTCTGTAAAGATTCAGAAGGTGCCTTGATCCTACTTAGCTCAGACATAATTTGCATCTTGACATTAGCAAGTAACTGAAAATGATTTTATTAAAATGGTCTGTCAGTCTTGTGTCTTTCCCACTTGACCTGAACTTTAAAAGCTCATAGCTATTTTAACCTGTACAGCTTTAATGTAGGAGAGAAAATACAAAAAAATAAATACAGGACTGCATTATTCTATTTCATGGAGACACATTAAATCAGTAACAATTATGCTGACATTTAAAAAAAAAAATACAAGAAAAATGGATTTTTGAACAACAAGTTTAGTCCTTGCAGCATTACGTTTTATCCTGCTGTGTAATGTTTTAGTGAATTCAATCGTGGCCCTAGAGGTCATATAATGTACAGTGCAGTTTAAACTGATGTTATAGTAAAAACATCATGTGTGCTTCTGGCTCATTGTCAGAGCTTAGCACCTCCCCCTTTTGTGTTTACACACCAGGTAGAGGAAATGAACATTTACACATCACATCAGTTGTGTGATATAGTGGTGCCTTGATTGATAAATGGCTGCTGTGTGATATACATTTCCAATTGGGATTGCAGAAAGGGTCCCGCTGGAGTGGGAGGGAAGGTTCTAAACAGAGGTAAGGAGCTGCTGTGGTTGCTAGGCATCCGTGCTAAGGAAAGCCTATCTGTTTTGGGCCCTACTCGTCCTTTCTCCTTTTCTCACAACAGAGTGTGGTGCCACAGTCAGCCACAGAGGGCAGCCATACTGCACATACTGTGCTTCTATCCTCTACATCTCTCTACAATGAAAAAAAGACCAGGATGGCCCAAATAATCCCCTTTTAATACCCTTCTGCACTTGATTTCCTGATCTGTGATTGGATGGCAATGGTGCTGCTGCTGTTTGTGATAGCTGATTGGTCCTGCCCACCATTCAGCAAGTGAGGGTTTGTCAAGCTGAGCCTCTGGGAGCCTCTGTGGCATAATGACCCATGACGAAGCGAGGCAGAGCCCCTGTATCAGCTTGCAAAAAAAAAAAACAACAACTTAGAAGCAGTGAAACAAAACTGGAGTAAAGACCAAGGGGGACGCCAGAGAACCTCACATGACCTTGCCAGCTTCAATCATGGCTGCTCATCAGTGGTGGTTAGGTGGGCAGGCGGTACAAGGGAACGTAGCACTGGAGGGCTTTATTGACAGGATTGTGTGTGACTGCTGAGAATAAGACAGAGAATGACCAATTCTGATTAAGGAAGACGAGAGACATCCTGGAGAGGGAGCACTGCTCGGTGCTGTTGCACACTGCACTGCCTCTGCACCCCTGCGTTCCTGTGTGTGTGTGTGTGTGTGTGTGTGTGTATGTGTGTGTGTGTGTGAGAGAGAGAGAGAGGGACAGAGAGAGAGAGAGAGAGAGGGACAGAGAGAGAGAGAAAGGGGGCGTGTTGATGTGTGTGCTCTGCTGCACAGCCACGGTAGTGTGAGCTGAATGATGCTTGCTGGCTGTCTCGCACTCTCTCTCTCTCCCTGCGCTGCCTGGCTGTGCCTCTTTCTGCCGAGCATTGATGAACCATTTTATGCTACTGAGCTGCCATAGACATCGCCCTGATCCTGCTGCTGGCTGATCTGTTCTTCCAACCCAAAAGGAAACACCTGCCACTGCATTGGTTCTTTAACTGCTGCTACTAAGGTACTGTACCGTCAGACCGTGTGTGTTTTTCTGAGCCAGGAATCATTGTGTTGCCTGTGCTGCAGGATCCCTGTGCTGCTGCTGCTGCTGCTGCTGCTGCTGCTGGGAGGATAAGGATGATCTCAGTGTCTTAGACTCTTAGCGCCTAAAATAACTGAAATATACTCTTCTGTCTGTCGTACACATGTAGCTCCTTACCATTATATGCATTTCTCAAGGGATGCATCAGCCTGTTTTGAGCTGTTCTGCACAGGCATGCAGAATATTAGGTTTGACAGCACTGAGAAGAGCCAGAGGACATTGCACATAATTTGCATGCAGTAAAAATTCACTCCATATTTGTATATTATTTTAAGTTTCTTGTTGCAATTTAGTGTGTTTTCAAAGAATAGTTTATTCTGCATAGTGTGATCAATATGTTTATTGTCTGTGGCTGATATAACATGATTTTTGGGGTTGACGTTGGTTCCGGTTGTCTATCAGAAGGCACTTTCTGTACAGTCTACATACAGAGATGTGTCATTAGGGTTAATGGAGTTGTATTAATGATTTGGAGATATGAATACTAAATTATTGTATTTGTGCAGATAATCCATCAATGTTACACACCAGTAGACTATTGTCAGTGCCAGACTGCTGAGATAACAACTGATATGGTTGGCAGTGTTTTTTTTTTTTTTTTTTTTCATATATCAAAAAGGTGTCGTTGAGTGTGTGTGTGTGTGCATTATAAGTTGACACTATAGGTTGTAGTAGGCATTAATAGATATGTAAAGCAGATAATTGTGTTTCTAAATGTTGTATCATTAGCCTCAAAACAGAACAGCATTTTGCAATGAGACATGATCCTATAGGTGGCAGTCATGAGAAAAGAGGGAGGGAGTGAGACTAAACAGTGAAGGCTGAACTGAACTGTGAATTTCACTCTGAGAGAATGTGTGTACTATGTGTGAACATGCATGTGTACACTGGTATGGATGTTTCTGCTGCCTTTCAAGGTCATTCATTTGAAGTGTTTCCATAATTAGGGCTATCAGTCTTGACCCTCACCTCAGATATGAGAAAGTACTGTGACGACAAACTCCCATTCATGCTATAGCTCCTCCTGCCCACCTTGACAAACAGGCATGGTCATTCATCATTTCACTGGTCTTTCCCTGAGCTGCCAAGTGACTGTTTTCTTCACAATGGACAGGGGATGGGTATTCATATTTTCTAACTTTAAAATTGTTTGCTCTGCAATGATGATTGCAAGAGAAGGGATAGAAGGATGGAGTTGGTAGGATGGTTCAAGAAAAAAAATAAAAAAGAAAGAGTCCTATTGTGTATTTCTTAAATCCAGAACTGGGTCAAATAGTATTTGCATAAAACTCTGTTTATTTCATCCTTTGGGAAGGAAGGGTTTTAATGCATTGGGAGTTCAAACATTTTGTTTTCTGTCATAGAAAACTATTTAATCTGAATTTAAAAACATCTGCTGACTGATTTTATGCCATTAGAAAGCCATCTGGTATTTGCCCATTTGGTGGACTGACTGGTACTGGATTCTTTTAGGCAGATACTGACATTGATATTATAGTTTTGAAAAGCAATAATAACTTTTTTTTTTTTTAGCATAAAAACATTTTTTTTATTTAATACAAAATGATTCATGAGAGCAGCTTTAAAGTAAAACTATCTAAAACTATTGAATGAAATTGTCAGTGCTCTCTTGAGCACAAACCATATAACAAAAAAATCTAAAGTTTCTAATTAAAAAATAAATAATAATAATATTTCTAATCAGCAAAATCCCTTTTAATCTGTTCTGCTTAGGTCTTTGTAAGATTAATTTACTCTATTAGGCTGCATACAACAAAATGTATTTTTAGAGTCTGAGTGGCTCATCAGTGAATCATGTATTTAGCAACATTTTGGGTAATGTAGATGGTGTACACAGCTTGTAATTCATAACAAAGCTGGAAATGGGTATAAAATAAATGTATAGCTTTCATAAAAGTACTGTGCCCCAACAGTGTACCAAATAATGCATCACTATCTCCTTTACATGTATGTATAAGGTGGACATTGCTTGGTAGGTGAGCCGCATACTGTAAGATGTGTTCGTGTGAAGCATTGCCTCTAATGCTGGTGTTGGAGAGTCCAAAGTAGAAAGTGAATGGCTGAGGTGCTGAACATGTTTGCTCAGTGTGAGAGGAGCATGGCTCAGCATGGTCCAGAGTGACTGAAGCTAGGCTGTAGTAACAGCTGGAACACTGCTGCTGGCGCCTGGATGTGGTCTGGATAAAGCACGTGACCCTGCCACAGTGTGAGGCATTAGTAATATGAACAGCAGGGTCCACGGCCCCTGTTACATAACACCGTCTTCACTGGGAAATATCTGTAAAGATGACTCTTGGTGACAGCAGAGTGAAAGTGCATTATCATTGTCAGCGACCGCATCACTGATTGTCTGATTGTTGGACTAGCCCATGCATGACAAAGCAAGCATGGGTTCACTGCCCTCTCTTTGTGTCCTGAGGGCGTTTTCATGTGAGGGCTGATTTATGTAAATGTTTGTGCTTTATACACCCTGGTGTGTAATGGCTCTATGCTTCCTCTCTACACGCACATTCAGTATATTTGTGTACATGTTCTTATCTATGCGTGTATTTACTTGCATCTGTATTTAGATGGATGTGTGTGTTATGGTTTGCATCTTCACATAGATATGTGCACATGTATGTTTACATACAGCACATGTTTGTGTTACGAAATAATGTAATGTAATGTAAACTGATATGTTGTGCCAGCTGTCTTCATGTCGGCAGTTAGACTTGCTGCTGTAGTTGGACTCAGACGTCCTGGAGGAACTAGCTGCTGACTGTGCTGGAGGTCAGAGGAGAGTAGCCGGTAATCACCTCAGGGATCTGACTGCATTCATAATTGATTGTTCCTGGAGTTGATCAGGGCTGTCCACTCAGTCAGATGGACAACACTGATCTGGCATAAATAGCACGAGATTAGATACGTCTCCCGAAGTTAGTGGAAGTGGTTTGTTGTTGGGGTGACGCTAATATTTTGCTTGCTTATAGATGTGCCAGGATAGTGAAAGTAGATTTGACTTTTTTACAGCAACAATTGTTTGCATGAAAAGCTGCAGTTGAAATTGGGATGAATATGGTCATGTATAGCTTGTGCTAATACTTCAGCCTGTTTAGTGTTACATTGTGATTGTTTATATAGAGTTTGGTAGTAGTAGAAAAGGTGGCAAAGCACCTTTCTTGCACACTGATATGATTTTAACACTAACCAGGCTTGGCTAACAAAACCTTAAAATCCCCCACAGTCATCATTGTGAGTATGAAGATGACGGGAAGCATAATTTTAAGATATTTAACTGTTTTTTTCTGGAGCTGTCTGTAAGTCTGTGTTTGTGGTCAGCTCAGAGAGGCGGAGGGCTGTTTGAATTTGTTCTGAAAGGTGGACTATCATGCCTGAAGGCGGGGACTCGGGATGATTATGTGGATCTTGCCAAAATCCACAGCAACAATGATTATTTGTCAGGATTTGCTTTGTAATAAAAAAGCTTATCTCCACAGGTTCAATCGCGGTCTCTGTCTGTCTCTGCTTTTCTGCTTACAGGTTTTGTTTACTGTGTCTGCTTGTGTACACACGTTCACATTTTCTTTAAATCATGTGTTATACTGTCATGCAGCATGCTCAGGCTTTTTTAAAGATCCCCTCTATTGAAATTAAGTTTTTAATCTTGATAACATGTGGAGTTTTTCATATCCTACAAGACATATCAGGAGCGTAATAAGTAGTCAGCGCCATAGCTGAGCATTTCCTCTTTCAAACTGCAGTGTACCAATGACAGCCTCAAAAACACTGATTCAGTGTTATGGATGAGGTGGTGCTTTACATACCATAAACATAAAGCTTTGTTGATGTGAGCCAGAGGTGAAGCCACGTATAACTACGTATTTTTCACTATTTTCAAAACAATGCCAGAGACGTGTTTTGTTTCCAGCTGCAAAGTTATAAAAGGAGAAATTGTGAGATATTCTAGGTTAGCAGAGCAGTGACTCTTGATAATAACATTGTCTGTGCACCAGGCTTTGTTAACCCTTAGCCTTTCTCTCTTCCCCGCCTTTGTTTACATTCTCAACACCACCTGTGAGCACTTCCAGCTGGCAGAGCTGGGTTGAACCAGAGATTGTTCATTAAAGTTGTCTGAGTTGTGTAATCCAGTATACAAAAGTTCAGGAACTGTGTGAGTGAACAGACTTAAAACAAGTTGGTAGATCACTGCTAATTTACAGAATCTAGAGAGATGCTCAGCCTTGCGCTGGACACCCGCTACCATCTTGGTCTAGATGAAACATTTTTACATATTCATAGATAATTTTGAATATGGTTTTTCCACAGAAAAGTTTAATTACCTAATTAGACATTATTAAAATGTTATCTACTTGTTCTCCATCATTACAAATCCAGGGAGTATTTTTATGTCTTAAAACATGTCCAGAGGGGATCTTTAACCCACACTTGCTGATTCTCTCTGATCTTTTCTCCAGAGACAGCGTGATGTGAACCTTGTTCTGTGCTCCATTTGATTCACTATACTGTAGACAACACGAGGAACTCGATCCTTTGATGAATGAGGTGTTTGTTGAACACCATGTCCAATGTTCATGTCCCTCACATGGACAGGCTCTACTATGTGTATTGTCCACTATGTTGGAGGTTAATTGCACACTCTTTGATAGAATATTATTGGCAGGCAGAGCTACAGATACAACACGGCAGTCAGTTGAAGGCTCACTTGCTGTGTCTACACCACTTTTATTGTTGACAATGATTAATGGAACGCTAATGCTGTGTTTATGTGGGGATGTAATTGATTCTAATGTCCTGATCAAGTGAAATTTCACAGCAGATTACTAGGTTAAAAAAAAAGCTTGTCTCTGCAGTGAGTGCTATAGCACAATGATCCTTTTTTGCAGTGATTCATCTTTGTTAACTATGTGATAGGGCGTGCTACATTGTTCTATGTTACAGGTCTCTGTGGGGTTGGTAAGTCTCCCGTCCAATCCACTGTCTCAATACTGGCCCATCAATGAACAGGGGCACAGGGTAATTGCATGAAGAACTGTAATAAGGTGGATTGAATTAGCTTTGCACTGACTAAAATGAATTAAAGAGACAGTCATGACATACAGACTCCTAAAATGACTTATTATACCTGCTCAGCCAAATATATCATAATATAGTGTATTAACTTGGAGATGCTGACAATCTAGGACTACAGCCCAACATGAGTTTGTGCAATTGCCTGCATGCTGGAATAATAAACAGATTTTAATTCTTCTTTTAATTAGAAATGTCTGCTTGGATTTTTGTTTTAATATGGATGAAAACTAAAAAGCCAATCCTCTGGTTTTTAATGAGCTCATACCATCCTGAAATGTTCACTCAAATCCTATGTGCGTCTGAGCAAGGCAATCGTGTACACAGTGATGAAATGTTTTTTAATAGCAGTCATCAAAACTAGAGCTCAAACATTTTGTAAATAATTTGATTACTTGATCAAGAAAAAATTGATCAGCAGTCATTTTTCAACCAGTGTTGTTTTCCTCTAATTTATTTTGATTTGGGGCTGTTGGTCTTGGGCTTCTGAAAATTGTGGTGTGTGTTTTTCACAATTTTCTAACAATTTATAAAACAAATGATAAACTGCTACATCAGTAAGCTGAGAAAATAATCGTCAGATAGCAATTGATAATGAAAATAATTGTTAATTGTTAATAATTGTTAAAAATAATTGTCCATATAGTAGTATATCACGATGATTACAATTAATGGATCCTTTGTGTTATCCAGGAGTCACTTTTGCTTGTATTTAAATGTGAGGTGAATTAATTTTCATCCAAGATAATGAGTTATTGTATGAGGAATGGCAAACGATGCTAAAGAGAAGAGCTTCATGGAGCACCTATGAAGGTTAAGGTAGATCAAGGGACTGTATAGCTTTAGGAGTTATACCTTGCAGCAGCAGTACAGGACAGGACAGGACAGAGAAGTCCTGAGTCCAGATGTCTGTTTGTGTTAGGGAGGTTACGGCACTGCCTCCTGCCATGAGAAACAAACACTAATTGCCCATTGGCCCTGGGTTGGAGATGTGCAGCTGGGGACATGTGGCTAAAAATAGCACAGCTTGTTCTCATAAGTGGCGGGCACACAGCACCGTAGCATTAGTATTCAGCACTAAAGCATGGCATGGACAATAAAGGTCATCTTCTGGCCATGGCCACAAATGTCACCAACACCAGCTCCCGGGCGTCGATCCCCATATGGACCAACCTACTGAACCACCGTCTTCAGTCTGAATGCTTGCAGGAAAATGTCACATGGTAACAGCCAAGCGAGTGTCATGACATCCTGTGTTTTGTTTTTAGCCCAGCAGCTTGTTCCACGTCGTCTTCACCTCCATGCTGAAATGGCCTTCCATGCTTGAATCAAGTTACAGCTCTCCCTCTATAACACAAAAGCAGCATCTGGTTCCACCTGACTGGAGCCATGAATAATTTAAAACGGGGCATTATTATTTCCAGCCAGCTCCACTAGCTTGGCAATAACAAGCAGTTTAGGTAGTGCTATCAGTATTGCTGGCTAAGTGGTTGAACATGGAGAGAGGATGTTATTTTACCTCGTTGGCATCTTATACTTGTGTGGGTTTGTAAGTATCTGGTTGAATGAGTGCGCAAGTGTTATTTTTCACTAGGCCAAATCTTACATGGTTGTTCTCAGGACTGGAAATGTGGGTAAACAGAACTACGTGAAGCAACTGGATGACCTGGTTGACTATTATACCAATCTGACGTCTTGTGACATGCAAAGATTAACAAGCACAACACATTTCCCATGTATTAAAAATTTACTGCAACACTAAGGTCAACATATGCTCAATCTAGCGGGTGGTCCAGTAGATACTTTACTTTTCTTTCTATTTTAAAACTGAACCTGTGAAGACCTATGAAGGAGAACACACTGTGCTTGTGCTGCATGCTGTTAGTTGTTTTACCGCTCAGACCACCTGCTGACTCTGAGCAGCCACTCACCTACACTTACAGATAGAGTGCTAGCAGATCTTATCACCAGTGGGACTTAGCGAACAGTAGTAAATGGATATTTGAATTCAATGTTTGCCAAAAAACTGTGCAATGAAATTAATTAATTAGGATGAAATGCTTCAAATAACTGCAACTTTTCTGTTCCACCCCCTCCAGCTGAGAAATGAAGTTCTGCCACTGCAGCTCCCGAGCATACAGCGTTTGGACAGCTTTCGTCTTTTAGAGGGCCACAGCGGAGCATTGAGACTCAACCCGGAGACCCTGAGCCACCAAAGGCTAAAGCAGAAGTTACTGGTGAGTTCTCTTTGTGAAAGGTAGATAAAGGCTTGTTGACGCTGGTATGGAACATTAGGAGCAATTGAAGATTTCTGTTAAAGCATTTGCTTTTAGCAGCATTGTCTAGCTTCTATCTTCTTTTCTCTGCTTTGGGTTTTAAACTCGTGAACCATGAATTGGTTTTTCCTTTGTTGCTGGTTTTATTTTGAAATTAACTGAGCTTGCTTCGGCTCTCGTTCGTTTGGAGTCATCGTTTGATTAATTGGGGTCAGAGTTGCCGTTTACTCAGTATTTCATGATTACTAATCATGTCAGAGTCAGACAATGCTTTTGCCAATTTAGCATGTTTTGAAGTCTCTACAGTAAATCATTCACATTTCCTTACTAATACTTTGTTTGAGATTTTATTTAAACTTTTTGCTCACATTACTAGTCTGCTCCACAAGGCAACAAACTTTTTTTTAATTGCATTTGTAGCACAAGGATGTTGATATAAAATCAATACCAAGCAAATAAGTAGATGTATATGGCAGCTAATCCAAAATCAAACATTGATGCATTCTTGTGACTTGAATGATATATCATTTTCTATATTTATTAACACAGTAAAATATAAATCTGTAATGTGTTTTTGTGTGTATGCTGATGGTACCAATCTATGGGTTTCACATCGATCATTTTTAGGTGCCTATCATCATTCTTAAAGATTCAGTAATGTTTATGTCCCCCGAATTTGGCACATTGATTTTAACAATCTGTAAGCACTGTTGTAGTGTTGTTTCCTGTGGTGTAGGGACACCCAGTAACCATGTTGTTGCGATGCTGTGGACAGTAAACAGCAGGTTTCCAGAATGAAGCTGGCTTTGTCTTCCTCAGGCTTCCTCCAGGCTGCAATCTCACAGCGGAGACTGCTTGTAATTCCCCCGGCTTCCCCTGATCTCTGTGGTTCAATATGAATGAGCTGCATCGATTAAACCTCAGTGTGATGCTTGTGCAGAGAGGATGAGTCGTGTGCGTGTGTGCACGTGCGTGTGTGTGTGTGTGTGTGTGTGTGTGTGTCATCAGCACTTACCAGACTTACCACTTTTCGCAGAGGGTGACATTATGCCTGACATCTTTTGGAACCATAAACTGATGCTTTGTAATTGTGTGTTAATGTAACTGATATTTCCTCCTTCATGTCTCACACACAGACAAGCTGTAGTCTATAGCGGTGCAAGGTTAGCACTACAGACTGTGATTGTTTGCATAATAAGGGTGGTGTGAACTTTATTTATAAAATCCCCACCTGCTTGTGACAGGGCTACTTAATAATTAACTTGTCAACATTTCTTAAGGGTTTGCCTGCCTCCTCAGTCATGTGCAGCAGCATTTTTAAAGAGACCAAATGTGATTTAAAAACTGGAATTGATTTGTTAAATCACACATTTATTAATCAAATTACCTAAAGATATTGTCATAACTCAGTGGAAAGAACACAAGTGTGTGTGTGTGTGTGTGTGTGTGAGTGTCGTCATATGCTTTTGGCAATGAATCAACTGAATGTTTGATCTTCTGATAATTATAACATTCATGAATAAAGTCTGCAAAAGCTTTTCTGTTGTACCTGTGGTGGTTGCTGGGAAACAAGTGCTTTTGAAGTCTGCACGCATCCTTATGTTGTCATTAAGCTGGCGTTTTGAAGCGCTCACTTAACAGAAATGGACTGAGAAGAACAGGGAGAGATGGGCGGGTGGGTTGGAGGTGGTGATTTTAGTTCCCTGAAGTGGAAAAACAGCTGATTATGGATCCTGAAAGATTGGCATATCATCATCAATTACCACTGCATGGTCCTACGTAAAACTGAGTGAACTGGTAATGAAAAACTGACAGAGCATGAGGCATTTCTTCAGCAAGTACCATTAGCCTGCAGCTCTGTTATCTTATGACGGAGATGCAATCAACAAACTGCAGACGCACCCTGCTAAAGGTATTTCCCTTGTGAACACAGCTGTCTGTCTCTGTGTCTCACGCAGCATGTGTGTATTCCTGTGAACAAGTCTGATAAAAGTGACATTTTGAAACTTTGCCCTGAGATTTTGTACCCTTTTTGTAGCGTTGTGCACTTTTAGGATAGCAGATTTGTGGTGGAGAGGGAATTTTAATGACTTATAGATGTTACTCTACAAAAGTTGACATAGCATTTTACTCTGTTATGGGGCTTTTTAGTGTATGACTGCAGGAGGTTTTGAGATCAAGCAACCTGTGCAAACTCAGGACTCACACTAACACACAGGTAGAAATCTGTGTTGTGACAGGATGTTACATGAGACAAACAGGTGTACATTTATGATTTTGTAAATTGATAGCCTTGCGTGTCATTTTTACGTGCGTATATTTGTGCAGGTATTGATGTCAGAGGCCCCTGCGCTGGGGGCCAGCCTCATGTTTACATCACTTGTAATGAAATTAGAGCCGTGTGGCGCCCACACTACCGGCCTCCACTGATCCTCTAATTCAATTACCCCCCTTATTAACGCTCTGATGCTGCTGGCTGACCCAGGACCGCACACTGCTTTTGCTACACACCGTTCCCTCTGCAACCTTTTAAACTTCTCCAGTCAGCTGACTAGTTACCAGCTATTGTCTTACAATGTAGGGCTCAACGAGGTTCTGAACGTGCCCGTTCTCCAGAACTAGACGTATTTGAGATTGTGATGAATGGGGATAATTGATGAATTCATTTGAATTTTATCAATCAACTACAGAGGGACTGAACGGAGCAAAATGTGTCTTTACTCATGAACAGTAGATATGGATCTGACTCCCGTCCCAGTTCCTGACTGAGATAAGAGCCTTGTTTGTAAACTGTAAGACTGTGTTGCTATTGGAACAGGGCCCATTGCTTCTCTGCTATAACAGGTCTGCAAGGAGCTGGCGGGATGTATGGCATGATTCAACACACAGGGTGCCAGCACGTACACAGAGGCAGAGAGTCCTTTCCAGTCTCTTCCAGGGTTAGGTGTTTCCAAGCCTGCTGACACCATCTATAGTCCGGCCTGTCATGATGGCCGTGTCTGTACCTATTCAGCAGCAGTGTGGCACCATGTAGAATAAAAAAACCCTCTGTCGCCCCTAAAACAAATACAGATTTGAGATAACGTGGGTAGACCTCTAAAATAAAATTATATGAAGTCCTGACAGTGCTTTATTATGCTGAATTACATTAAAAATAGCAGTAGAAACACTGCTTCATATCACAGATTAAAGTGTGGGGAAGTGTCTGAACTAAGCTGGTTAATGGGTTTATCACAGGTTTGCAGAATCCCCTGTCTTTTGACCCGCTTGAGTGCATGCACGATACAATAAGGCTAAATCATCTCATGCCCATATTCAAGATTTCAAATCTAAATCTCTGCCAAGTTTCTCAATCTCTAGCCACTGCATTGAGCTTATTAAAATTTCAATCTGCTACAGGCTCTCTTTCTCGCCTGGCAGGATGAATGTGCCCTTTTAATAATGTAACCGGTTTTAACAAGATCGTAAAATGTTCATCTAACTTTCATAAGCTCTGTTAGCAAGTGACAAATTCATGTGATGGCAGCAATCTCTTTGGCAGTCCCTCAGTTTTTAAAAATGAGAACACAGTCAGTTTTCATTTCTTTCTTTTTCTGTGCAGTTCCATGGAGGCTGGAGAGTTGTGCCTAAGTTTACAGCAGCCTGCAGGGGAGACTGAGCTTGTTGCTGTGTCACCCCTGTGGCTCTGAAATGGAGGTTAGTCATGATGGAGGATATTTAGATTGCCCTTTTGGTAACTGATAGTGCTCCAATGAACCCCCCCCCCCTTCTCCTCGGCCTCATCTATAATGTACAAGAGTTACACAGGGCTAAACCCTCAAAACTCAGCCTTTTCAGGCACAGCTTGAGCATTTGCCACGTGATGGCTTTTATAATCCATTCATGGCTGATGAGCGTGCTCTGTTTTTACACTCTTGAACATAGTACGGTATTTTTCCGGACTATAGAGTGCACCTAAATATGAGCCGCATTCACTAAAGTTTGAATGAAATATATATTTAGTCACATATAAGCTGCACCGGACTATAAGCCGCCGATATCCAGGCTGAGAAATAAGTTATTTAGACAGAAAGGTTTTGTTGTTTATTCATATACCTGAACTGATTGTTTCCGACCAGTGCCGCAATAAAAGTAGCAATAAAAGTGCTGATAAACACATGCGGTGTTGGAGTAATTTGACCTTCATAGGGAGATTAAACTATGTAGCAGGCGTGCATTGATTTTTGAACAGGCCACGGGTATTTATGGACTCAGTCAGTGTATAAATATTGATACTTGCTATCTTAAAGGGAGATCTGAATTTGTGTATCTGTGTGTTTGTGCACTTATGCACTGATGGAGCTAAATGAAAAAAAGAAAACTAGTATGAAATGACGGTACCTGATTAAAAAAGGAAAAAAAAATTGGTAGCACATGTGTTTTGGTAACCTAAATCTTCTTCTGACCCAGCAGGAGCTTAATAAAGTCATTCCCATTATGCAGTGGCTAATTACAATGCCTGTCACTGAAGTCCCCAAGCTGCACTGTCAAGTGAAAGAACAGTTTAAAGGGACAGTTCATGTCTAAACACAATAAAACCTGTTTTATTGTGTCTACTTTAACTAACACTATTGTTTATCCATTTATTTAGTTGTGGTGTGACATGCTGGGGTTTAGATAATGGTTGTAGCTCCAACAATGCAGTGCACTCATTGGCATTTGTTTTCTGCTCAGTGAGCAATTTAGCATTGCACTATCATTAAGTTGGAAGACTCACAAGAGAGAGCATTAAAAGCAGAGTGGTCAGAATCGAAACAGCAAAGGCCGAGAAATCCTGACTTTTATTCCCTAGTAGCCTATAGCTCCAGTTCAACAAAACACTGGATCCTTCAATTCCCATAATGCAACTCAGTAGTGTCTTTTGTAAGATCCTCCTGTCTTTCAAAGTCCACCTCCAACTTTCTAACAGAAGTTTTCTAACACAGGTAGTCAAGTCTCAAGTCAGATGACATCTATGACATTATCAGGGAGATTTTTTCACTTAAAAAGCACATTCCAGATCCACAGAAGGAATTATACTATCACGACATGTTGACAAATTTTCATATGCAAAATGGTAGAATGCCTCTTTAAACTATATGTTTTTATTTTTATTTTTTGGCTCTCATTTCATAAATATGCATATTTGCTGAGCATGAAAACTGGCTTTGTTTTTAAATCTTTGTGTAGTTGTAAATTATCAGGAGGTGGGAGATCGTGCTCAGTCTAGTGCCCCTTAATTAGATCGGTGCCTGGGTGGAATTAAAGGCCAACAATGGCTGCCAGCGTTTCTCATGCAGACAGAGGAGCTGACTGATAAGCTGGCCACTCAAAGTGTCAGAAGAGTTGGGATGAGCCGTGTCTCTGTCTGGAGTTATTGTATCCTGCAATAACCCTCTCTTGCTTCCTTAAATTCAGTAATGCTGTTCATCAGAACATTTGTTCAGACGTTTTCTTTTTCTTTTTTTTCTCAGAGCTGGTTGTTGACTGTTAAGTTTACTCTCCTGCTACTTGCTGCATTTTGGATGTTGGTCTTTTGTAAGGTTTTTGTTCTTAGTAGGTACTTTGGGATCAGTGTGAGGAGCAAGTGATCCTGACATGCTGACCTGGGATGACTCACACTGCTGACATGACTTTTTGTCCAATGAGTTTACCGGGAAAAGGTTATTTTCTTGTTCACTTGCTTAGATTGTATCGCTCTCCCTCTCCTCTCCTCTCATCTCTTTCTCTTTCTCAGTCTTTTTTTTTCAGCTGTCTTGTGTATCTCAAGGATTTCTGGTGAAATGAGAGCCAGCTCACGGTCCATTCTGCATCGATGGGGAAAGTCCTGTAAATGTGCTGATTAGAGCAAATTCACAGAGTGAATAAACATACCCGGCTGCATATTTTATTAGCACCCAGACAAGATAGCAGGGAGCCAGTCTCATACTCTCACAGCTGCATCTAAATCATAGTGGCCTGACACAGGTCTTACTGAGCAAATTATATTATTGACATTTCTCAGGGTAAAAGACACACCAGAACATGTCTTGGAATAAACGAATACCAGTTTACAGTGTCATAAAAGGCTTTCCTACCATTGCTGCATGAATACACTGTCCTTTAACACATGTAGTTGTTATGCTGGCCTTGAGTTCATATTAATTTATTGTGTCAAACACACTGCTTATTGGTTAGTTTTCGATGGTATATTATTGGGTGACTGGAGCTTTGGCAGCATGCTGTAATTTAATCAGCAGGCTTGGATAGCACCATGGACTTCAGCTGAACTGTAGTATCAGGTTGCAGACTTTATGCTGTGGTTTCAGAATACTGTGAGGAGAGCTTTGTCTCTCTATTTCGCGATCACTCTGGTCCGGACAGACTTCTCAAGTCCAAAACTTGCTGTTTGTTATCTGCTCCTCGTCTGGATATGAGGGAAATAGTCTTTCAGTCTTGCACCGTCTCTGTGTGGGAGAAGGTAAGGCTGGGCTAATGAGAGCGCTTAGGAAAAGTAACATTTTTATGGTGTGGGTGAATGAATTCAGGGGTACAGTAAAGTACAGGCAAATTAACTGAATTCTACTTAGTTAAGGTTTACACAGGCTTAAAGGGAGGGAGGGGGGTCCGTTTCCTTTCCTGGCCGTCTTCGTAACTGTTTTTTGAGTGTTCACTCTTTCTTCTTAAATAATGGCTTTCTACTTGTGTTAAACACTTCTTACTAAAATAATCATTCCTTGTAGAATTTAACCTTTTTACTGATAACAAGTGCTTATTTTAGCAAATAACATAGCAGAATATTTAATGTCTTAATTTTATTTAAAGTCTTTTAGAAACGGGGAGATTTTCAGCTTTAAAAAAAATGCCATTTAAGTTGTAATTTATTGAATTTGTGTTCACTATTTTACATTCATGCTATACTTTATAACATTTCATACCGTGTTAATTACAGTTATGTGAGCTGGGGCTGGAACATGACCACAATAGAAAGTCACTCATCATTATTCAAACATTAAGCTTGCCAGTTGTTGCATAACACCTTTTTGCATGTACACTTACCAGTGAGGAGTCCTTTACCTGCTGTTGTTTGATATCTATGGTGCATTTGAACCATGTTCATGTGTTAGAGGCAGGGTGCACAGTATTTTCTTGCTGCATTGCTGCCATAAACACTGTCTTCCACTTAAAGAATGCCTCTCCCCTCTTTCTCTCTCTGCATTGATGATGACTCACACTCCAACACACCCTGCAGAAATCTCCTCTCATGCACCGGAGAGAGGGGGAGAGAGAGAGAAAGAGGAGAGAAAGAGATGTGTCCCTTTATGTACGTAGCTCTTACACACACACACACACACACACACCTGTTCATGTGTCCTGCTCTACCTGCTCTGTCTGTGATTCTCTGTCTATTTACAGAAATACCTGTACTCATCAGTATTCCCCATGGTTCCCTGCAGGGTGGAAATGCAGCCAGTGTTTTTGCACCACTAAGCCCTTGAGTGTATTTTCAATTTATTCAGGCAAGTGCTTCTCTTACCTGTAACCAAGGAGCTTCAGGAGAGCATTTACATTCATTAGATGCACTTAATACCTCTAAAGAAAGAGAAGACAAAAACCACGCATTTGATGCTGTTATTTCTATAGGAGTTGAGTATCAGATCAACAAAATTAGTAAACATTGCATCCATAAAGAATTGGGTGCAAAGGTGCCATTTCGTGATCGTCTCACTGTAGGCTGCCCTCCAGTGAGCGAGCTAACATTGTGTGACATTTGCAGTGATGCTGAAGTCCAGCCTGCACGTGCTGCAGTGCCGTAGGTCTGCTGCCCTCAGGCTTCTGCTTCTCTGGAAATAGAAAAAAAAGAGCAAAGAGACCGAGCGTGATTAATGGCCATATATGTGCAGCAGAAAACACAACAGGCCTGTCTGCTGCCATCTCTGAAACACACGGCCCTACAAGCGGAGAATTACATAACAGATCTGCGAAGTTAGTCATGCTGATTCTTAATTTCTTTAGTTCATTTATTGTATGTAATTGTGGCGGCGGGGGCTTGTGCAACGCACTCATGTCAGGTGAGATCACGGTCACAGTGAGATGTGAGCAGTTTCAGATTTGGAATGGTTTGCCCTGCAGTGGGTTGCTATCCTCTTATTTACCATGCCCTCTAGTTTAGCTCTCATGACTGTCTTTGGAGGAAATGTTTTATTTTTCCCCCTCATGACAGTCTGGATTTGACTGGCACTCAGTTTTTTTTTTCTGTTAAGAACTATTTTTAGCGCGCTGTGTCAAAACACGGCTGTTTCATCCTGTGTATGTATATGCGTACTGAAATAACTTCCCTTCCCCAGAAGGCTTGAGTGGTCTCTTCAGCTGCATGTGCTGAAGCCCTGCTTTGCTTCACACTGCATGCAGACCCATTACGCAACGCTGTGCATCAGCCGCAGGGCCACCAGGCCATAATGGCAGCCAGCTACCAATCACTCTCCCTTCTTCCCTCCTGTTTTTGTCTCATTTTATGTCACTTTGTTTTGCTCGGACCCCCTCTTTGTTCCCTTCTTAGTTACTCTTTTTCAAGGTAAAGAAGAATGAATGTTGCACTGATTTGAAATTACAGCATTTAGTATTTTAGGGAATCAGTAAAAGCTGTGGTTTGCTGTTGGCATGCAGTGTGGTTCTCTCTCGGTTTACTGGAGTGTGAAGGCAGGTCAGTAGAGGCCAGTGAAAGAAGAGAGGATGATCTGTCCTTTGTTGTCAGTGGGCTTCCTGTGCGTTCTGTCTCATCTTAATGCAAAGTAGAAGGTTGCACTTTCAGAAGTGTTGGATCTCTAAATGGGCACAATCTGCAGTACACCACTAATTGTTTGATGTGCCATATTGCACAGTGCTCTTGGCAGGCTTAACAGATCCTTCAATGTGCATTGAATTCTTAATGTGCTATCGACTGATAATGATAAAGTGTAACATACAGATCATTGAACTATTCTCATAACAAACATTCACAGTACCGAGGCAGACCCATCGTATGCTGGTTTGAGTAACATGTTTTTTAATGTTGGCCATCTTTATTCATGATTAGCCACCCGTAGCCGAGAACTGGAGGACTACATGTCCACCATTCTCAATCTGGCCCTCTGTTTTGGCAGCAATGGTTTCTATCAGTACTACATCCACTTTGCTTTCAAGCCAGAAGCCCATCTTCAGCAATACAACAAGGCCACATATGGGGCACATTAGACACTGAAATTTACTGTTGAATCTTTGCTGCCCATACGGCCTCTTCTTGCACCATTCCCACCCACATTGAGTCTCATCAAACCCATACCAGCAGCCACCAACAACCATATGTCCACTACCAACATCATCTGTATCATCTGCACATCCATTATCTTTCCCATAACCAAAGACTTTGACAAAAAAGTAAGGCCTATCATGCAACAAGCAGGTCACTCAATATATAACTTCAAAAGTACTGGTTGCAGCATGATTCCCAGTGAAGACTTCTCTCTTCATTACACCACCATCAATTACGCCATTGCCCTCATCAAACTCACTGGCAAAGAGTTTTGGCTCTCAAAAGTGGACATCACCAGTGCCATAAAAGCTCTCCCTCTTCACCCCAAGTTCTGGAAATTCTTTGGCATCCACCAATTACTTTGCACATTCAGTTGCAAAAAAGCCTTAAACTCTTCGACACCTTTTCATCACCACCAGCTTCCGGCCTGCTTACCCTGACCTCAGTTTTCTAAGACCTCAGGATCCCTTTATCTGCTGAGAAAACAAAAGGACCTACATCATCCCTCGAGTTCCTCTGAATAACTCTCGATACAAATCTGTTTCAGGCTTCTCTCCCAGAAAAGCTCAACCAATCAGCCCTCTGATCTCAAATTTCCTCTCTGCCCCGAACTGCACCTTATCTGCTGTCTATTGCTTCTTCTGTTCCATCACTTTTGACTCCCATCTCCCTGAACAGTCCGAGCTGTGCTGAACTCCAACTATGGCTCAACCTTTCTGCCAACTAGAACAGCATCACAGACTTCAGTCTATACACTGTGAGTTTCTATAATGGTAGACAGTTTGCAGTAGCATGCCCCCGGGGAACTAGGAAATGAATGCCAAGTTATTTCCTCAGCTCTATTTGAAGTTCAGAAGATTGGTTCCTCATGCAGATGCCCTTCCAACACCAGTTCCTCCATATTCATTCCCCCTCATATTCAGCAGACTCTCAACTTGCAAATCCCGCTCTAATAGCAGTTGAATCCCAGAACTCCATTATAAATAGCATATCACCCACAACCTTATCATTCTATGCTTGAAACAGTTTCTGTCACTTTCACGTCCAGCATAACATGATTTTCTCTTTGTTCAATCTTGTTCTTTTAACTAGTTTATCTACGTCTTTTGTGTCCATTTCATGTCCATTAAAACACAATACAATCAAAGTTTATCTCAGCGGCATCAGCTTCTTTTCCAAACTTATAACCGGAAAGGACTCCTACATCAAGAGCCAGCTAAAAATCCTTGCCGCCTTCCTCTCACCTCTGATGTGCTGTCACTCTGCATCCCCACAATCCACTCAGGATACTGCACTCCTCATCACCTTAGAAGCCATGTTCCTGCTCACTTTCTCAGGTTTCCTTGGATGCTCCGAATTCACAGCTCCAACCACCCACCTCGACCCTCGCCACTACGCTTGTATTTCAGACTTGTCTTAATTCTCAGATGACACCTTGGTGTTCTACTTGAAGTAAACCTCTACAAATCATTCCGGTGAGCCCACACTCGTCAATTGCAGAGCACAACATCCACAGTTCCTCTATTTATTCACCGCTTCGAATCAGGACAAGTAGCTACTCTATTCTTGTTCCACCATCACTTCGAAAAGTACTCTCCTTGTCTGCCATTTCCTCTAAGTCACTGTTCCAGACACTCCTTCAAAATCGGAGTCACCACCATAGCCTCCCGCAACGGTATCCCAGATCGTCTCATACAATTCATGAGTCATCATCCCAAACATACCATCACTACATTCGTTAAGATCTCAGATCAGCTCAAAGCCATCTCCTCAAGTAACTGGAGGTTTTTTGGGGTCCGTCATTGTCTGAGTGCTGCAGTGGATAACCTACAAGCCTCCCCACAACGCATCCGGCAAATCAGAAACCTGACGACTCACACTAGCTAAACCTAGCATATTAGCATTTAGCTGAAACTCTATTAAGGTGGTAAATGAGCCTGATGGAATATCAGAGAAGTCCCCCCCCCCTCCTCTCTCTCTCTGTCTCTGTCTCACTCACTCCCACAGAGTTCTTCTATTGTCCTGCTGAATACTCGGTTTGCACTTTTGAGTCTTAGAAATGAAGAGTTCAATGATTGATAGGTTGGAGTGTTGTTTTTCTGCTGTTTATCCTCTTCCCTGTGTGCAGGAATCAAAATCCTGACAGCCCCTTTCTAATCCCTGGATAAGGAGCAGTGAGCATATTGACAATTGAGCCCTCTGTTGCAGCAGCCATCTACACCAGGCTGTTGTTTATATGTTAATGCTGGACACTGTCACTCCCCCACAACAGTCTCACTCTCTGTTATGCTTTTGACCATTCACTGCAGGCTTTAGCTCCTTATATCAATCTTAACTTGTTTGGTTTGACAAAAAGTGACATATATTGTGCAGAATGTCTGTAAGATCACAATATTGTTAAATGTAGTTTACCAGGAAAGGTGCGCTGATGACAAAATTTAATTCACTGTGGCTTCTAGGGAGTCACAGGCTGAAGCAAAATTAGTTTCAGATTTGCAGTCCTCATTTTCCTAGGAGTTACAGGGCTCTCTGCAGTAAAAATAAGTAATTCGTTTTCAATCAAGCCTCAACAGGGATGTCGTTGTTGTAACCACAGTGTGAAAATATGCAGGTAGATTTACATGTATGTTTTGCTCCATGAGAATTTGTCCTTGATGGCACAGTGAACGTATCTGATCTACTTGCTGTCTTTTTATTTGTCTTCTTGTCTGTTTTATTGTTATGCTTTCCCTACAGCTTCTATTACAAACACAATGATAGTATAATAGAGCTGAGTGGAATTAGTGTGTATCCATTGCTGGCATTATTTCATTTTTCCATCTGACCACTTGTATGATTTGGCACTTGCTGTTGTGGGCAGCAGGTCCTCTGTTGCTATTCAGGTAATGACCAGTAATTGAGTGTCCTGTAAATTGGCAGTGATGGTTAGAGTGATGGTTGGGAGGCATAGGCGTCTGTTACTATTGCAACTGTGCCAGACTCCTGTGGGGTGAAAGCCTCACGGTTTATCTCCTCCTGGGCACCACCTGTCTCCCATTATTGGACACAGGATCTCTTCACCCACACCCTAATGTTAAAAAACTCCTCACACCAGAGCCTGTCTGGTTTTTCTAAGTCCAAAAGCCAAAACACCTCATAACAATCAACTTGCACACAGACAGCTTTTCTAACTCACACATTTGTAGCCAGATGATTCTTGACACAATGCCTACGTACAAGCTTCCTCTCTATTTTCCTCTTTCTCTGGCATTTACAGAGACATTAACAGACACCTCTGCAGGTTCAGGCTGACAGCAGTTCTCAACAAGCACTGGACTAAAGGGAGGAGTGTCACAGCCTGATGCTGAAACTCAGGTTAGAAAAGGCAAGGATCTGCTTCATCATCCCCCACCCCCACCCCCCCTTGACAAAGGATATGAAAGTTAAGGTGTACTCATTATATTGGATTTGCAATCTGGAAATTGGTCACCAGCTGCTGAAATGTGGTTAATGAATAGGAAGGGAACGGTGAGCTGTTCCCTGCATCCAGTACAGCTCCTCCCTGCAGGATGGAGCAGCATATGTCTGTGGTGCTGGCTCAGGATCAAAGTGGGAGACAAGCAACCTCAGCTGGTGACAGCCCCTTTGCCTATAATAGTTTGAGTTCTCTCTGTATGGGGCAGGAAGATGGTTAAATTAGCAGTAGCCAGTATAGAATTTGCTAAAGTTTATCATTACATTCAGTTGAATGGTCCTTTTTAAACTGTGGGGATGTACCACCGTTTGGTAGATACTGCAGACTGTACTTGAAAATCATCATGCTATGAATTACAATGTCAGAACAGCATCAGCACAGATGTTTTTGCTGTCTGATACAGTAGAACACAGCTGGTAATCCAGTGGGTGACAGAGGGAGTCCCTGTGCTGCGGTGACTCCTGAATCATTTCATAAATGATGGGAAATTACAGGACATAATTGTCACAGCTAATCGTAAACAATCCTTTCTGGACCAAAGGTTGCACTAGTTTGAATATGAAGGATCACTGTATAGCTCATAATTATCCATCTTAGTCTACCTTGACATTTCATAGGTCAGTGATTTTGCATCAGCCGGGACATAGGGATAACACTGGATCAGAACAAATAGGACAGCATGTAATATTTTGTGTCATAATCAGCTTATCTGGTTGGGGCCCAAGTGTGCAGACAAACAGACAGCCTGGTTCGATGTGAATTAATTTGATCATGGCAGGTTTGTGAGATTCTCTTTCTCTGTTGGCTTCTGACTGAGAGGGACGCAGATGTGAGAGCACAACTCCCTGTGCAAGAGGAGTGAGTGATTCTGGCAAAGGCATGACAGTATGAAGGGAAAGATGGTTGCTTTTTTTTTTTTTTTTTACACATTTTTGTCAAGGTATGGCTGTTTTCTGAAATAGTCGTGTTTATCTGCCGTCTGTCTCTGCCAAATAAGATCAATTGAATGCTATGTCTATGCTGTATATTTTACGGCAAAATATTGTATAATTTATACACCATATCTATTATTAAACAGGAGAAAATTAAATTTGAGTCGAAATACCTGCAGGAATACATTATAAAATCATTGCATTCCAGACACGTGGCCAGATCAACTGCTATTTAATTTAACCTAATCAAAATACTTTATTTATATTTAATTTTTGTGTGTCCCTTTGCTATTAACCTTTGGGTAATCATTGATAAACATCTTATAAAGAAATGTACTGAAGAAAGCTTTCAGATGTTTTGTGTTTATTCACAAAGAAAATATTGAACCAAACTGATGACCAAAATCTATGAGCAGTCTACACTAATAATTTCACATTAGTAACATAACTGCAGTTGTCTGTTAATGCCAGATTGTGCTCTCTGTTAGTGTATCTATGGCTGCAGAAATGAATAAACAGAGGACCCTACTGTGTCTAATGAATTTGCTGCACCCGTCAAGTACCTTGATTTCCTACGTGTACAATTGCATCATATTAGTGAGACTTGATTCATGGTTCATTTATTCTTCTGCATTTGCTTCCCTGCTCAGTTTCTAATGTTGACACTGCCTCCTGAGGGTTGAACACTCTGTCCTGACAGTTCAGAGAACAGTCCATCATCTCAGCAGCTTGTCTACCTACACGGCTACTGAGACTGAGCCGGCTGTGAGACTCTTCTGTAGCCTTTTCTTCTTCCTAAAATTGATTGATGATAGCTGATAGTCTAGCTCTGTAGTTATCCACATATTTCCATGAAATAGTGATCTGGATATCACAGACTGCATTCCTGTCAAATGCTGGCTAGGATGTTTATTCCAGCCAGAAATGACAGAAGCTGTTCAGAAAAATTAGAAAACAATTTGCAGCTTTTTTGTCAGAAAGAAGAAACTGTAGAAATGTTCAGAAATTGCAAGTCTGCAGATAAAATATAATGTGTTGGGTGTAGCTTGTTGGTGCTGATACACAGTCTAGAGTCTAGGACCTAGACTCTAGGTGCCTATGCCTGCGAAAGCAGTCAGACGTAGGCATTGTTGAGGTTGAGTAATTGATTGATTTTTATTTAACCTGGGCTAATTACATTTTTGAGGAAAATATTATCGTTTTTTTCTAATGTACCTGCATTGTGATCAGTTCACATTATAGAAATTAGTCATAGGCAGAGCTTGTCAACGAGCATGATGTTTCCCAGGTCAAAGGAACTGCTGCCACTGACGGACATCATTCTTTTCTGAATCACTTTTTGTGAGTGAAGGCTTCTAACCTCTGCTAAAGCTTGTAGCTTATGTGGGACTTTCTTTAGCCGACAGAAAGAGGAGGTACTTTTCTACTTACGTTTTTTCTTATAAATGTAGTCAAGCGGTGTAGATTGCATTTACACCTGGCTAAGATCCGATCCTCTTAATTCGGTCTGGCTGATTGTGTGATGTGTTCTAAGTGCATATCCTGAGCATTAAGTTTTTGTGTGTTATCTATGTGACTAAGCCATCCTCTTCTATGGATCTCTGCACAAATTAACACTCTATATAAAGAAAATAAATTCCATCACCACACACTCTGTTCATGTTTTGGTCAAATTAGTTTTCTGCTGAGGTGATACTTGATTTTACAGGAACCGTCTTTTGTTACGAGGCGTTCACTGTTCTGCCATGAGAGATGAATGAATGAATGTCAGTCTGCAGAAGCCAGCTGGGATGAGTAAGCCTCTGTGTCTGAGTGGGCAACAGCAGTGGGCTTCTAGCATTTGCTCGGTTGCAGCAGTAATCATCAGATGTTATCTATGGACAGCAAAATGGTTTTAGCTGCCAAAACATTAAAATAAAATTTCTTCTCATATTTTTTTTAAATATATAATGCGACATTGTTGATTCCAGCATTGTCATGAACCACACAGGCAGGTGAATAGCACTTTGATTTATCCCCGTAGGAGTCTCTTGTGGCTGCATGCGTCATTGTCTAGTTACCATTATCAAGGTAAAAGTCTCATCTGACATCTTGGTGTTCATGCAGTGGGATTATCAGATTTACAGTCCTCTCCCCAAAGACTCTCATACACATTGAGCCTGCTCTTTCAAATTAGCCCTCCCTGTTCTGTTTTTTTCTTCTTCTTGATCTTTCATTTGTGATTATTTTCTTTTTTTTCCTGCCCTGTTGCCTTTACAGTATGTCTGCACACTACTGCTCACCAATAGTGTGCTAGATTCATAAGACGTCAGCAGGCAGGTAGCGTAGTGTTCAGTGGCTCCGACAGGTCAGACCCTGGTGATAGTGGCAGCTTCATTTTTGATTCCAAACTTGTGGTTAATAGTGGGGAGATAGACAGAGTGTGAAAGAAAAAAAAGAGGAGAGGAAGTGGAATCTAGACTAGGCTGCATGATGTTTAATATGCCTGTTAGAGGATGCCTCACTGAGGTCTTATACCAGGACAAAATGCTGCAGAGCTGAAGAGCTTAGACGGTAAATCCTGCCTCCAGCCCATTTTTCATTTTGCCCATTCTCCCTCCTTTTTCATTTGCATTCCTATCTAGGCCTCGCTGCCTTCACGTATCTCTCTCATTGATCATACATCCATTCACTATCTGTCTTTTTTTTCTTTCACCTCACTCTTTACCGTTTAACTCTTTGATCTGTGTGTAATTTCTTTTGTCCTTGTGTGTGGAGGGGTGTACTGCCCATTTTTTCCTGTAAATCTGTGATTCAGCAGTCAGTTTGCATGTTGCTGAGCACACACACACACACACACACACACACACACACACACACACACACACACACACACACAAATACACACTTGCAGACCGCAGACGACTACAGTATTAGTGCAAGCATCTGTGCCTGCGCACACAACTTAAGCCATAGGCGTTATGTAACTAACTCTGCCATTTCAAATTATTTGAAATCATACTACATAACTGTGTCTATGCCAGCAGTATGTGTGGTATAGTCAGTAACTACATACAGTACTGCTGAGGGAAGCTTGTGGTTGTGTGTTGAGTAACTAAGGGAAATCCTCTCTTAAAAAAAAACGACAACAGTGGCTTGCTAACACTCAACATTTGTAGACTTTCTGTCAGCTTAATGGCCTTTCCACAAGCTACAGCCCGGTTGGAGAAAAGAATAACAAGAAAAAAGTGTCTTAGGACTATATATATATATATATATAGCTTTTCGAGACCCAACAAATTAGCTGTAAAGCTACAGCAGGACTGTTTTATTATAATGTATTTCAGCTAAGTTGTAGCACACTGTGTGCCTGCATATTTTTAGGATTAGTGTTCAGTGTCATAATTTGATGTGAAGTGAACCTAAAAGACTTTTTCAAGAAGAACATAGACTGCTTTAAAATCCTAGAGCAAGTCTCACGCCTCTGCATGTCTGTCTATATTTGATATCTCCATCAGATATCTGCTGTTTGCATAGAATCAGCCCTTGGTAGAATACATTGGCAGTTTTTTTTTTTGCTCAGCCATAGGCGGGATTATTACCCATCATTACGCATCATGCATATTCAACACAATAAGGGATGAAAGAGAGAGAGAAAGACAGTAATGAGGTTACCCCTGCTCACCAAAAATTATGCACAAAGCTTTCCCAACTACAAAAGAGAGCACCGAGCGCTGAAAATAGGATGGGGAAAGCCTCCTCTGATAATTAGTTATTGCTGAACTAATAGTATCTGAACCTCATTTCATCAAGATGTGGCTGTGCATTTAAGTTACGGAAAAGAGTAGAAGTTGTATTATACACCACAGAATACTTCTGTTGTCCCAGTGGAACTCTCTATGGTGCTGAACACCAAGACCTGTGTGTTTAGGGCTCACAGCTGAGACTTTGTAACTTGTTACAGTGGTTTTACAGTAAATTGTAATAAGTTGTCAATATTGGATTTTTATTAATTATTGGTATTGATTCAGATATTGTGTTTTAAGTCACAGGGGTGGCTGTGGCTCAAAGTTACAGCAGATCATCCATTAATCAGATGATAGATGGTTCAATTCCCACCTCCTCCAGTCTACATTTCAAAGTATCCTTGGGCAAGATACTGAACCCAAAATTGGTGTGTGTGTGTGTGTGTGTGTGTGTGTGTGTGTGTGTGTGTGTGTGTGTGTGTGTGTGTGTGTGTGTGTGTGTGTGTGTGTGTGTGTGTGTGTGTGTGTGTGTGTGTGTGTGTGTGTGTGTGTGTGTGAGAATGAGTACTGCTACTGGGCAGGTACCTTGCATGACAGTCTCTGTCATCAGTGTTTCAATGTGTGTGTGAATGGGTGGATGTTGGCATGTATTGTAAAGCACTTTGAGTGAAGCAAAAGAGCTACTGGAAGACGTATACATTGGTATCACCTGTACAATATACTGTTATTTAGCCATGCTAGTGGCATTGATTGTCGGTGGTTAGCCTACCACTGTGGTCCAGACTAAAATATCTCAACAACTATGTAATGGATTGCCACGAAATTTTGTACAGACGCTTATGGTCCCCAGAGAATGTTTCGACTTTGGCACTGAACCCTTACTTTTCCTGTAGCGTCACCATGACATTGACATGTTTTTGTGGTTAGCAAAAAAAACTGTTGGATGGTTTGTCATGAAATTTGGTTCAGCCATGTTCACCTCAGGATAAACTGTAATAACTTTGTGATCCACTGCCTTTTAATTTAGAAAGAGTGAAATGTTGAAAGTTGGATGAGTAAGATGTGTAATGCTGTAATTATTATCATAATCATTTATTCATTTGCCAATGATTTACTTTAGTTATTCTGTAAAATGTTAGAAAATGCATTGCAAGTTCCTGGACAGCATTCACAACTTCTAACTGAGTTTTATATTATCTTAGTCATTGATCATCGTGGATCTTGCCACAAGCTAAAGCCAAGCCATAATTGTTTCTGGAGAGCTTGTACCACTCACTAACCTAAAAAAAAGGTGTATGTGAGTGTTTTTAAAGATGTTCTGCTATTGGACAGAATGTGAAACTCTGAAAAGACTGTATGGACACAGTTTAGATTGCTGTGGATGCACCTTCGTTGTGCATGCATTTGCATTAGTGCCACCGAAGCACGAGTGCTAGATCTAGCCTAAGGGGATAGTCTTTCTCATCTGTCTTCATGTGCTGTGCAGTAAACGCCTCTTCACTTATATAGGAGCTCATTACTCACAATGGCATCCATTTGAATCTTTTATCAGAGGGATTTTTTAATTGAACATTGGCAAATGTGCCCCAAACAAATGGGCGTCAGCAAGCCTGAGGTGTGTGTCTCTGTGTCTGTGTGTGTGTGTGTGTCTGTGAGTGTTCATTGTGCATGTTTAGTGTGATGTCGTAGCCGTCTGGTTCTGAAAACTGTACACATTAGATATTGGCCCACATGGGAGCTGTCTGCGGAGGCTTTTTATGACTCACTGAAAGGAAATCATTTAGTCAACATGTACTTTATGTGTTTATGTATACTTTTTGGAACATTTCCATTATTTTCAATGTTTTTTCTATTTTTTCACATTTTACTCTTCTTCCTTTGACTGTGTAGCAAGGAAGAAGACTGGCTGAACGGTCTTGTTTTTAAAACATCAGCAGTTTCTCTTTTTTCAGTAGTAGTAAACTCAATCTCTTTTTGTGACTTTTGGTTGAGTTAAGTTTAAATTTAATTTAATTTAACTTGACTATGTCCTTGAAATGCCTTACCTTAATGGGGGAATATCATGCATTTTCTGTTATTTTCATACTGTTATGTTGTTGGATATCTATGCTAAACATGGTCAAAGTTCCAAAACTTGGGATTAACAAATGTAGAAATGTTCCCTGCAAGTCAAAATCCAGGGATCCTGCTGTGAACGATTCGTGTGCAACATGTTTTTGTACCTATCATGTGCCTAGGATGTATGTACACATACATACTGTACAATTGAGCAGGATCACTGGTGGACTAGCAACGACAGATAAGGGGTCATAGATTTAATCATACCAACTGTCACTTGCCTGGGTTGAAATGCTACAGGTTTACAGATCAGGAAAGATCCTCCTCCCTGCTCATCATTTTCTGACTTTATTGCTCACTGTCTTATTAAAAATTGTCCCTAGAGGTCAATAGGGGAACCAGCACATGTTGCAAAGTAAAACTGACTTCTATTTGAATGGATTCCAATATATATACAATTATATATTAAACATATATATAGAAAGTCCAATAAGTATGATGTAATGCACATTTTCACACACAGTATGTATTGTGTGCGGTGGGTTTTATGTGATGGTGCTTATTTTAGTCTTAGTCAGGAACACGTGGTGCCGTGCTACAGAACCATTGTATGCGTGTGCACTGTTAGACACACACAATGACACATATAATCCTGTTTAATTCTATACACTAATCTTGGAACATCCAGCTGCACTTTCACTCCATCCACTCATCTACAGTGGATCTATTTGATGATGTAATATTTTCAGTCACAATGTGATGTGGCATCTCTAGAGCATGACTGCGCATGAACACCCAGGCAGCTTTGATGGGGATATCCCATTTCTAGTGGTTCGCTCCTAGTGAGAAGCCAATGGTAATGAGCTCTCTGAACAACACTGATAAAAGAAGTCATCCTCCATGGAAATGGTGGCAAGACTTGAGTAATGTTTTGACCCAAATCACGCACTGTGAACCTCTTTTCATTGTAATTCCAGCTAACACAGCATTCAGCTGTCAGTTCGGTTAAATGGCTGCTTGATGGAAACATAACAGGCATTCAAAAATGTCAGGAGAGAATAAAATGTCAACTAGATACTGGTGGAGCCTTACTTTATGACTGATGGTAGAGAATTCAGTATACAGTTCATATGGCATACTGTACATGTGGATACATTAAATCTCATGAAGTTTGATCTGATGAGATTAAATTAAATTTAAATGGGAAAATGAATAGACCTTTTACATGTGTAACTAGCATTAAAGTTGCATTTCATTAATTTGTATTTTTCTTGGATCAGTGACAGATCAGTGACTGATAATGTGCATACTAGTTGTCACTAGCCTTGTTAATTCAAGACTGGCCAGACTAAGTAAAAGCTTTTTAACAGACTTTCATTCAATCTCTTTCATCATATTATTCCACACTCTACATCCTCAACATTTGAACCGTGGAATCATCCCGGCCTCCTATCTGTTTTCTGACAACAAAAACATTTTATAATATCTGATAGATAATCTCTAGAAATCTCTCTCTCTCTTGCTCTCTCTGTCTGCACACACACATACATATACACACACGAATGGACACATGTACACACACATACACCCACACACCTAAATATTGCTGAATAATGAAATGCTCCAGCTCCCTCTCTGACTGCCTAGTCTCACCGAGTTCTCACATGAAGGGTCTAATCCTGACAAACCATAGCAGCTGCCCTCTGCTTTCTTTTTTCTCTCCCCAGGAGACTGAGATCAGCACCAGAAGAAAGGAGTGTGAAGCACTTGAGGCAGAGGTGAAGAAAAAGAATCAAACATGTCAGACTTTGGTAAGTGCTCCAAAAATATACCTTAGCCTCTGAGTGAAAGGACGGATACAATTGATTTGTACCTGAGAGCTTTGCTTGCTATCATCACACACAAACGTCCCCTGAGAAAATGAGTGGCGGTCTACTGTAATGATAGCTTGGTTCTCAGCTGGCGATGACTGAAATTGAAAAAATGGTAGCAGTTAACTGCAAGTTGCAGGGTTTCTGTGTTGAATTTTTAGCATAGGGAATACATTTGAAAATGAGAGCTACACTTTGTAGCAGTATTTGCTATGTATGATCATGCACAAACACAGAAGAAATACAGTGATGGTGCTATGATGTATACAAACAATGTGGGTACCCTCAGGCTGTGGCTATATTGGTTTATTTTGTGTATAATTCAGGGAGCTCTGTACAACACTACTATTATTTAAGTATACAGCACAGTATGTGTTCTACAAGTGAAAGGTCAGAAATATGTTTTATTTTCATTTAGTATTAAGTTCCTCTCAAAGGACTTTTTCTTAAAATGGTCCAATAATATCATGCCTGCTGCGGTGGTGTTGACTCAGGACAAAAGGCAAAGAAAAAAAAAAATTAAAAAAAATCCTTTTTGTTTACATGTCTAATCTTGGCATTTTAGCATTCTTGTTCTAGGTTTGAATTTTAGCAATATTTTCTGCATATATTTGCACTGTTTGCACGTTTGCTCTGTTTTTGGCCTCTAGTAGTGACAAGCAAGTCCCTGCACGTGTGCATGGCATAAACACATGGGGTATATATAGTATTTCTCAAGTGAGTCAAACTTACTTTTATCCCTATTTGACATTTCACATGAATATCAGGTCATGCAAGACAACTTGTATTGTGAAGTGGTGCTGCTGAGTAGAGGGTTAGGGAACCAGTATAAGTGCACTTAACTAAATGTTGACCAACAGCGACAATTATTACACTGCTGTTGTATCACAAAAGACATCAGACTACATCAGTCTCTCACAGCAGGAGCACATCAGAGTAGTAAATCACAGCATAAATAAAGGGAATGGTTCTGATCTTAGGTTTATAATAGTTAATAGTTTCAATATGTGTCTATAGAAGCAGAAGTAAGCACAGAGTAGCGCAGGTGGCCTGGACTGAGATTTCTCCTATGAAAGGCAGGAGCTGGAGGGATACAGCAGTAATTGAAATGGCACTGTTTGGTCCTAGACCATCTTAATTCATTCTTCCATTCCCCCAAGCCCACTTCTTTAGATGAGCTGTCTTTGTGTGTGGCTCTCTGCCCCAAATAAACACTCCATTAGGACAGTTTTCTTTGCTGCCCTCCTCTCACGTCCCCTGCCCGCAGCAGCAGTTCCCTCCTCGCCCATTGTCAGCCTGCTGAGTCCAGGGGGAAGCTACCCAAAGGACAAACTGTCCCCAAATGGCGTGCAGAAATGGCAGGCTGGTCTCCATAGACTGCAGCACAGCTCTTATCTCCTCCCGCACTGAGCTCTGAGAACAGAGACGCAACCACAGACAAGACCAATGAGCACTATTGTGAGGGGATGGCGAGTTGACAGTAATGTCACTTCCTGTTTGGTCTAAACTGGCTTACCTCTCTCTCTCTCCCTCCTCTGTTTTTCTCCTTCTCAATCCTCTCCTTCTCAGGTTAAAGTAAAGAGTGTACACACAGAATAGGGTGCAGCAGTTAGCGACTCAGTACAGCTGCTCTGTTGGTGGATTTTCGACAACCTATTCACCAAACATTGACAACTTGACAACAGAAATTCACATATATTTTTCTTACAAAGTGTTGAAATTCCAGCTGGTATTAATGCCATGTCTCCTCAGAGTGCCTTCAGCTGTCATGTATATAAACACATAGCCTGAGTGAGTGTGTGAATGACAGTAAACACTGGCATAGCCATCTGGCTACGCCCACCTTCCTGGGTATCAAGTGTATAACTACAGACCATCAGCTGAGTATGACTATGCTACCATGTTACCATGGCGACAAGCATCAGCTTCGCCGGTGTCTCTCAAATATGTAACCAGTGCTAATTGAAGATCAATCCTGAGGCAGGCAGCTGACAGACAGACTGTGTAGCTGTGCTCTCAAATTGAGCTCAATAGCCAGTGTGAAATTCCTGCCTCTGTGGTCAGCCTGGCTTTCATTATGAGCTGTTTGTAAACACAAACACCCGTCGATTGGCCACTTGCATTGCTTGGACACAAGGCATGCATTGTATGAGCCAAAGCAAAAATGATTGACTCTTTTCTCTTAATGTCATAAAGTAAATTTTATTATGCATTTGTATTTTAAATGTTCTGCAGCCCTTTCAGATGGATTTATACTGTATGCTTGCTCATTCATGTACACCACATTTTGTAGCACTGAAGGGACACACCAGTGTGTACTGTTATGTGGTGCTGAGGATCACAACACCTGTGTAAGGGAAATACACCATGTAGTCATACTGTACATTACGCTGTGCATCTGATATTGAATGCACTTCAATGCACAATTAAAAACATTGGATTTACATGTAAGGCATTTTGCTAGTCCACATATGTACTTAAATTATATACTATACTACCATATATACTATGTCTACAGTAGTAGTAATGATTGACTGATCTATATTCTGTGGTCTTTACTGAACAAGAGCAATTTGATGCTGCTTACACTAACTGAGTCTACAGAACAGAGAGTAAGTGGGTGAAATGTTAGCTTTGCCTGTTTGTTAATTTGTCAGGCTTGTCCAAAATGAAATGCACAGCTCCAGCACACAAGGCTGAGTCAGACCATGTCTGGACAAAACACACAGCTGCCTCTGCACTGCTGTCAAACATAGGAGTAACCCAGGTACTCTGCACTTGATAGGCCTAATTATTTTGTTTCAGTGCACCATGTATTATTCATGAGACAATCCTGGCTCATCAAGAATGAATAGAACACATTCAATTATCATTATCACACATTCATGGTGGTCAAATATATAGCATATCTATAATATATAATATTATATATTGGCAAGGTGATAGCAAAAGTGACCTTTGTGTCACTTGCTCCTGACATATATACATTTGCTTATGTTGGCAGCTTGTATGTTTAGCCTGTGTGTGTACTATTAATATTTAGAAGTTATTAACCTAAAGGTACCATGTGCTGTAACTGTTGTGTGTTTATCAAAAAAAAAAAAAAAAAAAAAACTCAACAGGTACTTTTTTAAATGAACAGAAATAAGCATTTGGCACATAGTTTTAACTTGTATTATGTTATTTATAATATATTGTTTACATCATTCATGTCTTAAATTGCAAATCTTCCCTCAGCACGAAAATCTCGTGTTTTCAGCTGAATCATGTTGGATACAGCTCGATGTAGGCCACAATATATTCTGCATGGAATTCTCTTCATCACTGGGCTCACAGGTCTTGCCAAGGGATTATGACGTACACTGATCTGTTTAAAGCATTAACACATAGACTGTGCAGGACAAAGACAGCTGATTCTCTGTGTTCAAGACAAGTTGGTGTGCATCATCATGCGTGTGTTGTCAGATTCAAATTGCAAAAAGGATTTTAAATGAGGATAGCAGTCATGTTGAAATGCTTCATTTGATTGTTCTGTCAGCATATATATATACAATAAAACACAGGCCTTGTGTTTTTTTCAGTAGCTGTTTGTCCTTCAGAATGAACACCTGGAGGCTCAGCCAGCCACACATTAGGTCTTAATTGAAGGATCAATGGATATGAACAGGAATGTCAATGCAATCCAGTGTTTGTACGGGAAGCATTAAAATGGACACAGTTGATGCAGTTTGAAATGCCAATAATTCTTTGAATGTGACAGAAATCAGATTTATGGAAAAGTAGCAGATCTCAGATGTGACTTTGGTACTGTCTTCAGGCCACTTGTCCTTGACAGTATTTATCCTTTGTGGTGTGCATATGCACATTTTGTTCATATTTGAACCATATCAGAGGTCCATGAATATATATTGTTGTTACTGCTGTTATTATTTTTTGTGGTAGTACTAGTATTAGTTGATCCTAAACAATATGCCTGTTTCACAGTAGATACTTGTAAAAATAAAAAATAAACCGCAGGTGGTACTAATAATAATATATATATTTTTTAACTAAATGTAATGTAAAGTGATTCTGGTATATTTTTGTTACAATTTTTTCATATTTCAAATTGTTTTCCATGAAAATGGCATATTTCCTTGACTAGCACTGCCAGCACTTGGTATGCATTTACCAGCCAACTCATGCTTATTTCATAATGCGTTGAGAGCATCACTAGAGCATATTCTATAGTGTACGTTCTTTCTATAGTGTACATTACAAGCGTGCGTTTGCATGCATGTTTTCTATGTTTACTCCTGTCTCCATTTGCCCTCTGAAGCATCCTTCATAAGTAAAACATAAGAGAATCGGAGCAGGTGCACCATCACCAGCCATCAGTGTTTACTCTAAATGTATCATACATGAGCCAGTAGGTTTCTACTACAACATTTGGCCTACATGCAGCTGTAGCTGCAGTGAATTGCACATTGTAGAGAACTCTCCAGTTGACACTGCAAATTGCATTGATACATTGATTAAATGTAATTAAGTGTTCCTCCTCTGCAATGAAGCCCCCCTCCCTCCCCTCTCCCCACTTGACACACTTGCGAGGAAAACTTTTGATTACAACCATTCCAGCTTGTTTAACACGTTGAGCGTATATTACAGCTAATACTATTCTGCTGCTGGTGGCTTTCATCTCTCATGCTGCTAAAATGGCAGCTTCTTTTAGTAATGCTTTCTAGAACATTCTAGAGGACCTCAAGCAGTCTCCTCAGATTAATAATGCACGGGCTATCACTAACCACACGCTAGGTTTGAGTGCTGTGCTCTTGTATAATCATGGTGACTTCTCTGGCTCTAAACACTCTTTTATTTCTGCCTCTTTTGCCTAGGAGAATGAGATTCAAGATTTTCTCCAGGGGAACAAGCACCTGAGCCTCCAGTTGTTCAGCAATAGCCACGAGGCATCTGAGTATGAGAAGGTAAGAAACAACAAGGCTGTGGTCTTGACTGTATACACACTATCTCACACTGCATCGACACTTGTGCACGTGCAGCTGTGTCACATCTGTGCTGTAAACAGACCTAAAACACCAGTTCTTAAGCACGCCAGCAGCATGGCTCTTTGGATGACAACTATTGGACAGATTACCATGAAATATGGTACAGATAATGCCCCCCCTGTAGTTTGTATTTACTATTTGCTACACATTAGCTTGTTAACTTTATCATTGTATGTTGTAATGCTAGTGTCAACATTTAGCTCAAAATACTGCTGTACAGCCTCACAGGGCAGCTAGCATGGCTGCAGACTACGTCTTGTTTTATAGACCATGGCATCTCTGGACTTTACATTAACACTACTGTATGTCACATGTAAACTAGTAAAGTGAAACAAAACTAAAGCTACCCTTGAATGCTGTACTGCTACTGTAGATGGAAGTGTTTTTCCAGTTTCTGGCATATCAATGCAAACAAAGAGCCTCAGATTCTATAAAAACATAATCACCTTGCTTTTAGCCTGAATACCTCAAAGGTCTTATGAGCAGATGACACTTTAGCAAAGTAGATAAAACAAACAAAGAGCACCAGGTCTCTCTATGGACAGGCTGGCAATTTTCTGGAGGAATTGATTGGCAGGTAGTTGCTGTTGGGGTTGAAGAAGGGCTGGGATGCTGTTTATTGATGTCTTATCAGGACTAGGGTGGATCTCTGAGCAGCTATCCTGACCTGTTATCACGCTGACGGATATGAGAGCAGCACTCTGCAGGGCAATGCGGATATTAGCCCTCACTTACATCCCCATGTTCTGATCCATATCATCTCTGAATGAACTAGGAGGGGCTGCAAACAGTACCCCCCCCCCCCCTCCCTATAATAGTCTATTGACCTGCTTCTGCTGAATCCAATATAGTTTTGTTCAATCTGTCTACATTAGGTCTGACAGTTGCTGCTATCCATGCAGATAGTTTTTACTGTGTGGAGGTGGGACGTTCAGATAGAGACTGACTGATTTCTGTTTGTGTTTTACTTTGCTGGTGTTTGTTGAAACACCCTCCTCTAGGAATCATTAGTCATTCATGGCTGCTCTGAGGATGGGGCTTCACCACATTATGGCTGCAGGAACCAGTCACCTCGTTGCTGATTAGGGGCCTTTTAAAAGGCTAATTGAAATAATGATACAAGTCTGTGGGGAGACAGATTATGAAGAAAAAGCAAAAATAGATATTATTCATAATAGCAGTATAGACCTCATTGGTGTTGAATTGCTGTATGGTGGTAATATAATGTACAATTGCTTCATTCAACTGCATGTTTAGTGTTTGGTTAACAATGATGCATGAATAATTTATTAATGTTTTGGTCTACAGCCATTGTAGCGAGTGAATTACATTACTTTTACATTATTATAATAATGAAAGTCTTTTATTACTGAAACCAGCTAGCTCCCACGTCTGGCTTGTAACAATTTCTGCTCGTCTTAAATGCTTTCAATGCTTTGGGTGGCATTAAAGCAAATCATTTTTTATAGTATGGTTGTTAAATGTACACTGAATACCAGAACAATTGGAACAGATGTACAATGGAAAAATTCTACCTTTTTATAAATCTACATTTTTCATTCAGATGCATCAAAGAGGAGTTGATTCAATTCTATAGTCAGTTCAGAGGCTTTGTTGTATCATAGGATTGGGCTAAAATGAACTGCTACAAGTGTGTGGATGTTGTGATTACAGCTATTTAATCTTATCCATCTTAGCTATTATCTAACCAACCTAACCAGCAGCTATTTTTGAAAGATGCAGATATTGTAACCGTCCCTTCTCCGTCATCAGTTCCTTAACATGAGTCATTTTTGGTTTGTGTAAGCTCTAGGCCTAATAAGCTCATGTATCATTTTGCTACAGCAGCACCCTGTAGTGATTATACTCTTGCAATTATAGTAAGCAGTGATGCATTTAATGTAAAGCTCATGAAATAGGTTTTGCCAAAATGGACAATTATAATGGGCAATGGTGGCATAGATTTTGAGCTAGCCTTAAAGGACACACATGAGGCAATACACATTCTTGCTAATGGTGTAACAATATTTCACTGATTGACAGGTATGAATAACGTGTCAAGCAAAGTAGTGAGACACAAGCAAAAAGGGAAGAAGCAGACTGCATGCATCATGTTATAAACAATGCAGTTGTTTCAATTTTTTTTTTTTGTCTTGTATTTAAGACATTTGTTTATTCTAAAAAACTGTTTATTCTGGTGAGAAACACTGAATGTAAACAACTTTTTATATAGCAAAAGACCACATACACTAAGGTAGCTCCAAAACAAAACATAACAGCATGTTATAAAGAGAAATGTAGTAGTAAATGTATCCATTTATCCATTTATATGTCCACATACCAAGTCTGACCATTTTACTTTATATAAGATTATAAATAATTTTGAAAATTTTTTAAAAAATAGTCAGCGCAGTAGAAGCGCTTTCAAAGGATACCTACAAAGAAAAACATGGATGTGTCAGTATTCCTAAAAGGGCTAAAAATTGCAGCAGTTATTAGAAGACAGACACGGAATATTGAGTAGTGAGTGCAATGTGAAACCAAATTATTATTACTACTGATGACCCACACTCCAGTTTTGACCCAGGAAAAGCAAACAGTAGAACAGCTACACTCTCAAACTCAGGATCTTTGCTCCTTGCATGTTCTGTCTGCACAGGTGAAGTCTGAGTATGCTCAGCTCAAAGAGACCCTTGGTGCTGTGACGCAGGAGAGAGATTTAGCCCTGAGGGAGAGGAACCAGCTCCAAGGCAAACTGGAGAACCTAGAGCAGGTGCTCAAGGTGAGGAACCCGGCACCAAGGACAGGCATGACCCCACTTCCTGTCAGTACTTTGTGCATTTTCAAATAGCACATCTATCCTGGGATCCTAATTCAGGTGTTTTTTCAAAGCCTAACCCTTTGCCAGTACCTTTCCCCTACCTGTGCTACACTGCCTCCATCTGGTTAGCTATACTGTCTAATGTCCCTCACATGTCTGTTGCCTTCCAGTGTCGTGTTGGGAGGTCTGACCAGGAGCTGTGAAAGAGTAGAGGCTTGGAGCAGTCTGCCCTTCCCCTTTCCTTCCTATTTTATCCTTTCATGTTTTCCCACCCTCCTGACCTGTCCCTTCCCACCTTCCCCTCTCCCACTGCTAGAATTATAAGGTATCACTGCTATGTCCATCTGTTAGGGAGCAGTCCTATTCAGTCTCATTCTGAATGCTTTCTGTCCACCTCAGCGGCTGTGCTTATCTTTCCCTTTATCCATGGGCTGCTTACCAGACATATGAATGGTCACGTGGCTATAAGACCACAGCACTGTGGAATGTGATTTTTGCATGAGGCAGGACAAATAGTTTGGCTTGAAGGCAACAGGAGGAGGGGAGGTGATGGAGAGACTGGATCACCCCTGACGATGATAATGTCACCTAAAAGTTTGATGACATTACCTATCCTAGACCTTAATTTCTATTGGCATGAAAATGTCATTTGCTTCTTTCACCTTACAGCGTCGCAAATATTCACATATAGTAGGAGCAGTGATGTGACTGGATGACAAGCATATTGTGTTATGAAGAGACAAGCATTCAGTCCCTTGTATTGTATGGCTTCTTTTGTTGTTATGGATGACCACAGACAAGTGAGCACACTACATGTTTGCTCACCCTTTTCATGTAACTTAAAACCCTGTATTGATCATGCAAAGACATTGCTGAGGACAGTTTTTCAAACAGACCCAATAACAAGACTTCTAACAGGTATTATGTTACCTAAAGGGGGCAGCAAACCTGACTGTGGATTGATGTAGTTTTTTTGTTCACACAGCAAAGCATCTCTAGTCTTCATCCATAAGCACCTTTTTGTGCAAAATTTGATCTGATCTCTGCCGCGGATCATTTGACATAAACTGTTGTCACATGGCATTTGCTGTGGCGTAGTTTATGTCCATCTTGTTTTGAAGGGTTTAAAGGTCAGTACACTGTTAACCAGCCTCTGTGTGTGTGTGTGATATGTGTGCACATGTAACACCTGTGTTGTCTCTGAGTGTGGAGTAGAAGACTGGAGATGCATTTTGTGTTGGCCATGTGCCATTGGATTTTAGTTCCACTAACAGCAGCCCTCTTTATGCCCCCTCCCTCCCCAACCCTTCCTCCCCGGCTCTCCACCCCTGCACCCCCTGCTGACAGCATATGCGCGAGGCTGCGGAGCGGAGGCAGCAGCTAGAGTTGGAGCATGAGCAGGCCTTGGCTGTACTCAATGCAAAGCAGCAGGAGATTGACCTTCTTCAGAAGGTAAGGGAACTCAGGTTACATAACACTAAGAGCACCGGGGGATTGGGCTTTCTTGTTTGCCCAGCCTGTGCCTGTGTCATGGGTCAAAGAGGTTTTTGTCGAGTGCTGGTGCAATACATACAAGTCCAATAAAGGTGAAAGTCAACTCAAAGACTTTATTATTAAGAGCACAGCAGAGAGTAGCACTCTCCATAGGCTGTGGCACTCTCAATATTTTCATCACTGACACTACTAGAGCTATCCACTTAACCCCATCCTTCAGCTGTCTATCACTCCCCCAAACCCTGAGTGCTCAACATATCAGGAGCACTCCTCTTGTTTGTTACGAGCGAGCAAATCAAACATTCAAATCCCAGAGTAGATATGACACTTTTTTTGAGGCGTGCTCAAACAAAAAATGCTGTCTGAGGCCATTTGATGGTTTGGCTTCCTCCTCTGTGTGCTGGAGCTGACTGTAATGTCAAATCAAGTCTAGCAATGTCTGAGATTGTTGATAGTGTGAACGTGATAGGAATTTTCACCAATGCCTTCTCAAAAAACAGTGTATGTGTACGCCAGTGTTGCTGTTGCTGCAGTGTTGTTTTAACTTCAGTCAGCCTTTCATAGGCAGAGTTCTCAGCTTTTTTTTTTCTCTCATTAGCAGAAGCTCATTACTGCCTTATCTTCCTTCAGACACTGGCTGCTCTCTGCATTCTCCTGAATTAATTGCCTGCAAAGTAGATTTATGAAATTGTAAAGTCCACAGATGCTCTTCATATTCATGTGGAACACTTGTTTTTCTTGACAGATGTTCCTAGTTCCCATAAGGAAAATTTAGTGTTTTATGCTACGATTCTATACAGTTGAGTGGTTCTATAATGCCCAAACCTTATTCCCCTTGAATGCGCTAGATTTATTAATGTTTTATTGATGGAACAAAAACATATGTTTAATATAATTTTTGTTTTGTTTTCCAGAGAACCTTAGGCCACTATTCTTAGACATAGCTTTAACAACCAGTCAAACATGATAAAGGAAACACTGTTTCTCTGACTATTTACTTACTATTTATTATTCAGTTACCACTATATAAAGAGACCTGCACTGCAATGTACTACAGCCACAAATATATTTTAGCACTGGCTTCAGTTAAAGTACGAGATCTGTAGGTAATATGTACGGTAGGTCTACTCTCTTGTGCCTATTATACTGCTCAACATTGTTAGTAAAGGAATACCATTTGACACTGTATTTGCTGGAGAATACTGCTCTCTGTGTGTACAGTGCAGTAGGTTTAACTGTTTCAGAAGTGTACTGAAGAACTGCACCCTGTGTTTCCCAGGCTCAGGTTGAGGCTAAAAAGGAACATGAGGGCGCTGTCCATCTGTTAGAGGTGAGCGTCTGGACTCTGGGGTGGGGATTGGGTGGGGATGGGAGTTTGGCTGAGTGTGTTTATGTGGCTGCTGCCAGAGGAAAAAGGACTAGTCAGCCCCCGGGGTAGACCTATGTATACCTAAAGCTGCTCTTCTTTTACCCCACTGTGCTCTTTTTTTTTTTTTTTTTTAAGTTCTCATGCATCAAAATATCAATCCTTGGCTGAATGTAGTTTTTTGCTCCCACAGTAGTTTACACAGTTTAATTGATTTTATGAAGTAGACATTCAAACCAAACAGTCGTGTAAATAGCCTGAATCACACATGCTCATTATCTCTCTATTATTTCATCTTTCTGTTAGCATTGTAATAAAGTGTGTGCGAGTGTCAAAGCAGAAGGGTAGTTTAAAGAGTGTTTTTCTTTCAAGATGTGCATGAGTGATCATGTGTGTAATTGTGCTTTATTTCTTTCCTACATCTCTTTTCACTGTATGGGTGTGTGTTTATGCTTATACAGAACCACTTGGACAGCATGCAGGTATTTCAGAATTGTTATTCTTTATTTACCTGATTTTATTATATTTTCACACCTTTCCCAGTGTAGTAAATAGGGTATACAGTACTCGAGGTAAGATGATGTAACGCCACATTGCAAACAGCATTATTCATCCTGATATAAGTCTTGTATTGAGGGCGAGGATAATAAATATACAAATGACACTCAAAAGGTAACATTAAGCATACATCAATTAAGAGCTAATCTGATGTGTGTGCTCTGTGTGCCTTTGCCTTTTGGTTTTAAGAGCTATTCAAAGCTGCCTCAGAGCGATCTTCCCTTGGGCTTTACTACCCACTCTGCTCTGTTTCCATTTTCCATCAAAGCAAACTCACATGTGAGAACATTTTTTGACAGGCTGTAATATGACTGACAGCATAACCTGAGGTCTCTCTCTCTCTCTCTCTCTCTCTTGATCACAAAGAAAAATTCAGCTACACTTGCTTAACAATTGATGAAAATATTTGACTCATAAAGTTCAAATTCCAGAATAATTATTATATTAAATCAATTAAAAATGGCAGCCTGGAGCCCCACTGACTGACCTCAATTGTATATAATAAAAGCCCATCATGGTGCAACATGCAAAAAAGTTTTTTTTATCAGTAAAATAAATTGCATTAAAAAGTCTTTTTAAAGCTTTAACATATTGCAGGTAGTTAAATATTTTAAGGTCTTTCATCTAGATTATATAGATATTAGATATTATGTTTGTATGTGATCATATACTATTTAAACTAATTTCCTGACAATATAACACTGTGTAATTTGTTATCAAAGGATCACATAGCCAAACAGTGATGAATGTGATCCTTTTTCATTGCATGTACTACATGTTATCAAGCATGTGTTTTACTCACCATACAGTACAAAGCTGTATGATACTATTACAACTAATTCCTCTTTGTGTTAATACACTAACTCTAGTTGACAAATGCAGGAATTCCTCTGTCGCTCCTCTGCTAACAGCATGTTTATGTGAAGCAACATGTGCATGGAAGTGTTTTAACAGAGCAGCCTATAAGGTACTGTAGTAGCAGCATTGCATTACTGTGTGTTGAGCAGTGTTAAAAAAAAATTCCATGGTAGCGGCAGTGACCTTCAGAGTATCTCTGGTTCAGATTGAGGAGTTGTTGTTGACAAACTATTATACTAGTGAAGAAATACTCTAACACCTGGAATTTGTATTACATCTGCTCAAACAAGTATGTTTTATAGTGTTAGTTTGGCAATGAAGTTTCCTGCTCTGAAAACATGGTGTGGTTTGGGTATGCATACTGCATAGGAGCTTATTTATTTTAAGAGTATTCTTTGTTGATGTGCATGTATTTTATATACCGTACTGTCAGTAGCAGCTATGTAAAAAGTCATTTCAGGATTCTCTGCAATGACTGATCCACATCCTACAGTAAATCTCATTCCATGTTATATTTATGTGTAGACGTATAGCCTCATATACGTACCTACTTTACATATATATATATGTGTACTCTCATGTATTTCTGTGTGCAGTATTGAGTCCTACATCCTGTGGTTTTCTTATTTTTTCTACCGCTGTTTTCCTTTGTTCCCCATCCTGTCCTGTCTCTCTCTCTTACTCCTCTCTCTGTTACTCATCTCCCTTACCATCATCAGGCCAAAGTCCGCGAGCTGGAGGAGAAATGTCGGACTCAGAGTGAGCAGTTCAACCTCCTGTCAAAAGAGCTGGAGAAGTTCCGGCTCCAGGCTGGAAAGTTTGATATCCTCAGCACTGAACCCTTAACTTTATGTGAATCTCCGGGGTCGCCTAACAAAACCCTATCCCAGCTCCTTAATGGACTGGCTGCCCCCATAGGAAAAGGTGTGTGTTTTGCTATGATTTGGTTTACAGTATGTTCAGGGCATTCATTTGTATTTGAAATGAATATAAAAATAGCAAACGCAACTAGAAATATTATGTGAACAGGTTACATAATGTAAATAAAGGGGTCTCATTTCGGACTGAAGTCAATCGATAAGAGTGCATTTTACTTGATGTACAGTTACTTGATGTACAACTGCAGAAGAATCAGTTTCCTGTGATGTTGTTGGTAACTTATAAGGATGTGAAAAAAAACCCAGCAGAAATTGGAAGTCTGAGAGGCATTAGTTGTAAATACTGTTAATGAAATTAAACACACAAATGCTTTATTAATCATAGTAGTATGTATCATCCAACTCTTGCAACAGTATGAGGGTTTAATTGATTTCATATGGTAAAAAATAATTTTGGACTGCAGAATATACAGTAGCATTGTATTATATCTCCATAAATTATACCTGCTTAAATATTTGTAAAATTGCATTTATTAAAGTAGAGGAATCTTTAAATTATTAAAATACTCAGCATCAGCTATACAGTATCTCAAAGTGTTTTTATGGTTTTTGAAGCAGTGTAGATTGATAGTTTTTTTTCTCTTCTTTACTGTATCTCTATCTGAATTGGACATATTTGGTAGTTTAGTTGATGAACTCTAACTTTAGTAATATGATTTCATTCGTCTAAAAATTCTGTTATATTTTATGAGGTTTTGATGAAAAGCTTTGTTTGTTCCACAGGCAATGAGGCTCCAACGAGCAGATCTTTGATATCCGAGTTTATTCGACCGCTCCAGATCAGCGGAGACAAGCCTGAGCTCCTTTCTGTCAAGCCAACATTCCTCACTCGCAGTCGAGCCAGCAGCGCAGGAAGGGCTTTCCTCTCGGAGGTATCTGATATTGTCTGGTTGTATCTCATATGGCTTTTTCTCTTTGTCTCTGAACACCTTTACAAAACAAAACAAATAAATAATAATTTCAATTTAGGAATCATACTTCTCTGGTTTTTCTAAATGTAAGGTCCAAATGAAAAGAAAGAGCATTTGTGGTATAAATGAGATATTTGTGCTTTCTTTGCCTTCTCTAGATGGACAAAGAGCTCAGCTCAACCACCAGGTCTAAACCGAGGTTCACAGGGAAGGTTCGGCTATGTATTGCTCGGTACAGGTATGTATCCTATAAAATAAACACACAATATATTATTCACATATTATTGAAAGCATAACATCAAGCTTTTTCTTTTTCTCAGTGTGTCTAAATCATTTTAATAGATTTATAGTGTTCTCACTTTACAAATTAGTTGAGTGGCTTAAATACATATTAAGTGCTCCTTGAGCCCTGTGCCAACATTATAGAAACCACCAAAATCAAAATGAAACGGTTATATGTGACATATGTAAGGGAGTGATGATCAACAAGAGAGGTGGCCAAAATTATTGAACTGCCTCTTTAACATGAACTGCCAGCTCAGTGTAGACAAGTCATGGACAAGTCTTGCTGAGATTATTTGCTTTCTCTCACAGAGACACTGTGGGTATAAAGGTGATTCAGTGTTTCTATATCTAATGAAAATTACCCATCAGCACAAAGAACAATTAGAGTCCTCAGAGCACAAATGTGTGAAACAGCTTTCATCCCACACAGTCCTCAGCTCTCTTGTATTTGTAACTAGTAAGTAAATAAATAAAAAGCTACTGATACAAATTTCATATTTTCAAAGTTACACTCAGCAATTTTTTTTTCTTTATATACATAAAAGGGAATTGCAGTGTTTGACATAAAATCTAATGTAAGATTTTTTTTTAACGTGTGTAAAATATCAGTCAGCCAAATCATTTGTTTTGTCTCTGTAGTTACAATCCTTATGATGGGCCTAATGAGCATCCTGAGGCAGAGCTCCCCCTGGTGGCAGGGAAATACCTCTACGTTTATGGTACAATGGATGAGGATGGATTTTATGAAGGTCTGGCATCTCGTATCATTTTTTTTCTCCTTCAAATATCACCACATTACCAACGATCTCTCTCTTTTGTTTTTTCAGGAGAGCTGCTGGATGGACAGCGGGGGCTTGTCCCTTCCAATTTTGTGGATTTTGTCCAAGATGAGGAGACACCCTCTGTCCAACACAGGGACACAGTGGCTAAAGAACCTGGCTACCTCAACCACAGTAGCCTGGGGACTCAAAGATTGGGAGTCGGCACAGGAATCGGGACAGGCATAAGCAGCCTGCTTTCGGACAGTAAACCAGACTGTCTAAGCACCAGCAGCTTGGGCATGGACCTCCTGGGCTGCTCCAGCAACGGGACAGGAACTTTGGATGTCAACATTGACGAGGTCGGTGAAGACATTGTGCCTTATCCCCGCCGCATCAACCTGATTAAACAACTGGCCAAGAGTGTGATTGTTGGCTGGGATCCTCCTGTGGTCCCACCTGGCTGGGGCTCCATCAGTGGCTACAATGTCTTGGTGGATAAGGAGGTGCGCATGAGTGTTCCCTACGGGGGGAGGACAAAGTCTCTTATTGAGAAGCTCAATCTAGCCACTAACAATTACCGGATCTCAGTGCAGAGCATCACAGACCGGGGCCCGTCAGATGAGCTCCGATGCACTCTGCTCGTGGGAAAGGATGTAGTGGTGGCACCTTATTACCTGCGTGTGGACAGCATCACGCAGGTGTCTGCTGAGCTCTCTTGGATGCCCAGCAACAGCAACTACAGTCACACCATTTTCCTCAACGGTGCAGAGTATGACATGGTCAAGGCTGGAGGCTACAAATACAAGTTCTTGAACCTGAAACCCATGGCAGTTTACAAGGTAAAAGTTGTGGCCCAACCCCATCAGGTGCCTTGGCAGCTTCCGATGGAACAGAGGGAGAAGAGGGAAATCTCTGTGGAGTTCTGCACTCAGCCTTCAGGTCAGCCTCCTAAACGTTAGTCACATTTTTGACTTTTTTCTGTTCAGTTTAACACCGGAATCAAGGCCCCAAGACTGATTAACACCCTTGTAGTCTAATATTTTGTTCTGTCGCAAAGTCATCTAACATTTCACAATGAAAGCCATCTGATAATCTACATCCCGCACAGCTGACAAACATCTAAGGCATTTTTAATTTTTCTCCAGCCACTTTTAGATTGCCCTGAAGTATTTGTGTCTATGACTGTGATAAGGGGCAAGCATGGTAGAAACAAAAAACAAAAACAAAAAAACAAAAAAAAACAAAGAAAGGTGAGAAAAACATCCAAGACGCATTTGTGCAGAATAGAGCTGCATAGTGCTGGAAACAAGAGTCTTTCAAAGCCAAATTAGTGTAAATAGTGTTTGTGGATTTTTTCTCCCATGAGGCTCATGAAGCTTTGCTGTTGCCAGCTTTAACTTGAGTCTCACAACCTGACTCTCCTGCTATTGGAAAACTTTTAAAGTGAGAATGCAATGAGAGATTTTTGTATTAGACAATATATAGGTACTGTTTAGTCTGGTAGATCAAATATAGTTGAGACAAAATACAAACAAACACTGCAGAGAAATGATGCAAAAAAGAAACTAATAGAAAATAGAGAGAATAAAGGGAAGACAGAGAGAGAGGGAGGAAGAGGACAGAGACTGAAGTTTGAATTGACATTTTCTATTGGCAGCTGACGAGTTCACATGCTGAGAGTTCATTAAATGATCCATCTATTGAACATGGTAATTAGGAGCGTCTGTATCTGTGGTGGATGACTGTTGTCAGTAAGGAGGACAGTGTCTGGAGGCACCGTATAAGGCTTTCACAGTCTGCATGTGTTCTTCAAACAAGTGACTTCATTAATTCCTAGCCATATAACATTTTTATTAATATTAGTCACTACAGAGCAGCCCGCAGTTTTCTGCCCGTCCTGGAAATCTGTGTCTGCAATTTGAGTCCAGTATTATTGAAAGTAGCAGCGCTGAAATATTAATTTAAACACTAATTTCAGTCCTCAGAGGAGCTAGTTTAAATATGACAAAAGGAAATGAAATCTCCAAACAGCCACCACTGCTGTTCCAACACTGTATATGTTGTCTGCTGACAGTCGGCATAGAAATATGATTAAGATTGCATTGATGCAGATATTTGGACACACACAGCTGTACGTTGCAGCTTGGAGATACTGCTGACTGCATCTGCTCAGCCTCTCTCACTGTGTGACTGCAGGGGAGCAGCAGCACTGCACAGATGGGTATGTTGTTTAGTATGCAGGCAGCACTGACAGATTGTGGAAATAGCAAACTGGGGTTTTTTTTCTTCTTATGCTCCATATAATATTATCAGTGAGAATATAACAACAGGATATTGCTGTACATACATTGATGGCTGAATGCTGGCAAATGCCTGCCTGTTACTGCCTGCGCCCAATATGCATATGAATATGCCTCAGGACACATTGTGAACCTGCACAGAGATAAGCATAAATATAACAAAATCATCCTGCAAATCGCCATATTAAAGTAGTCTTACTGCATTGAGACAGTGACAGCTCAATGTAGCATTCAGACTATGTGGAAAGGCTTGTAGAAAAAAGAAATGTTTGCCAGATATAATATTTAAGTAATTTTTTTGGGATACATTGTGTTTGTAATTACATTTGTGGTACCCCCAGGTTAAGATGTATACTTTAAGACATATAATACAGTTCCCAACACTTATATCGTCCTTTCATACTACTGTGAAAAGGTTATTGAATGTTCTTTGTACCAAGGTCAGCACATTATTTTTGATCAAATAGGCAGAAATGGTTCAGCCACTGTTGAGCTGTCTGTCTTTCTCTTCTTACCCAGTGTGTATGTGTGTGTGTGTCTGTGTGTGTTGTGCTCCCCAGGGCCTCCTCTGCCTCCCCAGGAGGTGCAGGTCCAGTGTGGTCAGACGCCAGGAGTCCTGCAGGTCAGATGGAAGCCGCCACCTCTGACGCCTGCAGGGACCTCCAATGGCGCCAGTGTGATTGGATATGCTGTTTGCACAAAGGGACAAAAGGTACCAAAATGTCAATTTCCATGAGTTTTGTAAATACAGAGAGTTACTGTGTTCGCCACAAATTAATATTTGACTGTTCTCTAACAGGCCTGAAGTGGGAGCCATAGTTAAGAGTTTAAACACGAGTTTATTCGCTACAGCTCCAACACTATGAATCTGAGTTTTTTAATTGTTTGTTTCTCTGCCACCAAGAGAGCTTCAGATGAATGTAGATGATGGTAGGGTTACAGAGGAAATGTTTGTGCATGCTGACATTCTGAATTGCCCTTTGGTAAGGATTCTCTGGTTCCTTTGTGAATGCAGATAGCAGAGGTCTTGTACCCCACAGCAGATTATGTGACGGTGGAGTTAAACAGGATTCAGTGTCTGGAGGCCAGGGAAGTCATTGTAAGGACGTTATCAACACAAGGAGACTCCCAGGACTCACCCGTGGCCATCATCCCGCACAATCTCTTGGGTTCTCCACGCCGAACCCCCGCACCTTCCCACCCTATGGCCCACCCGCAGTCCCACCCAGCACACTCTCAAACCCATCCTCCTTACCCATCTACATACCCCCCAAATCACCCTCAGCCTCAGGTGCAGCCTATGCCTCGAGCACAGCCCCACACGCTGCCTCATGCACAGTCGCAGCCTGTCTGCCACCCCCCTTCTCTCCCCCAGCCTCATTTCCAGTGCCACCCCATTCCCAAGTCTAAACCGCTCGTAAGTGCCAGAGAGCCAGAAACCAAAGAGCATGAGGTAGGCCTGCGGCAAGCCCAGCGCTGGGAGCGCTCACCCTCTCCGCTGCCTCCCATACGTGGACCCAACTTGGAGCCGCCGCACTTCCAGCCACGGCGATCACCCTCTCCTCAGAGGATCCTGCCGCAGCCTCAGGGAGTCCCCATCCCCAACACCATCGCCAAGGCCATGGCCAGGGAAGCTGCCCAGAGAGTGTTTGCTGAAGGCAACAGGGTGCGTAAGGACTTAACAATACACATCCCAACATGGCATAAAACTTTTCACAGTAAAAGTACCAGGATATGTCAGGATAATAAAATTATTATTATTTAAAGAAATAATTTACATATCAATTTAGATTAAATATTATTTTTTTAGAAAAATTACACAAACCTATTTGGACCCATTTGCAGTTGAACTTTAATACATTTTTGTTATCAGGTTGAGAAGAGGAATATCTTTAGTGAGCGAGGTAACACCCTGCATCCACTCAACTCTGACGAGGAAGAGGACGGTTACGACTCCCCTCATGCCAGGAGGAAAGGAGCCTCAGTGGATGAATTCCTCAGAGGCTCAGAGCTGGGCAGACAGGTACTACAGAAAACACAACAACCTGTGATCAGCCAATCAGTGTGTGCATCACTTGTTTCTATGGAGGCAGTGGTAATACATAGTAAATCATATCAGCAGAACTTTTTAGTGCACTGTATGGCAGTTTTGATCAACACACACACAAACTTGAGAGTGTCACTTTACAGGTTTGATTGGAAATCAACAATTAGCTTTTCTTATATATCAATACTGAAAGCTACAGGAAAAGTACTAAATCAAACATGTCAAAGATGTTCTCAAGATGAAAAGGTAAGAAAATGAACACTCTGTTGCCTTTAATTTCCTCTTGTTTTTTCTCAGCACCATCACCACCACTACAGCCACAGTGAGGAGTACCACACAGAGAGCAGCCGGGGTTCAGACTTGTCCGACATCATGGAGGAGGACGAGGAAGATCTCTACTCTGAGATGCAACTGGAGGAGGGGCGCAGGCGGAGCATCAACTCTCACAACACACTAAAGGTACCTACCCTACACATTCAGCCTGTAGTGGCCCAGGAGAGGACAGAGGAAGGGAGGGAAGATCATGCTATCTGCAGAGGTTCCTGCTCTCTCTCTCACAGGCTCTACAACCAGGCCCATTGTGGCTTTGCCTGGCTGAGCTCCTGCTCCTTGTTAGCTGAATCAGCTTCCCCTCCCCAACCTTCTCCTCCACCCTGCTTCTCTAGCACTGCTTTATCCAATCAAGGCTGAGCTTATGGGCATACTTGTACAGCATGGGAGAAAGGAAGGTTGTAAACTAGAAGCATAATGCTTTTTCTTGTTTGCGTTGCATTTTGATGCTCTATATACTGCACCAATGGAGTGTTACAAGGTAAAATCAAATATTAGAATGTAATATTTGAGTTAGAAAATGTTATATACTGTATCAAAGGGTCATGGCATATTAAGTGCACATGGGAATCTCATTTAAGTGAGTACTTAAATGAAAATATTCACTTTTGTTTGTGTCTGTCATGTCCTAATGTTTAATTTTTCTATTGTCAATGTTGATGTTAACATTGTCAGTACATGATTCTGTCTTCATTTGGTGTGTTAGTGATGTGTGGATGTACAGCCAATCTGTTATGAGCCTGAGAGATACTGTTAGTGTCTGATTGGTCCTCTGTATTGTAGTAGACCTGTTATCAGAAGTCAGTACAAAATCACTGCAAATTTCCCTGTGCAATAATGTGGTGTTCACAAGGTCTATTCATTGGTGTATTTACTTTGTATTTAAAATACACCAATGCTGCATCTCTGTTTTGTCATCACCATATATTTGTAAATAATTGTTACACATTATCTAACCCTCCCCTTTATATTTCTGTAAAAATTAGTATTTTGAAACATGTATAGTAATGATATAAAAACCTGAATAAGATATTGCTCAGGGTGAAATAGTACAAGATGAATTTGCTTCAGCTACTATTTCCTGTGAGCACATAGATAACAGTTATCCATATGTTACAAATGTGAAATTGCTGTTAAAGAAGTATCCTACTATGTCATTAGTAGCCCTTTATTCTGCTCATTCAAGCTTCACATTGTCCACTTCTGGCTTTTTTAACATAATTTCTGTTTATCCACATTGATGTTTCATTTCACCAGTGGCACTAACACAGCCTGTCATTGACAAGACCTTTGTTTGGATATTTCTCATTTCTCACAAGCGAAATTCCCTTTTTCCATAATTAACCTCTGTGCCCATGTTCAGTTTATCAGTTATCACTCCGTTTTAGCCAGATTCCTGTTCAGAGCATGCCATTTCCTCCTCACGGAATGAGGCTGCATGTCTTACTACATTGCCACAAATAACTAATTCTGTCTTTATTTTGTCTTCCCCCCCATTTATCCTATTCACATACTATGTTGTTCCCTGCCTATTCTAAAACCTTCGAACCCCCCTCCCTAAAATAAATCTAAACTGAAACTTTTGAATTGAACTGACAAACTGAACTGTGAAAATGTGGAACATTGTCACAACTCAAGGCGTACTACAAGCGTCAGGATCTTGCTGAAGAAAGAGACTGCTGGGACCTCCAGAGGGAGGTGGTGAAGCAGAAGTCGCTCCGAAGCAAACGTCTCCACAGCATCCCTGAGGTGGCTGAGGAGGAGTCGGACAGTGTAGACAGCATGGGCCAACATCTGTGCTTTGAAGATGGTGGACGGCCGGGAACGCCACACACTCAGCGGCGGATGTACCCACAGGACACTCACATGCATAACCATCTTACCCCCAGCAAAAACTCCCGCTACCTGCAGCGCCAGCGTTCCTCCCCTCGCTTCTCCGACAGCCGCTACTGCTACAACGCAGAGGACCGCAGCTTGGGACGACCCAACCGTCAGAGTACCAAGAGTCCTGACAGTGGTTTAGACTGTGGCAGTGAAGAAGAAGGCTCTCTAGGGTGGAGTCATCGAGGGTACTATACGCATGGGAGCCCCATGCGGGGGCCTGTGCGTATCATCCACTGTGAAGGCCCAGTAGAAAGGCGGGCACTGGCTATGGGCCGTAAAAGAACTCTGACCCGCCAATGCAGCGTGGAGGAGGAGTTCTCTGATGTCCCAGTGACTGTGGCCAAGTCGGTACACACGGGTGACTTTAGGAACAGGGAGCACTTTGGGCGTGTTCGGGAGGCTGGGCCACGAAACTACTCCAGGGAAGGGGCCCTGAGCGAGGGCAGGCTGAACGAGCTGGACAGGGTCTATTACAGTCCCCACAGGGAGGCTAGGGCCCAGTCTTTGTCAAGGCTCAACCGGGACCACGCGCTGGTGTGTGATTCAGACTTTCTGCTGTACTTTCCATCAGCAAGCTGCAGCCATTCTGTTTTCTTAATGTTGTCTGTTTTTCTTTATGATTATCCCCCTTCTTTTCATTTGGCATTATGTTTTTTATTTGATGAGAATTTATCACATGTTCATGGTTGGCCTAATTTGATGTTTTGTTTTGTGTGAATTACTTTGCTTGTACTTCAAATGTCAAGTGGATTTTTTAAGTAAAGCTTTTAATTACCTAAAGGCCATTTAACTTTAAGTTTTGACTTCTCATGTCTTGGAGGGGAAAGGTTCCATTTAAAGGAAAGCAGCAGCTCAGCTGCAGCAGTTTCTCTGTGCAGTGCATGGGGACGTGCTGCCCCTGCCTTCTCTCTGCCAGCTGCCGGCTTCATATGTTGTTGTTCATGTCTCGGCCTGCAGAGCTGCAGCCATATTGCTCCACCTTGTGCTTGGAGCTCTATTTGAGCATCTCTTGCCTTGCATTGTTTCACATACAGAGATCATGTCTTTTCCAGCCTGCGGTGACTCATTTAGTCCATCATCTCTTTGCTTGTCTCTTCCACTTGTTTTCAGCAAAAAGTGTTCATCATCATTTCTCATTTATTATGTTTTGTAATACCAAAAGCTGAGTCTGTAATGACTTTGCTCAGCTAACCACCTTTTACCCATTCTCTATCACACTCCTCCCTCTACTTGAACTCTTCTTTTCATCTGCTCTTTCTGTCTATTCTTTACTCATATTTACTGTCATTTGTGTCGTCATTTGCTTCCTTTTCTCAACAAGGAGCTGACATGCACAGAACAAAACAAGGCAAACAAATGGTCTTTAGCTAAGCGTTTGACCCTTCCTAACCCCCAGTTCATGTTTTTGTGTTGGGGGTTGATTTGATTTACTTGTTTTGATGGGTTTTTGTGGGGTTTCTTTCTTGTTTTATTAATTTTTTTAAATATTATTTTGTCTCCCTAAGGACAAATGGAAGCCAATCATTTGCTCTTATGGTGTTTTAGTTGTTTTAACAGGATTGTGGGATTCTTTTAAATGATTTTAAATGTTTACTTTTCTTTCATTGTTCTAACCTCTCATTTGTTTTTTTTTTACTTTAAAGATCATTGGGAACTCGCCATCACATGGAAGCGCCGATCGTCTGGACCACTCGGGGAGGAGGCTGATTCACATCGGCACCCCCCCTCAGCGACGGCCTATTCCATCCATTGGTTAGTGAGGTCACCACATGAGGAGACGCCTCATCTCCACCTGCAGGGCCACTGATGTTTGTGCTATTTATACCATGTCTATCCCTTACCCATGTGAGCCAAGCCGTACATCTCTTCCATAGAGCTTAAACAACCACGTAGACCCTTTTTTTGTCGGGTGTTTGCACACCATGTAGCTGTCCATCCCCATGAGCTGGATTCGAAGTTCACATGCAGTTTTGCAGGAAAGTTATCCCTTAATCCTGTGTTTACTGTGGGTTAACGTGTTTACATGACCACCCAATTTGACTTCCCTGCAACAATGCAAACATTGCTGTTTTACACCCAGTGACTCCAGAGTGAAACCCGTTGCCTTGTGTACCCCCCACCTCAGGGCAACCTCATCATCCTACTGTCTCAGCATGATTGAATGGGCCATGGGGTAGAGCAGAGTGTGTGTGTGGGGGATCTCTGACCATAACATTGTGATTGGTGTCTTCTGTAGAGATCACCATGGACAGTAACAGTGAGGGGAGTGAGGGGAACCTCTCACCCGTCAAGGAGGATGTTAACTATGGCAGTGTAGCTCGGCGAAGGATATGGCCATCTATGTCCTCAGAGGATCAATATGGTATGTGGTGCAGCTTCTCTCCAAGATGACAATTCACCTTGACAATGCCAGAAAAGACCAAGAGTCGTTCTTGGACACATGTAGTGATATCTGGTCTTTATGGTCTTTATTCTGTGCTGGACAGTTAACTGCTTTTGTTAAGCTTAGTTTAGCTTAGCTGATAAAGCTGACGGGGGAAGACAAGACTGGCCACTTTTCCCGTTGCTGGAGAATGAAAATCCCTTCCCTGTATGTACTCCTATGCCTTCAATCCCAAGAAACCCCAACCCACCCACTCTTCCCATTCACCACCCCATATCCAGACTGCTCTCCCACTCCACTGCAACTTAGCCCGTCCTCCTATTCCTTGGCGTCTCCACCCCCTCTTTTCCTTCTCCTCCTTCCTTTCTGGGCCAGTCGCCCTTTTTCACTCTTAATTTTGCATGACCCAATAACAATGCAGTGAGAAGGAACGATACATTACTGGATGCGTTAGTGTATTCTTGCCTTGTTGATATTACACATTCATTAACTCACTTTTACACTATTAAAGCACATTTTACATTTTACAAAAAGCATATTTCAGTCACTTGCTGCAATATGTCTGAGTCATTATTCAGACTTACTATTCTGCCATTGAACATTTAACATGGTGATCCATGAGAAGTATGGGGAACTGATATCAGGTTCATCCTTTCCCCCTCACTGTCTCTGATGTCTTCGTTGCCAAGAACTGCTGGGGCATTTGATGTGTTACCTCTCTTGGGAACGTGCCCCCTCTGCCCTTTTTTGCATTGCACATTGTTTCCAAATGTGGCCAAAATGCATGACATTACACGTGCGTTTGATGTAGGAATGCTCTCCTTATTGTGTACAATCCAGGGAAAGCATGCATGTTAATCAGCCTCTGTGAGATAAGGCAGTGAAACAGCAATGAACAATAGTGCAGTGTTACTTGTTTCCTCGTGATGTGCACAGTCATACATTATCCCTTGCACCTAAAAGCTGCTTGCCATGTGTTTCCCTGTCTGTGCTGTGCTGTGTTCTATGATATTTAGTGTCACGCCCAGCAAGCAGAGATGTGTGAACGAAGAACCCTGTTGTCCTACAAGTAACGAGCCTATATTGTAAAAGCATTCTTTGCTTCTAGCGGGTGAACTCAACAGCAATATAATTTTCAAAGTGAAACCCATTAAAACTGTAAGTGCAATTATATAGCATTCAATCTCTGGGTCTTTTTTCACACATGCATCTCATCGCTCTCTCCCCTGTCAGTTATAACAAAGAGACATCTTCTGCTCTCATTGCCTCTACAGCCAGCGTGGCTGTATAAGGCTGGTAGTAGCAGCAGAGGCCTCCTCTATGTTTCAGACAGCTATGGCGGATGCAGGCACGGGCGTGGACGGCGCTCCACGGATTACTACGATGAATCTGAGCCAGAGGAGATGACCCGTGTGTTTGTGGCTCTGTTTGACTATGACCCCCTGTCCATGTCTCCCAACGCCGATGCTGCTGATGAGGAGCTGCCTTTCAAGGGGGGCCAGATCATCAAGGTGGCCTGACTTTTAGGCACTACTAAGACATACAGATGGACCAACTAAAAAAATACATTTGAAAACATGAATCTTTTATGAAGGGTTTTATGGTTTCTGTCCTTCTTCTTACACTTTGTTGTCCCTTTAGGTGTTTGGGAATAAAGACACAGATGGCTTCTACAGGGCAGAAATCCGAGGCCGAGTTGGCCTGATACCTTGTAACATGGTCTCTGAGATCCAAACAGAGGATGATGAGATGATGGGCCAGCTCCTCAAACAGGGCTTCCTGCCACTCAACACTCCTGTAGAGAAGTTAGGTGAGACACCTTTTTTTATGTTGCCCTTTTGATCTGTGTCTGGTCTGGCCAACTTTATTCTCTGCTGAATTCTTTTCTTACTGACACTTTTCATTTTTCCTCTACTCTTTCCCATTTAATTATGTTTTTTTTTCTGCTTTCCTGTGAAGTGAACTGCGACCGTTTCAAAGATGGCCGCTCAATAAATCGCAGGTCCAGAAAATCCAAGAGAGGTCTGTGTCCAGTGAGAGTTCCTTCTGCTTCATATCCACCGTTTTTTTCCCCCCACACTATCCTTTTCCCATCTGTAAACTATTTTTACCTAATTTACCCTAATATTTTGCAATCCACATTATGTGGCAACGTTGGTCATCCTTGTGGTGTGTTGTTTTTACATTATTCCTAATGATCATGTTCTTCATACGTCTCTTTTTTTGATCATGTCTCTTCTTCACAGAGAGGAACAGGCGGAGTGGGCGGCAACACCCAATGTCAACGAGGAGAATGGTGGCCCTGTATGACTACGACCCTCGAGAGAGCTCCCCTAACGTTGATGTAGAGGTACCGTCCTGCTGTATAAGCTCCAGTTATCCACTTTGTCTTGATTATCCTGTCACCACCATCATGTAATAAATACATAAAAGCAGTCACAGCACAAACCATTTTAAGGTGCAGGCAGTGAGGACCTTCTATTAATAATTTGTAAGCTTAGAATCAATTCAACATTTTGAGAAATATGCTTATTTGCTCCACTATGAGAGTTACATGAGAAGAATGTCTGTCTGTTGGATATGAAGCTACAGCCAGGAGACAGTCAGTTTAGATTAGCACAAAGAGTGGTAACATCGGGAAAACAGCTGGCCTGGCTAACAACACGTTTAAAACCATAGATTTGGGTTTCCACTCTTGGTTGTTTGTGTAGATTAAGCAATTTGTTTGTGTGTTTGTTTAGTGAATTTTTGAGGCAGTGGTTTCCCCCTGCTTCCAGTCTTTATGCTAAGCTATCCGTCTTCTACCTGTAGTTTCATATTTTAATAGATAAACATTACAGTGGTACCAGTCTTCTCATTTTACTGATGGCAAAAAAAGCAAATTTCCCAGAATGTCAACTTGTACCTTTTAGTTTGATTCAGGGCAATGAGTGCACAGGTGAGCTTGAATGAGGAGTTACTATTAGCATTGTGTTGGTAAGGACTGAACGTACTTTCCCATGCTGTTTTTTTTTGGCCCTCCCCACCCCTACCCCTGGTTTCACTTACTCTCACCTTTCTATTAACATTGCCATCGACACAGTATGAGGGCAACAGACTGAATGAGGAGGTGAGTGAGGGTGAGGAGGGTATGGTACTTCTGCTCTGTGTGTGTTTCCTCCCCCGTTTGTTGGAGTGCAAGGGAGGAGGTGGGCTTCGGATAACGGGCCATGGCCCTCTGTCCCTGGTGGTTACGAATACTAACCTGACGCGCCAGATGGTTTGTTGCATAGAATCGTCCGAGACGTCATCCTTGGTTTTAGAAAAGGACAGGCACTTTCAAAAAATAATTGGCAGGTGATTGGACAAACCATCTGTCTGTCACCGTCTATCACCGTCTTACCTTGCGAGGTAGCTGGATTCACAAGATCACATGAGAATCCTCATAGGACACTGATTAGTCCAAAACCTTGGTGGTTCGGACACAAGTGCATAACTTGAAGCATGACGAGATGGATTCTCACATGATCTTGCATATCTAGCTCCGTTGCAAGGTAATATGAATACAGCCCCTCTTGCATTGCCTGAGCTAGCATCTCCCCTCCTCGGTTTGTTCTTTGTGTCGACATCTCCTACATACTGTACACATGCTGTTTGGTTTGTGTGTTCTCGAGAATCCTGTAGGAGAGATGTGCCCAGTGTGTTGCAATCCTGTCTTCAAAGTTCCAACATTTGATGCATTTACAGTTGCAACAGTCTGCTGAGAGTGAATTGACACTCATGTTTAAAATGCATCACATTGATTTGGAGAAGGAAGCACAGCATTTCAAACTCATCAAACCCCAGTAGATTTGATGTTTTGAAAACCCACTTCTGTACCCATAAACACCTGCAAAAAACAAGAAAAGTACAACAGGCCAAATGTGTCTCAAGGCTCTTTTTTCCTTTGACAGGCTGAACTGACTTTCGGTGCTGGTGACGTCATCACTGTTTTTGGCGAAATAGATGAAGATGGTTTTTACTATGTAAGTACTGAACACTTGTATTACCAACAATTACGTTGATCACTTTATTACCATTCACAGTACATTGAACAATCCAAAGGAGTTGAAAACAATGGGCTGAAAGAGCTTCATAGAGCAAATGAAAAACTGCAGAGGCAGGTTATAATTGTCTGTAGGTTCATTATTACGAGTATTTACATCCGAGTCATTTGATGCATTCTTATGTAAATTATAGTAACTTTTATTCATTGATATCATTAAAAAAAATTACCTCCAGGAGCAGCACCTCCTCCAACGTCTTCACTCTATTGCATCCTGAATTTGCCTCAGAGCTTGAGGCGCCCTCTCGAAGTATGAGGAGAAAGTTTTCACCTACAACATTTAAATCTAAATATGGCAGGGGGTGACTCGTTGTCCTTGTGTGTTCCTCAGGGTGAGCTCAATGGACACAAGGGACTTGTTCCTTCCAACTTTCTAGAAGAAGTGCCTGATGATGTAGAGGTTTTTCTCACTGACTCACCATCTCGATACCCCCAGGACACTCCAGCACGGATAAAGACCAAAAGGGTACATGCTCCTTCGCAGTACTAGCCCTCTGTCATCCATTTACGCTTTTCTGTTCACTCTCTCCTTTAGTTTCGTGTTTGTGTGCGCGCACGCGTGTATGTACAATGGGATTTCTGATTTGCGCTGTAAATAAATAAATAGTCTATTAAAGACTAATACTTGACAGAGGTACTTTTATTTTTCATGTTTACTGCTGTGAAAAGGGTGGGGGGGGGGTTCTACATTGTATAATACGTGAATATATTGTATTCATAAAGCAATCTCAATGAGAGTAAAATGGGGGAGGGGGGGGGCAGGGCGGGGGCTCCTGTGACTTTTTACTTGTTCTGTCATGTCTTGGAAAAACAGCAGTTAACACTTTTTGCACATGCATATTTAGCATTCTGACAGATGATTTATGAATATATTCTGTGTTTGATCTTAAAATCATTTCTAATAGAGTAAATAGTTTTGATGTACTAAAAGATGAACTATGTAGTCTGTAGCTCAGCATGTTCTATAGTCAAGATGCATGAATACCTGAACATTTTATATAAAGATAAGTCTAGTGTGGTACAACTTTTGTATCTGCTCCTGAACGCCTTGTTTTGTATGTTGCTTTCTTGTAAAGTAGGTCACATAGCCTATGTTGCCATCAGAGAATAATTTCAGAAGTAATTATTTAAAAAAAAAATGTACATATGTGATGTTATTTTTGTGTTTAACAAATAATGCAATTGTTTAAATATTAATAGGTGTCATCAGATATTTATTTCCTTGTGTTCTAATTTGCCATTGTCATAGTGCAAACTATTGAAATGCCATCACCATATATTTTTTTTTATTTCTTTTCCTCACCCGCTTGGCAAAACAGAAGAAGAGTGTTCATTTCACACCTTAAAGGCTCTGTTTCCGTCACGTAAGTGAGCAACTGAGGATACCAAGATTACGCTCCCCTCGTCTAATGCAGATGACATGGGTACCCTTAGGTTCTGGTATGCAACATGTATACTTTATATGACATTCCTTTAGTGCTGCTATACCTACAGGTAGTTTTAGGAATTTCCTTTGTTTCACCAAAACACTCGGTACCGTTTGTTGGTAGGACACAGTAACCCTCGCCAATGCATTAGACAAGAATGGTATGGTATCTTCAGTTGTTTCTCTGAGTGTTGTACATGACAATGTCCGTCTCCTGAATATAACTCTCCTGCTGTAACTCATGGTAAGCTAAAAGGCCATTGTTGCACAATTACCCTCTATTATTCTGTTAAAACAGCACTGCTAACATTTACAGTATGACATGCTAGATCCTGTAAAGGAAACACCCACCAATTCTATGCAAAAACCCAAAGAGAAGTCTAAACATTGTGTTTATTTGGTTTAGTATTTCTAATGTCAGTTGGCTTTTTTTTGCTCCAGCCAAATTTAGGACCCGTGTTAATGTTTCTGTTTGAGACACTTTGTCTTTGTGTGTAAGAAATACTGTGAAATTGTAAGATATCAGCAAGCATTTTGGTCTTCAAATCAGTACCAGTTTTTTGAAGCAAGGTCAACAAAATTGCCAACTAAAAGAGTTATTGATTTAAAGTGAGACTATGCAGAGTTGTTGCTGAACTGCGGACATTGCAGCTATAAATGACCATTATGGGATTATGCTAAGATGCTAAAATGCTAAGCTATTGTAACAGTAGGACAAGAGTTGAAGGGTCAGTGAACTGACTCATTCATGTCCCATATACAATATTTACCTGTTTTCTAACATTAGCCACCATAAGCTACTTGACATACCAGACCCAGACAAAGGAAGGCTGTAGCAGTAAAAACCCCATGGTGTATATAATTGAGCAACAGTGTGGGGTTTTTTTTGGTATTAATTTATCTGTGCACTCGTGAATAGACAAATGTCTTATTTCTTTTCTCAAAAGTTATATAGTCTCGCTTTAAACTTGCTTTAACTCAGCATTATAAAATATGCAGCAGAATGATTTTGATATGTTAAATGTTCTGGCGTATAGATTATAATCACATATACTGTATATAGAAATATAAATGGAATCTTTAACCATCCGTCTTCCCAAAAGTGCAATTTATGGAGCCTTTTAGCTCATGACTACAGAAAAGGAATAGTGACTAGTAGTTTCTCTGTAACCCAGTTGTATCAGTAAATATCTATATATATATATATATCTATATCTATATTTATATAGATATAGACATATACATTTAAGAAGAAGGAAAGTGAATGTGATATAAATATGTCCCAAAATGCAAATGTATTTGTTTATGTGAGAGGAACTGCCCTGCCTTTTGATAGTCATTGTTGGGAAATGTTATCTTACACTTGATGTGGAAGTTAGTCGATGTTTGAGTGAATCATGTTTAAATTCTGTACTATAGCTTATTCATAGCAGCTTGTTTCAGCTTGTTTCTACCTGACAGAGGGGGAGGGAGAGGAGGGAGTGTGTATCTATACCTGAGTGCGCAGGACAACATCCAGGGAGGTAGACTTCAGAGCTATGGTGGCCCTGCTGAGACAGAAAGGACTTAAGAGGAAAAGGGGAGTAGTGACTGAGGTGTGACAGACGGCTGGCTGGCTTTTTAACACCCTCAACTGTCCCTTACGGGTCTCCCATTAGGTTCCATTGGAAAAATCGGGTCCGCCCAGAAGAGCAGCCTCTCCCACAGTGTGTCCACACATCCCTGGCTCTGGCCCTGCCACCGTGGGGCCTGGCAGTCCCATCAGGGCCCCACTGGACATGTACTCCTCCAAAAAGAGAAAGGGACTGCTCTCCAAAGGGAAGAAACTTTTGCAAAGACTTGGCGCTGTAAAATAATTTCTTGACATACTTGGAGAGTGTTATCCACTTCCTTGTAGTTAAAAAAAAAGAAGAAAGAAATACAGTGGACAGGTAGCATTTGTGAGCTTAGCAAATGCTTTATTCTTGTACATCTGTTGTATACTAGAATATTTGTATTTATTTAATCATATCCACCACATATTTTAAATAATACATTTCATATTATGGTCCCAAGACGTCATGGTGTCGGGCCAATGTAGTATTGAGGATCTATACTTCCAAGTCTCTGGCTGATGGAGTTTTGCTGTAGACAGAGATGGGGCCCAGGGTCACTCTGATGGCACTTAATACACCACATCATGCCTCAGAGTCTGACCAATGTTGTCTCTGCATACAGAACAAAATCTACATACAAAAATCAGAATGTCATTCACGCACTGAGGGCTCAGTTAAACCTTTGAGTCAATTTTAAATCCGAGAGGAAAAAAATGATTTGGATGACCTCAACTTGAGCTTGTCCAAAACACCCAGTCATATAAATTGTATGAAAGGTTTGCATGCTTTTACTTCAGCACATTCCCTCCTGACCCCCCTGAGAGCGCATGCAGTGTGAATGGCTCAGTGTGGAACCTGGAGCATGCTTACTTTAGCATACTTTAATACCGGTGTGGTTGATGTGCTCTGTGGTAATACTGTGACAAATCAGCAGAATTGTTACTCTTCTGCCCTATTTCAACAACTGTAATAGAGGCAAGCCCCCCCCCCCCCCCCCCCCCTCTAAACATACATGTCCGACACCTTCAAAACAAGCACATACTGTACTTACTACAGGGTCTCTGCAGTGACCTGTTCTGTCCAGCTGAATGGAAATGCCTAGTAGATCCAACCTCCATGTATTTGCCTTATAATCGCACAATGGTTAGTACTTTGTCCAGTAGAGCGTGCATTTCCATGCCTACTATTCATTTATGTTGTTACTTTATGAAACACGATCTGTTTGCAGGTGTTGATCCTGACATGTCATGTGCAGGATGCACCATTGTGTGACTGTCATGTTTTCCATAAGACCAGAGCTTCAAGACTCCTGTGGTGACAATGTCCATCATCCAAAGTTAAGGTGAAAAATGTTTATTTTAGATGTAACAGAATATGAAAAGGGTCAAAAATCCTTCCTGCATACCAATTGTTGGGGCTACTGAGAAAATAAAGGCATCTTATTAATTTGAGTTCACTTTTTCAGTTTTTGATGCCACACTGATGCACATTTGATTCAAAGGATGACTACTCTACAATGGAAACAATGCTACTAGTATTACACAGAGGAATAGCTAGACGCTACTCCATGTGACATAGTGTCAGTAAATGAAGTCCTGTTACTGTACTCCATTTGATTCTTAACATGCAAATGCTTTGGGCTTCACAAGACTAAAGGTTTGACTTTTTCCGTAGTAGTTAACGATCAGACACAAGGCTACCTCTACGCTGCCCCCTACACCCTTACTAAACCCAAATCTATTGAATCTGAAACTTTATTCAAGCCAATCTGTCGTCAATGCCTGTTCAGTGTCCCGAGTGAGTTGGTGCAGGATACAAGTACTGTATATCTATATATATATATATATACATATATCTACACCTTAAATGTAGAGTAGTGAATGTATGATGAATTGAAAGCCAATGTATTTTCAAAGCTGCCCAAAAGGATTGTGCAGATGTCTCTTTGTGCGTGAAATGAAGTCCACCTTTCTGCCCCCCCACATTTCATTCTCCCATGTATTTTAAAATCAAGCTTATTTTTTCTACACACACACACGAGTTAAACTGAAACTGCCAAAAAAGAATGTATGCAAAACATTCTGTAACTTTCTGTACAATTCTTGGCTGAGCAGCCATGTTAACCTGCAGTAAACAGATAATCTTTCCTATTCATAAACCATCTCCTCAGACATTGCTTATATATTTATTTTGAGTGACTGTTGCTCTTTTTGTACTTTGTCCATTTGTAAAATTGTTTTTAAATGTTTATACTTGATTTTCAAACTGCCTTTTTTGTACATTTAACTTTATAATCAAACAGTGCAAGCTTTTCCCATGGTGTCTTGAAGACCATATTGTTTAAAAGTCTGCAATTGTGTGCTAGCTTTATGATAAGAATTATCAGCCTATATTGATGGTTACAAATTATTGTGTGGGTGTGCATGTGCAATATTTTCTATATATAAATATATATATAAAAAACTAAATAAATTTGATATTTTGTAACACTTGCATGTCTGATTCATTTTGAATAAGAGAATGATGCAACACAAAGAAGTTGTTTAATACAATCCTTTGGAACACAGCAAATACAGTTGGATCCCTCTGAGCCTCATTATTAACAAAAACCTAATATATCCTCAAGTTATTACTTCCCCCTTTGGAGGACAACAATTGCTATAAATCACAAGGAGCCTTACTGATATAATAAACAGTTAAATAAAGATTCTTGGTTCGCTAATGAAAAACAAGGTTTTTTTTTCTTTACTCAAAAGGCAAAGCAGCAACCCTACATTGATAATAAAGATACGAGTGATAATACAATAAGTACATGTATTCTTTTGTGGAACGGTCTGTGCTAACTTTCACAGATCATGTTCTTTAACATTTTACTCTGAAGATCTTCATCCAATTTATATTACAAATCTCAAGTCTATTCCAACAGTGTGCATAACTGATCAGGTTAGCATATATGCTAGTGTTTGACCTCAGATATATGGCTTTGTCCTTGCATTGACTAATTAAAACACCTTAAACTACAAAAAAATAAAAATACACTCGAGGAATTGTCAAAACAACTTCCAATAACCTAAACTGAAGAAAACTCAACTAACAAAGTTTACATAAACAGTTTTGTTTTAGATCCTTTCTTAGATTCAGAGCCTAACAAATTGTGTCTTCACAAGTAGAAGAGGAAGTCATCCAGATGCACACTGGGCTCCCTGTGGATGTTTTGACCCACAAGGAAGGCCAGCTTGTGTGCGTACTGGCAAGGAGCAGGCACTCGAATGATCCCCTAAAAATGCAAATATGGGGAAAATAAAAAGATTATGTCCAGGGCTATTGTACAATTCCAAAATTATGTTATTTTATATATCAATTCCACTTAAAGATATTTACTCATACATTAGTTATTACTGTATTCTTAAACATCAGAGATTAAACTCCATCTCCTGCAATACTAGTTGTAAATTCCAAGATCTGAATATATTTAGACTCAGAGACGTGAAGAAATCTTGAGTACAGCTAATTGAAACTTATTTACTGAAGGACTGACTTCAAAGTCAGCCTACCTGCCAATTGTAGTACATGTGGCACATCTTGTATGTAAGCCGCTGCATATGATCAGGCTTCAGTCCGCTGGTGTCATACACAACATTGTAGTGGGTTGGGGAGACACTTCCAGTGCGGACAGCCTGGCTCACAATGTAGAAGTCATACCTAACGAATAAAGGTTGCATCGGTTATCTACTTTGGAACCAACACATAGAAAGATGCAGGAACAGCAAACAAGACGTACCACTCTGGACGGGTGACCTCTGAGTCAATGATGGTTCCTGGGGGAGGGTTGGACACCTTGCCGTTGACGTAGGTGAAGAACCTGCTGCTGATGCGCTTCTTCACCACCACCACACTCAACTTAGGCCTGAGCAGATGGGGAGGCTTATCAAAAACTGCAAATATGTAACTTTTGCACTTAGTTATTTTGGTGTGGCCACTCCACCAAATAGAAACTAGAAGAGCCAAATCCAATTGCTCAATGCCGTTCACAAATTAAAAGAGGAGGACATGGAGGTTTTAACATAAAGTTAGCTCACTGGAGATTCAACAGGCTGATTTATACACAGCAGCTTAAAAAGGCTTTTAGAGATTCAAAATATTGTACATGAAAAACTCACATGTAGTCATGGCCTATAGACTTGATGGAGTCTATAATCTGAGAAACCTCATAGTTGACCACGCTGTGCAGCTGGCCGTCTCCCACACCATCTCGGTACACAATGATGCGTGAAGGAAGGCAGTTGTTGAATTTCAGGTAGTCTCTGAGTGCAGCTGGAAAACAATTACAAAAGGTTATGACATATCTGCTTAGATTGTTGACAAAAAATTTAATTTTGTAATATAAATGTCTTTAAAAACTCTTAAACTTGCCACTCAAGGCCATCTTCAGTCCATCCATGATTTCCTGACCTTTGTGCTGCAGCACACACTTTGAGAACCACCTTGAGAAAAAAAAATAAAAAAATCACATGTGTAATTTACAACTCATTGGTGTAGCGAAGAAACCAAAACAACTTCTGTAATGCAGACATTTAGATGTAGAGTGCAACTTTATTCAGACTGTAGACTGATGTATGGAAAGAAAGTGTGTCAACACCATTCATCACACAGTTACATGTCCTTGTTGTAGATACTAACCTGCTCATGCCCTGGTTGAGGCTGGCCACTAATGCACCAACAGACCTTTTTCCAGCTTCATGGTAGCAGTCAATGCCCACAATCATCAGCTGTTTGAGCTACATATAGGAGGTGTGAAGAGTTATAAACAGTGTTTCCCAGTTCAGACATTTGTTAGCAGTTTCGATTTGCAGACTGCACAGGCCTTTCTCCCACCTCCTTCAGTTACATACATTTCATTTCAAAAAGTTCCCAAAATCTTCACTGATGTTGAACTATGTAGAAACCTTTGGGTACATCCAGGTTTATAAGCTGTAGCAGGCAAACAGTACAATTTATATCCAATACAATTTACATACAACAAAGTCCAAGAAGCTAAAAGTGAAGTTTACAATGGACACAACAAGTTGTTATATCAAGATCTGAGCCATACTCAAAGTCCATCTTTGATCAACCAACCCCATATCTAGCAAATAAACCTAATTCAGATCCCAACATTGATTCACTGACTTGTGACACTCTTTAGTATCTTATTTAAATGTGAAATCAGAATAGAAATGTGTGCATCATTACACAATACCAGGTTTATGGTGTATCTGCTTCAAAACATCACAACTACTTAATTCCTGTTTTCGCAATAATAAACCTAAACTTTATTTCTTTAGTCTAAAATGAATTTGTGTGCAAGTGACTTACAGGGATTTCCACACTCCACAGCTCTCCTCCCATCTTGCAAGCCATCTGCAGAGCAATCTTGGTAGCAACAGTCATGAGGGCTTGAGGTCGGCTGAGGGTGCGGGACAGCACACACTGGCTGGGAGTTGGGCAGTCCACACAAAGGTACTTCTTAATGCTGTCATACTTGTCCTTCCTGCTGCTGGGGAGGATCACCACCACCTCACAAACAGAAACAACAGTAGCTTGATGACATACAGCTAAATGCTACTCGATTGTACTTGTGACTTTATTATTCCTAATTGTAAACTTGTTGCATGACTCACTAAGAAATGTCACAGCACTGACAAATGAAACACAAAAGTCAATCATGACCTGCTCAGTGATTAATATGATATAATATCTAGTCACTAACCATCTGTGTTTGGGGTCCAACGTTGTGCTGCAGGGCTCTGAGGAGAGACTCTTGGTGGTCCTCATACTGAATCCTGATGAAAAGACATCATTACAATAGTTATGACATAACCACCATGAAAATCAATAAGACTAATTTACTTACTTTGGAAACAATTAACTGACTATACTGTTAACAAAATCCTAAAAAATATCTTTCATCAGAACCAATTAATTCAAAATGAAAACGAGATTATTCCAAATACTGTGTCCAAGTGTTGCAAGGTTACATTTAATTGCATTCTACACTGTGCGACACCCACATATTATTCTAGTGAGAACTGTCAGGCTCACAAATTACTTGATGCTGAAAAATGCTCAAAATGTAAGAATTTCAGGCATCGGTGTGAATAATTTCACCCGTCAAGAAATCCTATTTTTTGACTGTAGGATACATTGTTCAAATGCTCGCACTCACAACACAGCTCTTTGCATTCTGATGCCAAGCGGAGCCGAGACTCTGCCGAGGGTCTGCAGGAGGGACTGGGCTTTGCCATCGTTACTTCGGGTGTAAAACAACAACCAGTTATTCAGCGGAGGAGAGCTGATCAGAGGTATCCCACGCATCTCTTTCGACCAGTCAGCTGCCCAGGGGTTGTATTCATACTAAATGACAAATTATGGTAATCTCTCAGTTAAGATCATAATGAAAATGAAAATAAAATTACATTAATTTGAAAATAAGCATACACAACCACAAGCGTATTATACCGATCTTGGTCCCTGGAAAATCCTCTCCCCTGGGAGAACTCTGCCAGTCAGATTTAAGAGTTGCTTATCAAAGTTGAGTCCCCACTTATCCAGCTCTGCCTGTGCGTCGGTATTCCTATTAAATAATTTTCAGGATTTAAAATCAAAGCCATGGATTATGCTGCATGTTAAAGCTGCAGTTTTAACTTCTATGCATATGAACAGACTAATTACACAAGCTGCTGAGATGAGGACAAATAGGTTCACACTTAAGAGCCTAAACCTTCATTTAAGACTTACATATAATCACCTGTATTTAAAATTAAATTGTTACAGGATCAATGTTAAGGAGGTAAAGTAATAGGGATGCTTCTGAATCTTCTGGCCATGAGTACACAGATAAAAACACATGCAAGTTCAAGTCAAAGACATACTGATCATCACCTACTTTTGTATGTTAGTGACAAATCTGTTGAGGCGATCCTCCCTCTGCTCTGGGGTCAGTCTGGTGTGGGTGATCAAGTCCTTCATGATGTTGAAGTCTGCTCGCATTTTATCAGTCAAGCCTGTAAACCACATCCGAGTTTTCATTTAAGCTTGTCCCAAATTTCAATAAGTAGTTGTAGTTGTGTAGCCACAGTTTACACAACAGACCAAGATGTTTCGCAGCAATTAACTGCTGCCACCAATAAACAGTCATGGGATTAACTTAAATGTTCTTAACTTTATTGTTTTCTTTCAGTCAGCAGGTTAATTGATTTGATATAAAAGTATGACCTCCTTATAACATGTATACCATAAAGCAATTTATGTTTGAAATGCTGATATAAATGTGGCTTTCAGAGTCACACATACTACAAAATGAGACGGTAACCTGTAAGGTAGCACAGCTCTGGGATGAGCATGGCTGGGCCAGGGGGAGGACCTCCACTAGGACCCAACCTCTTCACGTGGCTGACAAGAAGCACCTGGTTCCCATCAGTGATATCCAGACCATATTGCTAACAACACAAAGCAAAATCATATTTGTCTGTTAGGATTGTCAGTGGCATTAAGGTTTACATTAAATACTGTCCCAGTTACAGTCTGCATGACACTTACAGTCTTGAAGTAGTTCTTGAAGGAAATTTCAGTGTCGCCTCTCTTGAATGTGTTGTTGGGAGTGTGATCCCATGCAATGTCATCAATCCTGTAGGTTTTGTTGTTGTACCTAAGAATGTGACAGGAGTAGAAGACGCGTATTAAAAGTAGGTGACTGTTACATAAAAATGCTTTACAACTGATGCAAAGAATATCTCCAGCCATTATACAGACTCAAGACTTCTGCACATTATTTTAAAACTGTGCCAAATGTGGATCTTACTTAGTGAGGACTATGAGTCCAATAAGCTCCTTAGTGCAGATCTCTGGGAAGCGTTGATTTCCACACTGCTGCCTCAGATTGACCATAAAGTCAAGGACCGTCTCACTACGCAGCACCTTGTGGCTCACGTCAGTACACAGCATGATGGACGACTCGTATTGCAATATGGTGGTGGTGTAGCCTGGCCAGATGGTCAGTCTGTGATAAATATTTAGGAGGACATATTCACCGTTTGTCATCCAGAATCTAAATAGAGCGTTTTCCATCATTTAAGATAATCTATTAACAGAGCTTCAGATGCCTGTACTAACCTCATCTCTACTAAAGCTTCTCGTTGTGTTTAAAACTGTCTCTTAGAACATCACTTTACCTTTTTAAACACCAGCATTATTTTTTTCAAGCACAGAAACCTACTGGAGTCATTCACAAAAAAAACCGAACATATTTTTAAGGCCTTTAACTGAAGGTATGCTTCGAACAATCATACTGTTCAGGGAAAAACTTTTAAGATGAAAAAAAGTGACTCAACTGTTCATTCTCTACAGTGAATTATTCCAACATAGCATATGCACATAGAAGAATGATGTAAAGCATGAAGAGGATATGTCATTTGAAATGTATTGTTTTACCTTAATTTAAAAACCTGCCATAAGATACAGTCACTGGTGGGAACATTTTTAAAATATAAATATAAACTTTATACATGAGATGTGACATTCAAATCAAAGTTTATTTATATAGCCCAAAATCACAAAATACATTTGTCTCAGAGGGCTTTACAGTCTGTACAGGGAGTGACACCCTCTGTCCTTAGACCCTCGATTCGAGTGAGGAAAAACTTGCCCACCAAAAAACCTTTTAACAGGGAAAAAGGTGGAAGAAACCTCAGGAAGAGCCACAGAGGAGGGATCCCTCTCCCAGGACGGACAGACGTGCAATGATGTCACATGTACAGAACAATCAACACACATATTGTACACTCACAATGAATTATAATGAATTGCAATTCATCTTTATAAAGGCAGCAATAGTGAGACAAATCAATATACCTGTGCTGTGGTATGTTGAGTGGATCACTGGGGCAATAGTAGTTGCGTCCAATCTGTTGCATGTTAAGAATTCTCAAGATCCTGAAGAAATGGAGAGGGAACAAACAAATAATTATTGGGATGTTTGGAGGTCTCCCAAAATTCAAAATACCATGATTTCTATGTGTATCTAATCCTAACCTTTATGTGCACTAAATGTGTACTGTGTCTCCATGTAAGCTATGCAGTTTACTCTTTTAGCCCTTTAGTGCATTTCATTTTGTTAAGACCTGTTAACTGGAAAACTTGCCGTCTGAATATGATGTTGTAAAACTGAATGCACACTGGTGACGTAGGTGGCAGCTCATTTGTCAGGGTGACGGTGATCTGAACCTTCTCTCCATTCCTTGTCTCGCTATATAGCACAGTCTCCTAAACACAAGGGCAGACATTTCAGTGTAAGACATGAAAATGTGTCTGCTGGTAACAGAATTCAAAAATTTACCAACCAGATGTTGATACCCAATGACTTTACAATGGGATTATCATGTTTTTACAACATGTTTAAAATTTGAAACCTCAAACTACCTTGCTGTGCAATCTGTGAGGCAGAAAAAGCTGAGCTCCATCAAAGCTCCGCGCTGAGCCAAGAGCTTCCTCATGGTGGAAGAGGAGAGCAGATCTCAGGCGGCGAGACTCCATTGGGGGCTTAAAGTCCACATGGTACTGATACAGAACCCACCGAGGGCGGGACAGGATGCGAAAGAAGTTGGCTGACAACTGAATGGCAACACCAGAAGTTCCTGAAAAAGTGCATAAATAATTTATAATCTTCTCATTCAGTGATAAAATATGCAGTGGCTAATTGTTTTTGTGTACATGAATTCTTAATAATGACAACAGACCAGACTTTGATTCTTTGACGTGCTCCATGGCCTGCCTGGTGTTAACCCCTGCATCATGTACATCCCGGCGGTGTCCACCTCTTTCTCCCAGTTTCACCTGGTGGAATCCAGCTGATATCTGTAAAACAGCTAAAGTAACAATAAAATAAAAAAAAAAGGTCAAGACCACTTTGCTTACATTGCAATGCAAAAACTTCAAATCCCCTGCGCTGCAGTCCCCTGTAATAGTCAACTATAATTTTGTACAGAAAACATTTAATTAAACACTTTCAAAAGCAAGACATACTGACGATCATTTGACATGATTCTCTTTAGGAACACACACGCATATAAAACTGTGTTAGACTTCACCTTCTGCAGAAAAAGGTCCTGGAGCCCCTTTCTGCCTCCCTCTGCCAACCAGCTCTCCTGATGCCGGTGGGGCAGGTGCTGGTGTTGGCTCTTGAGTCTGGCTCTTCGAGAATTAAAAAAAGAATAGTAATAAGAGGAAATGCATCCAACTCTTTTGACAATGATAAAGTCAATTTATATAACACATCTCACTAATAATTTTCATTGTTTTATTCAGACACTCTTCAGACATAGCTCAACTATCCATTTACCCCAACAAATCACAAACAGGGGTGTGTGTGTGTGTGTGCGCATCTGTGCTAATGCTACTCCTCAGAGCAGAATAAGAAAGTTAGTCCCATAAATATTACATTTGGATAGCATCATGCAAAAAAGGGGGAAAGATTTCAGGCGCTGTGTGCCATTCAATCTTTAAAAAAGCTTTGTGATACAGAAACTCTACCAACAGTTTACAGTTTTTATTTATTCAGTAAAAAGTACTTCAAATAAGAAGTTATAATTGGATAGTTAAATAAATCTCTAAAGATGTCACGACCTGAACAAATGAAACCAGAGTATCCACCACCGTACACAACAAGATCTTCTAAGGACCGGATTACTGATCTAAATGTTTCCCGGATATTAAAATAGGTCCACACCACACTTCTAACTTACCGCTCCAGGCGCGGCGGTCTCTTGACCACGTGCTCTGCCTCGTGATCTTGCTCGTGCCCGGCCAGTCATTTTCAGACAATTTCAATTAATGCACCTGTTTTAAAAGCATATTCTACTAGTTTATACAAAATTAGGAGCTATGTACTTGCATATTATATTTTAACAAACAGGATGTAAAGACCACTCTAACAAAAAAAAAACCCTAAAAACTGTCCAAAACAAGTGACACTAATTTATTTAAATGCATCGTTTCCATTTTATACCAGTAGAAAAAAAATGAAATAAAATAAGGATGCCTGTCACATAATAACTTGTAAAGTCGCTAAATTTGTTAACATTAGCTGGCTGCTAACACGCTAACGTTAGCCAAGTTGACTAATGGTACTATGCTATGCTACCATTTCCCCCCCTTAAATATTTAGCAAGACACAACACGCTAAGTGTTGAGTGTCAGCTAACGTCCATTTAGCTATTTAACGTTAATTAAAATAAATTATGATGGACATGACCTGGCTGGCTGCAAAGTTTTAATAACAGTTACCTGAATCAATGAACTGCCAAAGTAATATATGGTATATCATTCAATTTTAATAGGTATAACTTACCTATTTTTGGAGAAGATTTTCTTGCAGTTTTGTACAGGTGTATCCGCGCTGAAAACGACGAAACAATTACGGCATCAAGTGGGCCTCTTCACTGAGAAAATGACTAGGCTTGTGAGTATTTAATTATTTTGAAAATGTCATCAGACACTTCATAGGTTTACATCATCATTATTATTTCCTGCGTGTGCAGTTGTCCAGGATTTGAACTAATGAAGACATTGGTGAAAGACGGTGGAAAAACCAAACTAATTAGAAAAGTCTAAGAACTACTTTTTTGGGCGCAGTGATCTCCTTAACCACGTGTTGTTATGTGCACCTTTTTAAATTGTGCAATATCATTTGTGGCCAGTAGATGGAAGCAAAGCCTGTCCTGTAAATCCAAACTTGGGCTGTCAGGGTTAATAAAACCTACATCAGCTTGTTTTAAAACTGAATGACAAAATATCCCAAAAAAGTCACTGGGGTGAAGACCTGTAAATAAAGTATAACCATGATTTTTCATTAAGGAATATTAGACTCAATGATATGGGTTAATGCTGCTGATTACTCACTATTCTTTAATACTGATATCTACAGTGATAAGTGTGTCTGTGGTTGATTACTCACTTTCTTATCATGTGTCTTTTATGACCATGATTGAAAATGAAGGATTCAAAAGTGTATAATTCTTTCATAAATTCAAAAATCTCTCCTTAAAACCCCCTTTTTAAGACACAACTGATCACAAGCTCTTATTTCTTGCCAAACTTTTCCTCTCTACTCCACATCCTACCATTTGAAACAGAACTTGGCACCTCAGAGGGCATTTTGAGAAAGATGTACGCAAGTCTTTCATGTCTGAGATCTAAGAGTGATTACAGATTCAGACCTGAGGGACCAGTCTGGGAGGACCTGCTTCAGTCATTGTTTACCTGCTGGAAGAAGACAGAGGGGAGATGAAGAAATACAGGACACCAGTGTCATCAAGCCTGATTGTGGGTAAAAAGGGAAAGTTACACCATGAGTCACAAACATGCAGTAGGTTGTATTTGTCCATAAGCACGTGAACATTTACAGATGGAATTCAACATTTCACAGACTATATATACAGTATATTGTCAAACTGAACAATATGCACCTGATTCAAATAGTAAAAGCTATTTGATTTAAAAAAAAAAAAAAAAATTCCTCAGAAACCAATACTATCGCTTAAAAAAACAACAAAGGCCATTGAAAAAAGGGAAATGAAAGAGAAAGAAGGAAACATGGCCAGGGAAAGGACTGCAAGCTGAGCTCTATAAGACTGAGAAAGGTGCACCCTGCCAGGGACGCTGATGAATGCGCTTCAGGCTTCAAGCTTGCCCTGCAGCCCCCAGTAGTGTGGATTCCACGCTTACGCTAATCATGCTTTGTGAGATAGTAAAGCCCAAAGCTGATGAAAGGAAACATGCAACACTGTTAGTGTATCAAAACTGTCTGCACTATTACAATATGCACACCGCTCATTCTTTACATTATTATCATCAACCACTCTGTCAGGAGCATGTTTTTTTTTTTATATTTATAAAAATGATGACAGTGTCAGTCGTATTCTGTGTGATATTCATAGCAATGCCACATCACTTCCTGTTTTGAACAAAACAGGATCAAAGCTTTCATTCTACATAAATCACAGTGGCCTCATTAAGCTTGAACTACTGATTGCAAAACCAGAACAAGAAGGGATTCTGAATAATACTGCGCGATGATATCAGTAAGCGGGTTAGGAAAATTAGATTATTTCTTTGCCTGCCGTGGAACCTAATCTGCTCCGCATCAGTGCATTCCCCCTTAAAAGGACGCAGGCACTGCATCACACTCATGCTGGCACAAACACGCACACTTGCACCATGGGTTTCTAAATCCAGCAGAATAAGCAGTCAAACCACGCATACAATATGCTGAAACTGAAACAAACTAGTACAATATTTACAGTGAAGACAGAAAATGCCTTAACATTTACTGGCTTTGTTAGCAATGGGGCACAGCTGGTGTCAAAATTATTGAGTTTTACTTGTAGAAGAAGAAGTTTATTATGAATAAAAAACACCTTAAAAGATGATTTTCTTCCTCAAACTGTTTCAGTCAGTTCATCCTCCATTAATGTCTGAAAATGATAAGAAAGAGTTTATTCAATAATGCTGTGAATTTAAATTCTAAAAAATATTTAGAAAAATTAAATTTAAATTAAATAAATATAGCCATATCAGATTTTAACTATTACATATATAAATACACAACTGACATATTTAGTTGTATATTATTTGGTTGTATAATCCTAAAGACCTTGCTATGTATTTTGTGCATTACATTTTTTGCATTTTGAATTCCTTTTACAGTTACAGAATATTTATAATGAACTCAATGTAGTAAATTGTCTCTGTGATAAAGTGATGTTTGAGGCTCAGTTAATGGTATTGATTGCACGTTTGTTGTTTTACTGATGACTGCTCTCATTAATGGTATGATCTATTGACTCCAGGTTTTTCATAGTGAAAGTGAAACTCAGACAAGAATTTGTGAGTCACAAGGACCGAGGAGGAAACGAGAGATAAGCCAGGAACAGAGAACACAATGTACTTGATTCATATTGTGATCAATCCCTCCTTCTCTATCTTACACTCTCTAGTAAACCAGACATCTATAAAAATAATCTTTCATTAAAAAAAAAAAAACAACCCATACACACTATGCCACAACCAACCAAAACATTACATGGATTCCCATGCATCATCACCACGGCTTTTAAAACACAGGACTCTTTTTTCATGGATTATTCAACTCCTTATCTGTACTTCCTGTAAGCGTGTGTGCCAAGGACAAATTCCATTAAGGTTCCATTTATTTGGCAAATATTGTTTCCTGTTCATTTGATAACAAACGCCCTCATTGGCTGGTGGCATTGACTTGTTAAATATTATTCAAACAGACAGAATAGACAGGAATTCTGTGTGGAAAAAGACAGAAACAGGTAAAGGTAGAACATAAGCATTGTCAATAATGTGCCAGACTGCTAGTTTGAGAAAGTGATGGCAACATGGCAAGAAAGAATTTTAAAAATGTTGTGTGTGTTAAGGCCTGTGCTGACCATAGCTCAGTCGGAGCCAGCCTCAGTGAGGATGCCATGTGATCTCTGAAAAGTCAACAAGGGTTGGTCTACAGCTGGGCTGCAGGAGAACAGAGAGCAGACACGTAGCAACACCCTCCTGCTGGGAGCAGCCGAGGAGACGTAGGACTCACAGCTTGCATGTGAATCTACTGTAGATTTGAAATGTGGGGCGACAGCAGGGAGGAATCTTCCCCGAATTCACTTTTCATCATCTCAACAGCAATTCCTATTTTAGGCGCTCATTTTTTAAATCCTTGGACTCTAATTTTCTGCATTTTTGACTCTGAATATTATGTCGTCTCCTCTGAGCAAACTCACAATCCATCTCCTCCGTGCCAGTGAGCCACCACACACGGGAGAGCTGCAGATTTAATTCCCTAAAAAAAGATTAAGATGCCTTCTGTAGCACTGACACTTTCAGGGGGTCTGAAGTTGAAATCTCAGTAGATATGCCTCTTTTTGTCCAAAGCATTGGTTTGAACAAAGGTGCAGTGAAGCATCAGCAGCAAAGAATCTAATAAGCACAATGAGGGAATAAAGCAGAGGGGAGTGAGCATCAAAGGCAGCCAGGCACAGCATGACTGGCATCGGGCTGAACTCCCAACCTAGGACACTCAGCATGCTCTTCAGCAATCGCCCCCTTTAGACCAGTCCTGGGCAGTAATTAAAACCATCATTCCCACTGCCTTGGTATCTCATTAGCCACCGGACCCTGGGCTTTCATCCCTGCATGTCCAAATATATCACAACTCCACACCAGCAACCACACAACCAAAACACACGTCTCTGACATCTCTGAGTGGAACACAGCATTATCTAACTATCATCCAACTCCAAAGAACAGTTGGAGACCACGCAAGCCTGTCTCTTCATGTCCATAGTTATTATTATTATTGCACTTATCAGAGATAAATTAGAAGAAAACTGTCACCCTGGTGTCGGCTGATTAAATCTACCTGTGCACGAAGCAAAGAATAAACACAGATATGGGAGAATACCCAAAATGTAGCCGGCATGTTTGTTCTGCATGGAATATGGCAGAAAATACTTAACTAAGTGCTTTTGTTTAATTTTGTTTTCAGCTGCAACCAGTGTTTGCGACAGAAACCCATTAAAAATGAGGACAAACTGATAGATTGGAAGCTCCTATGCTTTCACTATCAAAGGGAAGATTTGAAGTGGGTGAGTATCGGTTGCAGTGGTCAGATTTAGCACTTTGGCTGTAGATAAAAAGAAACTCTTTTCCCATGTTTAATTCAGTATGAGCCATGACTAACTCATGTAATATACTAGGCCTCTGAAGTCAATTGTATGCTTTTTCACTTGCCTTGTGTACTATAGGCAGGTGCATGTGTCACTGTATGTTACCAGTATTCAGCACAGGGATGCAGGTCAGGAAATATGTTAGGATATTTCATTCCCTGGTAAATTAGTTCTTCACTATAGCAGCAGTGCAGAGTTATACTAAAACCTTAATCCACTGCATGTTATTAACCTACTTGGCATCGCTACCAGGCTGTTTTAGTGCTTTCAAATAACAGCAAGAGAGCTGATGGGGAGAAGACAGAATGTCAGTGAAAGCTTCATTTGCGTTACTTTTTAGTTAAACAGTGGCCTATCTCTCCTCCAGTTCAGTAGTACATGTATGGTGAAAGTGTCATGAACCACAACAAACCAATTAAAAATGGTTTTAATAAATACTTTCCAACGTGTTCCATATTTAATTATTCCATGATCCTCCATTCAAGAGTTGCAGGATAGTTTCAATGCCAAGAGGCCCCACCCAAACATATAAAGCAGGATCAGTACAGTTACACAGCCCTCACAAACATGCCAACCACTCCTCTTGCTTTTTAAGTGTGTGTGTTTGTGTGTGTGTAGCATATGTATTCGAAATGGAGTCTCCCCATTCTTTGGCCACGAGAAGCCTCTGATCTCTTAATGACACAAAAGACTTGCGCAAGATGAGGATGAGCTCTCAACCTCAGTCAAAATCCAGTCTGAATCTGCGGCTCTTTTAATATCAGTGGTGCATTGTTTGTGTGAGTGTTTGCTCAAAAGGGCCTTGATGCCACAAAAACCATTATAGACCGGGTCCCCATTTCCTCCTCAGTCCCATTATGAATCAGTTGAAATTAAAACCCCAACCAAAAGCTGGTTCTCAGCCAAATTCAGCTAACTGACTCTCTCCCGCTCGGTTTCTTTGAGGAGCCTTTGATGTTAGCAGGGGGCTTTTGCACTCGCAGTGATGGTAACGAATGATACTTTAAGCGATTCTTTTTTATCCGGCAAGCTTAATGAAAGATTAATAGGTTTGATATTTTTCCTTGTTTATATTTTATTTAAAAAGTAAGCCGTGGTACTTGGAACCTGTTAAAAGCTTCTTGGTAATTATTTTATGGATTAGTGGAAGTCATATTATTGGTTGCTGGTTCTAAACACAATGAGAAGTGTTGATTGTCTTCTCAACAACATTATCTTTACATGAAGAGCATTGACCTTGAGAGCCGCGCCTACATCCGTCTCTGATACAGATGGAGCATATTGCTGCGCCGGAGATATGTTCATTTTCATGTGTCCTAATTCAGCTGGCTGCAGCTGGTTGTATTACTCTATTTCACAGCTCAAAGGATGAAATGATTCAGACTCAGTGGATTTTGTTAAGACAGACAGCCCATAGATTTTTCTTCAAGCTTTAGATATTGCTTGTTAAACAGATGGGTAATGTACGATTTGATGATAAATGGGAAATACACGGCTTCTTTCTCATTTTTTAAAGGATCTTGAAAAGTCTTGAACACAATTTTTTTTTTATCATCCTAAAGATAATCATATAAATTTTGTCTAGGGCATTCAGTCTCAACCCCATTCTATTAAAGGTGTAAATTAACATTTACAAATTACAAATTACAACAAATTAACCCAGTCTTAGCTTTAACACTGGCTTTGACACACGTTGTTGAAAAGCAGCACAGAGAGTTGTACTTTTTCTCTTCAGAGGGACATGGAAAGAAGAAGCATGGCACAGGTCCACAGCCACAACCATTATTTCCTGTGGTCCGATGCCTACTGCTTTAATGGCTACTGAATGGAGGAGAGTGGTATAATCACAGACCCGCAGGACCAGTAAAATACCCAGTATAGTCTGGTCATCCTTCCTCTGGCTGTGGCAGAGGAAGAGTGAACCCTAGGAGACAGACTACAAGTGTGTGTTTGTCTGTGTGGGAGAGCCTAGAAGAAGAAAGAAAGCAAAAGAAAGCAAAAGAAGGGACAGAGAGGGAGTGTGTTCAGGGGGGGAACAGGATGTTTCTGAGTGTCAGGGCCTCCCCTGGCCCGGAGGCAATCTCTCTCTCCTCCTCTTGCTCTTTCTACTTTCTCTGTGTTTCTCTCCCCCTCTTGCTCTACCACTCTCTCCCTCTCCCACCTCTTTCTCTATGATTTATGCCTAACCTCTGTAATTACAGCACCAACCACAGCAGCCGTTAGGTTCAGATGGGGTGAGGCGCAGACATGCCCCATCACCTGAGAGCAGTGACTCGCCAGCTCTACTGCTAAATGCAGCTGCAATTTTCCCTTCAGCATAATCTCCTTGACATTGGCTCTAGGAACATAGTTGTGTGACAACAAGACACCACAGAGGCCCACTGCCAAACATCAGTCAATTGTTTTCCATTAGAAGACACAGTCAAGTTATGAAGAGTGTATGTTATGAGAGGGAATCAAATGAATTTCTGTTGATTGATTTTTACTCTTATGAGCTGTTCTAGTGGTAATGTTGCTGTTGTCCTAAGAGACCAGTGTGGGTAGGATACAATAGTAGCAATGACACCAGCTTGTTTGGTAGCTTGTTAAGCATAACTGGTGCAAGAGTCCTTTGTGGTTGCAACTGTGGGATGCAATATGATTGGTCTTTATTTGGTCTAGATGACCTGCAGTGAGGATACACCGCCTGACATACAAAACAAACCTGGACCTGGATACAGAACAAAATCCACCCACTCAAATCCCACAACAGACAGGACATATATCTGTTGCAATGTGTTTTGGGAAGAGAAGCCCTTGGATTTTCAGAGCCTGCTCTTCTTTGCACTGTATATGTATGGGGATGTCCATGACACACCAGGCATTGTCAGCAGATAGAAAGCTCTCTTTGGCAGCCCCCTCGGTGAAGCAGCACAATAGAAAGTCAGAGAAAGAAAAGAAAGAGGAAGAAAGGGAGAATGTGCCCACATGAGTGTGACATAGTACTGCCGGACTGATTTGCTCACCATGACAACAATGCAGTGGAGGAGGGGGGGCAGGTCCGGCACAATACGGAGAGGCAGGGCTGTCTTAACCTCAGTGACATCCCTGTTGTCAGTGGGTCAAATCCTTGAATATCAATGAACTGACTCAGTGCCCTTTGCAGTGGTCCTCAAAAGTGTCCGACTCACATGAGAAGCTCTTGCTGTCCTCTCTGACCTCTCCTGACCTGCGTCCAGCCTCTTGCTGCTTTCAGAGAGACTGACTCCACAAGGTTAAACAACACTTTACCAACACTCGTGCATTCCTGATTCACGTTTAAAGTCAGCTCAGCCAATTTCTTGTCTGCTAGAACAATGATTTCAAACCAGGGGTACTTGTACCAGGGAAAAACCTCTGCAGTTGACAGGGTTATGAGCAAGAGTGTTGTAGAATAGCTCAACCAATTAGAAAAAATGAAATGAAATGACGATTTAATATAAGAATCTATATATTTGTGTTAAGGAGAAAATGTCCAAATACAATTACACATTGGTGAGATGCTGATGTTCTAGTATATTTATGATCACAATAACCTGTAAGCTGGCAGCTACAAGAAGCTGACTACACAGGACTCATACTGACCTGAGTCTGTTGTAACACAATAAAGCCTCAGAGACTTCATGAAAAGTAGTTAACAAGCAGAAAGAAAGGTGTAAATATTTAACTGAAAGCAATGAACAAATGGCTCAAATATTTAAAGAAAGAATAAATATAGTAATAATTAACCAAAAATAATGGATGAACAGTTTATCCATTATTTGCTGAATATGGATAAACAGGATCTAAAAACATCTAAAGCTAAAAGATAAACAGTTGAAATAACCATCTTAAAGGATAAATGCTTGACTAAACAGTTTAAATAAATATATCTAAAAGTAATAGATAAACATTTTAAATAACAAACTAAATGTTTGAAAGATCCAGTACACTAGAAACGTGATCAACCGCAACTGACCATTTTATTGTCACAGTATTGTTAGGGTTATTTGGGTAAATCTTATTTAATTTATTCGTTATACATTTAGTTCTTTTAAGTCAAAAATATACTTTAAGGTATATTCTCAACATCTTCCCAAAAGGATATCAATATTGGTCATGTGAAGAATGTGTGCGTGTAGCTTGCTACTTGTTTCTCACATCCTCTCCTGCAACTAGTCCCTGCTGAAGGGTAACATTTTTCATATGTAAGGCATAATAAAATATCTCATGCTCGCTTTCTAAGCAAATTCCCTCTGGTATTTTGATTGTAAAAGATTTCATTTAGAGAGTCTTTCTAATCTTCTTCTGATGTGTTAATTTCTAATTCTTTTTTCTCATTTCTATTTCAATTTATTATCTACAATGGTGAGCTTTTGCAACATTTTATAGGTATTTGGAAGATCTTCTCTTTTCTTTTTTTAATTTTATTTCTATTTTTGAATCAGGTATTGTATTAAATCATTTTTTTAATTTCACCTCTTCTAAATGTTTTATGAGATAACTGCTTACATTTATGCATAATTTCTGATATATGTATATATATATATATGAGATTATTGCATACAAAATAATTATGTAAATTTGTAAATTCTTCTTTCTGCTGTACTAATGCTTTAATTGCTGTCTTTTAATATTCTGAATAAAAATTGAAACAATTTTATTCCAAAACTTTGGATACAATCCTAGTATCCTAGTTCTGGTATTGGTAATGCTTGATATAAAAATAAAGAGTGAGAGTGCCATCATTTTTATTGAATCTACTCTGCTTAGTATGCTGTCTTGCATTAATCTCCATCTGTTCTCCATCTGTACTTTCCAAAACACAGTAATTATTCTCATACAGTCCATCTAAATCTTTACTCATATTGATGCCAAATATCACATTTTATTTTCTTCGTGTCCCATTTAAGTTTTTAACAATCGGTCAGAGCTTGGCTAACTTATTTTTCTATTGTTAAGTACTCACATTTGGAACTATTTAGTTTATATCCTGTGAGAACAACTGAAACGCACATATTTTGGAACACGAAGGGTGCGGTTGAAGCGGTGGCTACTGCTGATTGATAGAGGTATATCTGAAGGGGACGAAAGGGTGCATCAGATAAAAAGGGACGGGAACCACTGTGCTAGGAGAAATACTTTGCACAGCAGACAACATAAAACTATGCTAATCATACAACCAAAACACATTTCTTTAAGCACATAAGCAAACTCACGGTACAGGCTGCAACCAGAGCAGCATTACTACATCAACGCCACCCATCATTTCAATCCCCATCTACATGAATTCACGTGTTTACTGCTTGATAGAATATTTTGTTGTTTGCAGCATTGCTCCTTTCTCTCCTTTTAAGAACAGAAGAGCTGAGGCTTGTCTTTATGTTGTTTGTGAATCCAGCCATGTTGGTTCAAAGTGTTGTCCACGACCCGAGACAATGATCAAAGAGAGAGCTAAAATTCATTTCCTTCCTTCCACTTCATGTCAGCCATTGTTGCTTATAATATGCTGTATTGTGAGCATTCATAAGCATACTTTGCAGGTGTTATATAGGCAGTAAATATGGAGACACATAGTTTGCATGCTTTTGTGGAACACCCTTTGCCACAGGGTGCGATGGCATGCCTAGTGCTTGGGCCTCTCTTATGACAGCTGTTTTATGGACTACAATCAGTGTTTTTATGTGGCCATGAAAATCCTGGCTTTGCTCACATCTGTTCTTGCAGACTTTGACATATAGAATGAAATAAATCTGTTTGGAAACTTTACCAACCCATTGTTGGTGCATTTTATTATAAGTGTTGACAAGTTATGAATATAAACAAACCCTGAGCTGCCTCAAGTTTTACATTAAAAGCCCAGGAAATAAATTTCAGTGTGCAGAAATGTCTCAAAGCCAGTAAGTCTGTATGTAAACAAAGACAGCAGTGGAGCAATAGTGTTTCAACTACTTTGTCATACTGCAATCATAGATTGGTCCTTTAAGTGGTCTGTTATTTTCCATTCAGACCAGATAAGTGGGTCCTGACCCCTTCTCTGTGTAGATTGGAGCTGCTGCCATCACCCCCATTATTATTATCAGCACCAGACAATCTGGCCTCCCTCCAGTGTCCGGGAACCCAAACTTCTTGCTATAGCTTGATTATTCAAAGGAACACATACAGAGTGGTATTAGATACAGTCTCAAAACCCAACAGTAAAGTAATTTATCATCCCCTCAACTGTTCATCAGTACTTATCCCAAATCACTTCCAGTCTTGTCACTGTATAAAGCAAGCTAGGAGCAGAATGGGACATTGACTTGGACCACTACAGACTAACACATGTTATGTGTTGTCTCTGCCCATACATATTAACTTGATGCTGCAAGGGAAAAAAACAACAACAAAAAAACAAAAACTGCAAGAATGTGTGCAAGACCAAAGATAATGTGTCCAAACCCTGAGCAGTAAACACAAGCAAGCTGACAAACAGTATAAGAGTGTTACCTTGTATTTTACAACTAGTAAAGGAAAAGAGTTTGAATTGCATACACTGATATACAGTAACTGGATACCACACACACACACACACACACACACACACACACACACACACACACACACACACACAGATGCTCTGTATTATTTATTATCTGTGGCAACAGGACTATTGTTTTTGTCACTGTCCATTGCATGGAGTTTATGTAAAAACAGTAAAATGTCTGCAGACAGTGTATTCTGCCAGCAGGGCCAGGATGTTTTCTCCATCTTTATGTGACAGTTAATTGTGTAGTTTCCTTTCATGTGCTCCCCCTCTGTGACATCTTTCTTTGTTAAGTTTACCGAGAGTGTCTTTGAACTGCAGGCATTTTCTCTCGGTGGTGTTCATGAGCCCTGCCAGATCCATCATCATCCCTCTCCTTCTGTCTATCCCTCTATAGTAGCTCATATACTGCCTGTAAACTCACACACAAAATATATATACACATGTAGACAGTCTCCTGTTGTGCTCTCTCCACTTCACTATCAATCTATCAATCCTGTCACTACCTTCATAACATCTCTGAAAACACCACAAACGTGATGAACACACACACACATACACACACGCACGCAGATTTGCATGCAGTCACATACATCAACATAAAAAGGTGGCATCATTTATTAGATCATATTCAATTTGTTCAATTAAGTTCTTCATTTCTATATTATCTATATGAACAGAAAGTGTTTATTTGTGTGTCTGCATATGTGTTGGTTGAGAATCCACAAAGAGACACCCCGCACCCCACACCCATCGCCCACCCCTCACCCCACTTCCGTAATTCTGCTGTGTTTAAAAAAGATCAGAGCAATTTGCAGCGTGGATTAGGAAGGTGGCAGATTAGAGTCTGCTGTTAAGTCACCATGGCGAAAACCTTGCTTCCAGCTGACACCAAGACTATTAACATCCCTCTTAACCACAGAGTCTTTTCTCTTTTCAGTCACTGTGTAGTCCATGGGTGCCACCACTACTGGTGGTACTTCTCCCTTACATCTGACAGTATCATGCAGAATGTTGCATATCTGTCGAAATGTGATGTTATTCTCCTTCTTGTGGAGTTAGATGAGAAGAAGAATAACACTCTCAGTTATCAGATATTGTCAACCCTCATGTTGTTTACCAGCTCTCTGTATGCATGTTTTTACATGCGCTAAACTAATTGAGCCAAAATGTATGAAAGAAAAGAAAAAGGAGAGACAGACTTAGGGGAGGAGGCTGGTATACAAAGAACAATGTCTGAAAAGTAGCAGGGGTTGCCATGCTCTGGTCTGACTGATGTTGTATTCAGCCTGGTCCTCAGAGGAAGTGTGCCGCTGCCCTGCTTATATTCAGGGGGAGTGTCTGTTTGCACAGGTCTCTGTCAGTTAACACTAATCTGCCTGATCTCCACCTCAAAGTCACTCAGTTCTCCACATGCAAATAAACATATTCAGCCCTCTTTCAAACCAAAGCTACTATCAAACACTTGTTTGATCAACAGAGGGCCTGCAAGGCAGTTCATTATGCATATGAAAAAAGTGCCCTGCCCCTGCCTTTCAGGCAGAGGACTCATTGTTGCCACGTTTTTATATAATTACTCTCACCTTCAGCAGTGGCTGGGAACAACTGCGTCCACAGCAGACTTAGTGTCTGTGAGCTATTAGTGTGGCTTGTGACTGCAGATTGGGCATACATACTGTACTCTTACATTGCCCTAGATTCTTTGCTATACAGATACATTCAGAACATGAAGCACGCCCACACTTCCTTCAACCATAATCCTCAGAACTCTGGATGTATGTACCAGAAGAACTTCAGGGATGAGACGGTGCTTTCATTGCATTCTATGATAACACTTTGGTCTATGAAACTTGCAACTCTCTCTGTAAAGTTTTTTTTTCTTCTTCTTCAGTAACCCTCTTACTCCAAGTTACAGATACTTCTTCGGCAGGAAAACAAAGCTGCTTCATTTGTCATGATGCACTGACTATTTTTCTTCTCTGTTAACAGCCAAAGGAAGCAGAACTCTCCAAAAGCCAACAGATTTACATCTAGAGCAGCTGTCTAATAAGACAAACAAGTGCCAAGAATCAGTATGGGTCTAGCACATTAGGCGCATACATGCCCCCCACCCCCAAGCCAGATTCCTTTGTGTGTATGTTGTGTATGTGTGTGCATCATGTATGAGTCTATGACATTGAGAGGCTAAGCACTTCTTTTCCAAAGAGACAGGCCTGAACTAGTAAACAGGTGCTGCTGGAGCAGCTGAGGATGAGGACATGGGGCGTCTCCACAAAGCCTGATCAAAGAGAAACTGCCTCAGCCGCCAGTCATGCAGGCAACTTGATTTATGTCATTGTGTTGGAGAACTTTGACTGCTTGCAACAGCAGCAGACAAAGTAAACTTAAACAGGTTCCTCCACAGCTTTGCATACAACAACATGTCATGGGAAGAAGGTGTAGTCATTTATTGATAGAGAAGCACACCATGAAGGTTTTGACTGGGGATGATGTCTCCTTCCTTCCTATCCCTCTGAACCTGAGCCAGCCTTTGACATACAGAGGAGGAGAGGAGAGGCTTAATTGTTCTGTCATTTCAACTTTATGTTTGTTATACTGCTCAGTTCCACAAAGAGACCTACCATCAGCTCAATTAGAGTGTGAAAAGCCAAAAATCCTGGTGAGCTAGTGAACCAGTCAGATTAAATTAAATCAAGTAATTATCAAAGCTTTGGTGCCGTTTCAACAACGCTGATCACAAGCAGAAGCTCCCTTTTTGTCAACACATAAGCCAAAACTGACTGCCATCCACTGGCCACAGAATGGCTGAAAGAATGAGAGGCAGGAAGTGGATGAGTGCATGAGTGTGGGGTGACGGTATTCATCTTGGTGGAGTTGAGAGATATGTGGGTCTGAGATGCATCAGCCTTACCCATGGGGGGGATTCCCTGCTTGGACAAATAAAACGCATCATCGCAGGAAACAACATTTAATGACCAGACAAAGAATTTTTCACACTGCCGAGAGACACTGTAAGAATCTACAGGTTTGATAATCTGTAATCTGATGAAATAAGATCTATACTTCAAAAGCCTAAATCCAGCGATACAGTTGAATGTGATTTCCAAAAAAAAAATTAAAAAAAATGCCTTTGTTGCCAGCAATACTTTGCCCTTGCTCTGAGCATAATTTTTCCCTTTGAAGAGAGGAGAAGAAGAGAAGTGAAGCCTGCTTGGTTGAAGAAGCCCTGGAGGGGGGTGGTAACTGTCATTTATATTTACAGCCTTCCCAGACACCTCGGGGGCTGTTATCCAGGTGGCCTGTGTTGAAGCTCTCAGAAGCTACTCACACCTTTTTTTTTTTTGCAACTCTGAGAATCAATAGACACTGCCTGACTTTGATTCAGCCACATAGAGGTTGTGAGTCATGTGCTTTTGACTGTTAAAACGGGTTGGGTTGACGCTGGAACTTGAATGGCCTCAGGGATAAAGCATTACTACACTTCTGAAACTTTATTAGACCAGAGAGGACTCTCTACCATCCGTTTTTAAACTCTCAAAAAGATTTGAAAGTGAGGAAGATAAAAGTAGAAGTCTTGTATCTTTTTTTTTTAAAAGGATAACCCCATGTCTTATTCTATAAATAACTTCTGACAATCCATCAATTTTCCTACATGAGTTTGTGTCTTAAATGGTTGACATATTTTAAGTATCCATGTTTCCCTGCTGCTCTAACACCACTGTCAAGACAGAAGTCAATTGCTGTTGCTTAGATTCAAGACTAGACTTGTGCTTCTCACAGTCACACATGTATGTTAAAAGTGTTGACAGTGCAGGATCATTTAACACCAAACATCTCAGGATGTATTCAGTTTGCTTGTACTTCAGAGAACCGCATCAGTCATTATGTAGCTACTTCAAATCCAGACCAGATGTGTCTTTAGAAATGTTACTCTGTCTTGCTGATAAGACGAGAAGAGATGACAGATATTCAGTATTTTGGTTTTGCACAATCATCTTTTCAAAGTCTAACCATTCAGACAGTCTAATCCTGTCCTGAATGAGAGCTGGATTATTGTATAACCCCTTCATTGATATGCACCATAACATGCAATGCAGTGAGAGGACTAAATAAAGTTATATATTCACTGCAGCTGAGGTAAAGATTATTATTATTAAAACACTGAGGCAAATATAAATCACTGAACGTAAATTTTCACTTAAAAAACAAAAGTGAAAGCCACTATACCAAACATGAGAATAAAATACTGATGGTTTCTTAGGCATAAACTGTTTTTGTTTTTGTAAGTCAAAGATATTTAATAAAAGATTTTACATTTAATTTTAGATTTAAAAATACATTAAATGAAAACTGTGCACATAACTGACTTTGTTGCCTTATTGTACAGCATATAAACAGCAAATGAAACGCCTAAGATGATCCTTTTATGATTGTTTTAGTTGTCTTTGATGCACCCACAGTGAGACATATATAAATTCCCATTGTTTCTGTATGAACATTTGAAAGAATAGAGATGCTATTATTTATGTTTACAAGATGCCAAAATGTCTTTCTACAATGTACGGTGAGACATTAATCTGTTTGTTCGATTTTTTTTCCTCCATAGCAGGAGATCAGTATATGTGTGACATGTATGATCATTTGCCCATATTATGAGTGAAGTGAACATGTCATAAAACCAGTTAATACCATAGTAAATAAAATATTTCTTTTTGTCGTCTTTTGGTCATGCAAATGACATTCTTTCTATTAATTATTCTTAAAGCTATTCTGGATGACAAACAATGTTAAAACCCAGCTCTGACATACCATCACATTCATAATTTAAGCTTAATGATGATGATTTCTATAATGAATTACACTAACTGCGAAACACTGTCAGTCTATAATAGCGAGGGTGAGAAGCACAAGTGCTGCAAAAGCAAAAAAAACACAACAAAAACAACAGGCTGTATGAGGATGGAGACTCACTCCAACAGAAGGGAAAAAAACAACACAATTGCAATACACACTTCTGGCTTTACAAACATTTAAAACTAGAACGTTTTATTAATTTTTCTATAAAATCTGAACTTTTAGAAATATATACAAATGTTCCCTTGTGCTATAAAACAGCAAAGAAAAAAAAAAAGGAAAACTCAACTGCGTGTACAGTACAAATAACTTTTCAATAACGAGTGCTTGATTAATTTATGGCATGGATTTGCCTCACAATGGGCAGTTCATAAAGGTCTTGAGCGCTTTTCAACAGCTGCTCTCACTCCAGTTCAAACATATATGATACTGCCTCCATTTCCATTAAAAAGCCTCCAAACACAACACTCATCTCCCTGACCATTTGCCTCCATTGTCTGTGGGGTCCTTTTCATTGTCTGTAATCTGTCACTAACAGTACAAGTGTCTTTTTTTGCCTGTAAGGAAAACATCTATTGCACATTATTCAAGTAACCCCATGGCACATCCAAATGGTTTATTCCACTCTTTTTGTCACGGGAACAATGCGATTTTTTTCTCTACCAAGTTCCTCAATAGGATAAGTGAATTCAGGAGTAGCAGATTTTTTCTCAAACAAAGGCAGCTCTTGTTGCATGAGATGGCTCAAGATACAAAAAAAAAAAAAAAACTCACGTTGCATTATCTTCAATGCAGTTTGCATAAATAAAACATGAACCTTGTTTCTTTTGATGGCACTCTGATTACAAAGTCTCGTTTAGGTAAGGGCTTTACAAGTATTTTGGGTTTATACAAAGAGAGCCAGTTCATACACATGTGGGAGGAGGCCGCGTAGGTTCATACTTAGTGTTATGACCTTTGAGAGATGGGTGAGGTTTGATGTAAGGCCTGCTGCTGGTGAACACACTGGTAGCCTTCCTCCTCGTCCTCTTCTTTAGCTTCCTGCTGAACACATTCTGCCATGACTGCAGGGTCTTCGACGTCCAGATCCACATGCCACTGGTGATGCCCACCACCAACAGCATGAAGATCTTCACCATGAAGATCTCAACAGCGGGGATAGATGTCTTCATGATACACTCACCCGGCTCCAGCCCATTACTGTCCACACACTTCTGCTCCCCTGCCAAGATGCGCCAGTAGTCCATGTTGAGCCGCTCGTAGAAATAGCAGGCGATTACGCAGGTGGCAGGGACGGTGTAGAGCACAGAGAAGACCCCGATGCGAACCATCAACTTCTCCAGCTTGTCCGTGTTCTCCCCCTCTGTCTTCATAATCTTCCGGATGTGGAAGAGGGCCACAAAGCCGGACAGCAGGAAAGAAGTGCCGATAATAAGGTAGCACGAGAGGGGAATAAGCACGAAGCCTGTGAGAGCCTTGACATCCATGCTGCCCACATAGCAGACGCCTGTCAACTCATCCCCCGCCACCTTCCTCATCACCAGGATCATGATAGTCTTCACGGCCGGGATGGCCCACGCTGCCAGGTGGAAGTAGCTGCTGTTGGCCTCAATAGCTTCATGACCCCACTTTTTCCCTGCAGCCAGGAACCATGTGAGGGTCAGGATAACCCACCAGAGGGAGCTGGCCATACCAAAATAATACAGGATGAGGAACACAATAGTGCAGCCGGTGCTCTCCAGACCCTCCTGGATAATGTATTGGACCCCATTGTCTCTGTCACAGGCAATTCTGTCGGCTCCCACAAAAAGTCGGATGAGGTAGCCCACAGAGTACACACAGTAGGACATAGAGAGGAAGATGATCGGCCTCTCGGGGTATTTGAAACGCTGTGGGTCTATGAGGAAAGTAAGCACGGTGAAGGCGCTGGAGACAAAGCAGAGGATAGACCAGATGGCGATCCACACTAGGGAGAACTGCTTGTCTCCCTGACTCCAGTATACATCCACTTTAGGGTAGCACTTAGGGGCACAGGACTCACTTTTCTCCACGTAGTGGAACTTGCCAGCGTTGCTGCATGTCTGCTTGCTGCTGCTGCTGTCTTTAAAGTGCAGGTCCTGACCGCTCATAGGCCGCTGTGGCCTGAAGTCTGGAGGCTGGGTGTGGGAGACTTTGGGAGGCTCATCTGAGCCGTTGTTGGGCGCCTCCATGCAGAGGTTGTTGGGGTCATTTTTGGTCGGCAGCCGGGAGCAGTCCAGAGAGTCAGGCCAGGGGAAGTTAAACTGCTCCAAGATAGGTGAGCATTTCAGCTTGACCTGCTCACACATTACTCTGCATGCAGGGATGGGGTTGGACACCTGCTCTGTGCACATGGGAGCGTACAGCGAACACAGAAAAAATTTCAGATGACTATGGCATCCAAATTGTATCAGTGTTGCAAACTCTTGCAGCTTTATGGCTGCCTCTTTCTGGTCATCGTGGCCCATGAGATTTGGCATGCGAGTCATGTTGTAGCCGATATCTTTACACTGTGGGATGTTGATGTGTTGACATTTCCCTTCTCCTGACCAGTCGGGGTCTATTGAGCTAATGGCTGAACCCCCATTGCTCCACAGGAGCAGCAGCACAGAGATGAGGCTCGGTTTAGCAGTTGAACACATTCTTCCCTTCTTGATTTAAAGAACAAAAAATAGGTCAAATGTTCATCGGTACCACAAGTTAAAAAAAAAAAGTCTACGATGAGACCAGGATGGTGTTTGTGTGTCAGATCAGAATGATCAACTTACTGAACTATCTGTTGCAAGACCATCGTTTCCTCATTTTAGCCTCAGTTTAATAAACACATAAATCCCTTCTCGCTGGAAGCGTGCGCTGCGGTCCATGCTTTCAAGCCTCAGTCTGTGTGAAGTGTTGAAGTCTTGTTCAGTCTCGTGTTCCGCGCACATCTACTGTAACTGTGAGTAACAGAGAAGCGTTGCGTTGTTCCAAAATTGCTTCCAAAACGCTCATTTGTCCGTCCTCACGTTTCATGTCACTTTTCCGGAGTATCTGACTGTGACTGTGCGAGAAGTTGGAAAAAACAAAAAAACAAAAACAACAACAAAAATAAATTGCCTCCGCTCGTTTTTCAGCGGGGATTGTTGCTCGCCAAAGATTAATAAGACAGCAAACTAAATAAATACCCTCGGTGATAACAATAATAATAATTGTGTCCCAGAAGCAGGATTATGCTCCTCCCGTGCGCAGCCAGTTGATGCGTTTGGTGGCAGCGCTCGTCTGAGCTGGTCGGAGCCTCAGTCCCGGTCTAACCTGCCAAAAGATCCGCCTTCAAAGACAGCTACTTTGCATAAGAAAGATGACACTGACACGCGGATTATTTTCAAATCGTGCGGAACAGCTTGTTTATTGCAGCGTTTTTTTTCAAAGACTCACAGCAAACTTCCTTCTCTCTGTTTGTTTGTGCTCAGCCGTAAACTTCGGCTTCAACAGATGACACATTTTTATGAGAATCCCAATATGATGTCTCACAGGTTTTGGTGCTGATATTTAACTGATATTTACATGCTTTATAAGACAGAAGGTTTCTTTTTCGTGCATGCTTTTCCTTGTAAATAAAGTTTGCAGAAAATGCACCCTAACCCCTTTAAAATAAGCACAAAAATCTGTGACAACTAGTGCAACCTTTGCTTTGGGATGAGGATTTCATATAGGCAAAGTGGTCATAAATAATATATATTTAGCCTAGGGATACACCATGCATATTAAGGGAATCCATACCACAACTAATTTCATATTGTCCCTGCTGCACACTTAGCCATGACTGAACATGAATGGGCCTAAAAACAGAGATGGTTTTGCTCTCCAAAGACATTCAGCAATTCTGATGACAACACACCGCTTAGAAAAACTGAAATATGATGATCTCAGATCAGATCCTTTAATAACATGCCAGGCAAATGAATGCTGAACAGTTTAAAGATAAAAAGGATTACATGTATGAGGTATGTTATAGGGTGGATTTTCTTTTTTTTTTATATATAAAATTGAATATTTTCATGGTCAGAAAGTATGTAAATGGGACAGATAGATCTACTGTTTCAGATTGGGTTTCTGCATCTTTTACTGCACTTTAAATTCAGTTGAATATAGTTAATTCATTCCTCTGTGGGCAAAATTCAAGGCAGTTTTGCACAAGATGATATTCACATTCAGACGAGAAAATACATAAAGAATGTAAAAATACTGTATCACATTTGGTTGACAAAGAGATGTAAGTGAACATATGAGTTTGCATAGTGTATGCACTTAACCTTCGTTACTGATTTAATTATTTTTTTGGTATTCTTGAAAGCACCAGAACTTTAGACTTTAGACTTAATTGTCAGGAATATGTGTGTTCTGGTCAATAATCTTAGAGCCAAGCGGTAAATCCATCTTGCAGTAATTCCCTGTCTTTGTCAATAAAGGAAGTAATCCAACAAATAAATAAGAAGGTTGAAATCCTTTTTTTAAAATGTCGGCCTAAAGTGTTGACATTGTTCTATTGTGAAGTCCCGAGGAGTTAAGCTTACATCAATAATTCAGATACTGCTTGGTCTTTCTCACAGTGACATCTGTGTTCCTACCAGCTCCTCATCAAATACATATCAACATTTACTGTGGACAATTCCAGTGTTTTCAGGATTTTTCTGGGATATCCATTTCTGGAGCTGTGTTACGCTGGGATTATCATAAATCAACTGTCACAACAGTCTACTAAATCTTCAGTTTTGGGCCCATGAGACTGATGTTTGATCAGTGAGGTCTAATGTCATAAATATACACTTTGACTGTGATTCATATGATTTATTTTATAATCCTGGAATGTTAAAAAAAAACATTTTACAAGACGGCAAACTTTTTATGTTTCCTCTATGAACCCTTTATTTTAATAATTGATTCCAATAAGAGATTTGTCAAATTAGCTTTACAGATGCGTTTCAGTACATAGTACATTTCATGTTTGTGTGGCGTTGCTGCTGAAAATAGTTGTGAGTTTGTCTGACTTCACACTGTATGTGTTATCCCTGTGATAAACATCCATCCAATATGCATCCTACCTTTCAGCGAAAAGCCTCCAACCATCTGTAACTCTGCGCAGAAAAAATGAAAATAAATGGCTTGATGGCTTTTATTACCCTGCTAAAGCAAGACAGTACCTGTAGCGTGCAGACCTACAGAATATACAGCAGCACCAAAGCTTCCAGGTGCTGAAAAACAACACATAGACCACTATAACACAAGGCTTAAATAACCCCTGTTGGTGCATTGTTGAGAGCTCCATCTTGGTTTCATATTGTGTCATTGTGCTTGTGGCGGAGCAGGGATGACATGACCGGTTGAGAGAAGAACAGGTTATGAGGCCTTCTGCCTTTTATGTGTGTATGTGAGTTCCTCCAGACCTCACTCATATTACCTCGTAAAAAAAAAAGGTTTGTGGCGGTATAAGATTTATTCTCTAGACCGGGGTATGGTCTTCATCACGAATGAAATATTGATCACAAGTAATCAGTGGTGCTTTTAATACATTTTTACAAGTGTCGTTGAGGTACTTTCAGAAGTATTTCAGAAATGTGTCCAGGCGAGATGAGAAACCAGTGTGCCTAAATGGTTTAAGCACGCAGCATATCTCATTGGTGGCATTTCAGCTGTTAGCGCTCAGTGTGTGGAGCGTGAGCATAAATACGGGGTACGAATACACATAGGAACACAATAACCTCCTCCTACGCAGCACATTTATCCAACTATTGATGTTGAAAGAGGTTTGGCCCGAACTTAAACCCTGATCATCATTACTTTATTAAAATAATAGTTAAAAGTTACATGACCAGTTTGTAATCAGTGCCTTTAGCTGCTACACTACATGAGTTTCCTGACAGATAGTGTTCAGTATTTTTGTATTGCACGTGTGGCTGTAAAATTTTGAAATTCTTAACGGTATGTGAAACATTTTCCTTTGTCAAAAAAAGCCCAGATGCAGAAGGAACATACGTTATATATATTCTGACTGTTCACAAAGACAAGGACAACAGCTGACATGCCTGCTCCATCCCTCCCTCTCCACCACTAGACTTTTATTAGGTAGCTGATGTCAAGACGTAGAACAAAAAGAGATGACAGCTTTAATGTGAAGAAGAATAATGAAATATCAATGCATTCCCAGGGCCAGGGCAGTTCTGCTCTCCATCTACTGATCATCCAGCTGTCAGGGAACCCTGTCTGGTGTATTTTAAAGCAAATATCTGCCCTTATTATCGCTGCCTTTGGTGTAATGAAGCTGACAAGATAATATTGTCACGCAGTCTCAAGAAGACACAGTCTGCTGGTTTGTTGTAATTCATCGCCTTTATTCTGTTCTCGCTCCTATCTTTCCTGCTGTCTCCCGCTCTTTCATGATTGTTTTGCTGGTCATGATGATATCTCTTTGAAAATGAGAATAAAAAAAGAAAGAATCAGTCCTGTTCAGTCTTCAGCATCTGTAGCCTCAGCAGCTATGACTGTCTCTTTCATGAATTTTTTTCTTCTCTACGATCCTGTTTTTAATATACAACATTGTTCTATAGCTCACTCCAACTCACACATGCGCATGACACACACACACACACACACACACACACGGCAACTTTATCTCATCTTTGCAACCACGAGAAAAGCAACGCAGCTCCATCTCTGAGAAATCAGCAACTGTGAGATAATTCTGTAACTAATAAAGGGAAAGGATGGGGAGGGAGGGGGCTTTGATGGTTGAAGCTGAAAAGATATTTTATTTTTTTTGTGTGTGGGATTTGAGATGTGTGATTCTATGGAGCTTGCTCCCCTGCTGCTAGGCTCTGGCTGGAAGCTGGCCCCCCTCTGGCTAATGTTATGGAGAATCGGAGGAATTTTATGGCTGTCTTTTCCCTCAGCCCCCTTTTTTCTTTTGTTCCCCTTTGAAGAATGACTTTAGACATTTTATTTACATATTTAACCATGGATGAAAGAAATGAAGAGTGAGGAAAGCAAAGCTCCTTGGGTTCTTCAGGGACTTCTGATCAGTAAAAATGAATTTGAAGCTAATACATTTTTGTTTGCGTAGTCGGAAATTAGATTGGTATCAAACACACCACCGCGAATGGTGACATTTCAAAAAAAATTGACACCATCAGTCATCTGATGGGAAACATGATCTGCTTATACTAACTCTGTATCAGTATTGTATCTGTAATCACAGTATTTCTCTTAATTGCAGTGGTTAGAGGACTTGCATGCTGTTCCAACATGTGAGGTATGCTATGAGAGAGATGGGGGACGTTTTAGACATGTTTGGCATTGTTGCTGGCATTGAAAGGGCATGTTGATTAAACGTACGGGTGGGGTAGAGCTATAATCTTCTTAACCAAGGCCCTCCTCTTCTCTTTCAGAGGGCACAATGAGAAGAAACAACACACTCAGTTGGAGGTGAGACTATTTGTCCACATGCCCTGCACATTGTCCAAAGATCCTGTTCTCTCTCCTGATCGCACACATTCAGCGTTTAGCTCAGGATGATCCTATTTATCAACATAATCTGTTATTTTCTCTCTTATTGCCACTCAACAGTGTGAAGAGGTTGGGGCCAAAAAAATGAAAAAGTGATGGTGTATCTATGGCATCTAAACAACCTAGTAAGAATCACATTAAATTTTTAGAAATGTTTTTTTTTTTTTAAAGTATGATGCTTGAATGCTAAAGCAGACTTCTCTCCTACTTTTTTTTATTTTTTTTTATTTTTTTAAGAAAACTGCTGATAAAAGATGATTCTGTTTAATATTATACATGGTATTTTTCTGTCCCATTTAAAATGCCAGAGCTTTAATAAGAGCACCAGTTTTAGTAAAGGGTCAGACGTTTTGAGGAAACGCATATGAATCAAGCAATTAATTATGGAAGAGCCCTGTCAACATCAAAGCCTGCGATATTTTTTGCTCATATGGTTTAAATAGTTCAATAAAGTAACTTATTAATGAGGACTAACTTGTTTCACTATCATTTTCACTTTGCTCTATAAAATCATCTTTTGTTTCAGCTCTGTTATACTGCAGTTATTAATGTGTACAGTGCCATCAGCTGAAGGTTAACCCTCATGACCTCATTCATTGTGTATTGTGGTTGATAAGAGGAAGTCACAGAGTTATTGTGACCTTTAAGTGTTTATAAAGTGGATTCGTACAATTATAGGGATGGTGAACCTTTATAGGGCTGGGAAGCTGTCAACCAAACTGCAATAAACACTGTTGTAATGAATTTTGTTTTGTTATGAAGCCCAGTAACATCTGGATTGAGGCTGCTTTAAAACAGCAATATTAGTTTAGTGGGCTGTTCTTACATCATCCTCTTTCATGTGGTGGTCGTTCATAGCAAAGAGAAGAGGAAGAGAGGAAGGAGTGGAGGAGGAGGGTTAGTTTGTTGAGTTCAGCAGCTTGAGACAAAACAATGAATCAAGCAGTTATAGTCAACTGCTCCCAAAATGCATTTTTTGTTTTGGAAATTCACACTGGACCCGCTGGAGACGTTTGCATGAGTTGGTTAAAATTTTCCACAACAAGTTGTTAAAAACATTCGAGCGAACTTTACGGAGGAAGAAAAGGAAGAAAAAAAGTCAAAAAGGGGGTTAACATTTTATTGTCCGCATCGGTGAAGGACACTGATGGCAATATTATTACCTGAGGTCCTTGTGGGGGCACTTGAGTGTGAATTGCTAATCAGGAAGGCCTTCTCTGGTCTAATCCCTCTTTGAGTGGCCAGCCTGGAATCAGTGCGTCTGGGGAGACTCCCCACTGCTTCTGGCTCTGGAGGCGCCATTCAATAGCACAGCCCTCCTGTCCCATTCCCACAGTCCCCTCACACTGTGTAGTGCAGCCATGCATGTGCACACACACACATGTGCACCCCCCCCCTCACTCCCACACACACACACACACATCCTCCTCTAACCAAATAAGATTAGACCCTTCCCTTTCTCCCCAGCAAGGCGCTGATCTTTTCTCTGCCCGGTCATTTATCCTACCCTTTTGTCTCTGCTTTATAAAAGAGAAACAAATTCCCAAACAACTCCCTTCCTACGAATGCACCGTTATGGAAAAGGACGAGGGATTGGCAGACATCTTTAGCAGACCTTAGGTGATGCTATAATATTGCCATCCCTTTGGCGTGTCAGCTATAATGATGTGTGGATGTGGGGGAGAGGTGTGGTGTGGTGTGGTTGGCAGAGCAGTGAGAACAACGCCAGCTGTGCATCATGTCAACCTGTTACTCCACAACAACACTGAGCCATTTCTGACAGCAACACTAAGGATCTCTTTAATGTGGCCCCTCACTAACATTGTCCAACATTTGCTCTGCTTGGCCATAAATCCTCTCTGCCCAGAATAACAGATAAAGTGCAGTCAGCAAACTGTCTGCGTGAGATGTGCACCCATGTCTGCAAGTCCTGAAGTATTAGTTGTTTTGATTCCTTGTATCTTTATTCCTTGTAAACCAGTAATGGACGCTGACGCATATAGGCAAAATAAAGGCCTCAGTTGAAAGGGTCTTTTGTAAGAAACCCCTGGTGGAAGCTTATTCCTCCTGGTTCAATGTGCAGCCAAGCTATCCCAAAAGCAGCAAATTGAGATCAAAGCAAAATTAAAGCTGACTCGTTCAAAGCAAGATAAAAATGTTTGAGCCTGCAGCGATATTTTCTCTATTGATTTCCTCCTTTGCTTGCACTCCGTGGGACTCTGCTGGCTGTGCTGTGCTCAGCGCCAGCATCGCAGACTCTGAGGCTGCTGCAGGGAGAAAGGAAATGACTATCGATACAGACAGAAAAAAAACACTGTCATAATGAACAGTGATAAACGGATATATCACAGAGTGAGTGAGATCTAAGTGATTGGGTAACTTTTCATTACCGTCCAAATGTTTCCACTTTGCGTTAAGACACAGGAAAGAATAATGAGAACATCTAATGGCAAGCACGAGAATGGCATAGAGAGTCAGCACGGGGTTGTGCTGTTATTAGTTGTGATTTTCTGCATAGAAAATGGCGTGTAGAGCCAAGTTTTGTTATTGTCTTCCCATCTGGTGCATGGGACTTCATTTTAAGGAACCACATGTGGAGTCTATCTCTCTGAAGTTTATTTACATTTGCAAGAATACAGAAGAGTGTCTTCCACAGCCATTTCTCTGGCCATTTTTTTTTAATTATTTGCTTTTATGTTCAGTGCTAGCACAAAGAACGAGGCACAGATCAGTTTTCTCAGCACTGCACAGCAGAAAGCTACACAATGGAAATATGTCAACTTTAATTAGAGAGCGCTAGTTGGAATGTGATGTCCCAGTAATAGCACAACACAGCAAACACAATGTCTTTGCTATTTTGAGCTCCAATCTGAGTAATTATATGTAATTTACCATTGCTCTACTCACACTGCAGGTTGCCGGCAAGGTGTAAAAAGGGATGAGTAAAGGTGTAGCTGAAGGATTCGGCGCTGCCTTTGATGTCCTGGGAGGACTTGACAAGCCTTATAGAGAAACATGAACAGGTATGAAGACAAGCTGGAACAATCGGTGTCTGCAGACGTCGCAGACCAACAGTGTTTCTTTATCCGATGTAATGTCGTATCTTTACATAGTCTTGCACATCTGACTTTATATATATATATATGTATAGTAGAACAATGTAGCAACAAATGTCTGTTAGTCTGCACTGGATGCTCCAAAAACTGACAAGAATGAACTCTCTTTGTTTTATTCGCATCTCCTGCTCTCTTCACCTCTCTCTTGTGAGGTGTAACATCTGGGTGAGCTGAATGGGACATAAATCAAGCTTAGGAAAATGTCTTTTAATTTGTTTCAGATATTGTTTCATAGCTCTAAGCAGTCTTACCTCATCTATGAAGCTTCCTCCTCAGACAGAGGGATCACTGTATCTGAAGGCATTCCTCGGGCTCAAATATCCAAACAGCACTAAATAATCATGCAGTCATTCTCCTCCGATCCAGGACACGGACGTTACTGCGTGATCAAGTTTGTGGAAGAAGTGCTGTTATCAAGTAAACTTTAGTCTGGGATAAAGTATAATACTTCAGTCATATAATTAATGGTAGCAGTAAAAAATATCTTACAAATTTCAACCCTTGTCAAACAGACAGCTGTTGGTAACCCAGTTATGGAATGTGCCCGTGGGCTTTTTTTTCTCCTCTCTCACTCTCCAAATAAGTGCAATGGCTGTTTGACTTCAACGCGTGTGGTGTTCAAAAGGTGTCCCAGACACTGATATCAAACTTAATACCGAGTGATTTCTATTTCACATCACTACTTCAGGGCTTCCCGAGTGATCGAAAAAGGGTACCAATGACATCCAACACTGTCAAAATAAGAAGCCGCTACGACAGTCAGTCAAAAGTTGTCCTGAATGGAGCTGTTTGACATTCAAGTTTAATACATCCTGTTTGATATGCTTGAGTTTTATCTCCAAAGTATGTAGTATATATCTTTGGGGAATGGCTGTTTTCGCTCTGATTAAACAACACATGAAACAATATGCATTCATCTGTATCCTTCACACACGTGCATGCACACACACACACGCATGCGCACACACACACACACACAGCTTTTGATTATAGTTCCTGCAGACGAGGGCATTGCTGCCTCTTGTCATGAGAAAGGATGTTGATGTTTAAGCTTTAGCAGAGGGATTTGAAAGTAGTTTCATTGGTGGTGTCTCACTAAGAAGCCAGTGAATTAAGCATAGAACTACATGTTCAAAGATAGTTGTTGTTATGATTTACAATACACTGGTGCAGATCGGTTATTAAAAGCATTCATGGCTTACAGTTTAGGGCAAATAGCGTTTTTGTATTCCTATCAAAGTCATTATTATTTCCTTTGGAGCAATTAAAAAAAACAGAGTAACCCCGTCAAAAAATAAATAAAATTTTGTACCTTCACTTCAGATCTCCAATGTAAAGATAACTGCGTTTGCTGTTTGAATAAACAGCGTGAATCTAGGTAGCAACCTATGCCACCGTATAGAAATAACTTCACAATTTACGTCCAATGCCAGTGTTCAGCATAAATGTTATACTCTGCCCTTTATGTAGCAAGTAAGAAAATATGAATATGCAGGTTGTGGTGGTAGATGAGCATGTAGCATGTCTGACTTTCAAGCACCAGCTCTTTGCATCCTGTTTCAGGCCTGTAATTAACATTTGGCTTTTTAAAATCTGTAACCACTTTCACTTTCTTCTTTCATATTTTGGTTGCCTAACTTCAACCTTACCTTAACCATTGTAAAATATTACATAGTTACATAACTAAGACTATTCCCTAAGCTTCAAGATTCATTTAAGATCCAGATCCAGTGGTGTAACTTGGTCATGGTCAACCTCTGACCACATCCAGCCAATGTAGTCAGAAGTGAAACTGGCTTGAAACCTGGCAACCAGAGAGGGCAGTGAAGCTCTGCTGTTCAATGTGCTGTTTAATTACTCTCTAACCATACTGTTGCTGCACAGACACTGTAAAAAGCAACAATTACTAGATCACTAGGATCCAGTTCTTCCAGTTCTGGTCCCTCTCCTTTTCTTTGAATCTCTCTTTATGCATGAGTTGGAGTCTTTAAGCATCTTTATGAGTAAAAAAGTAAATATAAGTAAATTCAAGTCTCCTTGCATCCACTCGTGTTTTAAGGGCTTAATAATCCAAAACGTCATGGTCATTGGATTTGCAGATGGCTCTGTTTAAACTTCACTGGGTGTCTGCATAAGCAGACATGTTTGCACATGCTTGCTGGTGCAAACAGTTTTCGCTCAGGGGCATAGGCTGATGTCAAAAGTCATGTCAAATAGACTATTCATTTAGTTGTATGAATCAGGTAAATATAGGTACAGGTAAATGACTCAGGGGAACAAAGGAGTAACAACTGCGCAATTTAGCAGAAATAAGAAGGAGAAAGAAATCGTGCTGAATTAAGTATTTTTGAAAATCCTGGGTAAATAGCACAGCACTGGGAGAAACAACACTGATGTTCTGAAGCAACCTTAACTGTCCATAATGAACAAAAGCTGCTGGGTTAAATCATCTATGGGGTGGGAAAGTGAATTACTTAAATATGCTTCCTACCCCCAAAACATCATCATTTTGGGAACATAACCCATATTTAGTATTTTATATGTTCTTCAATAAGCCCTCCATCTGAGTTCAGAAATTCTCCCAAAGCCCCTTTCATTTCTTTATTATATTATAACTGTGAAATACAATATCAGTTTTGTTTCCTAGTATTATATCCCATAGAGACCCAGTATTTACAAAAATACTTCATACTAATTTATTTATCTGTTCCTCTAAAATGCCAAATTAGTATTCCCTCGTTCCCCATCTTGTTTTCTTCCACTGTACTTGCATTTAAGTACCAGAACCGGTAAGAATTTTATTGGTATTGATTGATACAATGACATTACACTGCACATTGTAGTTTGTGGCATTTAGTGTTACCATTAATACAACAAGGATGAAGTTGTGTGAAGGACAGCAGCCTTTTTCATGGTTGCATCCAATTATCATTCTGTTTCATCTCTGTTACAGATGCTGACATGTTGGGAAGATCCATGCCGTCATTCGCCTGAGAGGAAGACCAAAAGGATGATAAACAAAACTTGTGTGTTTTAAGTGCCTTCTTGAGTGTTAAGTACTGTTGACAGTCTGTGTTCAGAGTGAGCAGGCTGTTAGCTGTCTAAACGGGGTGACAGCACACTGTAGTTCAAACAGGTCAACAGGAGTAAAAGGCAACACCAGCCCGGCTGGCCCCTGTCCTCTGAGAGCTGACACAACCTTGTTGGTGCCCCCCCTCTGCCCTCCAACTCCTCTCCCTTGTCCCCTATCCTCTAGCTATCACTGTAAAGAATAGGACATGCTGTCACCACCGTTGACCCTCTCAGTCTGGGCAAACAATTGTAGCCTCTCTCTACATTTCAGTGTCTGCCTCTTCCTCACTCTTTCACCTCCTCTCTCTGTGGTTTTGACAGAGAGGCTGGTGTTTCAGGTTCAGGACATTTCCATTAGCACCTTTTGGTGAAGCCCTTTCATCCAGCTGTCACAGCCCCTGTGATCTGACCACGGCCAGGCTGTTAACCTGCCGCTGTGATGACGTCAAAGCAGACAGATCTAACAACATCAGGGAGAAGTCCTCAGTTCATCAAAGGCTCCTTATGTTTGCTCGCTCTCTAATAATTGTTTTCTCTGCTGTCTGGAGGTGTTTGTTTACCTCTGTTGACACTTGGCTCAGAGTTGACATCTGATATTGGTTTTGTACAAATGTCATTCCTGGGTGTAGCACAGTCCGATGTGAGATGTAATGTTCTACCTCAGAAATATGAAGATAACATTTTCTTGTTGGCGCCTTGGCATGCATTTTTATTTTATCATTTTGCTTTGCAGACATGAGCATAGAAAGTCCTGACTTCATGTCCATGTCCCCGGTTCTTGCAATTCAACGTAACCTCTCATTCAGTGTTTTTTTTTCATGTCTTTCTTAGGCTCTACTATCCAGAGAAGTTAAAAAACAAAAACAAAAAACTACAGCCCATGAAAATGAACCAGTTTAGCAGCGTGGGTACTTACATCATCATGATTGGTTTAATCTACTTATATGATATCCACCAAAATTCTCTTCTAATGTCATCTCTCCAATGTTTTAGCTACAATCTCTGCTGCCTTAAACATCTACAGCATCTGGTTTCTGCATGTCAGGACCATAGACTGTAAATAAAGACGCGCGTAGCAAGGTGTTTGACGTCACTCATTGGTTTGCATTGGAGCTGGTTTGAAGCCCAGAGTTGCTGCTTACGGTTGGCGCAATCTTTCCTATTTGGAGCCTGGATCTAACTTGGACTGAAGCTGACTGAAAGCTGGCTTGCTGGGAACACAGAGCGGTGAACACGCAGATATCATAATCAAGTAACAATAAACTGAAATATTGTGACAATAGTTTGAGTCCCTGAGCTGGTGACGGCAGACATCGGGGCTTACTATAAAACATAACATACTTTAGAATAAGGTATCTTTCAAACTGGATTTTTAGTAATTTGCGGTATTACAAATGTCAGAGTGATTTTAGATCAGGTTCTTACTTTTCAGTTTCACCACAGTCACGTGGTTATGGTATCAGCCAGTGATTTGTTCTGTGCCAGACAAATAATCCCTCCTCATTGGCATCCAATAAGTCAAATCATTAAAATGATTAATCAAGTTCTCATTGAATACCAAGGGACATACTTCAATTGATGGGGCAAACAATTAATGGCGTCTGGTTTATTTGAAGTTATTGTTCTGGGTTTGTTCCCATCTGCCTCATGGGAGGAAGTGACGTCCCTGGTGCAGATGCTGTTTGTCAGAAGTCAGAATGGTGAAGCAGCGAGCCAGCAACAGACAAGATTCAAGCAAACTGAGACAGAACAATGGCTCTTCCAAGCCTGTATCCTATTTCACAGAAAACAATGCTTAGTTTGTGGCACTTTTCCATAAACATGAAAGACAAGCCATGCTTTTTTAGTGCTATACACTGTCTTTGTGATATTTTGGTTCTTTTTGCTTTGAAGTGTGTTAGGGGAAACACAAGCCTCTGCATAGCATCAAATGTTCTGCTCCAAAGGATGTGTTATGCTGATATAATCATTTAGTTCCAGATAGTGTTTTAACGGGTTACACATACAGTATATATATATATATATATATGTATGTGTGTGTGTGTGTGTGTGTGTGATGTTATATATATATATATGATTAGCTGCTGCATCCCAGGCTTTTATCCAGTGGGTCCAGGAAAGTTTGAGCAGCAGTAAATGTTCCCAGTTCCCATTATTATTTTCTAGTTTGCATCTACACCTTGGTTTTGTTATATTATAAATTATAGATTCAAGACATATAAAGGAGTCAGTGCTAGAGCAGCTGCATAGTTTAGTGAGTGCTCTCTTCTTTGCAAGGGACCTGGCTGAAGGGGACTCCTCCTCCACTTCTTGTCCAATGGCATGATTGTTTGTTGTCATTGTGGTATTGTTTTCTCTGTCGCTTCTTGATCTCGGTTTATGGTCCCAGATGTTGGCAGAGGGGTGCAATCCCATAGAAAAGATATTTCAGGGCTGCGACTGATGCTCTCTGTAGTGTAGTGCGGCTAAAACAGCAAACACAGATTCTTCCTCCTCAAACACCAAGCAGCCATGAGCCTATAAAGAATCATGGTTGGAGTCTGTGACCTCCTGTTCTGTTGACCTTGAACAAAACAGAGATTTTATTGTTTTGCAATCACAACTGTCCACTATAATTCATATGATTTATATATACAAAAAATGTCAATCATAGTTTAATGGCTATCAGCGATCAACCACAATCGACTAGGCTACAACTACTCCAGTAATACCTGTTTTTCTACAGTATGTGTTGCAGTTTCCTTGTTACAAGATGTTGGTAATCCTGGGACCATTTCCTCTGTGGAGATGACTCCTACCTACTCTGCTGGTTGCTGTCTGATGGTGTGAGGAGGCCATCCTAGTCTTTTTCTACGTCTGTGAAGGGTTAGGACATGTGAATGAATCAGTTTTGTGTGTGCCCAGAGAAGAGGCAGCACAAAGGCCTGTTGTGGGGGGTGAGATGGCCCCAGCATAGCTTACCACCAATACCACCAATCAACGCTGGTAAAAAAAAAAAAGAAAAAAAAAAGAGTAGAGTGAGCCAGAGACGGCATGGGGAGTAGAGCTTCTCTGTAATTACAACATGGTCTTAAAAAGCAAATACCAAGCCCTAGCAACCTCAGCTGGGAGACAGAGGAAAAAAAAAGGGGTGGAAATAGTGGAGGGGGGGTGGGGGGTGGGGGGTAGGCAAGGGGAGTTAAGAAGCGCCACAGAGAGCGACCCTGCAATGACCTCGGCTCTCCAACAATCGTCCCCTGCCAGCTGGAGCCAGGGTTACGGGCGAGAGCAAGGGGCCGGGCAGGATCCCCTCCGATTTATGACTGACTATAAGGCCCCTGAAAGAAACCCAATCACCCAGGATTCCTGCGCAGCATGACTCTGGCTGGAGAGAATAGATAGCCCAGGAGAGTGTGGGACCAGGGCTTCGGCTACAGAGCCAGCAGCTCATACACAGGCACTGACACAGAGGGCCACTTTACTAAGGGGAGGGCCAGTGGGCATTGGCTCTATTATACAGCTCTCCGCATTGAGCATGATATCATTACACTGTGCCGACTCTATCCTCAGCTGCGTTCAACGACTGCCCAAACTCATCCTCTGAACTCTCTTTGTCCAACATATTTCACAACCTGGATTTACATGCACCCGGCTAATTGCTCTATCTGTCTAATTAGTAGAAATTTAATGGTTATTAAATTTCAACCTGCTATCAGTGTAGAGTGAGAAAGATTGAGGCAGGCTGAGCGCAGGGCATGAAAAGAAAGAGAGAAGGCAGCTGTCTTTTAAAGCGGGGTAAGCCGCGCTTGAAGCTACCCCGCTGATCCATTAGCATATCTGAATGATCCTGTTCCTGCACAGCCACCACCACGCTGCAAGGTGGCACATCTGAAGAACGCACCCTTTGAATGTGCTTGCAAGCTGGGGAAACTCTTATTTTTCAACCCGTTTAAAAATCCGGAGACAACTTGATGTTTGAGAAGCCAACGAAAATAAAAGAGGGACAGAAAAAGGGAAAGGGGAAGAAAAAAAGTTTCAGATTTTGAGGAAGACAGAGTTTTACAAGCTTTTTGAAGCTGGATACTTAATAATTCACTTGATGCTACAAGCAGCAGTGAGACAGTATGGAAACATACACATGCATGACAACAGTTTCCATCGCCTATGTGTTGTCAAAAGAAAGTGTGTCACAACCTCAGGTTCTGGCAGCGGAAATGTAGTATTTTGTTGAAAAAGGGGTGTTACAGGGATCCTCAAAGAAAACCCGTGTTCAGAAACAGGTTTTTATTAATAGGACTTACAAAATTTAGAGAATTGTGAAAGTTAACATTTTCTAAGTTTTCTAATAATGTTAGTGCCATGTTATTACCTCAGAGTTTGAGAAAACGACCAAAATGATTCTCAAGGTTAAAGCCCAGTCATAGTGCAGTGACACTGAACAGACTGCCCTACTGCTAAAGAATTTGCAATATGTAAATTATTATTACCAAACTGTTCAAAAACAGGTTTGTCTGGATGCTTTGGTAAGACACACCCAATATCTGCTGCAGTAATACTAGTGAACTTCTGAATGTATAATCTGTCCGTACGTTCTGATCCTGATCTTATTTGGTAAATGTGTCAGAGCTTAGGGTTTTTTTTTTCGTTTTTTTTTGATCAGCCTTGAAGTTGGTCCCCCCCTTAGCCACAAAGCAGGCTTCTATTGACTGGTTCCAGGGAGCGTATTGATGGTTCCATAATTTGGGCACAGGAACACAAAAAGGCTGACCCCCGCTGGGCTCAGCACGACAGCCCAGTCAGCAGGGAGGCTTGCATTTATTAGCCTGGGAGAGGAGCTCCTGCAGAATTAAAGCACATTCACCCACCCATTGATCTCTGTCATGAAAACAATACTCGCCTCCCTCTCTGGCAGCGAGCTAGGCACTGCGCGCTCTGAGGTAATTCGGCGGCCATAGAAAACAGGATGGCTCACACCCTCAGGCTCCAAGTAAACTATTTGGAAAGTGAGAGGAATAGAATAAAAAACACTAAACCATATTAGATTATCAATCCACCTGTCCAATTGTATTATACCATGAATCGGGATGAATGGTGGATGAATATGTGCAGCTGTTGTGTGTGTGCTTCCAGTGAGCAGAATTTTTTTTTTTTTTTTTGGCCGTGTTGTGACATGTTGAATGCTACTTTATGTGGCTCTGTGGGATTCAGATCCCAGGTTTCTTCTATTTCTCTGAAAGGCTGTCTGTGGATTGGATCATGGCAAGGCCTCATACAGCTTACTGAACTCGCGTTTTTCTTTTGGCTCTGGCATTATGGTCATATGAGAGGTGCAGCACGTGGTTGCATAGCTTCTGTCTATCCAAAGGATCTTATCTGCTGGCCAGTGGACAAGGGTAATACACGGGATACAAACGAGAGAGAATTAGAGCAGTATGTTCCAACACTGTGAGCCCCCACCATCTTAGTTTCTGCTAATCCACTAATAATGGCCTTCATCACCTCCAAAAATACCAGAGTCAGTCACAAGTCAGGAGTATGCCTCCTAGTATCTCCTATCGGATAGGTTGCATATGTCCACGAAACAGACCTAAAACTGCTTTACAGTTTACAGCCTCCCAAGAAGGATTCATTCAAACTGAGTTATGGGTTGGTGTTTTGATCTGCAGGCCTACTTTGGACAGACAAGAAACTATTTTAAAGAAGCTACTAGTGGGAGGGCTGCACCCAAACTACTCTTCTCTCTCTTTGTGTCAGTTATGTGTGTGTGTGTGTGTGTGTGTGTGTGTGTGTGTGTATACACAGCCCTAACTGTTGACCTAAGGAACTTGCAGGGCTTTGATGCTGCCCTCAGCAGCTAGTGTCCAAGGAGAGGGGGGGATGTCTGGACTGTCTGGTCAACTGCTCACACACAGGCCGCAGTGTCAACACAAGACCCAAGAAGACAGAGAATGTCACACTTCACACATAGTTGAAAGGAGCAGTGCGTCTCATTATGCCACCTAGAGCTGCTTTTGTCAGCTGAGGTTTGATGTGTGGAGGGGAAGGGCTCAGGAAGACGCCATGGCCTGGTATGGGGCCTGCCGCTGCCACGTTTGAAGTCACTGTCGGGACGAGGTCTTTCATATTTACAGAAAAGAGAGGAAAACTCAAGGGATGGCCATGATTGGCACACTGTTTTGTTAGCGCAATAAATGGCGTGAGCTAATCACCATTTGCACCCGCCCTGTTCATCAACCCTGTTGCAGCCCCAGGAGTTTTAAAAACACTGCTTCGTAGGCACTTTTTTGGCTCCTCAAACATAAAACTTCCTTTAATCTATTCTTACTCAAAAAGCCATTCAAACATCTTACATAAATTATGCTCTTAGCATTAGAATCAAAGGCAAGCACCATCTCTCCTCACGCTGTCAGTGAACTTTTTGATGGGCAGATATATTGAGGCTAGCTTTATGGGTAGCATATGCGTATTGTAATTCCAAAAGCGACTTTGAAACTCAACCGCATCCCTCGGTTACAGTGAGAAGGAACTCCTAAACCACCATCACAGTTTTCCCACATTCATTTCATGTCAGAAGAAAATTGTTAAAATGCAATGTGACAAAAATTAGAGCATTGTCTGTTGTACAACATATCAAACGAGTGCACAATGGCAATAGTTCATTTTACTAGATGACTGGAATGCAATACATCATTTTCTTGCTGCAGTCATCATCTAAATCTGATATTTCAACCCTTTACTTTAAATATAATACAGAAAGAGTATCACATATAATACATATACTAAAGTAATCAGTAAGCTCCCTACATGGTACAAGGTTAGTTTCTTAAAAATTACAGACCACAGTAAAAATAAGATTGATTGATCAATCTTCTTATCTAGCTCTTGACAAAAAAGCAAATGAGTATATTTCCCAAAATGTCAAACTATTCTTTCAGCGGTGACACAACCTGGCTCTCATCACATTTCTTTATTATTATTACACTCAGGGGTGCTGTTCTCTGAAAATAACATTTATACCTTTATTTTCGCTTTGTGCGGCACGGTATTAATAGGATTAATGTGTCAACCTCCTCTTCCTGTCTTTCTTTGTAGTCTCAGTTAGTTCATTGTATGACGTCTGTGTATAATGTTTAACAGGAAGTGCACCAATATACAAAATCAAATATGCTTTGTGCTTGAGATAAAAAAAAAAGAGAAAATCCAATCCTGTGCCCTTCCGCTATATTGCAAATAAGATAAAGAAGACATAGAAGTGTTGACTACACCTCAAACCACCATGGAAGGTCATAGTCAGGGCCTGTCTTTGCAATAAACACAAGGCTTTTTTCATAAACAAAGGGAAGAAAGAGAGCGAGTGGGAGTGTGTGTGTCTGATGGCAGAAAGTAAATAGACTCTGTTCTTATCTTTGTTCAAATAGTGCGGAGAGGGAAAGTCAGGAAATGCACAAAAGAGAGAAAGGAGAGTGGAAACAAAGCCAGGTACAAGATAATGACAAGGTCAAGTGTGCACTCAATGGCTTAGTTCAGTCGGAGAGAGATAAGGCCCAACCTGCTGACAAGGTGTGTGCAACAGAGGGGAATGGGAGGTCAGGTAAAGCTCTGGGGAAAAATCTCCCTTTTGCATACACACTCACTTTCATCATCTCAAAGTTCATTCCAGTGTCTGTTTGAAGGATCACCAGCTCGCTTGCACCACCTGCTGGAAAAATGAGCACATACAACTGGTAAGTGACAGAAATTTCAGCTCAAGTGACAGTAAAGTAAAAAAAAAAAAACTTACACTCAGCTAAAGCAGTGTATCATTAGTGAGATTAGCATGTGACATGATTTATAATTAGGGAAAGTTTCATTCTATCCATCACATACCTGCATACATGCGTTAGTGTCTGGAGTACAGCGACAGCAGCGTGGGAAGCTTTAAGAACAACCAAAACAATGCTGTCTTGAAAGGCACATTGCCAATACATTCATCAAGTGTTTCCTGGAGTAACTCCAACAAAAACTAACAGTCTGACTGGAAGAATTCATGTCGCTTTGATGTTTAAGTTTTAGTTTCTGAGAGGCATGTCACTAGCTGAGTGAAATTTTTAAAAGGCACAAAGTTCCCATTTGATGTTGAGCATGACATTAGGTATGATTTCAAATGACAACAAATAAAGTGTGAAAGGGCTACAGGCTTGCAACTTACTTTCACGGAGCATAAAGGATAGGATTAGTTGAAAGCCATCTCTGATGTGTCACTCATCTCCAGTAGAGGTGAGAAGAAGAACACAAGATAAAAAACATCTTTTGGTGGACCAGCAAAGCTAGAGAAGAGAAAGAGAGATGAGAGATACGCTTCAATAGATATCTGATACAACTCATTCAGATACCGACCCTAATGCTGATCTAGAATTCTGATTTCATGCCTGGAAAAAGGGATAAAACCCCTTTGGGGGTTTCAGACAAAAAGGAAGGCCTTGGCCACATACTCAGAGGTGGGCAGGGTCAGTGGGACATCAGGCAGCACTTTGACCACACCGAGCCTTGAAGATGTGAGGGGCTGAGGGTCTGTTTTTACACAACACAGCCGGGCTCTGGGTGAGAGAAAACACCAGGAGAATGGGATTGAAGTGAACTACAGGGAGCAGGATGGGTATGCTGTTTTGACTGATAAAGAAGCGAGTCAGCAGCCCTTTGCTGTTCTTCATTTTCCTGCTTTTGAGCCATATGGAGTAGTCTAGTAGAAGCAGGGGCAGAGCGAATGATACTTGGGGTATTGATTACATACACTAAAACCACAGTGAAGCTGAGAATTGTATGAGTCTTTACCAATCAGGATTACTTGTACCCAGGGTGTGCGTCTTTAGTTGTCAGAAGTTATATAGGCCAATCTTGAAGTAGTTTGGATAATTTGATAAAATTAAAATTACAATTTGATTAGGAAATGTGTCATATATGAATAATATTGTCATATTTGTATATAGATTAGTTTTACCTGTATAAATTATTTGTATGTGTAAAATGTTCAGACAAGTCCAGACAACATTAAATTTAGGTAGACAGCACATGCTCTTCAACTAATCTGTTCTTATACAATCATTAAAAACTGCCAAATTTATTTTATCTGACACTGCCATCTAGTGGTGACATCAATGCATTTGATCGAGCGTAACTTGTGCAGAACTCCAGGTAATTTTTATGGTTTCATGGAAAAACTAAAAAATGGCAAAATGACCCAGATGGCAGCTTGCTTCCAGGAGGAGGCAGTCTTAAGTCGGAGACGGAAGCTCACACAACACAGAGCCTGTCAGAGCCTCTGCTCTGTGTAGTGAGGATTAATCGGCCATAGCAGGGGAGCAGAGCGTATAGAGAACATGGCTGGCCCTACTCTATCAATCAGACCTCTCCTTCTACCCGAACTAAATTGACCTGCTGATGCACTGGCCACGTCCAAGCTCTGTGTGGAAATAAATCACATTGAATCAGAAATGGTTACCTGTCAGCTTCTCTGAATGCATCATCTTTTCCTCTGCTTACCCCAAAGATATGTCTGTCTGCGTGGCTCGCTGCCTCACACACAGCAGATTGAACGGTTGACTGCACTGCACAGCATGTAGACATTTACAAAAAGAGTTGTTTTTTTTTCTATGTATAATGGTCTTTGCTTTTTATTAATTTTGACACAGATAAAGGAGTTATTTATATTAATGTTATAATGCACTCTCCAGTCCTCCAAGAGTAGGATTGGCTCAGTCACAGCTGTGATAACCTTCTACAGCAGGGCAGACGAGGTTAAGGACAAGAGTGAAGTTTTGTAATAAAAGTGTTACTCCCTCTCCTTGAATGAGAATAAGTCTACTTAGATTTGTCTTGCTGGCACCGGTGCAGGGTTGTCAATATGTCCTTGCAACAGTGCTGACAAGATAAATTCCCTAACATTCATTGTACTTGATGAATACAGTGATTCAGAGTCTTCTTCTCATTAGAAATACAACCACAACACTGTGCTCATGATGGTGTAGCACACTCTCCCCTCATCTTTCAGCTGTCCCTGTATTCCCTGGTTGTAAAAAGCCTGTTCCAGTGGCTCTTAGCTCCAGGACGTTTCACATGAGCAATGGTGTGAAGCAAGATAATGTGAGGAGGGCTGGCTTTAAATCTCAGTTCTGCTCATCTCCTCTCATCCTCCGGTTCACCTATGTGGCCAGATGACAGATGACACAGTGTGCGGTCCAGGTTGCATCTCTGTTCTCAGGTCATCCATTGCTCCCGGAGTGATAAGTGGCCCTGTCCTGATGTGGCTCATCCTGCTGCATACATAGTCAATCACAGGCCAGAGCCACAGTACAACAGGAGCCTGTGGAGGACAGCAGAGTAATAACAAAACCTGAGGTGACATCTGTATCGCCTGAACTGACAAAAGACTTTTCCACTGTAGGCCCAATAAAGGACTGGTTGTACTACTTGTTCTGCCACCAACATAACTGTTAATTGACTACTGAAATCAAGGTGATGAGGATGTCATCAGACATGTCGGTTGATTATGCAGGTATCATGTCAGCACTTAAGAATACCCACTGGTTAGTGATGGAAACTGGCTACCATTAATGTTAAGAAATGGAGAATATAGTCTGTAGATGTTCACATGTATTGATGCATCCCACAGCTTTTCCACACAACTAACATGACAAAACACTCTTTGACCAATGCTCCAATGAAAGTGTACTTTATTTACTGTAAACACAGTACACACTTTCATTTCACCCAAAATAAAAAGGAATATATATTTTCTCATTTTCTCACTTATCTGTAGTGGTATGCGGCCATTCAGACAGTTTTTCTTTCACCGCCTTGATACAATGGAGGTGAACAGAATACCATTTCTGGTACTATATATGCTCAGAATAAAATAAGCACTAAAAACATTAAGATAAATCAAAAGAAAATTAATGCAACACAGAACTGAATTCATTTTACACTGCATGCTCAACAAGCAGCGAGGTGCAGAATCATAGCACTAGATGGCAGCACAACTGCACTGCTGCACCACTTCTTGATTGAATATTTAGACATTTACATATTACAGCAGATCATTTGTATGACATAATATGATTACATATATTGCCATATCTGTCTGTTAGATTGACATGTTGCCTCCCCTAAAACTCCTCATGTGCACACCATCATCCCACGTAAGAAAAAAAAAATCTAATAACATGGCTGACTAACTGCCCAGCCTGCATGTCATGCTGTTGTGAGCTTGCTTGGAAGAAATATACATAAATTAAAGTTGAGCTCTGACATTCACTCATTGGCCTTTTCCTAAACCACCCTCTGGAGATGTGGGGGGTTCTAGAGAAGATCCACGTTAATCCTCTGGACCTGATCGCAGTTTGCCAGGTAATTCCTGGAACTTGGCACTCTATCAGTGAAAGGGAAGTTGGGCTTAAGATGTGGAGCCCCTCTGGTCTTACAGAGTGTCTTTAAGAATGCTGAAGTAAAAGACTTTGAAGAAGTTTGATGTTTACAGTCTACACTAGTTACTACTTAAGCTGTAGTTCCCGTTTGTGTGTTGGAATTTCGCCTCAACTGGAACACATACGTTTTGTAAAAAAAAAAAAAATCAAGGAATAGCAACTGATAACAGACAACACATTGCATCCATACTATGCACAGTCATGCATACATAATCAGGCTTAATCTGCATCCAGGACTTGTGACCATGTCCAAACAGAGATCATGGATTGTCCATATTGTGGTTGTGAATGCATGGTGTGGTGTTGTTGTATACATACTAATCTGTATCTGGAATTCCTGCCCATCATGATTCATGATGGCTGACTGTGTTCCCCAGAGCGTGAGGGAGAAGCTTATCATCTGTCTCCTCATTTCATGCCCTGTAGCAGACAGTCTTCAACAATGGAACAAACTCAGCATGTAGCCATCATTGACACACCTTTATTGCTACACAGGAGACATATAGGGGAAGCGACAGGCCAATATTTTATCATCATATTTAAAAGGAGTTTCAGGTATGATATTCTCACAAAAATTTAACCTTTCCGCTGCAGCGTTTTCAGGGTAAGGTGAGCTGGCTACAACCTTAAAAATGTGCTGTAAGCTGAGATAACCTATCCAATATCAGTACCTAATGAGGCAGAAAGAGGAGCTGGAGCAGACAGACACTATCATTTCAGCTCCATACGTTTTCTTGTGCAAGATAAGCTTTGTCAGGGGTTAGATACTGTGTGATAGTTTGACCAATTTCCAGCACTATTTCTGGCAACGGCTGTCGATTTGATGGCAGCTTGGATTGCCAGCCGTGGTGAATGAGCAGCTGCAGTGCTTTTGGCTCACAGGGGAAATCTGTTTGGGCTGCCTGGAGTTGGACTGCCAAGCACTTTTACTCCTGGTGAAAAGATTGCTCTCATGTTTTATTGAACGTTGCCCCCGGCACCTCTCATCCTTGACAATCTGATTCCACCAAGGTTCACCTCATGACCTTAATGTTCAACCAATGGGGTGTTGCAATTCACTCACACTGACCCCCCCATCAACCTCATCAGCCTCATAGGTCCTTAGAGGTAGCATTTATGGGCCACTCTCAAAGTGGATTAATATCTTTGCTGCCCGCCTGCATTGTACTTAACTGTCCTTGCACACCTGTCATCTTTGCCCTTTAGTTCACTCGTTCGATTACAGACAAGGCTAGACACCACTTTATCATCTATTCATGGTTCTCTCTCACTGTCAAGGTGCGCAGCCAACAACTTCCTGATATTGAGTATGTACATGTCCTTTTGACAAACATATTAAATTTGGGTCAAGGCCTCTCAGCTTGCCAGCAGCTGTCCAGTCTCCTTGTCTGACATCTAGAGCTGCGTTGTAGTGGATATTTAATCCACTGTAGCTGTGTATATAGTATAGGAGCCAGTGATGCTTCCATAAAAAACAAAGTCCTTTATTATCTACTTAACCTCTACATAGTTTCGGCAAAAGAGGGATGATAGAGGAAAAAAGGAGATTATTCTTGGAGATATTCTTTTAAAACCCCCCAGATGGGAAACTTCTCTTTGAAGGATTACTGTATGTTAATATAGAAATAAATGATAAATGAATGAGAAAAATGGGAGAATAATGATGATTATTCTGCGAGGCAGCTATATTTAATTAATGCCTGGATACTGCATCACTGATTTTATTTCCTCTACAACCTCTTTAAGATAACTAAACAGGAAATTAATGAGAATATTATTAAAATATGAGGATTCTGTATGCAACAAATGATCTTTGTAGGAGACAAACTATTTGATAATTGCCTAAAATGTATTCTTTTTGTCTTTTGACTTCAAAAAGAAGCACATCTTTAGATGTCAAAATCCTATTGTCACTATTGGTAACATATTTACTGGATAATTGTCAAGACGGCAGCCTCCAGTAAGAATTATCTGTCTCACGGAAACATCAAAGCTTCCTTATTAGGTAAAAAAAAGACAATGCAAGAAGGAAGAAATTTTGCATCTTTCACACAGTGAACAGGCATTTGGTTTTTACCCAGTCAGATTCCATCTGGTTTGTGCTTTTTCAGACAGCTGCAAGGAGATATGTAGAGGTGACTTCAGAAATGTTTTGCCTTGGCTGAATGGTCCCCAAGATACTTTTCACAAAAGTGTCATTACAGGAAGGGAAACAGAATGAAAACTTAGAAAGTTGAACATGCCAAAACTCTCAGTTACACACACACACACATATATATATATATATATAAAACCCTCATGCATTTTTGTTATTTGTTGAGACATGCATGTCTAAATTTCATGTGAAGTGGCTGTTGATGTTGTGTTAAAAGTGTGTGCATGTGTACACTACAGTATACGCTGGCTGTGCAGGGGGCTGCAGATCCCAGTCCTGTCTGCCTTGGTGTGTCTGATTTCTCTGTTGCAGTGGTGGGATTACTCTGGGGATTAGCAGGATACTGGCAGCACCCATCGATGGGACAGAGATGACAGTTTCCATCATGCAGTCTTCTGCTTCAACCCCTCACTACTCCCCGGTCTTAAAGTGGCACAAACAGCAGATTACATGAGCACGACAGCAGGGGAAGAAGTCACACATCACACAGTGGAGATTAGGCTGAACAAACTCTTCTTCAGCTGCCTGGGGGTATTCAGCACAAATATAGAGAGCTGTCTCTCATTGCCCAGTTTGGGCTGGATTACGAAGCTGCAAACAGCATTTTTCTGTACAAGTGATTGGAATAAACAACTGTTGGTGTGTTATTTGAATAAAGAATTGAACTGAAAAATAAGCTTGCAGTTGTAAGCATCACTATTTAAACTCTTGCTTGTAAGAATAGCATGACTTTAAAGTCTTGTTGCATGGTAACGCGTCTTGAAATGATCCAAGTGTAGACCCTGGACACTGGATTTATCACATACATGCATACTCAATCTAGATAAATGTTTGCGGCTGGCTCTTGGTGACATTGGGGCAGGGCTAACCTGTGTGCCTCTAGGACCCTGGGGAATAATAAGAAACCAGGCTCCTTGGTGTATTTTAGCCATTTGAGCTTGTGTTTACTCAGGTCTCTACTTTCAAATTGCATAGACTTGCTATTAATGTTTGGAGAGCAGCTTGTATAGGAGTGCAGTGAATGCTGTACAGGCATGTAATAAGAAAAGCCTCCAGTCGCCTCCCTCCTATTAAGGACCCAGAAGCCATTTTCTCTGCCATTTTATAGGTAGAAGCCTCCAGCATATATCAAAGAATCGCCTATCACTGTTTTTTTTCACTGTAGAGCATAATGGAAAACTGTGCCTTAGTCTTATAAGCAGAGGAGTCGTTATTCATTGCAGTTTGAACAATGTATACTCTTTGAAGATCTCACGGGTGGGAAAGTACAGATGGAGCCTGCTGCAGGTGGGAACATCCCTGACTGTAATTGCATGTAGCTGACATGGTTTTAAGAAGTCTGTGATCTGCAACTTTAGTGGGTGTAGTCTGACTTGTCAAATATCATTCCTATTCTTTCTATTCCTTATTCTCAATGCAGTTTTAGTTTTGGTGTGCAGTTTGTCCCTGTGTGTGATCATAGCCACCACTGTGCACCTCCAAAATGCACAAGGCCTTCATTACACGGTTGGCTCCTTATTATCAAGTACTTTTACTCTGAAATGCTCCCATTGTTGAGCACAGTTTGCGCTTAAGTCCTGTTTATTCTGGACAATTGCCTGCAGAGCAGAAAAAAAGCACTTAAGTCCGCATTCAGAAAATAATAAATGCTAAAAATCAACCATGGTTCTTGTGAGTTAATTAAACACCTTACGCAGATATGATGAGTGAGCTACATTTGGAGAGATGTTTATTTATTCACTGAGTAATGTTAACACTGACTTTGTGTAAACAAAACTTTGAGGCTAGGTTAGCTTCATGATTTCCTTTACAAGATCCCACCACATCCACACTACGCAGCAAACACTAGCACAATGGTGGTCTTCAATAGGCGATATTTCTATTTAAAAAAAAAGTGGTTTTACTACTGCAGACTTGATGGCTTATTTAAAAGGGGAAACTTGTAATCTTTTTATCATTGACTGGAGACATGATTGCAAATTGGAAAATCAAACTCATGTGATTACCAACATGACTGCATTGTCACCAAGTAGAAACACAGGACACACATTTCATAGGGAAAACTAACACACATTGTAGAACAACAGGAACTCATATAGGTCCAGCCTAGTCGGTGAAAGACATATGCAGGAGTATGTAGAGAGGTCCACACTTATACACACATAAATACTTTACCTGCAACTCCATTACATTAAATCTTAAATGGCTAAAAACTGTGTTATTGTAAAGATATGTAAATAGTGCACTCTGTTTGTGTGTTTGCAATGAAAATGAGAATGGGAACATTAGAGCGTTGTGTGTGACTAAATACACCTCAGCAGAAGCTACCTTTATCTGTCAAACAGAAGGATGATGTACATTGGAAACACATTCCCTCCCTCGTGGCACTCACATCTATCACCAGTTTATGGCCACTCTCTCACTCTAGCGCATCTCTGCTGTGACATCCATCGATGTCAGCGTCCTAACTTGAATATCCAGAGGCCTGTGTTGTTTCTCTGTCCTTTAAGTGTTCATAAAATAATATCGACAGGTTTTATCATATGTTTGCTTTGCATCTACGAGCTTATAGGGAGTAGCGGGAGAAAGGTCACAAAATTCAGACTTTCTTTTTTTTTTTTTTACATAGCGTAATGTCATGTTAAATGACGAGTGAATGCATGATACCGGTGACAAGGAATTCACCTTATATGCTACATCGGGTGACTAAAAAGGCTGTTACTTTACAAGAACACGCCTGTGATATTTTAATGAAGATTGGGTTGAGAGATTTATTCAACCATTCAGCTGTCAATTCCTCAAGTCAAAGCTGCCTCAGAAAAAATGTGGTGTGGTGAATCTCATGAAATATATATGCTTATATGCATGTATTACAAGTGTTCATTTCCTCTTTATAAAATCTATGCTTGTGAGTATGAATGTGCAGATATGTGTGTGAGCACTGACTGATTTAGTGCTCTATGTGCAACAACTTCAGCACCAGTTCTGGGGGGGTAATCTCAGCCTTTCTTAATACATAGTGTTGCTGGTAGTTTCTCTGTGTGTAAGAAGCAGGTAAATAGGAAAGGATCTAAATGATCCTACGGCAGCACTACAGCATACTAGAGCAACCCAAACACACAGATGCTGCTGCTGCTGCCGCTGCTGCTTATCACAGTGCTGCAGTGCCAGGAAGGAGCTCAAGTAAGCTCACAGCAGTAGCTTGTAACAACTTCATTGTGCCTCCTGATACTGAGGTTTGCTCTATGTGTTGATTTGTTGGTTAATCCTGTTTATTAGTATAAGTCACATTTACCGTACCACTACTAGTCCTCCAACAAGTAAATTTTTGTTGGAGTGAAAGTCGGTATTTTGAATATTAATACTGTTTGTGAACGATGCTATTTTACCCTTTTTCCCCCCACACACGGAAGTACAGACTTTTGCAAAAGTGTAAGCATCAGCAGCTACACACAGACTACTATCATGTAATACTCAAATACATACATGAATTCAAATTCCACTATTCTGCTCATGAGATTCTCCGTTAACAAAATGAACAAGTTGAGAACCTGAATGTTTCTGATGCAACTGGCTGCAAGCAACAGTAGTCACTCACCTTTGCTTTTTCTGACATGGAAACTCCTCTTAGCCATCAGAGGGCACTAAAAATCTACCTGATGCTCTCAGGCCGCAGGAATATTTATATCACTGTAATTAAAACAGATTTACTGTCATGACAAGGCAACATGCAAAACACTGAAAGTTGTATTAATTCCACTTATTAAACAATTAATTAATTAAGTTGAGGTAATTATGACACTAATTATTATTAGGTTGAGTTTCCTTGGTTGAATTTAAATTTATTATTGCTGGAATAATTAACTTACTGAAACTGATAAAAAAATGTTTTAAAAGTTATTAAAATCGACAAGGAATACATCTCTCAATAGACAACCACAACGAGAAAAAAATCATCAGTTTAAAAAACTGTTAGATAGTTTTTAAGAATATAAAATTGAGAGTCGGTCGCTTCTTTGTATGTCAGCATACGATGAAGTCCCACATAAACAGATTACGCGATCAAAAATCAGTAGGCACTAAAAACGTGATATGAACGTGATTGATATTTTCTTGTGATATTACAGTCAAAGCAACGCAGGGTTAATCCTACCAGCTACGTACTGGACGCGGCTTCCTGAGCGGATGAACCGTGACAGATGATGAGTTTAGAGCCCTGAGGATTGCGCACAAGACAGCCAGTGATCTGCTAACAGCCGTTTAACACCGCGGAGTCCCAGCCGGCGGCAGACTGACTCAATCTGGTGGACTTGTTGAAATAATTCTCTCTGAGGTGTAATACTGATCGAAACTGAACTCTCTTCGTCGTCGTAATTTTTGATCTTAAAATTTTCCACATCTTCTGACCGGACACAAAGTCTTCAGGAGAGACATCTCCGCGCTCCTTACGCACAGCTTTTACGCACAACAGTGGACCCTGCCGATGAGTAGATGTCGATACGCTGTCTTGACTACCTGCAACACGAACTATACTCCAATTTATACCCCGTTATGTTAAGTGTGCGAACTGCAGAAATGGATGAAACGATTCGCTCCATACTCTGCTGAAACAAGGGCAAACCACGGACACTGGGAACTGGCCTGGAACAACGAGCCGCGCCGGATGCCAACATGAGCCCTTACTGCCGGAGCTGGAGGACCTTACACATAATATTTGCTACAATTACAGCAGTTCTCACACAAGGTAAGCAACAATTCAGTTATTGGTTGGTTGTTTTTGAAATACAAATGCCAGTCAGAGACCAACTTAGAGCATGCAAAAGTGCAATTGACCAACTTGAAACCTCACTGTCATTGTGTGAGTATGCATACAGTGTCTTCAGTGTGTTTACTGATAACAGCTGAAAACGAGTAATTAAAATGAACTGTATGTCCATTTCGTGCACATGTTACTTACAGGAGGTGGGGCCTCTCTCAGCAATGCCATGCCAGCAGTAAAACAGTCTGAATAATAGATATATGTCCTCATTTGTGCCACAAACTTACATCTTGCTCCACAGTAATACAGCATCCCAGTGATCCTAACATGAGCATATGTGTCTTACATGCAGCGAAGGGGTGTCACAGCAGCGAGCGGGATATTAAACATTTAGGATGAAAATGTCGAGGAGTAAAAGGCTTGATGGGTTTATATTTCAACTTGAACCATGCTTTAATGCTTAGTACTTTGCTTTTCTCTGGGAAGTATTACTTTCCAGTATATATGTCTGCCAGAAAGCTGAGGCACCTCATTGTCACACACACTAGTGCAAAAACAAGAAGCAGGCAATCTCAATTCCCAACTTTGATAATGAAAAAGGAGAAAAAAAAAAAAAACATCACAAAGGCATTTACTGTAAAGCCTATAACTGTCTTATAGACAGTTATTTCCAGGGAATACAGTCTGGCTGAATTATATAAATAAAAAGATAAAAATGAGGAAATTGTTATAAAACAGATTTTTTTTAAAGCAGCTTTAAGAGTCTCATTGGACATAACAATCCCCACCAATCACTGCACAAGCTTAAGCTTCTCTCAATCTCTCTCCCCTCTCACTCTCCTTATATTCTCCATCCTCCTTATATTCGCCCCTCAGAGCATTACAAGCTATATGAATTGTATAAAGCACTTCCTAAAGCAGACGAGGGTATAAAGGTGACAAGTAAACTTTAACTACACAAGGAGAATTTACTGATAAGAACTGTTCTAACTTTTAACCAGGCCTGTTTTGTACACGCACATGGCACAACAACAAATCAATGAAACTTTTTTGATCTCAGAGCATATATACACTGCCAAAAACTACTGCCTAACAATTTGAACTATTGTTTTATTGTTTGTGCTCAAATTAGTATAAAAGACATAAGGGAAGACATTTCAGAGTTTTCATTTAATTGAAACAACAATGTTATTTTCTAGATGCCCACTGACAATCAACCACAGTTCTCAAAGATACTTGAAAACAAACAAACAAACAAACTCTGTTGAGAGTTGCTGATTACCTCCCAAGATGACTGTAAAGTATAAGTGTCCCACAAAAGTCTCAAATCTCTGTATTTAAGGACAATTCATCAGCAGGATCTTTGCTGTTGTTTTCCTACAGGTCAGCCAGCCATGATATACAAACACTAAATGTCTGATACAGGTGCTTAATTAGCATCATTAGCATCTAGTTCCATTGCCAGTACTTTCTAATTGTAGTAGTGACCAAAATACTCCATTCCATATTGATTTGTTCAAAAACATTTGACAGTATAAAATTAGACTATATTTGATACTATATGTGATGCTACATTTGAGAGACAGTAATCTCTTAATTACTGATTAAAATGCAGACATTCATCGTTTTCTTCTGTGATGCTCTTGGGAGTCAACTCACTTCTGCAAGCTGTTTTGCACATATGGTAAAAGTCATTACGGCACATTAGGATTCACAGTGGTTACTCAAGCTTTGTGCAATTTAATAGAATAATGGAAAGATTAATTGCAATTGAAATATTGTTAAAAGACAAACAGACTGAAAAGAAGTTATCTTCCTTGCCTATGAAAATAGGTAGAGTAGATCTATCTATCTATCTATCTATCTATCTATCTATCTATCTATCATACAAACACAGTCCAGTGTTTGTATGATACTAAAAAAAGTTAATTTTCTGCTATTGCGGTTTCTCAAATGCAGTTTTAGTTTGAAACAATGAACAACTCCTAAATCTAATTTTATCATTTTAAGTGTTTTCTCTCCTAGAATGCACACACACAAAATAATGAAACACCAATGTCAGGCATCAAACGTGTTAAGTCTGCAGGAGAGCAGACCTGGAGAAGTGGCTTTTAAAGACAGCTATAACATTTGCATGGCAACACTGATGCTTTCTGACTCAGCCAAGGAGGAAGAGAAGCTCAGGGTCTTCAAAATGAGAGATTTGAGAGGCTGGAACAGCTTGTGCAGCGGATTTGCTCTCATGTTTATCAGTTGAAGGCAAGACTCTTATCACGATGAGAGGACCACAAAAGTACAGTAGAGTTTTCCTAACACTGGTTACTTGTTTAAAATCCATAATATTGGCATAGAGTGATGCTACTTTATATTGCTATCAGAAACAAACAAGGCCTGCTACCATATTCACAACACACTAATCCACTGTGTGCTCTATATGACTAATGTAACGGTCTTATTTGGGTTTCATGAAACAGAAAGCATGTGAAACAAAGAGAAGAGCACAGATGACCGCTCAAACCCAACAGTAAAGGGTTACACTTGCATGTGAAGTACTTTGTTGGCGGTGCACTCTCCCTTCTGAAGCCAGTGAGCCAGTTTATATTCACTCCAGCCAGAGCTAAAGCCAGCTCTGGTATTAAACAGCACATCTGTCACTATGGCCACAGGTTCCCAGGTCCAGTCTCTGCCTTATGCAGTTTACCGCTCACACAGCAAACGTGACTGACACTCATGTCTGTGTCTACAAGACAGAGAGAGAGAAAAAAAAGATGCCATTGTCTTCTACTAAAGGGCTCCTGGGTTGACATTACATATACAGTATAGTTGTTGCTGTGTGGGCTGTCAGACCATCATAGCAGGCTCTTTGCCGGGGTGGACGAGTGGAGATGAAAAGCAAACGAGACCATGATAGACAGACCTGTCAAATGCCAGCAACCATGACCAACATGATGACTGATTTTGAGACAGAAATGATCTGAGCCTACCTCATTAGATACGTAAACAGCATTTATTAATTCAGTGATAGACACTCTATCTGGCATGTTTCGTCATAATTTCACAAATGCATCTTACAGGCCATTGTTCGTTTTGATATATCATGCAGTATGATGATGACATTTAGGTTTAAGTTATGCTAAAGCTGTTTTTCACTATGAAACACTACGTTCATCCATTTTGACATAATCTCCAGAGTAAACACCAGCGTTTTTTTATGTCCTTAATTCACCAAGTAGGGCAATTAGGCTTGAGATAAACAGTGCACACTCAGGTCAGCTGATATAATCTTTATAACTATCAAAATGGATGTATAATGAGGACACGATGGCCGGGTGACCTCTGCCTCGACTCCTTTCCAATGAGGAAAAACACTCACCATCAAGCTTTTAAACCAGATCAGAGAATATTTATGCAGTCAGTCAGTTTGTTTTTACTTACTCTGGTCACATATAAAAAGGTCATTCTCTGCTGTGTTTGATCAGTATTTAACAGTCAGCCAGTAATCCCTGCAATCATTATAGTGGAATACTGTACAGCAAGAGACAAAAACATAAATGCATATCTTACTGAATAATACACAGATTTATCAGATGTATTTCTGTTTCAGTTATCCTATTATTCTTATTTAAATCAGGCCTTTTACTTCACGTGATGCTGCACCACTATTTTTTTAAAGGAGGATCGGCTGGGTATTCACAGCCTGCTGACAATCTGAAAAGCCATTTTTAATCCTACTTTTTGATGGTTGATTTCAACCTCGTGCCAGATGTATCAGATCCCACCTTTCCTCCCTATATAGAGAAAACGGATCATCCATGTGAGGGATGAATCTGGGGCAGCGGAGTGGAGATATGGAAATATACACTGACAGGCACTATTCATAAGGCAAATTTCTCATTTTGAAATCTCTTGACATTTACATTTTAGTAACTAAGTAAACATGTTTTTTTTAATTAATTCTATAAAAAATTGAATAATCATTTAAATAAGTTATATTCTCTTTCTGTGACAGGGATATTATTAAGCAAAGCCACAAAATTAAACTGCTGCCACATGCAAGCACTTGCTGTTTTTCGTTTGTGGGTGTTGGCTCAGAAACTAAAAAACTCCTAAGCTTCTCTTGTTGCCATTTACATTATTTCACATATGTGCTCTGTTACCACAATTTTAAGATTAAGCTCAGAGGCCTTTTAGTGTAATACTTTGATGCTCCATTCAGTTGATCAGTTGGCCTCGCCTGACTTTTGTCCTGAAGTGTTGGTTCCTGAAACACTGCTATTTACACAGTATTTTAGTCTCAAAAGTAGCAGAGAACTATATTCCTTAGTTTTGTTTCTGTTTCAAGTTTAATTTCTGTTGCTAGGATATGTGATAGTATGATATATCCCCATGGTTTGTAACAAGCCAAGTGTAATTTTCTATTTTCTTACAGACCTGAGTAATAAAGAGCTGACTGACAGTAAGAGTCCAGTGCCTTTCCCCGTCTTCTTGCCGGTCAACTATGATGTGCGGGACGCTGACTACCTCTACCTGAAGGAGGCCGGGCAGGACTTTATGAGGAACTCCAGCATGCAGAGCCACACGCAGTCCTTTGTTATTTTAAGAGCCACTCGCCAGCCAGCAGTCAGTGCCAGCTATGGCACTATGTCCACAGAGCAGCTGGTGCCTCTAGATCTAGTCCAGTCTGTGCAGCTCTTCAATGCTCCAGAGGTCTTCACCTTTAATTGGAAAATCCAGGCCTTTGTGCTAACCCCTCGGGTTTTCTCCTCTAAGCCCAAAGTGCGGGTGCTCTTCTATGTAGCAGGTAGAGACTGGGGCAGAGGGAAAGGAGCTGTAGATGAGCTACCGTGTGTGACGGTGTATGCTTTCTGGCAAACCCAGGAGGTGAGGGGTTCCTGTGCCATGGGAGGTGAGAGGGGAACCTGCATGGCTGAGCTGGCTCCTGCGTCTGGCTGGTTTGTTTCTGGTTCAGAGGGCAACAGCAGGGAGAGGCAGGATCCATCTACTGGGAACCCTGTGGAGCTGTACTACCAGGCTCAGCCCAAAGTCAATGGGAAGTGTAATTCTCCAGATGGAAGTCGCTGGGGGGGCTCACAACAGCAGGCCGAGTATGTTCCTGTCACTCCAATGCAGAGGATTGGCAGCGTACGGCTCCTGCATGTGCCCAAAGGAATGGCAACCCTTTCTCGACTCAAGCTTGGCAACGCTATCGTCATTCGGACATCCTCCAAACCACTGAAGAAGACTGACATTGCCACCTTCTACGTACTCATGGCCAGCTCTGCTCAGCTGACTAACTTCACTCTCAGGTAAGATGTTTTGTGATGTGACTGGCAAAAAAATGTTTTTGAGTGATCACAGCCTAATGATATTAAAGGCTGTTTCAAGAGCTGTAGTCACCAAGGTAGATGTAGATCAAATAAAATCATGTATGGCTTGTGACTCATTATTACTCTGCTATAAAGGGTATGCTCAGGCTCTGTATCATATCAACATAATGCTACTGAATGTATAATGATAATGGGGATTACCAGCATGAGCAATGTGAGGCTCTGTTCTCATTTTGCAGTGCATAATGTTCCTGTTTGATTGGAGATGAGAGCACTGGTAGTACCATCTTAAAGCAACACAGTTATCTCTCTAGAGGTTTCCATGACATCTTTAATAATGGAGTCTAATTTTATACAGAGATTTTTAAAGAGGACGTATCACATGCACATTTCTAGGTCTATATTTTTATTCTGTGGCTCTGCTGAAATATTTTTGCATCAGTTCAGCCTCTGTCTTAAAACAGGCTCTTTTAGCTCTTGTCTCTTAGTCTTAAAGGCAGCATTTTTACATATGTTCACCTCAAGTTTTTGAACTTTGACCATGTTTAACATGTTGTGTCCTCTTTAAAGAAATGTACATAAATATCGTCTTGAAATTAGTGCCTTAACCACACCTGAAGCAACTCATTTTAAGGCTTGATCTCTGACTTGTTAACCTTTGGAAAAAAAACAAATGAACAAAAGAAAGAAAAACAAGACTTAGTCATTTCTCCCTTTATTTCTCTATTGAAATGATACCACATGGAAGAATGACACCTCAAGGTTGCCATCTTGCTCCCAAAGTTTCATTTGTGGTTTTCATGGTCACTAGTAGCATAATACCTTTTGTTACCCAGAACCAGAACCACATTGCAGCACAGCGATAACTGTTTAGGTTATTTGTGAGAGCAGACGAAGAAGTATAGAGTTATGCTACCTTGATTAGAGACTGATTTATCTATTATTATTAAAGACACTATCTGCTTTACTCCAAGCCGGTGAATAGTGGTATGTCGGGAGGTGCGAGAGGCGTCTTCTTTGTTGTTCATTTTGGTTTGTGTATAGATTTGGATCTTAACTAAAGCATGTCATGATTCTTCTTTCATGTGTATTTGGTTTCATATCAGGTATAAATTACACTGGAGAATAATTTGAAAAAAAGAAAAAAGAAAACAGGCATCCTATACTTCAAAAACTTGATGTGATAGAGAAAACAGCTAAAAACAGCTGTCAGACCTAACTGAACATAAATTGTGTACCCAAGTGTTATGGTCTGTGTGACTGTGTCTGCTAAGGTGACCTGACATAATAACAGGCTTAACAACAAAGTCCTCAAAGGCAGCAATCCAAATGTGTGCTGGTTTCTGGACAGCAGTTACAGTCCTACCAGGTAGACTGAGAAACGCTGCGGTACACAATCAATACTTCCTGAAAAATAAATCATTTCTGAGTTACTTCTGCCTTGACGTGCTCATGCATGCTCCAGTGGAGGTGAGCAGGTGAGGAGACAGTCAAGAGGGGGTGTCATGGATTATTTATTTCACCTGCTACTGCATTCATTTATTGAGACAGTCACTTACTCAGATCAATTGTGAATGCTGGAATAGGTAAAAATTGATTGAGCGGACAGCTGTGCATGGACGAACTTGCTCTCCTCAGGTTTCAGACTTGAGTCAGCAAGGGTTTGCTTTTATTTTTCTGGTGTGCCAAATAAACCCAAAACATCCTACACTTCATGTTTGTCTAGTTTGGACATTACATTGTGCTATATTAATAGCTGTTTATAGGATCATATATTTGAACGAATTAACTGGTTTATTTTCTTTCTGTCTTTAGATTTTTTTCTCAAGCAATCAAGCCAAAAACGCAATGCTGATTTCCCCTCTTCATCCTGTCACTTTTAATCATTGATGCGTTAATTCTTTTACTCATCCCACATGTTCCTGAACAAAAAGCAGATAGCTGCAGTATCTCTCCTCTCCTGTCCTCTCCTGTCCTCTCCTGTCACTCGAGTGGAAGATTGGCAACCTTGTTGGGGAGTGATTAAACTCATGCAGATGTGTTTCTTGTCTACACTGTAGATGTTGAAAGAAATGCTGTAAAATTAAATGTTTTACATCCCATAACTACCATAAAAACACATACAACTCTCACTGTTCTTCTAATTTACATAATATCACAGCGCTACCCTCCCCCAGCTTATCGGCACATTAAGAAGCCCTGTGCATCCAGTCCTCAACAGCTGTCTGTGTGCTTTATCACTGTCTGAATGTCCCATTAAGCTTTGCTTAATACCCTCTCATCAGCATGATAAACCTGTTATTGATATCTATGGCTGGAGTCAAGGGACATATAAAAATTGGAGGATGATTGAGAAAAAGACAAGCCACACCTGTCTGTTCCAGCAAAATGAACCTCTCATTTTTAGTGAGATTTTGATAAAGGTCAAAAGTATTGTGACTCCATTATCACACTACCCATATGAAGGGCAATTAGATGATCCCTTTAGCAGAGGTGGGACAAAGTCATTGTTTAGCAAGTCACAAGTAAGTTTCAAGTCTTTGCAACCAGTCCTTCAAGTCCTAGACAAGTCTTTTCACAAAATGTAAAGCTTTTTTTAAATTGAGTAATAATATATTCAATCTTAAATCAGTTCTTTATTTTCTCCTAGTTTTTAATTCCTACACCATTACATCCTGTATTCTCCCCTGATTCCTTCGCTCACTCTGAAAATGTAAAATGTCCTTTTAAAAGACCAAGTGAGCATAAGGCAGAACTTTAACCTGAACAGTGTCAATTACACTAACTGTGGACACACATAACACACATACAACAGCAGTCAAGTTATCAAACCATCAAGCTACATAAACAGTGTAATGTGAAGCAGCAGTGCTAGATAAACTGGACAGATAATACAACACTAATGCCAATTTCTTTGCTAGCTACTTACTATACAGTCCCTTGACTGACATTATTACTTGACAGTTAATGTCGTATATCATCCTGTGAGCTCTGATTAATTTGTCTGCCCCATTAAGGCTGCTCCAGTCTGCCTGCTAGCTTCAGTATGTAGGACTTGTTTGTTTTAACACCCCCGTAGTGTTGTACTGTGTTAATAGTAACAGCTGTCTCTGTGTCTCCAAGACGCAACAGAAATTGTAGTAAGAAGCCAGTCTGAGCTACTAACAGCTGTTCTTAAATAACATACTTTTTCATCTTTGGGCTTAGAGGAAAGTATCAAGTATTTGCAAGTCATCAATTTTGTGACTTGAGTTTCGCACTTCTGCAGCATGAAGTATGATTTGTTTTCTTATTGTTTTCTCCATAGCAGCTATTAAAAGTCAGTTTTAGTTACAGTAAAGACAGCATTGCTGGAATAAATAAACTTCTGTATCAACAGGACACTGTGTCAGTGAGCTCTTCAACCAGGGAGCCTAATCATTCATCTGTGTCAAATATGACTTTAACATCCATTTTAGTGCTGTGGTGCCCGCCATCTGGCAGAGTGTTGGTACGAACGTCTCCCCAACTCCCTAAACTGCTCCATAAGTATGATAGGCACGTTGCTGATGGCTGGCCATCAGACTGGCTAAACGGTGGACATTTGCCTGCATAATTAACAACTGCATCTGTTTCCGATTGCACCGAGGTTCACCAGTGGTACATGTGGCCCCCACAGTGATGCATTCACAAAGCCAAAGATGGGAACACAAATTATATTAGGGAAGTAATTACAAACCCTATGTAGCATCTTGATATCAGGCCTGGCGATGAAATGCATCTGAGTCACGCTGTCTAACTCACACAGAGTATACAATCTATCTTCAGGTATATCAGATCTTTGATCAGTCTCAGTTTCTTTTGGTTGCATATTTGCGGTTTTCAATTGTCTCCTTGTTTTTTTTTTTTTGTTGGCCATATTTCTGTGATCTTCTAAATGTGTTTAAAGAAAACTGCATTCCATAAATAAATAAAAGGCAGGTGATCTGACAGATGAAGGGCTGCTTTGAATATTCGGCAGAGCGAGCGTGTACGTATTTGTATGCCAGTTGGTGACAGTAGTATTTTTATGCGTGTGAGTGAATGGAAAAGGTTAAACAATGGTGCCACTCATGCCTTGCCTGGTCAGAAGTGAGATGGATGGCAGGTGCAGCACCTGAAAGCTGCTTTTCTCACACACTGTCAGCCTCAGTCTCCACAGCCATCCATCTTCTCTGCCCTGGTGCCTCCCACTGCCCACTGCCTCCTCAGGGGCCGCTAATCAAAGCCATGGACACTGGTTCCTGCGCCCAACCACTTGTAAGAAAAAAAAACCTCCTCGAGTCGCAGGGGCTTTTTTTTTTTTTTTTTTTTTTTTGCACAGAGGGAGAGAAAAGAGTACGAGAAGGGCTTCAGATGAATCGTCTTGTTACTGTCACTTTTTATTAGTTAAACCCTGCTCCAGTCAGCTCAATACACAGAGGTGTTTCATCACAGCAGGACATGTTGTTCAGAAGCCATTACTAGATTAACAGATTAAAGTTTGTCCCTATTGAAAGCAAATTATCACGGTGTGTTTGTAATCATCTACAGTAAGCGTCTGTAGAACAATTATACATACTAATAGAAAATATAATGCACAAAATGAAAAAAAAACTATGTTAAAACTATACTTGCGTTAATATAATGAAAAATATTTTGCTTCAAATATTATTTTACATGCAAGTCTGCAAAGTACCAACGATATATAAATACAACTGCCTGCATTTTGGAAGTTGCAATAGACACAATCATTAAGTATTTTGAGTGTTGTTGTTTTTTTCCTGAAGCGTTGTGTGACAGCGTAATTTAAATGTAAACAGGTGATTTGCAAAACCAGAAATAACGTGCCATATTTTATTTTACTATGTTGCAATTAACAGAGGTTATAGGGTGCCGCCACTTTCCCTCTGGTTATCACTGCAGCCTCCATCCTAATCACATAGCTGTAGCCCCTTTACATCAAACCCTCGTGCATTTCTCTTCACTCATTTAGTCCAGACTGAGCGTTTGTACCCTGTGTTGTTTGCTCGGCTGCCTCCTGGGAATCCTCAAACTGATAACGGTGGATTGGCTACCTCTTTCTGCTCTCTACTGTCACTCACTCTAATGCACCGTATACTAACAAAGAATCCACAACACACCTAGCATTTGGCTCAAATTGGATTTCGCTGCAGAGCAAAATATTTCATTTGTAAAATAGGCGCATTAGTGCTGAAGCTGCCCAGATTTCATTGAAGTGTGACTAAAACTATGGTAATCGACCATGTGCAATTATGCTAAAAAAAAACAACTAGAGATTTTTGTTTTCCAGCCACTCATTGCACCAGGCGAGTTCACCTTTTAGTCCTTCCTGGTTAAACTTGTGTTAAATCAGATAACTCAGCAGCTGTTGTAGTGAACAGCTGGAATGGAAACCTGCTGTCTCCCCCGTGTCACCATGGCGCAAGATTAAAACCACTACTGAAGAAGATACGGCTCATCCCTTTTTTAATAGCCACCTTTAACCTGTGAGCTCTTCGTCTGTTCGAACTTTTAACAGTGTAACAAATGCCGCAAAACAAGCCAAATCCATTCATCCTGAAAAAGAAAGAGGGATACCACTCTAACTTGCGCTCCTGCGGTTAAGCACAAATTTCCACACCGAGATTAGTGGCTCTTGATATCTCCCTTGTTTTAGAGCAATGTCTCCTTTCCTTTTGCCTGACTTTTCCACGTCCAACTCAAAGCAGGAGGTGTGCTCAGCATCAGATTGCTGTTGCTCCTATCATAGATTATGCCTCCTCAGAGACGCTCAGCACTTTGTGTTTATCTCAAAGATTCAGAGATAAACCACCACACAGCTTTGCATCCAGATGAAAACCGAAGAATTACACAAGGATTTTGTTCTGAACTATTTGAGGCAACTTGTAACTGAGTATTTAGGAACTCTTATCAGAGCTTCGAGTATATAAAATAAGGAGCAATACTTGTTGAGCGTATTTAGTATTGTTGGAATACAGTAAATTATTGAAGAAGAATATCTCATTAACATTTGACCTACCGCAAGCTGCTTAAACTGGGAAAGCCCACTGGGAGGCTCTCCATGTTCAGCTGCATAATGCACACCATTTACAAATTAGAGGCAAAGAAAAATAATGATTCATTAGTAGTATTTAAATAATGTGCACTAATAGATGAATAGAAAGACCGATGTTTTCTTTCTTCTTTCAAATGCAAGGGTTTGGGAACTGTAGTAGATAATGGATTTTCTACATTTTCATTGAAAATTTCCTCCACTTTTTGTTTTTATTTGATTTACAAGGGATAGTCATATCCCTTGTAAATATATTTTTTTATAATTATTGTTTTATGCATAATATCAATTATGCATATAAAGATTTATAAAGACTTATTTTATATACACTCAAAGCTCTGAGTCCCTGAAAATACTTATCAGACAAATATGTCAGACAAATTCAACACAACATGAAAATGGGATAAATAAAAATATGTATGGTTATTGTTCATATTACATACCACTTAAACTTTGGAACAACAACCATTCATTGTGCTGAATTTTACTGATTGTTAATATGGTACATTTAACATTTACCACATTCTTGACCTTTTCGTTTCTGACTTCTCCACAGAGCGACGTTAAAAAAAGGAGTGACCTTTCGAACAGCGACACCCAGTAACTCTTTACTGTGGAACATCACTCTGGATATGGGTGCAGATGGCGCCATTGCTGTTATTTGTCAAAAGAAAGCTCCCATACCTGGAAAAAGGCAAGTCTGTTCTCTACGCATTACCGTGTACTTATCACATCTTCATTCACTTAAATTGCTATTGTTTGAATAGACAAGTAGAATTCCTACGGTCTAAAGGGATTTTTTATGAGCTGTTCGATGCCAGTGTCTCTAGCTGTTAAAAGTGGCACTCTTGTAATGTATATCCTGCCAAGCATATCAGTATTTGTCTCTGCACCTGTGGAGCAGAAGACAAACCACCTGCACCGGGCAAGTCTGACAAGGGCTTACTGCAGAAGCACACTGTCTGTGTCCTGGGAAGGCATCTCTTATACTCTCTAAGCACCGGATTCCTGCAGCTGAACCTGTAAAGCTGCCCCTTGTAAACAGTTATTGCCTTTTCCCCTCTATTGTCTACTTCTCCTCTGTGCTTTAATGATTTCTAAATTTATGCATATGTTAATGCATTTTAGCAGTTAAAAAAAAGACATATTTTAACCTATGATGTCTACATTCTGTGCAAACTCAGATCTTTGGGCTTGTATGACGTACTTAACTTGCCCTATAACCTCATTAAATGGGGCTATACCTTTTCCCCAACAAGCAGCTTATCTCAGATGTCCTTTCAAGTTCAGTTGAGTTCAGCTTCATTTCATTGAACTGAGATGATGATTAGTTAGATGCTTAGTCACATGCAGAATACAGGTGCTGGGTTTATGCTATTTCTTTTCAAGCTTCCGTGCAGATTTGCTTATTACCATACTGCCAAAACATTGGCCTGTCTTTGGTTTGAATTTTCAGACAGACTGGGAAACCCTAATATGCACTTACCATCAATGCAGCCTACATTCAGGATAAAACTGTTGTTTTAGTGCACTTTTTTTTTTAAAACAACTTTTTGCCAATGACACTCGCCAGTTCTCAAACAGTAAGATTAATTCTGTCTCTAGAGCAGCTCCAAGAAATGCTTGTAAAACTAAAGCTCTAATCTGTGTGTGAATGGTCGGCATTGCTGGAAAAGAGCAAGTATATGCAGCCAACTGTAGCAGGATAAATAATGGAGAAAATATTATTAAAAGTAGAAAAAGAATAATGTGTTGCAATGAAGGAAGACATTTTATTCTATATGATAGTAAGAAAAAAGTCAACTGGCTCTTATGCAGCAATTAATTTAAACTTCCTGAAGCTAAACTTTGCAGGTTTGTCTAATACTGACTCTCAGAGGTTATACAACAATAGGCACAGCTTGCTTTAAACAGAGACAGAACACTGACTTTATCTGTGCTTGTCATTATTGGTTTGACCTCAAGTGTTTTCCCTATTTGGCATGGATTATGACACTGTTTATCACAATTTCTTTACGGGTTAACACATTTTTTCACTCGGTCATTCCAGCTAATCCTCTCTTAAATGTCATGAAACTGACAGAACCCCTGCAGAGACCGTCTACTGTCAAACCACAGTAGGGATTTCTTTGACTTTTTGTCTTCCTGGTTTTAGTGAGCGCTAAAAGTATTTGCTGTATCTGTACATTAAAGCTTTTTTTTTTATCCTCTGTCGAAGGATAAAGGCTTGGTTTGGAACTTAATATTAAAGCACTGCTACTCACAGACGGGCTGCCAGCCGTAAACAAGTCGTTGAAGCATCATTCCACTGCAAGTTTCACAAGAATGACCGAGGGCGTAAATAGCAAAACAGTATCCCTTATCTTTTAGCTATCTGTGTTAATGCATACTTAAGGGGATATAGGCTTGCTTATATATCTTGTTTTGATACTTGACCAGAATGACATTATCTTTTAATCTCAGGTCGCGCAATATGTTCAGATTATTCAATTACATTAAATTTATGTCTTCTCCTTGATAAGGGCAGATATGATGGTGCGTCGGATGAGAGGGGGATACAAAACAGGATATTTGAATGCTCTGTTGTCAAGTTTAGAGGATTAACTAAATACGATTTTTATTTTCTCCAGTTGTTGCTTTAATGCAGAATGGGGGTTGGTATGTATCCCTTTAGATACATACATTATATAGGTCATTTTCATGCAGCGAGTGGGACTTACTGTGTGCCTGCACATCTCTGACAGATATTTATAACATGTACACACACAGATGCAGTGGGTCTGATAATGTCCACATAGGTATGTGAATGCTTATTGTATTTTTGTCCACCAATATATCTTTTCTATAGTTCAATACACTGCCAAGAAATGAAACCCAGGATACTATTTAGCCATAGGAGAAAATTGAATCTGTAGCTAGGACACTCTGTTCTAGCTGGCCTCACTGAGAGGTTATTATAAGTTGCAAAGGCTTATAGTTTGTCGTGTATGCGGGATGCTGTTGTCCTCAGACCACCTTTTATTCTGTTCACATTTCACAGTACCAGCAACTTCAGGCGCAGTCAGCTCAGATTTCTTTGGTTTAGTTTGTAAAGAAATGCCTGGAGATGCAAAGCCCTCTTCAAAATTAAAAAAAAGAGGAAAAAGGGGGTTTGGGTCTTGTCGCAACTAATGGGATCACATTCCTCTCCGACAAAATCTCCACACTTTCTATGCACAGGGCCAATGTCATACTCTCACAATGAATTACTAGCTTGATATATCCAATATCCAGTCTCACTCATGCTACTTTCTACTTTTTTTTTTCCCAACAACCTAATCTATTGGACATTAAAGTGAATTATATTTTCTAAGATCACATTTCTTCAGTGGCGACTGTCTCAACAGATTTTGTCAGCTGTAAGCATACAGTCTATAGCTGTAACTAGCTAGCTACTTAAGCTGTTTGCTCTATGAGTTTGTTGAAAATGCTGCCACCTTCTGACCGTCAAACTGCCAACTGCACAGACAATACAGGGCAAAAATTGAGATAAAACTGTCTCTTACCTCATTCATCTTGCCACAGCAAAGAAACAGCTGAATAACAAACTTACTGAAGGCCAGCAGATAAACATCAGCTCGAACAAAGAAAAAATCTTGTGAGTTTAATTCACCACAAACATAAAAAACACGGATATATCATATTTTGGCTAGTCTTCAGCGAAGTTATATTAAAAGTTTGGCTTGCTGCTTCTGTAGTCTTCATTTCCTGCGGAGTTAACGCGCGGAAACACGGACAGCGCCACACTGCCAACGCAACCAACATTGTGGTAAGAGGTGGAATTACATGCTGTCTTCAAGTGCTCCTCGTAAACTCCAGGACTTCTGTTTACGAGTTCATCTGGTTACCTTTCCATTCAGTGTTATTGTTCTTTTTGTACGATTTTGTACAGTTATCGTTACAGACTATCTCTCCACCTCCCGACACTCGTATTTTGAGACAGAACACACAACAAACACAATTACAGATGATTTTGACTGACAACATTATTTTTTCAAATTTTCTATAGATATCGTGATAATATCGGCCATTATAATTGTGTAGTGAACATCTGACATTGTGACACATGTATTCTGACAGAATACATGTATATGCATGATGCAAACAACAAACATGACAACACTATTTTGTTACTATTTTGTTAATTCTGAGAAAAAGCAACAGCAGTACCAATATACCAATACTCACCTTGGTATCGATACTATCGATATTTAGATCGATACACCCACCACTAATGTAAGGCCCCTCACTATCATATGTAATGATATCACACACATGCGTGTAATTGCAGACTTGGTCTATTTCCCTCAGTTACTGACCCCTGACCATGTCATGTCCCCATACAGTCCGATACTGACCCTACCGTTCATATACTGAGTATATTGCATCTTGTGGATGTGTAGCATACATCATAGATTACTATCCAAAGGTTTGGACATAATTTCTTGTATCGTTCAATGCAGCCTATAGCTACTGTATAATATATTCTTCCTTTGCATCATGAATGAGCTATTTCTGGCTCATTGTGAGTATGTGCAGTGGAGATATCAATGTCACTGCAGCAGTGTCACCACATCGTATTCCTACATCTCATCATTTAGTGGTTAAAATGACTAAGTCACTCGCTATGAGGATTTTTTGCATATTTTTGATACATTTTGAGTACATAAAGATTGATAAACCCAAGGAAAAGTAGACAGCATGTTTTTTTTTTAATGCTAATTTATCTACTGCAACGTGTTTCAACATCAGACTTCAACAAAGGCACAATAAAAGAAACGCCCATGTTGGTTTCCTTTGTGCATAACTACCCATGGATTCGGATCTACACTGAGAGCACTATGAAAGTGCAGGATGTACTACTGAATAATGTTGGACCTTTATTCAGACATGATTATCTCTACGGGAATTTAAGTAACCTGTGAGGAAGGAATTGCAGACACCAAAGGTGAAATAACCATATCAGTGGCTGTGATAGAAATATTTTGCTGCAAATTTACATAATTAGGTGTTGAAATATTATGATTCTTATGAAATAGAAGATTTTTGCTTTCAGATGTCTAATTACAGAAAGTAAAGTCATGAAACCTATGACCAAATTTGACCAAATTTGACAAGTTTGAGAATCACTGGTCTACAGACAAAAAGCTCAAAATAAAAAAAACAAACAAAACAAAACATAGTATGACACTGGAAAGCTGTAGTGACAGTTAATTACAGTTTGTCTCATTTTGCTGCAATGCTGATTTTATCCATCTTTACACAGTTACACATGCATATCTGTCTACCTAACTCAGCTCTTTGCTCATCCAGGCTTGAAAGCAGTCTGCTCGAGGTGCTTCAGATGGATTTTGAAGTTGAAGAGCTGAGCAGTCCTCTCGACAGTCAGGTGATCATATGGAAGCTGGAGTTCCCGTCTGGTCCCAAAAATGTTGCCAAGACCGAAGGAGCCATGAGGATCTATACCACTCAGAGAGACTTTGTTGGCTTGGCTCCTCTTGTAATGGTGAGTCAACCGACACCATACACATCACCTAATCATTATTAAAACCAGCATGGATGTTACTGACAGCAATGTTTTCAATAATGACAACACTGCATCCGTTGAGCATTGCTGCATTTGCTTTGAACCATTCCTATTTGGTTTGCATACACAGAAGGCTGGATGTGCTTTGGATTGCTTAGTATGGTTTCTATTTTGAGAGGAAAGTGAACTTTGGTGTTGGTGACTGTCAGCTAGCTGATGTCTCTCTTCTGTGTTGTTCTGCTCTGTTCTGGCGTGCAATAATGTGGTCATCCTCTCCTTCGAACAGCTGCTTCATGTACTTCTATTTTAGGGCTGCGCCTCTTTATCATGCTACCTCTATAATTAATCCATGCCATAATATCCACTACTAAATACGGAACATTACACAAGCATTTATACCACTGTGAATTACAGTACTGAATCTGATTTATTTGTCACCTTGGCCAGTGACCTCTTATGATATCATTGTTTGCTGAAATGATTAGTTCATATAATGTCACATAATATACTCAGACTTTTTTATCAGCATTTGTTCGCAAACATATTATTGAAGTAACATGTAATTCATACATATATACAAAAGTAATATATCATACCTACTTTAGTTAACTTTTGGTAATGTCATGAGGATATGCTATCCTGATTTGTGAGTTTCACATGGTTCATCTCTCTTGTGGATTAGAAGCTGACCTCAGAGGGTCAAACACGAGGAGATTTGATGGTTGGCTCAAAGGGACATTAGCCGTGACTGATCACTCTTAGACTTGCTCTATGTTTTTTTAACCACATTGTAATGACAGTAAAAGAAAAAAAAAATATGTTGAGTCATTTCTGCATGACTTTAACCAGTTTTACAGTTGAGTGACATGAGTCCATCTGTTTAATTTACATAGCGTGAGTGGCCAAGGGTCTCTTTAAATTTGATTTAGCTGATTCTTCACAGAACTTGATCGGGCCTTGCCCCACTACTCTCATACTAATTCACACATACATACACATATTATTCGATTATTTCTACTTCATTTAAAACAGTGTGTCTTCACAGAAGAAGGAGGCATATCCATCTGCTTCAATTTCATGCTCAGTATCCATGAATACACACATATGCACACAGTGACACAGAGATTGTTACTACTACTTGTACTTCAATTGTATTCAATATTAATTCCTATTAATTAAAAAACACATGTGCACATAAACAGGAAACCCATGATACAGTATTGATATAATATTAAAGGACATGCTGTACTGGATATTTGTAAGTATTAATCTATAGCTTACATCCATAGTAGTGGTTATTTGACCATGTCTGAAGAGAAATGGAATTGCTCTGAGGGACATGGCTATGCGGAAAGCCTAAGATTAGCTCTCCCTACCGTGTGGTCACACTTCATCCCCCACATGGAAACATCCACTTAATGTTTGAAATGTAAATTGTTGTTTGTTATTTGTATGACTGATTTTCCTGACATCTATGCAGGACACAGAGATCCTGAACACAGCGGTTCTGACTGGAAAGAAAGTGGTGATGCCTGTGAGGACAGTCGCTGTGGAAGAAGATGGGCTAGTAACTGATGTATCTGACTACACAGACTGTAGCTCTACTGATGACGATGTCCTCAAGGTAGGACTCCTCCTCCTCGTCATTCCTCCTCGAACATCATTTCTAGTTTCTTTGGTTTCACGCATTCCAAGTACAAAGGTTATACTGTGGCATTAATGAGTTCGTAAAGACCATGAAAGCACAATGAAAATGTAAAATTTGCTCTGAAATTGTATTCAGCCTTAATTATGTTTAGTATTATGTAACAAGTAAGCAAGTATTGTGTAACACATTGTTCAATGAGTTGTTACCTGAGAACAACATGGCTTTAGCAGCAATAAATAAAAGAATGTGAGACACTTGCCTCCTCTGGCTAATTGACCAGAGGGCGAGGATGCTTTTATATATGATGGGAAGTACAGTAACAGACAAATAAGTTGTACCAAAGTCAACTGTGCTCTCTGTCTCTTTCCCACACAGTAAAACAAACTATTAGTCGGGCTCCAACAACATCACTCATCAATCACGTCGAAAATGAACAGTCATTGAGCTAAATCGCTCACCACAAATGACCCCACAGTCTGCCACTGCGCTCCTATCCCGTGACTTGTCCCTTTTATCCTGCGAACCTGAGCACGGCTGACTGCCAAAAGCCGGCTTTCTTTACTGATGAAATTGAAAATAAGGCCCCGGGTCCCTTAGGTCAGGGGCTGTGAATGTATTTACTCAAGGGTAAAGCGACATTGTAAACAAAGAATAAAGACATGCAGTGGACTCCAGCCATGTAATACATTTTTTTTTTGCTGATCAAATATATCTCAAAGCAAGTTTAGCAAACACCACATGTCTCGGCTAATAAATAAATGTAGTATTTTGTTTAGATGGTATTTACAGTGCAGTGTATGTAAGTGCACATGTACACTTGCAGGTGGGTGTCAGTTGTAAGAAAAGCAGGATTATGTGAGGATGTCAAGAGGCCGGATGTGGACCAAATTATTCTTTTCACCCTGTAATGTAGCAGTCTTTGCTGTTGTTCTAAGCTTACTGTCGCTCTAAGTGTATTTGCTGACCAGATAGCAGCTTCAGTCACAAATATTCCCCTTAATCTTCTTAGTCTAACAGCTTGACTCAGATATCTCTTCTCTTTTGGTGTGCCTGAAGAGTATCAAATCTGCTTGTGATAGATGGGAGGGATTTATCTAGAATGGGCAGCTCGTGACAAAACAGAGCAAAACAAACTCATCTACCATGATGGAAAGGTTTTTATCCAATGTGCATAAATGATGGAATACCTTAAATGTGCACAGGCATTGTGTTTGTCAGTATGGGATTGAAGAATTGACACTTACTTTTGAATTGAACACTTAAAAAAAAGGGACATATTGTGCATAGATGTCAACTTGGTTGATTAATTAGGACCTTTATGGTGTGGCATAGCAATCTGACTAACTTGATGAAGTGATTTATATCAAGCCTCAACTCAGTGTAACGCTTTTTGTCCTTTTTTTGTCCTTTTGCAATAGATATATTCTTTCTGCGTACTCATAATTCTTATGGAACTTGTTTAATTTTCACAAGAAACTATAGCCACGACTGTCACTAAAGTCTGCATTTCAGCATTTTAAAATTTCTGTCTGTCTCGAGCCACCGATGAAAGTGAAATCCAATTTTAAATAAGTATCTATTTTGACACCAAATACACAGGGATATTCTTGGCTACAGAATGAGATTAGTGACTAAGAAGAGTGGGCGGATGGCGCATTAAAATGGCATTACCTTTTAAGTGATGCTTCAGACTATTATTTGAACCTCGCTTATGGAAGTTCAGTGTAAGCACGGAGCTCTTGGAAGACGTTCTCTTTAAAAAGAAGAAATGAGCAGTCTCTTAGATCACGGATGACTGGTTGACTGCTTCCACACTGAATTAAGACATAAGAACTCTGCCCTTGTCTATTGATCCGTGCTTGCATTAGAAATTTTCCATAGAAACTGTTCAAGGGCTCCATTGCCACATTGTGTGAATCTGCTGTTTGGATATAAATCAAGTTTAAGATTATTCATCCCGAAGAGGTCAGTACATCACAGTTAGCTGCAAGGATGACACATGATGTGATTTATCCAAAGGTTAAGCTCTGGTCACGGGTGCAGGATGACTGATGCTCAATGATGCTCATGCAATGATGACACAAGATCCTCTCAAAAATAGCATGTCCCTGTGACAGCACATCCTCTAGCTAACTGCTAGGTTGACGCAAATAAGAGCTATCTATTTGTTATGTGTATTCCTCCTTTGGCTATTTGTCAGTCACTTTTTTTTCCTTCTACTCCCCTTGTACTGCACTTCCAGGGGCCGGTGACTGGTGAATTTCAATGCTGCGTTAATTATCCAATTTGTTTAAAGCAGTGGCTGTTGAGAGGAACAAGGAAAACCTCCTGTCTCGTGTCTCAAAATGTCCATGAGATCTTTCAGCAGTCGCCTAAACTTTCCAAGGTTACCTTTGAAATTACGTGTAATAAATGCACTTGGCTGTGAGGGAGTGATGTTCAGCAGTGTACCACATGATATTTTGATTTACATAAAATTGCAATGCCGCCTCTCCCTAAAGCTTCGGACCGGTGATCATCACAGTAGTTTATTACAGCCAGCTGACATTACAATGGTAACACATGCAGTGTAATCCTGCCGCAAGGCCATTTGTTGTTGTAAAAATAGCCTATTTGTTAAAATGATGACTTTTATGAGAATATTTGATCATTTCTTTGATGTGACTCAAGGAGTAACATCTCCTTGAGTCACAATAATCTCATTCTGACTTTGTTTATACATGCATACTTACAAAAACTTTTTGATATCATCAAAGAAATAAAATGATAAGATTCACATTCTGACCCTTTATCTATCTCCTCCTATCCAGGTGTCGGACAGGTGCGACTATGTTTTCTTAAATGGCAAGGAGACAAAAGGCAAAGTGAAGATGATGGTGAACTTTACCTACAGCTACCTGAGTGCTCAACTCGAACTGAACGTGTGGATGCCCCAACTTCCCCTCCAGATTGAGGTGTCAGACTCGGAGCTGAGCCAGATCAAAAGCTGGAGGGTGCCTATACTAACGTCCAAGAGGTGGGACACCCAAATAATCCAAATTTGTTTAAAAGAAAAACCCTCCTTATATGTTTTACAGATGGGATTTTTAGACGTGTCCTTTAGCTCATACAAATCCAAATCATATCCCAAGGGTTTAGGGTTTTGATTCCATTACATAATGTACTGCAATATTTCAATGTGATCCAATCAAGCAAAGAGACAGGGTTGAGTGATTGGAGTATAGCAGGTCAAAGCATTTAACGTGTGACAGGTGTGACCTTTATATGTTTTTCTGCTCATGTCCCAGACCTGGCTGGAACAGTGAAGAAGATGACAGGAAGGGGAAGGGCTGCATGTTGCAATTTCAGCATGCCTTGGTGCGGGTGCTAACACACTTTGTGGCTGAGCAAGCGGACCCTCGAGACCCCAAAGTCTATTTTCTGGGCTCTGATTGGCAAGTGGATGTCACAAGGCTGGTTCGATACTTTATGAAGGTGGAAGACCCCAGTGTGGCTAGGCTACAGGCAGGAAGGGTGCTATCAGGACGAGACCTTGGGAGCACCACCATCCAGGTAACCAAACTAAATTACTGCTTTGTCTACGGTATATACGGTCTGAGGCACCCCAGGCATTTACTGATTCTGATATTATCCTGTGACAGGTGTTTTCTCCACTTTCTGACACAATCCTGGCTAAGACAACTATCAGAGTTGTGGATGACAAAGTGACCATCACAGAGTTGGGGGTTCAGCTGGTTACTGGCCTCTCCATGACCCTGCAGCTAAGTGCAGGGAGCAACAGAGTCATTCTGGCAACCACAACCACACCGGAGGTTCTGCAGAGCCCCAAACAGGTAACAATCTTAATCTAATCTTAATCGTGAAAATCTCAAAAATAAATTTAAGGTTCAAAATACAATAGCAATTTCTTGTATTTTCAGGAAGCTTTGGTCAGTGCCTGGGTGCAGTTCAGCGACGGCAACCAGACACCACTTGACATTTATGATCCAGCCTATTACCGTGTGACAGTGACATCTCTGGATCAGGGGGTGGTGTCAGTGCAGGGCACGACTCAGACTGTGGTGGCAGAGGGAGAAGGCGAGGGAGTTTTGGTTAAAGTAGAGATGTCCATCTGTGAGGCCTGCCAGAAGTCCAAACGCAAAAGCACCGTGGCTATGGGCAACGGCAGCCTCAAGGTCAAGTTTCAGGTGAATAGCCGGCACACAGACAGCAGTACCAGCGGTATCGATAGCAGCACTGGAGGCAAGAAGGACAACAGCAGTGACTATGGGAATGATGGGGAAGAGGTGGACAGCAAGAAGAAGCAGGGGAAGCCATTTCAGGATAATCTACCACGCAGCTCAACCTCAGGGAGTGACGAGAGCGCCATGCAAAAGATCACAACCACAATTAAATCTACAGAACAAACCGTCATAACCAGAGGCAGCCTCGGGGGAGTGGGTAAAACAAGTAATTCGGGAAATCCCAGCAGTCCTACTGGTGTGGTCAATATCAGTATGATGAGCAGCCCGAGTGACAGCAACAAAGCATATGGCTCAGATAATATGATAGTGGAGGGTATGAGCAGCGTTAGCTTCATGAGTACTGTGAAGGCCCCTGGTAACCTGGTAAACTACAACTTCCCTACCAAGGTCGAGGTGCCTGGACAAGAGATAGCAGAGATAGAGATTGATGGTGAGGAAATGTTGGCTAGCAGGCCTCTCACGGACTTAGAAATTGGCATGTACGCTCTGTTGGGGGTCTTCTGCTTGGCCATCCTGGTGTTTTTAGTAAACTGTATCTCATATGTTGTTAAGTTTAGACATAAGAAGCCTCCCTCTCATGGCCAGGAGCCCACAGGGCACAGGCATGACTGGGTGTGGCTAGGCACAGACGCTGAACTGGTGATGAGTGTGCCAGGCAGCCCTGTCCAGCAAGACTCCCAGACTACAACCACTGTGATTGACATTGGGCCTGATAAAACTGCCTCTCTGGCCAGAAGGCCATCTTGCCTGGCCTCTATTACAGACTCTCCCCTTAGCTGCGTGGGCTCCCTTAGGAGCAAAACTATGCACACCGAGTCGCTCCACTCGCCTACTAGTAAGAGAAAAAGGGTCCAGTTCACCACCTTTTCCACACTGGAGCGCCAACATTCACCACATCTCCCTCCCAGGGAGAACGGCAATGGCATCCACTGGGTTGGGAAGGAGGACAGTTGTGAGGAGGAACCCCAAGTGCCCATCACAGAGCCTGGGGACCAGTTATAATACAGAACCTGATCAGACTTCACATTACAGGAGATGTGGCTTTGATCACCTCAATGCCTTTGTTAACTCCAATAACTGTCAATAATATGTGATTTTCAAAATCACCCTCCTCCACATTTCATTACCTGTCAAGGCCTTTTACATGTACATGTATTGTATATTATTGTTAATACTGGAGAGTAAATGTGGGAATGTGTGCAAATGTCAGGTGGTTGACCAGATGGACTCTTCTTTAAACAACGTTTAAAGCCACCAAATGATGATGCTGCATGTGAATACGCCTCTAATTTTTGTATTCACATGCTGGTAATTAAAGTACAAGACATTTTTAAAGTATCCAAACATACATATTACAGTGTTACAATTGCCAGTCGTAATACAGAACTCAATTTGACAGATTTGACCAAAATGTGGCTTTGATTAAAGATGATAATAACCATGAGTGTTTGTCTATTATGAAATATTCAAGACCATTTCTTTGTAAATTTAAGTTGGTCTTATCTTCTTTAGATTTTCTTTTCATTAAATACATGATGATCTTGAATATTGCCTTTCACTTGATTTCCTATTATATATGAACATTCATTTTTTGAAGAGCAATAATGTATGATGATACAATATTTAAAATGGTGATAGTTCTATTGTGTATCAAATTACATTATTTATATTTACAATATTTACATTATTATTGAGTACATTTTTCAGTTCTTATGTGAGATACTTTGTTTCTGTAACAAATTAAGGTGCACATCACTAAAAATGTTTTAGTCAAATTGTCTCAAACCCCCTTAGTATTTATACTCTATTTATGTTGCTACATATACTGGATGTTTTAGACATAAAAAGTAAAAATAAAATATGGCACACTGACTAGTTATTTCAGATTTGCTCTTAGCTACACATCTATATTTTGTGTAAAGTATGTTTTTACAGTTGCGTGGCACAGGAGCAGCCCGGTAGCGAAATGGTGAGAACAGAGTCCACAAAACTGCAACATTCCTGATTTGATTCCTGCCAGAGACCTTTGTTGCATATCATAACCATCTTTCTGACCTTATTTCCTTCACTAACCATTGTCAAGTAAAAGCAAAAAAGGCAAAAAATAATCGTAAAGAAAAAAAGAAAAAAATTGCAAAGCTCTTAAGAGAACGTTTTTCTAACCAACCCATGCCCCAGTATGTTACCAAAACCAACCTTTGTGATGGCAAATTACAAGAACCTTTTGTGACCCTATACCCTTTAAACAAATTGAGTTCTTGCTCAGCCCTTGAATGTGTGCAACTCAACCGTTGTACTTCATCAAAAATGAATGGGATAGAGTACAGAGCGGGAAAAGGAATATTGGAATGGTTTTTGACAAAAAAAGATTATCTGAGCTTGCAATGTACTTGGGTGAAATCAATATTTAATAGCACTTTGAAACATTTTTAAAAGTTAAAATAGTCTAAAGCAACCATTGGAGTAGATCTCCTTTTCTATTGAGTACAATGAAAAAACACAACCCATGTTTTTTTTATATTTGAACAAAAGATTAATAATAAGACATAAGATATTTCAAATATATAAAATATAATATTGACATGACAAACAACCATTTTGCTATTTTAGTGCATCCCAAACATCCCAAAATTTGGGATTACAGTGCACTGCAAGCATAATTTCAATCTGGCAAGCACAGAAAAAACTGTATTAAAAACGACATATTTAAAAATATGGCAGTGTTAGTTACACCCATGCAAGTTGAATACACAGGTGTAATTCCCAGTTCTGCTGCCAAAGTACGTAAGATAGTATACAGTGTGCAGTGGATTGGTGTGATTTCAGGCGTAGTGCAGAGTATTCAGCAGCCTCTGGTAGGTTTCTCTCTCCTGTTTCAGGCCGTGATGCTTTTCCACATAGAGTTTTCCATTCCTCACCACTCTTTCTCTCAGCTCACGATCTGACAACAACCTCCAAGATTGATGCACAAATTCCTGGCAGGGATAAAGGCAAATCAAGTCTTATTCACTGCCAAATGCCACTTAAAGCTTGCTATTGAAGTTACCTTAGGATATGTTTTTAAAGCATAAAAGATAGTCCAAGGCATAAGAACAGAACTCGGATAAAAGCATGTGCACTGATTAGTGAATACTTCAAAAGTGTCTGTACATTGCCAAAGGATGGAGATATTTGTGGCTCCAGATCCAAATACGGTAGTTCAATAGACCTTTTCAGGCTATCCTAATAGCTGCCACCTCTTATTTGGTTATGAAGAAAAGGAAAAAAAAATGCTACAATAAATAATTTTAACCCACCAGCTGTCACAGGGAGGTGGGGAGGAAAAGATGAAGATACAAATTAGACAATTAAAAAATGAGTAATGGTGCCATCATTCGGTGTTGACTGAGATGTGGTGTATCCACACAGAATCCTCGATCCTAGTGGCTCATGTGCTGGCCCAGCAGACTCAGTAAGGGCTCCAACAAAATGAAGAGAAAGTGCTTTAAAGTGTTCCTGTAAAATGGCAGCCAACATCTATTGCAGTGGGGAGCCAATGGGCACACAAACTTTTGGCCACTGCCAGTCAGCAGGCCACTTCAGTTTACTTCACTTCACTCAAGTGATGTGATTATGTCTGAAGAGGCTCTTGGTAGGGAGACAGCTCTACTGTGTGGCCATATGAGAGCTATAAATCCTCAGCAACAGGATTAAAGTTCAACTTATGAGCAGCATGCTTATAATCACTTCACTCACACCACAATCACAGAGTCAGTCAGGGAAGGCCATTTTTCTCTTTAAAGCTTTCAAGTACTGTTATGTTTGTTTCCTTTGACACATTTCTTGATTCCTATACACCCTGTGTAATTACATTAACAATGCTCCTGGTTCTTTAAGCCTTCAATCAAAAAAAGAGAGAATAGTTAAAAGCATACAAACAAAAAAAAAAGTCTTGAGTGCAATCCACTGCGACAAAAGTAGTTCTGACTCAAACACTAGCACTCACTGCCCATCAGTACTGGCTGATGTCAGGGTTTATCCAGCCCAAGTCGCTGCAACCATCTGTGAGTTTCCTTCTAGCAGCTCAGCTGAGCACACGTGACCCCCCCCTGTAGATAAGACTTATCTCCTACCGTTACAACGTCGTGCTAGAGCATAGTGTCTTCTACCATGCACTCCATAACACTCTGTCAATTGCCTTTAACAGAAGTCTCCTCTTGCTTCAGATGTCATTAAATATCATACTGAATAATTCTCATGGGGGGCTCCCCAATTTGCACTTTCCTGCCTGCTGCTATGTGTTGCATCATCATATGGTAATGTGGTATCTTTGTCCCTGAAGGCTTGCACTTTCTCATTCTAATCTATGTACCTTAGGGAAATATCAGATCCTTTTACCTGCTTAGACTGTACAAATGATGATAATTTAAAGTACAATGATTTACAAAATGGTGAAAGAGTTTTTGATAATTAAAGTTGATTAGATTAAAGTTGACTGACATAGATCTATGCAAGGAAAGGGACATACACATCTGCAGTTGCTCACATGCTACTTATTACCAATAAGTACAGGTCAGATCAGGTGATAGGAGTAGCTGTTGGCTGTTGGCTTCGGCGTGTATACAGTATATAAGCACATCAACTAAGTCAATGTTAAAGCTTAACAGGGCTTAATGCATGTGGTGACCTGGTCAGTATTTGTCACTATATACCTCAGGAGAAGAGTATAGCACACCAGTGACCTCATGCTGCACCACAGCTGCATTTCCTGGAATGTCCCTGGCCACCACAGGTACCCCGAGGTCCATGGCCTGTGGAAGCAGAGAGAATTAAACACTCAAGTCACAGAATAGGTTCACAAAGTCACAAAAAAAAGTTGTTCACTCACAGATATATTTGTTCTAGAAAAAAAAAGCAGCTATGTACCATGGAAACTGTAGAGCTTGGATATTCTGCTCTTGGGTGCCATAGATCACTTTAGAACTAAAAATCTCTATCAGCTAATACCTTCAGCAGGTTGTTGAGTGAAACATGCCAACATACTAATCAGACATTAAGCCTACTGTGGATTGTCTTAATCGACTGTGTTTAAAAGAGATTAAGCGGATTTGAAGGTTTTGCTCACCCAGGAATGGAAAGATTGGAGTCAAGCAATTAATTTGGGTAACTGTCCCTGAAGTGGTCAGATAACATTGTAGCTGAGCAAGAAACAGCAAGACAAGGACTCTACTAATATTCAAAATTCAAAATTCCCATTAGCAAACTATTATTCTGGAACACAAGGCATAAAAAGATAAAATTGTGTTTGGCACTTGAATTGTTCAATTGTTCAAGTCAAAACATGCCATCTTCCTATTACCCATGAGCCCTGAAGTTGTTTACCTCCAAGATGGCTGCTGACATGCCCTCTGAGACAGAGCAGTTGACCACAGCAAAGCACCTTTTCATGGCAGCATGAAGCTCCTGTTGGCTCCTCTCTTGGGCCAAGAAGACCCCTGCTGTTCTGCAGAAGCAGTGGCAAAGCTCAGTTCTGCGTGACTCAGGACTCACAAAGGCGTGAATGATGCTGAACAACAGTGACAAGCTCAGGGGAGGAAACACGGCTGCACTATGTGTGACATGCACTGAGAGTCCAGGTAATGTTTTAAACAGAAAGGGCAGCTTTCTGCCACAAAGATCTGTGTTGTGGTAAAGGCCTTTGGCGAAAAACTAGATCAGACTTGAGAGAGGGGGGGACAAAAAACAAGAACTTACTGCTCTCTGCACACTTGCATTCTGTTCACATTATGTTTTGCGATAGATGTAAGATACATCTTTTAGATATTTTTTTGTGCCACATGGGATGAATAAAAGGATAAGCAGTCTACACATTTCTCACAGGAGCAAAGTCTGTCAAATCTCAAGTTTGTTTTTCTTAGATGTGTAACTGATAAAGAGAGGAAAACTAAACATAACAAAAGAGAGGGCTTACCTCTTAACAACAGCTTCGACTTCTACCGTAAGCACAGGATCCATCTGTGAGACAGATTACAAAGACTGAAATCCCTTTCTAAAACTGTCAAAAGATTTGTTTTCATCAAGGATGGTGCGAGGATAGAATAAACAATGACACAATTAACAATATCTATCATGAGCAAATAATTTTCTGGAAATCCTGTATTTTTTTTTCAGAGATTGAGGTCAGAGTGGGGTGGGTGGCCAATCTGATTAATTGCAATGTGGGATTTGTGTGCATTACCCTGCCCACAGAAAAGTCAAAGCATCGCAATTTAGGTCAAAGAAGCTGCCAAGCAAGCTGCTACTTTTTCTCTTTTATTTCACAGCTGATGGAATTTCTGAATCGAATCTGCTTTAAAACATGTGTGCATTAAAATCAAAGAATCTAAACTGAGAACATTTCTGTATCCTGGTGTAATCTGGGATTTAGTAGATATTGTAGAACCAGCAGGGAATGGATCACAGGCTACATTAAAGGCTGTAGTAATAAATACAAATGATCTAAGCCCATATTCTGTACAGTATCATGTTGAATTAACAGAAACAGACGGGAAGGACTTGTCCAGCGAGAAGAGGGAGAGCAGGCATTAGGAAGAGGCTGCTTTTCAATCTTACTGTCAACAGTCTTATTGTCTTGTCCTCTGACAGACATTTTCTTGTTTGTAAGCAGCAAAGAAAATTATATTTTCACAATAATCTTTAAAAAGTATTTCATTTCATAATAACACAAAGTAGGCTATGGATTGTGGTACTTGATATAGCCCGGTTATGGAGGAGTGAGATGTGTCATCACTGACAAACTGACCTGAATTTTCCTCTTAGTGACAGATGTGTGCTGTGCAGCCAGAGCGCTTATTACTTGAATGAAGTAGCTGTAGATTTATTGTATGTCATGACAGTTTGAGCAAAGCATGTCTCATTCTAACTTGCATTTGTATTTTTGGATTTTACTGTTACTCTATTAAACATATTCAACAATGTTTGTGTTTAATTATTTACATAGAGATATGCATTTATAATAATAATAATAATAATAATGCATGGATTTTCATTTCTCAGACAAACGAAACACACTTTCACTGTGATTTAGGGGTGTCAAGATGAATCATGCGTCTCTGTTTCCACTGAACCATGTCATCAAACAAACAACAAAGCAAAGTGGAAAAAGAAACAATAGTAAGAATATGAGCCCCTGGCCATGTCTAATTGTGTTGTTTTTAAGCAAAAGACAGACACTACAGATACTGTACATGGGGGCAAGATGCATATGAACACAGATAAGTAAATGAGTGTGAGATTAGAAATTAAATATGGAAAAATAGAATGGTTATAAGAGTGCTGAGAATACTGGTGCTGGCTGAGATCTGCAGAACCACACAGACAGAAAGTCAGGACCTCAACATTAAGAGTGCAATCACTTTAAAATAAAAAAACAAACAAAACAAACAAAACAAATATGAGATCTCCCTCCACTGATTTGATTGTCTGGCTCACTGGTTGATTTATGAATATCATAAATCATGGCAGTTCAATTTTTAAAAAGTGTTTTCCAATTATTTGACTTACTTGATACAAGTCCACATAGCCTGTATGTGTGTATGTATATATATATATATATATATATATATATATATATATATATGTATATATACACACACACATATATATATGTTTACAGGATGGACAGAAGCACGATGGTGTATGACAGGGCTACAGATGGCTTTGGCTTTCATATATTTCAGGATATGTACAGATACAGGCTCATCCATGTGCATTAATATGATGTTGCTGTATACAGGTCACTAGTCAGGCAAGTGCTAATCTGAAGTAGGCAATGCATCACTATATCAAACAGTCAGGCACAAAATGACACAGGGACCACTGCTACTGCAGCTGACCCTCACCATTTTCTCTCAGTGCTGACTGTAATTTGAGCTAAACAGTTAAAGTTGGTATATCTGCTACATTCATTTAGACCCTGCCAGAATCCCCAGCACATACAGCCATGGTGCATAGTAAGACACATACACGCACAAAAAACAATTGACTTATAATGATTGTGACCTTACCTTTGGCCCAATAATAACCAACACATTCTGGGGATTCTCATTATGCCACTCTGAAAGACACAAGATAAAACAGCAATGAAACAAAACTACAGTTTGGGGAAAGACAAACTTAAACTTTCTTAAACAGAATTCTGCTACACATACTTGAAGTGCCATGTGTTGTTTAAGTATGTGAATCTATCTAAGAAATGTATCTAATGTATGTATCTATCTGTAACAATACACACATCTTGTTCTACTATCTGGGTAAAACAAGTGCAAGTCATTTTTAATGTACAATTTGACGCCCTCTAGTGCTGTCTTATTACCATAACTGTGCACTGTCAATGAGAGTCATATCAAATAAGAGAAAATTTAATAAAGACCTCACTGATTCGACTAATCAGTGGCAATTCTCACTAATGTATGCATTAGTATGACTAACATTAAAGGAAACCATAAAGGAAACACTCATAACAAGATAAAATGTCTCTTTGGGGCCAACATGAGCTGTCAGACGAATCTCATTGCACTTTCACATAAATTTTCAATTAGCTGAAACTCAACCATAGAGCGCTAACATCATGCCTAATTTATGAGGGCATTGCTATTGCCTCTACCACAAGCTAGAACAGAAATACAGCCAAAAGGCTTTGTAATTCAGTTAAAACATGCTGAAACCATGCCAAAATACCTATTTTACTTCAGCAGGCCTATTTGTTGAAAGTACCTGATTTATGTTTTTTGTTACTTATATAATACATGGATAGTATACCTGAAAACACATCCACCAGATAGAGGGGGTCTTTGACTCTTCTAAGGCCACAGACCAACAGGAAGACATGCAGCTGATCCACGTCCTCTCTGCTTACACCTGGAGAAAAGCCAGACACACAGAAAGACAGCGCCACAAAATATCAAAACACTGCATAATGAACATCCCAAGTACATCGGCAGATAATGAAAGCAATACATCACCCAAGGTCATGAGGAAAACAAGACAGCAGTGACTAATGTGCTCGCACAATTTTCAGATCAGTGTTGTAATGCTCAGCAGGGAAATTGTCTGCTTAAAACGTCGGAAGGTTGCAGCCTAATAAGTGTGTAATATGGCATCTTAACTACAGAGCCAGCATTTGTTTGACAATTTGCACTGAACGGCCCTAGATTGAAATTAACTAACCTAACATCATGCTAACAACATCAATCGTTTTGAGAACCTTGTATTAATTGAGAGGCAGCGCTACTAAATCGGCTCTTTTCCCAGATCATCCAACTTTCGGGTTCAATCCAGAGATTAGTTAGAAACTGGCAGGCATACAATTGTGTGCAATGCCAACAACTACTGTACTGCACCTGACCTTCAAAAGGCAACAGATAAAAGTCCTGATCCTAATAACACAGCCCTAAACTATAATGATGGCAACACACACCAGACAGTCTCAGGCTTCTCACTGATAAACAGACCCTGAACTTTAAATGGATAAATACACTGTACTTCTTCTATACTGGAAGTATTTATATTGGAGGTATACTAGACTTAACTCAACGGCTGCCTTACGTACAGGGGAATGCATAAGAGAGGACATAGTGTATTTATAGGGTGCCAATTTGGAACAAAGACAATCCATTACTATGATGGAGAAATTACCAAAATGTAAACTTCCACCAAAATGTGTATTAACAAGACTAGGAGTCTACAGCCATGCTAGCGGTGTTGTGTATTTAGGCACAGCAGGTCTAAGTAAGCTAACATGCTGATCTTCAGATGTTTACCATGTTTAACATCTCATTAACTCTAAACACATAGTCAAGGCTAGCAGAGGGTGAAGGGAATGTCATTAGTTTTTTTTTTTTTTTTTGATAGACTTTAAACAGGTTTGGTGTTAAGGCAACTCTTTTAAGACTGCTGGCTCAATTGAGTAACATTAATTTATACCAACACAAACAGACTATAGTAAGATATTCTAACATTAAAGGGTTACCCTCAGTGTCAGAAAATTAATTTTCAATCCCGACCTTTCATGCTTGACAATGACCCAGAAGGGATCATTCATAAAATGTTGAGATGGGAGTGTTAGTAATGGTTATGCTGGCAATGCAGTATTAAAGCAAAATGTAAGCGACGTATAAAAGTAGTTTGTAAGTGTCTGTGACAAACTAAGAAGCAAATCATTTTTGAAAATAATACCACAGACACAGACACAAACATGTGCTTAAAGCACAGTGACAGTCAAGTGAAATCCCCTGCTGCTAGATAAGTCCAGATCAGGAGGCTGAGGCAGCTCTTTTAATGCTATTAAAGAACATCTTAAAATGACAGCGTAGAGTCTGGGCATTGACCCTGATCCTAGGAGCCGACTGTCAAAAAAGTTCTTCATCTTCGGGATGTATCAAACTCCCTTGCATTGATTCGTTGGATGAGAAAGCACATCAAACTGAAGGTAAACACCCATGTCACAACCTCAGAAGAAGGTGCAGAAAAAATAATGGAGAAGAGCTGGAATCGTACCTGTCAAAATGAGCATGAAATTCAAAGAAACAAAAAACCCACTGGATGTAAGAAACAACTCATCTTTCCTCAGGGTAGAAAAACAAATTGTACAAATCATCTGTTGTGCCAACAGCAATTGTTCCTCTTTCTCTCTTTGTAGTTCTGTGTTTATTTGCCTCTGATTTTAGAAGGGCATTCTGAACCCCTTATATTCCCCCTTATGCCCTTATACTTTAATGAGTATGTGTGTTTGTGTATGTGTATGCATGAATATACACACATATCTATCTGAACAGTTCCTATTAATCTCACTCTTCACTCCGTCAGAGCACAAAGTCTGCAGCGAAAGGACAAAATAATGACAACACCATAAGCCTTTTTATGGAGGACATTCTGACATGTTGCTGTAGGAAAGGCAAAATATTGGCTGAAATAAACATTTAGCTGCTTCAGTTTCACCTGGCATTGTGTACTGTCACACTGTCACACTTGAATGGGGTAATTATTAGTTTAATTATTAAACAGTGTTTTTTTTATTCTTTGTCTAGTCAAAAAGATGAGTGTGCCGTGCTATATATTACTTAACATTGTATTAACACTGTTAACACCTACTTGCATGAAGCCAACACAAAGGAAATGCACCAATCTTTTTGTTGAATTCTCATTCTATCATCACATATTTTGTGCTTTAGATTTGTGTTGGTATTTGCTCAGTTTTTACAACACTCTACTTCATGTCTGCAGGTGAAATTCTATTTTTGGTTTATTGAGTCATGCTTGCTGTTAGAGAGATATTTTCATATTATGCTGTTTTTGTGAGTGTGTTACAGCCTGTTTGTGTCTCTCTGCAGGTGTGTTGATTGTTAATTGATGACTCTTTGTGAGAGAGATGTTTGTATTTAGCTCTGACAAAAGTCGTAGACAAAAGCTTCGATAAATTGGTATTTTGCAGAAAAAGTGCTGGCATGAGATTAAAAAAACAGGCTTGGTGCTTGCCTTCTATAACAAGGAGAGACAAACAACTGATGCGGATCACATGAACAATTGACTGCAGAGAAATTGTGTCTATGATTATTTCATGGTGAGCCAATTCTGAAATATGTATTTTTCCTCCTATTGTTGTCCACTTACTACAGACTAATACCTGCAGCTAAAAATGATCACTTTTATATAAGTATTGAGCAACATGACTGAAATCTTCACTGTGTAGTTTATTCAGTATCAATCATCCTAAAACCAAATGATAACAACAGACCGCCTCTGCTTGTTTCCCCTCACCTTTCGGTGATTCAAAGCATTGCTGTGCACTCTACAGTGTTGTTTCTCTCCGGCCAAAAGCTTGTGTATCCCTTTAACCCCACCTCACAAGGCGCACAGCAGGGGCCACAAACAATATACACTGAGTGGCTTTCATGGTCTGACAGCCTCTGGATCCCAGCACTGAAATCTGTGCCTTTGGAGAGTACATGACACCCAGAGGATAACACAGACACACATAGTCATGTATCTTCAATCAGGTAGGAGTGTTGCTTTGCCTCTCTTATGTTCCCCCGGTGGAGGTCTCTTTAGAGTCAGCCACAGCAACACATAGAATACTTTTATTCCCAGCAATCAAACTACCACACACTGCCGTCTATATACAATAAAGTCTAGATTATATGCAGCAAGATCTAGGAGAAAAAAATGCACACATGGGATAGTGCCCCCTGCTGTGTTGGGATAGTGCGTGATGACAAAAGGAGGATGAGACCTGACAGGTAAGAATACAAATTGCTGCAGGAAGCCACCTCTGTCAGATTGTATTGGTCTGTTTGCGGAAAAAAACTAAAACATGATTTAGGTTGTTGAGACTATTGGTTTAGCACATCCAGGTTTCAAAGGAATAAACAGAACATCTATTCTTATAAACAGCAGTAAGCCAAGGCTACCCAATGTGTTTTTCAGTTTATCCCTCCAAAAGCACATCTGTAACAATTACATATAGACCTCAGGGTCATTTCATCAGCACATATGTTGAAAATGGAACAATTTTACAGCTCTAAAGACAACTATGAGTAAGATTGTAGTGCTTTTATCACATATGGGGAAAAAACACAATAGTGATAGTGGTGACTCCCATTTCAACAAATAGAAACGTGAATGTGGGCAATTAGTATTACTCGCACCAGTTGTGAAGCATGGTGATAAATGGCCCTGAGCTGGAAGACTATTAATCAACTGTTCTTTTCTGTGCTCAACCATGGTCCCTATGAGCACTTATGTACCTGGGATAGACATCATCTTGCAATGTCCAATATAAAGACCAGGATGTTTGTGGATATGGTGGCTTCCCTGACCACCACAGCGATGCATCTAACATAGCACAGACTTCATTATACTGTCTGACTGGTATTCTCCAAGTTGGGGGTGTATGAATGTATTCACCATTGTGCTCCCAGTGGTGGCTCCACTGCTGATATAAGATCTATAGCACTGAGAAGGAAGGCAGTAAGGAGTATGTGGTTTGAAATATGTTTTATATAACATATGGCAACCAGTAACAGATATGTAGCATATAGAGCTGGTCAAATCAACATCAATATAACCTACTTTACAAGAGAGAGATAACCTATTTTATTTTATTGCAACACTGAATCTTGAAGGATGTGCACTTGACTAGCCTTATATGTTATAGTTTGGACATAGCTGAAATAATTAGATGAGACACACCTGTCAACTAAATGTATAATGCTTATATGAGGCTGACTGTACCTGACCATAATGTATTTACCAATACTACAGTATGTCAAAAGTAAATATATTAATTTCAAAATGTACTATTCAGTCCTGCTATTAGAGGGTCACTCTAACACCGCAAACACACAAAAAAAAAACCAACGTTTTTCATAGTTTCATTTGCTGAGGTTTTAAAAAACTGTTTTAAAATTAATAAACAGTACCTGAGCTCCTCAAGAATTCAGTCCAGCAGAATTTCTCTGCAACTTCCGTCTGTATACCTTTAAAACATATAGAAGACTGGTTTTACTGCACATCAAAGTGGTTTTTAGTTACAGAGATAACCAAGTAAGTCTAGAATTGTTGGCTTTGGTAGCTGTGACATCTCAATATAAAAACATCCATCTATCACAATGTTTAGTCATACTGGGTAAGTTATATAAAAATGCAACATAATTCAAGCTTTAATATCAAATAAGTTTAATGTATTCAAAATATTATTTTGTGCTGTCCATATAAAAAAAAGCACTTCAGAATGATCCCTATTTGGTGAGTATAAAAAATAAGCTTTTACTAGTCGGGGCACAGCAGTGCAGCTGGCCCAGGGCTCTCCTCTAATCTATGAAGGGACACTATTTGCCAAACAAGGCTACTGGCGGGAAAGAACATTGTACTGCAGACAGCATGATAATGGAGGAAAAAAATGTCAAAGCTGATTAATGCAACACTTCAATGATGGGTCAGGGATGCACAGCATCAGAAGAGAATATTCATCCTGCTTACCTTGAGGCTGGACATAGATTTTACCGTTTTGGGACAGCTACAGAGAAAAAAACGAGAAACTTGGTTAAAACAAGTCTAAAAAAGTAATTCAGTAATTACAAGCAGCTTTTATCCATACCAATTTGATAATAACAATTGATCAACATATTAAAAAAAGACCGTCAGCAAGGTATTTGCTAAGATAATGGGGTTTACTGCTAAATAAATCAGTGGAGATGGAAAGGAAATTAACTGGATGTTATCACACTAGATTCATCCCCTATGTGTGTTTTCTGTCACAATAAAAAGCGTGGCGATGCCTCTCTGTGCCTGTCCTGTCTGCCTGCTGTCAGCACTAAATGGCAGAGATAAAGCACGCCACTCGCCTCAATCTGCAGCCTACGGCTGGAATCTAATCTGAAAATAAAACACCATAATATTGTTTCAATGCCAAACTACTGCAGGACAGGGCAGCATAATGTGTTAGTATAGTAAAAGCCCTTCTGCTGTATTTATTGAAGCTGTCACGCTCCTGCTGTTTGTTGATGTGACATAAAATGCTAACTAAAAACTTTGCTCTCACTTCTTTATAGTAGCTTTGATATATAGAAAATTATCTGACTGAGCAGAGGGCCGATATTTTACTTATGTTAAAATATTACTTATGACAGTCTTGTTAGTTCAGTCATACACATACTGGTGAACAAAAAAAAAAAAGCAAATATATGCCACATAAACCACAAACACAGACCCATGCAAGTAATCAATGCTTATTAGATATAAACGACGGCCTCTGGTCCAATATAACACAAAAAGTAAAATCATACCAAGAATAACTCAGCCTCTTCTTTCAGTTTGTCAGTGAATGCAACCGCAAACCTGATCATAAAAACACACATTATCACCCTCGCAAAAGCCATTTCAAACAAGAATTTTTATTGTTGACTTTCTACAAGCAATGACAATTTTAATAATGATAGCAGAAAAGTCAGCAGCACCAATACAAATGTCTCCAGACTGAGACTTAGTACATAAGATAGAAAACTGCTTGTGGTTTGAAGGAGGACTTAAGGATGGATACACCAAGAATACCAAGGGGAAAACAAAGGGAATGTAGAGCAAGAAACAGTGGGGAGATATTAAGTTGTGCGTGTGTGTGAGCATGCATTATAAAATCAATGGGCTCAGAGTGGTGACTGGATTTTATGATCAAAGTTTGTGTAAGGAGGAACAGTGGGAGGTGCATAGATTCAGATGTTTAAAGTCATGAGACTTGCATCGACAGAATTCTCCCACAAGGCAATTATCCCCTTAGATTTACTTGACAGACACTCTCCTGTCGATTTTCACCATGATGAAAACAAAGACACTAAAGGTCTGACTTCAGGAAACAGGCTAAGTTACGGATAACCCTGTGTGACTTTGCAATGTTAAACTAGGGGAGGAGAAAACACACTTTCATGCCAATGCAGGTTGTTATGTTGTCTTTCCCCCACAGACAAATCTTTAATAATGTGAATTCTTATAGTAACATCTACAGCGACACAACAAGGATGAATGTTATTCATACATTTAAATATGATACACATGCAGTAATTTATTGGCATATTAATTATTTAATCAGCAACATGATTAATTAAATTCAAGCATATCTTGATTTTATATTAAGTTTAAAGTGTTTAAAAGTTTAAAATGATCACATTTACTTCCTGCTTGTACCTCAGGATGTCTGCTTCACAACTCTACAAAAGGAAGTAAGTAAAACATCTTGTGATGCAGACATTACTAGCATATTCTGCGTTAATAGTCAATACAGTGCTATCATTGATATTGTATAAATGTAACAAGATAGTACTAGCACATTTATATCATAACTACAGTACACAGAACATATATAATAAACATATACACATAAAATACCAATAAAAATTAATTATAAATGTTGTGTTGTGTACAGTTTGTGTAATGTGATGAACAAAGGAGTAAATTCATGTACTCAGTGAGGAACAATTTGAAATGCAATAGATTAAAATAGTAGTTTGCAGCGACATCACCTGGCTTTTAGTAGCACCTCCTCCATAACCACACGCTTCTGCTCAACTTTCACATCTTCATTTATGTCTGTTCCACCAAAGATGACGCCAAAGGGTACTTGGATGTCTGTTGTAAAGGTTAGACATGAAACAGAAAGGTCCTGACATTTGTGCAACAGCTAACAGTTTACTCTTAGGTCTACCATTATGTTGATGAACATACATGACTGAAAGTAAAAGAGCAGGAGGGTTTACCTAAGAGAAGTCTGCCTGCTTTGAACAGATGAATGGCCAGTGCAGCATCAAATGAAGGATATTGGGATACTAGTTTTGCCACTTCAGCAGAAGACTGAAAGTCTGTTGCATCTCTAAGCTCACAGGTGTGTCCTGCTGATTCAATGTGGGTCCTAGAACACAATGAGGATTTAATGATTTTTGAAATCTAAATATACATATCACAATGAGCTCTACAAGTTAAGGAAACGGAAACATGCTTAAATAAAGATAATGTGATTGTCACAAATCTTAAAGGATAGATTCACAAATTTTCAAAGACCTTCTTTGTCTTAAAACAACAGTCAGGTGTCTACTTTCAATGTAAGTGATCAGACACCTTGCAACTTACATTCCCCATTTCCCTATTGGTCTATGGCGGAAGTGTAGTAACACGAAGAAGGACTATGGCATTAAAGACTAACGTTGTAAGATATCTGATGATTAGACTCATTTGGAATGAAGCTTCATATTAGCTTCAGATACACTACAAAAAAGTACATTTTGCACATTTTAAATACATCATGTAGGAACTTTCTAATGGTCAGTATGACCAGGAGGCATCATCTATTGTTTGCCGTTGTCAATAGTGTTTGGAGTTTATGTTATTAAAACACGTGTGTTATAGTTCAATTACTAAAGCAGGTAAGTAAGTAAGTTTCTGACGGTTAACTACACTGTATGGCTCGATTCAGTATCACAGAAACAATAAGCAGCTAGCTACATTTACCAACAACATAAATTACCTTATTCTCTCAGCTGTGGTGATGTTCCCAGTTCTGGGACTGAGACAAGCAAGAACGAGTAATTTCATATCTTCATATGTCGAGTTAACTAGTTAACATATATGCATTAACGTCAGTGAAAGCAGATAAAACAGAGCAGGAAGCGGAGCCTCGATGACATACAACATAGAGTCTATGTTCTGCTTTGTAGGATTGTTAAACTCAACTGCTGTCACATTTCCTGAACCCATGCCGAGAGGTTACACGTAGCACAGGCACAGCTCATTATGTACTAGGCAGTGCAACACGCTTGAAATGTTTACAGGTCCGTCTCCTATTTGATCCCCTGGAAACACGTGACGTTAACCACATAATGCACTGCTACTATAAATCCAATTTGACATTTTCTTTCAAAACCTTCATCTTCATGCTTTTTGCTGAGAAGCTTGCCCATGCATGCCTCGACCAGTGACAACAAAATAAAAAATAAAAAAACAACAACCACTTCCTTCTCTAGTACAATGCCGGCGTGGGCGGAACAAACTTCCAAATTACATGGATGAGCTGATGAGCCTCGCTCAGCATAGCAGCCTGTGGACTTTTCATTTACAGATCGTTTCCAGAGCAACGCGCAAGCGTATAAACAGTTTGTTGACTGGGCGATGTGTCACGCGACAGTAGTGTGACGCTGTTGTTGCTGTTTTTTTTTCTGTGTTGACTTCCAGTTCTCCTTTGTACAAAGTATTGATTAAAGACGAGACAAAGTTAACATTTGAGCGGTTAACATTTTATAGGTTAATGGAGATAATCACAGGGTCGTGTTTAAAGAATTAAAGGTAATGTATAACCAAGCTCCTATCGTGCTACCGTTAAGCTAAAAAAGCTAGCTCAGTTACTTAGGGTTTGTAAGTTACTAGCTTGTCAAGTGTTAAATTGTCAAATTACATATGATAAGAAAAGGGACTGCTCTTTGACATTGTTATGAGTCGCTAGCGGTTTTCACCGCGTTAACACTGATGACAACGTTTGAATAACTTGTTTAACCTCCTGAATGACTTTTCTTTTGACAGATTTGAATTCATACTAATCCATCAGGAACCCAAGCCATTGTGTTGGTTGAGGATGGCTAACAACAGGGATGTTAATGAGAGCACCCCTCTTTTGGACTCAGATTCTGGGAACAGACCTTCACCACCATCAGTTTTCCAGGGAAGAAGACTAGCATGTGCTGCCATCCTGCTGGCTGAATCATTGGAAAGAATTGCATTTTATGGCATCACATCCAATCTAGTCCTTTTTCTCAATAGTAGCCCCTTTTACTGGGAGGGCACACAAGCGAGCCAGGCACCCCTGATGTTCATGGGAGTCACTTACCTGATTTCGCCATTTGGAGGCTGGTTGGCAGATGCATACCTTGGGAAATTCTGGACAATTGCTTCAAGTTTGATCCTGTACTTAATTGGCATGCTATTTTTCCCTTTCATTTCTAATGAGGACAGCAGGATCAATCTATGTGGAGAAGAGATGGCCTTTCCTGTGCAACCTGCTGAGTGTCTGAGCACAAACAGTACCCCTCCAAGCAATGTCACCTGCCCCATTCGCACGCCATATTGTGGCCCAGTAGTCTACAGTGGACTGTTTTTAATTGCATTAGGTGTGGGTACTGTGAAGTCCAACATCACTCCATTTGGGGCAGATCAGGTATGAAAAGTTTTACATTCACATTTCAAACTCTGCAACTATGAACACTGACACAGAGTCTATTATAAACTAGAACATGTGTTCTCAAACGTTTTTATGTCAATGACCCCTAACCTGATATAAATTAGACCACAGACACCTGTTTGATGAGGTTTTGTCCTGAGGTACCCCCTCTGTAAGCATTTTTGCTTTTAGATGTTTTATTACAGAAATTGTATGAAACCCATGACCAAAATAGTCATACAGTCTGTCATGTGTTACTTATGGATGGAAGTGAAAACCAATGATTTATCTTTTTGCTGGGGACCCCTTGGAACCTCCTTCTGGGGGTCCCTGGACCATATTGTGAGAACCACTGGGTCTTTGAATGAGATCTGACATGGGCTTGTATACGATTTGGTATGCAGTGTGATATAACTGAATCAGATATGTGATGAGGTCTCTGCAGCATGACAATTCACTTAGACATGCATGCCCCTGATCATCATGGTCATCATGGTGAAATGTATTTTCCCTTACAAAGTTCCAGTTGTTCACACACACAAAAACCTGATACCGTGAATAATAAGAAGAAGTGAAACACACATCTGCAAGTTTGGTGACAAAATAATTTAAAACTACCCTGAAGAACCTCTACAAGAGGCAGCCATAGAAATGAAAGACATACATCAATAGGATCATTGTTTGTTTTTTTAAAATAGTCAAACAAGCAGTGAGTAAAACCTTTCAGAGGTGACTGGAAGGGCGAATATGATTGTGTTCTCGAGTCTACCATGCTCATTACAAGATTTTCCCGATTCTGTCAATGCTTCTTTTGATCATGTTCAAACAAACATCATACGCAACATCAAGCAAGATCCATACATCGGAGGGAAGCAAAAGAGAAAGGAATACATCTTACAGCAGCACACAACATTAAAAACACAGCAATATAATGAATACATCAAGGCAAAATCATTGTAAAACATGATGTACAATTTTTTAATGATTGCTGAATTTGATACATGATAGCCATTGCATAAAGGCACAATTAGATTTTAGTGAATGTCCTGAATAAAAGGAAATGGGAGATGTTAAAACTTCAGTAAAACCAAAGCTTGATATCTGACTAAGAATTAATGACACACTATTGCAGAGTGAAAATAGTATAAATGTCAGTTTCCTGATTAATTGTGCATATTGTGTGTAATTGTAATCAGGTTACAGTTTTACTTAAGCTGCACACCGGACCAGGATAGATGCACCTGTTAAAAATACGTTATTTTAAGAAATACACTAGGAAAATTGTTATCACTCTAAATATGTTTCTGTTTGTACCACATGACAATCAGGTGGTCAGCTTGTGATATTTTATAACTGACTGTGTGCAATTGCAGTGAGGAGCTCCAGGAAGAATTATGTTCATCATCTGTAATATCATGACATTATCTTCCCAGTAGTTAATTGCGGCATATCCACTTTATCTGCACTGATAATCTACACATTTACACAATATTTATACTTGTTGTTTTAAACTTGAACTAATATCATGTGGCCATAGATATTTATTTCATGTGTTGACTTAGTTTATTTGTTTATTTATTTATTTGTGTTGTTCCCTCAAAATATTTAATAATACAGCGTATAATAAATAATAATACATTTGTAGATTTGTTGCCTGATGCAACTGCAATTTGAATGCATATGAGGTATTTCTGGATTTTTTTGCGTATCGGAGTGGTGTTATCGCACCTCTTTTTTTTTTTTATAGCTGACAAAAGCTGCTAGTTGTTAATCAAACTGGTGTGATATGCAGCTGTAGCAATGTTTAGACTATTTCTATAAAATAGCTGTTATATTTTACATTCTCCCTATATGTGTGACGAACTAGCGGTGACATGACTGGTTGTTGTCTGTACTGTGTCAGGTCAAAGACAGAGGACCGGAGGCCACACGCAGATTCTTCAACTGGTTTTATTGGTGCATCAATTTAGGAGCCATCCTGTCACTGGGAGGTGTGGCCTACATCCAGCAAAACTTAAGCTTTGAGCTTGGCTTCATCATACCTACTGTATGCCTCGGGGTTTCCTTTCTGGTCTTTCTCCTGGGCCGAACTGTATTCATCACCAAGCCTGCTGATGGCAGCGCCTTCACAGATATGTTCAAGATTCTGGGCTTTGCTTGCTGTTCCCAGAAACCCAAGGAGCCTAATCTACTCCGGTGAGAGTCGCTTGTGTTTGGGGTATTTTATGTAGTGATGGGGAAACTTCACATGAAAGAGTATTGTCAGGCAATAAAAGTGGTAAAAATGCACTTAATGACTAACAGCATGCTCACAATAATTGTGGTGTAGTAAAGCATTCATAAATCTGAATGGGTAGACTCTTTCCAACAGTGTAATAAGTGTTTTTGCTCATAGTAGAGATTAGCAGGATAATGACTGATCCAACAGAACGACACAGCTAGGTGTTGTTGGTAGAACTAGCCTCCTTTGATTCCCCTGTATATTTTTTTCTCCACTGGTCCAGGCGTTCATCTCCGTTCCCTGTGATGGAAAGTCATTGTCAAACACTGCTACTCGACTTTGAATCAAAGTAGCACAATCAGTTCAGAAACTTGATATTAAATATTTTAAGTTGGCCAGTGCTGCAGCCTTTCAAGAAATCCCTATTAAGGTATTTTCTCCAGAGATGGGGATTATAGGCTTTAGAATAAAGTCTCTCTCCAATCTCTAGAAGTGTTATTATTTAAGAGTAAAATGTTAATAAAAAAGGCAGATTAAGACTCTCACTTCAAGAGTTTAATGTAGTTGCATTTTTTAAAATATTTAATCATTTATCACACTGTAGCTTTAAATTGTATTTTAATTGTTTCCTTTTTATCCCCTTAAGCAACAAACCAAAACTACTTGATAGTGCCAAAGTGACCTATGGTGGAAAATTTCCAGAAGAGAAAGTAGAGGAATTGAAAGCCCTGGTGAAAGTCCTCCCAGTTTTCTTAGCCCTTATCCCATACTGGACTGTGTACTTCCAGGTAAGTTCAAATCAAAATTTAATGAGGCATATTTCACACAACTGCCCCTGAGTGTAGACAAAAAAGCAAGAAAAAAAAGGAATTAAATTTAGGAGCATCAGATTTTCTAAATGTAGAAATGCATAACCATGTGTTAATGAGAGAAGACTATTTTTTGTTTCAATATTGGAGAAGAATGTTTTTAGCGCCAGGCATTCTGGTGATCATAAAGTGGGGAATTACTTCATGCTGGGACTCAAATCTCCTTATTGTGTTGCAGATGCAGACAACTTACATCCTGCAGAGCCTCCATCTGAAGATTCCTAATACTGCCTCAAACATCAGTACAGTCTCCCACCAGGTAAACTTGAGTGGAGAAACTCAGATTACATGTTTCTTGTTTAACATAACAAATAGCATCATTGTAGCAACATATGTGGCTTGATACACTATTGCATATTTCAGCACAAATGTGTTGAATTAAACCTGCCAGTGGGAATCTCTTACACACCTCAGTACAGCAAAACTATGTTTGAACTATATTTCTCACAGCTGAAACTAAAGGAGTCAGTAGGTCACAATAGTCTGCAACATCTGGAGGCAGCAGCATAGGTTTGTAATGCCATGGGGATTAAGTCAGAACTTCACAGACTAATTCCTCGCAGATTAGCAGCCTGGCTGTGATTATATCTCTCCACAGCAGGTCCTCTACCTGAGTCTTCCTGACTAGTGTTGCTGGCATACCTGTGTCTCGACAGATTGTATTTTGAGTTCTGGAGGGCTTTCATGACTGAAACCCCCTCAGTTACTCTGCATGGAAGCGCTACTCCTCACAAATCAAAGGTTTAAAAGTAAGGAAATTGAAATAGACTAGGGAGTGCGGAACATACAGTATATAGCATAGCTTTTTGAACGGGTATACTTGAGGTTAAAGTGAAGTGCACCAATTCAATGGAAACGTGAAGTGAAACACACATATATGTGTGTGTGTGTGTGTGTGTGTGTGTGTGTTAAGGGCAAGTGTATATGTGTGTGTATATATATATATACACTTGCAGACTGCACACTTCAGTTTGCAGTCTTTTATTGCTCATATATATTTTTTTCACAATAACCCTGGAACCATAGTTTGGTTTACTCATTTTTACTTATTTTACTTTATTTTACCTATTTCTACCTGTGTTTAAGAACTTTATTGGCAGGTTGTTTTCTTTTTTCACATATATATCTAGTATAAAAAACGGAACTAAGCCTTTTCTGCTACCAGCCTTGACATCCCTCAACATCAAAAAGGAAGTAAGATTAGATACCTCTGTGATTTGCTTCCTCACCCCACCATACACATTTCAAAGGCTAAGCTGAACGAACACTGTCTCTTCAAGGAAACTGAGCTCATACTAATGTTAACGGGAGGCAAGAGTGAATATGCTGTAATTGTTTATAATATTTTGACATTTTGCTCTGAGAATAGTACTATGCTGTGGTAATGTGTGTCATGTCTTAATGCATGACTACATTACATTTTGTAAGGAATGTGTTAATTTTCTTTTTGAAATTAAAACTACCTTTCAGTTTATCTGTCAGGTAAAACATATAGTCCAGTGGCTTGTAAGTGACATCAATTCACAACCCTTTTTCAAATATTACATATTTCTGTAAGCAGAGAATTTAGAGAGAGTGATTTTGTGATGTGATTCTCACATTGTTTAATTAGAGTATTTTTTTAGATCCATAGTCAGCACTTTTTTCAGATTTAGTTGTTTCTCTAACAATCTTCAACATACCCCCTGGTAGTTGCAGAAGTATGCCCTTGGGTACACGTCCCACGAGTTGAGATCACATAGAGCAAATATGCATACAGTACAGTGCTCTGCCACACCTCTCATTCATGCCAGACTTTCATTGGCAAAGGAAAAATCTCACTTAGCACTTTCTATCATTTGGAATATGATAATGCACAAACAAGGGAGAAAAAAAACTCTCAAGGGTGCTGCATATTGCCAACGGTTACTCCAAGAAATGGAAATTCAATTTCAGAATAAATGATGCTATCAGAAGTGTTAAACCAGAGACACGTCAGGTGCTTAGATGACTCTTGGAATTTGAATTGCAAAAAACAACTCCAGCAGTTTGCAGTCTTTCATTGCTCATGCAGTTGGACTACCTGAACTTGTAGATACTATGTTTGCTCACAATGGTTTTTCTGTCTGATATCTCACCCAGTCTATTTGCACAGTGTAATTATTCACTTCATAGATTATACTTTATGGTAATAGATTTAGATGTGTGCTAAAAATGTATTTCTAATCCAAATAAGTACATTTTGTCTCATACACTGCATGCACATTAAATAGATAAGCATTTTAAAATGTTGCTACTACTGACACTAACCTTAATGATAATAACAAATAACAATAATAGTAGTAATAGTTAATAATTCTGTTACATATTTACTAATAATTAAATGGTTTGGTTTGTGCTTTCTTTTATTGTGAATTGAATTCATGTTTGTCATTTCATTATGTTTGGTGTTTGGTTTTGACCACCTGGGGGTGCCAAAGCAATATTAGTACACACACACACACACAGACACACACACACACACACACACACACACACACACACACACACACACACACACACACAGACATATGCACACAAACACGTGAACTGTGTTGGAATGTACTCATTCTCCATAGTTTTCATGCTTTGTTACCTTTTGCACAGTTTTACCTCATCTTTCTCCTCTGGATCCCCCAGATGACTTTCCGCTTCCCAGCAGCATGGCTCACCATGTTTGACGCAGTGCTCATCCTTATGCTGATTCCGCTTAAGGACAAAGTGGTGGACCCTATCCTGAAACGCCGTGGCCTGCTGCCCTCCTCTCTGAAAAGGATTGCAGTGGGGATGTTCTTTGTTATGTGGTCGGCCGTGGCAGCGGGTGAGTGCATGAACAAACCCTCCTGTGTCCTCTCTGTGCTGTCACATCCAGTATATATGCCAGACAAACACCAAGGAAAGAAAGTTAGTGCTTGTTTTCTGTGGTCAAGGCCACAAAACAGACTTTTAAAAACTGGCAGACACAGTACCAATATATCAGTGCCTCACCATCAGTGGTACAAACATGGCACACTGTATATGGAATATTGAGACATCTTTTAGCATAGTCTATGTCCTTACTGACTTTTATTTTGTGGGACTCAACAGATGGTGTGTCACAGATGTGTTAACTGTGTCTGTATCAAACATCACTTTCACCTGACAAAGAGAAAAACAGCCAGAGTTTTGCCTTTTTTCACCCTGTAGAGCACAGGGGGAGCTGTGGCATCTTATTTTTTGGTCCTATAAGACTGCAATGCTGCTTAGTCCTATTCAGTTCCAGCCTGCGGATTATTTTGGAAATCAAGTGTGAGGCCAGCCTGTCAGCGAGTGCTGCTGCATTTGATACATCCAGGCCAAAATGTTTTTAGAGAGACAAGCCTAGAGGCAGGAAGAAAGCAAATCACTAGCACTCTTGAGAATCAATGCACATTATAATTTCAGCAACCCCTGCCCTTTCTCCTTTCTCAGATGCACAATACATCTGCCACATAGAATATGAACATTTTCTGTCATTAATGACCTTTTAGATATTGACTGGTGGGTTTCAAGCAGATTGCCAATTGACTGAATCACATTTGACAACAATTGTGAGGGATAATTACATTTTAGAGTGTATATTAATCTTGTGTTTATGAAAACTAAAACAACAAGCAATTAGAAAAACCAGAAAAATATTTGCTATTTCATGATTAAATTAACTTCTAAAATGGCAATTAGAGGTCTGGGCTGGCTCGTTCATTGTTTCAAATGATTTCACCTAATAATTTTTAAAGTCCAGTTCCACTGAAAAAGATGTTTTTCTTATTGTCCCTACAGTTGAATGTTTGAGCTTCATTGTGCAGAATGATGTACATGAGTTTGACACTTAAAGACCGTTTTATCATTCATCTGCTGAAAATGGAAAGCTTGCCTGTGATCACTGAAAATCCAATTTTAAAGAGTCTAAATATTTGGATATTTTTGTGTGTAGTTTTATATATAAGAAAGATAACATGGCACACATATAAACTCTTACTTTATATGGACATGTTGAAGGGGAGGTGAGGAAAGTCTATTTTGATGGTCGAGTTTGAGAGTTATTAAAGCCTGACTTAGCCCATCAAAAACATCCTTTTCGATGAGTGTGATGTCGTAAAAGGTCTATTAAGCATATCTATGTGTCTACTTTTCGATTCATAATAATATTTTCTTTTCAGAGGGCATGAGCATTTCCAGACAGAAAGGTGCTATAACATGTTCATTTCTGATGTTGGAAAGCTTTTTAAAAGAAAGTGCAGTCGTTGCATTTGAATTCATGCAAAATAAATTCTGAATATTGCAGAAAGCAATTTGAAGTCCTGGGAGTGGAGAGAAAGGGTTTATGATGGTGCAGTGGTGTGGGCATTGGTCACAGAACAGTAGGTGAATACACAGCTAGTGTGCAACACAGTCCTGACCTGGATTTTAAAAGACAAATTTTGACGAGTGTCAAATCAAGTCAGTTCATTTAAACGTGCTTTATAGAGAGATTAAATTATTGGATTATTTGATTAATGGTTACAATCAAGCAAAAACACAGGGCTGATCAAATAAAAACACATACATAAATAAGTGGATATAAATTAATAAAAGCATAGAATATCTTATAGATGTAAAGATCTTATAGATACAATCATAACACAAACAGCATTGCACAAACAACAAATAAATACAAGCAAATAAAAGCCAGAGTGTGATGAGGCATGTCTTGATGATGATTAAGGCTAAAGAAAAGAGATGGGTCTTTAGATGGCTTTTAACGATATCAGGGATGTGGTGTAATTGGAAGTAACAAACTATTCCACAATTTAGGGCCAAGAACTGAAAATGCTCAGTCACAGTGGAATAGTGCATGGGCAGTTCAAAGATGTAACCTGATGCCAGTCCATGCAGTGCTTTAAAAAGGTAATTATTTGAATTGAGTGCAAGTGATCTAAGCTGACAACTGAGTTGATTTGTTGTCAAATTAAACCAGAAACCATCTTTGGCCCTGCTGACAAATTTGCAGTTTTATTCTGGTTTAGCTAAAGGAATCTTTTTTTTTTTTTTTTCTGCTAGGATTTACATCCTCAATGCAATTTAGGAGGGTGGTATGACAATGGAGATTGTATATTTTTACAAATAGACCCCAAAGGATGCATAAATAAGGAAAATAAAACAGGGCCTTATGTGCAGCCTTGTGGTACTCCACAGGAGATAGGTGTAGAGGAAGAGGACACATTATCAATTCTAACAGAGGCTGATCAGTCTAAGAGGTAGGATGCAAACCTGAAGGGCCTGTTCCTGAATGCCAACAACATGCTTAAAGTAATAATAATTATTATAAAAATATAAAAATAGTAGAATTTCATGAACCTATAGAGACAGGAACAAACTGGATCAGATATGTACAATAATGTGCTTTGTGCTATTGAGTAGTAATGATATTAGAACTGCTTCCTTTTGTAGTGTATTGTACTGTCAACCTGCCACTCTGTGTTCACAACATTGGTCGTAGGATGTATAGCGTTAGTATCACATCACTATGTGGAAGAAACGTGCAGGATTTTGTCAAGATGTTATGCTTTATCACATTCTCTTAACTTGATATGCTAATCTCTTTTGGCCAAAGTGCAATGGCTTTTAGTTGTCTTTTTTAAAAATAAAGACTGGAAGCAGAGTTGCCAGGGATCATATTGTGTTGTCTGATGTGTGATGCTTAGTGAGAGGGGAAAAAAAGCAGGGTTGTGTGTTTATAGGGCCCCAGTAGTCACACTGCCTGAGATGGACGGCTGGTATTATAGGATAGTCGGATTACAAGGCTACAACTCTTCTCAAATACAGCATTAAGTGCAGTTATGATAGGATGTTGTCTCCGGGAGTTATCTGGAAATAGCCGCTAGTTACATGATAATAGCTATCGAATAAAGCTTTTATGAGGCGGAAGCGGTTGATGACAACCACTTGGCTCTCATTATAGAACTGTCCTGCACTGTCATAATATGGAAGTATGTAGATGTGATCTTAATGAAGTGGTAGGGTAGCCTTAAAACTAGCTAAATCCTTAATGGACAGTCATTGAGTCCTCTTATTCTTGCTGTTTTTTGCTGTTTGTTGGTGACATGTATTCCAGGTGATACTTTGGGTGTCTGCATCTTAATTATTTGTTAAAGGTCTTTAGATTCACCCCTGTTCAGTTTGCAGAATTATATCTTATATACTGTATGTGTGTGTTTGTGTAGTTTTTCCATTTTTTCCCTTCCATTACCCTCTGTTAACTATGCTAATGCACACTGCTTTTGTGTCTGTCCCCTCAGGTATTTTGGAGACTAAACGCCTGGAGATCATCAAATCAAATGGTACTATTGACCAGGTGCTTGGAAACGTTATCTACCACGCGGCAGATTTACCCATATGGTGGCAAGTGCCTCAATATGTGCTGATAGGAATCAGCGAAATCTTTGCCAGCATTGCAGGTACAGTTGTTTAACATCTCCTGTGGAATTTGAAGCTATTAAAAATCTCTGTGGTCAGATAGACATGATGATTCAGACTAACAGCAGAACCCTGTATCCTACAGTGATGAACCTGAGTGGCGGCATGGTTCGTGCTGGTCTCATTCACCACTCTGAATGGATTGCAAGCTTAAAACTGTATTGCTCATTCTTTTAAGGAGAATGCAATGAAAACTAATGTGTAAACCCATTTTGAACAGTTTGATTCATTGCCAGACTGCACCAGCATAATCTGTTTGTACGTTGTAGACTAGGGGAAAATAGCCCTAGACGTCGATCGATAATTGATTATCCTGATTTTCAGCACTGCAAGACATTATTCAGTAATGGGACATTTTAAAAATAAGGTGTAGATAAAGTAACCTTTTAGAATTGAATTAATGATGGAAGCTGTGACCTCACTCCGGCCAACTAGGATCACATTAGCACTCTTCTTCTCTTTGTTGCTCAAACAGATACACTTTGTAATGTGCCATATATCCCTGAGGGTGTAGTCACAGTTACAATTACCATCATGGCCTAAACCTCAATATCCTATTACCTGATATTTACCGCTATGAACTTAAATCTTTACCAGCATATGAAATGGCAGTCACAGTCTATGTCCTGCCCTCTCCACCACACACTCACACTCAAGAAAGATAACAAGTTATACTGACATATACTGTATTGCAAGTCTTACTCTTAATTATCCAATTAGCATGCTTCCCCAGGTGACGCATTGTTCATTAGGAGATATTACTTGAATACAGTGTTATTAATCATCAGTTAATTATCTGGAATGATTACAGTTACATTTGCACATGTGTAAAAAGGCAGAGAAGGAAACATCCCAAGAATGCTACACCTCAACTCCCACTTTTAGAGGTGTTTATACTGCACTATACAGCCTAGTGACTGCAGAAACAAAAGAACAATACATGGCTCACTTTAAAGCCGGCAACGTTTTTACTGTCCAAAATAAAATTGGCATATTCTCACAGGCAATATGCAGCGAATGCAAATGTTTTGCATGATCTTGTTCACCACCCCTTAGCAGTGTCATAGATAAAATCTGTATTGCGGTATTCATATACTGTACGTATATCATCAAAATAGGTTTTATGGAAATTAAATTGAGAAACAATTAAAGACAAGACAAAAACTTTTAAATCAAGGTCCACTTACAGCATTTTTTTCAATTTTGACAATATCTATTTGCAACATTGTCCACACCAACCCATTGCAATTTGAGATGTTGCTACCCTGGTATAAATGGTATAAAAAAGTAAAAAAAAATCTCACTGTAGAGCACAGACAAAACTTGAATAATCTCCAAGGTAGATATCTCAAATAATAGGCACATTATACCAACACATGACTGCGTACCACCTGAAGTAAATACTGTTTTGACTTTAAGACAGTCCTAAACTTTGTAATAACCATACTCACAAATTATTAGTCACCTTAGAAGCAGAGGTCTTTTGTGAATAACTTTTATCTTCTAACTACTAACAGAAATTAAGAAGATTTTCTGACCTAAAGAAAAAAAATGCCATTTCATTAAAAGCTATGAGAAATAAGGGCACATTGCTCTAGTAATACAATACTATGACAAAGTGAGAAATTAATGTCTAATGTTGTATCAAATCCTGGCTGCAAAATCTATGACGAATAAAAACAACAGCAACAGTATTTTCTTTTATTAAAAGTGAGGAATGCACTGAATGTGATCGAGAACATTGCAATGTTGCAGCTGTGGGCCATTTTTATCCTACTATATACTCTACGATGCACAGCAGAAATCTGCCTTGTATTAATGTGTTTATCTGTCTTTTATTTATTTTTCTATCTTTCGTGATGTATTTTACTCTGCAGCACGGTCGGAGCTTAAGGCCTCAATTATCTTAGTGATTTGAGTTTGTTTTAAGGCCTCTGGCCATGACTGAGTCATTCTTCTATTACTGTGGGTTATGTTGTCGTTATGTTGGCTCTTCCATATAGCACTCTTTATTTGTATATCAAGAGTGAAGATTGAACCATTAATATTTAAGACTTTTTTTTTTCTTGCTATATTGAAAGAATTGTCTATCCCATGCAGTCACTTCAGGGTTTTTATAATGAATGTACATTTGTCTTCCTCAACTTTAAAATTCATGCATACTGAAATTTGTTTAATAAGTTCAGGTATAACAAAGTGTTTTAACAGAACTCCATACGACTCCTATACTGACTATACAACACTAGAATCCACACACACCTATTCAGGTCCCTATGAAAGTCAAATCCAGATATAACAAAGCTATAGGGATCCTTAAAAATAAACTTGCTCTCGTCCCTCCCTCCATACCATCCCACAGGGCTCACTTCAAGGAAAATTGTATGACAGAATTGTGACATATGTCTGGTAAAGAGGAATATTTCCCCTTAGTCCTCTGTTTGAATAAATCTGTTTAAACCTTCCAGTGCCATCAAACCTCTTCACTGCAATCCCTAGTTTCGTAGGGCATTAGATACGTCTTTGCTCCTATAGAACCCAAGTTTCTCTCTAATAATTCTGCCTTTTGGTCAAAAAGGTCAAGGTGTTTGTTCTGTGTGTTGTGGAGTCATGAATGCCACTTTGATTGTATCTTGAATTATTGTTGTCACAGACAGACGAGGGCTTGATTTAACGTAATGTTGCAATGTTGGTCCTTACTGTTACCTTTGTTGTGCAGAGTTGTATCTCCGAAGCCTCACCAACCTTTGCAATTCCCTGTGATATGCATAGCTATTGACCATTGTTTGTTGTTATCAAAAGGTTAGCTTAGGATATAAACAAATATATCGTTGTGAACTTCTTGAAAGGTCTTTCATGTTTTCCACTGAACAATAACCTCATGTTTGCCATGATCGTATCTCACACCTTTTATTATGAAGCTTTTTTTTGCACAAAACTAGCGCAGGTATCTGCAAGGAAACTGGTCGTCACATTAATTTATGCTATGTCCCTCTCAAAGAAAGGTCTTAAAAGGCAAACATATTTAACTGCAGCCTTCTAATCTCCTCTGACAGATGTAGCTATAGGGCCTCATTTGAAAAAAAAAAACACGTTGGAGATGCCATGAAATTATCAATGTCAGTTTGCAGGCAGACAGATCTCTAGGCAACAGATTTTATGTTTTTACCCCTCTACATCTCTTTCTCTTAGGTCCCTTGCCCATTTCTCAATCCGTATTCATCATTTCATGACATAGTAAATAGCAACTGATGTGATTTCCAGAAATAACTGTTTATTGAGACCAGTGCATAGCAGAGTAGATACCCAACGATGACAACAGACCACAATGGAAAAATAGCTGCCAAACAGCTGCTGAGGAAGGCTTATGGTTTTGTGTACAATATATTAAAAGGAAAAGAGTCACTGTCATTAAAACCAGCCATGTTACATGCATGCATGCATAAAACAGATAACAGTGTTTGAGCCACTATTACAGACAGTATATTTTCAGGCAAAGTATATGTCTAAAAAAGGATAAACGAGTTAAAACGAGCCACATTGCATCAGCTTTCACTTTTATTTGCTACAAATCACATAATGTAAGCCGTACACATTCCCCAAAGACTTCAGCAAATATTTGTTTTTACTCTCTTTGTTGCAGGTCTGGAGTTTGCATATTCTGCTGCCCCCAAGTCTATGCAGAGTGCCATCATGGGGCTCTTCTTCTTTTTCTCTGGGATTGGCTCATTTGTGGGCTTTGGTTTGTTGGCACTTGTGTCCATCAAGGAGATTGGCTGGATGTCATCCCACAAAGACTTTGGTAAGAGATAAAGAAGCTTATACACTATAATTAACAACCTTAACATGTTTTCTAATTAGTCAATTATTAGTCTGTACCAGTTCCACAATAATTTCTGATTTTTAACACGAATAAGGCTGGATTGAAGGCTGGATTATAACGGAGTATAATATGAGTACTGATGTTGCTCAGAAACCAGCAATTGACATAATTGGTGTGAAGCTCCTGTTGTGCGTGCTATTGACCCCATAGCCATTTGACATGCATGCAGAGCATAAAGTACACATAAATATGACAACACAGCTCCCCAAAAGTGAAGCCAAAACATCTCAATTGCCCCCTGATGGGTAGTTGCAGTACAGATCATAAATTCCGTCCACTCATGCCAAATTAAAAAATCAAAGTACACATTAAATCCCTTTTTCCTAAAGATGGTTTTATTCTTTTTCTGTAGTTCTTATCACATTGATGTTTGTTCAAGTGTTAATTTTTCTGATAATTTTTTTTTTTGTTTGTTTTTTATTTGATGACGGGAGCGTGTGGTGTCAGGATTGACAATTGTGACAGCTGCTCTCAAACCTCTTGTCAGCCCGACTCTACCGTGCAGACTTTGGCCCCAAATGATGTCACACAAGCGAGATGACAGCTCCCAGAAACAAGATATTTTGGTTTCACTTCTGTATAGCAGTAGGAAGTGGAGACCCGTTGTCCAGTTTTATATAAAGTGTATGATGCAGAGTCATGGGATGCTGATGCGAGATTACTTTGTCTGTCGCTGAATTTAAAGAATGATGAAGCTCTCGTCAAAACATCTTCATCAGAGAGATGATTAATCTTTACCCATACAGTTTTCTCTGGGTGTCCACGCACCACCTCAGTTGAGCATCACAGTTGTCAAACCTGCCGTTAGATGCCCGTTACATTTAGAGTGCACTATTGACTTTGTACATCGACTGTATGTGTGGACCCATAATAGAATTGTTGGTATCGATTCAGAATACAGAAATTTATATTCCAGGAGCATACCTTAAGATTGTACGTAGCTCATGCTGATTTAAAATCCACTTAAAGAGTTTGTAAATTAGACGCAGGCAGGGTGGGGACAACAGCCTGTGCAGTTCTCACTTTTTAAAAAGTGTTTTCCATTATAAATGGACATGTCAAACTAACCACAAAAGGTTTGTGTAAATCTGTCCAAGTTGTAGAATGAATAGCACGGTGGTGGCAGCAGATGGATGGGTTCTCTAGCGAGAGAAGGCTCCTAACCCAGATGTACTTTTCCCTCAGCATGCGGTAAATAAGCCAACACTGTAAATTGTTTACACACAAGCACCTAATAGCTCATTAATACAGTGTGTCGACAGGTGGGGAGGTACTTTTGATGATGTTAGCATTGGAAGACACTTGGCACACTTTATAAATCTATCTTTTGCTCAGCCTTGCTTCACTTGAGGGGCAGTTAAACTAGAGTCAGATTGCCTGTAAGACTTCTTTTGCTTTCCAAAACAAGTCATTTAAAAGGTGAGCTCAAGAAATGGAACAAAACATCCTCCTGGCTACTGATAAATTTAGGCATTAAGTACAGTCAGGAATCATGCAGTTTGTTTTTTGCGGATGTTTTTCACAGTTTGTTGGATGTTGGCGTCTTCCACATCTCATGGCTCTCTAGGTGGAATGAATTCAACTTATTTCCATCGCTGCGGGCAAAATGGTGTGCAGTAAACAGCATCTTGGGTGAGCTGTGCTGAATTGTACTGAGCTGTACAGGCCTGAAGACAGATGAGCAACATTAATCACAGGCTGGGGGTCTGATTACATTGCCCTGCTCCTCTTAAGTAAAGCTTTCCTTGGAGCGTTCACATGGAGATGGCACTGCTAGTCTGGCACACTGGTGGATGTTCAGCTTTCCTGTCGTGCTGTCACTCTCCACTCCAACCAATCTGCATGTCAGTCAGCATACGTAGAGTGTTACATAAAAAGTCCTTCTTTCATTATGGTGTTTCTAGATGGTTTGGAAAATGTTTAAGTGGAAATTCTATAATGTACAATTCAGCAATGTTGGAGATCTGCCATTTGTGAGCAGTTGACTATTCGGCAGTCCATTAGGAATTTACCGACTCTTCTCATGTGGTCAACTATGTGATAATGGATTCTGCTAAGAAGCATAAGGTTCTGTGGGGTAAGGAACTAATGGAGGTAAAAGGCAGTCGGAGAACTGCAGGATAGTTCTCACTACTGTGTTTGGTTGTAGCCATGGAAGTGAAATGTACTTGGATGTTTTAAAAATCTTGTAATTTTAACAGTTGACACAATTTGTGAATAGTGCAGTTATGTTGTTGTTCGGTCAGTGTTTTAAAAGTGTGTTTTTTATTTATTCAGTGTGACGTTTTGTGACATCTATTTTAATACTGCAGTTCCTTACATCCAAGACAATTTTGAATAATAAATGATAGTTTTGCAAATACTGAATCTCAAAATTTCTGACCTTGTTTTTCTACTATCCTTCCACCTCAGTTCAACAAGGAAACATAAAGAGGAAATGTTGTATTAACAAGTGTATTCTTTATTTACTGTACAGAAATGATAGTCATCCTCTTATCTGACTCTCAGCAAGAAGACATACAAGTGGATTTCCCCAATTGTCAAAATATTGCTAATGATGATGCTAATGATCCTATTAAGAAGGAAACTGTTTAGTCCCACAATGTGCAGTGTAGGCTCACCAGTTCTGTGTCATCAAGTTGAACAAAGTCTCTACTTAACCAGTCGAGTGGCTGAAAAGAAGTCTTCATTTGAAATTGATGCCTTATTTATTCAACCCACCCCCACGGACAAAAATGGTTGTGAAGGAAATTGTCTTTGTAGAATTGAGGTTCCAAATGTGTCAGCCTCTTACCAACAATATGGAAATATCTGTAAAACATCTTTTCATGTTCAAGTCATCACAGATAGCAGTACAGAAGAGAAAGACACCTTCTTAAAGTGCTCTCATGCAAACCTCTGGGTCTTGAATGACTTCCCCAATTATCAATTGAGAGTGAGAATGATCACATATGTGACTGACCACCCATGGCATCAGTCTGCAGAGCTGAGCAAAACCACATCTGGTCTCAAACCAGTGACCACCCCCCGTGGTCACTCTTTTATTTGGTATTTTATGTACTGTAGGCCTCCACCACCATCCTGCCTTTGACAGGACAGGATGGAGGCCAAGTAATCAAAGATCAACCTTCATTCTCTTCACATATTCTTTATACAGGAGAGTTGTGTAGCATGTCTTTTGCTGCATTTAATTTGCAACCTTTTTTTGTGTATCTGTTAAGTATTACACTCAAAATGAATGGTTTTTGTAAGCTGCCGCAGTCACGTGATAGGAAATGGCCTTTTCTTTGACCAGTGCTCAAGTCCTGACTGATCTTATATCAGATGTCTGGGACGTGTTCAGACATTCAGAGTGAGCTGACATTCGCACATCCTGCTCAGGCAGTGTTGGATCACACTCAGTGAAATGTCAATGTTTTAATGGAAGCCTTTAATGTCAGATCAAATTTGACATGAACTCTTTTCTTTTCAATTCTGTTTGAAAACGTAACTTTTGGTCATGTTAGACATGTCGGAGGTAAGAACATGGGTTTCAGCATAGATCCGAAGGCTCATGTCTAGAACATGTGCCTTCTAATAAATAGTTGTCGTTTTAAACAAAACTCCAGCATCAATCATAAAGTTTTATAAGAACGTGGAGGGCTGCAGAAAATAACTATATTTATAGCTGAAACAAACATGCATTGATTCCTTCTCTGATTTTATTCTGAGACCTTGAATGCATCAAAGTATTAAAATATCGGGTCATTGCACTGAAGGTCTGGACCAATTGATCCATTTTCAAACATTAAATTGATATTGACCCATTTCATCTGGACCCACATGATCTGCTCAAACACACACACATAATCGCAGGTAAATTGTCCTACAAATTACACCACTCAGATATCAGATGGCTGACCTCTTATGTTGGGGCATTCGGTGTAATCACAATCCTGTCATTTACTAACTCATGCTGAAAAACAAAAGTGAAAAAAATGTGTGCTTGTACCATAATACTCCACTCTGAGTGGTGTGCACTATTTCGCTCCCTCACCCCAAATTTGCCTTAAAAATAACTGTCAAATATTTATGGACTTTTTTTTTTTATATATACAGCCAGTCCTTGTTTAGTCTTTTGCTGCTGTAATTAGCCCTCCGTATTTTGGAAAGTGCTTAGCAGCCAAATGGGCCCTCGGGGGCGAGGCTTAAAGGGAGGAGGTAGAGCCTAACTTAATGTATAATGAAATTAGAGCAAGAGCCATTACAAAATTGAAACCTTGCACAATTTTTAGGACTGTTCCAAAGATTGGATGTTTTTTTTTGTGTTGTTTTGCTTTGTTTTCTTTTCTCAGTTCTTGGATCTTAGTAAACAGAGAAGTTTTCGAAATATAGAAAAAAGATTGAGATCCATAAAATCAGGATTTATTATGTCCCTGGGGACTTTTACTACCTGCCCATGAGCAAATTCAGAAAGTGCTGAAAATGTTGCTGTAAATTCTGCACTTATTTTAATACTGTCACATATTATATTGTACTAAAACCTGTACCAGTATCAATACGTCCTCTCTTCATTATTTTTATTAATAATAACATTCTACATGTCTTGCTTTTTGTATTTTTTTTGTTTGTTTCACTACTCTCTTAATTAGGACTGCAGCGGGAGACTCTTTGTTTACTATCTGTTAAAGTGAGTTATTGATTAAACAAACAAACACCCTTGTTCCAAATGCGCTTCTCTTTTCCTCCTGTGCTCTCCTGTCAACAGCATTGTTTTACACTTCATGAATTATTCAAAGAGTGCTTTAGTTTTTGATCTATTTCTCACAACTTGAACCTTTGGCCAGATTAAGATGACAGCAAAAATAGTTAAAACTGTGACGAGGGTCAAAGTGTTTGTCAGGTTTTCCATTCGCCACTAATCTCATTAATGCTCAGGCAGAACTTCACAGCCGTCCACCAGCTCTCTGTTCCTTGATCAAAGGTTTCACCCTATATAGTGTGGATGGCCCAGTGCACAGAGAACTGACGAAGAATCAGACCTGTGCCGTGCATCCTACCATCATGATGTTTGTTTATTCCCTTCGATTTCTTATTATCCACAAGCGCATTCAGACAACAGAGAGACTAGGAAAAGAATTATCTATAAGGACGTACACATGGTGATATTACAGACTGTGATCTGCTCTACTGATCGCGAGTGATCATGCAAAGCTCTGGGATCACTCGTTTCAAATGATTTAATCCTGCTCTTTGATCAGCAGCAAAGGACGTCCTGTTAAATCATGTACAAAGACATGAAGCTTTTTGTGTTAGCCAAGAGTACCTAACGATACGCCATTGATTCTAATGCGGTTTTATTTTTTATTTTTCACATGATTTGGACATGATTCTCAGCTAGAAATGATGAAAGTTTACCTTAATGTACTTTAAAAGTAAGCCTTTAAAAAAACCCAAAACTTCAGATTCTTCTGTTTGTATATCTGCGTCACACTGAACAAATTCCAAACTGTTTTATTAAAATAGCCAGTAAAATGTGGTCTGAATTAAATGCTAAAATCTGTTTGTCCTTTTTGTGTTCACAGGCACCATCTTGAAAGGTGTAATTAGATTGCACCCAAGTACATTCACCCACACACCACACTCTCTCTATCACCGTGTACATAGGCAAAGAGTTGAACTGAGAATTGCCCCCATATCTAATTAAAATCTAGCCTGCTTCTCTTTCTCTGGCTCTTTATTCAGTGTGACAGCTCCACATGGAGAAGCTAATAGGAGCTTTCTGGGGAGGACAGCAGATTGCTTCAGGACTTCACATTGCTCGTTTGACGATAATGTAGGATGTAAGCTAGAGGTATCTCTTTCCACTGCTGAAACGGCCCTCACACGGAGCCTGATACATAAACCAGACATGTTCTTAAATATGCTGTAGCAGAAAAAGGCCGGCTCACCCGAAAAAACATCTTCTCATCCTGCAAAGTAGTACGCAGCATCCTCTCACGCAGTTGGCTACAAAGTCATTTGGTCTGCCTTACATGGTCAAGACGACCAAAGCTGCTCTAATGCCAATTCAATTGTTTCCATACTTGAAATGTGGAAGCAATTGTATTGTCGTCAGCTTTGCCCTTCATGTAAAACCCCAGCAAAGCCAAAACAGGATTTGTTTAGAGCTTTCCTCTTGAGGTTAGTGGCTGAATGTGGATGAGCTCTTCAGTGCAGCAAATGACAGAGCCTGAGTTTAAAGGCTGCCAGATCCAGCATTAAGAATCAAAATGGATGTGAAATGTCAAGAAGCAACGTTACACATAATTTTTTTAATGCTTGCAACCTACTGTATGTAAGCTCTGCGTCTCTCAGCACGGTCTGCTTGTTGGCCCTCAACTCGCATACACAACTCGTACTTTAGTCTCAGCAAATTACAAATGAAGCGTCTGTTTATTTCTTTGTTCCTTTTTTGTTGCATACTATTCCTATGAGGAAACAAACCATCCCTTTAATACTAATGAAAGACTCGTCGTCTTGAAACACGGCTGAGGGCCCACGTTGCGCTGTTATTTCTGATACTTCAGTCAGTACTGTCTTTTGTATCAACTCTAAAGTGTGAGGTCAAGCATCTTCGCTTTCAGATGGTTTTTTACTGTGGTGAGAAGAGAAGTAGCAAGCCCCGCTGCTGAATCCTAATTCCTGACAGGATCGTTTTTTCCTGACATTCTCACTTTAAGCCTGTCTTTCTTTGTTGTAGCAGAAACACAGAAACCTGCCATAGTTGCAAAAGCTTGTTGGCTGTTTACCTTTGGCTCCTCTCTGAATATATCATGACAGATTCCTTTGTTCCCCCAAATTTCAGTATTTGTCATTAGTATCATCTGAAGTGTCACCTAAATATTCTCTATAATAATGTCCTTGTTTACTCTTTCTAGGTAATATCAATGACTGCTCTCTGCACTACTACTTCTTTCTTCTGGCGGGGATCCAGGGAGTCACCTTGCTGGTCTTCCTCATCGTCTCTGTCAAATATGACAAACAGAGGGGCAGAGCAGGGAGCCAACGGCAGAGACACATCTCCTCTTGACCCCAACAACAAGCCCCGTACTGTATCCCTCTCACCATACCTGCCTTTTCCAGTCAAATCACACAGTTCCCAAAGAGTCTGTCGAGTAGGTACTTACTAATCAAATCCTGCAACGTCACCACTGTAAAAAGTTTAACATTTTAATATGTTTCTTATTTAAGATTGTTTTAGCTTGTAATCAGGGATTCTTTATCCTCTTTTTTTTTATATAGCAATAATGGTTTTACATCACTGGGTGGATGGACAGGTTCACTGGAAATATAGAGATTAATATAGGAGTCATGTTTTTAATTAATTTCTACTGTAATCTTTTTCTTTGTGCGTTTACTCGTGTTACCTTTCTTTTATTATTTGCACTTGGCTTGAGGAGTGGTGCCAATATCTGCAATATCTAGGTATTTCTGGTGTTGTTTAGCCATTTTTAAAGCTTGATTTTTACTTTATGTTTTCTACCAATGTCTCTTTTGCAAACCACTTTTACCACTGACCTTGGTATGATACATGATCAGTATTTAGTTAAATAATTTAAAGGATTTCTGGCCATGCATTAACAGTCTGAAATTGGGGTGTTTTACGTATTAAGTGTGCTTGAATGTTAGCAATATTTCTTGGTTTCGTTTACCCCTGTTCGACCGCAGGAGAGCTTTAGATACTTATGCAGTAACATCCAAATTGTGAACACATTGAATGGGAAATAAATGTTAATGTTAAAAACAGATAAAATGGTTTTTTTTTTGTTTGTTTTTTTTATTTGTGGAGATTCCAAATGAACATACTGCAGTTTATATTCGTCAACTTATATTCAAATCTAACAACGGGGGAAAAAAAGTATCCCATGTTTGTCTCCAGTGCCTGTGATTACATAAATCCACCCTATATACCCAGTATAAATCCACAGACAAACATATATATACATACATGAATAATGAAAAAAATACTCAATGACTCCTTTGAAGCTTCAGTGCATGTTTTTCTTTTTTTTTTTTGATAAAGCTGCAAAGCTGCAAGTCAGTGTGACCAACTAATTAGAATCTAACATTTATCTTAAACCTCCAGCACGACACTTGTCTCCCCCTTCTGGCGATGAGAGTAAGTACAAAACTTTTAAAGACGTGCTTACGTTATAGGCTCTGCGGTAGTCTACTCCATGCTACTGGTGTAGCTGTGAAACAGTGGATAAATTGTTTTGAGCATCACAACCCCCACAAAAATTGATCCATTCACTCCGATAAAATTTGTAAAGTCTAGAAGAAAAGCAGGATTAAATTATTTTATTCTCATTCAAGTTACCAGAGGGCTAGACCGGTAGTTGGGCAGTGGAAATGTCTGGTGCACACGCGTATTATGCATTCATCCAGCTAGCGCAGGAATATCTGTAAAGTGTGAAATATGAAAAGAGTTATCTGGTGGTGATAGGCTTAATTAACATTTTGTGAACAAGTTTGACAAGATGTTGAATGTAACTTTCAATAATTATATATATATAAGTCATGCACTCCAGCCTTAACAGGAATCTTGAGTAGCTTTTAATATAGTAATAAAATCATGTTTTTGACTTGATGAAATGACAAGAATGAAAAATGTAACTTGTTTACATTTGTTTGATGTAATTTACATTTACATCTTAATGTTTAGAAATCTATAGCAAAATAAGTCACATTCTCACATACGTTTACCCATAATCAGACTTTCTTGTCAGAAACGTTTTTGCAGTATTGTTATTGTTTTGCAGCTTTGCCAGAAAACAGAAGTTTCTTTTTTTGTTGTAGTATTTATTATGATGTGATGCATTTGTTTTAGCTTTATCCTTCTAAGAAAAAACACATTGACTGTATGTGGGATTCTCCAAGCATCTGTATAAGTTAATATTAAGTTAAGTAAGTAAGTAAGTTTATTAAAATAAAAAAATACCTCTCAGGACTCGAGGAATAGTGTCAAGTGACATACCTCTCCAGGAAAAGTAAATAAATTGCCTTTGAGAGCTCAGATCAGTGTTTACCCTGTGGTGTAAATGAAGGTACATTTGTAATAGCACATAAAAACCAGAAGCTATCTCACTAGCAGTGTGTGACAAGTGATTTTAGTTTGTGTTTAATTGTTTGGATAAATGTTCCTTGGTTTATTGCATATTTTATATACACTTGCTTTGTTGTCTTACTTTTCATTTTGTTTATTTTATTGTAGTTTATTTTGGAATTATATTCTGGAATACTGGAATATTGTTTTTGTTTATATGTGTGGCCATGAAAGTATAATAAAATGAGAATTTGAATTTCGGCTCCCTTTGTCATCACCTTAATGGCTTGCAAAGATGTCTGTCACATAGCAAAGTTGTTGTGTTCTTTATCATGTTTATATATATTTATATAGATCAGATTTTCTTTTTGGCCAGACTTTTTGCAATCACCTGCTCTAAAACTGACTGATGTATTTGACACAAAAAATTAAGGTCCAAAACCATTGACTATATAAGTTACAGGTATATCTGCAAGACTTACACATATAAATGTCAAATTAGTAGCCTACTACTATTCTAAACATATGCTGTATATCTATAAGTTTACTGCTGTGTTCGCATATATTACTGATATAAACAAACATATCCAGCATCAGAAAGCATTATTAACATAAACAAGACAGATAACCTGTTCTAGTCTTGTATTTTGAGTGTAGGAAATGGGGCAACCATGTTGTTTATATCTGAATCACAGATTGTGCCTTTAAAGTCTGCCATGATGCTTGCGTGATCAGGGTTATGGTTTGTTGGCCCTAAGGCGAACTCAAAGTGAAGTGCCTAAATTATTTATATTACAAAAAGCACACCCTGTGGCGGGCAGTTGGGGGGAAAAGGTGTAAAGCCTCATCTTGCATTTCCAATGGGACCACAGCATATTTCTTCTAAGTTTCATCAGACGTAGATTGAAATCAACACGTTCATCACGGATCAATTTTTAATGCTGAGGCCTCCCAGCCATGAGGTTCGGAGAGGGCGGTTTCCTGTATAATTTGGTCTGAGAGCCCACATAGCCGTGGCCGAGCAGACATCTTGATGTTTGAAACCAACACAATGCCTCCGGGTCACGATTCTAGTGTGGCAGCTTGTTTCTCATGTTGAGAGGAATTCCTGACACATCAAAGTGGTCATAGAGGAAGAATTGCAAGGCAATAACACTGAGATATATAGTTTAAACACCGACCCCCCAATATTTTTAGTTGATTTATTGACCAGGACAACATTGCCTTGGAGAACTCACCTCCTGCATACATGCATATCTTCTATGTACCTTCTAAATTTCTGATTTAATCTTTTTATTGTTTGTCAGTCGCTTTCACCACATCTCAGAAATGTTGTTTAAAGGTTTTGTACAAATGAGCAAATACCAAAACTAAATGAGTATCAACATACATTTAGTTTTTGATCTTGGCTGGTGTTGGCATCTCTGTCCATCCTATTAATTGGACAAACACACCATTTTCTACAATCTACATCAAATAACTTAGTCACCTGTACGTCTTCTCTAATTGATTTTTGGGGTCATGTGGGACATGATCTACAAAGTGTTAAACTACTTTTAATTATATTACATACTCTTACCTGAGTAATGTAAGATGCAGATGCTCCTGGTGATGTTCTTCCAGTAATTGGAGGATTAGGAGGCATAATTGCATGTTAATTAAGATAAGCTAATGCAGACACACTGGAAGAACATCTCTAAGCACTAATCATCTGCATTTACACAGAGCTAATTATCTTATCTTAGCTGTCTTTGTTGGTCGGCATCCTGGAGCCTTTTTTCCGTACGAGATTTCAAATGGGACAGCATTGGACGAGGGAAAAAATGTTAAATTAATAACTCGGGGCTGATCTCTTCCCCAAATGAAGTCATACTGAGGATATGAGCTATAGAAAAGAAAACGTATGTAGAGCCTTTTTACAATCTCCTGTTCCAGAAAATGTGCTAGTCTTCTCGCTTGAAAGAGTACTGCTGTCTGTGGGGCTGAGCACGACGGCTGATCTGTTCAGACGGATGATCTGTGAAATAAGTAACCGTAAAAAATGCTTTAACAGCATATATCCATCTGGATTTACGGCATCAACCTTGGTTATCATGTGCAGTCCCTGTGGTTTAGGGCATCTTATTTGTACAGAATGGGGCTTGACTCCCATAAAACAGTACAGGTATCAAGATAAATCTTTATCAGACACACTGAGGAATACCATTTGTGCCAGGTGTATCTTGGTAGCCTTCTGACCTTCTTTTGTTTTCCAACAGGGAAAAAAAAATGGCCCAACTTGTCTCAGAGCGCTGGGTGATATGTTGCTCCCTGCGCTCGGTGCCCCAGCGGTCCTCCTGGGCTGATATATCTAAATGACATGATTTGACAAAGGCTTCGCTAGCTACTGTACTTGTTTATTGGCTTTGGGTTTTTGAGTAATTTGCTGATATATTTTTATAGTACATATGTTTATACAGGTGTGTGTGTGTGAGTTGCACATACACAGTAAATAGCTATTTTGTTTGTGTATCTCTGTTGTTGTCCAAAAACACATAAATCAGCCACGTTGTAACACATTATATTATATTATATTATATTATATTATATTGTTGTCATCCACCTTTAAAACCTGCTATGAATAACAGACTGTTGATGTTCTGATCATAGACTCTGAAGGAGCATGTCAAATCATACTTAAATCCATATTTTATGTCAAAATATTGATTTCATAAATGTGATACTGTATTATTATTGAGAAAAATCTAGACTTCTAGCCTGTTCCTCTTTGTTCTGTGCTAACTAACCAACTGCTGTAGCTTCATATTTAACAGACACATATGAAAGTGCTATATTGATTTTCTTACATAACTATTAGCAGGAGTCAATAAGCCACTGATGTATTAATGTGCTTTTCCAAACAATGTGTAACTATTCCTTTCAGGTTCAAATAAGGTTAATGTTGGGGTAAGGCGCTATAGTGCAGGCTAAGGTAGTAGTAAACTGAGTCCTTACAAGGATAGTGAGACACATTAGTGTTTGTGTGTTTACTGTGGTGTTTGTCTTCCCACTCTGTTGCACTGGTCAGGTGTGAGACTATGTTTACAAGACACAGATTTATGAATATTGGTTCCTTGCGGCTCCATCTCTAAATATCGGTCAGACTGGAATGACAAGCTGCGCCTGCATTCCTTCCTTTGCTGTGAACCGATTTAAAAATGAATTCAAAAGAAGTAACATAAATCAAGCAGCGAATAATCATTTGGAAATTGGAAATACAGACCCGGCACATTAGGACCACAGGGAGTACAGCCAACCATTAGTGAGAGTTTGTTTGTCTCACATCATCAATTTAATTAAAAATCCATTTAAGATGGAGGCCTGGGGAAGGGTTTTTTTTTTTTTTTTCTTTTGTTTCAGGGAATTCAAGACTTCAAGGCCAACAAAAAGTAAGTGTTGAATTTCCATCCTCCAAGACTGAAAGTGAATACAATCACTAAAATCTCCAGTGCCACATCCCCACAGGTATGAACACACATCTAAAACCAGCACCCAACGGGTCAGAGACAGTATGTCTTTAATGGGCTGGTGTTCTATTCCTACCTGAAGAGACTGTAGCCAACAACACAATGAAATGAAGTCGCAGCAGTGTTTTAATTACACAGGGCTCCTCATCAATCATGCCCCTTGTGGCTGACAGTTAAATCCTCCCAGACCTACACCGGCTCTCCTCACCCTTCACAGTCTACAGGCTGAGAACAGCAGCCACAGTCCCAGCACACAGCACATACGACACATGGACCCCACTTCAGTCCCCTGCAGCCACTGATAGAACCACAGAAGCAGGAAATTGTGTGTCTGTGTGTGTGTGTGTGTGTGTGTGTGTGTGTGTGTGTGTGTGTGTGCATATAAGAGTCTGAAAGCTACCATGCCAAGAGTTAAACTGATGTAGTGTGGTTGTAGTTTGGTGGCAAATAGCTATTCTTTTATGAAAATGCTTGTTCCTAGGCAACATTTAGATGAGAAGATGCCTGGCTATGTTTAAAGGTAACCGGTTGATCTGCTAGTACCACAAAAGCTCACTAATTAATTAACACGTTATATCTTGTGATATTAGGAAGTGTTTGAGCACATTAAAACCACAATGCAACATTTTGACACTTTGTGAGCTTTAGAGTTGCTAGCTGTTGCCTTCAGTTTCTTGTGCTAAGATGAGCTAAGCTAACAGACATGAGAGCGGTATCAATCATTTAACTCTTGGCAAATACATGTATTTCCCAAAATCTGGAACCATCCCTTTAATTATCTTTATCCCTATTATGGCTCGTCATTTTTCTAGTAGTTCCCCATTTATTGATTTTTGCTGTTGTTAATTCAGTGTTCTGGCTCGGCGTGTAGTGGATCAATAGCAGCTTGAACAAATTAAGTAAAAAAAAAAGTCACTAAACTTTCATTCAGGTGTCTCGAGGGGCTTCATTCAACGGTGACTGTTGACACGACTGAGCAACTATTGGCTGAAGTATCTTCCATCCCCGCTCTTCCAAGCTAATATTATGATTGTTGCTGATTAACAATCTGATCCACACTGCAGCAACAGTTAACATAATGTGAACATTTCTATGCTTGATGGAAAATAACACAAAAAACACAATCAGCCATCACCACTATCCAGATAATAATGTTCACCGAGCAAAATGCAATTTTTCAGTCGACTGCCTTTGTTTAGAAAGTTTACAGAGATGATTATTATTTGTGCAATTATCTGAATAATAAAAGATCCATTTCCGAAAAAGAAAACATTTCCCACCTTGCCTGTAATTATTTCTCTTTGTATTCACGCACTCGCCGAGAGATGGCGAGCATATTATATCCCTGTTCGTCCATCAGTATGCTCTTCTGGAAGCTATGGGACAGAGGTTAATGAGACCTTAATTGGCATTTCCTTCAAAGCTCACACAACTTTAAACTCAGGGGTGGCAGAGGAAATGTCACATTACCATGCTGTTCAGCCGTTTTATTGAAAAGCCCTTCCATACGCTGGCTGCCATGCTAGGACCGTGTTCTAATAGACAAGATGACAAAGATGAGAGCATTAACGGACAATGCCTTCCTCCGCTGGTCAGCATTAAAGGGGTGCAGATTGTTTTGAGGCTTGTGGGTAAATTGTATCTTATAAAATGCTCTTGAACGATGAATGTGTAACTGGCTCCCCTTTTCTCAGCCACATTCCTCGTCTAACTTTTAACAAAACAACACAGTTATTCCTTACGACATGAGAAAATGAACGGCCTTATGATGCTGCGGTCAATAAAAGCTAATACACGCTCTTGACATTGTTGTATATTCCTTAAATGTTATGAAAATACAATATACAGAGCAACAATACAATGTTTCGTAGTAGACTGTTCAGGATGTACATAACAGGTCCTCTGCCATGTTAAAGATAATGACAATGAACCAGAAAGAAAAAGCTTTTTTTTTTTTTTTCCCCCCCAACTACATGCAAGAGTTTTTCTTTGTATGCTTTGGCCTTTCCAGAACTCTTTGTAAGAAATTAATATCCAAAATGTTACAAAACTTCCAAAACAATTTAATATGCACAAACATTTGGAACATCTATCTCATCATCTCCTTGTTGGTTTTAAAATCTACATGTTGTCCGGGTATCTCATTACTTACAATTACTAAATCCTGTAATAATAAAACAATGATAAAAAGGTAATCATCTGATAAACAAATTAAATGAAAAAACAAAAACAAACATCTGACATCCTCATTTACTGACATATTTTTCATTAGGGATTCACTGTCAGTCACTTTGTGGCATTGTGACAGTCCTCTTGAATGTTATGACCCTTTGGCAGTTTGGGTGATTCTGAAGTAAATGTTTTCCTCTTTCGCTGACCTAGAGTCCCGTTTATATCCAGACCCACTTTCCTCTGAAAGGCATAAGGGTGAGTTTGTTACAAATCTACACAGTATATTATGCCACCTCTTTTAAAGCACTGTCATTTAACCTTTCCATGTAATTGCGCAACTCCTTGGAGTCTCCCATTTCTACGTCTTGGCACACCCACTTAATGTCCTGGCTGTGCCTTCCAGTCAGTGTGTTCACAGTGGGGTAGCTATTGTCTGAGGGAATGGTGGTGAATGTGGTGAACTTGACTCGCTTCCTCTTGGTGGTGGGTGAGTCTCCTTTGCTGTCCTTGGCTATGCAGCCCGTGTCTGCCGGCCGGTGAACTTGACCCTGCACGTTCTTCTGGGCTGAGCCTCCGTTCAGCAGGTGGCTGCCTTCCTCGAGCCCGCTGCTGGACTCCATCATAGAGGTCTGTTCCTCCTGCTGGGGTGACAAGCTGATTTGGCTCTCCAGCAGCTCTGCCTCATTCCCCAGCCACACCCAATCGTGGGCATGGTTCATGTTCTCTTGGCCCTCAATGGACAGCGCCTTGTGGCGGTATTTGAGGGTGTAGGAGATGCAGTTTATGAGAAACACCAGGATAGCAAGGCAGAAGACCCCCAGCAGGGCGTACATTCCTATCTCCAGGTCTGTGAGTCCACGCGCTGTCTGAACGAGGTCATCGTCCATGTTGCGGCCACGGGGAAGATCCACCTGGGCAGGAAAGTCGGCAAAGTCGATTGGTACGTTCTGGCTACCATCATCTGAAAGTTTATGTCCATTGGGTCTGCGTATTATTGTGCTTCTAGTGGTGGTGGCCCTCCTCAACACGCTGTCCTCCATGTTGGAGATGGAGCTGCCATAGTAGTGAGTGTCAAGGCTGGTCCTGTCCTGGGAGGGAGATAGCCTGCTTCTGGTTTCCACATCCTCTCCATCAGGACCATAATCGCTGCTCCCTCCCCTTGAGCTGTCACTGTAACCAAACTTCACCCTGATGTTACAGTTCCCTGCTGCCAGGATGCTGCGGCGCTTAAACTTCTGGCAGATCTCACAAACAGTCATCTCCACCCTAACCAGCAGGCCTTGGCCCTCCGCCTCCGTCACGATGACAGGCCATTTCCATGAGGGGTCCTGCTGCACAGTCACTACATCCTCATCTAGTGAGGTGGCTGTCAGGACAAAAAAGTCGGGATTGTACAGGTCTAGAGGAGCCACAGAGCCGTCACTGAACTGTAGCCAGGCGCTGATCAAGGCCTCCTGTGTAAACACACACGCACAAAACAAAATGCAAGACAGAGAGTAAGAATAAGAAAATAAATAATGAGAGACACAAAGACAACATGCTGTGCTTTGGTATTACAAAGCAATTAAACTTATAGTACAAAAATATTGCATCTATTTTGTCTATATATATATATGGAGCTCACTAAGCCACGTGATTTCACTAACTCAGCAGCAATTCTATCTAAATTTAGGGTAATACAGATTAAAAGATAGGCAGAAAAGATCAAACAATAACATTAAACATTGTTCATGATTTGCCATATATGGGCATCTTAACGCCTGCTCCTACTTCAGTTTCACAGTTTGCCTTTTAATGTCGGTGAAGGACAAATCCCCAGAGGCGAACAAGTACATCCCTGCAGTGGTCTGTCCATGTGGTCTGTCCTAATTACTGACTCTAGAGGACTTGAGAGTGCATTGATGCCTGCTCATCTTCACACATTGCATGTGGAGACATGGCAGATAAATGGCCTTCCCCTCTGTACTCAGTTGAAGGAAGAGGGTGAAGAGGAACATAAAGGAGCAGTACGGAAAACAAGTAAGAGGGCTTGATAGGCAGATCAAAGGGGCCACAATGAGGGTAGCTAGAGCAAATAAGAAAGGGAAGCAAAATAGGATAGGAGGCCCAAGTTTGGGCTGCAAGTCACTTTGATACAGAAGCCGTGGTGTTACTTTTACATGCTCTGAGATTAAGCTCCCGTTTCTATTAGCTGCCCAAGGGAACACATTCTGTCACACTGTGGCTTTCAGGCCTTGCAGTTAAGAGGGTTAGGGATGGTATGGAACAAACAAATAGACACGAGTACATGAGCACATACACACTCACGGCTCTCTTTGATTGTAAAATTGTTCATTCAAGGGCCCTGATATTGTGGAAAATGGAATCTGGAAGTATGTTTTGTTTTGGAAAGCACAGTAATCAAGCCTGAAAAATGCACATTTTTGGCATCATCAGATATACAAAATATATAAAATATAAAAATTGTTTATCGAACCAATGAAGAATATATATAGTTATAAAATGAATAAACATTTGTGAATAATTACTGATGTGGTTTTATTCTATTTTATCAGAATAAATTTATTTACCGTATTTTCCGGACTATAAACCGCTACTTTTTCCCCCATACACCTCTGTATAAACCTTTCGGCTTATACAGAGGTCCGGCTTTTCCATTAATTTTTCTTCAGCCCACATGGGGTGTATAATATTATTACACCGTCACCCCCTCAAAATGGAAAACCCATGAAGAAATTCCTATGATGCAGCTTTTAAGTTGAATGCCATCGATCTGGCTATCCATGAAGGAAACAGAGCGGCTGCTGTTCAACTCCGACACTGAAGAGGACGACTTCAGTGGCTTCAGTGCACAGAAGAAATGAAGTGACAGTGGTTTGGTGTTCATTAGTTTTAAATGCTCAGGAGGAAGATAAATAGTGACTCGTGGCTTCAGTGCATGGGAGAATGAAGCCACTTTAATAGTTGCGCAGTTGCGCTTTAACAGTGTGTGGGAAGAAAAGGTGACAGTGACTTGGTGTTTAATGGTTTCAGTACGCATGAGGAAGAAAAATAAAGTAACTTAGTTTTAGTGCACAGGAGGAAGATGAATAAAACAATCAATGACTCAGATATATGAATAAACAAAATGTTTCTGTCTAAATAACTTATTTCTCAGCCTGGATATCGGGCTTATATTTCGGTGTGGGGCTTATATGTGACAAATTATATATATCTTTCCAATTTTAGTGGGTGTGGCTTATATTTAGGTGCGCTCTATAGTCCGGTAAATACGGTATCTATTTAACTGTGATGGCAAAGTGAGAGTTGAGCAATTAAATCTCAGGTCTAAAATATATATATATTTATATATATATATACATATATATTACAGCGTCCTGACCTGTTTGGGGCTCTGCAGAACCTCCTGTGTTGTCGTGGTAGCCTGGATGGCTCTGTTGCTTCCTGGGCTGAGCTGCAGGCTCATAGAGAGGCCCGTGACCAGCTGGACTCCCAACTCTGTGATGGTCACTTTGTCATCCACCACTGTAATAGTCTTCTCTGCCAGGATTGAGTCTGACAAAGGAGACAACACCTAGGAGGTACCAAACCAAGACCAGTGGACAAGACAAGGGAAGGAAACATATTTCAGGTTACATGTGAGATATTAAAGGAATTATAAAAGGAAAGCTGATGAATTAAATTGCACATCTTACTTTCATGATTCTTTTATGATTGTTGCACAATATCCTGTGACATTGTGGTAAGATAAATTACAGGCCCGCCTCTGTTTTCTATAGAAAGTCAAACTTCATTAACAAAAAAAAAAAAAAAAAAACTGAAAGCAGAAATAAGTCACCGCTGGTCTGTGAACTGGAATATAAAAACATCACATCATGTCACAGACTTGAAAAAGCAGATTACCGCAAGTTATAGGTGATTTAAGTAAATGTCTTTCCAAGTGTTTCATCTAACATAAAAAGCTCACAAGCCCCTGCGCAATATGCAAAACGATATATATACAAAACCTACTTTTTATTTTATCCGTTTTCTCAGGCTGTGCAGATCAAACAACAGCTCTACTTGGCTGCCATCCAACCCCCATATCTCCTGTAGGTAGGAATCCATTTACTTTGATTTATACTGGTAATCCATAGGAGGGGCGCGCTTTAACCCTCAAAACAAAGGCAGGAATTCATACTATGTTTATGATGAATGCCATCCAAGGTACAGTGTGACTTTTCATGCAAATCCTTATAAAGGTCTACTCATGTATCAGTCTGCATAGTGCGTGGCACAGATAGTCACAGCTGTCAGACCTTTGCGCTTATTTCTTCTTCTTTTTTCTTTTTTTTTGCAAAAGTGAAGACACATCTACATATAGACAGATGAGTCCTCATATGCCAGGGAGCAGATCCCCCTCACGCAGATGTCATTAGGAGGCTGATATTCATCTATTTTGCCTGAAGAGCTTGACAAACCAAAGGGCCGAGGGGGAGAACCCACCCCCTGTCACCAGCTGCTGAGAGCCCTCTGTACAGGCTGTGACACACCAGTAAGCACCTGTCTGCACTAGACAAAAGGAGGAACTAGTTAAAGTGTAGTATCTGTTATTGTCTCTGGAATAAATATGTTTGTGTTCCTACAGTATCTTATTCACATTTCACAGGTTTGTTCTAGCATACATTATGTTGTGCATGGTGCTTTTATTTATATAAGACAATATATGGTTTTAATATTCAAATAATCGTAGTGTTTTACATTTTGACAATACTATAACGGTAATAAAAATCATTGCCACAATAGTTTTGAGCAACAAAACAGAGATTTCAGTTCAGTTCATTGGCAGCATCCACTGCCCTCTGCACATTTTACATTTTGTGTCATCAGATTTTGGGGGAAATATGCAGGATAACAACCCGAGTGGAAGCAGGCACTGATCTTCCAGCACAAACATGACTAATGCTTTAAAACATTTTCATGATGGCGGAAGGTGGAATGAGTGAATGCATATTGACTGTTATAAAGAGCTGTTTCCAGTGCTTTCTCCATCTTTTTATAACACACTGGTGGGGAAGAAGGACAAGAAGCTAAGACCATCACTGAGACAGGAAACAACAGGATTCATGGGAAATAAAGTCTTAATTTGGGAAGCAGGAGTTACATTCACTATACCTTGATCAAACATTGAGGTTACTTAACAAATGCACTGACGAGAGACAGAGGCTACTAATTATTGTCTTTTTATTTACGTCTATCTTTTGAGAAAATAATAGTTACGGTCTACTACAACTTGGGTCTCATTTTTGTTACTGAAGTAGCTGTTGAGATTATTCTCACTCCTACATTTTTAATTCTGAAATCGTTTTAGCACAAAAAACAGCAGCTCAGTTTGTGAGAAGTCTAAAGGACTGCTACTGCAAGTCACTAAGACAGCTGCTGCAGTCTATCAATCTATCGATCCATAATTTAATTTGTTCCTTGCTCTATTGATTCATATATCATTCCACATTCACTGTAGACATAATGAGTAGGTTTGCTCATGAAACATGATGTCCGTGTCCATAGCAACAGGGTCAACCCCACCACGTCTCTCAGCTTAAGACTTCTCAGTTCCTCAGTAAAAGTTATGAGAAGGTCCGAAGAGGAAACTCGTAGCTAGGAACTTTTAGCCGTATTTAGGAAAACGTCTAGTAGTAAGAAGAGATACATGTGAATGAACCCAGATCCTTTAAGCAGAGCCCCATTAAAGCTAAATTGCCTACCTGGATAGTGGTCATTCCCATGTCAAGTCCCACCAGGATCCTTCTGTCCAGCAACTGTGCAATCTGTGGGTCTTCTACCTTCAAGAAGTCCCACACTAGCTCTGTGATGTCCACCTGCCAATCAGTGCCCAGCATGAAGCTTGTCTGGCCTCGAGGATCAGCTGACTCAGCTACAAAATGGGTCAAGACTCTGACCATGGCGTGCTGGTACTGCAGAGTGCAGCTTCGTCCACGTCTGTCTTCGTCATCCTCGTCCTCGCTGTCCCGTGCAGACCTGGCAATTACAAAGCGAGACTGAGGGTCTGCAGCTATGCTGGCGGCTTTGTGGGACTGTACTTGCACACACGCTCACAGTGACAATGCTAACATGATCCATGGTTGTCAAGACATTTCACTCAAACCAACAAATGGGAAGTTACTGGAGAAAGTAAAGGACCTTATTGCATGTGCTTGATGGTTATAGCTACATTATCATCTAAATGCGACAGTCACTAAAATAATTGTTATGAATTCTGTATATGGTAATATAGTTATAGATTGGAAGAGAAAAACCTGCTTCACCCAGCATTGATATGTGGTTGGTGGTATTTTCAACACTGTTTTATCTTTAACTGATCTCTTTCAAATGTACACACACATCAGTGTAACTAACACATTTTTACCTGTAATGACTCAATATTGGTATTAAAACACTAAGAGACGATCAATCCAATGTATGGTTGCCATTTTTTTTTTGCTCCTTTGTGATGCTAGAGCACCCGATCTGGATTGTGAATGTGCATACACCTCCTTACTGCTTTACTTAATAGCTTCCCTGATTGCTCCGTTGCAGGCAAATCTAATTTTATCACTTTAGGCAACAAATCAACCAAGAGAGTACAATATAGCTGCAATATCATTACAATTTGTCCATAAAAGTGTTTTGTATTTTGCTTCAACAAACAACTTTACAAAAACAACAGATAAAGCACTTGAGAAGGAAATGGTTGAATGATTGATCTTTCACGTGCAGACATAAAAATTGCTTTGTCAGCACAACTACTAATCATATACTGTACTGTAGATTTACAACCGCCCCACTGTCTAATCACCATCATTTGTTCCTTTGTCTCTCTTCATGTCTCACACAAACACACTAGTAGAAGTTGAGATCATGATAAGGTGGTGGTGTGCGGGGGGGAAGGGGGGGGGTTTAGGAAATGAATCTCTTAAACTGTTTTTCCTTGCGATTATCCACTTTGCTCCTCTTTCTGTCTGAATCCCCTGAGAAATCCAACTGCAAGCTAAACCGTGGGAGTAAAGATGTTCGCTGCATGCTCTGGAGAAAAGCTGAGAGTACAGTGAGATTTGAAGTTAGGGGCTTAAAACCTTTAAAAACCTTGGCAGGACTGATTTCGCATGCAATTGAATGATATCCATTCAAAAAAGAACCTGTGGATAATAGAGAATAACAAGCGACAACACCGAATTCAAACTGTAAAAACTTTTTGTTGTATGCTGTGATCTTACTGCTAATGCCGTTTGCCCAAGGTGTAATGTGGCAAAATACTAATTATTATTCCAAGCAAAACAAAAACAAGATAATGATAGACTTTGCATGTATCAAGTATCCATTGGCCCAGATTGGAATAGAAAAAAAAAGTCTTCATCCAGTTTATGCGTAAACGGTAAAGACCCCTTTTCTAATCTTTACAATACATGCCAACATTCACCCAATCATACACACACACATTCATACACTGATATACAGCAGCACATCTAAACATTCACTCACACACCAGCAATTTGGGGTTAAGTGTCTTGTCCAAGGACAGTTTGACTGGAGGAGCCAGGAATCAAACCACTGAGGGAATCAAACCACTGATCTTCTGATTAACGGATGACCACTTTACCTTTGAGCCACAGCCGCTGAACAAATGATGAGTCATAACCTTGCCAAATTTTGAGTAAATGCAGTAGATCTGGGAGCAGATCACAGAAAGAAGAAACGATCCCAGCTCCATTCTTGTCATTACATAGATTTTCTAACACTAGTTTAGAAATGCCCCGCAGGCCCTGCATGACACATTTATTGCATATTCATGAACTCCCCCACTCATGACTTTTATGTCCTTTTCCACACAGATGTAGAAATGTGCCAAAATTCCAAGCAAGGATGTTATTTTGAGTTTTATTCCAGTCATTACTTTCTGTTGTTTTTTTCAAATGCATCCTCACTGGATTACCTTAGTCCACCTCGGCTAATTGAAGGCCAATCTTTGAATTCAAATAAAAATCAAAAGAACTACTAGCTGCATAAAACATCCTTGCTCAGATACTAACAAGGTTCTTAATTCATACCTTTGTGATCAAACATTAATTTTCCTATCATTTACTTCCTTTCCTTTTAATACATTCCTATTCTCTATTGTCTCAACACTTTTTCTCTACTCATTTACATTTTACACACAGAGGAAAAAATATCTGAAAATGTTTCCGATCACCATCTTCATTCCAGTGGCGGTAATTGAAAAGTTCCTCACTGACGCCTGCTTTGGTTAAATCCTTATTGTGATCGTTTTGGGCATAGACAGATTTTGTTATTTGACATTCACGGTCAATAAATTGACAAATGGCACTGACATTACGGGAGTATCTACTGACATATTGATTGAATCAGCATTTAAACTGTATATTTATAGAGACACTTATACATGCAGGTATTAGTCAAGTGTAATGGATTCAGGAGTAAACAAGCTGATAGTGAAGTCCAACCATTTTAGCTCTGTTATAAATCTGCTACGCCAGTGCTTGTGCAGCCTTCTTAAAATTTAATCTAAGGTTAATCTAATAAACAAATTACGCTCAGCACTGAGGACAACCTGCTTCACGAAGCAATTTTTCTTTCTGCTTCATTCACTTTCAAGCCGAGTTCTGACTTCAGAGGAGATGCTGCATATTAATGCCTGTCCCATGCTTATTTTTGTTGTGCCCTGTAGATCATTTGCTGTATTTGTTTTGGCATTTTGTTGCATTTTATTTTCTGCTACAATAACATGACAAAGGGCATTTGGACAGAAATAGGCAGTGCTGCTTCTATATATACAGAAGCAGCTATCTGACAATGGTTGATTGGTTTATGTGGTTTGAATCTTGTAGGGAATTCAAATACAGCTGTGTGTTTTACAGTAGAAAGAGCACACTCGGTGCGCTCAGTTAAGACGAGCTGGAGGATAAAGACAAGAAATAAAAAAACTAACTGCAGAATGCAAATTTATAAAACACTATAAAATAAGGTAGAAAAAGAAGCTCAATATACAGATCTCAAAAAAGAAGTGTTAAAGGAGTGGTGCATGCCTGAGTGCTACACCTACACTTAAATTTGCTGTCTGCGAAGGCTTATCTTGTCCCTGTTTTGACAGGGCTTAGGGAGGGAAGAGGTGAGGCATACCGGCAGTGTCAGTCACAAACTGTGTGAGAAGTGCTTTTACAACTATCCCACTAACGGGCCTGATGTCTCTTTATTTCTCATTTCTCTCTCAACCCTTGCATGTGGCCACTACTTGCCAGCTTGAAGGTTCCAGCTTACAAACAGTGGACCAATGCCCGTTCTCACCAACAGGCATGGTGCTACTTTGCAAGGTCACGCCTGTTATACCCCGATAAACAAAGACAGGCTGAAGACAGGGAAAAACAAAGCTCTGTACAGCCCATCAGCCAGTGGTGCTGGCGTCAGCGATGACAATGACCGAACACTGCTGTCCCCGCTGATAAAGGCATACCGGCGTCCAGCTGGGAGCGCAACATCCCGGACAAGCCATGGCATTAGTTAAATGCTGTACCTCTGTCACTCAAAATAAGCAGGGAGCAGGGATAATTAGAGTATCCACACTGGTGCGTGGGGTGAGTCCAGACAGTGCTAATAATGTTCTGTCCTAATGAGGACTAAGAGGTGCAACGGCAGGTTTAATCGTAATGACAAGCTGTATTGCACAGGTCAGCCATTTTGTTATCAGCCTGGACCTGTCAGTACGACTGGAGCTGGATCGAGACAAGTGGAGCGGTGTTTAGTCACACATCTCATCATTATCTCATCTAAGACTGCCATGATTCAAATTCAGCACATCACCTGGAGTAAACGCTATTTATTTATTAAACTAAAACAAGCTGTTCCTGATAGATAGATAGATAGATAGATAGATAGATAGATAGATAGATAGATAGATAGATAGATAGATAGATAGATAGATAGATAGATAGATAGATAGATAGATAGATAGATAGATAGATAGATAGATAGATAGATAGATAGATAGATAGATAGATAGATAGATAGATAGATAGATAGATAGATAGATAGATAAATAGATAGATAGATAGATAGATAGTAATGAACTGTACCTCTGACTGGCCATGATGGGCACCCTCCACCCTTTGATCTGGCTCAGCTCTGTGTCTGACACCTCTATTTGCAGGGGGAGTCGAGGGATCCACACGTTGAGCTCCAGCTGAGCACCCAGGTACCCAAAGGTGAAGTTCACCGTCATCTTCACTTTGCCCTTCATCTCCTTGCCGTTCACAAAAACGTAGTCGCACCTGTCTGACACCTGCGTAGGAGGAGAGGGAAGGTTAAGAGAGACAGCATTTAAGTTGAGCTTTTCACACAGATGCCTGCACCAGATGACTACACACTGAATTGCACGGTGCAATATACAGTGTACACTGTAGAACAGGCTCTCCAAGGTGATTATAAGGTTTGACACTCCTGAGCTCTCCACTGATACAGTATCACTACTTTGAACAAGATGAAAGGTCCTCAATCTGCTCCACACTCAGGAAAAGAGGGAGGAGGAGCAGCAAAGACATCTTTGAACCTGAGGTAAAACAGGTCGTGGTCTGTCTCTTTTATTATAGTCCTGCTTGCAGCTAAAAAGAGGAACCAACAGATGAAAACTAGTAAGAGAAGAGCAGTTGTCTTGATAAAATGACCAAACTGAAAGCCATTGCTTTCATAAATTGCTTTACAAAAGGGATGACTGGGCCGATTTTGTACTATTGAAAGACACATCTCTTTGTAGCTTTGACCCCTCTTCTCTTCCTGTCTCTTTAAAATGCTTATAATAGTGCCTTTCAAGCACTTCATACAAATAGTATACACAAATACAAAAAGGACCTCGAGGGATGTATCCGGCAGATACTCACACACTCATAGAGGTAATTAATTAGTGTGCCTTAAACAGAGATGCCCTGATTTTTTCTTTCTTGGGCACTTTGTCAATCCTATTGATCCCATCATATAGCAGACTACCATGGCTGGAACCAGATGGAATTAGATGGTCTGGGGAAATATCTTTTTTTTTTTTTTTTTTACTCCCATGTTATTTCTTGCAGGGAGATAAAACCATAAACAACCATTCATCATAAAGCTGCGGCAGGATATCCTCTGTGACTAGTAAGAAAACTTTGTGTGTGACAGATTCTACAGATTTGTGCAAGCTGCCACCACTTCAACATCATCTCTAGAGTGAAGCCAGCAGGAGACTTTCTGTGGAAATTAACCTTGGCTAGTTTTGTAAAAAATAAAAGAGGTATTTGCACATTGTTTTGAGGCATACTGTTCGGTGCTGCCGTATTTTGACTTGTGGAAATGTTAAAATCTCATTGACAAAGAGACCCAACTAGACACTCTTTGTAAGACAAAAAGGTTGTGTACCACTGGTTTAATCTTAAATAATGCATTGTATATTATAATCTTATCATAACATATGTTATATTATTATATACATTATTCTTTAATTTCAAAATAAATGTAGTGGAATTTAATGGAGTGCAATATTTCCATCTAAAGTGTAGTGGAGTTTAAATATAGCCATGAAACAGAAATACTCAAGTAAATTCAACAGTATAACCTTAACGATAATGTGGTGATGGATATATATATATATATAATATGGAAGTAAAAGTAACCTAAGTCAATGCATCTGTACGATTAATGAAGTCACCTAGTATAGAGGCGGTACATTTCAACATGTTGCAGATATGACCTTTTCATATTTCATGTTCCATTTTTCATATTTATTTATTAAGTAGAGGTGACCATTTTTAAATGGTACACTGGAACAAAGGGGCTTTCATCTAACACCAGTCTGACAAAAACAGTGGCCTTCATGTTTCTACACTGGCCTGAGTCCGAGACAAGAATCTCTTGAAAGCCCCTGTGAGAAAGTTGAAAAAAACATGCTGCAGGGCATCCTTTAAGGCTACAGCTAACCATCAGAGAACTTGTGTTAGGGACTGCACAAGCCCTGCATCCTCAAGTAGAGACGAGCTATGTTATTAACACCAATAAAGAGTTCAGAACATACATAGTAGCACCTTGCTCACGCACTACTGCCACACAACACTGCAAACGTGGGCTGACACAGTTGCTTAATGAAGCTTTTGAACATTTCTACAAGGGCGGTGTCACTCCCCTGGCTACAGTCAGTCATGGAGCAGATTGTGTGCCGCCAGGGCTCTCAGTGTGAGCGTGTGTCTCAACTGATAAAGATGTCAGAGGAGTCCTTGCTCCTTATCAGCCCCCATTGTTTGGCTCTTTCTCTCACTACACCCAATCTGCTGAGACTGAAGTGCCTTTGACAACTCCCTCGTTTTCAACTTTTCTCACATGTTGGGGTTCTGCAACATATGCACACAAGCATTAGGTTGCTGGCTAGATAACGCCTAACTGAGCTCCATGTGAGGCTCACTGATCTGATCTGGTAGTGATGTGAATGATCAATAAACTGCAGGTGACACATGCGTATATCCCATGAGTGTTATTTTTCTTGCCACCTCTCCGTGAAGCTTTAGTTTACCCGTTTTATGTGGGAAGAGAAGAATGTGTAAATGGGTGTGTGTTATTAGCATACATCTCTGCTACAGTATGTCTCATGACAGAGAAATTAACTGACTGCTGGCATTTCTTCAATTTCCCAACAACAACCTAAGCAGAAAAAATTATGGAAAACATGGCAGCTGACATCCAGCCATCCCGACACATTACGCTGACATGCTTACACCCTCCTGCTGTGGTGTATGGTTGGTATACAATTTTTAACATACAAAGACACCACTACTTTATCAGTGGACCCCTTAAACCCCTCATACACCCTCCCTAGCAGGACGTGTGTTGTGGCAGAGTCTGAGTGGGGCTGTCTCTGTGAATTAAACATTCTCCGTCAGTCTGATTCACAAGGTATCATAAACGTCCAGGAGGATCCACTGCCACATTAATCAGACACATTAGGCAGCTAACGGGAGAATACTTACAGAGGACATTTAGGCTGTCTCTGGATGGAGCCCAGGAAATTAACAACTCACAAGACAGATACAATCCATGGCAGATATGAGCGATGGGAGTAGGGAGCATGAAGGTGTGGTGAGCCCGTCTCTGGCTTGTACACAGAGTTGGCTTGACAGAAGCAATTAAGTTATTCATACTCCTCTGCCTAAGCTAAACCTTTAATTTCAGTGTAAATCTGTAAATATTCGGATATCCTGTTTCACGGTTGCAGTGGTCATGGCTAAAATGGACAGCAGACTTGCTGTCATGAGTGTAAATGTGCAATAGATGACGTACTTCATTGTACCATCCTTCCAGACCTACTGTAAAACATCTACTGGCAACTCACTCCATACAGTAAACCAGGTTTTATGCATTAACCCAAAACTGAACTGTAAATCCAGAGAGAGCAACATGTGCATGCAAAATAATGAAGGCAGAGCCACATTTCTGTCGACACACATTAGATATAATTTGCTTAAGCGAGTTAAAACTCCAAAGACGTTGAAAGGAAAAACATGTGACCTAGGGTATTTTTTTTCAAATTCACTGCAATTATAAGGCCACAAGTGAATAGAAGCATCATTTTATGTTCACAGTGATTCATTATTCAGGTTTCATGTCACTCTGTGTTTTCTCATCACTTATTCCCCAGGACAAAATTAAATAAATTAGTCATGTTTACATACATGATCACATGAGGCTATGCTTAGAAAAGAACTTGAGTTGCTTTCTTTGAGTGAACAATGGTAATACTCTGACCTAGAGATCCCACAGGCAGCGCTTGGCTTTTTTTCCAACATCTTTGACTGCAATTTAATTTCCACTTAATCATCTCTAACTCACATATCAGACATGATGATAAGACAGATCGAAAATATCCTCCTCTACTTTAGTCTTTGATTTTGTTTTATTATAGCTTTTTAATGTACATTACTAGATTTTGGCTTACGCATTACATGCTATGCAACATCTCAGCCACTTTTCAGAAACAGGCCATAAACAGATTTAATCTTTAATTTATCTTTTTTTTTTTTCCCCCGAGCCCTTTAACGGATGATTAAGGCCTCGATCAGACAAAGGTGCCTTTTCTTTCTGTCACTGCCTGAAATTTTAAAAAAGAGCAGCTTGATGCGTCTTTTTTTTTTTTAAATGTTTCTAGGCAATCAACAAATCAATTGTCCTTAGCCTAACCACTATTTAAGTATTCAGGATTATTACAGATCTGTACCTTTTAATTATCAGTACAGTTTAAAGCAAGAGTGTGGGACTTTTCTCTCCCCCTTCTGGCAGTGAGTGTAATGATTGTTGTGTCAAAGGCCCTGCTGTAGCCTACTCTGTCGCTACTGTTGCAGCTAAAACGCAATGGATAAATAGTTGTGAGCATCACACAACCCTGCAAAATGACTCATATCACTATCAGAATTTGATCCACTCAGTCCGATAACTTTTGAAAAGTTGAGAAGAGCCACACGATTAAAGTATGTTACCCACATTCAAATTATCAGAGGGCCAATCAGAAGGTCTCAGCCATGCATTCAAATGTCCAGTGTGTACAAGATTTAAAACAAGGTTTACCTGAATGAAAAAAAAACTTACCTGAAATCTCAAGTACCACACTAATATGCCTCCAGGCTTTCAAATCAAATCAAATCAAATCAAATTTTATTTATATAGCCCAAAATCACAAAATACATTTGTCTCAGAGGGCTTTACAATCTGTACAGGGAGTGACACCCTCTGTCCTTAGACCCTCGATTCGAGTGAGGAAAAACTTGCCCACCAAAAAACCTTTTAACAGGGAAAAAGGTGGAAGAAACCTCAGGAAGAGCCACAGAGGAGGGATCCCTCTCCCAGGACGGACAGACGTGCAATGATGTCACATGTACAGAACAAATCAACACACACATATTGTGCTTGCTTCAGATCAAGGTAATTACGGTTGTTAAAACCATATAGTGCTGGGAAACCAGCAACAGGAGAAAAAACACATGACATGGGTACTTTTTTACTCCGAGTAGTTTTTCAACTGAAGGTGTTCAGAGTGCTCCTGCAATAACATGAGGCTCGTAGTTGAAAAACACAAGACAATCAGCAACGCAAAAGAAGCGAGCAAAAAGTTACTGTAAGGGACTTTCTATTCAATTGTGCCTTGTGTTTTGAAAGGGGAACTAAAAATAAAGGAAAACTCAAGCAACTTGTCAGCAGTCGATAGTGTGTCAAACACACACTTTCATGTTGTTTGCCAGTGTTTATTTATCCTTTCTGAAGGATTTATATAGATACGCTAAACATAGAAAACCTTCTCATCTGTAGCATTTTTCTATTTATTGGCTTCACACCATGTAGTGACTGCATGTCATGTATAACAAGGATGGACTTGGAAACTGTCAACAGTCAATTACTGTAAACGAACTGTGCAGATATAAAATTATTAATTTATCTGCATTTTGATTAATTGTATATGAATGATGAATGCAGGCAAGTACGTGTGCCCACTATGGGTCCTTCCATATGGGTTTGTTGAGAAAATCCCTTTTAAATTCTGGACAACTAAAACTGGCTTTCCAGCTTTAGATAAAGAACAGCAATTGTGTACCCTATAAATCTGAACTAACAATGTGCCTATCTATATTTACATGATTATATTTGCATATCTAAATGCTGATATAACGGACTCATGAATATATGCTAGTAAACGTCAACAAAACTCATCTGATGGCAAGGTATGTTTGCATAAGAGAAGAGACGGGGCTCATTTCACTTTCAGCAGTTCATCTTACTGACCTTGACCACGTCTTCGTCAGTGGAGCGACACTTGACTGCTTCGGAGACATCAGTAACAGAGGCATCTATTCCAATGGTTACCACCTTTACTGGCACAGCCACCGTTTTCCCCGTCAGCACGGCAGTGTTCAAAATCTCAGAATCCTACAGACAGAGAGAAAGGAAGAAATCAGCTAAGCACTGGTCAAAAGCCTGGTAGGTTGGCAATGCACTGAATAACCGACGAGCAGTAATTACCAGCTCAGATAGAATAGGAAAAGTGCAAGAGTAACAAGTACTACTGAAAATGACGTAAATAGGCTCGGTGCAGTTCAATTACCTGCTCAATTAGGTGAACCACTGTGAAATCTGAACCGCAGGTGGGGGGACAGCTAATGAGCACATTGTTCAGTGCATTGAACCTCCTTTGTTGTATTTGGTCTCCCTTCTTAAAGGTGAAACATGCACCTTTTGTTTTAATAGATTACTGATGGGAAGATAAAATTTACTGTAGATTTGAGTTGATTATTGACAAGGGACAAATAAAATGGTCAACAAATTATACAGTATTTAATGTGGGAAAATGATCTATGCTTGATTTACTTATCTGCTCAGCAATGTTAAATGAAATCAAATGTTTCTGTTACCAGGTTAATTCAGCTTTATTTTATGATGATTAATTTGATGATATATTTGATGGCTCTCTTTGCAGTCGCTGTGGTGGATTTAATTACCCTCTTTGCCTGCCTTGTTCACTATACATAGTGCATGCCACTACTTTCAGTCTTTTATGTATACTTGGCTTCTTTTTTCATTGGCCTCCTCAGTATTAAAACGCTTCCAGCAAACACAGTTGCCTAAAGCATTCATCTCCTATAAGACACAGGAGGGATGACAATGATTTTGTCTTATCCCTGCAGGGGACGTTGGATGGGCTGAAGGGGACATTATAGATTGACTGAATTATAATAATAACAATACAAGAGGGTGTATTTGACAGGCATTCAAAGTGCAGTAAACAACACTACCTGGTAGCAGGGAAAATATGGTATTTAAATTAAATACAAGAACAATACAATAGGAAATACCACCAAAAGGAAATTCAAATAAGCTAAGAACAATAATATAGTCAATGTATTACATAAAACCAAATAAAATGTGGTCTGATACATGGAATTGCTGTTGCAGAAAAATATCAAAAATGTGTTTTAATGGGGTTTCTCTCTCTCTCTCTCCACTCACACCTGTCTGCCTCTTAAATTTCAAGTGTCCAATAAAGGTGAAAATGCCCCAAAAATATCTTAAAAAAAGGTTTTGGTTTCATGAAAAGGTACTCTTAGTGGGTGACCTCAACAGTCTAGACAGCCCTGATTCCCTAAGATCAATGGCACAGCTTCATTACTCTGAACATAAATCTTAACCTTTCATTATGCATACACACACTCACACACAGCTATTGTCACAGAAGATAATTGGGGCCAATTAAGATAAGTTTGAGGTAAGTTTTACTCTCCAAAGTCACCCATGCACATTAGATTGTCTGTTCAGTCTATTAAGCCAAAGGAATTGCACTTCAATTACAGATTGCTATGGACCACTCGAACACTACAATAGATAGCTCCCACTGAGGTCAAAGTGTAATACTTCCACTGTATGCACAGCATGAAAAAAAGCCTCTTATTATAAGCTATTTTCATTCATTCAGTGTGCAACACGACACAATGTGACTGGAGAGCAACACGTGTAGTTTTGTTGTTAAATATGTGGTGGTCAATGGAGGCAGCTAGCTATCTTAAACCCGCTGTAAAACAGAGGTACTGTAGCCAGAAGTGAGTGGGTAGCCACCAGCCAACCTGTTTGGTAACAGAGCAGGAAAGCTAATATCTACAGGCGGTTTCCAGTCGGATAGCGTTTTTGTTGCAGTGAGTGCCAGTCATTGTGGACATTAGCAGAGGACAGACAAGGGCACTTGGGAAAACATCACATCCTTTGATTTTTTGATGAAAAAATAGCCCTTCACATAAAAAAATCAGTCCACAAGCTGTTATAGGCAACCAAGCAAGTCAGGGATGGTCTCATTTTTTAAGTTACACAACAATCCATTCATTCACTGGCAATAGAAAAGATGAATACATGTAAATTGCTTCGCAGTGTTTACATGTAGCACCTTTAATGGAGACATCTAATTCTTGAATGATGCCTCTTGATTAAAATGCCACATTTATTTACAGTAATATTTCTAAAACTGACAAGTACAGACAGGACCAATCAACAGTGTCTGACTTGCTGTCACAACAAGTGATGTGTACTCCAGAGTCGCCAAGGAAGTACACAGGATTTGTACAATGCTCTGATAAGTTGGTTTCTGAAGACTTCCCCTCAGTGTCTGTGAGCTTGCAAATCAGAGTCATTCAAAAAAAAAAGACAAAAGGCAGATTAAGTTTGGTTGAAAGGAGCCTGGTCGTTTGTAAGCATCAATTACTGAGTCCATTCAGCTTTAAAGTGAAATGAGTATTACTAGTAGTTGAGCCAAGAGATACCAATGAATCACCAAAACACTTAATCTTCAAATGGCTTTTCATTACGATTTTATAGACTGTGACAGTGTTATACAGCAATATGCATCCCTCTCTCCCTGTGCAGCTGACTTTGATTCAATTCCCCTTAAAATTGAGGACTGCTGTAAATTAATTCTGTGTCTGCTGGGCTTCCTCCATTTCCAGAGGGTTGTCTATAATACACGATGTGGTAAATGGTTGAGACCCGGTGAAAGCAGGGGCTAATGTTAGATTACAGCAGCTGGAGATGACCCAGCAGGTTGAGAACAGCAGAGAGCAGGGCCTGGCAGTAATAAGCCATAGTGGGATCCCACAGTGATGCATCAGTGGTCCACATGCTCAGACATAGACAGTGCAATTAAACACAAAATGGAGACTAGTGGTGCACATCAGCAGCATTTCTCAGTCAGCTTGGTCTGAATGAAGACCCAATGAAATATGGGCCTGTGAAACTAGAAACATTAGTCTAATAGCTGATGAGTTTTTTGGGGTTTTTTTTGTTTTTTTTATCATAGCCAGAGATTTGTGGATTTCTTATATGAAATGCAAGAAGTCTTAAATAGGAATTTCTATAAAATCTACTTTGACCTGAACTTGATTTCCTTTTATGGTCCTTTATTTTGAAACATTGAAATGTGCAATTGTCATAAACTCCATTGCTTGCAGGATGTACCAATGATACCCTGTTCACATGTGTATAATGTGCATTTGTTTTGGAGAATCTAAAGGATAAGAGCTAGTAGTAGCATGGACATTCAGATGAAGTAAATGTGAAGTAAAGGTTATACTGCTTATACAGAAGATACATCAGGGATGACGAAGCAAAACACACTTGACACAAGCAAACACATTTCTCGACAAAATGACAAAAGATGTATAGCAGTGGCCACTAATTCAAATGTTAGTATAATACAGTATATTCAGTGTGCAGTTATCTGTAAATATTGTACACCTCCAACCAATCAGTATTGGGCATTCTCTGTGGCTTCCATAATCAGCCAAGCTTTAGTCTAGCTCATTGTGCTAACTCAACACGTGGATACTGAGCCCAATTACTGGAAGACGTATTCAAGGTTTCACTAAGACTGTACACATATTCAGCCTATTAGTAATGGGAGTTACATTAAATAACATTCTTTTTGTCAGATGACCTCATTAAAATATCATTTTCTTTCCATGCAACATGCTTTGCACTGTAGTTCTTTTGAGTGTCATCCGTTGGCATGATGCTGGTGTTTGTGCTTTACTTACTAGCCAATCTGCCCCCTCAAGTCTCACAGATAGGTCTTTTTGTTCAATAGTCTGTGGGAGAACTGCCTGTCTATTTTATCAAGGATCTCTCTGTTAACATTCAGCACACTACTGTGGCTGGTAATGTGTTCTGGGCCGTAATTTCTGCCTGTGTCTCAGTTGGATCTGAAAATAAGTGAGATTTATGGTGTCAGCCTGAGTGACACAGGCAGCATGAGAAGTAGTGAAGCTGCTGTCCTGGTGTTACGATTAGCCTCTGCTTCTACCCTGCACTATCACATCCACATGCTGACCTGACCACCCTGGTTACTACTACAAACGAACAGGTCAAGCACAGTGTGTAGTCAGAGGGTTTTGGTGTCTATATTATTCATGGCACAGCAGATAGAAGAGAGTGTGGTAAACGTAGTGTATATGTTTGGTCTGTACACCAATTTGAAAGGCTAGGAACAAGCTACAATGCTAACTCCCTGCAATTATCTGCTGCTGGTTTACTGGAGGTTCTCAGCAACAGCCGAAAGAAAATTGGGTAATGCAGCCTGTGTCAAATTCAAGTGCGAAACTATGCAACACTACCTATAGATATCAGGGAAGTCAGCTCGCTAAATATTTTTAAAGGAAAGCTTAAAATGTATCTCTTCACTCTAGCTAACTAGCTACGCCTGAAATTTGCACTTTGCTCACACTTATATATATATATATATATATATTTATATTTTATAACTTGTTTTATTCTATTTTATTATTTTATTTTAATATTATTCATTCTATGTATCCTAATTTCACTTGGTTTTTTTTGTTATTATTAGCAAGTGAGTTTTATTGTTCATCTTATGTCAGATTTATTATGGTATTCTATGTTTTGTGAAAGGTGCAAAATAAATATATACGTTTTTATATTATATTATTATTATTATTAACTAAACTTCTCATTTAACAGGATATCCAGATCCAAAAAGACCTTAAACCTAATCTGCTGCTTTTATCACCATGATTGATGACTTGTCATCAGCCATGAGTCTTTTTATGAGCTTTTATGTCATTTCAAGAACAAAGACATTAAAAGGGGGCATAAAGTATGCCAATAGTCAACTAACCTATAGTAAATGAAATATTCATAGTTCTGATAAACATTTTCATCCCTTAGTGAAAAAATGCATACGTGTGAGGAAATTGAAATGGGAATAAGGGGATAGTGAATTATACGGTGTAGACATTAAACACCAATCAGACAGTGTCCTGAAGCTATTACAGAGACTAAAAGAGACATGTCCTTTCATCAGCTCTTCTCTCCACATTGTGCAATGCTCAATGTGGCACTTCCTTCTCTCTATTCTAGTGGGCGTTTAATTGGCTAGAAGCAAGAAACATGGAGGAGAGCGGGAATAAAGGCCTTGGAAGCACTATGCAGAGTGATACATCACTGCATGACAGGGCATTGAAGGGGTGGGATGGCTGTGAAGCCAACACACTGCCTTTTAATGATGGTCTCTCTCTTTTGCTCCCTTCTCTTCTATCCCCACTCTTGCTTCTCCAAGAATTAACCAGTTCCTTTTCTGTCTTCCCCTCCTCTACTCCCAGCTGACGGGATGAGGGTGGCTGCAGTACATGGTACACAAAGCCCTGTCTCCACTGTCATACCCCACTGCCTCCTAAAACTTTGCTAAGCGCGTTTCAGTAGCTGTGCCCTGTCCGAGGTACATGCTGGTCAGAGATCTGATCTGCTCATTACTGTTGGCCGTGGCTGGTAGGGAGAAGATTAACTTGATGGCTGCCTTCATAGTAGATTCGCTCCACAAAGTGTCGGTTAAAAAGGAGAGGTAATGAGAGATCATGCTGAGGATCACATGGACAGGACAAATTTGCACTTTCAAATAAGCAGGCATGTCAAGGGCCACTTTAGGTACCTCAGTCAATAATTATGAGACATTATAGAAAGGGCACTTTATTTCCTGTCAAAGAACAGAGTTAGAATTCAAGCACACAAAAATGGGAATATGTGAAAGAGATGAACTGTTAGGCTGGCTGCTGTCATAGAGCCATGTCGATCATGGTGCACATTTGTGGGTGTAACTTTTAGAATGCACTGCATTTCTTTTTGAATATAAAAATAGGTTTATGGGATTTGTATGCATTTTGGAAGAATTCCTAGTGAAACCTCCAGTGAAACTGTGTACTGAAGTTATGCCTTCATTAGCTAATTGGCATCAGCTGCCTAGTTCATGCTTCACAAGCACTGGCTCCTTCATCAGATGCTTGGCTACCAGCTGACTAATAACATCCAATTATATTTATGCAGGTGTACAGTGTGGCCTTATCCAACATGACACTTCTCACTTGTTGCTGTAGCCCCCCTCCACAGCCTCAGCCACCTCCGTATGTGTTATATTTAAGATTAAGAACATGATTTTTTTTTTTTTTTTTTTTTCTGTTAAAAGGAGGATTAGTTTCTCTAGCATTGCTGGTCACATTCTTTGGGAGCTCACTTTTAAAGCGATTTGCTGAGAATGGTCAATTTCTTGACGCTAGAAGTGTCGCTGGCTGAAAATAAAAGAATCAAGCATCTTCCTTCTGAATGTCTGGACCTTAATTTGACTTTTGATGACCAAGCAGGTATGACAGCAGGCCTATCATTAGGGAAAACAGCGTGCTTTTCTGAAACTTCTCACACTGCCTGAAGGAAAAAAGGCTGAACAGAAAAATGCGAGCTTAATAGACTCATGTGGTGCGATAATTTATGTTGTACCGTTTCCTCCTTATAAAGTCAACCAATGACGTAACAAGAACTCCCTCTTTCTCATCAGAGCAGCTTCAGTGTGGGGTCACCTACACAAGAGGATTCGCACAACAGTTCATGGATGGTATTGATGTTTCAGTCACACTAAACTGCTCTCATCTGTAATTAAGAGTGCACATGATTTATGGGGAAACTTTGACTGCACTTAAATATTAATTACATTATGAACTATGTATACTCCTTAGTCTAGAGTACATGGTACAAGTGTTATCTACCGTGTTAAGTGTATTTTATGAGGTGTCAACATTTTATTTTTAAGAGACATGTGTAAAGCAAGACCTCTTACTGTATGTGTGACAGAGACCGTGTATGTTTTTGAAATGCTGTTTTAGTAACCTGTGTTGCATCCACTCATCTTCAGTGAGTTTCTTGTAAACATGTCTGTCTGTGATAAAGTACATTAACGGAGTGTGTATTAGTGTCTGTACTTTAAAAATAAAGTTTATAGAAATTATAGAGAGTTAATGCTGGAGGGATGAAGCCACCCTCCAGAGCCCAGTGGCCATGAATTGCACCTCATGCTGTGAAAATGAGCTTGTGAATAAAACATGACTGGACATGGAAGTACTGTATTTTAAGTTTGTAGGACAAATGCCCTGCAATTCTCATGAATACCATACCTGTAATACATCTAGATCAATGGGTCAGGAGGGAGGAGCGGGAGTCCCTGGTGAATTTCAACAACAGTCAGACACAGCTCTGGAAGAAACAAGGTCAGGCACCAGGGACACAACCAGCTCTGCTCAACTGATGAGTGAGAGAGCTGCAAGGGCTCAAGGGAGAGAGCTGTTGGCAGCTTTGACTGATGCTGCGCTGGGACAGCGAAGCCTCTCTAGTGCCCCTGCTGTTTGCCCATTGAGCTGGGGCCTGGAGGCCAGAAGGTAGGGAAACAATCCTGCCTGTGCCGGTCTGCTCAATTTCAGACCAATATCTATCACACTCAGCCGATCGATGAGGAGTTCTTCACCAACAGCCAACCATGCCTGTAGGGGATGACCTCCTGATCTCTGTCTGATTTCTTCACCCGGCTCTGATCGAGATCCATACTGCCAGCTTAGCTTGGCTTAGCTTGGCTTAGCTGCCCTCTGGACACAGACCTCTCTCAGCAGGCACAAAGGTCAGCTCCACTGTAGAGTCCATTACCACTAAAAATACACACATTCCTCTCAAACCTTGGTGGCCCAGGATTAAAGTCAGAATGACTAGAACTGGGTCAGAATTTGAAATGAGATGTTAACAGTTATGGGGAGATGTGAGATGTGGGCATGTGCAGGCCCTGTCACTCTGAGATTGATCTGTCAGTCTGGATCCTGCCCTTCACTTCATCCCCTTTTGCTTTGCTGTACAAACTTTTTTCCACCTTAACTGACAGGATTAGGAGAACAGAGATGGCTACTATGATGGGGATGAAGGTTCACAGCATTCAATTAGAGAAACTAGAATATAAGTGGTTCCACAGGGTACAGGTCTTAACCATTTTCTGTAGGCATAGCAAAACAGAATTATACACAAACATGGTGTTTTATGCATGAATCATGTAATGCATTGCAAGTAATTTCCAGAGAATTGCGACAGCACAGTGAACAAGTAATTAGACCCACGCTGGAAGAGCTTTCAAAAGCAACACAGAAAGGTTAGCTTTTTTTTAAAGGTGATTGATAATTTTCTGATGCCACTGTAATGAGAAAGTTTTGCATAAATAGGTTCTGCAGCAGCAGAATGTATTTATCCAAGGCTCTAATCAAATGTGAGTGTGCTTTAAAAGGTGATAAACCCATCCCACTCACTTTTACCCTTTAGATTACAAAAGGATATCAGAGTGTATTTATATATATATATATATATATATATATATACATACACTTAACATTACTCTCAGTGTGCTGTAATCTCATGTAAAGGTACAGTATTTCACCTCCTCACTTCATCACAGTGGAACAGTGGAAACGAGTATCAGTCCTTTAACATCCTATGATGAGAGAGGAGCAAGGGAACAAGAAGTATTTCAAGTCATACCATGTCAAGTACTATGTTCTTGTTCTGGATTTGGTGACTATTTGTAATTGCGTGTTGTCCTTACTAGCATTACATGGAGTATGACACAAGCACATACTGCAGCAGCCTCAATTAGTGCTACCACTTCATCATCAGCCTCTAAGCTGTAGTAGATGCTAATGGTTTGCTCACTAGGGGTCCATTCATCAGCCCCTTATTGTAAACTGTATGACTCATGCAGTGTCAAAAAAGCCACATTTATCTCAATCCACTCAAACAGCAGGAACATGCAACAGAGACTTAACAGTAGTGGCAGAGGTTATAAAATGACTGAAATCAGGTACGTTCAAGTGAGGTTTACAGTCAAAAATATCTTGACAAGCAGCTTGCATCATATTAGCGGCGGACATGCTGCATTTCTGCTGCAGCATTAGCTGGTATATAAGTGATTCTGTCTGTATATCTAACTATGTGTTTGATGAATGGTTCTCCAGATTTCACTTGCCTGGCAGAGAAGATGTGGATTGCAACAGAGGGAATGGAATCGAAAGGAGTAAAATGAAACATTCATTGGAGGATGTTGATAGATGACTTTATCATGTGAGAGCAGAAGTGGCCAGAGAAGGCTGGGGTGATGATGTATTGTTTAACGATACATTGGAGCAGTACGTGAATACAAACGGCTGCTTTCATTTCTCCTCATCTCTATGCCCGCGAATGCTCGTGTGAGTGAGCACAGTTTGGTGTCTCGGCAGGAGCAGGAAGACAGATGGGTACAAATATGATGTATGCCCTGTCCTCCTGCTCCCTCTCCATCACCAGGGTTCCACAGCATGGGTAATGATGATGAGGGCAGCCTGGACAGGAGCGTATTATTTCACGATGGTAAAAGATAATGGACCAGCCTCCTACTGTGCAGTGGAATCTGCTCAGACATCCAATTATTGCCTTTAAGATCCATCTCAAGATGACCCAAAAAAACACACAGCTCTTTCACACTTTACATTTAATGGAATATGCCAACAAAAAGAGGAGGAGGGTGACAAGGGAGGCAATTAATCTACATTGTTAATATGTTAATGTATGTTTGTCTGGAGCAAGCAGAAAAATCTAAGGAGAAAAAAGTGTTGAAAAAGAAAAAAGGGGAAAAAAATCTGAAAAAGCAGGTGAAGGGAAAACAAGTCTGGTAACAGGCAAACAGTATTACAGCGACAGAAAGAGTTCTGAGGCATTTCCTCGCTCTAAACTGACTAAAACTTTTGAGTACTTTTCATTTTCTGCTTTTGAAATAATTGCTGCATTTGCAGAACTCCTGCTTCGCAGTTTGAAATTGGTGACAAAGTGGTGAACGGCGCTCTGAGCTCTCCCAATGCAGGTGAGTCTGTGACAACACACAGGAGGAGCCCTCTTCAAAGGGAAACAAAAAAAAAGAGAGAGCTCATTCTTCAAAATGATGTCGCTACTTTCCCAGAGGTGTCACCCATGGCAGAGCCCATCACTTAGCTGGGGAAATGCAATTAAAAGACCTTTTTATAATAATCAATTCCAACAAGGGCGTAATAATTTAGAACGCACCATAAATATGCAGCAAAATGGGTCTGAGGAGCCATAAATGTGATCAAACCCAAAATAAGCTTCCCATTATTAATAGTCATTAGCTTTATTACATCACAACCTTTTGAGACATGGTCAGTTATGGATCCTTGTTCGGTTTATGACATTTCTGGTCAAAACACAATTACAGCAGCATTTCTGTTATAACAAAATACACTCTAGTTTATTAGACTAATTAGCGCTAATTACACATGAAAGGACCTTCTCAAGCAAAAAACACAGAACTGTTATGTCAACAGATGCCTTCAGCGTGCCCTATGAAGTCTACCCTCTTAACTTGATTAAAAAAGATTGGAGAATATGTTGTTTCTCCCTTCCCACTATCTCTGAAAACAACCGCCGTTTCTCCCCTTCTCTTATAAGCTCTTAACTTTTTTTTTTTTTTTTTTTTTTTTTTGGTTAACTGATTAACATCAACAATGTTCCACTGTTTCGAAAAAATAACAATTCAATAACCATAGCATGGACATCAAACAGATCATATTAAAAATTAGTTGGGCAATAGTGACTAACTACAAATGCAGCTACGCAGTACCATTTCTGTCAAAATTTCATATTTTTTTTTACATAAACACTGAATATAAGGACTGCCTGTGATGTCATGTGATGTAATGCTGCTAATAATGCCGGTTCCACAGAGGATCAACTCACCAATCTGCAGCGTAGGCCAACTTTTTGTTATGTTCAGCTCATTATTTTGTCTTTCAGAGACCCAGATCTTTTTTTCAGGGAGTCAGGGATGAAACAAGATGCTAAATCACAACTGAAGATTAGACTTGACTTCAACCATTGGTAGAAGAAAGGACTCTGATGGGATGTGAAGGTTGCTCTGTTTCTGTGATGTGTAAGCAATGTATAAGGTTTGACAAAATGGATTGACAGACACTGTTAAGATGATTTGCTCACCACCTGTGTGAATGCTCAATTCTGTCTGTAGAAGGTTGCCTTCTGGCTAAAAAAAACAAACTACAACACACAAGGCCATGAACCCCTGAGTGATGGAAAAATTGAATATGAACAGTCATTCTATTCTTTGTCCTAAAGTACATCTGGATAAAACTCCAAGATGATTTCAGCCAACAGTCTGCATGTAATGATAAAAACATGATGTTAGATGTGCAGTGGTGTGGGGAGACAACTTGGAGCTAATAGCCCTGACTCTGCATGGTTCCCTTATGATATTCCCATGCTAAAGGATTTCACTTGGATGACGTTATCACCCTACCAGTTACTACGTCAATCCACCTCATCATTACTGGGCATCTGATTATCATATATTCCATCCACCCCGAGTATCTTCACTACTCTGTTACAGTGACTTAACTTCTCTGTGCAAAGACAAAAAAAAAAAATTGTAATCACTGAATTTGTTCTCCTTTTGGTGGAGTGAGGGTGGAGATGGTGGGGGTGATGTGTGCATGTTTGTGTGTGTGAGTGTAATGGGGGTGGGGCCAGGGTTGACAGGACTGCACTTACATTACCTTACTTCCTCTTTTCTATCAGCGGGAAGTGTAGCAGGGGGAGGGGAAAGAACTTATCTGTGGGCCTTTCATGCCACAGTGATCCCAAGTAATCTAATTCAGACTTCCTTTTTCTCGCTTGTGTGGTTCTCTCATATTGGTGCATGCAGATTGCAAAAGCCTTATGTTTGTGTGTGTGTGTGATAGAGAGAAAGACAGAGAGAGAGAGCGAGAGAGGGAGACAGACAGAGTTAATGAGCTCTGAATATGTCTGTGTGTATAAGTATTTTTGTTGTGTGTTAAGTACTATGAGGTGGCTACAAAAAGTAAGAAGAGAATGTGTGCAGCCCTAAGGTGGAGCAAAATAAAATAAAATTGTCCTATTCAACTTCTTTTCAATGTATTTCCAATGATGTTTGAAATGTTTTCATCAAAGGTCTATGCTGATCCTTTTTGATACACACGTATTTGACATGATGGCAACGGCTTCACTGACTCACTCTCGAGCCCTCTGTACAGAATAACATATCAGGGTAAGGGAAACGATGCCTTTCTGTACATGTACATGCACACATATAGTATACCATCTGCTATAGTACACTATTCATCTTTATCTCCTCTGAGGATGCTGCCCAAATTATCCTCTGACTAATTGATTTAGCCAAATTCAGCAAATAATTGTAATATCAGGTTAATTGAGATAGATTTTCACCACTGTGAAAAAAAGTGACATGATTTATAGTGAGCCATAAAATCCCTCTTCTAAATTAGCAGGATAATCAGAGTGAGAAAGCAGACACTGTCAGGATTAATGATTGATTCATTCACAGAATTCATTTTACAAAAACAACGGTGGAAGTAATGTCTCTGATATGGTCTTTCACAACAGTCAAATACAGTAAAATCTGTCAAATAAAGATTATTGTAGCTTATTTTTATTTTTGTATTTGGTTGATTCTCTTTACAACCTTGAGTTGCAAGATAATCATGCAAATCATTTTCAGTGTTTTTGTCAGTGGAAGGTGTGCAAGCAAACTATAGCCGGCTGTTGATATACATCAGTGACGTGGAAAGGATGTGAGAGAAGGAACTCAAACAATACTGCAGCATTAAACGTATAGCTTCAATTATCCTGAGAATGGATCAGTGGGTGAGGATGTGTCGAATTCCTTTGAATCCAGGAACAGCCACCCACAGGCATCTATCATCCACACAGCCACAGGCACAGAATAACATTGACACAACAGTCAGGTCTCTATCATAAAGATCAGAAGCACCAAAATAGAAATGAATGCAATCTTTGTTTCAGTAATCAGCGCTCGTGTGGCAGCATGTCTTCAATTGATGCTGCTCATTTTTTACCTGAATGTGCTTGATCAAAATCAGAAGCGGTGCTCTCAGGGTCACTGAACAAAGCCACAGAGATGTGTGAAAGGATCTCTATGTGACGTTAAATAGAGGAGCTTTGGTTACAGAGTACCTGCGCCTCACTGCGGGAGACACATAGCTCCAAGCTTACCTTCAGGCCAGAGCTAGCCTCGAGACCCCATCTCAGGCCTGCAGGGAGAAACAGATGCTTTTTTCCTGTCCTGCTCCTAAACACCCTCAGCAGGCACAGTCCCACATTACAGCCACAACTTCTCTATCAAAGCAAGTATTTTAATGTCAGGAAACTCAGCAACGTTGACTCCCTATAAAGCTGTACAAAACATACGACTAGAGCACGGAGCTGGGCATGGCATCACTCACCATGGCCAGGGGCACGATGCCCGCTAGGTCCTCTTGTGCCAGACGGATCTCCGTCTCAGCCTCTTGTGTGGATGCACGACTGGCTGGGTACTCCACCTGCCAGGCCATCCAGCGGCTGCCCAGTGGCTCTGGGAGGCTTTCCATTTTGAGATCCACCTGGAGCACCCTCTGAACTCCAATCTCAGACCTGCCAGAGAGTCAAAGACAAAAAGAAAGTGTCAATTAATGGTTAAGCAGATGGCTGGGTGAGCGTGTGTGCAAGAGTTTGAAAAGGTGTGTGTGTGGGTGTATGTGCAAACCTGAGCTCATTCAACCTACTGTCTGCTCTAATGATGACAAAGAGTAAAGGCTGATGAATGTGTCTGTAGTTGAACTCTATGACATTTTACCAACTGAGATTCTCCAAAATGTCAAGTCCCTTTGTGTTTGACTCTCTGGTCAACCCTCTGCTTCATGGAATAATATCATCTCCTTTTTCTTTATTCCTCTCACACATTACCGCGGGTGATGTGCACTGTAAACAGAACCTATAATCTTGTGGCTTCTCCTCAGAGCAGTTCAAAGGAATGCTTTACCAATCATCACCCCCGCTAAGGTGTCAATGGTTGGGCTTGTCACTGTTGTCCTTGTTTGCCGTAGCAGTGTGTAAATATATACGGCATGCTTCAGCACGATCTACAGCAGGCCTGAATTAAGTCAGACAAATAGAAAGCATTGATAAGAAAATTTCGCATAGCTCCATAAGTCTTTTTTTTCCCACAGCATGCTTATATTATTCAGGTTTATTCTGAGAAAAGGAAAGATTTGTTGCACAGCAGAGCACACCAACCCAATTTTCACATCCAACAGCGGTGTGTATAAATAATTAAGATGACAAGCAAATAACTTGTGTCACATTTCATAACAACATACCAATCAGAGTACTGAGCCAGTGAAGGCGTAGTGCGACAATCTGGACTTACATAACTGCTCCACAATGCTCTGAATGCGAAACATGCTAATCTCTGCTCGCAGACCAGTGAAAGCCAGGAGGTTCATCAGGCAACCAAAGTTAACAGATGATGCACTGAATGTCCAGAAATAAACCTTTGAGCTCTCCACAGTCACCAGGCATTGCACCTGTGTCAGCCATCAACCCAACAACCCAAATGGCCTACTTTACAGATACACGTTTACCACAGAAAGGTTGTTCTGGCAAACATCACACACCAAAGGCAGCAAGACAGACAGAATGAAAGTGATTATAGAGCAAGTGAAAGTGTTGATAATACTGTAAGTACACAAGTACAGCTCAAACCTTCAGGGTCTCTAGAAAAGGCAAAAAGGTTGACTGTAATTTGTTTTTTGTTTTTTTTTATCAATTATTTCCCTTCTCACAGACCCAGTTGGCAGAGTTTAATGGCGACTACCAATGCTATGAATTTTAGGAGGTTTTCATATTCTCCCTACAATAAAAGTTCCAACATAATATTGAGGTTATGAGAATGTACAGTATAGGGTATCAAAAGGCTTACTACTTCATTTTAAAATCCAGACATGCTGCAAATTTTCAGCATTTTTGTGACAGATATGTCAAACTAGAAGACTTGCAATAGATGACAGCAATATAAAAACACGGCAAAGTGATGGGGGGGGGGGGAGAAATAAGATCTTGGGGTAATGCAAGGTTGAGATCAAGGACAAGAGTGAAGACATACAAACATGTGGTGGCAGTAAAATGAATGTCTTAATGTCTTTTTCTCCATTTTCTCCATGATTTAAATAAGAAATTGCTAAGATTCTCCATGCACAAATCTGTGACTATAATAAATTCAATGTGCATGGCGAAGATACTGTATTTTTATGATAATTCTTAAAAATGCAAAGCTGTTGCTGGTTGTATATCTATCTAGAAAATAAGTTATAAAGCAAATGGCAAAAAAAAAGAGGGAACAATAAACAAAAACATTCTGGGCTCTCTACCTCACTTAGAAAGCCTGGCAGCAGTCAATTTTTGATTGTCCACTGTACTTGACCCCCATTGACACAAGTCATAAAATGGAACCTGACAGAACCATCAGTGTCAAGATGAATGTGACTCAGGCGTTGAGTCACAGACATCAATGATATACACCAGTATGCCATCGTAGACCAACCCTACTCTCCCCCAAGTTTGCTAATCACATGACTCGCCTGGGGAAAGTGTTCATTTCTCTGTCACTTCCAGCATGGGGTCTAATACAATTAGCAACAAAAGGCCTGTGGATGCATGCCACACAGCTGGCCTCAGCCTGATAATTATCTGTAAACTAGCTGTGGTTTGACTAAATCTGAGGCCAGGCAGACAACCGGAGGGCAGCCAAAGGCAATAGAGAGGAGCTCAGTAGATAACGGGCCCTAACGTTGGAAGCAGCTGGCCCTATGGCTTTAGGGACTAGACTGGAGAGGAAATCAGACTTGACAAGGTGCTGCCCGAGACGGCTGACTACTGACTCACTGAGAATAGCACAGAGATGGCTGAGGGGAGGCTGTTCAGCCAAATTCAGGATGCCCATTAATCACAATGACACCAACGGAACTGTAGAACATGCAGTGACACAATAAAAAATAAGTAAAAAGCGCTCAATGTGGATTTATTGTTTTGTTCTGTAGCGTTGTGTCATCATGTACTTATTTAAGGTGCTCTATGTAGCGTTTATATACATCAAAATATCAAACAAATCAAATAACCGAGAGACTCTTACATGAACAACTCTGTAATCATACAACCATCTAGAGTTATCTGATAAGGTAAAGCTTGTAAGTCATCAACATGCGAATCTTTCCTATTTCTGCTGTCCTTTTGATATGGAGCATATAAATGCAGCATAATGAAAGACAAAATTGACTTATTAAAGTCACCATTCTGTCTCTCCCCAACTTCATGGGAGTGAAATATCTAAATCTCTGGAGTACCCCTTTAAGCATCCAAAATAATCTTCTGATTATTTTGATGATGATCCATTAATTGTTAAAATGCAGAAAAAATGATGTATATAAAATGTTTATTTTGGCCTCAGTTTTCTGGCTTTTAAATATTTAATTTTCCATATGTCCTTTCAGAATGTGCCGCTAGCAAATCCAAACTAACAGTCTAAAAAGCTCCTCTCATGGTTGATTCGGCTTCATCTTATCTTGACTGCATGTCGGAGAGCTTTTGAATTAAGGCCACAAGAAGGTTAAAGAAAAATAGATTTAAATGTCAAGAACAAACAGACACAGCCCAGTTATTGGAAGAGTTTCCTTTTTAGCAGATTTCTCTAGAGAAAGAGCTATAATTGAAAGAGCCTCTATTGTCCCATTATCAAACTCACTGTATCATCATGACACTCTTTGTTTAATCTCCCTCTGATGTGATCGAAGCCATTTGTCCACTGCATCACCCAGAGAATAAGAGAGAGGTAGACAGAGAGCCTTTGTGAGATAAACAAAGTGACATTTTCAGGTCCATTTTTTCATTTCCCAACTTGTAGATCAAGTATTTCTAGACTTCCCCTGGTATTATTGCAACATTAGAATAACAGAATGATGTGGCCTTATGTCTGGCAAAACATTTTGAAGCTCAAGTCTGACTCCTTTTCCGCGGAGAATGTTTTATGTATAAGATACACAAAGTAAGATGTAAAGTACATACCAGGAAGGTCTATGATAAACCTCAGCAGAGAAGCTACGTAACGCTACTGATTCACCATAACAAGAAATGTTGAATGGAAACAGAATGGCAGATGAAGATGCATAATGCAAGCTGGTGCAACCAGAAGAGAAACTGTCCAGAAGATGATGGTTGGTGTGTGTGTGTGTGTACGCTTGTGGCAAAGGCTTCATGCAAACTCTAAACTTCTTGTGGAGAAGGAAAAATAATCAAATTTGTGGCTTCAGTGGTGCTTGAAAACAGCACTGAAACTCTGATGTTCTCATGCTCCGTCACCTGGAACAGCAATAAACCAGTCCGCACAAGGAAGCCAGCACACACACATATACACACACACAGCTATGCATACATGTATGTGCATACACCATATATACTTTTCACCAGAGCATCCAAGCAAGAATCACACACACACACACAAACGGACCTATGACAGATTAAGTTGTCTGAATGATGAAAAAACATCAATCAATGGTGATTGCGGTGACCACTGTGACCTGTTCTGCTGTAAGTTATAATGACATCTATATGTGTACTTCTCCACAAAATCTACTAGACGCACCTCTTGAAAGAACCATAGTTTTGCGTACAAACGAGACTTATTGTACTCTACTTATTATTTTGTACTTACATTTTTTTTCTTTTATTGAAGACTTTGAATAAAAAAGAAAAGATGGATAAAGGGTTGGTTAGGTATGGCAACAATAATATCACATGATGCTAATAAAGATGTATATTGATAACATATTTGATACAGAACAGCCTGGGCCATCAGGACCTTGTGAAGTCCATCTCAAGCTGTGGATGAATTTCATTTTTCAGCCTAAGGGGAGCCCATTAGTTCCAAATTACACTTTGAACAAGCATCCATCTCAGAGGTCAGAACCTCTTTCGGGGCCTGATTTTTGAGAAAGGATCCCAGTGGTCACAGCATGAAGTACAATCTCTTTGCTGAGGGAGCCCTGACTAGAGACCAGAGTCCTTCAGTCACATTTTCATGGCCCTCTGATTAGCCACCTTGCAATCAAAACAAATCACTCAGTGCCAGCTAGTACTGTCGTCATGGAAAGTGTAAAAACTATAAGGGCATTGACTTGAAAAACAAAGAGAAGGTAAAGCACATGTGGACTGGAGTTTCCATGGATACTTTATGATGTGCTAATATTTATTACTAAGGTGTCAGGATCTTGACTGTGGGGGTAGTGAGCTGTACTGACATATTATTTTTCTACACTGTGATAACTTTAGCATAAAGCCACGTATGGTAAGTCAATTATTATTATTATTTTTAAAGATAACTTTCTTCTAGTCAAATACAGAATGTGTCTGTAAAAATACAGAATGGGAGTTGGAGGAATGAGAAGGAGTAAAGCCAGAGGGTGGGAAGCAGGGAGTTTGGGTGGAGGTGGAAAAGCTCCTTCAGAAGCCAGATACCCAGCAGACCTTTTCAATTCAACCTGTCCAGAACAGATAGAGAGATAGTGACAGGAGTAGGAAAAAAAAGGGTGTAAACTCCCCCTGAAATACCGTCAAATAAAGGGAAGACAGGAATGAGAATGATAGTGATAAATGTCAGCTGCCTCTGTGGATTTGGAGGTTCATGGTTATGCAGAGATATTGTATGTAGTGGCCACAGGAGGGTTGGAGACAGACAGAAGAGACAGAATTTGAATAAGACAATTTAAAATAATAGAAGTACACAGTAGAACAGACTTGTTTTACATGATGGTTTAAAGATGTGCAAATCTGAAAATCCACCAAATTTGGAAAAACAAACACTACATTTGGAGATACATGGCTTTTACTTGACTGTGGTATTTCTAAGAAATTTCAAAGGTGTCAAACAAGTGCCAATATATATAACTCTAAATAAGACAGAAAGTAACAAAAGCACCAAAATTTTGACAGCAACATTCCTGCAGTCTGGGAGAGCCTTTTCCACCCTCTCGAGAATAAAAGTTATAAAGATCCTTCTGTACAAAGCAGCCACCAATGCCCAACATTAACTAGCCACGCCCGGTTTTGATTACACCAGTATTCTGATCGGTCACATGTAAGTGACTTGATTACTCAGTGGGTAAAGTGATTACAAAAGTAATCTAATTACTTCACAGGTAATGTGAATAATCCGTACCAGGCCACGCCCAGTTTTGATTACACCAGTATTCAACCAGCTTTTATTACATCAGCAATCTCATTGTCCAATAGAAAACTGAACCTGAAACTGGCTTCTGTTGGCCTCGTTAGGCAGAACAGAAATAGAATAGATACTAAACCAGGCTTTTAAAAGAAGTTATCCATTTTAAGGGTTGTGTTGGGCGTGCGGTGTAATTGAAACATTGCTTCAATATTTACTTCAGTGAGCACAAATACTTTAACGCATCTCTGTTTTGGTACACTAAAGCTCATCAAATACATTCTATACTGTGATGCAATAAAATAATTTCCTGAAAATGTCTGGTCAAATTACCAATCATAACAACTATAAGCACACAGTAGAACAAATGGCTTTGTTGTACAGCAGATATACATTTATTCCTCCTGAATATGGAAATCTTTAAAAATGTTTTATTCACTATAAAAAAAAAACACGCTACATAATGTTCTTAAACAGGTGCAGTTATTTTGTTTTTGTTTTAGCAAAAACAGAAGTAAATAGAGACATTTTTGCAGACTTTGTGTATGTGTAGCAGATTTTCTGCTTGTGAGGATCAATTCTATAATGGTTTGGTCTTTTCATGGGATTTGTGTAAGGAAATTACAGAATATAAGCAGACTTATCCTTTAAGTAACACACATATAGTTAAAGGTGTTCTACAACATACTGCTTTGTTCTTTCTAACCGGCAAGAAATACAATTTCCAATGTAATTTCCATTTATCTTATTCGCCAGGAGTGCATAAAGATCATCTGGCTGTTACATTTCAAATAACTTACAGTGGCTGAATTAAAACCCACTTTTAATAAGCATCAGATTCCCTTTAATTTAATCATTTATTCTTTACTCCCTTTTTAATGTGCACACAGAGAAAAAGGCTGAATACTATTAATTATACAATTATAATGAACCATGGGTTCACAACCATGGCTTGTGTGCATCAAACCCAATAAGGGGATCAAATTTCCGATTAGCTTAACAGTGTTCTGCAGCATTCATCATCTAAAATATTCAACTCCCACACACTTACTGCTCTCAAGCTCTTCTTCAGCTGCTCTCGCTCAGTGCCTAAGTCATGCAAACTGTTACACACAACTACATGTACATGCTGCCATATTGCCATATGAGGTTTTGATTTGGACAGTTTTTGTAATTTACTAAAAGCATGTAATGCCACTTTAATATAAATGTTTAGTTGACATGTTGGTCAGCTTGTACGCATACACATTTTATCATGCAAAACTACACTGTAGGAAGAGAGTAGAGACACTATATTTCCAGCCAGTCAGACGAGTTAAAAGTCAATTTGTCTGGGTGGGTAAAGGTGGGAACGTAAAAGGTAGAAGAGTGTCAAGAGGGGAATGTTTCATTATTACATTTGTTTCCTAACTTGCTCCAGACTGCCTGGAGGGAAACAGAGCACAGTCAGTGTGTTAGCTCGGGCTCAAACAGTGGCGTATCAATTCCCTGACAAGTAAATCTCATCTTGGAGTTAATGAAATGCACCATGCCAACAATTGTCTAATCAAAACTAAATGCTTTTCTGCAGTGCGACATCATTAGAGTCCATCAACTGAGGTATGCTTCGTGTTGTAATGGATCCCTAATGACAATAGTTATCATCACTGGTGACCTCAGACCTTTTTGCATCAGACATTGCTTCCCAGTCAGTTGCACTCTATATCTGTCTCATTCATAGGAAAGCTATCTAAATAGCAAATTGCAATATAATAAATTGCTACTTGACAGTTACACTCAATTTTCTCCACATCAAAACACTCATCTCAAGCCTGGATAACAGACATTAACCACTCGGAAACTGTTGATAACTCATCCACAAGCACACTAGGGGGCAGCAGACACTGGGGCAGTGATGTAAATGTATGTGCAGATAAATTGACCCCCCCACCGCCCCCCACCCACCACCACCACCACCATACAAGCTCCCCCTGGTTGATCTGCAGGTGACATCATGTGCCCAGAAGGGCCTGTCCTTGCACCAGCAGGTGCTGTGACACTGGAAGAGCCTGTCCTCATCGGAAAAGTCTTTACGACCTGCAAAACCTGGGTCCTTTCAGCTCTACCACTGTTGGCATGGCAACAGAACCTGGAGAACACACACGAGTCATTGACCAAAAGAAAACAGACCAGATCAGATCAATGGTACTCTATTGCAACCTAGGTTTTAACCCCCTGCTCATGGGATGTGAAAGGGTAAGCTCTGGCTCTGTAAATACAGAAAAGGGGTGAAAAGTCACAGAAAGGAGTGGTTCAATTTTGCAGCATGTGTTTTGCAAATAGGTCAGTGGTAAATATGCAGATATCTAATTTGCTTTAACAGTAATAGCAGAGAGAGCTCTGTAATAGCATCTTATCAAAAAGTGTATATGAATATATGACCTCATATAGCTACAGCACAGACATTTTAAAATTAAATGCAAAAAAAAACCTCTTACTCTAGAAATGTTAGCTAATATACACATGAGAACACAAATGTACAAGTCACTCTCCCACAGTTTTACAACCATAAACATACTGGGTAAACAGAATTGTTCTGTTTAGGATAATTACAGAGTTGGTGAGGAAGTGATGCGGAGGCTGCGTGGGCATGATTGCCTTGTGCCTCAGCCTTAATGCAGTGTCCCATGAATCAGAAGGGCGAGAGGTAGAACTCCTACCTCCTCAGCAGTCTTTAAGAGGTCCATTTTAAACGCAGAGCCTCATAATAAATGTACGTGGCACCCACACAATGGATTCACTGTTTTCTTTAAGTGTGCTTTTGATACACTTCTGATGCCTTGTTTTTCATACACACCTGATATTAACAAATGGCTTCCGAATGTGTTGAGTTTCAAAGAAATTATTTTTCCTAAAATGTTCACGACACATTCATCAGTGATTATGCATATTATTGATTTCGTGTTCTACTCATCAAACAATAAGAGCGCAGTGAGTGCCTGTTGAAAGGCTGCCTAGTAATCACAAATGGTCAATTTGATTAATGTAGTGAGGATTTGACTGATCATTTAGTAATTACATCACAGATTCTCTTATTACTTGGATTATTTTGAATTTTAAACAACATTGTAAATTGATTGATAAGATAAATAACAGCCTATATTATAGTCTTTAGATTGTGGGGAAAATATATCTAACCTATCACTCTCCAGAAGTTAGTTGACTGATGTGAGGACTGAGAATTAATCTGCATCAGCAATAGCAAAAGTTAAAAAAAAAATCTGGAAGCTTTCCATATCTGTAAACACCTTTTAAATCCCACTGTGCTACATGTTGAGACATTGACGGTCACAAGCCAACAATAAGAGTTCCCTATACATAAACAATAGCATCCCCTATACATAAACAATAGCACAAATTCAGATTTCATAAATCAACTATATGTTTGTTGAAATCTGATCACGTTAACACAAAAGAAAATCTTACCAGTGCACATAATAATACACATATCAGCAGGCTTACAACAGCAGAATTTCTCATTGATCAGCAGTTAGGGAGTGCGATGTGAGTGGCTGTCTTGGCAGAGGAGAAATTATAAAGCATTTTGTAACGGGAAAAACTGCCTCCACACACCCAGGGGTCCATGTGCAGAAATGAGACATTGATCCATAATTGGAAGCACTCAGTCATGAAATCTAAAGACTAATTAAAGAAAGAGAGCTTTAATGGCTTTCATTTACATATTCGGTGCAATGATTCAATGCTGCTTATCAACTATGGCCTGTGAGAGATGGAGGGTTGAGTTAATTCACTGTGATATGACTAATGACAAGTGTCTGAATCAGTGTAAGCCGCTGTCACAACATGACTAAGATGCAATTGTGGCTTTGCCATCACTGACAGACACATCAGCTGTGAGAAAAACATGCAGCTACAATATGCATTAAGGTATTTTAATGACGGTAAATCATGAACATGGTCTTGGCAGCGAAGGTAGTAAAGTCATTCTACAACAGAGATGCTGTTTTTTTTTACTGTGACCTCTACAGGCTTCTGCTGCCTCAGTAACCCTTAAACTTAAAGTAGCATGCGTGGATGAGCATGCATCTGTATGTGTGTGTCTTTATGTGTACAGGTTCAAGGTGGAAGAGAGTGACATGTACAAAGTGTGGCATCTCATCTGGAGGCATGAACATATCCGCTGGTCCTGCTGTGGTGAAAGCACTCGCGGTCGAGCTTCTGACACCCCTGTGGCCCACTGAGATTTACACACAGCCTGATTACATGTCAGGGCTGGTAAGTCCTGCTAAACAGACGCCAGGCTGCAGCAGAGAAGTGCCTGCTGTGGCATCCTACTTTTAGCTGCATGTTATCAGCTGGCCAGAGTTCTGCTTTCAACCTGTTGGGCTAGGAATGATAACAGACGACAGCCAAAGATTGCTTGTCAGTGTTAGCATGCACAGGTGCTAGCACAGATGAGAGGATGTGCTTTGTACCTTTTCCGTTTGCCTTCTGGTTGATTGAATCTGCTTTTGATTAAAAACAATGCTTTTTTTCCCCCTTCCAAATACTGCTTCGACACCTTTATTAACAGCCTACGGGGCCTCTTTTAATAGGCTTATTTAAATATTTCTCCTGTGCAGGTTAGAGAAAAGAGACAGCCTCAGTGCCAGACCAGCCATGTCTTTGGATGAAATAGGCTTTGGTATAATCAAGTCAAGTCAATTTTATTCATATAATGCCAAATCACAACCAAAGTCCTCTCATGACACTTTACACACTCTTTAATTTACAGACACCCAACAATTCCACCACGAGCACTTGACGATGGTTGACCAGTTGTACTTCTGGAAACTCTAGGAACCACAAGTAAGCCTGCATTATGGGTGTGCACTGTTCTAGTAGGATAATAGGGTACTATAAGGTCTTTAAGATATGATGGTGCCTGACCATTAAGCATTTTGTAGGTAAGGAGAAGGATTTTAAATTCTAGTCTTGATTTTACAGGGAGCCAGTGCAGATAAGCTAATATGAGAGAAATATGGTCTCTTTTCTTATTTCTTGTCAGAACATGCACAGCAGCGTTCTGGACCAGCTGGAGAGTCTTTATATAAAAAAGCCAGTCATCTTGAAGGCCAAGCTAATCTGAAGTTAATTGGAGCCAACTGCAGGCCAAATTTCTGTAGCCTCTTTAAGTTAGATAAATCTGTGGGAAAAGAGTTTTTGAGTGAAATCTGAATGGCGATATTAAAGACAAGTGGAGCTTCTGCTGCTGCTGTGTTGTTGTTCATCAGAGGCAGAGTGATGCATGAGGAAAAACTCATTGCAATGCAGAGGTGAAACAACCAGTATGTTTGCCAGAATGCCTGTATACAATCACATGTTTACATCTCATCCTACTCCGAGTGTAACCTGCAGCAAGCACAGCAACTGTTTTGGGCCTTTTGAGCTAATTTTGTTTAAACTGCCTCTGTCTGTTAAGAACATAAGAACATTACTTATGACAAAGGGGTAAGGGGTGAGTGATTATTTATGGCCTTTGTTTCACACTGAAAGAAACATATTTTTTAAATCAAAGATACAGTGGGGGGGTCAATCAATTATTAAATACTAACTTGGTACCTATAGCACATATGGGAAGAAGTATAGGGAATAAGGGCTAACAAATTTACATTTAGGAGCTGGAACACACTGGAATTACACTGGAAAAGGGATGAACAAGTGATTGACTTATTAAACAAACCCACTACTACACTTACACCTACTTACACTGTGACAAGGGAGCTTTCCCACATTTTCAAATTTCTGATGTTTTTGTTCTGTCATCAAAAAGTAAAGGCCAGTAGCTGAGATTTTTTTTACAATATAAATATATTTTTAAACTGTACATTGTCCAATGAATTCAGATGGTCTTTTCTCCTGAGTCACTATATAAGTATTCAGCTGCTTTATCGTTAAGGATATGGTGAAGCTGTTTGGTTTTACCTTGACATGAGTTTTGATTGTCAAATGGATCCCAGGACAGTGTTTCATTATTGTTTTAAAAAAAACAACACAAAAATATAGATAGCAGTCTGGGGACGCACTCCTTCCGTACCTACCGTACATTGTACAGCTAATGTATAACTGGTTTTTAAAATTGATAACATAATTTGCTTTTTCACAAAACAAACCTGGAACATGAAATGTAATGTAATGACCATATAAATAGAACTTTTAGCAATTTGTTCTATTAAGTACAAAAACAGGTTTACTGGGAGTATGAAGGAAAAATAAAAACTCCAGTAATGCAGCCGTTCAAACACTGGTGGCTACAGCCTAATCCTCCAGAGGATTAACCTCTAAGAGCAGGATATTCACTCATAAACCTTTATAAATCTGAAACACATAAACTCGCAGGGACACATGCAAACCTCAATCTGTCTCTCCTCTGCACAGAGCTGTCTGCACACCATAAAAACACTATACACTTTAAACTGGGAAAAAAACTGCAATGAGGGACATTTGGAAATTATTTCCATACATTGTTTCCTTGGCAATCGAACAGAGGAGCAACAGTCAGATGTAATCGGGACTGACTGTCGTCATCAGCTGGCTGTCCTTGGGAGGTGCAGAATATGCCACATCTCTGCTCCGGTCGTGATAAAGTTGCATCTATTCTATTAAATGCAATTTGAATGTTCTTTTCACATCGAGCTTACATTGTGACAACTAATAATACTCCCAGTGTTCACTTCAACTTAAAAAAAATGAGTGTCAGAAAAAGCTGTGACATGTCTGGGCTGTCACACATAAGCATTGATTGCACATCATTTCCATTATTAAGAGATGAACAAGAAAATAGAGCAGCGGAGACAGTTGTGTATTGATAAATGCGATGCCAATGCGGGAGTGTTTACAGTAAATGGAGGCCACAGGGCTGATTCATTATTAAGGATGTTAGCATTAATCCTGTTTTCCCCTAATGTAATTGGACTATTTTATTTCAGCCTTGGTTTATGCAGCATTATACAGCATTATACAGCATTAAAGCCTATGGTGTGTAGACCATTCATATGGTTGCTGCACCTCAAAAAACATAAAAAAGATCAAGATGGTTTAGCACATAATTTCAAGTTTGCCATCACAGAAGTGGCACTGTTCTGCCAATGTATTGATTGTGAAAAAATACATTTATCTTAAAAGTTCCCCCGTTTCAAAATCTTTATCTAGTTTTTGATACAAGTACATATTTTTTACTTTTCTAGAGCAAAGTGAACCCAAATTTCTAACTCAACCCTGAGATATCAGGCAAAGTATAAATACAAGCACATGTGAATATGGTTAACATTTTTTCAGGGGCTGCGATGACTGCAAACGCTTGGGCCCTAGGTTTCAATGCAGTTTTGCAGTAAATGTCATAAACTATAAATAATTATGTTCTTAAAGGCTCTCTAGACTTTGAAATTGAGATAAATTGTGAGGTCCCTGCCAAATCTCACCCTTTATTACATTGCTGTATGATTTTCATACCCTCAGGGATCATAACCATTCACACTGATGCGATTTACAAGCCTGCTTTTAAAGAAAAGTCATATGTCTTCAGAGTGAAATGAATCTATGTTGAATGGATTGATTAATTACATTAATCCTAATTCTATCTAGATTTGATCTAGACAATATAAAACAGGCCACGATGAGGCTGTGTTTGAGGTTTGAAAAATATATATTAAATTTAAACATACAGCGCATGTGCCACCTCCTCCCACTTGGACCGGCTCGCTTGTGGAGTGGCTATAATGAGTGGACTGCCTGCTGTCCCTCTACTCGGTGTGGTGTGGGGGATTAATGAAGTGGTGGCTCACAGGGGAGATCCATCTGCACCCAGACAGTCTTAATGAACTACCAAGGCTCAGACATGGCACTTTTTACTGAGGCCTCCACTTATGGCTTATGACGTGCTGAGGAAGCAGGACTGCTTTTGTTTTGTATGGTCTTACCATTAATGGTGACAAAGTGAACTTTTCAATCTACCAGAGTGCACTTCAGCCAATATTATGCCATACTCCATATGGCAATTTTGCCCCTTTATATAGACACTCGATTTCTTCTCAGGCTGTCAAAGAAAGGGTGCCATGTTCCCTTCTGAATATGATAGAAGGTTAAAAAATAATCTGTTAGCCTATTGCTACTATTGTAGTACAATAAATGCATTTCAAATGTTGGCCTATTTTTTTAACATAACTTTTGGATGCTTAACATAGGAAAACAACACTTGGACAAATGATACAGTGGTTACATATATACTTTTAGCAGATAAACAGATTTTATCGTTTTGTATGATGATGAAAAAATTCACCACCATCCACCCTGATACTGAGTAACAAAAAAGCTTAATAGCCCCATACACACAATTTCAGCACAATTTACAATTTATAATTCAGTCTGATTGAGCAATAAAATCCAAACAATTTTAACTGACTCCAGCTTTAAGGACTTGTGATGCAGTACAGCTGGAACAGATCTGACAATTGATTAAAACGTCTCACGACAAAATCCCGGACAGCTACCATATTAACTTATTATTGCATGCTCAATAGATTTCTTTCACTGAATTAAAAATAGCTGACATTAGCGGAGCTGTTTGGTGGTGTTTCCTTTAGAGTGAATTTAACTCTGACTTTTTCATTCAAAAGCCTAACCTGTCTTTACACTGCATAGCAGACCTTGATGAAAAACTGTCACCTCAGTATTGCTTTTGTCAGGTTCAGTGCCGCGAGTCAGGGAAAGGCGAAGTGGACAAGTTTGCAATACTATAGAAAAATTCCAATATCTACAAGACTGAGAGAGATTCAAATTTATGCCAAAGCTCTGAAATCAATGTTGTGTTTGATGAGCATTTGCAAAAAAACAATATAAATATATTTGTATATAATATACAAATATTGTTTGATTAATACCGGAGAAAATATTGCACATATCTGTACAGTTGTACAGTTATTTTAAGTAAAGACAATGTCAATTTGAAGGGTAAATGTAAGTGCAAGCGCACAACAGCAATGTTTGTTTTATTCATTTTTTGAAATGTGCATTCACAGAGAGGAGGGTGTGGCTGGAGTATCAGCTGTGAATGGGAGGAAGGGAGCGACTCAGCTGGCCAGGCTGAGCAGCTTCAAATGACCGAATCAGCCTGAACATACAGTACACCTGACCCATCAGTAACACTGTGCTTTCATGCTTGTGATGGTGCTGGGCTCCCATCATGACACACACACACAGGCTTCTATTAGCAGTCCCAAAGACATTATTTAATAACACTTCTGTACAATCTGCAATCCAAGGTCCAACAGCAGTGCCAACGGGCCATTTGTTTGGCTGACAGACTAAGTTCTGATTCCAAGTGTGTGTATGTATGTGTGTGTGTGTGTGTGTGTGTGTGTGTGTGTGTGTGTGTGTGTGACGAGACAAAAATCCAATATTACTGCATGAGAGCGGTTACCGAGGACATATATGTTTGCTGGTGTCATTAGCTCGGTTACTAACAGTTGTGCACGCTGGTCAGCTGAACCACTGCCACCCTTCCATCCATGTACACACACTGTTTGCTTTTGATATGAAAATGATTCACAAACCGGCTGAGACAGCCACTTAAAAAATGAAGCATATTTATACTTTTTGGATACAGGCTGGGACTGAGCAAAAAGCAAACGATAGCGCACACAGGTGTATGCTTGCTTCACCTCTCTATTCTATCCAATTAATTTTCTGTTAATTGCTGAAGCTTTAGTTTATATTAGGACTGAGAGAGACAGTTAAACCACGAAAAAATGGACCACATTTGGTGTTTTGAAAATAATGAAAAATATAACATTCTTAGGATCAAAGGACTAAAAGTTATAAATTATAAAATAAATCATATAATTAATTGATCTCCACTTTAGGAAAGATCCGACATGGACAGAAGTCCTGAGTTTACAATAAAGTGATGAGTAATATATATAATAAAAAAGAGCAATATATTACATACATATTATATATTACTTCTATTTCCAATCTGTAATAGATGACAGTGTGGATGATTTTACATTTAACATCACTGCATCTCAAAATAATATGAGACAACTGTGTGATAATTACAAATAAAAATAAAATCATGTCTTTTAATAGAAAAACAAATCATATACTTTTAATTGCCTACTATGATTATAATTGTAACATTTTGGTCAGATAGACCTCATCAGTCATAACTATTTTTCCAATATTTGCTTAAACATTACAAGTTTTTTTTTTATGTGCAAGACACATTCAGAAAAGTTTCTTTGTCATCCAACTAAATAGCAAAAAATATTCACTCTGTACTTGGGTCATACAAATCAATACCCATATGTATTTTAAGCCTTAGCCTACTTTTAATATTTGGAAATTATTTCTAGTGTTCGCTTTCTAGTGTTCTTTTTATTATGTTATATTACAGTCTATCATTTGCGTTTCAGCTCACTGACTATGACTTTTTGCTGTCCTCATAACTGAATTTTTATGCAGATACTTGGTATCACCATTTCATCTCATCATATGAAGTACTTCATTCACGGTTCTGATGAATGCACCCATGGCTGGAAAACACAGAGTTGACTGAACTAGTTGATAGCCAGCTTTATACTGCTAGTTATCCAGATGGCCATTGTTAGGCTAAGTGAAAAGATATCCTGGGTATAGTGAACGTGCTTTGTAGCACAGGCCTAGCACAGGTTATTGTTACTGGTTATGTCGTGTTTTTGTTCAAATAATTCATCATCTTCTTCCGCTTATCCGTTTGTCGGGTCGCGGGGGCAGCAGCTTCAGCAGGGAACCGGGGGTCAGAGCGCCAGGGTCCCCGCCTCCGACTGCTGCCCATCTCTCTTTGCACCGTTAGACCCCTCCCATGGGTGGTGGGCCCATGGGAAGGGGGTACAGCTCCTGGTATTCCCAGGCGGTCTCCCATCCAAGTACTAACCAGGCCCGACCCTGCTTAGCTTCCGAGATCAGATGAGATCGGGCGTGTTCAGGGTGGTATGCTGACCCTTGTTCAAATAATAGAAAAATAAAAAAATAATAATAGAAGTATTTCACATAAATGATTGTTAAAAATAAAAATAAAGGCGCAAACTGGATCCACATGTGTTTGACCTATACAGCATTCACACACTTCATCATCCTCCTATCCTCAGGAAAGAAAGCGAGAGAAGAAAGAAAGACTGAATGACAGCTCAACAGATGAGATAGCTATGTCTAATCCTCTTCTAAAAGAGCTTCATTGAAATGACTGGGACTGGGGAGGACAAGACGAAAGAAAAATTGGAGCATTGTGTATTGTATAGCCACCATGGGGTGTCTTTGGTCTTCTCTCTGAAGTGACTTTGACAGCTGTGGGGATTAAGGAGCAGTCCATCGTACATGGCCCAAACAGCAGGGATTAGACTAAATATGCTCACTCTTGTCTCTGGCTCCTTCACTTAGTAAATCAATAAAACATGATTTTATTACGGCGTGTGTGTGTGTGTGTGTGTGTGTGTGTGCGCGCATGTGTGTGTGTGTGTGTGTGCATACAGAATAATACCTGCATGAAAGAGGATGGATCCAGAGGGAAGGAGGAGCCAGCTGCCAATCGTTGCTGCTCACTGCTGCAGTTTGCTGAAAGCTCCTTTTTATATTGTTCAAGATGCTGCTGCGCTGCTTAGAGCCACACACAGGCATATATATTATATTAGAGCCACGGGAACATTATTTTTTTAAAGGCCAGGAATTTAACATGGATAAATGTGGCCAGCCTCCTCACAGACTCTGGTTGGCAAGTAGTGTTATGGGATTTACGAACAAAATGTTATTCTACCTTTAAAATGCTTGTGCTTATTTCTATGAGAATCCAGTAAGCTGTTGAGAAGAAGAAACAATGTGGAGCTCATAGGATTCCCAGTATATCAAACTTAAATCATCATACTGGCAATGAATCTCATACCAGAAATCATTCCTAGGTGAGTGCATAGATATTAGATAGTCAATTAAAAAAAACGAGGGTCGATGAGGCAGATACAAACATAATGATAACAGCAGCAGAGTTTGCACTGTTGTATAATCACAAGCAACTAAAACCTTTCTATTTATAAAACTGAGCTGTCAAAAAGTATTACATGAGTGAATGGAAAAAAAAAAAAAAAGTTTCAGTGCGGAGGCGACATCAGCTGCCCCGGTTACTCAAAGTACTCAAAGTACTCAGGGCAGCTCATGTTTGAAGCTGACTGCTCATAAAGTCAAATAAAGTTGTACCGTAAGTTCTAAGAAGTGAAAATCCACATAAAAACCTGCCACTGAGATCTGAGTGTAACCATCAGCAAACAGCACGCCACATCTCAGCCACTGGTCTGAATGTAGCGCTACAGTCTCACATAACAAATTACTGTATGAGATGTCAATTAAAGAAAATCTTTATTAGCTGCTTCTGATTTTACAGCCCAACCATTCAATGGCGGGCACAGTTCTCTTTGTTTTATGTGCTGTCGCACTGTAGCTACACTATAATCATTCCTGGTAGTGATCCACTAATAGCAGCATGTCTATACAAATTACAGCAGCAACCACAATGAAATTGTATGCCTTTCATACACTCCTCTACACTTAAATAACCCAACACAACTTGACTATAAAGTTGCAGTCACTGTATGATGTCAAGTGGCCTGTTTTCTTAAGGCTGTGGTTTAGAATTTGCTAAGTGGAAACGAAAAGCTAAAGAGCAAATAAGTAGAGCTTTCCCAACCCCAAATCTGTCTCTAATCCATAAAATTACACCTGTCACTAGAAAGTCAGATTTATTAAAACTACTTCCTGATCCGAGAAGGAAAAATCATTAAAACACACAAAAGCCTTCAATCAGCAGCTTAATTAAAACAGCAACATTTTCCCCAGCACTGGCAATCACTTCCCTATCTGCCAGATTAGTTTACAGACGGATATACAGATAGGAAATGACCAAAACAACTTTGCAGCCGTGGCAGTAGAGAAAATAAGTATGCAAATACATAGAGAGAGCAAGGGAGGGGAGGAAAAAGAGGCAATATAGAAATAGTCTATTAACATTTTATTCCCAACAGTGGTCTCAGCAGACATATACCGCGGCCTTTATGTCAAGTCAAGTTTGTCATTTCAGTAGGGGGAATATCACTTATGTATTCATAATGTTTCAGTGCCTGTGTATCGCACAATTTGATGAAAGAGCCACAATACTTATAATGATATCTGAAATCTATCACCCAACTCCATCAGCTCTTTTTTTTTTTGGTTTAACAGACCCCTACCTTTCTTTCTGCTCTCAACAACTGCAGTTTTTTACGATTAAAAAAATCACTGATAAACTCACTGTACATTATCCGCCCAGCACTAATGCCACCGTCAAAGCTAGATGCTGAGAAAATAGCTGGTGGTAGCATCTAGCAGCTAAAAAGCCAGATATTTTGAGAGTTGGTGGAGAGTAAAACAAAGCCTAAAATGAAAAACAATACTGTACATATATTTGGTGGCCAGAAACTCAGAATAATTCCTGATATGTAAATAGGTGACGAGACAGATTTGCTATGTAAACTTTCTTAGGTGACAGTATGTCAGTGTTTAACTGTAACACATCATTTATATGTATATGTATATGTAAGGAAAAACAGTGAACACAGGGAGGAAACATATCTTTTTATCACTTCACTGAGGTAACTAAAACTTGATGTACTTCTTTAAAGTGACATCATTTTTCTGCTGACCTTTGCTGATCGTAGCTGGACTCCTTCTGGCGGCAGTGGAGAGTCACTACGCGGTGGCCTTCGCTCCTCACATCCTGGCTGACTATCCACTGAGTGGGGTTGGTGGGACGAGCCCCGAGAAACGTCACTCCCTCTTTCAACTTCACTCTGTGGAGAAAGAAAGAAAGAAAGAAAGAAAGATGTGTGAGCGCGTATAAGACAGAATGATTCTCTTCTGTTATCGAGACGATCCTCATTTCAGAGTCATTGGATGTACTCAGCTGAGTATGGCAGCTGTGTCCAGAAAGACAGTGTTTTTTTTTTCCTCCCTCATTCTGTCTAGCAATACATTATCCAGATGGTTCACTGCACTGTCTGGTCTTCAAAAGATGTCCCAGCTGTTATCTTTGTTTTGATCACAGTGGTATTGTTTCCCCAGAAGACAACTTCTTTTTTTTTTTTTTTTTTTTTTTAAACACGTGTGTTATCCTGTGTGTTCCACTGATCAAGGAAATAATCAAACCACCTGCTATTTTAATGAGCAGTTTGGGCATCTTAAATAGTCAGATACAACACATGTTGATGTATGCTAAAACTGATTTTTTTCTTTTTTTTTTAATTCAAATTACTACATACTCAAATAAAAAATGAAAAATCTAAAAATAACTCTCTGACCTGGCATTTACAGTGAATGTGCCGTTTGCCCTAAAATGAGCGTATGAATAGGATGTGACCAATTCATCCTTTACTTTCCTCAGTAATAGATTCACACTGAAAAGGGTTTCTCTGACTTTGATAAAATAACAGCATCAATGTCCTTGGCCCTCGGTGGACCACAAAGGAGGAAAAACTCTCCTTTGACTATTAACTATTTAAAAATAATAATAAAATCACCCTTAAAAGGAAAAAAAAAACATATTGTAAAGTACAGTATATTCGCTGTACAAAGACTGATGTTGGGTGAAAATGTTAACATCAAAACAGATTTAGACTAATGTACCACAACATAACATGGTCAAAGGCCAGTGTGATTTTGTCAGCAAAATTCCAGGATCGAAGAAAAGACTAGATTATAACAGAAGGGCCAATCACTTTCCCTATCCAATCCATACCAGGTTAACGGATGAGACCAAAGATAGGACTTTGCTTTCATCTTGAATTTGTTGCTGCACTTTAACATGCACTATGTGATTGCCTGTCTGTATGCCAATGAATATATCTGCCCTCTCCAGTCAAGTCTCTTTCTTTGATGTGATATCTTATCGTGTTGTGAAGGGGGTTATATTAAATAGGTAATATGACAGGTGCTATGCTTCCCCTCTCTACAGGAATGAAGATAAACACTACACGTAAGGGTCACTCCGAATGCGTGTGTGTGTACATGTGCGTATTCTATGTCTGTATGTGTGCATGTAATCATATTTTTGTGTTGCAGTGTTTCCAGATGATTTGATGTGTTTTTGCCAGATGTTTCCCTATCTAATATGTGTGTATAAATGACGGCTTATATACATTTATACATTCTTCCACAAGAGGTCTTGTGCTGAGATCAGAATACAAAATATTTTTGTCTGTTTGTGAGTGAGTTTAAGAGATCACAGAGTTATTATTACGTACCGTCTGTGTAGCTACAAGAAAAAAAAACAAATTACAGTACTTCATCTTAACTCCCTGCAAGTCCTATCAGTTCGAGGATTTTTCAACTAAATGGTAGATCCACACCTCGAGCCAGAGTGAAAGAAAGTGCTGTGGAGAAACTTTTTTGGTGGAGGAAAGACAACTGTAACACAGAGAGCTCATACACAGTCCTCCTCAGTCTCGACAGGAGCGGGTCTCATATGTGGTTTCTTTACACTTCAGTGACCAGGATGTCCATCAGTGGCTTCCAGTGAGGCTTCAGGATGTTTGAAATACAGTCGAGTCTCGGAGGGGAACCAGTCATTACTCCACTGACGATACCCAAGCATTTTTTTATTGACTTAATGGTCAATTTGGCCTTGTAACCAGTCAGCCGGAAGGTTAAACAGCAGTCATATAGTACAAATGTATTATGTATTAGATTCCTGTTGGGGAATATATCCCTTCAAATAATGTGATCCTCATATTTATCAAAACTAATGTTTAGAAGATAATATATTAAAAATCCATTTGTGCACTGTAAAAAATGTGTGCTTTTGGAAAATCAGTATCAGAATCTGTTTATTAGCCAAGTATGCAAGCATACAAAGAGTATATTGTGGTGTTTGCTTCCACAAACACAACATAGAGTAATGAAAATATAACAAGAAACCTGGATCTATGTGTTCAGCTGTGTTTTATTTTTTATTTTTTTGAAGCTGTCCTTAGTTGTGTATGCCCTATATAATACAGTAGCTTGCATTATTATTCATACCCTGTAATTGTTTCAGGAGGTTCTCTTGACAAGCCCCTTGAGGGTTTTTCGGACCTCCTTGCATGTCCGCTGTGCATAATATCCTTTTGCTGTTCGTTTGTTAAGTTGTTTTTTTAAATTTTTTATCTTTTATGGATAATGTAATTAATTATGTGCTAAATAAATCAAATCAAATCAAACTTCAGATGAAATATTGACTGTACAACAAAAATATGGACTGTGACAGGGACTAAGAAATGGCTCACCTGAAGTCTACTGCCTAAAAATTCTTCTCTAAGCCACAGAGCTACAATCAAGACTGAATGTTCTAAAATACCAAGTATTACACAACTAGAGGGGGAGAAAACAGACAACCACAGAGGGAAGAAGGGGAGCGGTGTAGAAAGGTAACAGTTTAAAGTTAGACTAGATCCAACTCCTCAAAACTGTCAGCAATCATAAGTGAACCTGACGAGTCTTCATCAGCACTAAGTCTGAGCCGAACTGAGCTGAACAAAGAGAAGGGGGTGCAGGTAGTGCAGAGGCAATCACACAACACAGAGAGGTCCATTCTCAGTTCTAATGGCATTTCACGTGATCACGATGCTTTTCTTGAATAAAAAGTGTGGGAAATCATGCTAAAACTAGTGTGTATTTTAACCTCTCATTCTTTCTCTCACTCTATCTGAATACCACCCGTCCTCCCTCAGACATGACTTTATGCTTTTGACTCCTCAGGGCCTCTCCTAATAAATAGTGATAAGGAAAGTAGGAGAGCTACTTCTCAGCGGGGCGGTGAAAGAAATAAACAGTTCCAGGGGAAACCCAATAAGGTTGAGGCTAGACAATAATGTGAGTCCCCAACCAGTGGTCTACTGTATGTCCTGCAATCCGGGCATCACTCCAGCTACCTCAGTAGCCTGCTTCCATCTGTCTCCATTGGGCTGCTCCCAGCTCACATGCTTCACAATGTCAGTGACCTATTCTGACCATTTCTCTCTGCTGACTCCTCTGAGGACCATATGCATTCACAATCACCAGCTCCCTGAGGATATGTTTCCTGTTTTATTCCTGTTGCCATTCCTCCTACATAAAGAATGTGCAGTAATGCAAGAGCTCAATGGGGAACAGTGAAAAAGAGAAGCAGTGTGGCAGAATGGAAGAGTGACAGTGGGAGGACAGTACTCTGTGATGGTTTGTGGTTGGTAGCTAATAGTCTAAAAAACTCGCTTATCTACAAAGTATGTTGCTTCATAGACTGTAACTATCACACACACACACACACACACACACACACACACACACACACACACACACACACACACACACACACACACACACACACACACACACACACACACACACACACACACACACACACACACACACACACACACACACACACACACACACACACACACACACACACAGAGTGGTAAACAAAACAAAAAAATAAAAATAAATTAAAAGAAAAAAATCAGGCCAAATGCCTACACTCCAATCCCAAAGTGTCAAATCAAAAGGGATTTATTTTATTTTGGCATTGTACAATAGGAAACCAAACTTTTGCAAGTCTTAAAAAATCCATAAAAGATTTTTACTTCATTTTACTGTACAATTCAGTATGTGGGTCTGCGAATGTATGCAGGCGGTAATGTTTCTTTAATACATTGCGGTATTATTGATGGATTTACCCCACCAACCCATTGGGTGGGTGTCTGTACGTGCTTGTTTATGAGTGTATATGACCGTGTAGATTTTTAGCCATCATTGCGATGACTTTGGTGACTGAATTTTCGTCTAAAGCCACCACGAGGTGACCATTTGTCAGACACTAATGTTCCTGCTCAGAATGAATTCTCTGACTATTCATTTAGCACCATCATCAGTTCCAAATTTCAGTTAGTCCAATAATTGCGTTTATTACTACATACCTGAAAAACTGATGACATTCCCATTAGCCCTCAGCTGTGTGTTTAATGCTAATTAGCACGTTAGCATGGCATTTTACCTATTTAGCTTTGACATGTAAACATTGTCATTGTGTACACTGTGTGCACTTACTTTAATCAATCTGTTGTGCTGCTTAACTCTACCAGAGAAGGAAAAACGATGCTGTGATACTGTAGACTACAAGAGAGAAATAATAACTTGCAGAACCAGAGGCAAACAGTTGGTGGTTGGGTATCCTCACACTACTGGCCTCACATCAACGCTTTCTTTGAGCAACATAATGATAAGAAAGCATTTAAGAATCCCCACCTTTATCTATGTAAATATTAGCATTTATTACAGTATAAACTAGATAGAAGTACAGCCTGCCAAAGGAATGTAAAACAATGCAACAAATTGCAATATGCCTTTTGCTCATGTGTCATTTTCCCCACATGCCAGGAGGCACATTTCATTGGCTTTTCATTTCTGAATCACATGGCAGAGATTACAGAAGTACCCATTGTTATGCCGACGCACCATGAAAGAGGAAGGGATAGGCATTTTGCATGGAGATCTGTTTGCCAATTACTCCATCTTTTGTGTAGATACGATGTGAGCAACGAGAGGGATGATTGAAAATCCCATATAAAGAATTCATATGATTGCTATCATGAAGCACAGTTTTGTGTTCTCAAAGAATGTGTCTAACTAATTTGATTTTCACAACATTCAAGAGCACAGCAAGAGAGGGAAACATGCAGGATACAAAAGGAGGTAGGGAAGAAATAGAAACAGTCAATAATATTAAAATGGAAGTTTTCTGAGATATTTTAAGATTTATAACCTTTTCCTGTCTTGTTTCATTAGTTAAATGAGGTTTGCAGTCAAACCAGATTCAAATGATAGGTTTTAAAAATTGTTCTTCTAACCTGTGAATTGCAATATCATATCTTGTTGTCGGATATTAACGTGCATTTGAAAGGAGCCGATTTAGAATGAGCAGAGGCTGCTGGAAAGTGTGTATTTCCACTGATTCCTACACTGGGGGCAGGCAGGCAGCTGCAGGCTAATCTTCAGATGAACGCATGTATAGTTAAATGTGATGCCTTTCATTCTGAGCACAACTGCAAACATTCTCAAAAACTCACACAAGCACAGGCAAAATATAGATACACACATACAAAAAAACCGTATACATACCCACATGGTGTCATGCATGCTCGCACATTTATGTACACACACTCTCGAACAAACACCAAAACACACATATATAGACGAAGGCCTCTGTTAAGCTGTGACAAGAGATAATGTCACAATGTTGCCTTTGGCAAAAGAGATTTACCCTCGCACTTGTTTTCCCTCTTTTTCTCCTTTTCATTTCATTTCCAGTTTTGAGAAAATGGGTGGAATAAATAGATGCATGCCCAGAGGAAATGGCAAATTATAACCTATATTGAAGACACTGTCTTTGTACACATACATGGATATCTCATCTCTGTCTCACCTTTATGTGGTTTTTACATTAAGGTGACCACGGTGAGGATCCTGAACCTGAATCTGTGAAACACCATATTGGCCCCACGCAGAGCTGTTACCATAGTAGTACTGTACTCCATGTCAGTGCTAAGTAGAAGGTGGAAGCCTTGAAAGACATTTCCAAAAGAGTATCTATCCAAGTTGTCTAAGTATCTATCCAAGTTGTCTAAGTACTTGCAGAGGTACAATGTGTTACCATAGTTACCACATGTGATAGAAAAATATGTTTTGAATACCTGTATATTCTATTTGCAGATAACTGCAACTGCAAACTGGTTGCTGCCATGATTATATTAACAATATAGGTATAATTATTCAATATACTTTAAAAAAAATAATCATGTATTTATTGGGTTTTTTAAACATTTCCATATTATTTGATATACTTGAATGAAAGGTTCTGCTATTTTACAGTTTATATATCATTATGAAAGGCAATGTGTTCCCTTACTGTTGCACTTACTGAAGAGCATCTGATCTGTGATGCCTTGCTTTAAGTGAATACACAACACAATCAGTGACTATGAATCTACAAACTGAAACGATTCCAACCAGCAAAGTGATTTGTTATTTCCATCTCTGTGTCACACTAAAGGGAAAAAGTACAGAAAAATGTGCTTTTTATGACCATGTTTTGCCCGAAGTGACAGTAGTTGGAATTGGTAAAAGATAAGCTTTGCGTCGTGGCAAAGGCAACTGACACCGCTTCAACAACATGAGGATTTAGTCTGCAAACAGAGAACTAATGCCCTGCATGTGCAGGGAATCTCTGAAACACACCCGCACCCATCTGCTTAGGGATACCTAAACATGAATGGAGTGGCACGTTTGCACACATATGCACGCTTGTGCAGACACATTCACAGAGTGAAATAAGCATAACAGACGCCCAGGATTTCACACAGAGACAAGCTGGCACGCTTACACATGCAAAGAGATGCACACGCGCACACACACAATAGGGTAATGAACAGCCTGCCGCAGTAAACGGCCCCCGGCATGGCTTACTCTAATGCTCACAAAATTGCTTTTAATTGGTGGAAGAGAATAAATCAATGCAAACCATGTTTAGAAAACTGGCAAAGAGGAAGAGCAGAGGAAAGAGGGCAAAACAGAGGAACAAAGGCTAGAGTGTGTGTATGTGAATCATCAGATGAGGCTGCTATAGAAATAAAAAATAAAAAAACAACAGCACTGTTGTTTTGACTCCTTTTTTTTCTAAGGTTATATAAATTACTGTTACAAATACATTTCAACTTGTCATAGCTAGTAGAGTCTAGATCAGGGCAATATCTCCACACAGTGAGTCAGTAAGCCTGAACTGTACTGGAGAATCCTAAGAGAAGGAAGAGGCCCCCTCGCGCCCCAGTACTCGCTCCCCTCGCCCAACAACTGCTTTGATGAAAATTAGCTGTCAATCATCTGATCGACACAACTTCATTCACAGCTCACTGACCTTTGCAGAGAAAGCAGGGGAAGGACAGCACGCCCACCTCATACAGAGATTGACACACTGAGAGATAAAACAATAACAACCTCAGAAGCTCGATGAGATGACGTTGCAAAAGGTTCTCTGTGAAAATGACAAGACTGAAGCCAAGGGGACTGAGGTGTAAAAAAGGATGTAGTTATGTGTATGTAGTACCTGTGAGTCTGCGTTCTTGTAATGAACAGCAGTAATTAAGAACTACTATGGCCCAAGCTACAGGCAAGGGGGGCACTTCTTTACTGGAGACGAGTCAAATCGAACACAGGAAATAAATTATAATCTCCTGTATGTTACCATCTTGTTACCAAATGCTCACTAAGTGAAAATTGCACCTGGTCTTTTGGCCACAGCAGTTGATATGCTTTAAAATATTTAATTTGCAGGCTCACCAGGGAAAAGCCATTACAGCCAGACAGTAACGTCAATTGAATTAAGAGTGGTTCTTATAGAGCATGGATTCCCTGCTCTTTCAGCTGAGTGGCTATGCTGACACCTCGTTTGCAACCACAAAGCAAATAAGAGACACCGGCTGCTAATGTAACAGCATAACTTTTCAAATCATGCAAAACCACAGAGAGCACGTAACAGCCAAATATAGCACAGGGAGAAAGCAGTGCAGTCTATTAAAGACTCAATTTGTATCTGCACCCAATTACTGGAACCTAAATTTCTGAAACTCATCCACTTGTACTTGTTCATGTAGAGAGATAGTTGGGCTCAGGATATTCACCTTGCATTCATGCACCATTCACTCTTTAACTAGCAATTAACTGTGTGAATATGAGATTTCTCGTCACTGCTAGATAACAATTACATTCACTCTTTACAACTGAAAAAAAAAAAACCTTTTCATTTGTCTGACATGTGGGGGGAGCAGACCAAGCTGAAAATACAACACTGATATTTTATCAACATATAAGGTTGTTTTAACCAACATGTATCAGCTATTTACACATCGAGCAGACGCAAAGCAACATAATCTTATAGTTGTCCCATATTCACTCTTTAGCTCTGGTTTTGGTCTCCAACAACTCCTAAAGGAAATATATAGTATATATAAGAAATATAATAGATATAATGAGAGTGGTTAACACTGAACAAAATTAATTTGTGGGCCAGAAAACCAAAAACGAAAAGATGAAAGACACTAAAGTGCTTCTGTAGAGATGAGGGGAGCTGCAAACTCTATGCGTTCATAATACAAGCAACACTTTTTACATTACAGATTCTAAAGATTTTATTTTTTAGAAAAATGTGAATTGAGAGATGGCTATGTCGTTATCATGTGGTGTAAGTATGAGGTAAAATATTGTATCTGGACCTCAAGATTTTATTTTTATCAAACCAATGATAATCACTGCCAGCCAGTAGTATGCCAGCCTGTGTGTGTTGATGTGGGGCTGTGTAGCTAAGTTGTTGCAAAAGAAATACCATAAGTGAAAGTGAAATGAGTGAAATATATGGTGATGACTCTGTCACCTTCCTCAGTGATGATGACGTCTGAACCACAAATTGTTGTTGCTGTTTTAAGTTCTTGTGGTGATATGAGCCTACTGCAGTATACAACACTAGACTGTGATTAGCTATCATCATGTGTCTGTCATAAATGCTAAAGGCTTGTCTTCCCTGCAATTCAGTCACAATGTGCGTATGCCAACTAGGTAATGATAACTATAAAAAATACCACAAAAACAGAGCTTTTTAAATTTGACTTCCAAACTGTATTAGTTTCAATCTTTGCTAAACTGTCTTGAAACCTACAGTATGTAATTTTAAGTTGTTCCTTGTGGAGGCCAATTATTTCCTGATGCTAGAATTACAGTTAGGTGTGCTGACCCTTATTATATGACTCAAAGGTCTTCCACAGAGTTAATTATCACCACAGCTGGCGGTGCCCTTGGTCTGTGTACTTGACATTACATTACTCAGCTGTGAATGGCAGGTGACAGAGCCTATGACAGGCCAGGTGACACTGTATTTAAGTTGACAGCAGAAGTTGTGTCCTTGCCTTGTGTATGTGGTCAGAGAAGTGAGGACAGCTGATAGACTCCCCTGTCAAAGCAGCAGCCCTGGAGCTCTTAAGGTACAAGGCTCTTGTCCCATTCCACCAGGGACAAGTGTCCTTCAGGTTCCTCACTCTAACATACAGCCTCTCACACAAACACTGATACTGCAGTGCCCCCATAAAAGAAGAAAGCTCCATCTGGACTCATGCATGTTTTCTATGTGTGTGTTTCACTTGCATTTGACTTTTCTTATGATCAGTGCTGCAGACATGAATCAAACCTTACTTCATAAGACTGACTAAAAAGCACAAAAACATACAGTCTGTCATTAAATAAAAAATAACACAGCTAAAAAAAAGGTAATCGTCACCTCCAGGTTGGTGAATATTTTTTAAAATAAATATATCTGCCCTAAAGCACTTAAAATCTTACACATCTTAGATAAAAGCTCAGCAGAATCAAAGAATGAGGGCGTCTTTGTAGGCGCGTACACAGAGAATTCCATCATTAAAGAGGAATTTGACCAGTTTCTCCTCCAACGGCAGCAGCCTGACACACATCCACTAGTCAAGAAGGTACATGGGTTTCTCATTTACCATGAGATTAGCTCGTAGTTCCAGGGCATTTTGCTGCCATAATCAATATTTCAAAGCAAGCAAAGTTAGCGACAAGCATTTAGCTGCTAAAGGACCAGACATTTCCTTCTGGAATTAGTGGACACCAAAACAGAGTCAAAAAGGAGAGTGAATATTGAGCATGTGTTCATCCTGAGGCAAGAAACACAATTCTAAATAAATGCTAATGCTGCTTCATATCTGCTGGATGTGTAAACTGTTTGCTGACAGCTTTGCCGGATCAACTTTTAAAAAGGTGTTTATAGCTTAATTTACACCTGTGCTGAAAAGGCAGGAAATAATGACTAATAATGGACTCAACTAAAAAAATTAAAGCTCTGATATTGGCACAGCGTAGTTTATCCACATGTCATACTACAAGCTCAGTGACGTTAATAAATGGAAGTCATGCACTATGTGCATTACTTATGTCTTGGCTAGTTCTTTCATTAACATAATTGTGTTAAGAAATAAGGTGATTTTATAAACATTTGTCTCAATTGTCTAAATGTTAGAATAGGGCTGGGCAGAAAAAAGAATAAAAAAAGAGGAATAGTGTTAAAAATGTTCAGTCTTCTATTTGCTCATCTCTCTCTCTCTCTGACATTCTATTGTCATTTCCACTTGCAACCATCCTTGAACCAATCCATTCTAGATATACACGCAAGAACACCCACAAACACACACATACACACACTTTTTCTCTCCACTCACTGCTAAGTGCACATTATTTTCAGTATGCTTCATTTCACCTTAGCTAAGGCTGTTTACTTGGCATTCACTGTGAGTTAATGAGACTGTGACAATTAATACCACTTGTTTACGTGGTGCCAATGCTGTTTCTGCGGAAATGTCTGTGCTGAAATTATTTAAAGTGGCAACTGCAAACTCTGCAAAGAAGGATATTCTAATAGCTTGTATGTGTGTACATCTATGTCTGCAAAAAAAAACAAACACACACCACCACAGTTGAAGAAAAGGCCACAGAAGAGACTTTTCTCTTGGGAACAGATCAGCTTCTATCAGATCATTTGCAATGGCAAGGTGCCCTGTGTAATGCTTGTGTATAATACGAATGCAGTATCAACCGTCAGCCTTTTAGAAACTTGCTTTGTTTGAATTTTATTCTTGCTTCACACAGTCATAAAAAGGAGCTTGAAATCACCTCCCCAAAATGTTTACACAGGATATCTTTTCTGCTGTCTGTCTGTTGTGAGGAAACTGCACAGCTCTAGGTTTCCTTGAGCTGCCATCATCTTAAAACACATAGTACAACAGATGTACAAACAATGTCAGGGCCTCGGTATTAGAGACCTGAGAGTGAGCTGCTTATAACCGTACAGGTTACAAGCAGCGCGAGTGGAGTGCTTCAGTTTGTGCAAAAAAATATTGTGTCATTTTACCAAAGCTCAGGAGGATGGATATAGCTGACACTTCCATCCTCTGCTCAGCAGCAAGGAGATGGGGACGTCACAAACTAAATTACCAACAGAACAGGAAAGCTGAACCCTGTAAAATTTGCATTTTAAGAGCTATAGTACGCAAAAGTGTCAGGAGCCACTGCCATATAAGATGATTCACTGAAAACCAAGAGATGAGGGAGGGGATATATGAAGGAAGAGCACCAGAAATAACATGACGAAACATATTGCAGACATTTTTTTACTGGATGCATTGGCAATTTTACACTTTTACATGCCAAACTGTCCCATGTTAACCTCCTTTAACTGTCATAAAGTCAAGTCAAATTATTATCTTCTTTTTATCTTCCTCTAGCATAAGATTCCTGTTTTAAGCACAGCTTTATATTAGTTCCCAATCTTACACAGGTGAAAGAAATCAGGAATGTGGCCTATACAGACTAATACTGGTATATGGACACCTTTACTACTCATTACTGCCCTGCTGAGAAGCTGGTTAATTAACCAATATGACTACATGGAGCAACCAGGCATTTAGTTTAGTGGGTGTGCCATTTGTGAAATACATCAGTTATGAAAATCCAATGGAGATGTGCTGTAAATGCTAAAGTGTTCCTAACAGACATTAATATATCATGGAAAGCATGTATGGCTCAGTAAGGGGGGCTTTAAACAGGCTCAAATTTCAGTTCTTGCTGAGCTGAGAAAACTTCTATAGTTGTTTGCACTGATCATTTATTACTTTACATTTACATACTGTACATAGAAGAGCAACCTCAAAGATTACCATACAGTCCAATTAACAATATAAAATTAAACATTTTATAGTATTAAGTACAGGACTGTAGAGCTGGATTACAATGCAATATACGGGGGAGTGAACTACTTCTACCAGGACATTTACACAACATAATGTTTGGTAAGTTACCAGTCTCTTATGTGTTGATATGGATGCTTTGGTCTGCAATCCATTAAATCCACACAATTTCATTTTACATTCTACTCATTTTGTTCTATGGCTTTAGATGACTTATTCCCTATGGTACAGTAACCATCAATCTTTGAGGGATACCTTTTCGGATTATTGTTATTCAATCTAAGGACCATTTTGCCTGCATGTGGAGTCTTGATGCTTTGCCACGGTGAAGGACTCACTAGTAGAGAGGTGATAAAAAAAAAAAAAATCCATAATCTCTTTTCTTTGCCCTCAAGGTGACATCTGTTTTAAAAGAACTCTAATCTGGGCTGATAGAAAAAGACTTTCAAAAGCCATTTCACTGGGGGGTGTGTGCATGTGTGTGTGTGTGAACTTCCCCTAGTGTCCTCTGTCCCACAGAGAAAAAGCAAAGCCAATGACTATGTGAAAAGGTTCCTCTGAAGCCTCCACAGCTGAACCATCACCCTGTTTTATGAATACTATTGTGTCTTTTGTACTGACAATGACACAAAATGCTCTAATAGCATTACATAAGATGCAATAATAATCACGATGGTCATTAAGCCATTCTTTGCCTTCTCTCGTACTGCCAGTCACTTTATCCCTCGTTCATCCCTTTGGTGTTGCATAATAAATAAAAGCACTTCATTAATATTTTGAAAATTCGAATTAGCTCAGAAGATGTGCATTCAATGTCGTTGGAGTGCATTGTCAACTTGGTCTTGTTAGTGCTAATTTTAGTCGGAGCGCAGCCTCTGGTATCATTGTGACCTGAACAGACAGGCTCCTTTCTTCCTCAATCTGTGGCTGCTAAACACTGACTGCTCCTAATGGCATGCAGTCACTGTATCCCTGTCCTCAGCCCATCCTTCCATGCCTGCTCCTTTGCCCCCCCTCCTACCAGTGTGGGACAGTTACCTCCCAGTATCAGCTGGAAATGTGATGGATGACAGGTGGAGGGAGATAGAACAGGGCTCCTTAGAGCCCGTCAGCCTTGCTCCCACTACTCATTAGTCTTCCATTTAGCCCAGTGCTGGGCCAGCCACCCTGATCACGCACACACTTGAATTTTCTGGTCAATGATGAATCCCTAACCTTCCTGCTGCAAGATGGGCCTGCAAACTCCCCTCACTGGAGAGGAAGAGGCCACCATGGTTCATCTCTCTCAGTATTTAGCCACTCTGACCAACCACTTTGCTCTGCTTCTCCTTCCCCACTGTCATATAGTGCCTGATGCTCCAAGAGGAGCTGTCATATTCTCAATGTCTGTCTAAGATAGATACATACTGCAGAGGATGGACCTGCTCTCTGTAGAAGAGGCACATACTGTAGATGGCACTGTAAAGAGCTACTACCACAGTAAGACAAAAGAGCAATTTTGATTTTTTTTAACATGACATGCAAAAGTTGGGGTTAGTTGGTTTACTGTGTTATTTTCTCCTGCCTTGGTGCCAATGGGCTCTTGTAGTTCTTGTAGTGGAGCAAAACATCTCTCCACAGACCTGCTGGAACTGTAATTCTGCAGCCTGTTGGGTAAACCGTAGGTGCATTGATTGGGTTTGGAAGATCACGAAAGGAGAGACAGACAGAAAAGATCACAGAGGACCTGCAGAGAATTGATTGGATGTGCCGATCAGCCCCTTCTGTAGCCCTAACAAGGCCCAGACCTCTGAAATCTGCACTGGAAAAACTCATGTTCAACACAAAACATTGACATCGAAGGCACCAAATGTAAAGGTTCTGACCTTTGGAAATGCCAGACAGTTGAATAACATAACCAAATCTGGAAGTGCATGTGAAATGCCAGAGTTCAGCATCTGAGTGGTCGAATCCCAAGGTGTTGGGATAAGAGTGAGATGAGCAGTAAATATTAAGCAGATTAGCTCCTGTATACTGACAAACTAAAAGCATAACATTGTTTGAATTGCAGTCAGTGTATGTTAGCACTATCGAGATATGATTCAATCAAGGTGAGGTACAACATCTCCATCAAATTAGTTATTAAAACAAGAACCCCAGGCGCCATACTGTAAGTGCAAGCCAAATATTACATTATCCCACCGCAACTTCCTGGCAAATCTAATCTTTAAATCATTTTACATTCTATCTTCATATTCCTTTTACGAGAACAGGGTCTCCTCAGGTTAATAACAGTTTCTTCCAAAGATTATTACATGAAGAAGAGGATGAAATGTAAAGAAGGTGCTGCATTTTGATAAAGTAGAGCCCTGCTCCATTTCCATCTAGGGATATGTAGCTGAATGTGGAAGGGGTTTATCAAAATAGCATACTTGACGAAAAAAGAAATGGATATGTTTTCCACACATACACACATATGCTGTAAACCCTCCTGGATTAAATTTCACACAAACACATTAAGGAAATGTGTTCTTTAAAAGTGGACCTACAAAGTGGAGTCATTTGCTCATTTTCTCATTCAATTTGTCTTTTCCATATCAGTTCCACAAGGACACAGTACTATATATTGCGACTGGAAACATGCCCTGCATGGGTGTATAGGCCATAAATGTGCATATTGAAGTCATATTTAAAACAGACAGTCCATGTTTTTACTTGCAATACAAGAAGAGAATGAAAACATATCATTACCTACAAAATTCAACAACAACAGCAAAAAAAGGAATAAAACGAGAAAAAACCTTTTCCTGCAACTGTAGTGGTTTGGATGCTGTCAGACTATGTAAAAAAAGGCAGCAGAATATCATATTCCAAATATCATTAAAGATATACTTTGTGAGAAATTTTACTGGGTAGGTTACACTCTTCTTCCTTGATGACATTATTTCTCAAGTCACTCCTGCCACTCTTTTGAGGAGGAAAAAGGTTATACATGTTTTACCATGCAAACATCTCGGCTTTATCAGCAGCGGCCCTGTCATGCATTTTACAGAATAGGCATGGAACTTTCTATAATGACTTATGACTTAAAAATGACTATTTTTTAGGTGATTTAACAGAAATAAACACAAAAGAACATATAGATATTAAGACAAGCAAAACATTACAAGAAATACATGTCCTGACAGTCAGAAGGGCTTATGTGTAAATTGCATCAAGACAGCAAAACAGTAGATGAGGTACTGCATTGGAGTGGTATGTAATGAGAAATGTAAATCTATACTGTGGTAGTAACCAGAGTACTGCAATAAAAGCCTGAAAACTGCACCAATAAAAGTTGTAAATGGTATGAGTCCTAAAATAAAAATGAAATATCTCAACAATCATTGGATGGATTGCTGTAAAATGTGGTACAGATATTCATGCTGCCCCAAGGATGAATCAGACTGACATTGGTGCTCCCCTGACTTTTCATCTAGCACCACCAGTGGGTCAAACTTTTCACTTATCCAATGAAATATCTCAATATCTAGCAAGCCCAAATATGTGTGCAAAGGTTATATTATATTATATTATATTATATTATATTATATTATGATAGTTGTTGAATAACAAGTTGATTCACTGAGCCTCCGTTCGTATGTCCGTTTCTAATTTCAGGATGTAAAACTCATATTGAGACTCACCCAGTTGTTCTTGGATTAATTGTTTTGATTGATTGTTAATATAAATAACTGTAATTACTACTCTGCTGTCTTCTGAGACCTCAGATACACTCTGGTACGTGAAGTTCTTTCAGAGAGGTTTTAAGTATTTCTTCTTCTTTGCCTTCGTTGTGTTCTGTTAGTATTAGAGTGCATGCAGGATTATCCCTCACTGATCTGGATGGAGGTCAAAGAGCATTTCTCATTTTATGTAGTCAGGTTAAGATTGTTAGGCTGTCTATACATGATCAGAGGTTGAGTCGTCACTGGATCAGGGCTGAGTTTAGCTCAGTGCCAACATGCCATCATATAATTCACATACAATTTTATAAACAAGAACCATAATTGTTTCATACACAAGCACTGTTAATGTCAATCTGAGAAAAAGCTGATAGAGAGATGTATTCTAAAAAATAGATTGATAATAAATAGACTGAAATCAATATATTATAAATTTCATAAGGTTGTGCAGTGTTGAGTTTCAATCTGGAAAGTGTAACAGCACTTTTCTTCAACATCAACGCTGGTCAGTCACAGATGAAAGAACAGTTCTGAGAACAAAGACCTTTCACCTTTGGTAGAAAGATGAATGAGGTAGCTATGGAAACATGACAAAATACCCAACATGTTTAGATGTACAAGCATTTGAACGGTGTGTATTTCATCTTAAAGGGTTTTCTGCACCCTTATTAACATATGGATGTGGATATGGGCACATTGTTTGAGAGCCCTTACGCAATATTGTGCAGAAGATCTTTACATATATATATAGTAGAAACTGCTATTGTGTATTTCTATAGCATAGTATAATACTTAAATATCATGCATGCATCACAATATGCTTGTCACCACTACACAATAGCTAGATTGGACCAGAGAGAGGGAAAGTTCTGCCTAATGCATACAGTACAGTATAATGGCACTCTGCCTGAAACCGTAGATTTGTTGGTTGTCTGAGGGGACAGAGCTGAGCTGGGGGACTATGATCACAGGGGACTGTACGACTGTAGCACCGTCTGTTGAGAGCAGAGCTGCTGCTCGGTACACACTGTACTGTCCTGATCCCTGAATGTGGCCAGCCAGAGATACACTATTTGACACACAAGGTAGGGATGAACGGAGTAAAGCCTACATGTGAAGGTTTCCAACGGTTTTTCACAGAGTTCATCAGAATCAGGACAAAGATTATGTGTAAAGTGTTGAGATTGGCAAGCAACCTGTAAGCCATAGAAATCCAACCTTAGGATCATGAAAGGGTAAGAGAAGCACATCACCTCTAAATACTAAAGCGCTCCTGCCTGAGTGAGATAAAACTGGAGTAATGCAAACCTATAAAACAAAATGTAATGGTGAACAAAATTGTGCAATATGCTGGTTTTACAATCACAAAAATATAGTCATCAACACAAAAAAAAAAAGAAATGTAATGTGTCCCTCTTTGACTTTTGGCTGGACTTCCAGTGCTTTCAAGAATTTAAAATCAATAGAGAAATACTGATTAGGCCGGTCCCAGTAGAGCTTCTGTCCTTGGGCTTTTCACACATTGCACGCCATTATACATTCTGAAAGGCCACATCACTAAGTCACATTTAAATAACAGGACAGCCATGGCAAGAGAAAAATTAACTTGGGATTGCAGACATTTGTCATTTTAAGATGTCTGGTGGTGAGAATGTAGCTCTAGCATTTGCATCATTATAGAATTGAATTGCCATTTTGGTTATAGTAGGCTGAAAAACCTGTAAGGAGCACTTCCATCTGTATATGTATGATCTTCAGATTCAGATACACATTTGGTTGTATCTTGAACACTAAAGAACGGAAAGAAAGTAAATACAGATTGAGTCGGTGGTCTGCCAGTCCACCACTTTATCCCCCTGACTTTACTCCAGCACTATCAGCAGGTCAAAAAATATAATGAAATATCTTAACATCTATGTGCTCTATGTGTCTATTACATTTTTTTCACACTTATGTCCCCCTGAGGATGAATGTTAGTCACTTCAGTGATCCCTTAACTTCTCATCTTGCGCCATCATCAGTTCAAAATTTAAATAATGTCCTAAACTTTGGTTTATGACTGAACACCTGCAAACCTAAAATTAATAGATCCATCTGAGAACAAACTGTATATTTCATTAGATATAAGGCATCGAAAGTTTAAAATTGCAGCATTCACAAACAAAACTTTTGATCTACTAATCATGTGATAAATATATAGTTATATGATATTCCTTTTACTTTTATTTGAGTCTCTTCTCATCTTGATGTCAGAAAATTGGAGGAGTCCCAGATGGAGCTCTCCAGACCATGTTTCTAATAGCTGACTACTTTTTATTTACTCACCATACAGTAACAGCAAGAACGCAACTGACTGAGATAATTAGCCAGTGTCAGTGAACAAGTGGCTACATGTGTCAGGGAAGATATAATACAACCAGTTAAACCGCCAATTACACAGTTTTATGGGCACATTAAAGTCCATGAAAATTAATAAGGAAACTATTCAATTTAGTCTTATTGTGTTCCTCCCGAGAAACACCATTAAATCATATCTCTGAAAACTTCCTGAGTGCTAATAAAGTGAGCATCAAGGTCTAATGGAAGACGCATTCAAACTGAACCAAAGAGTTCATGTTCAGGAGTCATCTATATTTCTAAGGGCATTGCGAGCAAGACAGATGCATGTTTTATTAAATTTTTTTACTTAAATCCTTCTGCATTTCTGTTCTGGATATGTGTCTTTCTTGATTTGTAACATCATCTTTTAAATTGACAAACATCATATGTGTAATTCATGTCACAATTTAAACAGGATCAAAAAATGATTTGTCTCTCCATACATATTTATTCCGAAATAAGGTCCCATGGTGCGGAAGCAGAAACGTCACAGCTTTGCCACTCTATAGATACATCAAACTACCATTTGTTTATTTATTTAAGAATGCTCATCTGTAATAAGAAACCATTTATACGCAAGGACAAATGTTTAAGGAGATGGACAAGAAGAATCCATAAAATACTGACCCTAAATTAAACATGAAACAGTAGGGGTCTAGCTTAGGGACTGTAATTAATTATAAGAGAAAACTCTTTGATCAGGGTTTATGCTTAGAAAGCAATAAAAGTGAGAGGGGCAAAAGATAATGTAAGTAAAAGACTAGGGATTGAATAAGATGACCCATTAATTAGCACTGAATAACAGATGAATTATTGTAATTTAATTCAGTCGTTCTACAAAGAAATAATTACTGCTGCATGTATAATGCAGAGAGGAGGAAATGGATTGTGATCTCCAAGGCACTGTTCTTGTCAGTTATTCATCAGTATTCTATTAGCCTTCAAGCAGTGTATTTGATTGTGAAGTTAAACGTATCTAATATTCGTCAACATTCAATTAGCATGCTGATCTTACCTGTAACAGTGGGTCACAGTGGCTACGAATCAGTGGATTAAACAGAAAGATAACCTATATGTAAGTAAATCTAAGACAATTGGTGGTGCGGATCTTCAGAGAGATATTGCAATCTAAAAGACATGATTATTTCCTACAGATTTATGAGATTAAGATTCATGTTTCATTTCTGAGCAAGCGATTGGATATAATCGAGCAAGATATTTTTTACAGATATTTTGGCAGTAAACACACTGTACTGTGCACATACTTTCTCTTCAAAATATACCTGTGACTGCAAAATAAAAAATATTTCTTCTGTATTCAAAATGCCACATTGTATGCTCAGGATTGAGGCACAAATATACTGCAGTTCCATACATACACTGGACGCAATTAATTAATAATGGTTCTAGCTCTTAAACATAATGTTTAACTCTGTTTACTCAGTTTTTTACATTAGGAGAAATGTAACCACATCTACAAATTTACATTTTACACCAGACAATTTTGATTAAATGAGAACACTGAGCTGCAAGGGGAAAAACTCTTCCTATGTAACGAGTAAGCAAGCATATATCTGTATTGCAGTCTAATTGTATATGAATGCTATTCCTGGGTGTATGATACTATATTTTCACTGAGCAGGAGCCTGGGCAATTGATAGGACCCCCCATGGACCTAAGTGGGAAGGATGGGAACTAGATGTGGAAGCCTGCTCTGCTCTGCTCTGCTCTATTACAACACTGCTGCAGCTCTCTGTGTTCAGCTTTTGGCAGCAGTGTTTATTAACAGGACCTTAGTCCGCTGCTGGCAAGGCCACACATCTACCAGAATGTAACAAACATAATGGGGCAAATTTAAATCTGCAAGCTCAGCATAAGAGACATCAAGGTTTGACACCTTGTAGTGTTCCCCGTGCTGCCTTCATGAAAACGTGAGGAGACTCCTTACGACAAAACACAAAATAGCTCTGCTACATTCACACGGCTGAGTGAGTGTTTTTTGTTGTTTTTTTTACATTCAGTAGGGCTACAGAAAGTCTCTGTTGTTGACGCTATTAGTCAGTTTAACAGGAAAGACAGTTTGTTTTTGAAATGCACAAGTAGTCTGCTGCAGGATGCCAAATTACGCTGAAACCTCTCACAGACTGAATATAAACAAACTACAAAGAAATTATTTATAATGACTAGGAGACATCTGACAAGATTTAGTTAATACATGTTCAAATCCGCTCTCTCAGATACATTAAGTCTTAATCATCTATATCTGTTCCCCGGAGTGCTTCTTTCTCCCATTTTCAAATGGAGAAACTGTTTTAGGAAAATGGCTTATGGCGTCAATGTCTGCCAATAAATGAGAAGGCATTTTCTTAGTCTTAGTCACATATTAACCCCCTACAGAAGCACCGCAGTGGCTGCTGATTCAGTGCCTGTTCATAGTCTCTCAAATACGATTGAACCGGATATGAGTGACCACTGAGTTGATCTGTGTGTTGTGGTCTTATGAGGTGGGGGGACCAGCAACTAATGGGTCATCAAGGAAAGCCACTAAATGTTGTCAGCATGTTTTTAGTAAACGACTACAAGGAAATACAGGGAACATATAGTTATGTTTTGAATTTTGTTTCTTGCTTGCTTGGTCATTCTGTTACTGTGCCTGGTAGAAGTTAAGAGCAATTCGGAGAAATGTGTAATTGAAATGCTGTGGAAAAAGGTCACTTGTCCCATATGGGCAACCATAGTTACTGTCATAACAAAAGAACCTTCCAAACAGTATGGATCCTAAAGTAGAAGAAAAATATCCCTCTTGCTCCTGTAGAAACAGTATCCTTGTTGATATAAATGTGTGTGTTAAAATGCCTGTCAAATCAGATCAAAGGAGAAACACATTTGAACCTTTTGAGGACAAAACATTTCTATTCTATCCTGCCCCTGCTGATATTTTAGGCCTTTTTCTTGCATACATTAGTCACTGTTGTCCATCTGCACACATAATGAAGTGTAATGGTGGATAATTTGTTCACTGATGCACTGCCTTTTAAAGACGAGGCAAATTGATTTCATCACAGTCACTCATACAGTACTTTTGGTATTCACAGTGTGAGCTGAGCACTCCTGTGCACACACACAAAGACATGTGCACAAACTACACCTACAAATAACCTACAAACAAACAAACAAACAAACAAACAAACAAACATGCATGCATGCATGCATACACAATGTGATTTACAGTTTTACTGAAATCTATTTGAAAAACAACTGTTTGGTAGAATGTTCTCCATGGGAGGCAAACGATTGGACAATCTCCATGGAGAAGACCAGCGGTGTTGAAACACACAGTCAGTCATGGAAGCATACACACAACACACCTGCATCTGCCACACATGAGCATCCCATTCAGAGACACACACAAACAGCGTGTTACCCCTAGCATCACACAGGCATATAAAAAGTAGATGAAAGTACAACCACAGCAATAACAGATGTACTGATGGCAACGCTGATTTTTGCGCCATTGCAACCAATTTCATTCCAATCTTTCCTATTTGAGCTCCTTTTAAGGGCAAAGCAAATGACACCCAAGGGAGCAAGATCAAACAAAGAATTTTCAGGGGGTGATCATGACATACCTAATAACGTAACATAAAATTGTTAATTGCTCAGACATACTATTCATGTCATGAAGATGCAATACTCTTACTTTAAAGCATCATACAGCAGGAATTATGGTTTTTTGTAAACTCTTTGTTACTTCACTACAGCAGGCATTACACTTTTCTTCTGGAAAGTAACCTTCATGTACAGTGAAGTGAAAAATATGCTAGGGAGAGTGTCTGCTCTCACAAAATGTGCAACTTTCATCGACTAATCTTTTGTTAAAATAATGGCTGAGCCTGGTCAGAGAGGACAATGTACATTTAATGACCCTCACGGTACAGTGACTCATGCTGTATGGCAGCACTGCACCAAGATAGAAAATAGAGCAATTTCCTTTTGTGCTCTGAGTTTTTGTTCTTTATGCCACTGGAGACTGCAAGAGGAAAATATCTTTTAAAAATAATTTCGTTCATTGCATTTGATTTGCATATGAACTATCTAACGTTGAAAGATGATGAATTATCAATGCCATATTATCTATCTATCTAATCTAAATTGCTCACACAGTGATACCAGAAAACATATTATGATAATGACTCACGCATATATATTACTTGCATATTAAATTTAATGGCCTTAAAGTCCTAAATGCCTTTTTCGATGTCTTTCCCTTCATTCGACTCCCTTGCAACGATGCAGAATCTGCTGGTGTGCAGAAATGTCTTTATTCTTTGAAGCCATTACAATGAGTAACTCCTGCTCATGATAAAACAGCCCTACAGTACTATGATGTGATTCAGTTTCTCATCCAGCACAACAAAGCAGAGAAATATCAAAGCAGAAGTGCAACAAAGGAAATTGCACCTTTGTTGCAGTTAATTTTGCCTAATCCAGTTTTATGCACAGTAAATTATATTGAGATGATGTCGGCATGAGTTGAAGATTTTTCAACTTTAGCGAAAATGTGCTTTATGACTCCAATCAATGAACATACAGCGATAAGGAGGAAAATAGGGAAAGAACCGGGCAGTCATTTTCTAGACGAATCAAAGGCTAATATGTAATGACCCTGTTTCCTAGAAATTACATTTATATAGTATTAATTTGTTTTCCCACATAAGTGAGAAACTGTCTGTATTACAATATGTTGATAGGCAACGTGTTTTTTAAAGTTAATGAAGCGCTTTATATATGCATTAAACAGGAGTCATATAGGAGTTGGTCGGAGTGGATGCTACAAATCTCAGGACTCAGACACCACAGACAAAAAAAAACAAAAAAACAAAAGAAAACATAATGATTAAAGTTTTGGTTGAGGGTTAAATGATAATAAAGTAAACACATTGTGTGTCATGCTTCAAGTACCTCTTGGCTTTTTTAAACATCTAGCAGACAATAATCTTTCCCCAACCATAGCCAAGTGCTTTGAGTGCCCATACACAACTATACATAATATAAATCATCTTATAGTTAGTATGAGTTACTGTATTGTAAGAGCAGATATTTAGGGTAAAGAAAACATGTACTCAGTATGATAAAAAAAACAGGTGTTAGTGATAGCCTGTATAGATATGGCCTGCTGTATGCAAATAAATCAGTACTCAAAATGCTCTCAATGCAGAGAGCTGTAGAAAACAAGAAAACAACCAAACTGGTTTAAAATATGTTATTATGCATGTGCGTTATTCTGACATCGCTTCTCTCTGTCTGTGTGAATATTTGCTACTGTCTCCCATACTCGGAAGCAGGAGATAAGAGTTCCTTCACATTGTCACACTGAGGCACCGCTCTTCACAGAGAAACAAGAGAAAAGGTAAAAGTCAAAGCATCCTGAATTGTGGTATAAGAGCTCATATACCACTATAATATGAACCTCATATGGTTGTACATTTCACACAAACATGTTCACAAACAATAGATCATTCCAAGGACATATAATTTCCTAAAAGGTTTTTTTTCATTTAGTGGGCAAACGCAGCTCAAGGTAACAAGATAATAAATGCTTTTAGATATTCAAAACATAAAAAAAATAAGAGAAAATGAGGGATAGCTTGTATCATCAAATTAAGACGCTCAACATGTTCACTCTTATCCCAAAGTACCTTACATTGTCATGAGCATGTTACGGTGCTGATGAATCTTTAAAAATGTAAAAATAAACATTCTTAACTACAAACCTGATAATATCTGTTAAATCATGTCATTTCTCTCCAGTGGACGATGGCATATCAAAGGCAGAGGAGACAGGAAATGGAAATGTACTCGTATGTCAGGATGACTCATGATTGTGACTAAAAGAAGCATCTACTTAATGTGCCACAAGAAAATCCCTTTAAATCTGAGGAAAGCAAACTAAAATAAGTAAAACTTTTCTGTTTCTGATTGACACAGCCTATTACAGCAGAGGTCAAATCAAATCAGAACCCATCAAATTAAAACAACATGTCAAGACAGAATATACCACAGCAAGGCATACCACGCTGGGCAACCACAAAGCAATAAATTGGCCGGATGATTGGCTATTAAAAATATGTGAAATTAGCTTTCATTGCATAACACTCTATCACAGCATGAGCCTTTCAGTTTAATGGATGAGATGAAGGTGAAAACTGAATTGGATAAGAGGTAAGAATTAACGAAAGGCTCGCTGGCCATTTTCATTTTCTGACGAAGATTTGAATGGATAGATTGTTTACACGTTGTGTACAGTATAAAACTAAGCGATGGAACATGAGGAACTTGGCCTTGGATTTTTTTTTTCTTTACTCAGTGTACCAAACTGGGTATCTAATAAACATTTAAAACTAAAGTAGAGAAAGGTCTGTTTAACAGTTTTGACAGGATCATAAGCTCATCCTGCATTCAGAGCTACACAGCCAACAATGGCTGACACAGACGTGTGTAGTACACAGATGATAATGATGTTGGGAATATAGAGATCAAAGTCTTCTCGCTATGGTGATTAAGCGTGCTAACAAATGCATGTACGAGGACAGCCTTATCACCTAGGACCACACAGAGGCCTTTTCCATATCTGTCGCTCTCACATGGCCAACCTGTGTCTGCCATGTGCTACGCTGCCAAATAAAAACACCACAGGCATTGCCTCTGTGGCCAGCCTGGCCTGTTCATTTGACTGATGAAAAGAAACCATTCATAGTTTCTCAATTTAGAAAAAGAAAAAGTTATGAATGTCTTATCACTTCTGGACAACTAGTCGGTAATTAAATGAAGGGACAGGGAGGATAGAAGTCTGGTGAATGTGTTTGGCTTGTTAAAACCTCACAGCTTTCGTGAACTTGTTTACCTTGCCTCCAATTTTGAGCCTAAAGCGCACATACTTTGTGTCTTTATTGATAGCTAGAGAAATAATCTTCATTAGTAAAGTGGGAAAAGAAAATAAGCTCATTTTCCTTTACTGGCTGACAAACCGGCTTGACCCCTTCATTGCAGCATCTTTATATGACCCCCTCATTGCAGGTTTATAAATGTTCTAAACCAGTGTGATTAAGATCGGCTTCAGTCATTACACTAATGGTCATGCTTTATAATTAATGACATCCTCATTTGCATTGCATGTTAATTATCTAAATCATGTTGTCTCATATGTTCACTGTAATTAGTAACTATCAGCAACTTCACTGAATCAAGCCATTTCCAGGATATAACCCTTTTCTCCCTCTATTTCACCATGGAAGACATGCTTGGTTACATGACTAAAGTTATGATGTTATAAGGTCTACCCAAAGATGCAAAAGTGCTGCACATTTACAATACATGCTAAGGAGGCTCGGTTGTCGTTTCCTGGTATATACAGGTATATATACTGTATGTGCAGGCTTGTTACTGTTTTTTATGTAAAATACCTGACAAAGGTCACTTCACTAAAACTTGCAGTACTATTGAAAACTTTTCAGTCTTGAGGTTTGAGCTGATTTTTGTTACAATGACTCATTGCATATTCTCCTACACACCTGTCTGAGTACAAGTAATGATAAAGATCACATTTCCAAAGTGAGGACACGCGTAAGACACTAAATTTCCTCTGTCTGTCTTCGTGCTCACTCTTTTTGAATACTCAATCAAACAATACAGGTGTTATAGTTCACCTGTGTTCTCTCGTATGTTGTCTGTAAACTTCACAATCGATAATGGTTTGATCAACAGTCTCAGTGTAATAGTTAATAATTACTTGTTCACCTTGCTTAACAGAGAGCTTTTTTGAGCAAATCATTATTTTATAACCACTCGTCTGTTGTCTGACTAAGAAAAATGTTGTCTGTTTACAATGAAACTAAATATAAGTGATCACGGAGAACAGGAAAGGGTAGAATGGAGGTTACGTGTTTTTACCTGAGAGTAAACATCTCCACGGGAGAGTAGGCTGAAACAGTGATAAAAGCAGAGACGGTTTCCCTCTGTCTCATGGGTGTGGCTGGTACCATGACTATAAAGTTATTATCGAGCCTGTGTTCAGCGAGAGGTGGGGGGGTAGGATTCTGGTAGAGTCTCACACCGCCGATCCTCCTCAGAGGTGTGGAGGTATAGGAACCAAACAGCCCTTCCTGGCTTGAGCGGATGAGGTTTTCTTTCCTGGCCTCATCTGAGTGGCACTTCCCTGCTTCCATGGACTGCAGCATGTAGTAGAGCTCCACCGGGGTGCCGTCAGACACTTCGGGGTTCCTCTGGCGTCCTGGCACTATGCTGGGGGGGCTGAACCAGCTCGCCAAAGGCTCCAGCTCAGCCACACACAGGCCCAGCTCCCCCTTCAGCTGGCAAGTGCCACGCACCTCCTGGGTCTCGTGAAAAGCAAACATGTGCACGCAAGGCAGCTTGTTGATGGCACTGTAGTCGTCCCAGTCCCTGCCTGAAACATAGAACAGAACCTGGACTTTGGGCTTTGCCAGGTGAATCCTGTTATTCATGATAAAGGTCTGCACCTTCCAGTTGAAGGTAAAAATGGAGGAGGCCGGAAAGGTGCCCGGGCTCTGGAGGAGCTCCAGAGGAACAGGTTGCTCCAAAGACAGAGGCCCATAGCTGGCGTTCAGTGAAGGCAAACTTCTGGCCTGGTAGATGAAGAAGGGCTCAGTCCGTGACATCAGGCTAGAGTTCCTCATGAAGTCCTGGTTGCTTTCTTTCAGGAAGAATGACAAGTCAGCATTGAGCACCTGGTAGTTAACAGGCAGGTATGTGGGGATGGAGGAATATCTTGGCAATCCCTCTAAGACTCGACAGTCAGCTACTGCAAAAGAGAAGAGAAGAGCTGAATCAGGACAAGTTCTCAACAAAACTAGAAGCTAGTACATTTGAGAATTTCTGTCTTTTTGCTTCTATCTGCTGCAAGCAGGAGTTATCAATCATTTTTAGATGTGCAGACAACTGCTATGTCTATTAAATCAAGCAAATATGTAGTTATAATTAGAATTTAGCTCAATTGAGCCTATTACAGTATAACACATTGTGCATTTTTGTCCTCCAGTGTTCAAGAGTAAACATTTTCATGTGTTCACAGAATAGACCAACAATTTCTTTGTTATCACCTATGGTCCCACCGGCCGAGGAACTGCACAACACACACAAAAAAGGTTTTAATCACAATAAGATTGAGCTTTGACCTTCTTCTCAAGAGCCTTCTGCTTGGTGATTACACTTCCACAACACACTCCCATTTTCATGTTAGCTGCCAGAAGATTTCTTTCCTATATCCATGCTGTCCCACTTGCCCCAAGTGCTGAGGGATGCAAGGATGCAGGTGAGCTGCAACCGTCAACAGCAGCATCAGCTACTTAAAGCATCAGTTGGCTGCTTCAGAGTAAACACTCTGATCAAGATCATGTCTTTATACGACAGGGAACATAGACTTGTGAGCAACACAGCACCAAAGAACAATTTGTATTTTACCTGAACAAACGGGAGCTTTGTGCTGTTTGTTGGCACAAGGCATTGTTGTGTACACAGCACTATACTGTTGACACATGAAAAGCTTGATAGATAGTCCAGCAAGAGCAAAGCAGCACACAACAGTCAGGAACAAAGTCATTCTCTTGTCCCTGGATAGTAATGTTACACTGTCATGTCTCAAGTAAAGGGAGAGCAAAGGGATCTCTCTCTCTCTCCACAGGCCTGAGTACCTTACTCTCTGTGTTGTAATGTGATTTATTGTCTTCACACCTTGGATTAACGAGTGCTCACATTTGTGCTTACACGCACAAGCTGGACAATAAGACTGCAGGCTTAGACTACTGCTCACTCCTTATCAGCAGATAATGAAAAATGCATTACATTTTAATATTTTTGGTCACCAAGTAAAAAAAACAACAATTACATTTTGAGGGCAAAATAATATTTTATCCATGAGAAGCAGAATGTCCATTATTCCATGTCCATGCTCTGATCATATTTTATAACAGAAAACTAAAAAAAAAAGGAATAAGTTGATCCAGACAAAATGAAGGTGTCCAAATATTGGCATTTACAGTGTAAGCAAGATGACGAGCTTTTTAACAATAATATGTAAAGACACTACTGAGCCTATACCTATTAAATGGGTTATCTGAATTCTATTTAAAGCAAAGCAATAAGGCAGATCTTGGATAACAAACACAATCCATAAGTGTCTTAATGAATGAGTAGCTATCCTAGTGGAAAAAAGCTAATGAAACAGAAAATAGAAATGGGAAAAAACCAATACAAATTAGGATCTTATTTTGTTTGTACCAAATTATTATAGTACGGATATTCAGAATCAAACAAGATTCAAATTGATGTTGACACACATATCTTCAAACTTCATTAATGCTTGCTTTGTTTTTAAGAAAAAACATCAATTCTGGGAGCTTGTATGTACTGTAGCTACATATGAGAGCCATTTCACCCACAGGATCAGCATAATATTCAAACCTTGTGTAGGTGCCTGAAAACTGACACTGAATTTATTAACTGGAAAATAATCCTATCTCAAGCAAATACAGCCTGGGAATCTCCAAACCCAAATCCAACATAATCAGAATCAGAAAGTTGTGTTATGGATTGGAATTAATAAATCATACAACACTATTTCAAAATGAATCATTCCCTTCTTTTGTTCTAGGGAGGAGAAATTAAAAAACACAATAAAAACCTACTCTTCAGACTCCAGTAGTTCTTTGTTTTTCTGTGCAGCAGCAGATATTTGGACCCCCAGAGAGAATACCTTGGCGCTTTTGTTTAATAAAATCATTCTTTTGGAATTTGTGTGGGCTCTCTCCAGCTGTGACCCCCTATATTGTAACTGTCCCCAACATTTTACCCACTAGCAATTTTATAGCTATGCGACGGAAACATTTGGATAACATCATCACAACGTTTCAGGTAGATTCAGTGGGGCAGATTAGTGTCCATAATATAGGACCTTATTCAAAACCTTTCATAATTTACTCTGGTTCACTTCAAATACATATTGTATATAAAGCTGTATACTATAAATAGTGTGCAGCAAAGTTATCTGTTAAAGGAGTTAAACATTTGGGGAAATATTTGGGAATATGATTGATATCATTCTCATTTCTGTAGTGTAAATATACAGCTACAGTATATCCAGCAAGAGGCTAGTTTAGTTTAGCATAAACAGGAATTAGGATTTGAAATTCTGTAATTACATTACAGTAACTAATCCCAGTACTGTTTGGTGTGGCAAGAGTTGATTTGTTCTCCTGTCTTAGTGGGAGTTTGATGGAGCGGATTATCAGTTTGGTCTCTCTGCATTCAGTTAGGGCCTTGAGGTGGAGGAAGGCAGCTAGCCTTGACCACAAGAGGAAAAATGCAATTCTCAATCGACTAGGAAGCCTACATTCAAGAATCTCTTGGTTTGGTTCATAGCTGGAAGGTGTGTCAACTCTCTTTCTAAACATTAAATACAAATATATGTTAATATATTTGTGTGGAGGATTTGGAGTTGTTTAAAGAGACATGAGGGAATGAGGAATGTAATTTTGCTGTTGAATGATTGATAATAATTTTAAAGTACTCTACTTAAAAACATTGGTAGTCAGCCATCAGAATGTACAGTATGTAACACTGTTATATGGAGTTGTGTGATATTAGTATCAATTGTCAATTGTCTTAGCAACAATAAGTGTATAGTACTAACTTGGGATGCAACAATCCGATACACAAATAGCCAGGTGGAGTTGTTTTGGACTCCATCTTTAGCAGGTTTTAGGACTCAATAAGAATGGCTATTGTAGCTAATCTTGCTAAAAGAGAAAAGTTCCATGAGACCTCTCCTAATAAAAACAAAGCAACACATAACACTCGATCATCTACTTCTTTCCCCTTCAGGATTACTTTCCTGTCTCAGCCGCGCCGCCATCACTCTTTCAGGTAAAAGATCTCAGTTACTGTCAATTGCCTTAGAAAGTTGGGTTTGTTTGTTTGGAGAACCTGCTGCGTTTCAGTCAACTTCACCTCTCGGTAGGTTCACTTGACTCAATACATACAATATGCATTGCTCTCAACTGGCAGAGAAATGCAGAGACAAAACAAAAAATAATCATAATTCAACTGGGAAAAAAATGTCTATTTCAGCATGCACTTTTATGATCCACATCATGTATAATTAAATTTCCCTATTGTGTGATATTAAATTGTAAAAGGATATCCAGCATTATGCTGAGCCAGATAAATTCACATGTTTAAATCTCTTCATTTCCAAGTTTTAATAAAAGGGATTTCCCCCCCTCTCTATATGGAAATGCTGTTGATGCTGTGCTTTCCTCATTGAGCAGCTGTCAGGACCTCTTGCTGATGAAGACCTCGGTGATTGCAGCACACCACAAATACTGAGAGTAGCTGCTCCAAAATGCTATTGGTAAATGGGTATTGTGAGAGCACTGTTTGTCTGTGGTGGTTATTGTAATTTTTGCCAAACTAGCCATGTTGCACTAAGGATAATAATTTCAGTTAGTCTGTGTCATCTGTGTATCTCAACAATTATCGGATGGCTTGCCTTGAAATGTGGTACTAATATTCATGTTGCCCACAAGATCAATTGTAATCACTTTGATGGTCTCCTAACTTTATCTCTGGTGCCAATATTAGTTAAAATTTAGAAAATGTGTCCTTTTGGTTTATGACCAAAAACCTGCAAAACTATAGACAATCCCATCAGCATCAGCCAGTAAATATGCAGTCTGTCAGCACTGGTCTATTGTCAGTGTACTCTAGATTCTAAAGCAATATGCAAGAACACAGCATGTAATAGCCCTGCAAAATATTTTAGATCCAATTATTTTTTGTTGTCAATTAAAAACATCTGATGCCCCTCTTGCACATATAGTCAGTTTAAGTTTTCTAGTTTCTAAGGTGACCATTCAGAAGTTTTCTGTCAGGCAAAGCTGTGCAGGGGGAAAGGTAGGACGCCGATGAGTGCTAAGTAGCCAAAGCAGTAGCCTTCCTATACCAACCCTCACACAGGCTCACTCATCCTACCACTGGGCAGCACAGAGGCAGCAACAATAGAAGACACAGGGGAAGGAGTGGACACGTTCCTGCTGTCCACTCCTGTAATAATATGGGTGGACACAGAAGGGAATGGCTGCCTAGGCGGCTTTCTGGTTAGTTGCTTGTCTTTCTGCTTCATCACACATGTCAAGACAGACACGAAATAAGGAACAAAGACAGAAAGCTCAATAGGAAATAGCAGAAGTAAATAAGAAGCAACAATGAACTAAGTAATAGAGATAAGGTCGTATGATGTTTCTGTAATTCCTGGATATTTTTTTTAATGGTCACCCATGCAAGCTTTACATATGAAACATTGGCAGTGAGGATGTGTTGTTTTAGGAACAGAAAACACGCTGATCATATTGCAAAGCTGACAGAGAAACGCTCTCTGTCAAGGTTTACAATTACACTCCCTTTGACCCTCTTCCAGACTCTGAATCATTCTCAGCTTTGCCATGAATGCCAAACAGGACAGTCTTAAACATGAGGGATGAGAGAAAGCTCTCTAGTCCCATTGAATTACCCACATCATATTTCTCACCATGTTCAATTAATAAGGGCTATTGAATTTGTGACCATGCGTCAAGAATAATAAATACAATATTTCCTTCAAGGATCATTTGCGGATGATTAATGCTTTTGAGTCACCAAGAAATTCAAGAAAGAGGGACTGGAAAAAGAATCAATACATGACACAGTATGGTATTACTTCATGCCAGCCTCCATAGAAAAGGAATCATTCAGGCAGAGAGACGTCTGTGGAGTCCGCCTGGCTGATAAGTAAGAGTCATGGAGGAGGAGTGTACCGCAAAACTGAAAAGTTTTGAAAGGGGAAGATGTTACACAGGTGACTCTTTATCTCTGACGTGCTGAATTTAATGCATAATTATTTACTTCAATTAGTGTGTGTATGTGTGTGTGTTTGCAGGCTACTGAGGGACATGCTTGGGATGTTTGTTGCCTCGCCTCTAATGGATAGCCATATTTAAGACGCTAAGAGCTAATAAAGAGTAATGGGCCTGTGGCTTCACTGGGGAGGAGGAAGAGCTATTTTGAGTTCATGAGAGAAAGCATCATCTCAGGGATTAAAGAGTATCGACCGATAAAGAGTAAACACTGCAATGCCGTGCCGCTGGCCTATTCGGTAAAGCTGTGGATGGAAAACATGAACCCCAATAGGCGTCACTGTTAGTGGCTGGGTGGGTCAGTGGGGATGTCATTAAGGGATGCTGAGAAGGGCCTCCAGGTGCTGCGAGGAGCGCTGATATGTCTGGAACAGTGTTATCACAGCAGAGGACTGCAGGGGTGAGTGGCATGAACCCTGGGCATTCTGGGTATCCTGCAGGCAGAGAACAGCACATCCTTTGTGCCATCTAGTGCACATGGCTGGAGGGGAAAGGGGCTGAGAGCTTTTGGCTTGGGCTGGGTGGGATGAGACAAGCGCATATCTGTGTGCCAATCAGTATTCCCTTGGCCCCTCCGGACTTCACTAAAACATTAACTAGGTTTCTTAATGAATCTCTTCCCCTCACTCTGGCCTTTATTGCAAAACAATATCGTAAATCAGGCTAAATACAGAGGCATTCGCAAGGCAGAGTCAGTTGGCCTCTTTGTGAGTGCACACATACATTTAATGGTGAGTGAGCTCTGTTTGGACAGGGGAACAAGTGGACACAAATCCAACAAGGACTTATTGGCACTACAGAAGAGAGCTCAGTTAAATTAGAAATTATATTACAATTACACAGCAAATAAGATTATAAGGGAGGATTATATCACTATTGATAATAATCAGTGTATCACAGAAAAATAGAATAGACATTCATATCTCTAATTTCTAACTGTAACACGTTACTGTAATTTCTGTGTTACTACACTACTACCACCTTCTTTAACATTGCACCAAATTAAGGAACTTCAAATGAAAAGAATATTCAACATAAGCAAGGAAGATTTATTAAGAATAGTGATACCTTTTTGTTATTTTGCTGCTCAAAAATTAAGTGCTGTCCCTAACTGAAGTATGAGGAATACAAGGCAGCCTGTGATAATGGAAGTGGGTGTGAATCAAGCCATAACATGTTTTTGCCCTCCTGCGGTCAGGACACATCAATAAAAACTTTCACAAAGACAGCAAATGCAACTTTAGAGTTCAACTATGCGTCAACTAGTGAATTGTTCTCACCTAGAATTTGCTAAAGTCAAAAAAATTTTTGAGGGATGCTGAAGAGCCAGGGGATGATACCAGTACAATACTTAAGTTAATTAAATCAGTTTATACAGTGGCTATAGAGGAAAGATTTTACCCCAAATCCCTTTACTTATAGCAAGGTGTGATAAACAGAGCCTGTAAAAGAAAGAGTTCTGTAACACAGTGTCTCTGCATTCTTAAGTGCCTCCTCATCCAACTCTGCTCCCTCCCCAGATCTACTGGTAAACCTATCCCCAAGGTCACACACATATATAGGATGATAAATTCTGCCTAGAGCTCACATGACAAGGCTGAATTCCTATAAATGCTGCCACATTGCAATGAGCCTTGGCCATGCAGTGTTTATTAATCTAGTATAGTTCATTTCCAGGCTTTCTTGCATATGTTCTGCATCTGACCGTAGGTTGATTGGCAATGAATAAACAATAATTATGCTGATAACTGACCTTGACTAGATAATACCTTGGAGTGCTATTCGACTAGGAATGCTTAATATGCATGTCTTTATTTGAAAATGAAAGATGCATTTTGACAAATTGCTGAGCAAAATTTGGAGGCGGTACGAGTCAGTAGAAAGATGAAAATGAAAAGACACAGGTGCAGATACACTCCAAGCAGTCTAAACTGAGGTAAGGATTTGTCTGCTTAAATTGCAACTGTTTCAACTTGAGCAAGAAATTCATAGTTTCCCAAGTTACACAATACCACTTCATTAATGCACAAAGACAGCAGCCGAAGGGAAGGTGTCTGGTGGTGAATAAGTGAAACTACTGATGAGTTCCTACCGAGTTATAAAATCACTCTGTCTCAGCTGTCAGTCAAGCAAATACTCAGACAGATTTGGTTTGTTTTGTTACTGCTACGGCTGTACTGTTTATGAACTGTCACGCTCATGGAAAATGACTGTTTATGGTGAATAAACATGGACTACAAAAACATTTGAGTGGTTAAATTCACATGAATACAGGAAGACAAAATGTGTTTGTGAAAAATGGACTTCTTTGAACTATCTTTCTTGTTGGTACGTTCAACTCCACTGAAAGAGTGACAAGATAAAGCCCAAGATGACAATATGCACACTAAATCTGCTTGAATTTTGACTGTGGCATTGTGGACTTAATTGTCCAAAAAAGTAATGCACAGCAGAAGGGCAAAAAAACAAAAAACAAACTGAAAATGTTGGTCAAAGGACTCCAGGAAATTAAATCTATGGAAAAAAACATTTTTCTTTTCTTTGGTAAGTTTAAAATTAATAACTAGTATTAGCTTTTAACTGCTAAAATTATATATTCTGAAGGTTAATACGTACTGTATACTTGAATAATGTGGGATACAGCTATAAAGTTATGAGCTACGGTGCATTATCAGAAAATAAAACAAACACAGACGTCATACAAATGTCAGTTTAGTCGCATGCTTCCATGCGTCCAGTGTTTATTTTACACTGTTTTACTATACACCATAAGACACAACTAGAAATTATATTGCTTTTGAAAATACTTGCTTATCCTCATTTTTAGACAGTGCAGCATTATAAAGAGATTGCACTGATGACGTTAAACTCTGTACCCGTCTTCGCATCTTTGAAAAACACAGGTTGAGGTCCATCCTTTCTGCTCCTACTCAGTGCTACACATTCTACACTAAACTGTACCGAGGGACAAAAGAAATAAACCTGTACAGTAGGAAGAAACACTAAATTAATTTGATGATGATGATATATTGAAGTAGGTAATCATAAAGTAGGCAATAAAAGTAGAACAAATACCCTAATAGCTTGTGTACATCAATGCATACAGCAAGGTCAATGCTAGACACTGTTTTTTTTATTGAAATTGTCAATCCTTTGGACCAATGAAAATGTAATGTTTTCTTTCCCTCTGTAGAAGAAGTGTCTATAGCATTTATTGTGGCACCAGATGGACTGGCTTGAAATCTGCATTTTAACCTAAAACCCGTGACAGTGGGAACTATGAACAAGGGAAAGAAAGCTATTAAAGCAGGAGGGAGAGAAATGTTTCTTTTTCAGACTGGATTAGAGGAGGAGGCTGTTTCAAAGAAATATTTCTAACTAGCAATGCAGGGCACCCTTTTTTCAAAGCACCCTGTCCAGTTTCCAAGATGGACTTTCTTGCGGTGATTGACAACATCTCTCTCTACGCTCAGACGAACTCGTCTGTGGGAATCCTAGAAGACTACATGATTCCTCTTGAGGCAGCTAAGCTTTCTAATGTGTTGAAAAACAATTGACAAGGAAACAGAAGCTAATTATAATTTTAGTTCTACAAACATTTCTTGGATGTAGAGTTGCTCTCTTTCACTGAGTTAATCCTCAATGGGCCAAGCTAACGAATCACATTTTTTACTGGCTAACTAATGTTATACTGAACCTCAGTGAAAAGCAGAGAAGGGATGGGCGAGCCAATATTATCAAACTTTACTATGAATACTCTTGCTGTATCAAATTATCTCTGTTAGCTGATACGCCTAGTTTAACTGTCAAGTTCATCCTAGCCATAACGTACAGCTGGTTGCTGTTTATTTTTTCAATAAATGCTATTGTTAGGCACAAGTAAAAAGGTCACTCTGGCTTATCTCTATCAACAGAGATCCTTCAATTTGTCATGTAATGTTCACTAAAACCCACCTCAGAGTAACTGCCTAATCTGTTTAACATTACCTGTAACTAGTAACCTAACATTATTTACAAAGCCAAGGAGAATATTCAGTATATCAGCTAACTACATTATTATGTCAGGTTACAGGTTTACTTTGTAAAAAAAGCCCCAACCATGACCGACTAATCCACTGTGTGGAAGGCAAGATGCTACTACAATAGCAGTAGTTGAGTAGCAACATACTGTTAGCAGCTCTGTTCTCCTCTCCATTTGGTTTGGAGATCTTTACACTTCGCCAAACTCATTAGCCGAGAAAGTAAGCCTTTATTTCAAGTAAAGAATGCGAAAAAAGAAACAAAATCGTTTGTTCACGTAGCCTCCAGAGCTGGCGCAAGTATGCCGAGGGGCAGTTTAAAGATACGGGAGCTAAGACGGGCTCAAACAGAGGCTAAACTTAGGGGCTACATAAAGGGCGAAAGATTTTTTTATTATTATTATTTTTTTCATCATGCAAAGATATTCCAGTAGAGTCCCAGAATAAAAAATAGAGACTTGGAAATGTGCATATGTATGTATTATATGAACTCATATCTCATATCAATAAATCCTTTATCAGTGGTGCATGCTGCTTTCTTAAAAAAATAAATAAATAAACACACCGCACTGGGGTGTGAATGAAGGCTGACTGGAGGTTTTAAAGTGGGTCGTATGGCCAGCACCGGGGTTGAGATTAGTGCCATTCATTATATATGAACCAAAAAAAGCAGATGATTTTGACCACAATGGTCAGTCTTGCTTCTGATTTGTGCAGTTTTTTTACAATGTAAAGGCATCATCTGTACCAGTGGTTGAGAAGGAGGAGGAGACAGGAGCTGTTATGTAGAGTTGATGTAAAAAAATGTGTTCAGTCATAGTATGATGCCATTAATATGATTAAACCCTACTTATGGGATCCTGGTTCTCACTGTATCACCACTGTCAAGTTGTTACAACATTGCTCTACTTCCAGCAAGAGATATACCAAAAATAAATCACAAGTTCACTTCCCTGTTCCCCCTGTGAAATTGTGTGTGACTCCAGATCCCTTATCAAATAATTGATAGAACCCCCCTATATTCTATGCTTTCAAGTTTTATTAACTTTGTATGCTTTTGTGTGAGAAAAGATCTGTACTTGTGTCTTAGTTTTTCAGTTTTTTTCTCAGAGGTTAGAAGGGTGTGTTTATTGTACCATGTCTCAAGAACAGAGAATTCTTCTTCACTTCATTCACAGAAACCTGCCGTCTCAGAGATCAACTCCACTTCTCTCTCTGTTGGTCAGCTCACAATATATTTCCAGACAAATTTCAGACAAAAATTGCCTCCTTGACATGCAGGTCAGACCATGCACATTTCTTTGGATGAATCACACTGGCTTGCATCTCTAAAAAAGACCAGATAAGTCCAAAACCTGACATGCCTAGTTGTTTTATATGTCCTTCATCTTTATCACACTGTACTTTTTCTCACTGCTTTTCCATGTCCTTTGGCACAAATATTGCTGAACTGATCATGCTTACATCAAGAATAAATACCAGGTAACACTGTTACCCGTCTGTCTAAGCAGAATACAGCAGTGGCTCTCAGCCTTTTTTGTGTCAAGGACCCCTAAATTGATACACATTAGGTCACAGACCCCCATTTGTTAAGATTTCTTTTAGTTGTTCAACATGATTAAGACCAGAATTCTATAGCTAAGTCAACTACAACATCGGAAGTGAAAATCATGATCAGAATAATCACTCTTATGACTCTTACTCATATTGGGCTTATTTCTATAGTGAATTTTTTGACTCCCTGGAACTCCTTCAAGGACCCCTGGGGGTCCCTGTATACAGTACACTCATGTTAGTTTCAGGGAGACTGTAAACAAATGCATCCCAGCAGAGAAATCCCATGTATGGACTGATTTTGGAAAGAAACTACTGGTGAAAAGATGTCTGCTTCTTCGCTCACCGGCTACATTAGCCATTCTACACATGACACATATAATTAAGGATGGAGCACAGATTACATCACTACGAATTTCAACGATTGTCACTGTCCTAGAACATCTAATTACAGGTCCTTCACACAATAATCTTCTAGGTTTGTTGAGAATGTACTAAAACAGCATGAAACAAGACAGCCATATGGATCAAATGCTACCCACTTGCCAACTGCTTGTTTGCACCTATTTCAGGTTTATACACAGGAATAGTTAACACGTCCCCTCAAGGCCTCCATCATTATCAGTGGATCTGTGCCAGGAATGGAGAAGGCTAGAGTGAAATGTGAAAGGGCAGCTGCTTGCGACTATTTCAAAACAAAAAAAATGATTTCAGCACGCTGCTGGGATTACTGTAAATCAAAAACAGAGCGGAGGTAGTAGTGTTACACTAGGGAAAAGTACTTCTGTGTATCAAAATGATTTTAGAGCTAAAAAAGACCAAACACAAATCTTAATATTGTGTGGCTGTTTGACTTGTAGTAGCTGCAGCAAACAAAGTGCCAGTGAATAAGTGAATTATATGCTGATAAAATGCATGAATCTTTCATATTCAAATGCATACTGTTCTATACTATAGGCTACTGCTGTAGGAAAAATGCTGTCAGGTTTTAAGTGATGCTGAAAAAACTTATTCCTCCTGCACTCACTGCCAAAAGCGATTCTAGTCAGTTGTGAGATTTTACTCATCAGGTCAATGCATTTAATGGCCTGCTAGACCACAATTTATGACATTTTAAGCCATGCCGGTATGCACCCTTGGGTCTGGCTATTGGTATACGGTAAATTATTTCTGTTTATTATGCATTTGTTGCTTTTAGTGCTTCTCTTTCTCTTTCCTTTCTCTTTAATAATTTTATTTTTTTAAATCTTGCATTGTGGTGTATTTTCGTGGTACTTTGTAATATCTGTAAAATGATGTGTTGCATTTACATCCTTATACATTTTTATTCCCAATTTGAATTCAATTGTATCATATTTTTTATGCTAATCCTTCGTTATCATTGGGGTCATTCTGCCACAGCTTGTTGTTGCTCCTTCCAATGTGTGTGTGTATTTGAGGGCCTTGAGGTTAAGAGGAGAATCTGCAGGAGCAGATAGAGCAGGAAGAGCTGTGGTAGAGAGGTCCTCCTGGCCTGCATGACACCACTGAGCACCACATGGCCAATGACTCACTATTGCCACTCTGTCTATGTTGTGACTGGACAAATCTAATCCTCCCTCATCAATAGTTCAGTGTCGCCTTGTGTGAGAAAAACAAAACAGCATGAATGCTCCAGGCTGCCAAAACTTAGGACTGGAGGCTGCCAAACAGCAAGGGCAAGATGACAACGTGAAAACATCTCATTGTTATGCATGTATACATTGAACTGCACAGAAACTAAATAAATATCAGGACAATGCTTTTTAGATTCTAAGAGTTAGTGTGTTTTCACATACTTCTGTGCTCTTTGTCTATGAATGCAGTAACACCGACTCCAGGAGTTCATTAAATTAGAGCCACTCCTGCCAGAATAACTTATACACTGATTGTACTCTGGGTTGGCCATTATTCTGACGCTGATTAGATGCTGGTGATTGTGTGACTGGGGACGCATACATATACTGGCATTCAAATTACACCAAGTACCATCGAGTCAGCGGTCAAAGTATAATTCATTCCATTTACATTTAACTGTTATAGTTAATGAACAAATTATGATTCTACATACGTATTTCTGTTAAGTGTCAGATCTAAAGTCTAAGCAATACTTACAAATGTTGCTCTTGACTGCCCAATAAAGCAATATTAGAATTAATTTTAATAAAGACACAGTATATTGATAAAAAAAATACATTAGTTTGATCAGAAACAAACCTAAGTCATTAGCAATAATATTTTAATTTGTGATGGCACAGTGATGCAAGTCCCATCTGGTTCACTGACAATAAATATTTTGATTTAATAGTGTTTTCTTTTCAAATCCGAAAATGTTATATTTGGATATTGCTCTTTGTTTCAAATTATAAAAATGTGCTGTGTCAGAGACACCTTTCTATCTGCTAGAATTCATTCTTTGCTCAACTGTACATCGGTTTGCTGTCACAGCTGAGAGGACATAAACTCTTTCGGTCTTGTTGCGGCTATAGCAGAGAAAGTGATTATTCACATACAGACTGCTAATGCATTTCAAAATATATGCTATGGTAGTTTTAAGACTGCTGTTCAGCATTCTACTGCATGAGCGCTGTACTCTGAATCACAAAGAGACGCACGACTCCCATTTTAACATAATCTCAACAATCAATCAGCCACGCCACAAAGAAGTCAATGGGCCTTGACAATATGTACCTGTCAGATCATTGCCTCTAATGCATTAGGCTCTAACGCCTCTGACAGACAGTGATAGCTCTGCACACAACCACTCTCAGACGTAGTGACAGCCTTTTGTCCAGCCACCTGTCTGTGATTACTCAAATCAAAAATGCATAACGAATTGGAGTTATAGATGCATCTCCGCCGACAGAATGGCAGCAAGACCCAGCTAAGAAACTGCATATAAAGTTATATTATAAGTGGTTGAAAAAAAACAGAAGATATATATTTGCAATACAAAATGATTATTTATTAAATTGTGTCTGTGTTTACGATGTCAAGTTTTTAATTTCTTGTTTTAATTTTTTGTCCTCACATTAGTGCTTGCATGTATTAAACAATAGTTACAGGCAAATAAAGTTCTTCAGTGTATTCATATTGTTTAAGACTTAATGCATCTTATATTACATCAATATCTAACATTGGAGGATGCCGTCTTAGCAGTTTTTGTTTCCAGAGAAAGCTCCCAGGCTAATGACTTTTTATTTATGTACTGAAGTAAAAAAAAAAAAAAAACATAATCCACACACAGTCATGTGGCTTTTGTATATGCCATAATTTAGTAATTTTCACATCACAGTAATCGGTGCATCTGTTTCTATGCATCCCCTTTTAATGTCGAGTAAAAATGTTTAGATGTTATAAAAGGAAAAACAAAAATACATAGTAAAGAAATTGGTTACAGTATTAAGAGAGTAAATGTTTTTTGTTTGTTTTTTAAATTGGGAATAACTTGGGATGAGTTTCATTGCAGCCTTAAAATCATCAGCTGGTTAGAATTGTTCTGTATTGTTGGGATGTAGTTGCATTAGTCCTGATGTATTACAGATCACTGAGCAAATTGACAAGACAGAAGAAAACAAATAGAAATGCATCACAGTGTTTATCACCCTCTCCTGAGCGAGCTAGTTCTTATGTTACAAAAATATCACATTATTTGGCATAAAGACTGCACTTGATTTTTTAAAAGTCTATTCTACCATGACTTTTGATGAATTGCTTTCTTTAAATTACAATATGATTCTGAACTGTGTGTAGCCGAAAGCAAGCTGCTGTTTTCCCTCTGCTGCACCGGACCTAGTCGATGCAAAGAAGCTGGAGCACGCCTGCCTGTGAACTCCGCGACAGATTTATGTGGAGGAGGTCTTCTGCTCAGACTCAACTATGCACCGATGAGAAAGTGCACAAACACTGCATCAGCATGTTTGTCTATTATTACAATGACCCGTCTTCCCCTCCCAAGAACCACACACACCTTCTCCAGCTCTCCCTTTACAGCTTTTACACAGATTTAATTCATTCACCTTCGCTAATCATGAAATTTGATTAAATTGAGTGTAAGATCACATCTGTTATAAAGAGCCAATTAACACAGGGCAGCTGTGCTTTGTGGGAATATTACAGGGCATTATACTGATGACATGTGAATTTATGGAGGCAAAAACCCTTCTGACTCAGTGACTGGAGAGCTAGAATGTATGCCTCCCACACGCACTGTCAGTATAATGAGCATGAAGGAGCAGTACAAGGGATTAAGACGAGAGTACACCTACTCGGTGTGTTTCATAAAATGGTCATTAAACAAACAAAAGGCACACAGATTGACACAAACCTATAGTGTACAACATCTGTGATGGTTAGTAATTAGGCAGCAGGAAGGTTCAAATCCCAGTGAACACTGTGCTGCTACAGAGCTTCAGTAATACTCTTTTCCTCTCCTTCGATGAGGAGAAACTACGAAAAAGCCCCTCCAAATTGGATTTGTGAGAAGTGAAGAATCTGCTTCTTTTTTATCAGTGTCCTCTGTCACAAATCTCAGAAGTGCACTACAGTATGCTCAAAGCACAGCTGTAAGATAGCCTTGATAAAAATATCACCAAGCCGGGGATTTCTTCTGCTCTTTTCATGTTCTCTTATCCGTAATACACCATAACTGAGTTACCACCAACAAACCACCAAAATTACATTACAGGTCTTTGTCCATTTAATCTCAGTTAAGAATAGGGAAATAATTTGAATCCTAACAGCCATGTGCTCCTGATATGAGCATGACGAACTGTCAATGCATTGAAACAGGATTAGGATAGTGGCTCTTATTGAGACTTTCTGGACTTGATTAAAAGTCTTCCAGTGGACTGAAAAAATACAATGAAGAGTAGAGTCAAAATTGAAATATCCACAGACCCTTTGGTTTGGTACTGTCTTTTAGTTCATTGATTTTTAAATAACATTTTCCTGTGCAGTAAAGTTTTAGAAACGCACCATTTTTCTGTAGATGCAGTATGTAACCTCTCCCTTCTATTTTTGGTCCCTGCTCACTCAAGGACATGAGTTAAAAGACTTAAAGGACTGCCAGGAACAAAGTGAAACTGGATGTGTGCCACATCACTGGGGGTACAGGACCACAACAATGGATCTTTCTGAAGACAATTACAAATAAAAGCTCACCACTAAGGAAGAGCCTAAGAATCTCTGTGCATTAATAAAACATGGGTGTTTCAAAAAAAAATCCTACAGGATGAGCTGCATCCCTTGACGTGATATAGTCGCATGAGGACAGAGACATGGCGGAGACAAGAGACAGCATGGGCTGTGTGCTTAGTACTTAAAGATGTAGACTGAGGGCTATCCTTGCTTGATCCCCTTTTGGATCTTGTTAAGCTCAAGGATAAGATGAAGGGGGGGAGACAGAATATTCCTCTCAGGAATCCCACTGAGACGTCTCACTGGAATGCACCTAGCGGATTCAATTAATAAAAGAAGAAGGTTTAAAATTATAGGAAGTAACACCAGTTCTCTGAAAACAGAAAAAAAGACCTACAGTCTATCACTTTATCACAATAGGAAATATTTTATATGTCTATTAACTCCCTACTCTGATAATAGTTTTGCTTTTCAGAAAAGAGGTTATAGTTACTAGAATATTTTATTCCCTAATTATGACTTCATTATGCTGTGCAGGCATTTCTAGCATGTATTTGATCCTCTCATTTCGTGGAGTGTGTTATCAATTTTCATCACTATTCACAGTGAGAAGCTGTGTCCTGCAGCTTTATAACACATGATACTCAATTAGGATCATGCTGTGTATGGTTACAGAGAAGGCCATGGCATATGGCAAACATTATTATACTTCAAGCAATGAGTCAGCACTCAATAGATAATATAAATGCTAGATAAATAATAGAAATGCTGTCAAATAAGTCTTCCTCTGAGCTCCATGTATGATAAACTTACACTTTTTTAGATATGTTTTTTATATTTATTTATCTACTTAAAATGAAACATTCCCTTGAAAGCTGCTAAATCCAGGTACCGTCTGGTGAAAATATTCAAAATAGCGAACAAATCTTGAAAAAGCATAAAACAAATATACAAATATAAACACAACTTAGTTTAAATACCTTTCCCACAAAACAGAAGATAATTATTATCCAGACTACCAGCTGCTCTCATATCTGTATATTCTAGCTGCAAGGCTCTATTTGTCAGGTAAACTTCCCTCCTTGCGGCTCCAAATGATTGAAGCAAAGTGATGAACACAGAAACTGACACTGACATTGTCACTCTTTCAGCAAGAATCATATTTTCTCCCCCCCATAACAAGCAGTGATGCTATTATGGTGTTATTCCCATGTTGTGAATGAAGAGCTCTCACCATTGCACATCTTCTTAACTTTTCCCATAAAACAATTATGGGCTTTGGGATGAATTTTGATGAAATAACTTGACAAGCCAAGAGGTAATAAAACCTCAACGCTTCTGTTGCACAGGAGAATCCCTGTCACATTGAATATTTATGATGAATGTTAATCTACTTTTTTTTAATTTTTTTTATTTAAGACCAGGGCTGCGAGTGTTTTGTACAGGTACAAAGCCACAGAACCGCATATGAGTTCCTCTTATAATGTATGATTGAACAGATAATTATGGTCAGACAGTGTAACCAAATTACATTGTATTCATATAGGCTACTGTATTGATGTTACTTCCGCTCATCTCCGTGTTTCTCAGGTGTCTCTATTCTTTGTAAGAACATGTCCTTAGTTGGAAGAGCGGAAGAGGATACATACAGGCAAATAGGCTGAAAATGTGCTTACCTTCCAAAAGTAACACCAAGGACTGAAGCGCAAGGATATGCAACATGTTTCTTTGAGCCGTCAGAAAAACAAGAATCTCCCAAAAAAAAAATATTGTATGGAAGCCGAAATGGCTTAATTCAAAGAAAAAATCCTACTTACTGCATCGTTGGCTGAAAAGGGACAGAAAAAGCACATTTCTGTATTCTGTTTAGAAAATAAAAAGTCAGCTCCATTTAGCTATATATAAATAGTGTGTGTGAAAAATATTTTTCAAGCCTTTTAACTAGTGTCTCGTCTACTTGCTTGTCGGTGTTTTGTGTGGAAAAATCAGGAATTGGAGAGCATGAACTTGCGCGCTGTTTTAGCTGTCTTTCCAGCATTTTTTGGATGTAAAAACGATTCAGGCGCTTGGTAAAATGTTTAAGCTCTCGTTGAAATAATAGTTGTGATACATGATACGTTTTCACTGAACTCATGCACCAATTCCAAAACAATTTATCCACATAAACAACCAAATAATAAAAAAAAAAAGGCATTAATCCCTCCTCGGATCAATGTGTCTACTCTGTGTCCTCCGCGTCACCAGGATCCTGAAGTTGGCTGCTGTGTGGAGCGTAATGTCCGACTCTCTGGGACGAATGAGCAGCTCGCACCGAGCATCATGACAAAAAAAACGCAAAAGTAGAGAAATTCAAGTCGCAATATATGTCAGCATACATCCACACACACAGGCAACCTTGACGTTTCGTGAAGTCTTGATGAGCGCAACTCGAGCAGCACTCGAGCAGCCGAGGAGCGCAGAGCTCTGTCTCCTCAACCAAATGTTCCGCTGCCACTTCCGATTAAACTTTAGCACCAGGTGGTTCAAATACTCTGCTGAAGTGCAGTTTGAATCCTTCAGGCTACAGTTTCAGTTAAGCTTACGCATTGTCTGCCCGTCCAATGCGCGTCGAGAGGAGAAGAGAGAAGGACATCTTTAGCAGGGACAATAATTGGCACTGACACACATCAGGAGGTGTGTGACGCTCCGGCAACACACACACACATAAACCCAGCTGGTGAGATTTACAACAAACATTTGATTAAATAACTTAAATAAATAAGACATTTTACACTCAAGTCGAAGCATATACTTAATGCTGCATATCTCCAGACAGGATTATCAAAGCGCATTTTACCAAAGTAATAAACTTTAGATCTTTACTTTAGATCCATAGTTTACTGTTGACTCTATCACACCGTAAGAATAGCACAGTTGTTATCGAACCTCCATCCGTCCAGTTGATTGCATGATTGCGCCACTCGGAGGGCACTAGCGACCCCGTGTGGCATGACAATTGAACTGAAAAGAGCTGTGCTGCTCAGGTGTGAATTATAAAAGATACAAGGACATTTAACAACATTAGAAAACTATTATTAACTGACTTCAGAAACATAATGTAATGTATGTATGCAGACTACATTGTTCATACCGCCCGCTCAACAATCTACAGCTTATTTCATATCTGACAATACATAGTGACCTTGGTTATGCTTGCAATTACACTTGAAATCATTCGCCTCCAAAACAATGAATGATGAATCATTTTAAAATGAAACAGGTAATGAAATTAAATATGGTTTTATTACTGTTATCTGAGAACTGATTCATCTCACAACTCCTGTGCAGACCAGATGGTGTTATGAAGGAGAGATGAAGAAAAGAAGGATCCATGAACACTAAATACAGAAATATCAGATGAATCATTCTTGCCCTCATGATCTACTTCATTGCCCTCCTTGGATGACCATCCTGTGATCAGTAAGGTGAGGACCTCCCAGTAGTTCAGTTCATAGAAGAAATAGTCATGCCGTATTGAGATTGAATTCATGTAATTAATAATTGGTATAAGATTTTACTAAAGATGGCAATGTTTATTAATGAAAAGTAAATCACACAGCAAGCTGCCACATACTAAGTCATTTCAGTTGTTTAGGATTGTAGTTGTATGTGTTCATAACACAATAATACTTTATGAAGAAATATGAATGTGTGGTCTGACTACAAGAACACAACACACCTCTTACAGCAAAGGCAGTTTGATATACAATTTATGCCACATACTGTCAGTGAGTTAAACATATCTGTCACATATTACTTCAAGCGCATGGTAGCTGTGAACTACATATGGCATCACAACCTATACTTTTATTCTGTGTGAGGTGTTTGCAGTAGTTATGTCTGAAAAGCCTTGGAAAACACAAAATAAATCACCTATATTAAAGTTTTCAGGTGCAACTGTAGTTTCTTGTGATGTTTACAAAGTAGACAAATAGTCTGAAATCAATTTTCCCACTAAATCATATTCGAGCCAGTGCATTTGTCCTAATTTGAACACGTCTATTGTGCTTGACTTTAAATTCCCTGTTTTTGCCCCAAGAAGCCAAGCTTTTGCTTCTTCCTTAAAGTGTGTAATTTGATCCTGGAAGCAAATTCACTCTTGTACAGCTGCAAAAAGCATTAGCGGTATGGTGAAAAAAAAAAAAAAAGTATTGATGTAGAGTAATCACTTTCAGAGCTGTAATGGAGGGCTGGAACATCACTCACACAAAGGCTGGTAGATGTCCAAAACTAGCCCCTCCAGAGCCCAACAGTCAGAAGAATCCCTTGAAGCCCACGCTACACTGAGGTCCATTCAACTGCTGGGAATCACAGGGAGCACCAGACACAGCCCAAGTAGCTTAGGTTACATCGTCTGTGTCTGCAAGTCATTAAAAAAAGGACCTGACTCCTCTCAGGTCTGCACATGGTAAGTCCATTTTCCAGGCCAAATTACTGAGACACTGGCTGCGATAAAAACACACACACACACACACACACACACACACACCATCCATCTCCCTCCTCAGGAAGACAGACACACACATACATTCTAAAATATCAGTTAAACAAAAACAGGCAGAGCAACTCAAGACAATATTTAAAGAGATATTGAGGGGTGAAAAATACTGCAGATTGTGTCTTGACAGAGTTTTAGATCTACAGATCTTTCCAAGAATGAGTCTTGAGACTTTGATGTCTGGAGAAAGGTCTCAAGTCTTTGATGTCAAGAAAAAGATCTGGAAGCTTTCATGCCGTGAAAATAGACTTAAGACTGAAATGCCAGACACAAGAAGACACAACAAACTGTATTTCCAATTTCAGGCAACTTTTGCTGTATTTCCGCATGCTCACTTTGGAATGTTAGGTAGTTTGGCTTCCTGCAAGGGCACAGATTTATACTTTTGTCAGTTGCTCGTATATAATATGTGTAGCATCTGTTGGATATATTGGATATGGATAAATGAATAGGTTAAAGAGTACTCAAAGCTGCCTTTTTTGAAGTTTTCCTTTGTCACCCCATGACCTTCAGTAAGTCCCTGAGGTATATACTATCCTATCCTCTATTATACATAATGAATCGTCCCTTGTGTCTTCTTTTGGGTGGCATCCTTCATCCATGACCTTCATCAGCCTCAGTGGCTTGTCCTCCAGTCAGTTGGTAGACAGGAGGCCCAAATTCATCACCACCTTTCATTCTCCTCCCCTGGCCAATCTGATCTATGATAGCATTAATAATAAGTGCCGCAGAATGCCCCGTCGCCCTCTGTGCCTTGCCCACTCCCAGCCTGTGCAGATTACCACCAGCCATTCACAGTCCATTAAAAATGTATTTACTTATCGGCCTCTCTGGGGCCGTCACTCTGTTTTCAAGACTGATGCCCAGAGGGAAGGCAAAGAGTGACCTTCCTATAGCCTACAGTGCAGTAAGTCACTGGTCCCACATGGTATGTCGTCTATTTTGCAGTCCACTGAAAGCAATGTTTGTGCTTTTCAATGACAAGACATAAACAGTTCAACAAGTATGTACAAGACAGAATACGATGTTTCTTTAAAGCAGCTATAATTGAAATCTTTATATTAACAATGGATCATATGACTACTTTTATGTAAGAGTTCATTAATAGTGATAAGCACACAGAGACGATTATCAAATTAACCACCGGCTCTACAGAGTGTTACTTTTTAAAACTGTTTTGGTTCACCCTCATCACTCCTACGGTGTAACTTTCAGTTGCAGTTGGCAGCTGTGTTCAGCGCTACATGACAGACAGGCAAAGTTAGCATCTAGCATGTGAACATATAGCTGCAAAAAAGCCAGAATTATCCCAAAAATATGTCTGTTGTGTTGACAGCTTTGTTTGTGCTGCCACCAAGAGGCCAAGTAAAAAAAAAAACATTATTGCAGGTTTAATTTAGTAAACCATTTCTATGATGACTGACTGAGCTGTACTCCCACATATTTATACAATATATATTTATATATAAATACTTGTATATGACTAAAGTTACAATGCAGCCAAGGTATAGTGGCCACACAACTAGTGATTTAATGCATTACTGTGTTTGCTTAAATGTATGCTACCTGAAGCAGAGAGTTTCCTATAGTTGTGGTTGAGTTGAATAGAATGTGTCATTATTTTAGACTGACAGTTGAATAAATGGGACAAGGTGAACTCTCCTTCTTTCTTACACAGACTGTTATTTCTTATCATCTAGAATGTGTCATGGTCTACGTTGGGTGTGCTTAACTTCCCCTGACCTTTAAAAGGGCTGATTATTTCCATCCACAATCTTCACTCAGCAATACGCTGCCAGCACAAAAGGATATTAGGGCCAGACCTGCTGGTCTGATAATTCCAGCTCTCACTATGGAACTGAGGGAACCCAAACCACTATGCTCTGCCACTCTATTATAATTTCTCTGCCTCCACCTTCACTTCACCGTTGGTATTCTATCACCTTTCACCTCAGACTGAGCATTTTCTAGAGTAGAGAAGTTCTGTGTGTGTGTGTGTGTTTAGTTTTTATCACATCTTAAAAAGTACTTTGTATCCCTGGCAATTAACTTCTCTTTTATGCATCACCCTCCTGGGACAAATTACGCAGCTTTGCCCAGAATGCTTTGCAGCTATGTAAATCTCTTCGGTGTTGGGAGGACTCCCATGCCTCCAGCTCCCCTGACAGCACTATTTGATAAAAATGAAGGGAATCCAATGGGGACCAACAGGTCTAAATGTTTAATAGATTCTTATTTTACTTGTGGTAATCTCATAATCAAAAGGTTTGGGGGGGTCACATCTATCACCCAGGGAGCAAATAAAAGTCTTATTGTGTACTGATTTCCTTTGCCTCAGGAGGAAATGTGAACCAGATAAATGATGGTCTTGTTTCAAAAGAGGCTCAATCTATTGCCAGCGATTTGTGGTGAACAAAGTAAATTCGATATCGTTCTTTGTATTGATAGATGGGGCCTAAATTTAATAAAGAGCCTATTTACTCGTAAGGGGTATAGGAATGGAACTTCAGTTATCTTCCCTCTTTTTCCCCCTCTTTGCCTCCATCCTCCAATATAGCTCAAAATAGATGGCAGGAAAAGGACAAACAGCACAAAGGGTGATATTTTTGACAAAGCTTTGTCCTTAACCACGACCATTACTCTTTGAAACCTATAATCTTGGTGAATTGTTTCATCACACAATTACTGTATCAATGTGAAATGTGTGTGATTTTTTTTTTTTGGTGGTGTTGAATTGTAATCTTAACAGAAGAGAACAGTAAACAAGCTCAGTAGCTCAGGTAATTTTAGCTTCCTATTTCTTCATAGATATTACAGAGACTTAGAGGATTTATGAACACAAGTGCTTGAAATGCAATGCTTTGTCAACAACATTGACAGTCGCTGTGTCACAGTCATGTTCAAAAACTTCCTCAAGAATCTGCATTAATGCTGAGCCTTGGACATGGGATGGGGGCCCTGCAGCTGAAATGAGCAGGGGTTTTTTTCATGGCCAAACACTGCATGTGTTGTGCCATATGCAGTTACTGTTGTCTGACAGGAAACAGGATGCTCTTGTGACCCCGTGGTGGAAAAGGTACAAATCGACTTCAAAGTGGGGAAGAAAAAAGATCGCCTGGTTCACCAGGGAACCTCAACAGGTGTGTGCAAAAAAGATTTAAAAACTAATCACGGAGAGATAAACTACATTATTAATGAGCACATGGCTCGAAAAAATCAAGGGTGAATTGAGTGTAGTTGGAAAATGGCAAAAGAGTCCTCAGATACTTAGAGTGACTCTGAGCAGAGCTGCCATCTGTTCAGGGGACGATGCTTTATTGATCAGGTGACTTGAATGTCAAAACAACTGTTTCCTAAGTCACAAAATTAGAATTAATCAAACCTTTACTAAACTACTGTTTTACATTTCAGATATTAACATGCTGGTTTGTGCTTGTATGCTGCACTCATGTAGGCACTGTATAAAAACAGATCACTGTATCACTGCTTCCAAGTTTAGAAACTGGTCTGTAGGCCTGTGCAGCACTGCTGCCACCTAAAGACAGAGTTGGAATCAGTATTCATACAGAGTACAGCGAACATGGCACAACAATGGTAGTTTAATTTTCCTACATAATGTCTTACATCATTTAAACACATGCCTTAAAGTATGAGTGTCATATAAACTGCCATTGTTATAGTAACCAAAACAGCTGAAAGCAGAAACAGCAAATTTCAGTCTAAATGTCACTAATTTGAAGCACTTTCAAAAATGTATACCTGGTTTGGCAACTTTTACCTTCATCCTCAACCTCTGCTATCCAAATATCCCATATTAAAACACATCCTCCTTATTTCCATACAATTCACTGTTCAAACACAATGAATTTCATTGATTTTACTAGTAGTGTCACACTCTTAGAAAGAATGTGTCATTTTAACTTGTGCGTCTTTCTCAGCAAGACATTTGAATTACATTTATTGTACTGGGGGCTACAACGAAACGCAAAGAACAAGAAATAAAACAAAAAAACAACACAAAGGACGAGAAATAGGAATGGAAACAGTACAGTGCAAAAAACAGTGCAGGTCTCTTATAATAGAGATGACATAAAGTGCAACCTTATATACAGTACCAATGAAGTAACTGGGTGTCAGTCCTGTAATAAATGCTCTGTCATTACAATATGTTGTGTTCAAAATCAGAAACACAGATGTGTTAAAAAAATTGCATCTTTTGTAAATGTACTCCTCAATGGTTCTCAATGAGCCATCTGTCACCACACCGGCAGGGGGTCTTTGTGGGGTTTTTTGCAGGACAAAGGCGACTGTAGGCGGCCAGATGTTGTCAGCATAATGGAGTAGTTGTCAAAAGCTGCTCCTTTAGACTAAACCACAATATGGACAAAAGTAATTTTGTCAGTTTGTGTTGGTGAATTATTTTGTTGGTCACATTTTTCCAGTAAAAACCTTTAACTGAAACTAAAATGTCTGATCCTAATCAATGACTTGACATAATAAAAAATGTTAGTTTGCTAGTTCAGTTTGTCAAATACATGACAGAACATGCCAGCTACAAAAACATTATTGTATACTTATAGAGTATACTAGTATATATATTATCATATCTTACAGTTTCTTACAGTTCTGTATTTTGTGCTGCACTGCCAGATGGTGTTGAATTTTTCATGTGATTGATGTAAGGAGAGCAACATTTATCTGTGTAGGACAAACATTGTTACTTCTTCACAACTACACACTACTTTCTCCTCTCACAAGAGAAAATACTGTGCTTGGAATTAACATGAATTTAAAATGTATTCATTTTATTTACATTACTAATTATTGTATTTTTTTCAATTTTCTAGTATTTATGTTATTACTTATTTAAGTTATTTTAGGTTTTGTTTCTCTATGGTGGCACCATATGGCAATAAGTGCTAATTGCAGGTGGGTTTTGGGTCTCACTCCCACTTCAAAGTCAGTATATGCATCATATATCAGTTTGCCAAGGATCCATGCAAGCAGCAGGCATGTTTGTAGCTCTCATACAAAAACAACTAAACAACTGGTTTGTAGTTGCCACATTTGGATATCAGGTGTGATCTCAAAAAATAACATATATTAAGTTATCTCTACAAATAAATACTTCAATTTCACAGTGACCTTTTGTGGGAAGCTAGCTGGTTTTGTTTAGGTGGCTAATTCTGTGCCTGTAAACTTATAAACTGACTGAACATGAAAATATTTTGTGGTACAACCAAATATTATGTGGTGTGATGTCAGTTATTGTGTTTTTATTTTCAATTTATATTAAATGTATGTACATAAAGTACTTTATTTTAGAATTATTTGGAATAGATTTTGTGCAATTTGAGTAATTTTTTTCTATTTCTATTTAATTTCGGTCTATTTTAATTTTTGTCAAATGAGAAAAATGACCAAAAAATAAAAAATACATGACACCAACCTCCCCTGCACAGAGCAGCTGATAAACTCTCTCTAGGTCCTCCAGCTCCATCAGGGCCCAGATGGTCTCCATACTCACTGAGGACATGATGCCAGAGTCACATATTTCCGCAACATCAGGTCTGCTGCTGTCAGCCATCTTGTCTGTAAAGGCAGATCGTGGAAACATTTTTAATCGTTCACAATCTAATATCATATTGGTCACCCCTACTGTGATGATGGTCTAATAGACCGAAAGCTCAAAATAAAGTGAATCACTGCATAGATCTAAGTAAAGAAATCTCTTCTTTCAGTTGGGACCCATATTACTTTTTCATTTCAGATACCAATACCTGGTCTTTGGGTATCGGCTGATACTGAGTACTGATCTGATACCAGTGTTTAATTAATACTCACTGACTGGAAGAGATTGGGATTATTTTATGTATAAGGCAAAATCAGTCTTAAATATTGTTTCCCTGACTTTGTAAAACAAAGCCCAACAAATAAATACATAGATATAAATTTACTGAATTGTTATTAAAATAACAGTATCTGATATCTGGTCTGGTTGAAGCTTCAGGTTTGCATTTTGATTGTAGCCATCTTGTATTTTTGGGACCAGAAATGACAACAGTGACCATATTTGGAGAGGGTGATCCTAATGCTAGCTGCTAGCTTGGTGAGCCCGGTGCACTTCTATGATTAACTGTGATAACGCTAATACTAATGCCAACTTTGGCTAGCAAAAACAGGGTTAAAACAAAATGAAACATTACTTACCAAAAAAAACAAAAAAACTCAACAGCCAGCTCCTTATAGGGTCTTTTAGTACAACCCGAACAATGAACAAGGCGACCAAAATGTTTCAACTAACTTTTTTGAACTGAGAACAGGTTGTATTGATTTACAGCGACAACTATGCCTGTACACCCATATCTAGGGTTACTTTACGTAACGTACGTAACCAGCGTTGTCGCCGTGGTAGCGATTTGACAACACAAAGGCCACGCCCTTAATCAATGCAAACATTTCAGCCTTAAATAATTAAGAGTGAATTATATATGTGAAAAATCACCCCTGTACAGCTGTCATGACAGAGGAAATAGGGGATAGAGACCAAACCGTGTTTTATACCAAGCTGTAAACATGTTTATTTCTGCCGTAAAATTGGGCATTTTTTAACATGGTCTATGGGAATTGAATGTAATCTGCAGGTGGATGCTGCAACGTGAGTTATTGTGCCGAAGGAAGGAGATAGTAGTCAGGACGACAGGTAATACTAAAGCCATAATCAATTGTTTAATATCATTAACTTTAGTAAGCATTTTTGTATCAGAGAGGATAAGAATTAAGTTTTGCTGAAGTAACGTAAGTGACTGTGACAAAACTAACTAACTCATGTTGTTGTCCAAAGAATCGATATATTGTATTGTGATAAAACTTGTGATTGTCAGCTGCTAACTGCCAAAAGGCCAAAGGAGAAACAGCACTAACAAAGCTTCACTACTCACCCTCATCACTGTTGTCGTTAAACACATAGGGTTTAAACAGCTGTACAGCTGGCTGAACCATATTGAATAACGGTACATATTGCAGTACAAACTAAACGCCACCAGATGGCAGTTTTGCTTTTGCACATCAGAAGCAGCTCAGATGTCAGGGAAAATATTTAGTCATTCACAGTGCAGCCAATTAAGTGCTGCATATCACTTTATTACATTTATTGGGTACCTGTTATAATGGCATAATGTAAATGGTGCTATACATTTACCTCTAGGTTGTGTTATCAAACATCAGTGGAGGTTGCTAAGATAAAAAATTATGAAATTTGCAGACTACAACACTGCATAAAGACTGTGCATGTAGATGAGTTTTTTTTTGTTTTGTTTTTGTTGTGACCTAATGTAGCTGCAGCGGCTGCTAGTGCAGAGTGTGTTAAAATGTGATTAAACGGTTCTCAAAGTGAGCCATCTGTCACCACACCCGGACACAACAGGTTTTCTTTTTGTTTTGTTTTTGCTAAACAGGACAAAGGCGACTGTTGACAGCCGGATGTTGTCTGCATAATGCAGTAGTTATCAAAATCTGCTGTCTTAGACAAATACACCATATGGACAAAAGTATTTTTTGTAAGCACTGTTGGTGCTGAAATGTTTTGTTGGTTGCATTTGTCCAGTAAGAACTTTTAACTGAAATTAAAATCCCCAAATGGTATCCAATGACTTCATCTCTGGAAGAAATGGACATAAAGAAAAATGTTGGTCTGCTTGTGCAGTTTGCATAACACAGAACATGTCGGTCAGAAAAAGTCTATTGCAAATTATAATCGTAAAATTTGCGAGAAAAAAAAACAGAATACAAATGAATTACTGATGCATGTTCACAGTTTAAAATCAGGATTTGCATTTAGAAGGATGTTTTCAAAGTCTGTCCTGTTTGTGATCACTATATCACTATACTTTGTGCTGAACTACCAGATGGTGTTGAAGTTCTCATGTGCTATAAACACTGTTACCATTAATTCTTCACAGCCGTTAGGCTTCAGCTAGGCAACCTACATAAAGTAGCAGTCAGCTGAGTAAATACTCACATAATTATGACTCATAAGTACAGTTATAAAGTAATTGGAGTTACTGTACGTTTCCACTACATATTACATACTTTGCATACAAGTAATTTACACATTTTGAAATTTGTTCCCAAAGTTCAGTAGAAAACTACTAGTCACTTAGAATAAAAAGACTTACTGCATCCAGCATCCCAATATATATCTCTGTCACTGACAAATCTTTTCTTCGAAAGGTGAAACTACCGTTTAAGGACAGCGCGTAAAGAGGAACCTTCGTTACCTTCTTATGTTGTTAGGGGGAACGAAAACACTGTCGGTGTGGTGGTGGGCACTTCCTGTTTTGAAGAAAAACGATTGTCGTGAGTATCTGAGTGAATTTTAACCAATATAATGTGTCGCTTTCTCTAAATACTTTTATTAATGAATTGTGAACAAACCAAAAAACAAAACAAAAAACAAGTAAATGGGTGTAAATTTTAGCCACCAATGCTATCTTGGACTTTGACGTTGAAGACGTGCCTGCTCGCAAACGATGTAACTTTTTTCTTAAAACTTAACGAGCAAGTCGAACTGGCATTACATACATTAATTAGGATAATATGATATTGATTTGAGAGTTGCAAAGCGTCTATGTTAGCATGAACTCTACAGATTACGTTTCACGCATGTTGAACTGAGATGAAGCCACATATATGACCCACAGTCTCTCAGACATTAACAAACTTACTTTGTACATTTGTTTTGCGAGTTTTAGGTTATTAACTTAAGAGTACTGTGAATATTGGAGAAGCCATGCCTTTCCTCCATGGGTTTCGACGGATCATCTATGAGTATCAGCCGCTGGTGGATGCTGTAATGTGTGTTATTGGTCTGAAAAAAGGCGATGCTAGTCACAATGACAGGTAATACTGAAACCATAATCTATTGCCACAAAGATTTTTGTACTACAGATGATTTGCTGAAGTAATTTTTTTATTTGATAATTGACTATTGATCCACATCTGGAAAATGTAGCTCAGTTGTAATGTTTTTAAAGCTTTTGGTAGTATTATAACCATCTCCAGTACAGAATGCAGAAACACTAATAGAAATGATAGAAACCACGGTGTCATTTTGTACAGTTCAAATAAAACATGGATACTTTCTGCTCTTGTGTCTGAAGCCCTGAAGATGAGAGTGGCGGTCTACGTGACTCTCTGGTGGAGCTCCTGGAGCGAGAGTCCCAGTCAGAAGTGTTTGTGGAAGGCATCAGCTATGCTCTGTTTAAGGTGGCAGAACAGGGACTGGTGTACGCAGCTGAAGTCCTTCTACGATACGGAGCTGATGTAAACTTTGAAGGTGAGAAATAAGAAGGGAGATTCAAATACTGTGAGTTCCCCTCCACAACCACACACACACACACACACACACACACACACACACACACAATAATATGAACATTTTGCCAAGTTTGTGCTATAAATTTGTGTTTTAAATTTACAGCACAGGAGCAAGTGGCAGTGCACACAATAATCTTTGCACTGTTTATACTCTTTACCTTAGAACGAACGTATCAATAATACATGGACATGCTGTAAGTAGAAATATGTTTGTGTCTCAGGAATAGATGTGGTTCTGTTCTGTGTAAAACTAGGATATCAACTAATGTTGAGTACCTGCTTTAAGAAAGCTCAATACACAGCAACTTAAGACAACACAAGCAAATTTTTACCATATTGTCAATAGAGCTATAACGATTACTTGATTGACAGAAAAGGACCTTATGTGTCTTGTTAATATTTCATTTCTATGTGGATATTTGTTGTCACTTTCCAGACCCAGTGTCTTACTACAATCCACTACATATAGCAGTTCTGAGGAACAGGCCGAATATGGTGAGGCTGCTGGTCGGGAATGGAGCACACATTGAGAAGAGGGACAGGGTGAGGATAATGATTCAATATGGAATAAGAAATATGTATGCACTTGTTGATTTCCTGTCCTTCTTGCTTTCTTGCCAATTTATTATATACTGTATCTATTGCTTGATAGATCCATGAGAGCAGTCCATTGGATCTTGCCGGTGAGGAGTCGGAGAGACTGCCCTGCCTGCTCACCCTGCTAGACCTGGGTGCTGATGTGAATGCAAGGGATAAACATGGTAAATTTATGTTGGCTAGCCTAATTAAAATGTTGATTGATTGATTTGTTCAGGAATGTGATTGTTTGTGTCTTGTCTCCAAAGGAAAAACACCTTTGCTCCATGCCTTGGCAAGCAGCGATGGACTCACTGTGCACAACACTGAAAACATCCAGCATTTACTTGAGAGAGGTACCAAAGAGCCTTCTTGTCCGCTTTCAGTCATTCAAAAACTTTTTCAAACAGCATCATCGCTATCCCACTGTTACTGCTATCCCACTAGAAAATTAGTGTTGGTGTTACTGACTTTATAGAAATATGGATGTCATGACAGTTCAACAAAAGTTAAGCCAAAATAATCAATTCCGCCCCTCCATTTTAGCGGATGGGAAATGAGTCAAACTAACAAGACGTGGTCAAAACCCAGTATATGACTGGACTGTGTAAGGTCAAAGAATAAAATATAATATAACCTACTTCCTACTTTTGTTCCTTTATATTAAAAGCTTTTCAATGGCAAAATACTGTGGGACTTTTGTTGTGAAGAATTTATAGGAAATTAAATGTTTATCTGCTGTCAGACCCCTCTCTGTCAGTTTACGTGGCCGACTACTTTGTGGCTGAGTTGCTGTTGTTCCCAAACTTCCATTTTCTTATAATAAAGCCAACAGTTGACTTTGGAATATTTAGGAGAGAGGAAATTTCATGACTGGATTTGTTGCGCAGGTGGCATCCTATGACATTTCCACTCTGGAAATCACTGAGCTCCTGAGACCAGCCCATTCTTTCACAAATGTTTGTAGAAACAGTCTCCATGTCTAAGTGATTGACTTCATACACCTGTGGCCGAGCCAAGTGATTAGGACACCTGATTCTGATAATTTGGATAGGTGGCCAAATACTTTTGGCAATATAGTGTGTGTGTATATATAAAAGCCTGGGTTACAAAGCACAAAGTGTGTAGTTGAAAGATGTGGACGTTTACCAGGCACAGTGGGTCTAATAAAAGATGCCTTTGAGTAGCATTATGACACATGGTTTTTAAAGGAATGAGGATGTAAAATTCAGGATATCTCTCTTTCTCTCTCTCTTCACTTTCCCCCGACTTTATGGAAGTGCAATATTAAATCACTGGAGTGTGAAGCACAGAAAAGCAGCGGAGGCTAATTTTAACATCTGCGACTAGAAAATGCTCAGATTACAGATGTGGTTCTCAGTGATGTCCTCCTTTGTACAGGTGCTGACGTGAATGCTGCTACTGTAGATGGTGAAACAGTTGAGTCGTCATTGGTGTTTCTGGTTAAGGAGGCTCTTGAGGCCAACGTGGAGGACGCTGCTCAGATTGGCAACTTCTGCTTGAAAACCACACAGCTCCTGCTGGCCCACGGTGTGGACCCTAGCTGCTGTCTGAACGATGATAGCGAGCCCTCCCTGACCCAGACGAGCCTGGAGTATTTTGACCTGCTATTCCCTCTGGTTGTGCTCTTAATCCAAAGTGGAGCATCTTTGGTTTGCACCTATCACGGCGACCCCTGTTGGTCATTTAACAGCCTCCTTTTCCAGCGGCTCCAAACGGCCCTGCAGCAGTGCTCTGATGAAAGTCACGCCTCAGAGCTCCTGGAGCAGGCCGAGGTGTTATTCGATTTTGCGAGAATAAACACTCCCACACTGAACCTGCCTTCCAGGCTGGAGCTCCCAGCAGCTGGGCAGGACCCTCACCCATATACTCAGGCTTTACTAGACCTGCACAGCCGGGTAGTGGAGCACAATGCAAGCCCTCCTGCTCTGCGATGCCTTTGCAGGGGATTCATAAGGAGCCACCTACAGCCCTGGCCACTGGAAGACAGAGTCAAAGCTTTGCCATTACCAGACAGACTGAAAGACTTTCTTCTTCCTGAACAGACATACACCCCAAAGCCTGGCTGGGACTGCTTCAAGCCCCAGCATAGCCAGCACTGATAATACATGCTACTGTCTTTTTTGTTGTTATTGTACCTTCAATCTGAAATGAAAGACTGAACAGGCCTCTAATAATTAATGTAAAACATCTGTGCACTTATCCTTAAATGCAACTTAAACCTAACAAACCACTGAGGCCTTTGTTAAATCCTTATTGTGTGTTGCCTGTGCCAAATTTACAAGTGTGTGTGTGTGCGTGCTTGCGTGCGTGTGTGTGTACTACAAGATCCAAAGTTGTGCCTGAGCAATCAACTTTTGAGTCATTACTGTTGTCGTTAAACTGGCTGAACCATATTGAGTAAAGGATTTTGCAGTACAAACTAAACGCCACCAGATGGCAGTTTTGCTTTTGCATATCAGAAGCAGCTCAGATGTCAGGGAAAAGATTTAGTTATTCACAGTGCAGCCAATTAAATTTGTTTCAAGCACAGTAGAACCCATTTATATTTCATCTCCTCAGCATGATGTGATGATGGTGATATATTGTGGAATTTGTGTATCATTTTGCCTAGCATGAAGGTGGACAAATAAAACAAGAACAGTGTCATGATAGCAGTGCAAAGCAGTTTGACATTATTTTCTGTTTGTCAACAGATTACTGTTTTGTTGCTGACCAGGTAGTGGCAGTGCAGTGCTGCATATCACTTTATTACATTCATTGGGTACCTGTTATATTGGCATAATGTAAATGGTGCTATACATTCACCTCTAGGTTGTGTTCGTATATATCAAACATCAGTGGAGTCTATGCTAAAATAAAGTATAAAATGTTTAAATTTGTAGACTACAACACTGTAGAAAGAGTGTGCATGTAGACATTTTGACATGTTTTTTTTTTCTCTACTGTGCTGCAGTGGCTGCTGGCGTGGAAAGTTTTACCAAGCATTCTTAATGCTTATGTTTAAATTCAGATGAATTAAGGGACATGTAGTGGCTAAATGTCTCCGGTCATTATCCAAACAGTTTCTTCTTAGAGTTATAAACAAGTAACCACTCTTAGACGGAAAGAACGAGTCTACGCGTGTTAAAATTTAAACAACTATAACGACGGTAGAAAACAGTGTGTTCGCCCCGTCTTTATTGACGCATTCTCACATATAACAAACACACAACCTTTTACATTCAACAGATGCGCGAGCTCGATAACGTCATTGCTCAGCGTCAGTTCTTATTGGCTATTAATTCTGGACATTATAATCATTAAACTGAAACCAGGCAGATTATACTAAATACAATTTATAAATCTATTATCACAATTATTAATGTAATCTTACATATTTCTGTAATATGCAAATATTGAATATATCAAAACAATAATAACTATTAAATATGAACTTACACTACTAAATAGAAAATGGCACCAACATTTCCGGCCCCTAATTGTCCATCATGGGGATGACAATTACACTAACTTAAACAAACTTAAGAGTCATTTTCTACATTCAAGTCATACTTACTTCCTTGTACTGAGGTCTAAAGGAATATAAACAAACTTAGATCACTCTATTTAGAAATAATAAAATGTCCTTCATTGTCCATGAGATTCTTCCATCTCCAGTAAGAGACACAGCTTGTCAATGGGTCTCTCAAGGGTGTTGGTCTTCGTTTTGACAAGGACCCGACGAACAAACCCTTGGGCGTCGGGGATGGTCTTTTCCACTTTTCCCATTAACCAGGACCCTCTTGGAGCCCTTTCATCCACGATGAGTACGACGTCACCTTCTCTCACGTTCCTCTTCTTTTCCAGCCACTTTTGCCGTTCTTGTAGGAGTGGCAGGTATTCTCTAGACCAACGCTTCCAAAAGATGTCGGAGATATACTGCACCTGCCTCCACCTTCGCTTGCAGTACAGATCATCCTTCTGGAACATGCCCGGAGGGAGTGCTGGCTTTCCCTTGAGCAGAAGAAGATGATTCGGCGTCAGTGGCTCAAGGTCGTCGACATCATCCGATAACCTGGTAAGTGGTCTGCTGTTGATGACTGCTTCCACTTCACACATCACAGTGTGCAGACATTCATCGTCGAGTGACTGGAGCTTCAGGACACTGTTAAGTACCTTGCGCACTGTCCTTATTTGGCGCTCCCAGATCCCGCCGTGGTGCGACCCAGCAGGCGGGTTGAAGATCCAGGTAACCCCCCTCTGCAGCAGAGCGTCAGAGATTTGGGACTGATTCCACTCCTTCATTGCCTTGCGTAGCTCGTGTTCTGCCGCTACAAGGTTTGTTCCGTTATCGGATCTCATAACTTCCACTTGTCCTCGTCTTGCGATGAAACGTCTGACTGCGTTTATACAGGAGTCAGTGTCCAGTGAGTGTGCGATTTCAATGTGGACAGCTCTAATTGTGAGGCAAGTAAACAAGACTCCGTAACGCTTGACTCGCGCTCGTCCGCGCTTGGCTTCGAAGGGGCCGAAGTAGTCTACTCCGACGTTGGTGAATGGTGGGTGGTCTGGCTGAAGACGGTCTGGTGGTAGATTCGCCATCTTCTGTTCACCAACAGCAGCTTGACTCTTTCGGCATTTCACACACTTTGAAAGCACACTTCTCACTGCTGCATTCCCTTTGCACACCCACACTCTTTGTCTCAGCCGAGCGAGTGTGTGGTTCCTCCCTCCATGTCCAGTCTCCTCGTGTGCATTCCTTATGATCAAAGTTGTGACATGATGGTTCTTGGATAGGATAGCCGGATGCCTTGTGTGTTCTGGCAAGGCTGCCTGGTGCAGTCTTCCACCAACACGAAGGACACCATCTTGGAGAAAAGGATCTAATTTCAAGATAGAACTGCTTCTCCTTAGCTTATCTCCTTTCTGCAGCGCACAAAGCTCCTCATGGAAGGTTTGGCTTTGGCTGAACTGGATGATAGCAGTTTCTGCTCTCCTGATGTCCTTGACAGTCAGAGTGGTTCCTGTTAGGCTAGATTTCCACCTTTGCATGTTGTCTTCAATTGCCTTGGGTTTCCCATTTTGACTGTCTAGGGACTGTGTTTGGGACTCAAAGATCTTCCTTCTTTCACACAGGTTTCTAAGTAGCTCTTTCAGCCTCAACATCCAGACTATGGCCTTCCTCAGACTATGCCAGTTGGAATAATGATGAATCAGCTTGAAAAGAGGCTCTGTGCTTGAGTTGATGGCGTTGATGATGTTCACTGTGATTTTGCGCTTCAACTCGGCATCATCGTCACTTATGTCTCTAGAGAACTCTGTAAGGATTGGCCAGTGAGACTCATCCTTGCCAAGGAAGTCAGGGCCTTCAATCCAACTTTGACACTCCATGAAGTGCTCTGCCTTCATTCCTCGCGATGCGTGGTCAGCTGGGTTAGAAGACGTGCTGACATATCTCCACTGAGCTGGCCTTGTGTTCTCTCTGATTGTCGACACTCTATTCGCGACAAAGGTTTTAAAGCGAGCGCTGTCATTGTCAATGTATCGGAGGACAGTGGTGCTATCTGTCCATAACACAGACTCTTTGAGGTCCATCCGAAGCTCTTTTCTCATGAGCTTGTCCATTTTCACTGCAATGGTAGCCGCTGTCAGCTCGAGGCGCGGCACAGTGACTGGCTTGAGCGGTGTCAATCGTGATTTGCCCAACAGAAACGAGCAATGAGCTTGACCGTGACTGTTCTCGATGCGGATGTAGCTGACGACCCCATAGCCCTTCTCGCTAGCGTCAGAGAAATGATGCAGCTGTGCTGACACTACTGGACCAAATCCCTCAGGTTTGATGCACCGTTTGACAGAGAAGTTGGCGAACTGGCTAAGGTCAGACAGCCAGGCAAACCATCTGGTTGCTATGTCTTCAGGAATCTCATCATCCCAGGTAAGTTTCTTTCGACAGAGATTCTGCACAATGGTCTTGGCCAGAAGAATGAACGGCGACAAGAAACCAAGGGGATCGTAAACTGAGCTCACGACTGAGAGGATACCCCTTCTGGTGACAGGCTTGTTCTTTACAAGGATGCGGAACTTGAAGGAATCTGATTCGATGCACCAGTCCACTCCAAGTGCCCTCTCCATGGGTAGCTCATCCCTGTCCAGATTTAGACTCTTGATCTCATTCGCACGCTCATGTTCAGGAAGCGATGACAACACTTCACGGCTGTTGCTAGACCATTTAGCCAAATGGAATCCTCCACTCGCACAGAGTGCAATGAGGTCTTTGGTCAAGGATGTAGCCTTCTTCTCATCAGACGTCGAGACAAGACAGTCGTCTACATAGAAGTGCTCAAGAACTGTAGTTACTGCCTCGGGTGATGACGTTTCTTTTCCATCTTCTGCAGTCCGCCGCAAAGCGTAGTTGGCACAGCTTGGGCTGGACTTCGCGCCGAACAAGTGGACAACCATCTTGTACTCACGCAGAGGCTGGTTCAGGTCACCCTCTGGCCACCAGAGGAATCGTAAAAGATCAGAATCTTCGTCAGGAACTAGTACCTGATGATACATTGCCTCAATGTCTGAGATGAGTGCAACGTGGTCGTGGCGAAACCTTGTCAGGACTCCGACCAGACTATTCGTGAGGTCCGGCCCCTGTAACAACTCCTCGTTCAGTGACTTCCCTTGGAACGAAGAGGCGCAATCAAAAACAACCCGCAACTTCCTTTTCTGCGGATGAATCACGCCATGATGGGGAATATACCATACTCGGCCATCGTTGCGGTTGCGCTCGTTATCAGGGACTTCTACTGCATAGCCTTTGTTCAGCAGGTCTGACATGAAGGCTGTGTAGTCGTCATGGAAGCTGGAGTTCTTACTGAGCTTCCTTTTCAAGCTTGATGCTCGTTGCTCTGCAACACATTTGTTGTTCGGCATCACAGCGTCTTTGTGTCTGAGGGGAATACTAATGCAGTAGTGTCCATCAATTTTCTTAGTTGTTTCATTCACATACTGCATGAATTGGATGTCTTCTCGTGACATTTCTGACTTCTCTTCGCAAGCTTGCTCTGGAAAGTCGTGACTGTACTGCTGCAATAGCATCTTGTCAACACTGCTGACTGACACTCTGTTGACCAAAGCAGCTTGGCTGTAGAGCTTTGACTTGTAATCATTGCCTTTCTTCAAAGGGCCATTTATCACCCAGCCAAGGATTGTCTTTATGGCATAAGGCCCATCGTCTTGACTGTGGATTATTTTCCACGGTTCCATAGCAGAGTGAGCGTTCATTCCAATGAGCATCTCCACATCTGCGTCAATCTGTGGTAGCCGCACCTCTTTCTGCAGATACGGCCATCGTTCCAGGTCTTTCTCTACAGGAACATTCTCCTTTGTTACTGGTATGTCAGTGTGAGTGTAGACGTCTGGCAGGCTGATGTACTTCTTCTCTGTCAGACCGCACACTTCTAGATCTGAGAGTACGAAGCAGGACACAGGCTTCTCCTGGCCCATAGTACGGAGCAGCACTTGAGTCTTCTTACCGTTGACACCAAGGCGCCTCATCAATCTTTCAGAGCAAAACGTTGCTGTACTTCCAGAGTCCATGAACGCATACGTTTCAATGGTGTTGTTGCTCCTCTTAGATTTGATTCGGACTGGCACAATGGAAAGGACACAGTTGCTGCCTCCGGCCCCGGTAACTGCAGAGAGTTCACTATTAGATGACACTTGTTCTTGTGAACTTGAGTGTTTATTGGTGGAGCCTTCACTTGATCTCTCAGGCTTGGCAGTGGCTTGATTGCCATCTTCCTCTCTTTTCGTGTGAAGCAAGCTTGGGTGTTTTTTGTTGCATATTTCACATGTGGCTTTCTTTTTACAATCTTTTGCCATGTGCCCTTGAGTCAGACATCCGAAACAAAGACCTTTTCCTTTAAGGAACTCGACTCTGTCTTTATTCTGCAGACCTCTGATTTTGTTGCATGCACTCAGAGCGTGTCCTTTGTTGCAGTAAAGACATGGCTCTTGAAATGCGTTGCAAGTCTGCTTGGTCTTTCTTGATTCTGAAGAATCATTAGCTGGTGTTACACTTGTGGCTAGGCCAGTGGTTCTTTTCCATCGATCCGTAGCAGGTTTAACACTGGATTTGCTCTTTTCTTTCATATCAGAAGGGTCTTTGACATCACCGAACAGCGGGTCAGAAGCTATCTTAGCCTGTCGGTTGATGTACTCAACAAGATCAGCAAAATTTGCTCTTCTTTCTTTTTTCTCTTGGATGTCGAAAGCTGCGACTCTCCATCTTTCGCGAAGTCTAAAGGGCAACTTGTGTACAACTGTACGGAGGTTGCTTGGGCTGTTCATTTCCTCTAGGTACGCTAAGTCCTTTATGACATTGCTGCACCCAGTGAGAAAGATAGAGAAGCTGTGAAGCGACTTAGCATCTTCTGCTTTAATTTGAGGCCATTTAACTGCCTTGTCAATGTAGGCGGCAGCTATTCTCTGCTCATTGCCATAGTGATAGGTCAAGAGCTTTCTTGCCTCCTCGTAGCCTAGCTGTGCGTTCATGTGTTGGCAACTTCTCACCAATTCTCTTGGTTCACCTGTTGTGAATTGTTCTAGATAATACAGACGATCTGCGTCGTTGTCTGTTCGACTGTGAATGATGTGCTCGAACGCCCTCAGGAACGGCAGGAACTCAAGAGGATTGCCACTGAATTCAGGAACTTTTCGTTGAGGTAAGTTTGCTAGTCTTTGTTGTGTGACTAACATCTCAGTGATATCCTTTTGTTTCAAGATCACCTCACCGAGCTCTGTTTGCCTTGCACTGGGACTTGTGCCTGTAGCATCATCATTTTCTGTCTTAACTTGCACATTAGGCGTGTGCCTAGCTGGATCATGAGACGCACTGTTCTGTAAGACAGCTGTAGGATGGCTTATCTTAATAGCAGGACAGCTAGTCGATTTTGGTTTGACATCTGGACCATGACGTGGGATCATTTCAGCTGCATGCATGTTCTTGTTAAGATATGAATCCATCCCATCTTCCATGTTCTCATATTTTTCAAAAACGTGTAGCTTAGCTGTGGATTCTGCCAGAGCAGTCTCATAGTCTAGCTTCTCCATTTGAGTCTTCATCTGAATTTTCTGAAACATCAGCTGTGCCTCCATTTGGGCCTCTTGCAACTTCAGCTGTGCTTCTTGCAACTGCAGTGCTTCTTTCTTCTCAAGTATGCCTGCACGTGCCAGTAAAGCTGCTCGATGAGCTTCTTCTTTTCTACGCACTGATGATGCATGAGACAACAAGCTGGATGCCCTAGAACGTCTACTGCATACACTTCGTGCTGGGGCTAAAAGTTGCTTATGCTGCACCATGGATGCACTGTCTTGTGGATGCACCTCGTCGGCAGCAAGCTCCTCCATAGCAGGCTCCTCAGCAGTAGTCTCACCGTGCTGTGTTGCTGTGCCATTCTTAGGAGCCTCATGTTCAGTCACAGCCTCTTCATGAGCTGCTTTACCTTGCCTTTTTACTTCTATTATCCACTGCTCCAGAGTGGTCAGAAAGTTTTCATACTTATTTAGATTAGGCTCACTCCAATACTGATGGTCAGCTTTCCTTTCCTCTTCTGACAACAGTTCACTTACTGCATTATTCACTTCAACAAACTCATTCAGTAATTTTGAGTATTCACGAAGATGATCCTTTTCCACTACAAGTGCACTGGCATCACTGCTGATTAGATTTTCAATTTCTTCTGCTTTGGAGACAAGGCGTGCTAAAACACATTTTCTTAGTTTCATTAGCTTATCAAGCTTCCCTTCTAAAGCCTTTGGCGTCAACTTGATCTTTCTTTTAGAGTCTAGCTCCACATTGCTTTCCATCATGTTTCCAGCATCAGACATTTTCAATAGCTATTTATGTTATTCAAGTCTCAGCAAACTCTTAGCAACTTCTGAAATCCAAATGAGCTATCCTTTAATCTTAAAACATGTAGTTTTCTTAAGCAAGATTCAAGGCTTTATTTCCAGATGCAAACTTGAGCTTCTTCTAAGCTGATATGACTTGATAACAGTAGCACGTTTCTCTGGTTGTCTGGTCTGGCCTCTTAACTATCAGCATAGCACTCTTTAAACTTTAAGCAGGACGACTCGGCCACGTTAATTGGCGTCGGCAATTAGCTTAACAATCGTCCATTTCATATTTCATATCTTAAGCATTGTTCGTTTGTTTATTGAAATGGGACATTTTTGTACTCATCCAACATCATTACAGTCTCTGAAACTCCGATGGTATGCTCCGCCCTCAGTTCTCCACAAGCCGGCAGGCTTCCTTCATGAATCCGTGATCAGCGCGTGCGGCACTTCCTTCGGCTTTTCTCTCGCCCTCAGCGACTGTTTTCTACTTAATGTAGTGGCTAAATGTCTCCGGTCATTATCCAAACAGTTTCTTCTTAGAGTTATAAACAAGTAACCACTCTTAGACGGAAAGAACGAGTCTACGCGTGTTAAAATTTAAACAACTATAACGACGGTAGAAAACAGTGTGTTCGCCCCGTCTTTATTGACGCATTCTCACATATAACAAACACACAACCTTTTACATTCAACAGATGCGCGAGCTCGATAACGTCATTGCTCAGCGTCAGTTCTTATTGGCTATTAATTCTGGACATTATAATCATTAAACTGAAACCAGGCAGATTATACTAAATACAATTTATAAATCTATTATCACAATTATTAATGTAATCTTACATATTTCTGTAATATGCAAATATTGAATATATCAAAACAATAATAACTATTAAATATGAACTTACACTACTAAATAGAAAATGGCACCAACAGGACATTTCTTTCCCCTTTTTCACTCCCTCACATTTACAAAACCCAATCTGTGCATCCCGTCATCAGTAATAAACAAACAGTGCTTACAGGAATCATACTGTGATTGTATGGGAACACCATAGGGTGTTCATATATGTGTTTATGTCCATGTGTGTGACGAACAAACTAAATAGGACATTGTGTTACACAACTAACCCCTTCCTGACATTGCTGAAGCTGGAGTGGCTCCGAGGCTTGCAGGCGCTCCAGCTTCTCTTGGTTATCTAGGTCACAGCCTCTGAGGAGAAGAGCCTCAGCAGCAGCAGCAGCAGCCCTGCATGACACACGCTTCACTCTCCTGTCTGTCTGAATCTTCCTGCATACTCTTGACAAAACCTCAACACTAGCCCTGGTCGAATGAGGGAGAGAGGGAGGGGGTTGCAGGAGGCTGAACAGTGGAGGGGATAAAAAAGCCTCCCCTTTAAAGATACAGATATGTATCCATATGTGGAGTGGCTGTGAGAGCACTCATGGAGGACACATGGAAATGTGTCCGTTGGATTGCATTTATACAATACACACGCTGTATGAACAGAGTCCTCCAAACCAACAATCACTAGGATGTAAAAAGAGAAAAAAAGCAACCTTCTTCCATAGACTCCAATCCCTGCTTGTAGAAGGTGATAGAATAGAGATAGTGGGGGGAGGGCTACGCCAGTTCTGTCCATCCAGCATTTATTGGAAAACAGTGCGAGTGAAGCTTGGTACTGAAATTAGTTATTGATCTATTCTCTCCCTGAAGCCCATGGGTCTTTCCCACCACACCTGCTCATTCTCTCATAGCCTTTTCTTTCACTGCAACCCGTTGTATCTTTCAACAAGCTTCAGTGTGTCTTTTTGCTTGTTTTGTAGTTCTTCTAGTCCTCAAATCATCTTTTTTTCATAAAGGCGAGTTGATGAAAAAATGAGATCCTGATGAGAATGTGATTATCATTTTGAAAGTTTTATATTTAAAAAGTAAAATCTAAATTGTTTTTAGAGGGGCAGCAAACACGTTTTCATGCTTTATTGTCTACAAAGTAATCACAGTAATTCTTAAATTGACTTTTAGCAATTTTAAACGAAACCCTCATATATGGTGTTCAGCCATGTACGTATTATTTCTCATTCATCATTCTTCTTCATACCTGACTCCATCTTCTCTGTTTTCATATCAACATCTTCAGCACCACAGACTAAAGAATCCTGGCTCATGTCATGCTTAATAACATGCAGTACATGCACATATTACAGCACATAGTAGATTGGGTGTTTTGAAGGATAGACCCACAAAACATGAATTTAATTTGATTCATTCACACTAGAATTAATTTTATTTGCATAAATTCAGAAAAGTCAGATGTACCAGGCTCATGAGCTAGCTAGAAATTAACTTCTTTCTGAAGTACTCAACTTCATTTTCCTCCCTGTGTACCATAAACCCATAGAATAAATCATTTTGTTGTCAATAATATATTATTTGAAAATTAGAATTACAAATGAGCTGCTATTGACAAAATGTTCTGTTTAGTTTTTGATGCATGTTAGTAGTTCCTCATCTGGCCGAACCTTTTTATTCACCATCACATTACCAACTGAAAGACATTGAAGTGTATTCCAGGCCTTTTCTTTTATTCTGTGCAGAATGTCCAGAATGTGCATCTCCTTGTCTTTCACTAGACATTGTCTAGACACGGGATAATTGCAGACATCACTGAACACTCAGCTGCTGCCTGAAACCTCATGGGAGTTGAGGTGGACTTTGACAGCAATGGCCGGCAGTCAGTGAAGGGGGTCACCCCGTTCACACAACCTTTTAGGTTGCGTGTGTATATGTTTGCGTCGTATACATTGAAGAACAGTATGCGTTTGCTGCTGGTGGTGAGGCAAAGTGTGTATTCAAGCGTGTGTGTGGGAGAGAGGGAAAGCAAGAGGGAAACAGAGTGTAGACGTTGAAACACACAGTACCAAGTGTTCATAACCGCAGATGTGGTGACTTCATCAGAAAAAAATCCACCCCGTCTTTTTGCTCTGCTAGTGTAGATGGAGTGCACCACAATTAATGGCTGCTAATACTAAGATGAATTAAAGGACATCTTTGCTGGATATCAATACAGTTTCTACTTATGTTGACTTACGATAGCATATTCTATCTCCCATAAGATTATTGTTGACTATTGAATGTGGCATAGGACTAATCTCAGTGGGGGTGGACTGGATGCAGGATGACTGAATCCTGTTGGGACAGGCCATCTTTTCCCTCTACTCCAGGTGTTGCTTCCTGCTTTAGATTGACACATAATGACTCCTGTTCTTACCGCCCTGCACAGTTTCATTCAGCTTTAAGATGTAAGATCATATTTAAGAGTTTTTATTGTTTGCTTTCTTATTCACTTGGGGGGGGAATTGAAACACTTTTATACTTTTGTTATCACTGTTTTACCAAAGGCATCTCTTAGATGTTATGTTGGTTATATACCAACCATAAATGTGTTTTAATTAAGCTTAAGTGTCTTTTTTTTCTAATTCTCTCTGACAATATATACATATCTCAGTTTAGTCAAGTATTAACACAAATCTGTTCTTGCTCTTTGGGAAGGGGATGATTTGAAACTGTAGTACACCAAAAGTTATAGCTCCATACTCCAAGTTTTATTTTAGAAGCACACAAATCCACCACCCTCTACACTTCTACAACTGACGCCATTTCACAGAAATTCCAGACAACTGGCGCCTGAGCTCTGCCTCCAAGAAGGACATGATGAATAGGACACACCCTTGGTATGCTAGTGAATGGTAGAATATATGGCACACTGCAGTGTTTCAGCCTAGATTCATTGCAGTCTCTCGTCCTAGCTTCTAGCTCTTTTCAGTGTTGTTTTTTCTCCCTTTCTCCCCTGCGCTTCATGCTGCTCGCCTATTTTTAAAGCCTGATTTTGAGTGAAATGCACTGAGGCACCAGTAAGGCGAGCTACAGCTCTTTCCAGCGCTGGTTCCTGATCCACCTCTTTGTTGTGGTCTATGCATGCCTGCTCTAGTCACATGACTGCGTTTCTATGGCAACTCGGGTTTGAGTAATCATTTGCGTTACGACCTTTATTCCCTTGAGGAAAGGGGAGGGGGAGGTTAGACTGAGCCTGTAGAAAGAGGGAGCAAGAGGAAAGAGAAAAGACAGGCAGAAGGGGAGCGGCGTAGAGCTACAGGGAAAGAAAATAGGCAGAAAACAGCGGCTGCAGAGGGAAAATGTAGTCTTTCCTTGTCTTTATATATCGTATTTTATGTCTCTCTCTTCTATTGACTGTCTGCGCTTCACCATATTCAGCAGTTGGAGAAAAAAAGACAAAGAACTGCCAGTAATCACTGGGTTGTGTGCTTCAGTTTCACCATAATATCTTTTGTGACTCACTCAGTGACTGGAGAAGGCGAGTGAGTTTGGTTGGAGAGGCAGCAGGCATGTATGTTTCATAAGGGCCTACACACACACACACACACACACACACACACGCCTCCCCTTCATTTCTTCTTGAAGGAAAAGCAGCACTGTGCCACATGTGCAAGTCTCAGCAGAAACAGATTCTGTATGTTCCTGTTTCTTGCTCTCCCGGCTGCGTTGTCATGGTTACCGAGCTAGTCCACCAAAGCACACAGCTCCCCTCTCTCTTTCTCTCTCTCTCACTCTCTCTCTCTCTCTCTCTCTATATATATATATATATATATATATATATATATATATATATATCTGTCTCTCTCTCCCTCTCTCCACTGTTGGGTGATTCAACCTATCAGTTGGGTTGTGTCATCTCCTAGATGAAGTTTCTAGTGCTCACATCTCCTAAATGAAGTTTTTCAGCTTGGGCTTGTATTTCAATTGGGTTGTAGTTTGAGAAAATGGAAGTGTGTGTGTGTTGGTTGGTTGGTTGGTTGGTTGGGTGTCTGTGTCTTTTTTTTTTTTTTTTTGCCAGAAGTGGGGGGATCCAGCATTGACAGGAGGTGGGCTCGACTGGGGGGCTGGTGATAGACACTATGGGGGTTTTGAGGTGGTGGAGGTGGTGGTGCTGGCTGCTTCCAGGTGCCTGTGACTGGGGCTGAATATGAATGAGGGGCCCTGGTTCTCCAGAGATGGTGGCTGGGGAGAGAACTGCTAAAACCAGAGACCATTGGAGCCTGGCTGGTTGAGAGGCCCCCACAAGCTGCTGACAGGAGCTGGAGCTAGCCATCACGTTAATTAGCGTTTTTACTCTAGCAGCGCCGAATAGGGAGAGTGGGTTAGAGGGATGTGGGGGTGGTATATGACTCATAGACACAGTATGGTTTATTCATGATGGAGGAAGGGGATGTGAGTGAGAGTGTGTGTGTGTGTGTGCGTGTGTGTGTGTGTGTGTGTGTGTGTGTGTGAGAGAGAGAGAGAGAGAGAGAGAGAGGAAACACATTTGATTTGCACAGAGTTGTGTGTGTGTATGTGTGTGTGTGTGTGTGTGTGTGTGTGTGTGTGTGTTGCCTTAGTAGATCACTGATTGGCACCAAGCCAAGATATCATTATGTCTTGAACATAATACGAGGCATTCATTGTTATTTTCATGTGAGCTTTTTTTCCTATAATTTCACAATACACATGTGAAATGAGTTCCCTTTATTTTCAACTAACCAATTTTGCAACGTATAGTACCAGTCAAAGTTTGGCCACACCTTCCCATTCACTTGAATGAGAAAGTGTGTCCAAACTGATCACAGGCTTTTGAGGCCTGTCTAGGAAGCATCAGACTGATGAAATGGGTTAAAGGTGCCTCTCTCATAGGTGACCTGACCTTGTCTCCTCTGCCTCAGCCCCTGACAGTGATCCTCACCCCCTGAGGGATGCATGGGATCAATAGATCTGTCTTTTACCCGCACCAATCCCCCAGGACACCTCATCGGAGTCGAGAGCTGAGGAGAGGAGCCGCTGCAATATGTAGAACATTCCAGAAGAAGCGTCTTCTCCTCGGCTCGTTGGCTTGCTCTGCTCTTTATGCCAAAGCAGGGATAGGAGCGCTTGTTGTGTGTTTGTTTATGTGTGCATAAGAGGGTGTCTGTGTCGGGTGGTGGTGGTGGTGGGGTTACATTACAGCTATGCTATTGTCTAATTGTCTCCTCTTATCATTAGTGACAACCATGACCTCTGTTATTGGCATATCTGCATTCTGCCTGCACTGCAGAGCCTCCACCACACTACTCGTAGCGTTTTTCTCCCAAGAGCGGCAGGGCCCATGCCTCATAAATACAAACACAATCTCTCCTACACCTCCTGACTGCAGGACAGGACTCCACACATATCTGCCCATGGAGCGCAGCCCATTTGCATACATATTAAAGTGACGCCTCAGAGAAAAGGAAGAGAGAGAAAGAGGGGGGAAGAGAAGAGGAGGGGCAGAGGAGGAGGAAGAGAGGGGGGAGAGAGAGCGGGTATATGCAAACAAGGCTTTCATCTAATATGCAAGAACCAGCATTGCTCTGGCATAAATCTGCATCTGAGCTCAGGCAAAGAGAGCGGAGCCCATTTGACAGTAAATGGGCTAGGGATGGCTGTCAGATGCACAGGGGAATACTGTGTTGCCCCACAGAGAACGGGGCGATTGATCAGTATGGCATGTTACATATAGCAAGAACGACATGGTAACAATAGCACATGCTAAATAAAACCTATGGATGAGATTAGAGGGAAAGGAAGATGGATAGAGGAGAGTATAGTTGGGAATAGTTGGAAAATGTGGAACGTTTAAAAGAGAACTATTTAGTTTCTTTAACTTTAACTTTTGTATGGATTAAACAAATGATGGAAGATATAATACGTTAATTTGTGAGTTTTAGCTGGTAGGTGGATTTCCTTACTTTTAGACAGAGCCAGGCTAGCTGTTTCCAGTCTTAATGCTATGCTAAGATAACAAGCTGCTAGCTGTAGTGTCTTATTTACCATACAAAAGTAATGTGAATCTTCTCATCCCACTTTCACTTACTTTAAATAGGCAACACATATGTTCTACAAGTATACTGTATGTATGCGGCATGATCCCATTAACTGTGTACTGTTCTTAAAGTAGATGCGTAACATTTCTAAAACATTTTTTTGCACAAGCCAAAGTAAAGCACATGATGGCAGTGCTAAAGCAAAAAGAGTGAACTAGTGAAACTTTACTTACTGTCTTCAGAAAAACTGGAGCGCTGCCATAAACTCTGGGTTTCCCCTGACTCTGTGAGTATTTCATGTTGGACACCCTTGAACTCCCTTTCCTGTTTTCCTGCCTGAGCATGTCGCATTGGAGCACGCCATTCTGTCTGTACAGGTGATCTTACGCACAGGAAATGGAAACTCTGAATGTGCATGTGTTGTCTTGTGTATGTGTGTGCATGTGTGAGAATGTTGGAATATTGTTGGTGGTGGTGGGGGGGGGGGTTGAAACAGGATATGTTGGGAATAACACAAAGCACAAAAAGTGTCACATGATCTGAAGCACAGTGTTGATTTATCTGGCTTCAGAAAGAATCTGTTGCATGTGGTTTGGAGGAGAGAATGTTTTCCTTCTTTGCTCTCAGTGTGCTCAGACACAACACATGGAAACATTTTCTGAGAGGCCATGGGTCTGTGAAGAAAAAAAAAAAAAAGCTCCAGACATTTTATTTCTTCTCCCTCTTTTCATAGCTTTTTAGGTTATTTATTTATTTCTTTTTTTGGTAACTGATTAAATTACATACATCTGCTTGCCATATGTAGAGATAGCTCCCTAATGAATACTTGTGATGCAGTCGGGGTTGTGATGAGCAATTAGTTGATATGGTAATAGTTTGTTTTAACAAGAATCAGCTATTCGAGTGGCGTATCAAGTAGTGGGCTTGTCCCTGATTCCATACAAGTGTGGCAGGGATGTATCAATGAACATCCTATTTACGGCCTCGATTTCAGTCTGTAATAAATACACTTCCACTCACATGAGACAGTTGCATGTCTGCTCTATTGTCTGCCATAAATATGCTGGAAGGGTTGCTTAAATATTGATAACACCAATTTTCTAACCCTCCCCCCTCCCCCTATCCCCCCCACGCACACACACGTCTTCTACCTACCCCATACACCCTCTCTCCATCACCACCACACACACACAAACACATACCAAACCCCTCCTTCTTTCTCTCCTTCTATCTTGTGGTTATTTCACCCTCACAGTAACCTTGCTTATGCATATTGCATATGTAAATAAAGCACCCCGCCTCTGAAGTAATTGTGTGCATCTTCTACAGAGCTGCATATCTCAGCTTTGTGTTTAAGAGGACACGCTATGGAAAGATTGTATTCTCTTTGTTTAGCTGAGATTTTTTTTTTTTCTTTAAGGACTCATCCACCAACTCACAAACAATACATTTGTTGATAAGCAAAGCATCACAAGTGCCATTTTTACAACTGTCCGTTTTAGGATTAGGAAGGAGCGGGTTATGGGTGGGGCTGAATCCCTTATCCAGGATTTCTGGCAATTAATATTGCTCTTCAAGTAATTTATTAACGCAGAGTCTGAAATAACTGACATATAATACTTAGGATGTTTAGAAACATAGCTGAAGTGTAAAAAGAGGTCAGATGAGTTGGATTATCAAATCACCATCTCCCATTAGAGATCTTTTGTTCATCTTAGCTCATAGCACATGAATTACATGGCTAATTAGTCTTTTTACAGTAAAATATCTATAATTGTATTGTTTTTGTTGGAGTTTCTAAGATATATTTCTGATCTTATACGCACAAATAAAAAGTATATCCACCACTTGAGTATTGTAAAGACTGCAGTATTTCTTCCCTAACTCTAACCCCAACTCTTCTTCTTTATTGCCCTAAAATCCCTAAAAAATATAAAAGTTTTTGCCTACAGTTGTTTCAATGTATGCAGAAAATGAGGTCCGCGGTTCAGATAAGTATAAAAATGTTTTGCAACATTACACCTGCTAATATCTCAAACTATGAAAAAGCTGCATAATATTAGCTACTTCTTTATTAATTGTGTATGTGTTTTATTTATTACAATACAAGTCAAAAGTTTGGACACACTTCCTCATTTAAGAGAGTGGGTGTGTACCGCATATATACAGTATAAATGTGTAAGAGTGATGCTGTATAATATTCACTACAGAGCTTAGTTACTTTGTTTTCTTAAAAAAAAAATATATGTATATATATATATATATATATATATATATATATATATATATATATATATATATATGATGTAAATTTTCACTTTCATACCATATTGATTCACCATTTCAGGTTTTGTTAAGTTTTAGTTGTTTGTGTACTAACATAATTCTGTTGATGTTAAAATGGGTTGAAAGGTCTTTCTACATTTTATTTAGATATATGGAGTAAACATATACAGTATAACACAATCCAATATAACAACCTAATAGATCAATACATTACCATATATATGTATGAATCAACACCTCTCTGATACAGTGTCATCAACAATCCAAAATTAAAACTTTCACAAAAGTAGACGTTATTACAGAACTGTTCTATTAGATTACTTTAACATTTCTAGTCACTTCTAATATAACAGTACTATACTATACTATACTATACTATACTATACTATACTATACTATTAATAATAATAATAGTGGTTATTTTCCCTCAGATTATATGTGCATCAAATTTTATACACAACATTCAACTTGTTACCTTATCCCAACAATGACACTGTAGATGTACTTTAGTGTACTTTATACTATACTATATACTATATCAATAAATAAACGTTCTTTGCATCTCTTTTCATCAAAGACGTCACATAGTAAGCATTACATGCATGTTGTAAAGATGATGATTATAAATAATTGAATGTTCAATGAGAGTTAAATGATCAACAATAACTTATCTGAAAATGTAACTGTAACTCTTTTGCATTTTATGAGTTTGAGCATTGCATAGTAATAAATGAGCTAGAGTCGTAAATGAATCATAGGTTTGTGTGTTTTAGTGGTCTAATGACATTTGTGGTCTTGTTATAAATAGCCACAAAACAATCCTGCTTATTATTTGTTAACTGTATTCATGATCTTAACATAGAGCAATTTTCAGCACAATTTAACCTTAAAATAACAAGTTGGTGATCTGTATTAATAGTAATAAAAGACTGGTCAAATTAATACCCTTAATCTCTCCATTAATAATGGATGTCTTTTTTACATTTAATCAGACAAGCTTTCACTGTCATATTCTACAAGTTAACATGAATGAGTGCAAGTGTAGCAATGTTGGTATGTAGTAGTAATAGTGGGTCTGTCTGACCTTTGGTTGTCTCTCTCCTCACAGATTGTAGGTTATGGTTTCTCTCCAGTGATGCTCAATAAAAACTACTCTACAGTTTTTACAGTTGTTTTCATTGTGACATTTTGGCACATTCCAATTACTTTTTTGTGTTAACATGTTTCTCTTAGTAATGCTCTTTAGCCAGATACCTCTAATACATCACTTAATACAAAACATAACATACAAAACTGTACTATGTGCATCATTTTTTTGTAACCTCTACTTGAATATGTAATTGTTTTTTTTTTATTATTTCATGTTGTCATAATAATTACAACATAACACAAATTATTATTTGGACAGGAAGAAGTTTCCAAATATGTAGTTTTGTGCTAAATGTCACTTTCACTCTATAATACTACATTATACAATATACTGTAATATACACTAAATTATACTAAACAGCATCAAACCTCACAGCAGTATTATCTACCAAACCTCTAACTTTTACACAATTTTCATTGAGGCAGTGCTAATAATCAAGAATCTTTATTTACTTAGATGAAGTGATTGTAATATTGGAATACTGTATAACAGCATGCAGAAAAGCATCTATCATTTAGGTCAAGCCACTATTAAGTCATAAGAACATAATTACATTTAGTTGCCATCAGCTACACATTTGTTGTGTTACTTTAGACACATGCTGTTAATACCATTAAAGGTAGTTTATAAAATGAAGCTCATTTATTCATTAGTGCTATACTGTACCATACTATACAACAAATTACTAAACCATACCATACACTACAATGCTATGTCATACCATTCTGTACCATAAAACATGATCGGTGATGATCAGTCATCTGCTCTTTACAACTACATTCCTGTGAGTGCACATGTCAGGCTCCAATTTACACTATTATCAAAGCATGATAACCATAATAGTGGCTGTCCTCCTGATTCACCTATTTGGCAGGAAATCAAAGTCATATCCAGGTGTTCAGTATGATGTCAGCCATCTGTGTGTGTACTCACAAACAGATGTGAGGCACAGATGACAGATAATCTCTCTACAAAGAGCTTTTACCTTACACATGTGAATGCTGAGACAATATTTCTATTATCAGAGGCAGTCCTAATGACAACATTGTCAGGTTCAGACAGTATGTTCATAATTTACATGTGTGTGTAACCAGTATGTGCATGTAAGTATATATAAATAGACTTTTGAGGGAATATCTGTTAGTTATTACAGTATATACTATACCTACAGTGTAGTGTAGCATAGTATATAGTGTGCCATAGTATTGAATAGCAGTAAATAGTATTGTTTTCCCTTTTTCTTCCCTTCCGTTTCACTTTGGGGTTAGGGTTAGGGTTTATGCCTCTTGGAGAGAAGCACTGAAGCTGAGAAACCTCAGCTGCTGTGTCCTTCGTGGAACAGCCAATCTAGAGGATCTGAGGGAAATGGAAAATGTAGATATTTTCAAATACAAGCATCGAACCTGACTGATTTTTATCCAACTTTATTGTTTATATATATATATATATATGTTTCATTAGAAATCACTTATGTGCTACTTTTGTCGCTTAGCTTTACATTGTGGTGCTGACTTATTTCTACCATATATGTCTGTCATTTATCGCTCTGGAAAGCTGTTTGAAGTTGAATTTGAATTTACTTGGATCTCCACTAATAAGTTTGATATTCTATTCTCTCCACTATGTCCTGTTCCGTTCCATTATATTATATTATATACCAGTCTCCACCTGGTCTGGTCTCCACTATATTCTATTCTATTCTATTCTATTCTATTCTATTCTATTCTATTCTATTCTATTCTATTCTATTCTATTCTATTCTATTCTATTTCACTTCTTTTACTCTGTATTCTGTTTATTCTATTGCTTTCTCTTATATTATATTCTATTTCTCTTTTCTTCCTCTCCTCCATATCGTGTTCTGTTCTGCTCCTTTGTATTCTACTTTCTACTTTAGCCTCCACTCTATCTATTTCGTTCTCCACTATATTCTATTCTGTTCTGTTCTACATGGACAGTAAAGTCTGGTGATTTTTGTGTGCACTTAGATTTAAAAAGCCCAGAACACATTTAGTGAAATGCAGCATGCCTGCTCCTACGTGCATTCTGAATGAGGCTAGTAGTGATATTTGCGTATAACAGAAGCACCGCCTCCCTCCCATTGGACAATGTCTATGTGAGGGCGTGGCAAGGAAAGATGAGAGTTGCAAATCCATGCCCTTACTGGGAAGACATGGAGCGCTATGGACACAGTCTACACGAATCAAGTAGGAATCTCAACTAAAGGCATACATATTTCTTCAGTTAGGAAACAAACGATTCAATAGACTGAAAGGAAAGAAAAGGGTGGCCCGGTTGAGGATGGAGTGTGCATTTGACGCACAGAATCTGATCTCCATTTCTTTGAGGAAAATCCAGAGCTCCAGGACGCAGAGAGGAGGCATCAAGCTCCACAAGAACTTACTGGTAACGTACGTTCTGAGAAACGCCAGGCAGTTTTATATGAGCAAAAGCTTGTCGCAAACACAGAGGACGCATCAGTATGAGGATGTAGCTGCAGTCCGTGAAAAGCAAGAATACCTTGAATTGACTGGGAGCTTTACGGAGTTGGCCGATGACTTCTACTGCAACTTTACTGGGGTTGAGTCGGACACTTGGCACTGCGGAGCGCACCAGCCCATCGGCCAGCCTGCAGAGCTGGCGCACCAAGACGCATCTGCCTGCGCAATGGTTTCTCCAAGTGACTCTGACCTCATGGTTTCGGCCGCCTGTTGGAGTTGTGCAGACAAATCCTCCTGGGAGTTGCCTATCCCAAACACACAAGCCAACCAAAAGACTGTCTTGGACTTGGACACGCATGTGGTGACTACTGTCACGAATGGATACTTCCACTCAGACTGTTGCGCGCAGCCAAAACAGCCGCAGGGCGCGCAGTGCTACACTAAAAAGCGAAAGATGGACACAAGTTATCATATTGTTGATCCAGAGTTTTATTTGCCAGACTTTGGGCCAGTGCCGTGTAAAAGGTTTAGGACTGATGATGATTCACACTCAGACTCGGACCAGTTGGACACCACAAACATCTCCAACCTGATCTCAGTGCTGGGTTCAGGTGGACTATCTGAGTTTGTGAGTTGGCAGCAGACGGACCTTGAGCAAATATTCGCCGCTCAAACAATTTGTTTAAAACATACACTGTTAACAGGCAGCGGTTGGACCAGAGCAATCGAAGCATTTTGATTTGTATGATTGTTTTTCTTTGTATCGTTTTATTTTTCATTGCTTTCAAATAAACCTTGACACGACTGCAATTCTCTTTCAGCTGTTCGGGAAACATGTTGATGAAATGTGATTATATAGATAAATCATGTCCACTTCAGATTTTGCACATTCACATGTGTAGTGCCAACTGATTTCTTTCACACAGTATAAATTAATTGTTACTTTCATTAAGACCTTATTTTCTGGTAATTCATTTGGGCTACTGGAGTCTGTCTTTGGTTTGTATTATCTTAAGTTTCTTTGGAAAGGTGTTGGACGAGCTCCATCATGTGGCTGGTACAGAGCTGTACAGCCTCATGCACCACATCAACGCAGAATGATATTTTGTAAATGTATTATTTATATCAGGGCCTGCTTTCATTTATCAATAAAACTGTCATAATTAAAACATCACTGATTTATTGGCTTTAAACTGAACATATCGTGAGTTATTTAGCCTACTGTGAAGTGTGTAAGAGTGAGCATATCATAGATTTACATATAGGCCTAGGGTTTATAGTGACCTTGTTGGGGTTTTTTCACAGGTAGACTATAATTTTATGAATATTACAGGTTATAGGCTAAGCCTAATTTATGACACTGCCATAACTTAAACTAAAATATAGATTAGGTATTTGTATTGAGTTGTTATGGATCACTGGGATCCATTATCCTCTAATAAAATGAATAGGATACTATTATGAGGCAGCCCTTATTTCTGGAAAAAATAAATGTTTTGTGAAATGGCATACAGGCATATACAGTATCAAACTCAGTACACAAACAGACAGTAAACAGTACAGAGCTCTCAGTTGTCTTGTCTCGGTGAATCCGAGGGGGGCGGGCCGCTCAGAATAGACGGCGTGCTTGTCCTTGAGACATGACTGCCCGCAGCTTTCTCATCTATAAGGACTTTATAGACGCGTCTATCTGACAACATGTTGAGTGTTTTAGTCAGAGCCGTGGTGAGTGCATTGTTTTTAAATCTACATGTATTTTTAAGTGCACAATAACAATCGTTTAGTTTTTACGACAGGTCACGCTACGTTGAAGGGGTGGGGCAACAATGTCACAATATTAGGTTAAAATATAACTCATGCCTTTAACGACGTAGCCAGTCAAACTCTCTGGCACGTTATTTGTTATGGCAAGCTACTCATTTAAAGCGTTTTAGCAGCTTCTCGTTAGCTAGCATTAGCTAGCTTTAGCTGTTAGCATAACGTTACCTTAATGCGCATGCTACGAAAAAGGTCCAAAGACACAGTACGCCAATAGTAGTTTTATTAACTTCAAAGACGTCAATAGAGGTATCATTCTTCTTATATTTACTGGTGTGGCATATATTGCAAAAAAAACAACACACAACAATGTTGCTGCGCAAATGGTCATAACAATTTTACTTTGAAAACGTGTACCGGAAGTTTTGTACTGCACTCTTACTTAACATGAATTAAATGTATGTGACCATAGCTGTGAATGACTTACATCATTGCAGTAGATTATATACGCATTTCTGCTGCTGCTGAATTAATTAATTATCATCATCAGGAAATTTAGAGTTCCTCTGAATTTATTTAGAAATGAATTGATATGACAATCATATCCAGATCAACTATTTAAAATTGATAAACATACTCTGCAATAAGGCACAGGTATATGTCTTGCTTTCATATTTGCTTTAATTAAAATTCTAAATATTTAACTTTGTCAACCTTTTATTTATAAGCTGGCTGATCTAACACCAATGCATATAAACAAATAGTGTTACTGTGTCCCACAGTGTTGTTTTGGTGTCAAATTCACTGCCTAAGTCATCTTACTGTATTTGCAAATGTTGTTCACGGCATGCAATCCGCTTCTTCCATTTGCACTTAGTCATTTGTTATCCAAAGCTTCTGTTGCATACAGTCAATATTTGACAACATGTTGACACCTGAATCTGGAACTAGGGAGGAATTAGAGAGATTAAATGTCATTAAATGTTCTTTTATATCAAAGCAGGACACCTGCAGCATTGCCACCTAGTCAGTTTCAGTATTTGATCATAGAGTAGTTGGTAATATTTTGTGCATGTGATAAATCCTAAACTGACCAACATGTTTTCCAGCTTCGGCCAGGCATGGTAAAGCCATGCCGCCTGCTCAGACCAGTAACACAGATTCCAGGGAGGTCTCTGGTTCACCAGGAGGGTTTACCAAAGCTGCCTGTGCCATCCTTGAAGCAGACATGTGAGCGTTACCTGGCCATGCTGGCGCCTATTGTCAGCGAAGAGGAGCTGGAACACACCCGGCAGCTGGTGGAGGAGTTCCTTAAGGGTGGTGTGGGGGAAAGGCTGCAGAAAGGCTTGGAGCGACGGGCTAGAAAGACAGACAACTGGGTAGATATTTGGTTTTATTTAGCTTTTATAAAGCATGGTGGACACATAAAGGTACAAATCAAGCTCCTTCATAATTAAATGGCACCAAGAAGGGTTTCAATTTGCAATGAAACTTTTAACATTACACCTGAGGTCAAGAGAGACATTGAGAAAGCCAAACAAAATATGAACATGTATGTCAAGTGTCAAGTATAATTATTATTGTCTCTGCATTGACTAACTTATTCCTTTCTCTGTTTCACTAAAAATGTTTGAAAGGTTTCAATTTGCAATGAGCTCTATATACCAGTGGACAAAGTTATTGGAGTATTTGTCTGACACGTCAAACTCAACTTATGGTTATAGAAATTATAGAAATATTTGCATGTGTGAAGTTAATTTCAGGAAGTAGTCGGCGATCTTTCGGTGTATTACACATGTATTTGTTTGTAATGCAGACCTCTCATTACTACTGTATGCTGCTGTATTTGTGTAGCTTACAGAATGGTGGATGCAAACAGCCTATCTAGACTGCCGTATGCCAGTGGCAGTCTACACCAGCCCTGGGGTTGTCTTGCCACGCATGCACTTCCACGATCGCCAAGGACAGATGAGGTGAGAAACCATGAACCACATCTAGAAATAGTTACAGTCACAAAACTGTTCTTATTAAACACATTTCTAGTCATAAAAAAAGAAAACTCAGTACTCTTAAAGCATAATGTATACTTTAAAATACCTGTAACGATATACTCTTCCCACAATATCTGCTATGAACCTTAATAGTCACTAAATAAGCATGAGCATTAATTCGGTTGTTTCCAAAAGTGATTTACTTTCTGTTGAAGTACAGTATAAACAAGCTCATATGAAGCTGGAGTTTCAAACTGACCTTTACACAGGCTTCCCTCTGAATGCGTGCTATTTAAAGCACTCTGGCATTGCTCAGCTGTTTTTGACTACTGTGACCCATGTTATATGCAGTGAACATGGTGGTCCCATAGAGAGATACTAAAGCAGTTTTAGGTGTGCAGGGTACAGTGGGCTGTTATAATGTCATAATGTGTCAACCAGTAGCTCTTTTAGTTTGTTAGTAGGACTTTTGAGATAATATTTGCTCATAAATGTGTCCATTTAGAGCTGCATGAACAGTGGCATCAATAAATCAGAAAATCATCATATGTTTGCCAATGACACACTGATGTCTCTTCCGTAGGTTTGCTGCCAAACTGATTGCAGGAGTTTTGGAGTTTAAAAAACTGATTGACACGTGAGTTTGAAGAAGAATAAACCAAATATCATTCTGTTACAATAAAAAGCTTGTGATCTTCATGATTTACAATTGATTCACATAAATGTGTCGCAGTGAGAAGCTGCCCGTAGAGTATTTGAGTAAGAAGCCGCTGTGTATGGACCAGTATTACCAAATCCTGTCGTCCTGCCGTATCCCTGGACCAAAGAGAGATACTGTTGTAAATCACAGCATAGGAAAAAATCCTCCCACCCACATCACTGTGGTCCACAACTTCCAGGTACTCTAGATGGCACTGCTGTTCTTCTCCTTCTTGTACTTCTTAATATTTCAGTTAAACAGAACAAAAACACCGGACCCATGCTAAATGATCCCATCTTGCTTTTCCCTCCCAGTTCTTTGTCTTAGATGTGTACAACAGTGATTGCACCCCACTGACAGTGGATCAGATTTACATGCAGCTGGAAAAGATCTGGAACTCCTCTTTGCAGACCAATAAGGAGCCTGTTGGTATCCTAACATCACAACACCGCAACACCTGGGGAAAAGCCTATAACAATCTGATTAAAGGTGAGGAGAGGAGACACCAATATGGAGCACAGAAAGTCTTAACACCCCGCAGTATCAGATAGATTTATTCTCTAAATCAAAATAGTATATCAATGTCAAAAGTCATCATGAAGGCATTGGTAAATAGTTTATTTTGTATTTTTTTCTCCTCAGATAAGATTAATAAAGAGTCAGTCCGTGCCATCCAGAAAAGCATCTTCACAGTGTGTTTAGATGCTCCAATGCCACGGGTGTCAGATGAGCTGTACCAGAGCCGCGTGGCTGCCCAGATGCTACATGGAGGAGGGGCTCAATGGAACAGTGGCAACCGCTGGTTTGACAAGACATTACAGGTTGAGTCAAACAACTTTACATTTAAAAATAATAAACAGGACTGTGGTAATGGTTGAGAATTTGAATGCATTTGTAAATCATCCTCAGTTTATTGTTGGTGAAGACGGTACATGTGGACTGGTGTATGAACATGCGCCTGCTGAGGGTCCTCCCATTGTGTTTCTCATCGATTATGTTGTTAAATGCATGTAAGTTTAATTTCCATTTTTAGATGAATATTTCTCCAGTTTTTAAATAAACTTGAGTTAACAAAGTTTTTAACATTTTCTCAACAGGCACAGGACTGAAATAGTCCGTTCACCCATGATTCCGCTGTCCATGCCTCAGAAACTTCGTTTTAACATTACACCTGAGGTTAAGTGGGACATTGAGAAAGCCAAGCAAAATATGAACATGTATGTCAAGTGCAGTTGTGATTATAATTATTATTGTCTATTGCATTGATGTCAACCATGTTGAGTCACTTACTCCTTTCTCTGTTTCACTAGAATGGTGCATGACCTGGATGTGAAGGTGCTTTTGTTTTCTCATTTTGGAAAAAATGTGCCAAAGCAACACAAGATGAGCCCAGATGCCTTTGTGCAAATGGCTCTTCAACTTGCCTATTTCAGGTAAGAAAGTCCAGGTTTATGGTGCACATTGTCATTGAGTATATTTTCATTTATATATCATGTATGCTACTACTGCTACTTTTGCATTCTAGGATGTATAATATTTGCTGCTCTACCTATGAGAGTGCATCATTACGAATGTTCAAATATGGGCGTACAGATGCAATCCGTGCAACTACTGTAGAGTCGTTTAAATTCGTCCAGGCAATGCAAGATCCAGCTAAACAGGTACCGTTAAAGCACTAGAAGTTGACAATAAACATAAAATATATGGAATGTGAGCTGTCTGACTAAATGGTTTATGTTACCAACAGAACACAGAGAGGCTGGAACTGCTGCAGAATGCTGTTCAGAAACATAAAGACAACACGTACGATGTGAGTACTGGTGTTTATCAACATATAGATCTTTGTTTTTTCTGACATCATCTGATTTATCTCAGTTTGACAGCTTCTCTTTTTTTAGGCCATTCATGGACAAGCCATAGACAGACACTTCCTCGGGCTGAGGATGCAGGGTATTGAAGACCTGACATCTATGCCTGAGATATTCATGGATACCTCTTTTGCTGTGGCCCACCATTATAATCTCTCCACCAGTCAGGTATAATTTTATATATATATATATATATATATATATATGTATAATTATTATTACTGAGCGAATTATAATTTTTTGTCATATTCGTTTGCTTGCATATTTGCCTTCATCTTTCCTGTTGCTATGTTCAGGTTGGCTCCAAGACAGACTGTGTGATGTGCTTTGGTCCAATGGTGCCAGATGGCTATGGAGTGTGTTACAATCCCATGGATGAGCACATCAACATCGCCATCACGGCCTTCAACAGCTGTGAAGAGACTCATGCTGCCAAGTTTGCCCAGGCTGTAGAGAATGCACTGTTGGACATGCAAGCTCTCCTGGAAGACACTGCTAGAGCCAAGCAGTGATACCACCCAGTAGCCTGGTATGGTGTTTGTGTCCCACCGAGCTGTATGGGACCTGGAACTGAACTGTGTTGGAGTTGTGGAAGAATGCCATGCTGGCATAGACACACAATGTACTGACTGTATTAGTGCTGAGGGAAAACCTGTTATCAACGGTTCTAAGCAGCGAAATGTATGACTGTGAATGACTGTGCCGCCTTTGAGATGGAAAAACAATTCTCTGTGATGGAAATTCTATATTTAATTAAATTGTGTTATAGATATAAAATATATTATATAGATATATAATATGTAACATATTTAATATATTATATAGATTTTAATAATAGTGTTGTATAAAAACACTACATGAACATCATTTGCTAATTGTATGTTTTTACAATGTGTCTGATAATATAATTCTTGACTTAAGATTTTAAATGCTTTCATTTGTTTATTATTTATTTCAGGCCAACATATTAGTACATACAGGTATGAAAACAAAGTCTCTTCTCGTCTCTTTTCGACTCAATGATCATCATCATTCACGATATTTGCATCCAAGCCACCTCAAAATAGGTCATATTTAGTATCAATGATGCAGAAAGGAATATTCAGCTCTGAAGCTCCCTTTGGAATGCAGGTAATCTCCATGAAATTCAATCTCTGCCATATTTCCAGAGGAGTGCCATTGAAACAACTGCTGGTCGTTAAACAAGTTGGTCTTCAAAATGTCCATGTCCCGGACCTGAACAAGACAAGATGTTGCAGTAATTATTACACTTGCACCTTTTTTGTCCCACAGGATTAAGTATATTTTAACAACAGCCCATGTTAAAAAAAACTTGTTATCACCATAATGTATGTAGTCTGGGGGTTGGTGGCATTGAATGCTAATCCTATGTGTAGTGCTTGAATCTTGATCTTCACTGAAGGAGGGGCGTTTATGAGGACTCGACATGTGTGGTTTGTGTCAGACGTTGTCGGATTCTCAAAGACACCACTGGAGGAAAACAGCTGCATGTCACAATCTGTGGGGCAGAGACATAAAATACATCTCATATTTGGTAAATACAGGTGCAGACACAATATCATGGACACCTGTACTGTCAAATACAATCCAATGTGAGTCCTGTCCAGAAATGGATTACATTTGTGATACTCAAAATGTTAAATACATGTTGAATTTGTGTCAACTAATGAGTCAACTCCGTGGTAATTTTTTAGGTTTTAGTTTGTTGGTTTGTATTTTAGTTTAAGGTGTAGCTAAAATATTGTCCCTTCCAAATTTATAAAGGAGATCAAGGGAAATAAAATAATAACACAATACAACAAAATCCAACACACCTGTAAAGTCATGTGGCAATCTCAAGAAAGGAAGAATATTTTAAACTTCACATTAAGTTTTCTCTATACTCATTGCAGATGTTTGATCTAGAATCAAACTTAAGTCTTTTTGTTGCTCTGACATTGGGCTCAATTATTTTATAGTTGCACTCATGTCTTACCATGATGGTTACTCTTCCTTGTGTTCTTTTGAGAGTAATAGGTGAGCACAACCCCGTTCCCAGGTGTGATCAGGTGCTGACGCAGGAGCAGGACGTTGGTTCTGGTGGTCAGCACAGTACCTGCTACCTGCTCGCATCTCTTCATAAAAGTCAGTCGGTCATAAAAAGCCACATACTCCTCTGTAGGGAACGCATTCATAAAGTTACTTAGTTGTTTTTCTGTAATACTCATGGCATGTGAAATGTAATCCTTAACATATTGGATAATGCTCACTCTTTCTGCAGTTCAAGGAGCTGGACTCCACTTTGATGTGAATGACCTCATCCAGAGGTCGACCTATTGATACTGTGCAGCGGCCACTTACGTCTTTCAAGTCAACTGTGCCCGATTGTTCCAGGAGTAGGTGTCCACATGCACCTGGTAAAGAGCACACACACTGTAATGATAATACTGCAGCTGCCCTCAACTCTTAATGAGAATGGGTAGTCTGTTTCTACTAACTGGGTTTAGGTGTCAGGGTGGCTGTTGTGGTGGTCTGCGTGGATGAGATTGTCTCTGTTGGACTTGGAGGAAGATGCTCCATGCGGTGCTGTGGTGTATCCTTGTGGTTCTGGGTGGGAAACAGGAGAGGTCCCTTTTTTGTGAGATTAACCATCATTTCAGTACGCGCAGCAGGAGTGACATCTGAGATAGGTGGCACTTCTCTGCAGCTGTCCATGTAGCAACCTTGGATGGTCATTGGCTTGGGCATGTGCATACAAAATGTAGGGCTGAGGGGTTCAGGCTTTGAGGGGCCCATGCAGGATACAGCTCTGGACTGGATTCCATATCCACAGTGCACTGAGCACTGGAGAGCAAGAAAAAACAGTGATATCAGCAACAATATGTGAAAACATTTTTATTTTTTTTAGCTTCACTGTGCAGAATGATGTATGTAGGCTGTTTTCACGTTTGTCTGTTTAGCTTAAATCTGATTTGTAACATTGCAACTAGTTTAATCGTGCTAATCGTGGGTTTATTATTTTAGTATTCAGTTTAGTATTAAACTTACACAAATTCAGTGTGGAAACTTGAAACCTATAAAATACATGATGTTAAAACATGTCTGGAGGGGAATGTTTAAGGACAGAGGTATATGTATGAGGTCAAGAAAGGAAGTTGGTAGTACTGTGGTTTGAAAGAAACTGTTCCTAAATGACCATACTAAAACAAGCTCTATTTTTGCTGACCATTTTCAAATGCACTCCAAAGTCTTTTAATATTATTATGTTATGTTATGTTATAAAAACAAATTCAAATCTTGTTACTTTCTTGGAACTTGCTTGAGTTGCGTAATCGATTGCAGTGAATATTAACATCACTTTTTGTCAATGCCACATTACTATTGTAGACTAGAAAATCACAGATATGGCCCTTTAAAGTGGGATGTTGGCTCAGTAATTAACAATAATAATCCACACAAATGGAAAGAATATTACTTGTACTATGACTAATAATGATGCAACAATGCTTTAGTTTTTTTTTAACAATTTTGTAATTGCTTATATCTTCATTCCACATCTTTTTTTAACTAATCTAATCAATTCTTCATATTCCAATCCCTTTTATAAAATGTACCTGGCTCCACGACTTCACCTCCCATCTGAAGGTGCAGATCTGCACCAGACAAGGCACTGTGGTGGCTGGTTTGACAGCTGCATGGCAGCTTTCCTCCAGCACCACACTCTCCTTGCCGTGGACAAACTGGACACAAGACACAGTCCTCTGAGCTACACCCAAGTCACAAGACACAGAGCAGGGCGCCGTCCTCAGCACCTTCCACCTGGACAAAGGACATTGGCGGTGATATGATTTTTTGCCTCTGAAATGTGCGTTTGTGTTTGAGTTACCTTGCTGGGCAGCTGTGGGTGTTGCATGACACTACTGCTGTGGGTTTGGGAAAGTCACTGCACTGTGTATCCTCCACCACCTCCTCCTCCCCTTCTTTATCTCTAGCACAGTACAGCACCCGGTTGGCAACCCCTCCTCCACACGTTACACTGCAGACTCCTAGCTTAGAGCGCCACCTGGTTGTCAAAAATATCATTTTTACATACTTATTATATTCAACAACATAATTATATAGTGTAGACAGCAGGCAAATGTCAGATCTACTTGCATTGCATTATATACAAATACGGTATGTTATTTTTTTTCGGTATGTCTCACATGGGAGGGCAGGGAGATGTGCTGCAGGTCTCCGACTGAGGAGATGGTTTGGTAGAAGCATCACAGTGGAAGTCAGGCACCCCCAGTCTGGTCTGGTGGTCCACACAGGAAAACCACACCTGCAGGGTTCCTACACAGGCATCAAGCTTTGGGTGACCTTTTCTAGGACATGCTGTTTCTGAGTGAAGGTGGGTGTATGTCTTCACTTACCATTGCCACAGGTCTTTGAGCACTGGCTGATAACAGGACTCCAGACATACACAGGAACTTGTCTAGAGCGTGGCAACAAACCAGACTTTAGACCAGGCTGGTCCTGGTTAAGAAAAACAATGTTTAGAAATCCTTTACATTTTGAGATAAGAGTGAGATTTTAGTCTTTTTTTAACACTTTACCTCTCCCTTCGAATCCCACCCAATGGGACAAACATCTACCACACAGGCCACAGAATCAGGTGGTCTTATTTGATTTGAACAGAAGCTTTGATCCACTTCAACATCCTGACCCCCCTCTGACTGAACACATGACACGATGCGTTTGGCCTCTCCTGGCCCGCACACTGCTGAACATTCCCCTGGCTCTGACACATGCCATCTGTAAACAATCATAAGCGGGTTTCACATAAAAAAACAAAAAACAAAAAACAAAACAAAACACCTTTTCCCCAAATGCGAATATTGTTAGTGTTGAAACTGAGGCAGCAGGACAGGAAATGTATTTGATTCTCATCCATGACATCTTGGTGATTAATAAATACTAATTAATAAACTAGATTTTATACCTGGCTGGACAAAGTTGAAGATTACATTTTTCAACAGCATTTGGAGCTGAATCAGGCAGACATTCAGAATCTGGAACCTTCTCAACATTGGCTCCGTGTTTCTGAACACATCTTACAGGACGCACTCTCTCTCCTCCACCACAGGAGGCACTACAAGGTCCAAACGTCCCTGTGTCCCACCTGTAAAACAGTAAATTATTCATGCATACCCATTTGTGCAGGGCTGTATGTGTATGTCAGTGCTCCCAAATCGAACCTAGGGGGACAGGATGGGAGCTGACAGGTTGTTTGAAGTGGTAGGGGTGGTGGAGATGCATCACAATTATGTTCCTCCAAATGGTTATTGGTGTCTCTGTCTACACAGACATGTACATGCTTCTGTAAACCTGTAAGAAAAGGTAATATGAGCAGAACAACAGCTAAGTTTAGGAACATCACTTCTTTCTTTTTTTGTGTGTTTTTTTTGTATGACTTGTCGTGAATAACAATTATATACCTGATCCACATGAGACAGAGCAGGGTGTTGTGAAGACAACCCATTTGCCTTTAGGTGTGATGTCTTTCATGTTGTTTCTGGTAGGCACATAGAACTGGTAGCTAATGTTTGGATTTGTTTTCTCTCCATATTCTTTTCCATATTTGCGATAAACCTAAAGAGAAAACTAATTCTAAATGTCAGATGTTTTTTAATTTCAGATTTTTCTTAACATAGGTAAAGGTTATGTGTGAAATATTTTATTATATTTGTACATTTTGTATTTTCGTATTCAAAATTCTTGCCTGTCCTGACCTGTATATTTATCTCCTGCTGCACTGGTCCAGGCAGCAGCAGCTCCTCCATCTCAGGCAAAAGGTCAGGGGTCAGGAAGAGGCGGTACACTAGCCGGTTGTCATCCAGTAGGGACGGGTAGGTCACATTCATTGCCATGCTTTCCATTCTAGATACAATGTACCGATTCCCAGCCATTACAGCTGTAGATATGAATGAAAAAAATAAGTGAGTGTTTTGGCCCTGTTACTCCTGTTGTATGAACCTAAACGTGAAGTGATGCCACTCACCCATATGAGTGAACAGAGGTGCTCTGTTCACAATATGAACCTGTGTGGCATTCACTGGCAGAGAAAGAAAGGTGGTATACTCTGAAACAGAAAGTACAACGTTATCATAAAATTAATAGAAGACAATACATGTATTGAGGCTGCGACTATTGACTATTATCGTTACTGATCACTGTTGTGATGAATCCATTAATTGTTTAGTGTATAAACTGTCAGAAACTAAAAAGTGTCCATATTTTTGCTTGATAAAATTGAGTGAATGTTCTGCCATTGAATGTGCACAATAAGAATATATCATTGTATATCATTGTTTGCTACCTTTGGCCTGACCACCAGTGTAGGAGTCAGAAGTCAAACTGCAGGATGATCCATCTCCACCACACACCCCACACACATCTCTCACTTTCCCAGAGTGCAGCACACCATCACAGCCGAACAGCTGATCAGACAACCAGTTGGTTTAAAAAAAAAAAAAAATTATATAATAGTAACATTGCATCTGTTCTCTGACATGTTTAATCTAGTTTAGTCATCTCTACCTGGCATTTCCCTCTGAGACAAGCAGCTGTAGAGCCAAAGGGAGGCAGGCTGTCTGACTCACAGCGAGTCCCATCCACAAACTGAGAGCCGCGGCTCACTATGAAGTTTTCGTCCGACTGGCACATGTACCTGCACTGCTCATCCCCTGGTTTTGACAAGAGCCGTTAAAGGATATTTTCCAGAAATATAAGTTTTCAGATGGAAACTGTTTTCTGTAGGCCCACCTTGTACAAATCCTGTAGCAGGGCTCCAGGTGTAGAAGGAGGCAGTGTTTGGTAGCAGGTAGAGCGGGTGGAGGTCTGTTTGGGAACACTGCTCTGACATGAAATCCAGCTGCGTGTTCTCACATGGCTACAATGACACAGGTGGTAAAAACATAGATTATCAAAAACTTTCATGGGTTGATGATAGTGTCTGAAGTCACAGGTTTGTAACCACAGCCGCAAACCGCTGTTATGGCTTTCAGGCATTTCAGTTTTGTCTCTTTACCTAAAATTGATCATAGTTTTTTTAATTTATTGTGAGCCATCCCATCAATTCTAATACGTTTTGAGGGTTTTTATGGGGAGTCAGGTTGGTACCTAATTATAAAAGACAGATTCTTGGTACAATGAGCCACTAAGTAAATAGTATTGACCTACAGTATGGAGGCCCTTCTGTAAACATAACCAGTGGGAACTCACCTGCTGGTGACAAAGTTCAGCCTCAATATCTGGACCCTCGCAATCATTCCCTCCAAACGCAGGCCTAAAAACATTAGACATGACAAATATTTGGTATAAAGGATGTTGTGCCGTTTTCTGTCATCTTAAGCACTGTGTTTGACTATGACGGATGTTTGATTCACATTTGTTACCTTGGGTTGGTGCATTGGCGTGTGCGGTAAGTCACTCCCCCACCACATGTCCGTGAGCAGGGTGAGAACTCAGACCAGCTAGACCAGGAGCCATGCACCACTGCAGAGGAGCTGAGCTTGTCTGGAGACACACAACGCCCCTTTAAACACCACTGCAAAAGAAAACTTTATGAGAATTGGGCCTAGTAAAAAATGATAATGATAATAATTGCGCCAAAATGATTCATTGGTCATACAGCAGTACCTGATTTGGTGCACACTCTGTGCCATCTAGCAGTGGAACCAAGAGGCGTTTGCAGGAGCTGTCATCATTAGGGTTAACATGACAGGACAGAGCACGACACACTGGCTGATGGAGAAGGAAACAAATGTTGTAAATATAACAACAAATACAATAACATGCTGTATTTTTATGTGAAATGCCACCTGGTGGTATCAGGCGGCAATAACAGGTAATTTACCAAGCCGGGATTGGTGAAAGAGCAGGATCTTGCAGTGCTTCCAAAAGCTATTCGACACTGGTCATCAACTCCATAGTACAGACCAGGTTTCCAGTCCTGTAGAGAGCCTTCCAGAGCGGGCAGGTCTTTTACACACTCAGCTTTCCCTTCACTGGGAACACAAGTGCATGTGATACCCCATTCCCAATTTCCCCAGACGTTAAACACATAACAGTACCTATAGATATTCAAAGAATCATTCTTTAATGCCAATCAAAAACATTGTGCAAATCAAAAGGACAATTCTTTGTCTCAAAAGTAACAGCAGGGAATACTGCATTCAGCTGGGTAAAAATGTAGTACAGTTTTGAAGAATTTCAAATCAAAACAAAATATTACATTAAACATTCTCAAAATATAACACAGGAATCGGTTCCAGCACCCTGAGGTGAAAACATTAAGATATGACTTATAGATGAAACGCCCTTTCAACAGTCCCTGATCTGCATGATGAATGAAAGACATTCACCAGCCCAGCTGCTCTGAACAGGTTGGCCCACCTGAAGAATGTGATCAGCTGCTGTCTGCTGCACCGCGACCAGGTCAGATCCACACTGTTGTAGCCGCCATCAGAGGCCATCATGAACCCACTCCTGCTGCAGGGGTTTTCCACTCCGTCATGGTTGATTCCAAAACTGGGTAAAATTAAGTTAAAATAAGATGAAGAAGTTCCCTCCATTCAGACACACATATCAAAAAAGCATTCATAGAGATTTTATGCAGAGGATGCACTGTATGCGTTCTTGCTCTAATCTATGAATAAATGACTAAATAATAAATACATTTGAAGATTACAGAATCTCCACTCTCTTGGCACATTTAAATTGTTTTCTGGTTATTAGGGTCTAGTGTTGCAACTCTAATGACTCAAAATACTACAAGACAGATATGGGTATTGCTGTGATCACACTTTGACTTTTGACTCTACTTTACCTGTGACCAATTTCATGAGCTATAGTGATCCCTAGGTCAAACCCTGTGTCCTCTGTGATCACACAGCTCCATTCGCTGGAGCAAGCCCCACCCAGTTGTGCTACTCCCCTTACTTGCTTGTTACCATCAGGCAACACCAGGTCATACCTGTGTGTGTGATAGAAGGCACATTTATTTAAAAAAAACAAAAAAAAACAACACTTTTTACTGATCCATAAAATTCAAAACATCTGCATATAATACAGCAGCAACATGCAGCAACCTGGTAATGTACAAGAGAAGATCAGCGTGTAGTGGATCTGTATCGTTGGAAGGGTTTATCCTTCTGGCCCAGTCGCACACACTTCTGAGAGAAGAAGTGATGTTGGTAGACAGTTGGATCTCTGGCTATAGAAAGGAACACAGTGGCAGCGAATAAAACCAATGGTCTCTTCTCTAATCTTCTATCCACCAATTTTTTACCTTCTCCATGCTTAAACATCATACAGTAAGGTTCTTGTACACTGAACTTTCATTGTAACAAGGTGCTGCTGACCTCTGGCTCTGACAGGATGATCATGCGGACCAGGTGCACCCTCATGTTAGCGCCCAGTGTCATGTCTCTCAACAGCTCTGAGGCCTGGGTGAAAATTGGAATATAAGTCAGATGAATACATTTCAGGATGTTCAGTGTGTAATGGGGTTATAGTATTGGCAGTGCACTCTCTGCAGCTGCTTATGTAAATCAATCCAGAAAACCATCATTGGCTATTTACTGTAATGTCTGTGCTCACACTTACAATGTTGAGATTGGTGAGGATGTATCGTTCTGTGTCCTGCTTGTGGACTTGCTGGACATCAGGCCCTACCACCACCAGCAGTTCCAGGTGGGTGATATCAGGCAACAGAGCTGACCGACGCAGCCGACCGTCTCCTGTAAAGAAAAGGAACGCACAGTATACATTCACAGCAGTGATATGCTTATGTATATAGTACGTGTTTTGTAATTAAAAATGTACCTCATGTATTATTTTTACTGTTCAGCCATAGACACTCATACCTGAGTCATCAGGAGAAGAACCTGGATAAGAAACTATGTCCGTTTGACTGTAGGAGTGATGAAAAGGCTGTGGAATGAGAATGAGAAACAAACCTGTAACTAAATGTATGTGGCGCCCATAGTGAATAAAAACACAAATACATATTTGAAGGATTTTGTCTTCTAGTAGCCATCATATAAATCCAGTAAACATGGAAGGACTCTCTGCAAGTGAGAAGGTTTTCACAGGATAATAAACAGTTTAGAGTTGAAGAGTTCAATGTACTTTACAGAGGTCCCGAGCAGTTGAATCACTAACCGCAGTGCTCCTGTTCACCCGCAGCTTTCCACCTACTTTGTCCAATGGAGATCTCATTAGAGCGGTGAAACCAGGCCACAGCAACAGCAGACAGAGCAGAGTCATAAAAAACATATTTCCCCTCTTTCTCCGTGTTTACCTGTTCTGCTTTAGCACCAGGAGTATATCTGATCCTCCTACTCAGTAGGACAGTACTGAGCCTAGAGGGTATGTTTAGATAAACAGTAGGGACAAAGTTGAGTCACACACATCATTTGCTGTTTTTCCCCAGTGTAGGACCAAGAGGCCTGCTCTCATTGGTTGGCTTTTTTGTTTGTGTACTATGACTAGTTTAATTTCGTCACTGAGCAAAGAAAACAATTAAATAATTTGATGATGAGAGAATCAGTGATCGCAGCTATGTGCCTAAATTAGTAACCAAAATCAACCTTTTGGATTCCATATGTATATTTAGTCATTTTACTGATGAACACTACTGATGAATTAATCCTAATTGTCATAAATAGGTGTCTGTTGTTGCATTTTGAGGCCATTAGAGGGCAGACACAACCCTGTGGATAGACTTAAAGGCAATGAGAAACACCCCACAAAATCACATCCCTTATGTTCACACAGACATAAAACTTCATGTAATGCTAAGTTTCTTATTGTAATGTATGTAATGCAGGAGATATACAGTGTAAATGAGGCAAACAATAAAACAACAAAATTAAAGAATTACCCAGTATTTTTATTTTTTACTAGTAGTAGTAGAAGTAGTTTTCTACTTTCTGTGTACTTGATGATATAAATAGAGTAAAATTATTCTCTACAGATTTGATCATGCCTCTAAATTAAAGCTAATATGTCCAGCAACAGGCATAATGTTTCTGTATTTTACCTTTCAGATTTAACCATACTGGGATAAAGTGATTTCCTCTCCTCCTGTTCATTCCCTTTCTTCCTGAGGGGGGTATAGTTTATCTCCATAAAAACTAGGATTCAAGCCCCATCTGCCATTATTCTGCCAGATATCTGTTCGTTGTCAGGCTGAATTAACAGCTGGGTGTCACAGGCATTACAGCAGCATCGCCGCTCCACTAAAACCTCCATGCCCTGCTGGATTTACCGAGCACAACAGACTGTGATAAGTGTTGTTGTGTGTCTTCATACTCATGTCTGTTCAGAGGAGGCTAGGGATTGTTTATTTATAATGTCTTAAATTATATATATCTAGCCATATGGGATACTCAAGTGGGCACAACAGATGACGCCTCAGGAAAATGTTGTTTTGTGGCAAGAAAGAGGAAGATTTTTTTTTTTATGGAATTAAGATCATCACATAAAACTGATTATATCTGCTGCTCTGTTAGATGGAAAAAGTCACTTTAGTGTTGTCCTGTCCTCAATCATTTTGGGAATTGCTTGTCATATACATGTGAAAAGCTATCAGAAATATTATTTAAAACAAACCAAATAGTAACTTGTTACCTTGGAAAGACATTTGGCTAACTAGATTTTGTATTGTGAAGCTCATCCTCTTACCGTTTCATTTTGAAATGCATTTATGTAGAGTGGCTCTGGTTTGTATATAAAACGATTCTCGTTCATCTGCTGCTCTTTGTTCCTCCCGCCATCTGCTACACTGTAAAAGATTCATGTAAAGCAAAAACTATAAATGTTAATCTTTTTTTTATGACAGCCCGTCATCTAAACTCTTTATCTTACTATATGTACAATAAGCATTGATGCTTGGATAATTTCTATGAAAATATTTATCAAAATGAGGATTTTCATTTCAATAGCTGGCATGGAAATCTTGCTTACTAAGCACAGATGTGTCAGACTGAGTCACAACCAGTAAAATAATCTAATCCTTTGGCTCGACCCTGTTATCTTTTAATCTTGGCAGTAATCACTTATCATAACCAGAGGGCATTGCTTAAATCCAGCACATCTTTCATGTCTGACTCACTGGAGCTGGATTTGTGTTCAAAGTTAGGTATGTGATTATTTATAAAACTGTCACGGTGATGGATCAGATGTTGAATCAAAGTTACAGCAAAACATAAAAATATCACCACCAAATGGCCTTTTAACATCAGTTTTTTTTTAAATATATGGATGTTTCTCTAAATCATTATGTATGAGCGATTCTCTCCTCAAGTTGTAATATAAGAAATTCTGTAAACTCAGGAATATTTCCTCCTGGTGAGGGAGCTTTTACTACTTGTAAATGTTGTGTTTATGGTATATTGTCAGCCTTGAGATGATGACTTTCCAGACTGTAATGCAATATTGAGGGTGCTGTAACTCGGTGGTACAACAAAATATACAGACATTTTCCAGACAGTGGTTTTCTTCCAGGAATCCCTCAGCTGTTTTTATCACATCAGCATATCACAATGATGAAAAGATGGTACACTGATGATGATCTAATGATCACTGTGTGTGGTTTCTGATAAATGTAAAAATATCTGCGTAAATAATTGCACATAATCGTTTAGGTAGGAAGCAGGTGGAAAGAGTGAGATGACTGTGTCAATGTTTGATGCGCCGCATTAGTCAGCAAAGGAAATTCCACACTTTCTAATGTAAAAGATTATTAAACAAACAAAAAAACAAATGGGAGTTAGTGGCAACCACTCAATGTTTCATTCTGGATGTCTGTGTCTCTAATAACACCGTTTTCTGATCTATAAGAATGGGTTGACCTAAAATGTGTTTATTTTGTGTTGTATTTTCTCTTGTGACTTCTATCAGTGATACAGCTGTAAAAAAAAGGAATATAAATTATGTCCTGATGTGAATATCATTTGAAACACACTAATTTAAGATTCTTAGAGAAGAGCCTGAATTGATGTCCTTTCTATGCATTTGCATGTAGAATACAGTTGATATCTAAAGTTAAGTCAGAATGTATGTAGTAAGTATCTATATTGGTTTGGTTGCAAATGCTGTTTTGCCAATAAAATTAGTAATCAATTCACTTTTACTCAAGCTTCACCTGCTCTTAGATCTACAGGATGAAAAGATGAGTAAACCTTCTATTAATTTACCCCACTTTACCATGGCCTCTTTCTCCTGTGCTCAGGCTTGTTCCCCCTATTCCTAAGGGACTACTGTAACTGCAGTTGACTGCAATAAGGGACTGCAGGGAAGGGCACTGAATACTAAGGTGGACAAGTCACAGTCTACATTTAGATCCAACCCTCTCATGAATGGGCCACAAGCTCCTATTGGGCTATAGATTGATGGTGTGGTAGTTGTTAATGGACACATGCTGTAACTGAACATCTGTTGGTATGCTAATGAAGGGACCAGAATTTCAATCAAGCTGTACATGAGCTTACTGCAAAGTTTGGACTCCGGCACAAGCAACATGAGTAATAAGTATGAGTAACAAATGTGATAAATTGAGACACATGGGAAAATGACTTGTCCGTGCTTCCTTCGTGTAGCCTAATAAGCAATCAATACATGTGAAGATTGAAGAACATTAATCTTTTGCTTCAAACCTTTAAGCTCTTTAGCTCCCTTCTCCTCTAGCAAGTTGTATATCTGAAATCACTTTTCTGCATTCCCACGTTGCACCATTTCTCAGTTGACCCTGTGATCTTCAAATCAGTAATTACAGTGGGCTATATTTGGATGTTTGGATGGACTCAACCTGAATTTTCCTGGTGTGCTCTTTCCATCTTCGACACATTCTGTATTGTCCCAAATGCATTGTAAATTGATACATATAACTATTGCAGTAACATTTCAAAGCAAAACTTTGAAGTGACAGAAAATTACTTATTTAATTATCTTATTCTTATTTAATTATTAATTATTATCTTAATTGTTGGTTGTTCTTTTTATTTCATTGTTGTTGTATTTGTGTTATGCTGCTGTTACACTCTAATTTCCCAGTTTTTGGGATTAATAAAGTATATCTATCTATCTATCTTCAATTTTTCACAGAATATCGGTGTCATGCAGACTCTGTGGTGACTGGCTGGAGAGAGACTTTAAAATTTTAAAATTTGGCCAGTGTCACAAACTTGGGGATGGAGTTTGAAGGAAATTTAACAGACAGGATGTAACAAGCATGCCACTGTTGCATCATGGGAATTGTAGTTTTTTGGAGATTGACCCTTACAGACTAAAAGTCAGGATATACTACTATATATCAGCCTCTGTTGCATCAGTTTTTTTAATTGTTCTCATCTGAGTCCACATATATAATAAAAATAGCAGTGATTTGCTACTCCAATCTTAAAATAAAACATTAAACGGACATACCCAAATGCCCTACAGCAATACAGCTTTAAAGAGTTTTAGCATTATGGCATTATCCATAAAACTCTGGGCCTGATTGTAAAACAAAGCAGACATCCATCATCCAATGAATTACACAGTGGTTCAGTGATTACCTTATTAGAAAGAATTAATGAATGCTTACTCATAGTCTCATATAAACACATTGAAATCCATTTTCCTTTAAAAGACCTTCTCAGTCAGTAACACTGGTCATATATCTTCCTCTTTAAACTCTCCCGAAAATGCAATGTAGGTGAAAAAGTGAGTTAATGTGTCCGAGATGACACGTGTAAAGGCCGTTCAAGCATACAAAGACTTAGTGTATGACCAACGCTACCGCGACGTCAGTGTCTCTCCAGCACTGGCTGAGCTGAGCTGGTTGGAGCCAGCAGCAACGTCACTCCCTGACGGCGGCATCGGAGCAGCACGGTCGGCCATCCGCGCAGCAGCGAGTCGCTCCGGAACTCGGCGGAGGACGAACAACGTTGAACAGCGGCTCTGTGGTTTAAGGCTGACTGGACGGCGACTTTCCACTTCTTGTGCTCAGGTAAACATGTCAGTCTCCTTACAAGGGAGAGCTTTTATTCATTTCCATGTGTATTTTCGGTTTTGTTTTTTTAAGTCAACTAGCTACAAGGAACAACATGGGTACGAAACGTTGCGAATACAATGCCTAGCAAGCCTCCCGCACTGTAGCTGTTGGTACTGTAGCCATAAACTGTGTGTTGCTATAGTATTATTGCCTGGCAACATCCCACCTGCTGCCGCCGCGACTGCAGGCGTTTCTCTCATAACAGGTATGACTACATGTAACAAACCCCTGTTTCCACGTGTGTTAATTCACCCATTCATTTGTTATTAATTTAGCATGAATGTAAACGGTAATTTGAGACTTAGCTACAGTTAATTCAACGCAACATTGGCCTCTTGTCAGCGTTTCTCTTGCTCCACATTCTGTTTTGCCGACTGTTGGCTACTCTCAGCAGCTTTGGCAGGAACTAGAGAGGTCATTGTGTGTTTTTTGAGCATTTTTCTAGTCAAAAGTGTTTGGCTTTAGGTGACAACACAGTCAATTTCCACTAAAACACAGTACATGCTTGTCATGCTCTTAATAACTGCTGTCTGTCTGCATATTTTTTTTGTAGTGATACCCAGGATCCCAAGATTTGAGAGTGACACAAGATGATGATTACCAGCGTGGCATCCCTAAGAAGGACATCACTCACTGTGGACACAGAGACCAGATGTTTTCTGTGAAGGTGCCTATTGCATGCTGTATTTTCCCTATACTGTGGCTGAGACAGCTGCTGTGGTTAGACATCAGTGCATGCCAGCACCAGGCCCGTGATACGAAGAAATTCCATTATCCCTCATCTCCTGTCTGCTGCGACAGAGAGGAGGAAATCACCATAGCATACTGTCGTGAGGCCAGGAAGGAGGGAGAATTATGAGTCAGAATGGAGGAGAAAAGAAAACTGTCACTCTTCAAATCCGCCTATAAGCTTGGTAGATAACTCACACGCTTATTTTGAGAGCAAGAACAGATCTCCACTGTTCAGTTGGCGTCTATAATTGTAAAACTGTGTAGAAACCTGGCTTCTTTTTCCTTTCTATAAATTATTACTGAAACCTTTTATTTTTTTAGTTAACATTTTGAGTGAGAGCAAAGTGCACAAGGGTGCATCTGAGGCAAGCTCTGTTCATTGTATTTTAGTTTACACACCTCCTTATCTCAGCTGTCAAGAGGGAGGATTCTTTTCTATAGTAACTTACCCAGCGCAATAGAGATAGTGGTGGGAAAGGAGGGGTGGGAGGAGTGAGAGGAGTGAGAAGAACAGAGAATGACTGTGAGGGAGTGAGCGTGCTTAACCCAGCCACTGAGTGACTCTTGTATCCAAGGACGAAGGTAGCAACGCATCCAAAACGCCACTCGTCGCCCACGGACTGCTGTGAAGAAGTGAGGCGGACACATAGGCACTCAGAGCTCTTATAGACTCAATAACTGCCGGCCCTTCATCGCAGGTCCCCTGGGGTTTGACTCGTCTGTCTGGAGTGCCAAGGCTGATGACTTAGCAGATCATGACCACAGCTAAAGTGAACTACACAGAACAATAGACACATTTAGCTTGAATGGGAGATACATTTTTTTTTCTCCAAAATAAAACACAACAAAAGCATGTTTCTGCCAATTTCACCGGTGTCATTGCACCTAAACTGGCCTACGTTTGTGTATGTTTTTGGCAGAGGAGAAGACTGGAGAGGTGTGTAGTAACAGGTGCTGCGTGCCAAGGTGGATTTGAAGGTGTGGAGGAGAGCTGAAGATCATGGGTAAATCAAACAGCAAGCTCAAACCAGAGGTGGTGGAGGAGTTGACAAGGAAAACCTACTGTGAGTATCTTCAAGGCTTTTTGTTTTTGCTCATCTTTAGAAAGGACATTTTTGCAAAAACTCTTTGTATCTACCCTGTATGCAAATTCAGGAGCATCCTGGCCAAAGGCAAAAGTCATCAGTATACTCAGTATGTGATAGGAATATCTAACATTAATTTTACTGCTGCAGTTTTCAAATCATATTTTCCACCCACTGTGTTCCATACAAACTGTACAGTAAATAGCCCTGGCTGCTGCTGGTGCTCTCTCTCTCTCTCTATATATATGGATTCTACAGCAGTTTCTCATAATCGATAGAACAGAACGTCAACTAAATGACAAAGTTTACCATTTAAAATTTATTTACATTTAAATGTGTAACAAATTGTGATTGGTTAATGTCCGGTAAAAGTCATAGTAAGCATTTTTTAAATCACACTGAAGAGATTTATACATATGGTGTATCAGTTTGATAACTGAGATGGAGGTTTTATATACAATTCATGGATCCTCTGTATATCTAAATATTTATATATATATATATATATATAGATAGATATAGAATGTAAAGAGAGTCTAAATTGAAACTAGGCTTTACATGCCACAATTATAAATGGCTGCATAGAGACAAACAGAAATTATGAGATCATGGGAGGAAATTATCAAAGTCAAAAGCTGAGAGTCTGTCCACAACATTGTAAGTGAATGCATTCATGTTATTCCTGTTGACTTTTCAGGATATTGCGGATTGACAGCTTCCAGTATTCTCATTTTTCCAATGCAAACATATTTATTAATCGTCTACTGCTTAACAAAAAAGTGTGACCCCCCACAGTTTTCAACCAACAGTGCAACAGTATTATTATTATTATTATTATTGAGCGGTACAGTGTGCAGGTGTGGGTGGGAGTTGACATCCATTGGCTGCTTAATGACAGTGTTATTTGTGTGGTGGGTCTCTCCACAGCAGAACCCAGAAAGGCTGTTGTTGGAGGAAATTGCTGTGGTGGAAGATTGGGCTTCGTGCTGGGCTGGGCTGCATGCTGCTGTCCTTTACTCATTCTCATTCTCTCTCTCTCTCTCTCCTCTCTCCTCTCTCCTCTCTCTCTCTCTCTCTCTCTCTCTTACCCTTTCACCCTGTCTCTCTCGCTTTATCCCCTAATTGCCCTCTTTGAGCAGGGAATGGAATAGTATAATTAGGATCTTATCTGGTTAGCATCGCTGAGAGGGGCACCAAGCTTTCTCTCCCAGCGTGATCACTCTCACTCATTATTTTTTGACTGAGTTCTGCTTTCTTTCACCCTTTTGCCTCTTTCTCTTGCCCTCCCATGAGAAGCTTTGTCTCTTTAGTCAACGCTTTATTTTGGTTCTTGACAAATTGGGCACTTAGTAAATTTCTGTGCCTATGTATCCTTTTGTTTCAATGGCAAAATCAGTAGGGTTTTTTTCTTGTAGATAATGCCCTCTGTATTGACAACTGGCCAGGCCAGAAATAATCCCTGTTTCGATGTCTGTTCTCTACTTTGTAAGAAGTTTAAAGAGATATCTTCATAAGTAAATCATTATGACCTGGTACACTTAATACAACACTTTCCTGGACAACATCAAACTGTGCAAAGAGTAACTAGCTAGCCAATCTTTTTTTCTTCTCTAAGTGAAAATAGTGGAAAAGTCTTGCCTCACCTTTACATAAAGACTTTCAATTCAACCCAGGTTTTCCAAATGAGTGCACTGGCATCACATGGAAAGATCAGCAGTGGTATTAACATGTCTGCAGGATATAGACTAGGCCCGTGTAGTAGCGTGATGATTTGCAGTGACAAAGTGCAAGCAGGATGTGTTCTAGCAGAACCTGCAGGGTCGACTGGCTGAGTGGATCCTGCACTATCCTGCACTATTGCCCACAGAGTTATGTAATTGTTTTTATTAAATCATTGCCTTAATACTTGACTACATTGAAGCAAATTTAATAGTAGCTTGGCTGGCTGTCTTGGAAAAGTACAGTACAAGTTACAGTAGAAGAAATGATTGATTAACTAACTGTCTGTTTGTGGTTTTGCCCCAGCCCCAACAGTGATGGTGGTATGGGCAGCATCTATCCTCATCAACAGGAAAGTCAGTCAGAAAGTCTCTCTCAAAAGACCAGCTAGTTAAACTAATGCTATTAATTTCCAGCCCTTGTTTTCATTAGTAATCCCAGTGGCCAAAAGGCCGAAAATTGCTTTGGTTACTTGAGAGAAAGTAAAGAGACAAGGCAGATCCATGAGGGATTGGTTGATTAGATACTGGCAGATAATGGTGCCTGTGTGGGTGTGATAACACATCCTGCCTTCTAAACTGTTCTCTTTCTTAAATCGGTATCTGACCTTCAATCCCTCAGCCTTGCTTGTCTTTTTGTGGTTCCCTCAAGTTTACTCCTACTTGTCCTCTACTTACTGGCCTGGATAAATTGTTATTCATCACCCCCTCTAATAAAATAATAGAATCGATGAATTCTACAATCAACTGAACATGGCTATTTTTTTCTTTATTGCATGTTGACACTCTTAAACATTTATGATCAAGTGAGAAGATGTGTCAGAAAGGGTTGGGCCAGGATGATTAATGATGCTACTACTTGGGTCCTCTGTTGTATCCAAAAGCTACTTTTTTTCTAGGACAACCAAAGTTTTCCTCTAAGCTAATGCCACGTTTTATTTCTCTTACAGTTACAGAGAAAGAGGTGCAGCAGTGGTAAGTGTGTGCATTTATTTTTAATGAGAATTTTTCCATTCTTGATGTGAGGCTGGTGAAAGACAAGCAATTGTGTCTTTACTGGCAAAGCTTATAAGAATTGGGGGGCCTTATCTTGACCCACTTGCATAACTTACTTTGATGTGTTTTGCCCATGATTTGGTTTTAGAAATCCATGGAGGGTGTATTTACAGTTGGTTTGATAGTTTATTTGAAGAAATCCTCCTCACACTATCCTGAAGACAGATAGAGAAACAGAAATAGAATGACTTTGAAGCCTCACTGGGGCTGAATGACTTTCAAGCCTGATAACACTGATACAAACATTTCCATGATGCATTCCTCAACAAGCTTTTTGCTCTATTTGCAAAAGGGATGTCTGATAATAGAAGAATGGCAGGGGTATAAGGTTGTTTTTCTTCCAGGCACTTAATGACTACATAGCCACAGAGCTTCCATAAGGTTGCTGATTAGTAATCCTTCCTGTCAAATGCTGTACCTATTAGTCAGTGTGACCTGCACCCGCATCATCTTGCAGAGGTCTACAGTATCTTTTGTCTAATCTCAGCCTCCACTCCTGTTCTAACATGTACTTATGTATAACAAAATGAAACGCATTCATGAAGCAGAGACACCACAGGCCAGGATAAGTCACACGACATAGTGAGAGATCAGTACTGTTAAGGTGTGAATCTTTGAATGTTTTTCTAAAGGCGCAGTTTGACAGACACAAGCCCAAGGACAAGAAACAATGCATATTTATTACCGAAATGATTCGAGCATGAAGCACAGTCATTGTCATTTTGTTTGCTGTGTGCTGCTAGGCTATTGTTTCTTAGGAAATGAAAAACAAAGAATAGTGTATATTGGAAAAGGAGAGTGCAGTAATAAAGTGATCACTCTTCCATGTTCATGTGCACTTCAGTTCTCCTGCTTTGGTTTTGCATTTCACAACCTAATTTTGCATGCATGAAAAGAGCTCTGCCTCGAGAACTAGTCGCTGCTCTTGTCCCCAGTTAGGGGGTTTTAAAGGGGGGAAGGAGCCAGGAGCTCATTCACAGCCACACAGTAACTGCAGTAGCATTACATATCATTGGACATTGGCAGGTCCAGAGCCGGCCTGTCTCTGGGGCTGCCTGAGTGCACTGGGGCAGAATACTCCCAACTGCCCTTAAACCTCCAACCCCCCGGCTGTGCAGCCAGCCAGCTAGCTCACCATCACTCTCACTCTCTTTCACAGGAAAGTTTGCATGAGTCCTCACTTGAAGATCAGCAGCAATCAACACGGCTGAGTGTGAGGGATGAGAGGGAATTTTACCAGGGGAAATGCCAGATGGCATGTAATTAGAGCACAGGCACAGACACAGAAGAATTAGCAGGGTTAGATAAATGCCTGATGTGCATTACATTTGTTTTTTGTTCTCCTTTCTAATTCTCCTCTAAGGGAACATCATTAGTATGCTCAAGGCTCACCTGAAATCAATAACAAAATGCCATAGCACAGTGATGTTCCTGCCAGCTAGGCAGGATCAAGAGAAGCATCCCTAGCAAGCCATCATGGTAGATGCCAAGGAGAAGGAGCCAGTGCCAGTAATAAATACTTTATCTTCATGCTGGCTCCCCAGTGTGGTCTGATGCACAATGTCACGTCTGTTATGTCCCTACAAGTACAGCATGTAGTTGCATTATTACACTACTTCAAGTACAGTCTGACTGTGTATGAATCTTAGCGCTAGTGAGATAGACTTCCTGTACATGATGTCTTCTTGGCAAGTGAAGGTGATTCTGATTATGGCTCTATTGGAAAGTTTAAAAAAATGTGTGACACAAATCAGTAATTAACTATGCTGTGCTATAATGAAGATTAGGTGAAGTAAGTATGTATGGTGCTGGCAAGCCTGTATTAGGAACATAAAACAAATATTTGATAGTTCAAATATGCAGAGATCAGTCCAGGGACTCTTAAGGTGTTTTTGAAGTGGAAAAGAATGGTCACAGAGATAAACGTTCTTCAGGCACTACTAGGCAAAGACAAAAGCTATATTGAAGCTTGTATTTAATCAGACATAACAATACAATTATTGAATAAGAGCAAAAGAGATGCATTTATTGTGGATGATATGATTTCCCATTAGATGAGCAGCCTTTCCTTTATTTTATCAGGTTTCTCGACTGGGAATTCTAGTCCAAATATAAGTACAAATATACTGTATAAATATATATACAACCTTTGTGTATGCAATTTTATGTTCTATACTAAAATATGCATACTGTACAGTATATACATTACACAACACTAAGCTATGTAGCATGTTACAGTGCAATGAAAAATTAAGAACTCACGTGAAATGGTTTGGTTTTGGATTATGATATGTATTGTGTATTCTTCTCTTTGAATACCAGTCTGGTTGTATTCTGCATGATAGTGAGCTAGGATTTCATTCCCCTGCATATCTCCAGATAAGTCAAATGTGAAAATTACATGCTTCTGCTTTCTTCTTGTTACCCTCTTCTTGCTGAACTTTTCCCAGCTGCTTCTCAAAGCGTTTCTCTTCGTCTATTTGGCTATATGGTGCTGCCTTCATTATCTCAAAGGCAGATTAAAAGTAAAGAGTTTAAGAGGAGTGAGGAGCCAGAGTGTAAGTGGAAAATCTGTCCTGGCCTTCATTCTTCATCAGAAAACTCTCTCTGGCCTTAATTACAGCCCAGCCTTATTTTGAGCAGCCTTAACTGAAACTTGCATCATGTTTTCTGTTGATCAAGAGCAAAAGCTTTTTGCAATGCTTTTTATAACTAGAGAGTGTTATTATTTCCCTGCTGTTTTCCTTCTTCCACTCTAGCATTTATTTTTGTAAAGGCTAGCACTTTCTTGTTTGCTCCCTGACCTATTACAGTTTAGTTAGATTCCAAGGCTGCTGTGTTTCCTTTATGGAGACATACAAGGAAACTGCCTTCCTTTGAGTGACTGCACTTGAAATTGCTTATGAAATGCTTCTATATTTAGGCTAATAGAGATGTTAGGTCGCTTTCTAGATATGTCATTTCCAGGGGGCGAGAGGAAGCTCTCAGACTTATCTATCAGCCATGCATATTATCAGAAGAAGACTAGAGAGTAATTTGATTATAGTTAACCACTCTAGGCTTTCTTAGATTGGATTAGGTCAATTGTCTTATCTGTAAAGGAGACAAATAGCTTTGCACTTTACCTTTTTGATCTAGCTCACTGTTTCACTGCATTCAGTAATACTACTACTGTAGAAGAAGTGAATCCATTTATCACCATTGCTCCCAAGTTTGTCTTTACATTATATATATATATATATATATATATACTCTTTAAATGTTTCTTTATACCTGTGTTTTTTTTCTAGGTACAAAGGCTTCATTAAAGATTGTCCAAGTGGGCAGCTCGATGCTGTGGGCTTTCAGAAGATATATAAGCAATTCTTTCCTTTTGGAGATCCCACCAAGTTTGCCTCTTTTGTCTTCAATGTATTTGATGAAAATAAGGTTTGTAATTAAATCCATATGCTCTGTTATCATATTACAAGGCAAAAAAATAACCTTTGTTACTTAAAAAGAAACATTTTCTGTCTGGTTGGTAGTCTGATAATAGAAAAGGTTGTGTTAAAATTGACCATGTTTAAGCTTTTGGTGCTAGAGCCTCCTCTGAAGATCTTTTTTAGTCTTCAGTTCAAGCCAGTGTGTGAGAACAATAGCTCTTGCATGCTGTCAGTTTTGTATAATCAAAATATGTAATACGGATATGCTATATACATTTGTGTACTCAGTCTCTATTTCTGATCACAGATTGGTACAAACATATTTTTTCTGTCCTGTACATTTTGGAGGACTTTATTCTCCGATTGAAAATTGTCAGTTGGTATTTCCACAACACAGATTATTCTGTCCTTAAAAAAAGGGTTTCTTGTAAACAAAGAACTGAGTGATAGTTTTCATAGTAACACATAATTGTAACCCATTGTTCCATGCCAGAAATTAGCTTTTAGAGTTTCTGAAGGTGCACATGTATTTATTTATTTATTTAGTTTTAGAATTAAGATCTTCTGTGTGGTATCTGCTATGTGGGCGCATCCTCTAAGGATTTGAGGATATGATCGTGAAGCAGGTTTTAACAAGGCCAAACTGTAAATACTGGATTTGTCAGAAATAATTCACCTTGTTGCAGTTGTACAAGATAATTCAAATTGTGTTGTGGAAGACAAACCGTAGATAAGAATGCTGCATCCAGAATGCTGATGTGCCCCTGGAGGTTTATTGACTTTGGTTAAGAGGCTTTGTGTCAGGAAGATTGGACAACTGCTCTGACTGATGTTTATCTATGACCTTCATTAGCATTAGGCACCCCGTAGTTAGAGAACGCATTGATCTTAACAGTTTTTATGACTTATGTAATCAGCAATGCATGACTTCAGCATTGTCTGACTGGTCAGATGTCTGGTAAAGATAAAGTCAGCCGACCCTAAGGTCATAAAGAGTGCTTGACATTTCATTTGATAGATGAGCTGTACCTGGACTAATAGCGCTAACATTGAGGGAAGCGAAGTAGCAGAATTTTGGACAAACCTGGTGAGAATACAAACTATCGAGAGGCTGATGGCTCCACTACCTGAAAGCCAATTTATATGCATTGCTTGTTGTCCACAAGATGATGTTTTCACTTATCATATGAATTAACAGCGTTAGAGCCACTTTGTGCTCTCATTTTATATTTGATTATTATCCATGCTAGCAGACTTTTAACAAAGCTGATGTTAAATAAATGTCAAAAAACAGTATTTTCTACTTTGTCGGACAGAATTATCTGCCAAAACCCATTTTTTATGTCAAATCATTGGAACATGTTTTATAGAATATAAAGGGGTTGTATGTTTTGTGTGCTGTAACTTTTAGACAATGAGCCAGTTGCATCCATCTTCCTAATGACCAGAGGTGACATATTTCTGCCTCAGGAGAGAGCCAGGTGCAGCGCTAAAATAGCAGCTGACTTGGAGCAAATGCCTGGCCCCATTTTCAGCAGAATATAGCAAGGACATCTTGAGAGAACAGCAAGGGGTTCATAAAAGTATAGCTACAGCAAATGTGAAGTAAGATGCTCATGTTTTCTCCAGGCCATTTCATCTCTTTCTCTCCCTTTTGCTCTTCTGTAGGATGGGCGCATCGAGTTCTCTGAGTTCATCCAGGCCTTGTCAGTGACTTCTCGGGGGACTCTGGATGAGAAGCTGAGATGTGAGAAGATGCACCCTCCACCCCTATTTTTGACATTCAAATGACAGGATTTAAAATTAATTAATTGCTATGTACTGCATATGAAAGAGGACTGGTTGGCTTCTAGATAACGGCAAATAAAAGTATTTTCAAGATACAGCATGTTCCTGTATGCTGGGGGTCATGACCCATGTTGCCAACTTTTTTGAAAATAGCCCCTAGAAAACGTGTAACTTTTAACTTGTAGCTTTTAAATTTTAAACTTTTGACAAAGTGAGGTCATTATTTAAATCCAAAAGTGTACTTTCACTGGTTGAACAGGGAACCCACCATAAAGACTTGCCTGCCTGATGAGTTTTTACCAGATCCAAAGAAGCTTTGTAATCCACATGAATATACAGTTAATATAATTATTTGTTTTACCTTTTGAGGTCAGTAAACTTTATGATCTTAGTAAGATGAGCGGCTGCAAAACCCATATATTTTAACGTTTCTCTTTATACAGGGGCTTTTAAATTATATGACCTTGATAATGATGGCTACATCACCCGTGATGAGATGTTGAACATTGTAGATGCCATATATCAGATGGTGGTAAGTTTTACAAAACATCAGACGCTTCAAACCTGAATTGTTTTAATGGTGCAAAGTGTAATGATTTGATATTTTAGGGGAACACTGTGGAGCTGCCAGAAGAGGAAAACACCCCAGAAAAGCGAGTCGATCGTATTTTTGCAATGATGGACAAGGTTAGTATTTTTGATAATCATATTATTTACTATAATTTAATATGAAAATAATACAGAAAGACAATAATTCAGTAGTTAAAGTAGCATTCAGTGTTACTTTCTGCAGTATATCAATTAGCTTTTCCAGACACTGGTATAAGAGCAGTAATAACTACTAGTTTACTGTATCTGCCTTTGTTGCCACCCTTGGGGCTTTGATATGGACACTGTTTAGTTTAGAGTTGTTATATATAGTCATCACAGCATCACTAACACTGCCCGCAGTCTATAAACATCATATATAGTCTCCTCTGCCACTGGTCCTTGGTACTAATGCCCACTCCTTCAGCTCCAAGAATCTACTCTGCTTTATTGAACGATGAGACGCAGCCTGCATAGTTTGTCGGCCCACTACTGCCAAGATCAAGATCAGCCCATTGGACTAGCTGTGCAGCACAGCAGCACTTAGTGATTTGTATTGGCAGAGAGTAGCCATCATCCAAGTGCACTGAACCAAAATCAGTCCAACAGCATTGAACAAGAGTTTGCTGGAAGAGCCTCTTTTGCCCCCTGCTGGTCACTCTGTGTGAAAGCAATCATGGGCTTTAGCTTCATTCTTTCCCATATTCTTCCAGAATGCTGATGGGAAGCTGACTCTGCAGGAATTTCAGGAGGGCTCAAAGGCAGACCCCTCTATTGTTCAAGCATTGTCACTCTATGATGGACTTGTGTAGGAATGTAAGGTGAGTGGGGTATTAATAAGCATGTACCTGCATACTTCTATGCTTGGGTGACTATTAATCCCAGGTCCAACTGATATATTGTGTAATTCTCATTTCATCTGAGTGAAGAATATTAAAGAAAAAAAAAATCAGTCTGTGGGTTGAGACCAAAGTGAAGAAGCCACTTTCTGCTCTCAGTTTGTTCTTATGAATTATTCAAATGGCCCACTTGTTTGCTGGCAATCTAATAGTCTTGCAGTGCTGAGTGAAGAGTGAGACAGCCCTCTCCTCTCACTGCCTAATGTAATGCACCAGCCGCTGCCAATTGTTGCTGAAATCCTGCTCAGCGTTTTGTCAACTGTGAAGTGAGCTTGTGAATACATATTTTGATCATGCAGTAGCACTGTTTAGTGCAAACTCCCAGGTATCATGACACCACTTACTGTCAACTATTCAATGGTGATCATTTCTCAGACTTCTCAGATCGATCCAATTCAGCATCCTCTTGTGCGTAACACGCCAATCCAGCACCATCACACCCTTAACAGGAGGAGGTCACACAGTCTCCCATTTAACCTGCTTATCCAGAAGTGGACTGCCAACTTTTGTCACATGGCATTTGTGTCAGTAGCTGTTCATCTACATTTCTGCAAAGGATTGTGAACAAATCTGTGTCCTGTGATGGAGAATTCAAACATGTCGACAAAGCCCTCAGTCATTTATCCGTGCTTCTACAGCTATGTGGCACTGCGTACACCCTTGAGTGTTGTAGACTGTATACAAGCATTTTTGCAAGTGCAGTGTTGTGGTTTCCCCCATGGACAGACAAAGGACCTGATTTCCTTCGGAGTGTATGTGTGTTTTGTTCACATACTGTACACTCAGAGGAACTGCTGCTGCTTCATCACCATACGGATAGACTAAACCCGGAAGATTCTGGAGTAATGTGTTATAACGTGAACACTAACTTAAAGTTACAAAGCAGTATATTGTATAATGTAAATATAATGGTAATTTATTTTCTGCTTTGCTGCATTTATGGGAATTTCCTCATAAAAATAGAATGAAGTTTTATTTTTTATCAAAGTTGTTGAAATGTATTGCACTGTATTTTTCATTATTATTATTATTATTATTGTGGGATTGCTTTTTTTCTCACATTCAGAGATTTCTTTTCCTGAGAAAACAGGGTTTTTATTTAAACAAGAGTGTTTAAGGAGCTGCGAGTTTTCTATGGATTATTTTACTATGTTTGCAGTCTGTGCATTTCATTGTGTTTTCACTTCCCTGTTAGCGCAAGTGTCTACTCACATCCTGAATGACATGACCAAGCAACACAACCAATTCCCCCAGCTTACATCTGAATTGAGGCTCATTATTTCTTTTGAGAGCATCTTACTCCACCCACAGCACACACAAAGCCCTGGTCACTGAGAGGCACAAACAGACATCAAGTCTGGTTGTAAAGCTTTTGCGAGCTCTGTGGTTGTAACTGTCCACTATATTAGTCCTGTGTGAGACCAGAGCATGTGATAATACCTTTTTTTTTTTATCATTCTTGATTATTTTAGTTAGTGTTAAGATGTTTTATCTGCTTCACTGATTTTATGCCTTATGCAAATAATAATTTACTAAATGATAAATGTCATTTACTTATTCATTAACAGTATAAGAGCACAGAATAAAATGCATTTAAGTGGCTAACTTTTCTATTGCTTGTATTCTTAGTCTTTGTATTTAAAATGGATATAAAATATGTGTTTGCTTTTTCTTATACTAGTTTTTGGATATTTTTTAGGAGCTGCTTTTCTAATGCATAAATGGAATGACTGTTGCTCAAATGTCTGTTTGTAAAATGTTAAACCTCCCCAATGATTATCAATTCTCAAGAAAATAACCCAAGACTGCACATATCCTCATGCACTGTATTTAAAGTTCACTACTTTATCAATCCAATGTTGCACTGAGATACTCTAGGATAAAAGAAGAAGAAATGGTGTTATGTTGAGCTTTAGTGCCTGTTATGCTTTAAAACACAGAATCTTACATGCAAACATGTTGTGTGGTGTAAGCCTGCACTGTGTGGATGTATAATGTACAATGAACTGCATAAAATGGTGATGTCTTGGCATTGATGGCTGGGTTAATGAGGCTTGGTGGCTTTTGTGTGGAAACGGCCGGGCCTGCTCAGACCTGCTCTCTGTTTTCTTCTCATCAAGGACAGACACACGTAATATCAAGCGGAGGAGGTCAGAAAGGTCAGACCTTTGCCCGGAGACTGTTCGTTTTTTGGGTACATTCTTGGTTTATTTACTCTTAGAGATATTTTCAAATGTAGAAGCTAAGTGCACAAAGAATTATTTTGAGTCTCTACAACTTCTGGAAGAAGACAATGAATTATTTACACTCATACGATCACAACTGCCTTCCTCTGTGAGGTCTGATCTGTTTGGACTAGATTTGGTTTGTCATAGTTATACATCAAGTGCATATGAATAATATTTCATGATACATTACATATTTCTAAACAGATCAACAACAAAATAAAAAAGAAGAGGGATATTTCTGTTTGACATGTAAAGCTATTCCTCCCATTAATATGCCAAGGAGATATTTCTCAGGGTGGGCTATGTATAAAATTAGATTGGTGTCAGCTGAATATAAACGAAGTCTATTTATAAAAACGAGGCTGTTGCTGAGACAATGTTCTGGTCAAGTCCAAAATACAGACTCCAGACTGTGTTGGTAATGTGCGTAAAGCTGTTAAAAAAGCTGCCTCTCTGGGGGCCCACCTCGAATACGGAGAAAATTGAATCAAGGGGAATGTTGGATAAGGGTAAAGCCTGGAAGTCACAGTGGGGTCGTGTTACACACACTATCTCACGCACAAGTACACACACACAAAAAAATCAGGTTGGGTCTAGGAAACCTTTTAATACCCATCTCCGCCCCCGTTTGAAGCGTCAGAGCACCAGCTCTCCAGGGGCTCTCCAACACAGAGCCAGTCCACACGCTCCTCCAAACTTTACGCACGGATGTGCTGCTGCTTTTACGCTGGATTTCCATGTGTTTGACTTGAGGCGTATTGTTTCATTTCTTTCTTGCCGTTTGGAAACAGTCTCTGACGTGTTTGAGTTGCTTTGAAATCAAAACTTTTTCAAACTTTCATTTACTTTTAAGTTGTTTTTTTTCTTTTTATGTGATTCGCCTTATTCCAGCCGACAGATGCAGTAAATTATTTTAAAAAATGACCAGTGTCTTATTAAAGTGCCTAGTGTTGGCGCTCTGTATCAGCGCGCACAGGCTCTTGGCAGTCCCACGGGTTGAGGAGGATGATGGATCCGATGACAGCGCCTCGACCCTGGCGTTTGTGTTCGATGTTACGGGCTCCATGTACGACGACCTGAAACAGGTGATAGAGGGCGCCTCACGGATCCTGGAGAAGACCCTCAGCCGGAGGACCAGACCCATCAAAAACTTTGTTCTGGTGCCGTTTCATGATCCAGGTACTTTTATGATCTATTGAAACGATCAGCTGCATAATAGACACATTTTTGTGACTCTGATAGTCTTGAATGTTGAATATTTGTGCCAATTAACGCACATAATTAATTATTAACAAATCAGTCAAATCACTGACTATGGGACCAGGCCTGTGCAACACAGTATCCTACAATCTGCTTCTTTATTTTTTTGGCATTGAACTCCATGTACTCATCACAACATTGTGAGTTACATTGTCCCTGATATGATAGTGTTCCCTGTGATTGTCATTTACTTGAATAGATCACTGAAACAAAAAGCTGCAACAGATGTTATACATGTTGTAGTCCAGTCCATAGATTATTCTTATAGAGGTGGAGCAGCACAACTCTAAGTCATAGAAGACATACTGTATGAGCTTTTCAAAGCGAGGAGGTAGTGGGACAGGTAAGGCTCCTCGCCCCCTGCATCTGTCCTCCCATATGGGAAAGCTGGAGCTTGAAAATAAGAGTTCTCTAATGGGGGAGGGTGTTTGAGCACTGATGAGAAGCATATGCTGTCTGCTTGTGTGTAATTACCCCAACCCCCCCCACCCCACCCTATCCTCCATCCTAGCCTCCGGAAAACCCTTACAGCCCCCAGTTTAGCTGGCCAGGGGGGATGGTGGGCTTCACTAACACCACACATTTTGTCTGTGTTTAATGTGCCCTGCCCCTGGGGACCTAGTAAACTTCCAAGATTGCAAAGAAGCTGTGGTGGCTGACAAAGAGGCGTGACAGGGCTGTCAGGGTTTTACAGGCACTCATGAGGAGGAGACAAGGACTTGAAAGCCTCCACTGTTGGAAAATAGATTGAGAATGAGTTGCAAATGTCGTCAGCTTGGTACGTTTTTGCCAGGTCTGTGTCATTAGTCTCACAAAGATACTTCAAAATGGTATTTGACAGTTTGTATAACAAGCGCAGACACACACACAGAAGTCACAAGGCTCCACCCTACCTGGTGCGGGTTTTCTCTATAATAACTATAATGAAAAGCTTGTGTTTATGGCCAGCAAAAACAGTGTGTTCTCTGTCTTTTGTTTAATGTTTGGCCCCAGAAAGCATCCAAGTTAGTGCCAAGCCTTGACAAGCTCTTATCCATCATGCCGGGGTCTGCTGTGGCTTGAGAGTCGAGGAAGTCGCCTGGTAGAACATGCTGACTGCAGCTGCAGAAAATAATTATTCTGCCCTCATCCAGACTTTGGCAAAATGTCAAGGATTTGTGTGAAACAAAACCTGAACTCTATAATTTTGTGCTGTGCATGAATCTAGCCTCTAATGCTGTGTGGGGTGTATGATTGATATTCAATGTCTAGCACAACAGCTACAGGGCATCACTCTGGTCTTGATAGATTGTGCTGTTGCTTGTTAGGAATTTTGATGCTGTAGATGATTTTTCTCTTCACAGATTCTTAACTGCTGAGGGGGAACAACTAAGTCCTTTGTTCTGATACATTTGTTTTGTTTGAAGAAATATCCAGTTAGACCTAAGCCTGTAAGGAATCATATTCTTAGACATAAACTCTTGTATAGCAACGAGTAATAATCTTAGTAAGGTTATCTGATTCAATTGTGTTCACTTTAAAAGTTCCTATTGGGCATCTTTGATGATATACATTTCCAACCCTTCAGATATTGGCCCTGTGTCCATAACCACCGACCCCCAAAAGTTCCAGCAGGATCTGCAAGAACTGTTTGTCCAGGTGGGAAACAAACCATATGAATGTATTGTTCTAAAGAGCTTGGATCATTGTATTGTTTCACACTAATCCAGGCTATTAGCTATGTAACATTTACCAGGCGCAGCCACTATGGTCACAAGGGTAAATGCTAAATGCTATGCTAACATTGTGTAACAGTAGCATAATCAGAGGGGTCATAAACTCACTCAGTAATGTCAGTGACACAAAAATATTTACCTAAGTTTTGATAACATTACCTACCATAAGCTACTGGTCATACCAGACCAAATACGGCTATAATTATAAAACCTCTGAATGCATTTCATGGAGAAAGGGGGAAGTTTTTTAGTTATTTATTTATTTTTGCATAAGAATTAAACCTTTGATTTTGAAAAAGCATTTTTCTCCTTTTTTGCATCTTGTTGCTTTAATGAGTATCATGTTTTAAATAGTTCTATTTAATATTGTAATATAATTCTATATATATTCAATATATGTGTCATTTCTAAACGAGAAACTTTATTCTAAACTATAACAGAGTATAGGATAAGTCTGAATGAAGTTTAAAATACAATATTTAGAGTTGATTTACTTCTAGCAGTATGAGGCACATTGTGTGATTCTGTCACCCAGGGTGGGGGCGATTGCCCTGAGATGAGTATAGGAGCCATAAAGAAGGCCTTGGAGGTTTCCCTGCCTGGATCCTTCATCTACGTCTTTACTGATGCCAGGGCCAAAGACTACCGCCTCAAAAGAGATGTTCTCCAGCTGGTGCAGCTCCGTCAATCACAGGTGAAGTCCCAAAAACTATTCGTTGTTGTGCGGAGGTCACACATCTATTTTTATTTTTTTTTTTTTTTAGGTAAATGGATTATTCTTTTAGAGGCCTTTAAGCCAAATTTCAAATACAAGTCACAATTGATGGGGAAAAGTTTCTTCAAGGTTACTCGGACTCAGCCTCTACATGACAATGAGGATTAGCGTCACTTTGGAGCCAGCTGAAAGGGAGTTTGTAGAGAGCAAGCATTGAACACTAATAATCCTCTTACTTCATCTTGCCCTCTTCATTCTCAGGTGGTATTTGTGTTGACTGGGGACTGTGGGGACCGCTCTCAGCCTGGTTACAGAGCCTACGAGGAGATCGCTGCCACCTCCTCTGGGCAAATCTTTCACCTGGACAAGCAGCAGGTCAATGAGGTGAGAGCGTGACAGCTGCACTGGAGTACAGAACAATTTAAATGAGATCACTGCAGTCAGTGACTGCTACATTACTCAAACCTTTATATCCAATACTAAATTATTTTCTTAGACAGGAGCAGAAAAACAACAAACCCTGAGTGACCCACTGATGTAATTATAGTCGTTTCATTCAGCAAAGTCAAATGTTTCCAAAGGTGATATTAAACTTCCTGGTCATATGATACGGATGAGTGACTCTTTTATAGCGGAAGCAGCATGTAACAAAAGCCCTGTCTAAGAAGCCAAAGACAGCGGGGCTCACTTCCCAGGCAGACGTAAAAGAAGCCAGAGTTTCCTCTGGAAGAGACACTGGTATCCTGCATGTCAACACAGGAGATGGCTGGGCAGTGCGGAGCTGGAGCCAACAGCTCTGTAATTTGGTGGCCCACTGAACCTCTGAACTCTAATGTGTTTGCGTGTGTGTAGGTCTGTTTCCTGTCAAGTCATGCTTGCATGTAGCTAAACATACAAGCTGTGTGGGGCAGCTCGGTTCATTATCACTCAATAATCCTGCTAGATGTTTAAGGAGTGTTTGAATGCCATTTTGTGTCGCAGTATTAAGGGAATAGGAGACTAAATTTACTCTAGCCCTCACACCTCAAACCCAGATGGCTTTCGCTAAACTAGACTAAAGTATCTTGACATGTTTTTAGTGTACTATTATATGTAAACATGTGCATCCTCAGGACAAATTTTTCTTGGATCCATGTTGAATTTGTCATTTTTAGACCTGTGATTATAGCTCATGGGTGGCATGTTTTTTTTTTTAACCAAATTAATGCAAATCCTTTAATCTTTAAAAACATCAGAAGTACTACAAATCTAACCAAAATATTCCTGCTTATTATCAGTTTAATACAGAGCGGCCAAATCAAATATACAGAGTCTTTTTGTGGTCTCCGGTGGGGGGTGGGGGGTGGTGGTGGAGAGAAAACAGACTGCTTATTTTACTCTCTAATCCCAGGATATGATCTGTCATGGCTTCCCTTCTTCCAAAACAGCTGCCCAGTGGAGTTGGCTCCAAGTCTTCACACAACAGCTCATTGTCAGCTCTACATATCACATTCTTTACACTCTTTAAATTTGACTGCTTACATTCAACGAGAAATCTACTAACAAGAGCATGTGCAAGAGACCCCACTAATGTACTGTTGAACTTGGACCGTGATCTGTGGTCTTCATGGTGATAATACCATCCTTAGTATTCGGTAGCCTGGAGTGCTGATCAATGAGGACTGTGATGAATTAGCTTCCAGATAACATCTGCTGTAATGTCAGCTTTCCAGTGAGTATCATGTAATTAAGATGCAGTTTTTCTGCACAGGATCTGTCCAGTTGTGTGTTTTCACTCGGCGTTCTGCACATACGCTGAACTCAAGGTCCCTTTACAGTCATTTATAAAATTGTCCTTTGTGGCTTTCTTTGTGGCTGGTAACCGTTGTTAGACATCAAATAAAACCAAGGTAACATTTATCTTTAGTCATCTTCCTGACTGTACTAAACAAAGGCTCTGTCTATGGTAAAGCTACTTCTCTCAAATACAGGTGGACTTCGCAGGTGTATCAAAACACCCCCTGAGAAGGAGTAAGGAGGTCCATCTGGGACTGATTCGCTCTAATAATCTTGATTTGTAGTGGGACATCTTCCTGCAAGTGTCAACATTTGTGGTGTTTAAATTTGGGTTAGGACAAGTCTGGAGTCATGCTGTTCTGCTTAAACCACAGCACAGCCACCTATTTAATTTGATGCTCAGAACCTCTAAAGAGGGGCATGTAATGTACCTGGACAAGTGAGAGGAATACAGTATCACTCCATGCCTTAGCTAACCCTTCTTCTTTGGCCCATCTGTCACACTTCTATGAATAGCAGAGGGGGTCCTTCCTGTAACAGCCCTGTAAGCCTGTTCAACTGAGACACGCCGGATGATGTTTCACAGGACTTTAGATCCTCTGCATTCCCTATGGCCGAGACAGGGAGTGGCTGCAAAGCTCAGCATGTTTCCTGAGACCCACTGTTGCTGGGACAGCAGTGTGCCATCTCTGTGCTCCACTTTCTTTTATCTGAGGTTTGAGGCCAGACTAATGCCCACTCCTCTCTGCTCTCTTGCATAAGCAATAGACTCTATCCTGGGGCAGATGTAGGTCACTTCTTAGCAGTTTCCTGCTCTGCTGGTGATGTCTGCACATGTGGCAGACATTACAGCTGTTTCCAGTTGTAAAACGGCAAGAGGAACCAGCTGCTGTCAGCACCCAGCGGACCTGATAGAGAAAAAGCAGGGGCCTGATAATTAAATTATCAAAGGCTTTCCTTGTATCAGTTTTTGCACATTTTTGTAAATGTCTTAAAATGTGTTGATGTTGGCTCCTTTTCTAAGAGCCTGAAGAAAAAAAAATGTTTTCAGTTTGTTTCATTAAAGGCGCAACTCAGCCATAATGCCTCGCCATTTCAGGTCAAAACAAATAGTCGACAGCAGTTGCTTGTTAAGCATTTAGAAGATGGAAGACATTTGGTCCGCTGTGGCCACTGAAATGAGACTCTGTGAAATGTGGGTTTTGCTGCTCCTGTTTTCATTTTAGCGAAAACAAAAGGAAAACTATATTCTCAGTCAATAACATGATAATGATTATACCCAAAGGGTCAAGCACCTGTCAAAACTGAAATTAAATATTATATTTCTCTGCAGAGCCAGCAAGGGATATTATAACCTAAGAGATGACTGTTTATTTTTTTAAAAAATATAATTAAAATGTCTATTATTGTTTTAGACTCTGTAATCTGTGCTCGGAGTGGTGGAATGACTGTAAGACTCTATATAAGAAGTGCGCCTCCTCATCTGGCTTCTTAAGCTTAAACTGTTCAACAGAAAAATGAGAAACATCATCTCTGATCCTGCACATGAGTCGGCGTGATACTGTGTAATATACAAATAAAGTCTATTTCTAAAACAAAGGCACATCCCCCCCACATTCAGCACTGCTTTCTATTCTTTGGAACAAGCATTATGATTCATGAAAGCTGTGTTGCAGGAGGGAGTGCTGCCTGACAGATTTCCACTGTGAGAGACACTCTTCTGGGAATACATGCTTGAGAGTGCAGAAAACTGTATGTTATCAGTTTGACAGTTGAGATGTTTTACTTTTCCTTTGTTTAGGCAAAATCCCTCTAAGGAATACTTTTGCAATGAAATAGTCCAAAGATACCGCTGGTGGTGGTGGTGGTGGGGGGGATGTAACTGTCTTTTCTGTTCTTATCCTGTATTTCTCAGTTGACAGGGGATCTCTGACAGTTTGTTTTTGATAGGTACCAGTCTCATCCACCAACAAATGTGTCTCCTCCAGCGTGAAATGTCGCTCTGTTACAGTTCAGTGATGGCGTTTTGTTTGCTCCTGCTAGGTTTTAAAGTGGGTAGAAGAGACAGTTCAGGCTCTGAAGGTCCACCTGCTGTCGTCCAACCATGACAGTGCCCAGGAAAACAAGTGGGAAGTGCCCTTTGACCCCAGCCTCCGAGAGGTTACCGTGTCACTCAGTGGGCCAGCACCACAAATTGAGCTCAGCGATCCCTTCGGTAGACAACACACTTATTCTGTTTTCTTTCTTCCATATTACCTAACAATACGCCACACAGGGGACGACATGTATTTCACATTAAAAAGTGACTTCTTCTTTTCTTCTTTTAGGTCATGTAGTTGGTGAAGAACAGGGCCTTAAAGAGCTGTTGAACATTCCCAACTCTGCTCGTGTCGTCAACCTGAAGTTTCCCAGACCTGGAGCTTGGAAACTTAAGGTACTGCTCTGGTGAACTATCCATAAATATCCTTTTCTCACTATTCTATGGCCGAGGGTTCAAACTTTTGCTTCTTTCCAAAAGGTGAGCTGCAGTGGACGCCATACTCTTAGGGTCACAGGAGTCAGCAATCTGGACTTCCGGGCTGGCTTTTCAAGCGTACCTGTTTCAGAGTTCAACCACACCAGGCAAAGGCCAATAAAAGGTACTGCTCCTGTCAATGTCTTGAGTCTAATTTGACTGAGCCCACATGCAGATGAGGACTTCATGATGGTTTTTCTTTGTGTCTCAGGACTTCCAGCCCATGTTTTGCTGAAATGCACAGGCTTGAAGCCTCCAGGTCAGCTGAGTCATGCGGAGCTGATGTCTGGTTCAGGGCGGTCTTTACGCACAATCCCGGTGCCTCTGCCCTCTGACCTCGGCCAACAAGGGCTGTGGAGTCTCCCGGAGTTCCGCACTCCCTCCCAGAGCTTCTTCATCAAGGTGACTGGCAAAGACAAGGAGGGCTACCGATTCCAGAGGCTGTCCAGTGTCTCATATACCAACATTGTTCCAGGCAAGACAACCTCCCCTCTCAGACACATCTCCAAAACCACTCTGCCGTGTTTCTCGCACCTCATCAATCTTTCTTATGACCTGTAACCTTTGTTTCCTCCCTTGTGTAGATCCCCCAGCAGTGAGAATGCCTGATGTGGTGAAGGGCTTTTACATGCAGCCCGCTGCGATTGGCTGCTCAGTGGAGAGTGACATTCCCTACAGGCTAAGATTCACCAGAAGTGGGATTACGCTGGGAGAGGAGAAGTTTTTTCAGTAAGTTTTTCCTCTGTTGGCTCTCTCTTCCTTCAGATGCTGCAGCTTCATCTTCCCATTACCTGCTCTATAAAAACACTAATTAGGTCACACACTACATGTTTTGCACTCTTAGCAGTGAGCATGTCTGTAAGGCATTAGTGCTGGTTAACACTTGCGTTTTATTGTTTCATCTGTCAGGAAACGGATACACACTCCATTTTAAGAACATTACATATTCGATTGTGTCATGTTAAAAAATGAACAAAGCGCTTTTTCTTTCTTGGTGTTGATGCTCTGCTTTGAATTACATTCATGAAGTGTAGCTGACTTTTGGTGAAAACTATTCAGTGTGCTTTTGCCAGAGAAGCTAATTAATGCGATATAAAATATGATCTTGTTGCTATTGTCATGTTCAGAAAACAAACAAGTGTGTCTTTGTATCAGGAACTCTGCCAAAGCATCATGGGAGATCGCCCAAACTTCAGCTGAGGATGAAGGCCTGTATGAGTGCATAGCACAGAGCAGCGCGGGGCAGGGACGGGCTTTAACTCAGTTGACTGTCAGAGGTGTGTCACTCAAAACAACATGCAAGCACACATGCTTCCACTGACACTGTCCACTGGCATCATAGTCATGGCAAAGCTATGAAATCAATTCCAGGCATTTTTTTTTTATCTAAGATTCATGTCTAAATCATCAACTTGCTACAACATATGCCAGCATAAACATTTGTCTGAAGAGTAAACTATCTCTGCAATGTTTGTTCACTGCTGATAACAAAAGTTTAATGTTTTGGTTGCGTCTCCACTAAAACAGAGCCTCCTCCGGTTCTGAAGGCAGCAGTGAATGTGACTTCCTCAGTGGGAGGACTGGCTGTGCTGTCCTGTCAGGTGGAGGGCTCCATGCGCCACAACCTGACCTGGCATCGAGCAGGTCATACCATCCTAGCCCATGTAGGGAGGGTGAAGCTGCTGTCTGATTCGTCCCTACAGATCAGCAGGGTGCAGACTCAGGATGCTGGAGAGTACCACTGTGTAGCCACCAACGCCAACGGGGACACCAAAATCACTGTGTGGCTTCTTGTTCCAGGTACAGTAGGATAAAAGCCCACAGGTCATCTGCTTAAAAGCTTAACACACTGGGGCCTCGTGGCTCCTCTCAGACCCCCCATCATCTGGTTTCCATTATTGGCTTAACCTCCCCGCAAACAGATTGAGCCACTTCCTCATCAGAAAATGTTTCTCATCAGCCACATTTGATGCTTGAAAACAAAACAAAATTGTGGCTTCTGTGGGCTTGGCTCAGACATTTGTGATGGATTTCAAAAATAGCCAAAGAAATGAAAAACTTGTCCTCACTATGGCCTGCCAGTTCTAAAGTCAGACATGGTGACTGCATTATAGCCCACCTCATCGTGATAGGGACGATGATATCATGCACCAGTGACAAAACCTTGAGTCATCATCTACCTTTTGCTTGAATCCAACTGTAGAGGCTCCATCTGTGGTAGTTCATCCCCAGCACCAGGCTTTCTCCCGAGGGGATGAGATCCGCCTTGTCTGCTCAGCGTCCGGCTCCCCCCCTCCCCAGCTCTTCTGGAGCCACGGAAACATGTTCCTGACTAATCGGCCGAGGTAAGGGAACTTTCAGCCCACTCAACACCTTCCGGCACAGAGGATTCAGAGAGTCATTACGTTCAACTTTAACTAGATGTGCAATTGCCACATCTTGTTTGCATCATTTTGGAGATTTACATCCACTGAGGTAAATTCTCTTTTTCCAGACCAGAAGTACTGTGTGTTTGTGTAAATGTATATTCAAACAGAAATCGGTCTCTTGATACCAAGAAGAGCAAAACGGTTTAGAGATGAATTTCCGTTTTACATCTGCACATGCAATCAAGAAGAGCCAACAAACATGAGTTCTGTTGATACAGATTGAGTCTACACCAACATGGAGTTCTGACCATTAGAGGTGCTCTCCCAGAGGATGCTGGGAACTACACATGTTTGGCAACCAATGAGGCTGGAACTGCCTCTCAGTCTGTGTCACTCATTTATGCAGGTAAGTCAGCCTATTGTTGCAGATGATATTTGCTGGAATTGTTCTTCTTATTAAGTCTCAATCTCATGTCCATGCAGAGAAAATGATTTATGCTAGTATTCATTTTTAGACATCAAATGAAGCAACACAGTTTTGCTTCTCCATGTTGCTTCTACTTCTTCCAATTTGAACAAATCTGTGAATAATATCCATCACGGGTTGTGAACTACCTTTCAGTAGAGCACAAGCGAGTGTGGCCACATGCTTGTCTCGCACAATAGGATATTTCTCTCGTTGTTTTGTGAGCACTGACAGTTGTAGGCCTTAAGTTTCAGTCACGGCTGTCAGTTAGCGGTTGACACAAACCTCAACACTGATGCACTGTGGCAGCCTATCCTGGGGCGTGCTGGTATTATACACATTTTTGTCTCTGAATGTCATTTTTAATAACATTGATCTGTCAAGGCAGCAAGAGACATGTAAGATAGATCTTCTCATGTTTTCAGTTCAGCCATCTGCCTGCTACAGAAGCATCTATCCCTGCTCTCTTAAAAACCGAATGTGTGTTAAATGTAAGCATAGTTTTTATAATTACTGTAGATTTTTCTACGGCATTTTCTGGCAAATAATACTTTACTATTATTTCCACATATAGTAGAATTGCATACAATTATGCTGTAAGATAATAATCTTTTTTAAGAAAAAACACTGTTGAACTGCATCTTAAACCTCCCATTTTCCTACAGAGGTGCCTAGAATAACAGTTGTACAACAGGTTGTACTTGTAGCTGTTGGGGGTGATGCTACTCTGGAGTGCCAAGCCAAAGGCGTTCCCTCTCCCCTTGTCCACTGGTTCAAAGGTAAGTTACGATCAAACGCAGCGTGTACATGAAAAGGAAAATGTGCATGTTAGAGACCAGCAGTCTTTTGTGTGTCTTTGCAGGTGAACTTGAGGTCGGCTCTGCACCTTTTGTTGAGCAGGATGTACACCGCGGGATTCTGCACATTCGAGGGGTGCAGGAGGTGGATGCTGGTCTGTATAGCTGTGTGGCCAGCAGCCCTGCTGGAACCTCCTCTGGTACTGTCAGTGTGGAAGTTGGAGGTGAGAGCATCTGCATACTAAAATGTTACACAAAGAGCTTATTTTTTTCCTCTTTTCTCTTTCATTTAAACAAAGGAAAAGTCATGTTTTACCACTCTCCCCTCCACAGTGGGCCCATTGTTCTCGGAGGCACCAGTTGATGTGACAGCTAACGTAGGGGAGAACATCACCCTGCCTTGCGTTTCCCGAGGTTTCCCACAGCCAACAGTGACCTGGCGTAGACAGGACGGCAGGCAAATTCTTACAAAGACAGGCAGCCAGAGTCGAACAGCGCAGTTGGAAAATGGTCTCCTTCTAATCCAGAGTGAGTTATCCATGGAGCCCTATCACAACACTGCTGGCTAATACAACTTCATGGTTGCCTTTCTCTGATGGGCATGGCAGACATTTTCTCATTAATTATACACAGCACAGGTGCAGCGTTTCATATCAAACTAACATTTTCTTTAGAGAACTGCAACAAGTAATCATTGGCATCACTAAGTAAGATATTGTAGCCCTCACTAAGACACTAAGTATCCATTGTTCATTCAATTCTCATTGTGTTCTCGCCAGGCTGAAGGTTATTTGAGTTGTGAATCCTGGAGGCCTACCCATCTGCAATATGACTAATCTTGGTCACTGAAGGAGATCCTTTGTGCTCCTAAGACTAAGTGTTTATAGTGTACCTAATATTATATTGGGTAAAAACAGACATATTTGCATTGGCTGCTTCGTCACTGTTTCCATTCATGGCCGCCGTCTGACATAATTAGCTCAATATGCACATGGCTGTATTTTTTACCTGCCATTGTTTTACAGGACTGTCTATAGTGTGTTACACTATAGACGACTTCCATCTTCCCTTACCCTCATGCTGCTCACTATTTTGCTTTAATGCTTAATGTCTTGTCATCACCTATTTAAACATTGGCCTTACTATCTAAACACAAGTACTGAATCATATGTGGATCTTCCAACATGTGATCTCCAGAGAATTTACTGAGCAGGGAATGTGTGTCAGCAGGCTGGCAGCTGAGCCAAACCCATTAATCCCGTTATTTTCTATTTTTAACTCCTAATTACAGAACAGTCAAACCAATAATACCACTTGTTATTGAGTAAAGCACTTTACTGCTGTTAGCAAGGCCTTATTCTGCTAGAGAAACACATCTTTTTCTCTCAATGTGTAGAGATACTCAGCTTTATGTCTAATTCGTCCTGTTTCAGCGCTGTATGTCTGTAGATGAAATGTCCATATTGATGTTTTGCTGTGTTTGACTTCAGGTGTCTGGCTGGATGATGAAGGGCTGTATATCTGTGAGGCCAAGAACCAGTTTGGAACCATCAAAACTGAAGCCAGAGTTAGTGTCACTGGACTGGGTAGGCTTGTTTACGCACTTTTCTTTTCTATGCACTAGTACATATGTTGCTTATAAAAAATGGCAGCCACTTCGAAGCTGACTGTGGCCTTTTAATTCCTTCATGCGTTCCTGCTGTTAGTATTTCTGTCTATACTTTTCTTATTCCTGCAGAGCCCCCTCTCTTGGCCCAAGGAACCCCAGTCATCACCGCTGGTATCGGCCAGTCCCTAAGTATTCCTTGCATGCTATTGGATGGAATACCTCTTCCAGAAAGACACTGGTCCCAAAATGGAAAACCTGTAAGCCTGGCTGGTAATTAACTCTTCAATATGGATCATTTTATAGATAATTAAATGTTTCTGTGTGACAGCAGTATTTTTTTTTTTCTTCTGCACAGGTTCAGCTAAATGGACGAATGTTCATGAGGAGTGATGGCAGTTTATACATTGAAAGAATTGTCCCAGAGGATGCTGGGACATATGTCTGCACTGCGGTGAATGTAGCAGGCTCCACTAACATCACAGTCAGTCTGGAGGTCCATGGTAAGTCCCCATTCTCCAACACTCTTTCTTTACATGCTAGAGACGCTGGCAGGTTTATACAGTCAGGCCAACAATGTGCTGACTCAGTGTGGAAAACAAAATATGTCAATTACTTGACCACCTGCTGTCATCATAGTGAGAGGGTTCAATTTACAGCATGCTTTGATGAATGAGGTCATTTTGTTCATGGGAGCATAATGACAGACAGGCCAGATTACGGTTCATCATCAGATTGTAATGAAGAAATGCCTGGAGCGCTGATATTGCTGGCTGGCTGAGGCCAGTGATAATACTGTTGGCCCACTTCTTCACGGCCAGTCAGACAGCTGTGTTTTGTGACTTATCTACTTCACAGTGCCCCCTGAGATCAACGCCGGTCCTTACCACTACATAGCTAATGAGGGGGTAGCCATCACACTATCATGCGAGACCAGCGGAGTTCCCAAGCCATCTATTGTCTGGTCCAAGGTAACAATATCAAACTCATAGCCCACATCTACTCTTCTCTCTGATTATTTTGGCTGCACCTCATGATTCCGTCCATGACTAATGGGTTTGTTCAGATTCCCACAACATTGTGTACACAAGATCACACTTGGCATCCACTCATCTGAAAATGAATCATCATTAAGACTTCGTAAATAATTGTTGAACTAGTAGCTGTCATACAAGTTACTATTGAAACAAAAGCATCAGTATACAGTCCTTCACTGGTCGTTTTATTAAGGTGCTCAGTGCAACTTTGAGCCAAACCACAATCTGTGAATGTAATCCGCTCTAGCATAATGGTGTTTGAGAGAAAGTATTCATCTTCATCTAATAATGTAGAGTCATGTCCTTAAAAACAATATTTATAAATAAAAAGGTTTTCAACTTGATGTGTATTTGGTGGCTGTAATGAATTACTTACATTACCTAAAGTGGTAAGTTATTTTGATTTGATTATAAAGTATTTTTATGGATACATTATCTTCTAATAATTATCTAATAAAGATTTCTCCTCCTCAGTCCAGCCTGGCCTTATTTTTCTCTGCAAAAATATTATTTAAAAAAACTCCACCACCAACAATAACACTTTGCATTGCAATCAAGATTTGACTAACCTGAACAGGGAGGATGTAACCATGGCTACTTTAACATATTGCTCCTTGACTGTGAGAAATCACTCAATATTTTATTATACCCTAGGAAGCTATTTAAAACTTTTCTCACAACACCTTTATCATAAAAAAAGTCAGTAATCACATCTTGAGGAGAAAACCTTAAGGCTTGTTGTACCAGGATAAAGACAACCAATCCAGGAACCTTATCATCAGGCTGCATGTGTCATACTACATCTGCCTAGTTTTCACTGACTGCTGGCTCAGAAATTGTGTTAAAATAACAGAGAGAATAACATACTATAAATAATGCAGTGGTAGTCAGAGGATGTTTTGACACAATATGATTCTGTCAGGCACAAATGCTGTTCCCATAAGCAGTTGTCATCCCTAATAGTCTTTTATGGAATTGTACAGATGGTTGTTTCACTTTGCACATGAAGAAAATAAACACCCCAGTCCATTACATAGTCAGCATTGCTAGGTTCAGTCAACATGCTGTTGTTTCCTACATATTGTTAATGTGAGTCAGATTTTGTTTCCATACATTTAGTGCATAGTGCTCTAGAGTCAAGTAAATTTATTCTCTTGTCAGATAAAAGTGTATCTGTAAAAGCAATTTTGTGTTCAAAGCAAGTGCTCATGCAGCAGGCTGCATTCTTGTGCGTGCGTATTGGGGATAGAGAGTAAGCTAAAGGGGAGCTGTGTAGTTATGTTACACATCAACGGCCGGGCTGAAAACATTAAACTAAGCTTGTACAGACAGCTTTTATCTACAGTATATTCGGGTCTAATGCCTGCTGTTCCTCCAGGGGAGGGAGCCTCTGTCCAGGGACCATACCTCTCTCCAGTCTAACCCTGATGGATACCTCCACATCCCCCACCCCACCACCGATGATGCAGGCATCTACATCTGCACTGCCACCAGCTCTGTGGGCTATGCCAGCCGAGAAATCCAGCTCAGCGTTAACAGTAAGGCCAATAAATATTTGACCACAGACACACAAACAGAGCAGTGTTTTCCAGTGTTTGACGGATGATGTTCTGAGTCAAGATGTCTGTGTTTAGAGCTACAGGTTGGCAGGTTGAACAAAGAGCCTATATGATATTCTTACAACTGGTTTTCCCTTTTCTCCAGCCATGCCTAAGATAATGGGAGTAAGTGGCCATGACAACACAGTGAAAATGGCTGCAGAGGTGGGGACAGAGGTCGTTCTACCTTGTGAGGCCCAGGGGAGTCCCTCTCCACTTGTCACATGGAGCAGAAATGGACATCCCATCCCCCCCGTCACAGCTGGGTAAGAGGAAGTCTTACCTCACTCAGTGATGTAGTAAAATAAGTTAAACCTATAAAAAAGACAAATGTTCTCACTATACCTTACCTCTGATTTAGCTAAGGTGTGACCTGGCCTTAACAAGAGACTGGCAGCCATTCAAAGCTGCTGAGTTAATTTAGTGATTTCTTTTGAAAGGCAGCTAGGTAGTGGCAGTGACTCAACAATCTGTGTGCGGGCTTTTCTTGTCGGCTAAACTGAGGAAGAACATCTGGTCCCACAAGGTCTGCTTTCATGTGTGGTCACTCTGGGTGCAGACAGGCAGGCTGACTCGGGACACAGACTGGATAGATGACAGACTTTTCGGGCCGTTCACTAGACCGAATTGGTTTTGGGCGGTTAAAAGAATGACAGAGGGGGTTGGAAGTTGTGGTGGTGACTGACTGAGATACAGTATGATTTGTGTGGGGGCCAGGAAGAAAGAAACAGTGGGGGTGGTGTGGGGATGCCAGGAAGAGGGGAGGAAAAACTAACTGACATAGGAAGAGATACAAGACCTGTCTGCCTGATGTTCAGATTCCCTGGGGTGCTTCAGCAGTAAAACAACATGCTGACTCGTTACTGATGAGAATAACACATTTCTGTGAACAACCCCCACATCAGTCCATGCTTTGCATATGTGGGACCTGCGGAAACAGGCAAGCTGTGTAAAGGGAGACTCATTCTCTCCAGCTACACTCTGCGGGTCAGAAGAAATGATCAGGGGGTGGCGATTGTTAAAATAACTTGAATCATTCAGCAGCCAGATTTCTGCCATAAGCGTGCATTTAGCCCATTACTACCAAAAAGACACAAGACACAGAGCTGTTTGTTCACTCTACACCTAATCGCGATGAAGCCAATTTGTCCCAGTTAGTCTTTGTGTCAGTCTGTGTACACAGATGACTTGACACCAGTGTGGGGACTGATGGATGGACGAGAGGGGTTTTTCATGTCTTGCGTGCTTTAGCTTGTGTCAGTGGTCGGCACAGCACTGCCGAACAGCAGCGCTGCAGCCTGAGCACAGATTGACCACTGTCGTTTGTTGAATGTTGTTGAGTCTCCTAAGGCTGTTTGAGGAGGTGGGGGAGCTGTATTACACCATATGTGCAGCCGAGATAGAGAGCCCTTTGTGCTTCAAGCTCATTTCCACTTACATGAACATGTTATTGTTATAATTCAGTTGCTTAGCAGACACACTTATCTCAGATAAATCACAGAGGTGTGTTTACATTTGTGCGCATTATGCATTTATACAGCTGGATAGCTTTCTGGTGCTGACCTACATTCTGCTACTTTTAAGATACACCTAACTGTTGTTAACTGTTTTGATACAGCATATTTTCAGAGTGGAGATTAGTGTATGTGATTGCCTACATCTGTCCACTTGTTTTTTTGTGATAAACATATTAAAAAATAATGGCTGGACTGGCATGAACCTGGCTGTCCATATTGTTGTTTTCAAGAGGATGAAACATATTGATCTGGGTGACGTGCATGACATTTCATCTAGCACCACCATCAGGCTAACCTTTTGATTTTGAAATGATCTGTTTAAATATAAATATAACACACTGTAGTTGCTGTGCAAATTATTGTTCCAAACAGGAAGAAATCCATTGATTTTAACAAGGCTCTGACCTTTCCCACGGTGACATCATCAGGTCAAACTTCAGCTACCCTTTCACAATGTAATTACCCTGGACAATGGTAATTGTGAAAGTAACGACTCACTGGGGAGATTACTATACCCTGGCAGAAGACTGAGTGCTTTTTTTGTTCATAGCTTTCATCCATTTATCATTGACAATTTACCATTTTATTATTTATTCAGTGTAACAAACAATACAAATGCAAAGACACAAGCTTAACAATATATTTAAACTTTTGTTTTGTATTTAGAGCTAATTTTGAAAGTCAAGAAAATATTGATTTTAAATATATATTTAAAATCAAAACCAATATGGACAATGTACAGTAGCATTAGGTCATTCCTTTCTCCGTACTAAAACAATTGTACATATTAACTTGTCATGTTACATACTTCTGTAGCACTTCAGTGAGGCTCCGGCAGAAGCTGCACTGGGATTTCACAGACTGATGTCTCAATCTGTTCATCAACTCATCAACCTCTACTCAAAATAGTAGCAGAAGCAAAATTGCATTTGGAAATTTTCCCCCACACAGACACAATCAAGGTTGATATCAAAATATAAAACAGAGGCTGTAGATCTTCAGTGACTCAAAGTGTTGTGTTTTCTCCATTTTTTTTGCCCTTGACCCCTAACCACTCCCCAGGTTCACTGTTTTGCCTTCAGGCTCCCTGAAGATCACTGATGTGCGCCTGATTGATAGTAAGCTCTACACCTGCACTGCAGAAAACCCAGCAGGCAACGTGTCCCTAAGCTACAATTTACGCATTCAAGGTAAATCTGTGAGCCTTCATTAGAATGTCAGAAACTTTAAAACTATGTCAGATATGTAAAATAACTAAGTAGGTTAACAGATGTAGTAAAACATGTATTTATTATGTTTGTTTGTCCTCAGCTAAACCCAGGATTCAGCCGGCACCTTCCCTCCTGAAAGCCCTGATTGGCCAAACAGTGACTCTGCCATGTGTGGTCCAGGGAGAGCCAAGCCCTGAAGTCAGTTGGTTTCACAATGGACTTCCTGTTGGGGTCAAAAACACTTTACCCCTCAGGATCCAGCAGGTCAGTCTCGCTGACCAGGGCACCTACCAGTGTGTGGCCAGGAACAGCGCTGGACAGGAGACTTTGGAGATCGAGCTGAAAATTCTCGGTGAATACCTGCAGCTCAGTTGTTTTCCATTACAGCTGTTTTTCACGTAAACAGAAATTAACAAAATCCTACAATGTATACAGTATAGTTTGAATCATACATGCATTGTAATTATTTAAATAACAATTTCCTAGCACTTGTTGCAATTTGAACATTTATATACGCTGACAGTGCTCCAGCTTTAGGCTCTCCTCATCTTTAGAGATACATTCCCTTGAGATACAGTAAGTAGCTCCATGCTGCAAGTGGATAAGCAGTCATTTAAGCATCTATCAACTTGATTAAGAGGTCAGTTTGTTTTTCCAATGGACTGGTTGGTTAATTAGAAATTTGGAGACACACAAGTCAGAACCCAAGAGTCACTTTATGAGCATAAATCAACATAATTTCCGCATAACATCTGGGGTTGGTATTAGTAAAAATTGAAGTCTAAAATCTTACATCTACAGCACCAAGGGGCTTCTCCTCACTTACTTCCTTACCTACACTGAAACTGCTATTGACTGGAACACAACCTGTCTGACTAATCCTCATTGCACCTTTCATTTCATGTGCACTGTATCAACTGCCCTTCCACTTTGAACCAACAGTTCACACGCTTTTCTATCTTCACAGAGGCCCCATCCTTTGCTGAACCTGGAGATGCCATCATGGAGAAAGTAGTAAACAGCAAGGTCATCATCCCTTGCCCTGCTGAAGGTACGATATAATTCACACAAGTCAGCCTTGGGCCAACTGAAAAGAACAGTGAAAAAAAAAGGTTTTGATGTTTAGATGAAACACAATTCACAGTGTGACTGAAACCCTAAAATTGCTGCAGTGTTGTCTCTTATTCAGGATCATCTTTATGACATAGCAAAAGAAAACTCCACTTTACATGTAGGACAGACGTGTATTTGTCTACCATCAAAGGAATGTCTCATTGTCACCACAGACTAAAAAAAACAATCCCTGCCATCATAAAAGGTACAGCTTCTTTTCATCCTGGCACCCAGAGACAAGTTGTTGACTACATATTTTAACATCCCTGTGTGAACAAGGTAGGGATGTAGAGAGCTTTCTGTTTTCTCAAAGACAGCGAGTGTCGGTGAATGTCTGCAGATGCGCTGCTGGATACTTACCCTCTGACAGTCCATGAAAACAGGTATTGTTTGTGTAGGGCTGTGCCATGGTAACCAGCTTGGTGAAAAAAGGTGACGACTGCGTCTAATGTGGAGCAACAGCTGGAACATCAGTCTGCCTGCTGCCTCAGCGAGCCACATCTGCTTTCCTCTGTGTTTGGGCCTGATGGGAGAGGAATCCTAATTACAGGCTGCTGCTGGCAGATAAAGGACAAGGATGTCTGAGGTGCACCATGAAGCACAGGAAGAGGAAGAGTAAGCCACTCTAGCCCTCAAACCATCCAAGTCATACCGGCAGACAGAGAGACTGTACCAGGCCTCAGAGGGCTCACACAGAAATGCTTGATGCTCTTGACACACCAGAGAGGCAGCAGGAAACAAGGATCCCCTCATTGTTCTCGAGAGATCTGCCTGTATGAGGGAGATAAAGTGCACTCTCTGCCATAAGCATATTATTAATTCACCAACAAGCGCGTTGCATTTGATAGAGGTAATTATTTGAGAAACACATGGAAGAGATAATCTCAGACTTCGTCAGCCGCGGCAAATAAATTCAAAGTCTACTAATGAAATCCGTTAGCATCTAAAACACAACATCTGTATGCATTTCCTCCCAGCAATGAGATAATGAATTTGCTTCAGAGCTCCATAACTATAAACATGTGTCCAGAGAGGCAACAGGCGATAAATTTACCTTTGGTTGTGCTGCATCTCCTGTGGTTATTACTATTTTCTGGATTGGGGAAGGGTGTTGTGTTTAATGTCCCTTCCTCTTCTGTGGGTGTTTCTATATGTAACACCTCTGTAAATAGACAGAGCTGTGGGACTTGGTTCTCTCCGCTGTGTTGCTCTTATACCGCTGGCCTGTCTTTGACCTGGGAGTCAACTGTGTTAGGTGCAAGATCTGCCCCTCCACCTTTTCCTCATTCCACCTTTTGCCTCTTGAACATTTCCAGCTCTTTTTTACCCAGTAATCCACAGAACACATCTGTTTCAGGCTCCTGAGTGTACGCACTGGTGCCTTTGAAATGCTTGTTGAACCACTTCTATTCTCACTGCTCAAGACTCTCACTGGTGTTTGGTAATAAATCTCGGTGCTAGTATTTTAAGTCTTTCATCCTACATTAATTCCAAATACCATATCTTATCTTTATGTGACTGACCTTAAAAACTTAAACTTTGAGGCAGAAAGGACTTTAAACATTTTGGCATGGTTTCCCCTGCTGTCAAAGAGATAAATGTAGACCTGGCTTCTTTTAGTCTGGGACATTTGCCCATTATGTTCTCCTGTAGAGAAGCAGCGAGATGGAAGTGAAGGTCACTTTTAACTCACTCCAAATCCTTTTCCTTTCCCTGCACCTACAGGTTCACCTCGTCCCAAGGTACGCTGGTTCAAGAATGGCCTGGAGATATTCCTTGAACAATCAGAGTTTTCTGTGGCGAGAGATGGCGCTCTTGTAATTAACAAAGCATCTGCCAGTCACAGTGGGGACTTCAAATGTGTTGCGACCAATGAGGCAGGTTCTGTGGAGAGAAAGACCAGGTTGAAAGTGAACGGTAAGATTTGTTCTAATACCCACAGTTGATAAATGGCACTGTAAAACACTGAAAACACAAATGTTTTTTTTCTCTGGACTCTTTCAGTTCCCCCAGAGATTCAAGATGATGGCAAGTCACTGAACCTCACTGTCACCTTAAAGCAGCCTCTCACTCTGGGCTGTGATGCCTTTGGGATCCCCTCCCCAATAATCACCTGGAGTAAAGATGGTCATCCTGTGAGTTTGTTTTCCCATTTACAGTACATGTAAAATTTGTAAAATCTTGACTATATCTAGTTGTTCGATGCCACCAAGTGGTCATCGTTTTTATTACAATGTAACACTATGCAATCACTGTACTGATTTCTGTATGTCCAGGTGGACAGTCCTGGGGTGTACCTGCAGAACGGGAATAGGCTGCTCAGAATCTACAGAGTCCAGCAGGAACATGCAGGGCAGTTTGCCTGCACAGCTCAAAACTCAGCTGGAGAAGCCAAGAGAGAATATCACATAGTGGTGCAAGGTGAGCCTATCAACCAGCAAGCACACTTATATTCAATATATATAATAACAGAGTACATACACTGAGTATAACAAAACATACGTCTCCTCAAGAAAGCAGTTAATGTCAGTAAACATAAAAACTCCTGGATTGGCATTGGTGAAACATGCATTTGTCAGTGGCAATTACCTTATTAACAGCTGGACTATCTGCAATGAACACTTTTAATGATGTAATCAGTTCACTGTATTTAGTCCTTGTTGTATCTGTACTGTCACAGCTCCGCCAGTGATCTCAGGAACATCGCGGATGCAGGAGTTAACTGTAGTGTTGGGCCAGGAGGTGGAGTTTCAGTGCAGAGTAAGTGGGCGACCAGCACCCAGGGTGGAATGGAGCCGTGATGGAGAGTAAGTATGACCCTAACAGATTATTGATGTGACATTCAGCATTACACACGGGATTTTATTGATCTGATCTGTTGTTCCTTCCTCTCTCCAGGGTTCTGTCCCGTGATGGAGACCCACATGTGGAGTTTCTGGAAGATGGCCAAGTGTTGAAAGTGAAGTCAGTACGACTGAGGGACCAGGGGCTATACCAGTGTCTGGCCAGTAACAACGCAGGAACTCAGATGCGCCAGTTCAGACTCACAGTGCAAGGTCTCTACCTTTCCCCTGATTTTATTAGACCATGATGAAGTGTAGACATCCTAATGACAAACTGCACAATAACAATATTAGCCTGAATTCAGCATTTGCATTTTCTTTTCTATACATAGAAAATCAACCATACTAATTCTACCATAATAAGTGGTAGTGCAGGTAACTGGTGGAACACAAGCTCTGCTGCACATTGCCAAAAGTATTGCACACTGCATTGCTTCTATTTAGTATAAATTTTACTGGCTGTTACACATTAATGCATTGTCGGTCTTTCTCTGCAGCTCCCCCCACCATCAAGGGCCCCAGTGAGACCACAGAGGTATCAGTGGTGCTGGGTTTCCCCACAGTCCTGCCCTGTGATGTTGAGGGCTCGCCCACACCCAGTATCACCTGGTTAAAGGACAACCAGCCCATCGTGTCCAGTCCCCAGCTGACATACACCCGCGGTGGCCAGGCCCTCCGACTGGGCTCAGCACAGGGAGACAGCACTGGCCTCTACACCTGTCGGGCCACTAATCCAGCCGGCATTGCTGTCAAGCACTATTCTCTCAGTGTTCTGGGTGAGACACATTCATAAAATTACAAGTTGAAATGTCTTAAACTAAACTTTTAACGATATATCTGTTTTTCTTAAATAGTCCCACCTCAGATAGGTGACTCTACATCCTTGACGTTTGGTGGTCAGGAAGAGAAAGTGCGGATCAATGGCAGTTTAACTCTCTCGTGCCTTGCTAAAGGTTTCCCTGAGCCCAAGGTTGCATGGTTCAAAAATGGACAGGTTGGTGCATCATCCATATAAGCTTTGTATATCTTAAAACCACAAACATTTGTTTCTCAAATGGCATTCGTGGGCAATGTATAGCCTCTATCAGCCTGTACTGGCAACCAGTACAAATTACAACAACCTCAGTAGGACTTACATCCACTTGCACAAGCCACCTCCACACTCCAGAGCCATGAGTAAGACAGTTAATAATAGCACATGACTAAAATAAGCATATAGTGAAGAAATGTAATGACGTAAAACAATAAAACATGAAAATGCCTCTTATTTTACCTAATATTTCACCTAAAATATGTCATCTGATTATTTATTTATTTATTTATTCTAGTTGCTGACTGGAAACTTCCACGCCGGCATTCAGGAGAGTGGCCACTTCCTCCACATAGAGAACGCCATGCTGTCCCACGAAGGGCAGTACACCTGTGTGGTCACTAACTCTGCAGGGGAAGACAAGAGAGACTTTCATGTCACCATTCAGGGTGTGTTCAGTTAAATATGAGTATTTATCCTCAAAAGCATGGTTCAAGAAATTGTAAGAAATGAAAACGTCTAATAATCAGCTAGTCTTAATTTTTTGTTAGTAGCACCTGTGATACAAGGCTACTTTTTATAGTATAATTATTTTGAAATAAACCTTGAAATAATATAAACTGAACTGACAAAAACATGCTCGCCTCGCTAGTTCCTCCAATCTTCCACCGCGTGACTAACAGGGAAGCAGCCTGGGGTCTGGGACATGAGGAGGATGATAACAACAAGGACATGACAGAGAGGCGGGAGGTGGTCTTAGGTCACCCCGTCAGCCTGTCCTGTGAGAGTAATGCCATACCCCCACCCAAACTCAGCTGGTATAAGGATGGACAAAAACTCACCACTTCTGATGGAGTGATACTACTTCCAGGTCAGCAGAAACTCCTTCTTATGTGATCTCATTTAAACCATCAAATACATTTCACTGAAACTTCATATTCATGAGTAAATCTCTGTTGTGTGGGTTTTGTCCTCTCAGGTGGACATGTACTACAAATCGCCCGAGTGCAGAAAGCAGATGCAGGAAAATATACATGTCAAGCTGTCAATGAGGCAGGAGAGGACCACATGCATTTTGAACTGGAGGTCCTGGGTAAGCAAGCACATGTGCATATTTTAGTTTTGATTAAAAATGTATGTGTTTTAATGAAATTATACAGTAATATCTGTTGTTTCACCTTACTCAGTTCCTCCTGTGATTATGGGTGCATCAGAGGAGTTTATGGAAGAATTAGCAGCAGTGGTTAACAGCACTGTGGTCCTCCACTGTGATGTAACTGGGCACCCAACTCCAGCCATATCCTGGCTGAGAGATGGGCAGCCAGTGAACACGGACTCGCAGCACCTCATCAGCAAGGATGGGACACAACTCCAGGTGAACCAGTGTTGACTTGCAGACAAATACCAGCATAACCATAGATCCAACTTTGCCATGCTGTGTTGAGGAATAACACTCCAATCCTATCATTCAGCTCCTCGGTGTCCAGGTTTCAGACATGGCAGGGTACCTGTGTGTAGCTGAAAACAAGGCTGGGACAGTTGAGAAGCTCTTCAGTCTGACAGTGCAAGGTGAGAAAAAATCCCCAAACACCTAGACCTCTGTATATTGATCGTTATGATTACATAGGAAATTCAATCTCCAGTGTAATCAGAGGGACTATGATATAAATTATGAATGTTATCAGATGGCTCATGCCTGCTATTTGCACAATGCAACTGTTGCTTTGTCTTTCAGTGCCTCCTAGGATAATAGGCCAGAAGGAGGAGGAGGTTAGTGTGATCGAGGGTCACATGGTGTCATTGCTGTGTGACGTCCAAGCATACCCTCCTCCAGAGATCACCTGGACCAGAGACGGACAGGTCCTAAAGTTCAGCACTGGCATCCACATTCTACCAGGTCAGACCTCAGGAACACGCATCAGCTGGAAGCCATCGTTTAACTTAATTTAATTATTTTGTTTGAATCTGTAATACTGTAGGTAGCCAAATGCTACAGTTGCCCCGGGCGAGGCTGGAGGATGCAGGACAGTATGTATGCACAGCCACCAACTCAGCTGGCCAGGACCAAAAGAGTATTCTCCTCAGTGTTTATGGTGAGGAAACACATGGTGAACCCATCTTCACAGTTCAGTTACACAGATGATCAAATCTCAAAAGATTGTCTTGACAAAAAAAATGTGTTTACTGCAAGCCAGCTGTGACCCAGGATAGTTTAGTAGTGATTCATACCAATTCTGAATGAATCACACTGAGGTCATGCCCTTTTTTTTATATGCGCAAACCAACAGTGCTGCCCACTCTCAAGCCCCGTCTCGATGTTGAGTCAGACCTGGTGACCCCACAGGTTGGCACCTCTGTCACCTTGCGATGTGAGGCCCATGGTGTCCCTGAGCCTGAGGTCACATGGTATAAAAATGGGCTGCAACTGGCAGCAGGGAACGGACTGAAGTTGGATCATCAACAGCTGGAGATCATAGGAGTTCAGGTCAGAAAAAAAAATGCCCTTACCTCATACACATTTAAGGCTGCAAATAAAACAAAGTATTTTGATGGCTCAAACTGTTTTGTTACAACGGATTCCACATTCAAAGTCTTATACACACGCTTAACTTTGTACATTACTCATCCCATAAAATACACAGATTGGAAACAACTCAGAAAAGAATATTTGCATACACGCATGAGACATCAGCACACACTTGCTTTGAATAATTGTTTAAACCCTCTTTCAAGTTATGCCACATGCATCCGCTGGCAATGCAGGGAGAAGCTAAGTCCGCTTTTCCCTTACATGCCCAACCTCACCACACTGCCTTTTATTTTTGGTTTCTAGATGGCGGATGGGGGCACCTACACCTGCAAAGTATCTAATGTGGCTGGCCAGATAGACAGGACATTCATGCTTACAGTTTATGGTGAGAATACCTCTGCAGTGCTCTCAAAGTAATAATTTCTCTCCAAAAGCTCCAATCTTTCAAATTATAATACATACATATGTTCACAGTTCCACCTGTCCTGGACGGACCTCTCCAGGAGTCCCTAAACTACACCCTGGGTTCCCATGTGGTCCTGCTGTGTGAGGCCTCAGGGGTCCCTGCACCCAGCATCACCTGGCTCAAAGATGGAATTCCTATCGGTAAGAAGAAGGCAATGATACAAGTAATTTGAATAGTATAAACCTGTCATATGTGACAGCTGGTGTAAGTGACCGTGTTTGCTGTCCAGAGAGCAGTCTGCAGTGGCAATGGTCCATTCGAGGAAACCGGCTTGAGCTGGGCCCTCTCACTCTGTCTCATGATGGGATGTACACCTGTGTGGCCAAGAACAGCGAGGGACGAGCACAGAAAGACTACATGCTCACTGTGCAGGGTAAAGGGTTATTTGAAATTTGAGCAAAATGAAAGACACTCTTGTTAGAAAACTACACACATCATCCAGGAAAGCAATGATTTGTATTTGCATTTAGCAGTAATCTTTGTCCTACTCAGTATCGCCTACCATCCTGGACTCTGACCATCCATCTGATGTGAGTGCACCCATGGGAGAGGAACTGACCCTGGAGTGCAGAGCAACTGGAATCCCCACACCCCACCTCAGCTGGCTGAAAGACGGAGTGACTTTAGAGGGATCAGACACTCGCCACATTGCGTAAGTCATTCACAGCCCTCATTTACTGCCAGGGCTCTAAATGCAGACAGAACTATAAAAAGTAATAATAATAATAACATTATTACATACATAATAGTAATAATACTATTTTTACTAATATGTATATAATGCATAACTTAATTTTGCATCATTTACTCATTGAAAGCAGCTCAGTTGGTTTTATAAGCAGTACAAGAGTCAATCCTTGTCATTCCCTAAATGTTTGGGAAATTAAATACTTAAATATTATTATGAGCATGACAGAGCGATGTGTAGACAGACAAATTAAATCATTTATAGTCCCTTGCCTACAGTAAAAAGCAGCTGTTTTAAAGCTGTTCAGCAGCGAGACAAAGCAGGAGATTGTGTGAGTGTATGATTGACTGTGAGAAAGACGTAGGACAGTGGTGATAATGATGAAGGGAAAGTCAGTTTAGATTGGTTGATTTTATGTTGAAATACGCTGTGTTAATGTGAAAACTGTCTGTATTTGTAATTTAACAGTGTGACCCCTGATGGCAGCACGCTAACCTTACTGAGGCTGAGTCCTGAGGATTCTGGGACATATACCTGTTTGGCTGTCAGCCATGCTGGCCAGGAGAGCAAGATCTACACACTCTTTGTACTCGGTCAGTTTCAACTTTTTTCTTATTTTTTGAATGGTCAAATTAGGGCTGCAATTGATGCTTATTTTCATTTTTGATTAATCTACTTGATTAATCTAGTTATTTTCTCATAATATATATGATAAAGTAAAGAACCAAAGGAAAGAAGCAAACTGTCACATGTGAGAATCTGGAACTAATTATTGATTGATTGAAAAATGACTAAAATAATTATTTGATTATCAAAATAGTTGATGATTCATTTTCTGTCGATCAACTAATTAAGAAATTGTTGCAACTCTAGTCAAAAGTAGGTGACAGTAAATGAAGTGCAACATAGGTCCCAGACTGGACTGACTGACTGAGGACATTGAGATTAAATGGTCAGTGTCATAGACTTCTAGGTTACAAGAACGCTGCAGTGCTAAGGTTTCTGAGAGGTTTGATGTGCCTTGTCACAGTCCCACCGTCTATCTCTGGTGAGACCACCGTCCCCAGAGAGGTTCAGGTCACGCAGGACAGCGCTGTGACTCTGGAGTGTCACGCAGCAGGAAACCCTCGGCCTCAGATCAGCTGGCTGAAGAATGGACAGGCCCTGCTTCTCTCTCCCCGTACACACCTCCTCTCTGGCGACTCTGTGCTGAGGTCAGTTTACAGTACATAGAGAAAGTTGAATATAAACATGATCATTTATAAAGATGTTGTATATTTACAGATGAGTTGACGATGAGTCCCCTGTTCTTATAATTTAGGATTTCTCCTGTGCAGCTTTCTGATGCTGGAGTGTACACATGTGTAGCACGCAGTCGAGCTGGTCTTGCTGAGCTCAGCTATGATGTCCAGGTCCAAGGTACCATTAAAACACACCTGCCTGCTCTCTCACTAAATATCATGGGAAATGCACAAAATTCAATATAGCACTCCCTAACAACAACATTTGGTTACGACAATTTTCCTACTGCTGATGTGTAGCATTTTACAGGGTTTCTCAAAGATGTGTGTGTGTGTGTGTGTGTGTGTGTGTGCTCTGTAGTGCCCCCAGGTGTGGATCATGTTGAACCAGTGGAGCCAGTCACGGTGGTCCAGGGGTCTTTAGTGACGTTAACCTGTGAGGCTCGTGGTGTTCCTCCTCCAACACTGACTTGGATGAAGGACAGCCAGCCGCTGTCACTTCACCGCAACCTGCTGCTGGATGGACAGGAGACGCGGCTGGAGCTGCCTGATGTGGCGCCTTCAGATGCAGGCCTCTACAGCTGTGTAGCCAGTAACCAGGCCGGAAGCAGCACAAAGAGTTTTAATCTCACCATTCTTGGTAATTCAAAAGCAATCTGTATGTTCAATTGATTTCTAAATTTAAGTCATAGTGTAAACTCTATGAACAATTTAGCCACATAATACGTTCTTTCTAATCCAGAGCCTCCAAAGATATCCTCCAGCTCCCCAGAGGAGCAGACCATAGCAGTAAACAACCCGCTGGAGCTGGAGTGCTCCGCTGTAGGAGTCCCACCTCCCACCCTCAGCTGGCTCAAGGATGGTCACCCCTTGAAACGGACTGACATTGTTCAGCAGGATGGACACTTTGTCAGGATTAGCAAAATTCAGGTAAATTAAAAAAACAAAAAAACAACCATTACCAGACCATTATCAGGTCTTACCAGATCCGATAATGGTCTGGTAATGATTTTACAAAGTTGAAGATGCACTAGATTGTATTGTAAAAGCATGCAGCTGTGAGCCTGTGCTCCATTCAGAATAAGTCATGGTTTAATGGTGAAACTTTCTACATGGTCCAAGATAGATGCAACTCAAAAAAACAAAAAAACAAAACAAAGTATAAGTAAGGAAAGCACAAGTTTTAACAGCATCCATCATTTCAGATCATCGTTATGCAAGAAGCACTCAAGTGATTGATGTTGTGTCTTTAAAGGTCAAGGATGCAGGTCTGTACACCTGCTTGGCCAGCAGCCTAGCAGGAGAGGATGGAAAAAACCACTGGGTCCGAGTCCAAGGTGACACAATCTGTTTTTGTGCATTGTTCAAGAATAGACATATCATGTTTCTCCATCGCCCTTAATTTTTCTGCTCCACTTGCACTGGTAACATTCATGGCTAATAATCTGTGTATTCAGATATGGTATCATGCACAGAATCTGATATATAGTGAGTTATATAGTCTTTTGATGACTTACACAGACATGTTTATACACTGTGCAACACATTCACTCATGTCTATCACCTAATAATTTATGGTTGTGTTTCAGTCCCTCCGACCCTCCTTGGCTCTGGTGATGTGAGGACACTGACAGTGCCGGTTAATGGACACCTGACCCTGGACTGTCTGGCTGACAGTGACCCCCCTCCTGATATAGAGTGGTACAAGGATGAGGTCAAAATTCAGGTACAGAGTCAGCTAAAATGCAAAAAAAAAAAAAAAAAAGTATGAAATAAAAGCCATCTCCTGTTACTCATGTGTCGTTTTTTTTTTCTACCATCCTTCAGCTGGGTGGTCGTATTCAGCGGCTAGCAGGGGGACAGTACCTGGAGATACAGGAAGTCAGGACTGAGGACAGCGGCCAGTACAGCTGCGTGGTCACCAACATGGCTGGAAGCAACAGTCTATTTTTCACAGTGGAGATTCTCTGTTAGTCAGCCTGTCTTTACAACAATATGCTGGAATTTCTGTTTAACCCAAATAACAACATGGATATGCATTTCACTTCTCTAGTACCGCCAGTAATAAAGGAGAGCAGCTCAGTGGTGACAGCACATGTCGGACAGGATGCAGTTTTACCATGTGAAGTTGAGGGTGACTCATCTCCTACGATCATGTGGAGAAAAGACGGCTTTCCCATAACTCAGGATAACAAGAAGTAGGTCCCACTATGCTTAACAAATCTAAAGAGTGATCTGTCCTTTTTATTTGTACTTGTTTAAACAGGGACACAGCTACAGACTGCGCTGCATACCAATTCATTCATTTCTGACACAAGGACGTTGTGTATTTCTTTCAGGTACACCATGTTAACAGAGGGATCCATGCGTATACACGGGGTTCAGCTGAGTGATGCTGGCCGCTACTACTGCACTGTGTCTAACCAGGCCGGTTCAGATCACTGGGGAATGGATCTTCGAGTGTTTGGTAAATATAGGAAAGAAACTTAAGAATCAAAGAAATTTTTGTTTTTCTTAGTCATATCCCTGTTATGCTGTACTTAAACACAGAGATAACAGTGACTGTGGCCTAAATCTATTTTGTCTTCTATTAGTGGGTCCTTCAATTAGCCCAGGTCCATTCAACGTGACAGTAACCACAGGGGTTAGAGCCGTGCTGAGCTGTGAGACTACAGGTATACCCCCACCTAAAGTATCCTGGAAAAGGAATGGGACTCCATTTGATATCAGCCAGCAGCCTGCTGTGTACAGGTAAAGACAGAGCTATATGGCTGTAGCTTCCTTGAACACACAGGCATGCATCTCAAATCCCACAGCCATAACAACTTAATACCTGACACTGTCACGCTCTTCTGTCCAGGTTACTGTCCTCTGGGTCTCTGGTTCTTTTGTCACCATCCAATGAGGATGAAGGTTACTTTGAGTGTACTGCTGTTAATGATGTTGGAGAGGAGCGCAGGGTCATTGAGGTCAACCTGCAAGGTATTGATTTTGAGATTTGTGCAATAAGATGTGTGTGAGTTTGGAGACTGTAGAGAATCTTTTCCAAATACCTCAATGGTTGTTGTTTTCTCTTTGCTTTCGTAGTCCCACCATCTATTGAAGATGATGTCACGACAATAACAGCTGTGAAAATGTCTCCGGTGGTGTTGCCTTGTCATGTACAAGGACGCCCTCAGCCCACTGTCTCCTGGACAAAAGGCGGGACCAAACTGGGCTCCAGAGGAGGAAGTTATCGTGTCCTTCCTACTGGTAAGACGAGGTGTCTAAGGGAACTGTACTGGAACAGTAATGCCACAAGGCAAGGAATATACTTAATCAAATGTGACATTAAACTATGTATGTTTCTATTTATGTCTACGCAGGAGTGCTAGAGATAACTGCTGCTGTGCCATCTCATGCTGGCAGGTACACTTGCTCAGCCCGAAACCCAGCCGGAGTGGCTCACAAACACATCTCTCTCACTGTGCAAGGTGAGATCTCACGGAGTAGCTGCAAGTCACTGTGTTATCTCTCTCAGAAAACATCTGGTAAACCATAACAACGCATATAACACATCTCTTCTTCCGTGAACTTAGAGCCCCCAGAGATCAGGCCAATGGCTGAGGAAGTACAAGTGGTGTTGCATCATGGGACCATTCTGCCCTGTGAGGTTCAGGGATTCCCGAGACCATCCATCACCTGGCAAAGAGAAGGAGTTCCCATTTCAGCAGGTAACAATATATAAATACAAGTCTAAACATTAATCATAAATGCTGTATTTGACAGATACTGTACTGAAGATGCTGCCATCTTGGACACCCTGTATTGCATGTTTTTTTCTCTCCCACTATTCACATCACTATGACAACATCCAGTAGCAGATGACTGTGTTATGTAAAGAAAATAAAAAATAAACTGCATAGATTTTCATTCTCATGTGAATGTGACTTGTTTACAGGTCACAGGCTGGCTGTGCTCTCAAATGGAGCCCTGAAGTTTTCTCGTGTCACGCTTGGTGATGCGGGGACCTATCAGTGTCTGGCAAAAAATGAAGCTGGAGTGGCTGTGGGCAGAACCAAACTAGTCCTTCAAGGTAATGTGGACTTTGGCTCTTAGAGCGCGTTGATGACTAGAGAAAGCACTGCATAACCAGACTGCAGCAGATTTAATCCACTTAACAACCAACATCCTTCATGAACAAACATTTAGAGAGATGCTCCATATTGCACCAGTTGCCCAACAAGTGGCTGATGTTTACTCCTTCTGATCAAATTGTATGCCATGCTAATATTTCAGCTGGTCTTAAATTAATTCCTGATATCCATTTTTGACATTTATGACAATACATATCTGCTCAACACCTGTTTCTCCAGTTCCACCAGTGCTCAGTGTACCTCGTGTAGAGTACACTGCTGTGCTGGGCCAGCCAGTCACCCTGGAGTGTGTAGCTGATGGGCAGCCTCAGCCTGAAGTTAATTGGTACAAAGAGAGGAGGCCTGTGGTTGACGGTTCTCATATACATCTCTTTGCCAATGGAACCTTGGCAATTACATCTACCCAACGCAGCGACGCAGGCATGTACACGTGTACTGCCAAAAATCTTGCCGGCAGAGCCAGCCACGACATGAGACTAGTTATTCAAGGTGAGTTACTTTTTTTTACAGTTTATTAAAAAAAATAATACTGTAACATATTTATTTAAAATAACGGTGTTGGTGCATTTTAGTCCCACCCATGATTCCTCCTGCGCAGACAGAACTATCAGTTATTCAAGGATTTCAAGCGTTGCTGCCCTGTGCTGCTCAGGGTTCACCAGAACCCAGAGTATCATGGGAGAAGGATGGTGTCATTGTGAGCAACCGTGCAGGCAAATTCACCGTCCTACGATCAGGAGAACTGATTATCGAGAGAGCCGAGGTAAGCCTGAGTACAATCCATAGTTTCCTCTGCATGAGCTACAATCTTTGTGCAGGACTGGGTCTAAGAATGAGTTCTAATTGCTTTCTTTGCACAGCCGGGAGATGCTGGTGTGTTCACGTGTGTGGCCACCAATGCAGCAGGCTCTGCGAGACAAGACATACGCCTATCCATCAACATGAGGCCTGCCTTCAAGGAGTTACCAGGTGATGTTACTCTGAACAAAGGACAGAGCCTGGCCTTGTCCTGCCATGCTCAGGGAACACCTTCTCCTGTCATCTCCTGGACTGTCAACAACAGTCCCTACCCAGGTATTATTACCTACGGCTTCCCAGCACCTCACTACTTTAGTTTAATCTAATGAATTGTGAGTTAACATTGAAACATGCTCTTCCACATACAACCATGTTGATTCAGTTGGCATTGATTGATCAAATATGTTCCAGGTGCCACTATAGATGAGGCCGGCAGGAGCTCTGTCATCATTGAGAACATTACTACGGCTGATGCCGGGACATACGTGTGTATAGCAGAAAACAGTGTGGGCTCAATCCGAGCACTCTCATTTGTCCGTATCAGAGGTGAGCTTCTTGGCCGGAGATCATAAATTTAACTTTCAACACGCATTGATATCAACTTGATATTTATCATTTTATAAATATGTGTGCGGGTTATTCAGAGCCTCCAGTGTTAAAAGGTGAAGCCCACATGTCTCAGACGGTCATCCAGGGTGGCTCCACTGTGCTCGACTGTCCAGTCCACGGAGACCCCAGCCCAGTCATCCACTGGCTCCAAAATGGGAAACCAGTTCTCCGCTCCCTCCGGATGCAAACGCTTCACAATGGATCTCTGGTTATATACAGCACTACTGTAAATACAAATTTCACTTTACCCCTTTCTTCATGTTACAGCAGTTACCTGCTCTTAGTTACCCGCTTCGTTATACCAATTAAGTCAGGTTTGAATTATTTAGCTACCTTGAGCAAACTACTTACATCAACAAATGTTTCTTGTCTTTGAGAACAATGGAACAGTATTCAGCCAAACTAAACTTCATCTGTAGTCCCCTTGGGTGAAGGAACAGTGTGTGACTGTCCTGCAGCGTCCTGCTTCCACCTAAATCAGATTGGAAGCACTTCAGTCAGTGAGGCTAACAGCATTAGCAAAAGAGGGAGGAGACAAACAGAGAGAGCAGGATGTTCCCAGACTCTGCCCTCCTTTCCTTAGCCCATAACCTTGTTATGCTTCTAACTGCTGCTGTAATTGCACAGCCTGCAGCTGAGACTTTCTTGCAGACAGATGACTGTCCTTCCCACAGAGCCCTCTAATGTGAAATTTCCTATCTTTGGTCCCATAATATCTATTATGACAAATAATTCAACGGGATAAACCCTCACATGCCCAGTTGAAAATGTCAGTTTTCTTATTTAATGTCAAATTTCTTTTATCATAAAAAAACTTTATGTGATCGAAGACGCAGTTTTGTCCTGAAGATTTGTGCAATCTCAAGGATAATTGTATCTCAGAGTGCCAATTAAACCAAACTCTCCTCGTCTACCTGTTTGATCTACAGGCTGCAGATGAAGGGGAGTACCAGTGTGTGGCTGAGAGTGAAGCTGGAACAGCGGAGAGGACCATTACTCTCAAGGTTCAGAGTGAGTTCTGTCTTTATAATTACACACATTGTAATACGGTATGAAATTTACAACATGTTTACACTCATAACTCATTTAGCAGTTTTCTTTCATTTGATGCACATTATAATTTCTCTTCTTTGATCTTCTTATTTTGCTCCTCCCTTAGAGAAGACATTATTATAATTATCATATAATTATAATAATTATTATAATTTCTGCAAATGAATGACTAAGAACCAAGACTAATTTGTTCTTCTATTCCTCCTTATTTCTCTGTGAATAAGTCAATGGAGGCTACTCTAACTGGGAGGAGTGGGGCCCCTGTAGTAGCACTTGTGGACAAGGCTTCCAAGAACGGACCAGACTATGCAACAATCCAGAACCAGTCAACGGTGGGCGATCATGCAGTGGCCTCAGTATCGACTCTCGGGCATGTCAAGCCGGTCTCTGTCCAGGTAAGACTGACTTTCTCATTTAATTTGCAGATATTATTTAAAAAGGACATTTCCCATAAATACAATGCAAGCTTATTAGAATGTAAAGGGATACAGCATTTAATGTAAATGTATCGCCTCCTCATTTTCTGCCTGTGTGGTGTGGATGTCGATGAAAGGTGAAACTCCTCGCAAGACCAGAGGTAGCCTGATAGGCATGGTGAATGAGAGGGAGTTTGGAGTGTCCTTCCTGGAGGCCAACATTACGGATAATATGAAAGAGGGCAGCAGCACTCTGCAAGCCCGCCTAGACAACATCCCTCCCAGTTTGGGTGAGTGGTTGCACATTATATCACCCAGATTGATGTCTTTATTTATTTATTTAGTTTTTGGTTTCTTTTATGACATTTTTTGTGGAATACAGTTTTAATTTTGTAACCCACACATACTGTATTTCTATTGTGCTGTAATAGGTCCAGAGCTTATTGATGTTGTTATGTTGTAGGTCCCTTGCTCCGCGTGCTGGTGTCTGTGTTTGCTCCTGTCTACTGGACCACTGTGCTGCAGAACGGAGCAGCCAAGAACGGCTACTCCTTCACTCAGGGCCAGTTCAGACAAGAGTCTCAGCTGGAGTTTGAAACTGGTAAGATCAGTTTTTGTACATGTGTGCATATCAATCATATGTGAATATCTTTTATTTTATAGTGATCCAAATTTTAAGAAAGTAGTTGGGAGACATTCATACTAACTGTTGTATAAACTAGACAGGGTTTAGTTTGGAAGTTTTATCTGTGACCACTAATTCTCTATGACTGTTTTAACTTTTTGTAGTTTTCAAAACAACCACCAGATGGCGCCACACACTAGCACTGACATTTATGACAGTGTCAGCATGTTATCCTGTGCTTGTAAATGAGTGATGACCTTAACTTTTTTAATCTCTTCGACCAGGGGAGATTCTTCGTTTGACCCATGTCGCCAGAGGTCTGGATTCTGAAGGAGTTTTACTAATTGACATAGTAATTAATGGATTTGTTCCTCCTTCATTGTCAGCTTCTCATGTGAGCCTACAGGTGTGTTCACTACCGTCATCACAATATGTATTTAAAACATCTCAAACATATCTCACCAGAAAGTGTGCGTTTGACAGAATTTAGCTCTTCTTCAGTTTGACTTCAGCTAACCTGTTTTGTTCTCGGCCCTGTAGGAGTTTGATGAGTCATATGTACAGACAGGCCAAGGGCAGCTGTACTCGTGGTCATCGCAAACTCACCAGAGAGGAGGAAACCCCATGGTGCTACGCTGTAATCACACCATTATTTATGAGGGCCAGGAGGAGCGGCAGGGCCCTCTGCTCCAGCTGCTGAAGGTCTCTGGGATGAACAGCGTCTACAACATGTTTACTCTTACTTTGGACTTCCATATCACTACCAGCCTTCTTATACCAGGTCTCTACAAAAAGTGAAACAGATTAAAACTTTAACATCACACACTGGACCTAAATGTTGAAAGATCTAACACTGACTGAACTTTTCTGTTTGCAGATGGTTATGGAGAAACATGCCCTAAAGGTTTCATTCTTGACACAGCCTCTTACTGTGCTGGTATGCTGCTTTCCCTTTTTCTGCCTCATTTATCTTTTGGCAACATTTATCTTTGAGCAGTTGTCACTGTACCAGTTGTTAATATTGTGATTAAATGTTTTATTATTAGATGAAGATGAGTGTGCACTGCAGTCTCCCTGCTCTCACTCGTGTAACAACATCATGGGAGGATTTTCCTGTGCATGTCCCTCTGGCTTCACCATCTCCACAGAGACTAACACATGCCAAGGTGAGGCAAAAACAGCACACTTGCTGGAATGTTTGGGATTAATTGGCATAATTGCCAGACAAACTTAAGTAAACGGTACTATATACAACAAAAATCTGTTTTTAAGCCTCTTGTTCCCACATGTACTACTCAGCATTTGGCTTTACTACTACATGTTTAATATCATGCAGATATTGATGAGTGTGCCCAGGGCTCACACATGTGCCACTACAACCAGCAGTGTGTCAACACAGTAGGTACATATCGCTGCCAGGCCAAGTGCGGACCAGGATTTAAGCCCAGCATTGCAGGAACCAGCTGTGAAGGCAAGTCACTGTTAATGTCTGTTATTTGGTTGTTGTGCACCTCACCTTTGCCTGTTGATTCAAAATATATTTGCTCGTGGAGTAATCAACAAAAGTAAATGTCATTTCTTATCATATGCATCCTATACATTAGCAGATAAAACGAGATGTGTAAAATTGTGTGTTTCAGATGTGGATGAGTGCCAAGAGTCCGCTCTCTCCCCATGTCAGCATCAATGTCTCAATACTCTGGGCTCGTACCGTTGTATCTGCCACCCTGGATACCAGCTGTCAGGACACCGCTGCATTGGTCAGTCGGCTAACATAGTGGGACTCATGCAGGTTCTAAAGAGCCTATGAAACTCATGGAAATTTAAATCAAAGCTTGTTAGATTTAGGAAACTGTTATTCAGTAGTGTAGTTTAATGAACCACATGAACACAACTGGAATACTTATTCAGCCAGGAGATAACCGACACCCACTAACAACTCTGTTGTAACGGTTGTATTATTACAGACATCAATGAGTGCATGAGAAATGTGTGCCCGGCTCACCAGCAGTGTCGTAACACAGAGGGAGGATACCAGTGTTTCGATAGCTGTCCAGCTGGCATGACCAAATCAGAGGATGGAGCCTGCATGGGTTAGTGGTTGTTATACTTTTATTGTTTTATTTAGAACGTGTTAAATAGGAGCATATGAGGATTCATAAATCATTACTACATTAATTGTGGGACATTAACCTCAAAGACAACAGTGTTTATACGATTCAGATTTTTTTCTTCTTGGTTGGGGAGTGGGAGTAAAATGAGGGTATCACCAAATTATGATTAGCGGAGGTAGTTGAATACCAAGTCAGGTTTCACAGGATACTGAATAGTAAGAGTCACTGCTCCTCCTTCACAAAGGGAGCTAAACGCTTTGTTTTAAGAGACTATTCATTAGAACAAAGAGAAACAAAGAACTCTGACTGAAGAAACCAATATCCTCTTTATAACAGGATGTAACAAAGTTTATGGTAGTGTGTTTATGTCACCACTGGCATGCAATGAAGGTGTCCAAACATCTCTACCATGGTTTACTTTGTTGTTGTTTTCTTTGTTAGTCTTTTTTAACAATGAAACTCATTTCCAAAAGTTGATATGCTTTTGTCAACTGCATATTTCTCAGATATTGACGAGTGTCATGATGGAAGTCACATGTGTCGCTACACTCAGATCTGCCAGAACACAATCGGCGGTTACGGTTGTGTGTGTCCTAGAGGTTACCGATCTCAGGGAGTGGGTCTCCCATGTCTGGGTAGGCCATTTGCTGTGTAATACACTGCACAAATGAGTCTCTAATGATTACTGCACATTATAATGAATCAATTAAGAGTTTTGTTTTACCTTTCAGACATCGATGAATGCCTACAGATGCCAAACCCATGTACCTACCAGTGCCGCAACGTGCCCGGCAGCTTCAGGTGCCTTTGCCCTCCTGGTACTGTGCTGCTTGGGGATGGGCGCTCTTGTGCAGGATTGGAGAGAGGGCAGACCTTCACCAACGGGACCAGAGTGAGGGCAAGACTTCGCCCACAACTAGTGTCATCTCTAGGCAGGCCAATCCTGTCCCGTTCTCATGGAGTATCCCGCATTACTAGACAGAGCTGCCCTGCAGGATACACCAACAGAGACGGCACATGTGTTGGTGAGTGTGCATCAACAATAGTATAGATATATAATCATATACTGCATTCAAATACACAGACCTTTATTTAAATACAATTCCTGAGCCTCACATTTACCATCTTGTTATTGTCTGCACAGATGTGGATGAGTGTCTGCTCAGGAAGCCGTGCCAACATGAGTGTCGAAACACAATTGGCAGTTTTCAGTGCTTGTGTCCCCCAGGATATCAACTGTTTCCCAACGGCAGGAGCTGTAAAGGTGAGAATCTACCAAAAACTATGTAATTTCCGTCCTTTTTCCATTATTACAGCTAACTTCTTATTCCCTTCCTCTACAATTAGACATTGATGAGTGTGTGGAACAAGGCATTCAATGTGGACACAATCAGATGTGTTTTAACACCAGAGGAGGATACCAGTGCCTGGATACACCCTGCCCTGCATCCTACCAGAGTGGAGGAAGGCCAGGGTAAATTGCATGTTCTACAGTGTTTAAATACAAACATCAGGCGTAAGATACTGTACATAGGCATGCAAATATGGTGTAGCTGTAACACATTTTAATGCTGATGTGGTGGTGACACTCTGCTCCTTCATGTTAATCTTTTAAAGGACTTGCTACAGGCCTTGCTCTCTGGACTGTGCCACAGGAGGCTCTCCTCTGCTCCTGCAGTACAAGCTGCTCACTCTGCCCTCAGGCATACCAGCCAATCACAATGTGGTACGACTGTCAGCTTTCTCAGAGTCAGGTGTACTGCAAGATCGTACATCCTTTACTATACTCGAGCAAGAATCTGAGGCGGGTGTGGTGGGCCGTGTGTTTGGCATCAGAGATGAGGCAGGCAGGGGAATCATCTTCACACTGCGGGTTCTGGACAGACCAGGACTAGTGCGACTCAAGGTGCAGGCCACCACCATCTCACTGCAGGGTCGCATTACCTACCAGAGCATCTTCATCATCTATATCTCCATCTCAACATACCCCTACTGAGCAGCTGTACTGCTTTACAGATGACTTTGCCTCTCAGTGGCCTCAATTCCCCCCCAAGCCCTGTGCCTTGGACACATTAGGTCCTGCAAAGAAGCTCTCTAGAAGAGGACATGGTCAATCAGTGGATTTCATGAATATGTGTATCCTAATCTGTGACTGAAAATATCCAGGATGAAAAAAGACCTTATTTTTTTTTGCCTTCAGTAGATCCCCAACCTCTTTTGAAGACATCTGAAGTGACTGAAACATTCTGGATGAACTCATTAATTTGTTCATTTATTGACCATTTCTGGGGGAATTGCTGACAGTGCCTCTTTCTAGTCAATGTGTCATATACATAAAATGCAGTCTGGAAAAGTTTAATAAAATTTGTCAACCAAGCACTGAAATTATTTACTATCCATCAAAAAACACCAGTAACTTTAATTTTCTTGTATTTTTTTAGTATATGTGTGTGTGTGTGTTAGTTCAGATGATGAATATCTAATTCTGGATCATATGTATTCTCATATGAAATCCCTCACTTGGACATACAAGGCAATATTTTCAACAGCAATGGAATTGTACAATGTTTTGACCACAATTGCAGGATTTTGGTTTCCCCCCTTATTTTAATTTATTAAAACCACTTCAACACGTCACTGGTTCAAACCAACCTCTTGTCATTTTGGAATAACCTGTAACTGTGGCTTGTAGCTATTTATGTTGTGAAAACATACGTGTGACATTGTTTCATCTATCTTTAGTGTTTTTGTATTCTTTTATATATATATATATATATATATTTTGTATCATGTAAAAAAAAGTTTAAAGGTGTCTTTCTGAATGTACTCGAGTGTCTAAGTGGATACCATTGACTTCACTGAGGCAGTGATGCACTGAGACGTTAGCTACAAATGGCATGTCTTCCCTGTATTCATTCATACACAACATTGTTGCATTTTCTTTTTTAACATTTGGAATAGTTGAACAAAATCAGTCTTGTGCTGTCAATATCCAACCTGAGTAAGGACGTTGCATCAAAGGTGCAGTGAAATGTTTGCCCTACTCTTACAGATTAAACAAATAAATCCCTGTTGCTGTAAATGAGTGCCTCATATATGTAAAAATAAAATGGACAACCCAACATTGATAATATTCTACTGCATTATTATTATTATTATTTATGTAATTTATTTTTTTGCAGAAACCCAAAATAATCTTTCTCACTCTGTTCTAGCGTATTTGACTAGTTATGTGTGATGCTTATTGTTACCTGTCTCTTCAAAGTGCTGTGTGAACAATAGCATAAATACAGTATCTGCTACTGTTACAACGTGGCATATTTTGTATGCTTTTAAGACTGGTTTGGGTTGAACAACATTTCATTTTCATTGTCTTCATCTTCTTTAAAATATCTTCATCCTATTCATTTCACTAAAACAACTGTTTGTTCTTCTGCCATTAATACTCAATTAATACCTTCTTGCATGACTGGGTCAACAAGTGAAAAGCCATGACCCTGCTCATGACCCCTGCTTATATGGCTACAGTAGTTTAACGATAACTTTGATACTTTGATAGATCCATACTTAACAATAAACAATGATCCTAGTATAGTATTGGTAATGGAAGAATCAAGCTAAATGAATATAAATGTACTATTAATTGTATCTAAAGGTAGGAAATCAATCTGAAAAAAAAATAAAAAAGCTCCACACCAGATCCATCATCTCCAGTGCAAAGATTTGTACTAGGAAAAGCAAGGAACAATAATATGAAGGAAAACCGATACTTGGAGAGAGAAAAAACATACATTACTGTTTCCAAGAACCTGAGTCTTGAAGACTCAAAACCACATTGCACACATATATTAGAGGCATAAAATATATTGTGTATTATGTAATTGGATATCACAATATCGATATGCTGTACATCATGATATAGTAATTATCCAGAAATTGAATTGAGAAATTCTTTATAGAAAAAAAAAACATCAGTAGGAATGCCTTAATGCAGCCATAATTCACAACACTGCCCACAATGCCTTACAACAACTAGGAATCTGACTGCCACCATATTAACAGTATCACAAAATCCATTAAGGCTGACAAATTTGCATCCCGTCACAAATATCACATGGTACGACATTAATAGGTACCATTAATGTTAAGCCTTGAAATAAGTCTCGATTCTGATGTTATAACGTGCTTCAAAAATGAAATGGATGTTCTTGTTCACTTTGGATACATGTGATCTGTAGTAAATCTATGGTAGTACCCTCAGCTGTTCAGCAGATGGAGCAGGTTTTAGGTTTTCCTCTAAATATTTAAAGTGACTGTCAAAACTGCTGTGCCTTCAGTGCTGCTTATTGTTGGTCTCTTAGCTGTCATCACTATTGAGCTGCTGGTTATAATAACTGTTAGGCTTGAGGAGACAAATACAGAGTAGTTTAATCTCATCATCTTATTAACAGACACGTGGCTGTTGGCAGAGAACTGACCACAACACTGTCCTGAGTAAAACCTTCATATGTAATTAGTTTGTGTTTTTGACAATAGTGCCATGTAACTGATGAGGTGGAAAAGTTGATGCATCCGTCATCTGTTTTTCGTTTTTTGTTTTTTTGCATTTATTTAATTTACCCAATATGAGTAATAGAAAAGGTCAAGACAAGGTGAGGTGATTGTTGATGCATCGGTGTTGTGTGTCTGAGAGGTTGCTTGGAGTTGTTTTTGCTGTTTCTGTGATGTGATCATTTGCTTATATGTTGGAAGTTACTGGTGGCTGTGAATGGACAGTGGACATTAGTGACCTAGGGTTAGGGTTATTGGTCAGTTAACATAGTTTTGATATATATATAGACCATAAAAGGTGTACCATCATGTTTTCCATGCAAGTAACCAAACATATCTATTCAATTATCTAAACAAGAAGCTATTAAACTCAATTCTTTTCGACTACGGTACATGTGAAGCTAAATACAACAATATGAGCTGCGTCTTTATTATCTCTGAACGCAATAATAAAAACAACAGTACCGTTAAGACTTTAACAGATACAGCACGTGTAAATAGAACGAGCAGCGGTGTATGATTAAAAATAACACACTATAAGAAAACAAAAAAAAAAGGAAAAAGTAACAAGCATTACTTTCTGAGATAAAACAGCAGGACTACACACCGAGCTTGAAGCTAGTCATTCATTAAGGTTTCATAAAACTTCACAAATTTGGACTAATATGTGCAAAGCACTCTAAGGCAGACTAGAGACCTTATCCTCTTTACTATAAAACACAAAATATTAGTGGAAACGAATGCTTAAGGCTGAGCGATGGCTACTAGTACCATCTCCCCTACTGCTTTACACAGGCAGGATGTCAGGAGAAAAGGGGACTTGCTGTGCTGCACTCACTAATGAGCACAACACTGCTGCCTATTAGATATAAGCAATGGAGCTCAGACCATAACCATTATTAAAAAATTAAACCTGCAAACAAAAGAATTCAAAAAGTCTTCTCAAACATTTCACAATGTCCTAGATTCTGTCCTAGAGATCTAATGATCCCTTAGAGGCTGAATCAGTCATTGTTGGACCACGCTGTGTAATTTCTCAGCATCATAAAACCCTAAAAACCGAAAGTGGCATGAATCAATATTTTTTTAATGCACAATGACTCAAATTTGTATACGCAATGGAAAGTGTCGCTCGTGCTGACTAACCCGCATAGGATTATCACACAACTGTGTAGTGAATCAGTTTATAAGTGATACCGTAGCATGTTGCATATGCCAAGTAACAATATTAACATGACAAAAAGTCACAAAATTATTACACAAGGTCAGTTTTTGTTCGCCTAAGGAGTTGCGGTACATTTCCACAGACATTTTTCTTTGACACTACAAAGAGGTGTCACTGAAAAAGAACACAAACTATTTTTCAACTGGAACCAGTAATGAACATGAGTAATGCTCCAGCTACAGACAGTCATAACTGTAGTGTCTGTAACTAAGTGTGGGGAGATTGAGTAATACTATGATGTGGTAACTAAGGTTAGCGGTGAAACTGTAGGGGAGCATGTCTCCATAAGCAAGGACTTAGAGGACAGATTTATTTTACTGCCAGATTGTTAAAAATGTCAAGTTCAGGAGTGTTTCTCCGGCACAGGATTAATTACTGAAGGTAAAGTTAGCTCTGAGTACTAGTTAGATTGGTCTATCCCCTTCAACCCTGCCTTCTTATTAATCCCCACAAGATGAGGGTCACCTAATGCCAAAAATGCAAATGTAATCAGGCTGCACACTGCAGTTGACTGTATAAGATGCTGCCAATATGTTTTACAACCATTAATAGAATATTTCTAGCACACACTTTGTCAACATTGCACTTGAGTGTGGAGACAAATTTATGAAACTGAAATGCATTTTCCAGACGACATATTAAATTTTCCTCTCCATATGGCTGTACTGCCAATAAACGTGAATATCAACGTATGCAGTGTGTTCTTTCCCAGAGCATTACCCTGTGCCTTGTGCATATATGACTTGTGCACAGATGAAAAGGATGAGATGGTATAATATTTACATGTTGCCATAGCAGTAGTAAAATATACATATATAGAAAGGTCAGTAGTTTTAGGCCAGTGAGAAAATGTGCAAGTGTGAAATAATGCAGACACACTTGATCTGATTTGTGTGTTAAAAAACTGAAGGTTTATTTATAATGCATGTGCACTGACGTTTTAGCTTTGTATTTGCTTTGTTTAACATTGTGTCTGAGTGGAAATCTTTTTCAGTAATGAAAGGGCCTGAAGATTGGTAGAGGCTCTTATCTAGGGCAGATGTGTCAAGAGTGTGCGTGAGCACATAGCAATATGCATTACAAACGGCTGTGCCAACATGAAATACTGCTTAAATGAAACACTCAGCTCTGAGCTATCACTCCTCTCGGTGGGGCAATAAAAAACAAGCAGACTGTGTGGTATATTCCTTAACATCATTCTTTTCAGCCAGCTTGACAATATTTCCTGCACACGTAAGGGAACAGCTTGCCAAAAACATCAAGGAGTTTTTCGACCGGTGTTTTCCTTTTTACAGCCCTGTATAAGACATTCATATGGCTGTCTGTAGAATGTGCAGCCAGGGATATCATCACTGATGCTAGGACAACCTCGCTCGGCCAACCACCCACAATATTTCCTCATTATTAATACCTGCTTACAGGAAATGCAGAGCTGCACCAGCTGTTCGATATAAAAGATGCCACTGAGTTCTAAACATGTTGGCTGGAATGTAGCTGTTGTGCGAATACATGCGCCTGGTTGAATTTTAATGTGAGCCAGACACTGACTTCATAACCACAACCCTTACCACAGTAGTTCCATCCATCCATCCTGCTTCCCAATCTGCCAGCCAAGCCCTGCTTCCTACCATTACTCCCAAGACTGAAGATAGGGTTGGCGGGGTGGCGAGTATCAAATCCTAACATTTTGTAACTATGGATGGAAAGAGGTGAAAAAAACGACTACCGCATGCTGAAAAACACAGAGAGAGAACCCACACAGCTCTTTGGCTGCATTCCATACACAGTCTCAAAGCTACTGTTTTGGGTTTGGTTGAACGTTTAATATCACTGACGTTGGCCCAGGCATGACAGCAGATCTACAGACGCCAGATTTTCTTTTTTCCTCACTTGCTCACTTTTGTTTCCAAGCAAAATGATTTTCCGGGCTCAAATGAATAAAATGTATTAAATAAAAAGTTTAAAGCAAATTATAGACAAGATACTGGTAGCAGCAATTGCAAATAATATATTGAAAATATAAAACATGCATATTTCAGGAACTACTGTGCGAATTGAATTACATCAAAACCTGATACTAAACAATACTATAAACAAAAACGATTTTAAGCTACTATAATACATGCGTTTATACTGACAATGGTTGAAAATATGTGTAATAAGTGGTTGACCCACAGATAATTATCACCAGCCTCTGCTGTTCCCTTCAGCTTTACAGAGCTTTAAATAGAATTTGAGCTCACTGTTTGGGTTTTCTGGTCAACAACTTTAAAGTTTTAGTCAACACAGTCTTCAGACGGCAGCTGTTTTCAGCAAAATAGCTCTAAAAGATGACTGTGAGCTACTTGTCCAGCGTACAACAGCAGTCAGTCAAAGTTAGCGAGTAGACGTTGGACATAATGAAGAATTTAGCAGCTAAGGGTCAGATAATTCTTCCAGATGTTGGTGGAGAGTGAATATTCATTACGTGAACTTAATGAATGCCAATGTTGCTCTGCCCGAAGTGTTGAGTGTTTTCATTTCCATTGCATCCAAGTGTCCAAGGAATCAGTTGCAGCATGTTTTCGAATAAATGAATGAGCTCCTTATAATATGATCATTGCATCAGCAGCTCTGCAACTTGCCCCTCAACCACGATTTGCCAGAGCAAGCAAGTTTGCTTCCTCCTCAGGATATTTGTGCCTCCTCCATTAGTGAGTCCAAAGCCTCCATTTGCAAGACCTGCAGTTGTTCACTAATCGCTCTGCTGAGATTTATTGCCCTGGCGGACAGGTAATTGTCAATCCTGCTCCAGTGATTACTCTGAGACACAACCCATGCTGTGTAGAACTGGTAGTAGAAGTACTTTCTCACGCCAAAGCCAGAGGGAGTGAAAATCAAGGGTCACTAGGTACAGGGCAAAATACCTTTTGTAGATATTTTACAAATATCTAAGATTTGCTCATTTATGCAGATTTGAAATAATATACCATATACTGAATGTGAAAAGTTGGAACACATGCTCTAAACTTCAAAAAAAAAAGAAAAAAAAAAGAACCACACTTGTGTTCCCGGTTTTCAACCAGATGCCCCGCTAGCCTACGTCTGTAATCACAGAGTTGTAAAGTGACTTTTTTCAAGTTGTTCATTTTACGTGTTGTTGACAGCTGTTCTCCGATCTGCAGGCGTTTGTGAAACTAGTGTTTCTCAACTTCAAGATAAACCTTAATAAACAAATACTTTCAATACATCAACAGCAGCAAGTCTCAACTGGCTGAACACAACACTCCCAACACTTCATTCACAGCTCTGGAATGGCACAGGCAACAGAGCAGAGATGGAAATATCACCGTCATAAATAGCTAAGAGACACGGAGGTAAAGGGAAAGCCAAAAATGGCCCTGGCACGGTCTTGATCCTTCCACACAGTGGCTATGGTGTAACTGTGGTCATGACTTCGAATGACCTGTTGTGTAATGATTTGACTCAACAGACGAAACATCAAATCTTAATCAAATCGGGAGGTTGCATCTTAGATGTTAACAAAGAATTTAAATTAGTTGGTTTATAAAATTGTATCAACATTTACAACATTTACAGGGACTTAAAATCTTCAAGGAATCTACTCATGCAGCATAGCAGCTGTAGCTGTAACGGGTTATTTACAGCTTCTGATAAGAAGTCAGACACTACACAGATCATCAACATATCTGTGAAGTGAATATAGAGCAAATTGCAGGCTGACATCACTGGATATGCTACTTGTACATTTACAAACACAGAATTACTTCACAACAAAAGAATGAGCTTTTATAATAAAACTTAAAAAAGAGTCCAGTAAAGACATGTTTTACCACTTCTAAGACTAAGTCAATGCAATATATTTTTTAACTGAAATTTTGAAGGAAACCAAAAGACATCATCCCACGCTATGAGCACTATTTGTCTTGGCAGAATCATTGAGTTGAGTTATCGTGCATTCACATGTTCTGCTTTGGCTCTGTTTGACAGTTTTTGAGTATCTAGGATGCATTGGATTATAGTTTTTCTACCTGGAACTAAGAGTGCTAGTGGCTGACTTCCAAAGAGATGCGACCTCCAGTGGTGTGACCCCAGGAAATGGGGTGGTACTGGGGGGCCGACTGCCATCCATCACAGCCAGTAGTGCCGTGGGACATGCTGTGTAGCACGGCTACAGTGTGCTCTCAGTACTGACCATTTCATGGTTCTTGAAATCCAATACATACTTATATTTAGCTTGTCCTCTACATTTTACAACATGGAGTGGGCCAACAAATGCCCATGACTTTAATATGAGACATAACAATTCATGGCTGTGTTGTCCATGGCAACAAACTGTAACCGCTTTGCTGTTTCTTTGTAGTTGAAAATAAACCTTGGAGACAAGTGACCACAGACATGAACAGCAAAAAAGTAATGATGAATGGAAGTCAGCTGTGGATAATAAATCAAGACACTTGGGAAATGATGTTGGAATTATATATTTCAAAAGGAGCAGTGAATATAGCTAGCGCCAAGAAACTTTCATCAACTCTATCATCTGTTAAGGTCAGCACATCACTTCTAAGTGCCAGAGTATCACTTGAAAAGGGAAATGCGCAAAGTGTGTAATCAAGCCCTTTTATAGCATCTCACGATGCATTTACTGTATCGTTTTTCACATATCAAGACAGTACAGCCACTTGTTTGATTATATTGTAGCCACTAGAGCAGCTAAGCAGCAAAAACTTGAACTACACCTCAATAATAGTGGAATATTTGACATGTACCAGATTATCTGTTGGTGAATTTTAGTTTTATTTTTATTTTTTTTATCAGAATTTGGATCAGCAGCATCCCACCAAGGCAGAAATGACCACAAGTAAGCCGCAGTGTTGGTGTAGGACACTCAGTCATTTATGGGAACACAGTCTAAGTTTAGTGAAACTGGGTGAGACATGGCAAGCCTAGTACACCACACACACCTTATAGGGGCTGTTGAGATTTTTTTTGTCAGAAGCTGAAAAACCTTCAACCCCATTTTCATGTAATTTCAGATAATTTGTCGTCACTTCAGAAAGTCAAAGAGGTATGCATCATTTTCAGATTGTTGACTCGTTGCCATATAACAGGTGCTGTGGCACAAAATGTGGCTTAAAATATGAATTCCTCTGCTGCAGACAAGCCTTGTATATGTAGTGTATTTCATATCACTTAAATTACACATCTACAGCACACCATATACACCTTTTTTATTTTACATTAATAAATGAAATCCAAGTCAACAATAGCTAGAATTGTTGAAGGATTCAGACACCAACATATAGCCCAGTTTCCCCTACCATTACCTGGAGAAGCAGCCCACCCAGCCAACTGGACCCCACACACATATCCTACATATCAGTAGTTTCGAGACCCCACACTGAAAAACATCCTAGGAGAATCATTGTAGCCCAACTATTTTGTATGAACATCAGACCATTAAACAATAACAGAAAAAAACCAAAAAACATTTGGATTTTCTTTTGTTTTTGTCCCTTATGAAAAAGCAAAAATTAATAAAACATTAAAACCGCAAGCGGTGTTGTAGTCCCTCGCTCATGCTGCCCGCCGCTGCCCGACGTGTTACAGAGGTGTAATAGAGATAAAGACAATAGAGATAACAGGAATGACAATAGAGATAAAGAGAATGACAATAGACATAACAGGAATGACAATAGAGATAAAGACAATAGAGATAAAGAGAATGACCATAGACATAACAGGAATGACAATAGAGATAAAGACAATAGAGATAAAGAGAATGACAATAGACATAACAGGAATGACAATAGAGATAAAGACAATAGAGATAAAGAGAATGACAATAGAGATAAAGACAATAGAGATAAAGAGAATGACCATAGACATAACAGGAATGACAATAGAGATAAAGACAATAGAGATAAAGAGAATGACAATAGACATAACAGGAATGACAATAGAGATAAAGACAATAGAGATAAAGAGAATGACAATAGAGATAAAGACAATAGAGATAAAGAGAATGACCATAGACATAACAGGAATGACAATAGAGATAAAGACAATAGAGATAAAGAGAATGACAATAGAGATAAAGACAATAGAGATAAAGAGAATGACAATAGAGATAAAGACAATAGAGATAACGGGAATTACAATAGAGATAACACTAATGACAATAGAGATAAAGAGAATGACAATAGAGATAAAGACAATAGAGATAAAGAGAATGACAATAGCGATAAAGACAATAGAGATAATATAAATGACAATAGAGATAAAGAGAATGACAATAGAGATAAAGACAATAGAGATAAAGAGAATGACAATAGAGATAAAGACAATAGAGATAACGGGAATTACAATAGAGATAACAGGAATGACAATAGAGATAAAGACAATAGAGATAAAGAGAATGACAATAGAGATAAAGACAATAGAGATAAAGAGAATGACAATAGACATAACAGGAATGACAATAGAGATAAAGACAATAGAGATAAAGAGAATGACAATAGAGATAAAGACAATAGAGATAACGGGAATTACAATAGAGATAACAGGAATGACAATAGAGATAAAGACAATAGAGATAAAGAGAATGACAATAGAGATAAAGACAATAGAGATAATAAGAATGACAATAGAGATAAAGAGAATGACAAGAGAGATAAATACAATAGAGATAAAGAGAATGACAATAGACATAACAGGAATGACAATTGAGATAAAGACAATAGAGATAAAGAGAATGACAATAGAGATAAAGAGAATGACAATAGAGATAAAGACAATAGAGATAAAGAGAATGACAATAGACATAACAGAGTGACAATAGACATAACAGGAATGACAATAGAGATAAAGACAATAGAGATTAAGAGAATGACAATAGAGATAAAGAGAATGAAATAATACACATAACAGGAATGACAATAGAGATAAAGACAATAGAGATAAAGAGAATGACAATAGAGATAAATACAATAAAGATAAAGAGAATGACAATAGACATAACAGGAATGACAATAGAGATAAAGATAATGACAATAGAGACAAAGATAATGACAATAGAGATAAAGACAATAGAGATAACGGGAATGACAATAGACATAACAGGAATGACAATAGAGATAAAGACAATAGAGATAAAGAGAATGACAATAGAGATAAAGACAATAGAGATAATAAGAATGACAATAGACATAACAGGAATGACAATAGAGATAAAGACAATAGAAATAAAGAGAATGACAATAGAGACAAAGATAATGACAATAGAGATAAAGACAATAGAGATAACGGGAATTACAATAGAGATAACAGGAATGACAATAGAGATAAAGACAATAGAGATAAAGAGAATGACAATAGAGATAAAGACAATAGAGATAATAAGAATGACAATAGAGATAAAGAGAATGACAATAGAGATAAAGACAATAGAGAAAAAGAGAATGACAATAGAGATAAAGACAATAGAGATAACGGGAATTACAATAGAGATAACAGGAATGACAATAGAGATAAAGACAATAGAGATAAAGAGAATGACAATAGACATAACAGGAATGACAATAGAGATAAAGACAATAGAGATAAAGAGAATGACAATAGAGACAAAGAGAATGACAATAGAGATAAAGACAATAGAGATAACGGGAATTACAATAGAGATAACAGGAATGACAATAGAGATAAAGACAATAGAGATAAAGAGAATGACAATAGAGATAAAGAGAATGACAAGAGAGATAAATACAATAGAGATAAAGAGAATGACAATAGGCATAACAGGAATGACAATTGAGATAAAGACAATAGAGATAAAGAGAATGACAATAGAGATAAAGAGAATGACAATAGAGATAAAGACAATAGAGATAACAGGAATGACAATAGAGATAAAGACAATAGAGATAAAGAGAATGACAATAGAGATAAAGAGAATGACAATAGACATAACACGAATGACAATAGAGATAAAGACAATAGAGATAAAGAGAATGACAATAGAGATAAAGAGAGTGACAATAGACATAACAGGAATGACAATAGAGATGAAGACAATAGAGATAAAGAGAATGACAATAGAGACAAAGAGAATGACAATAGAGACAAAGACAATAGAGATAACGGGAATTACAATAGAGACAAAGAGAATGACAATAGAGACAAAGAGAATGACAATAGAGACAAAGACAATAGAGATAACGGGAATTACAATAGAGATAACAGGAATGACAATAGAGATAAAGAGAATGACAATAGAGATAAAGACAATAGAGATAATAATAATTGACAATAGAGATAAAGAGAATGACAAGAGAGATAAATACAATAGAGATAAAGAGAATGACAATAGACATAACAGGAATGACAATTGAGATAATGACAATAGAGATAAAGAGAATGACAATAGAAATAAAGACAATAGAGATAACAGGAATGACAATAGAGATAAAGAGAATGACAATAGACATGACAGGAATGACAATAGAGATAAAGACAATAGAGATAACAGGAATGACAAAAGAGATAAAGAGAATGACAATAGACATAACAGGAATGACAATTGAGATAAAGACAATAGAGATAAAGAGAATGACAATAGAGTAAAAGAGAATGACAATAGAGATAAAGAGAATGACAATAGAGATAAAGACAATAGAGATAAAGATAATTACAATAGAGATAAAGACAATAGAGATAACAGGAATGACAATAGAGATAAAGAGAATGACAATAGACATAACAGGAATGACAATAGAGATAAAGACAATAGAGACAAAGAGCATGACAATAGAGATAAAGACAATAGAGATAAAGAGAATGACAATAGAGATAAAGAGAATGACAATAGAAATAAAGAGAATTAAAACCGCAAGCAGTGTTGTAGTCCCTCGCTCATGCCGCCCGCCGCTGCCCGACGCTGCAACGCTTGAAAAATAAATGCGGGTGTGAGAAATGCAGGAATCTGTAGGATTTCAATAGGTTTTCAATGGGCAAAAAAGCCATTGGTTTTCAATGGGTAAAAATGCCATTGGTTTTAAATGGCCAAAATTTACATTGGTTTTCAATGGGGAAAATTCCAATAGTTTTCAATGGGGAAAATTTCCATTGATTTTCAATGAGGGAAAATGAAATTGAAAATGGCAGACTCCCTGTTGGGAAAAGTAAATTTGCGCAAGAGACTTTTTTGTTCATCATTTTAGTCTACACATGTGTACCGAGTTTCATGTTCCAACTCCATAAAAACCCTTATGGGGAGGGGTTTTGAAATGTTCTAGGGGGCGCTGTTGAGCCATTTTTTACATTACATGGGTTTGGCCCAATGGGCTGTTAGAAGGTGCGCGTCTTGTCTACGCTGCCAAATTTGGTGATCCTACGTGTTTCTTAAAGGCGCAAAAAAGGGAAACTTATTTTTTGGCGCCAAAATCAAATGGCATGGGATGCCATTGTACGTTGCTGCATGACGTTCATAATGGAGCTTCAGCAAGTGGTTATGGATGTTTTAGAAGTGGAATGAAATTGATGCGTCGAAACATGTGGCGTCAGTATGTGTAAACGTAAAGGGTGGCGGCGTGGAGGCTATAAGCCCCGCCCATGGGCGTGGTCGGCATCAAAGACACAGAACGTCACCCTTCACCTGTGTATGAAATTTGAAGGCGATAGGATTTTTTGAAAGGCGTCAAAAAGGCTACGATTTTTTTTGTGGCCGTGAGAGGTGTTCGTGCGTTTATGGCGAGCAGCGTCCATCGCGCAAAAATTTAGGCCTCCCTACGAGCTATGCCCTCTGGCGAAGCGATGCGAAGAGCACAACTTAAGCTCAGCTACGTCCGATGATGATTTTTGCCGAGTTTGGAGTCTGTGGTGCGAAAACCCTAGGACGAGTTCGTTTTGGCTAAAAAACGCCCGATTCAAAATGGCCAACTTCCTGTTGGAATGTCGGCTTCGGCCCAAGAGGCAACTGCCCTTTTTTTTTATGCTTGACATGTTTCCCGAGTTTCATGGGGCTACTTGAAAGTCGCCGACTTTGTCTATGGCTTTTTTGAAAAGTTGTAGGGGGCGCTAGAGAGTCATTTTACACTGGCGCACCCCCCTCAATGCCGAGTTCCACGAGGTCGCCCGTTCCTGCCATGTCGTATCAACTTTTTGAGCATGGCTAGGGGGTGCAAATGCCCTCCGAAGAGTTGCATGAATAATAATGCGTAATAATAATAAACAGCTCAATTTTTATAGGTCCCTCACTGCATTCACTGTGTGAGAGCGAGGGACTAATTAGTCTAATATTCTGAGGTACCTAACCTGGATTCTGGATTGGATCTACTGGATTGGCTAAAAAAAAAACTAAAGTTACCACAGATGCATCTTGGGGACAAAGCATATATTCCCTTGACATCCTAGAAAGTTGTCAGAGTTAATCAGTATATACCACCTTGTTAGCACTTTTCCCCCACTCTGCTGCAAACTTCGCCTTTGCTCAAGCTGATAAAGCAAGAGCAAGATCATGAGGACGCTTATCAGGACACTTTTAAAGCTCCGGAGTGACATTGTTCCCCGTTTTACTCATTACCGAGAACAAAACAAAATTGTAAACCGTACGGAATTTACAACCAAGCAGACTGCCACACGGCCAAATTGTTACATTTCACAGAGAATCATGACAATTGGCAGACTTAAATCAGTCTGTAAAACCCGAGACCAGAACTGTCGTAGCCAAAGTTCGTTGTGCTATCCCATACAATTCAATGACTAAACTTTATTACCCTAATTGGTTTTCACTGCACTGAAGTCTTTCCTAAAGTCTTCTACATTCTTTTAATATACACCATGGGTGCTGACTCAAACCTTGTTCTTTTACAAGCTCCATGCTGGTCAGTATAGAGTTGCAGCTAATGTAAGGCTGAGTTAGGCAACTAATTCAAGTTGCTTTTCTGTATATTCAAATATTTAAATAAATGGAAAGTTTTAAATATAAGACTTAAAATAAACAGGTCATGTACTCTGACCTGACTTTTACTTTACTCTCTGGGACATTCCACTAAAATGACCTCATAGGGGACAGCAGGCCTGGAAAGCAATAAAACCTCTCTCACCGGAGATGGCTTTTCCATCAGCTCTCTGGCTTCATTGTTCAGGGCCGAGATTCAAACCTCCTGTCTGAGACCCCCTATGGCGACTCCAAGGATCGGGGGAATAGGTTGTAACAACTTATACTACTTACTGTAGGTACTCTCACATCTTATACTCGTAATGTTAAAGTCAATGCAGGCTAACTTTATAGCCCTCCGCAGGTAAAAGGTTAGCTACCGCAGGCCAAACCATTTTGATGCACAGCAAAAGGGAGCATATTGCAAAACAGTGAGACTTTTATTTGTGAAAATAACAGCACAGACTAGCAAAAACATTCTGTCCTTGAACATTTTTAAGCATTTTTTTTTTTTTTTTAATTTACAAATATGCCTATATTATCTCTGCAACCTACTGCCGCTGTTATGAACAAAACTGATATATCAAAGCATTTTGTGCATGGAACACGTGTATAAACATGGTGTTGCTTGCCTGGCAATTTTTAAACAACCAGAAAACAGAACTTCAAAAATGTCTTTTTGGACATTTGCTTATTCACAAAATACACTGATAACAAGTGCTGCTGACATGTTTACATGCATGGACGTAGGTCTGATTTCAGATGTGGGGGCAACACAGTGAAGCCAAGGGTTCTTTAACCACAGGGAAAAAGAAATAAAACATTGCATTTATTTAGCTTTACGCATACCTTTACTACTAATGTTGATCTTCATTCTGTGTAAATTATATAGTACTAATGCACTAACTGCGCTGAACATCACCAGAAGCACTTTTGTTTCCAATCTAAGCAGTGTTTTTCGTCCGCTAGTGTCTGAAATGCTTCCTCACAAAGACTGGTGTGTCAGTACATGGTGTTTTGCATGAGGTCAGACGTCTCATTCTCAGCGATTTTCTCTGACTCCAACTCAGCATGTTGAACATGTTAAACAGCTACTGATAGGGACCATCTAAAGCCAACATTGCTGGACAGACTGCAAAAACTACAAATGATTGTCACCTAAACGTGGCCCAACTGCCTGTCAGCTTGGTTTATCACGGCTTTTAACTCAAACTGAAAGAGAAAGCAGGCTTTAAGAGAATGTTTAATAAATCAGTTTGCCGCAAAAACTGGCAATAACAGGTTATTCAAGTGCCTAAGTGCCTGGAAATATACTGACTGTGGTTATGTAAAGTAGCTGTAAAACATAAAGTAGATGATAATTCATTTATGTCACAATGGAGATATTAAATCAGGGTCCAACATTATCTGTGTAATATATAAACATAAGCAGAGAGGATTTTTGAATTGAATCTCGCATCAATAAATTAGCAAAACTATCGCATTTAAGATAAATCTGATGTAAACATTAAAGGTTATATGTGGATATAACACTCAAGACTATAACACACATCATCTGGGCAGACTGGACAGACAGACTAGTGTAATAATGTCTGTCTACAACTCTGGCCTTTTATTATGTAATGCTTAGCCTGGCCAGTGGAAATAGCTGACAACATACTGGCATAACTGTCAAGACTAAATATTGGCTTAAAGTACATGGAAGTTATGACAGACAAACATTATTTAACTGTTGTTCTTCTCTTTCTGTTTTCTGCTAACTTAAAATGAGCATAATGCATTTAACATAATCTTCAAGGTAACAGGTCACCAGTTATTTTCTCTGTAATTGAGTAACTTGGTAAATAATATACTGTTCTTCTCTACAAATGGGGCTGTAATCAAAGTATGGCATCTACCATAAATAGTCGGGCAAATGAGAGCTTAGACTTGATTAAGTGTCTGACTACAGCAATGTGCAGAACAAGGGGTACAGGAAAAAAAATCTGCTGGATTGCTTTGAACAGCTTATGTTATGAAGTTTCACTTATGAGACAATTCAATCGACAGGCACCCTATTGTTCCAAAGTTTTATGAATGGAAACCAATAAAATGTTTCATTTGAATGCCGTTGCCAGATTAATGTAACTTTCAGCAGGGATTTTATGTCCCAACGTCGAGTCCTCACCGATGAAATGGGACATTTACAATGATCTGTCAAACACAAAATAATTATGACTATGTGCTCGGCCACTTGGAGGAAATGACACATTTAACATCCTTAAATAGGTGCTGTACACGTAGCAGTTCAGTAGTGAACTGTGCACACAGTACGTCTTACACCAATGAACGTGCATTTGCTGGGGGCTCCAACCAGCAATCAGGATAACTTTCCCAGGCCTTGATTCAAGTGGAGCCCAAACAATCAGTTACTGCTTTAGTTTTGTCTAGGCGTTCTCTCTGTTCAGGTCAATGATCTAACCAGAAAAACAAAATATAAGGGTCAACTCTTTCATAATTGTGTCTGCGACCAAATAAGTGGAACTCAAAGAATAGTTTGCATGGACACAAAGTTTCCAAGGTACATTTCCAAACTAAACAGACAGAGATTGCTGGTGTCCAAATTGTAACGGGTGTAATTAGAACCCAAATGCAGCACACGCAGGAATCAGTCTCTCTGGGCACAGGGAAAGTCTGGGGCCTTAGGCTGGGAACACCAGTCCAGCAAGCAGGTAGGCAGGAGTTGAGGCAGACGTACCAGGAGCTAGCCACCAGTAGCTGGGCCGACACCAGCTGGCAGAATCCAGAGAGATCAGAAGCTCGTGGTCGAAGACAGAAGGCAGGGTCGGTTACCGGGAGTACAGCAAACAGGTTGGTCCAAGGCAGGCAAAGTCGGCAGCGGGAGATCAATCCGAAGAAGAGTGCTGGAAAGTCTTGCAGGAGCATGTAGAACAATCTGGCAGAGAGTGAGTGAGCAGGGAGAGCTTAAATCCTAGCTTGATTGGTGATGGGAAGCAGGTGAGGGGAGTAGGTCTGATGAGGGGGGCGTGGCTGGCAGGTGAGTGGAGAGGGAATGGAAAATTACTTAGAGGTAGGTGAAAGGGGGGCAGACTGTGACAGAACCTCCCCCTCAAGGGACGGCTCCTGACGTCCTTAAAGATGAATTGCTGAGTCGGGAGGGTGGCGAGGGCCCGGAGGAGGTTAATATTCCTCTGAAAGCACCATGTCCTCCTCCTCCCCTGCTTCAGAAGGTGCCTCCTCCTCCGAAGGGGTTTCCTCATACTCAGAGTTGTGGTCAGAGACCTCGGGTGAACAGGGAGGCGGACTGGTAGTACTTCTAGAGGGTCTCGAGGACCTAGCCGGTTGATCTGGGTGACATCGATGAAACTCCCTGATGAGGGAAGCATCCAAAATATGCCGTGCAGGGACCCAGGACCTTTCCTCAGGACCATACCCCTCCCAATCCACCAGGTACTGGAGACCCCTTCCCCGGCGACGGGAACGAAGGAGACGACGGACGGTGTAGGCGGGACCCCCATCGATGATGCGGGGTGGGGGCGGGGGAGGAGCAGCGGGGACCAGGGGGCTCTCACGGACGGGTTTGACCTTGGACACATGGAAAGTGGGGTGGACCCGCATGGACCTGGGTAGCTTGAGCCTCACTGCCGCAGGGTTGATGACCTTTTGAACCTCAAAAGGTCCAATAAATCTGGGAGCCAACTTCTTCGATTCTACGCGTAAGGGTAGATCCCGGGTAGACAACCACACCTTCTGGCCAACTTGAAAAGTCGGAGCTTTAGATCGACGACGGTTGGCCGTGGTGGAGTAGCGGTCGGTGGAGCGAAGAAGGGTGGTTCGGGCCTGAGTCCAGGTCCTGCGGCAGCGACGGATGAAGGCTTGCACTGATGGGCAGGAAACCTCCTTCTCCAGGGCGGGAAAGAGTGGGGGTTGGAACCCGTAGGCACACTGAAATGGAGAGAGTCCAGTTGCAGAGCTGGTCAGGGTGTTATGGGCGTATTCCACCCACAGAAGCCGCTGGGACCAGGATGAGGGGTTTTGAGAGACCATGCAGCGTAAAGCAGTCTCCATCTCCTGATTCATCCTCTCAGACTGGCCGTTGGACTGGGGGTGGAACCCGGATGACAAACTGACGGTGGCCCCTACCAGCGTGCAGAACTCCCTCCAGAAAACGGAGGTGAATTGGGGCCCCCGGTCGGAGACCACGTCAGTAGGGAAACCATGCAGTCGGAACACATGTAGCAGAACCAGTTCAGCTGTCTCCTTGGCTGAGGGAAGCTTGGGCAGGGGCACGAAATGTGCCATCTTGCTGAACCGATCTACCACTGTGAGAATAGTGGTGTGGCCGTTGGACAGTGGCAGACCGGTAACAAAGTCTAGGGAGATGTGGGACCAGGGCCGGTGGGGCACTGGCAACGGATGCAGGAATCCAGCAGGGGCCTTGTGTGAGGGTTTGTGCTGGTTGCATACTGGGCAGGCGTTCACAAACTCCCGGGTGTCTTCGGCCAGAGTCGCCCACCAAAATCTTTGCTGCACCACCTCTTTGGTCCGCTGGATCCCAGGGTGACAGGTGAGCAGGGAGTTGTGGGCCCACTGGAGGACGTCGGACCGTAGGGGAGCGGGGACGAACAGGCGGTTAGGAGGACACGAGCTGGGCCCAGGCTGATCTTCTAAAGCTGCCTTAATTCTTTCCTCCACCTCCCAGCTGAGTGATGCTATCAGACTAGAGGAGGGGAGAATGGTGTCGGAACTGGCAGCCGAGTCCTCCTCTCTCAAAAACTGCCGGGACAGGGCATCAGGCTTCACGTTGCGGGACCCCGGCCGGTAGGAGAGGGAAAAGTTAAATCTGGTCAGAAACAGAGCCCATCTGGCCTGTCGGGAGTTCAGCCTCTTGGCTGACCGAATGTATTCCAGATTCTTGTGGTCAGTCCAGACCAAAAACGGCATTGCAGTTCCTTCCAGCCAGTGACGCCACTCCTCCAGAGCCAGTTTGACTGCCAGAAGCTCTCGATTGCCGATGTCGTAATTCCTCTCAGCTGGGATCAGTCGTCGGGAGAAGAAGGCGCATGGATGGAGCTTCTGGTCTTTGGCTGACCGCTGGGAGAGCACCCCTCCTACTCCCACGTCAGAGGCGTCCACCTCCACCACAAATTGCCTTTCTGGGTCAGGCATTTGGAGGATAGGGGCTGACGTGAACCTGGCTTTGAGGGACCGGAAGGCCTCATCGGCTGCGGATGACCACTGGAAGGGCACCTTGGAGGAAGTCAGAGCCGTGAGAGGAGCGGCTACCATGCTGTAACCCCTGATGAACCTCCGGTAAAAGTTGGCGAAGCCCAGGAACCGTTGCAGTTGTTTGCGAGAGTCAGGAGTGGGCCAATCTGAGACAGCTGACACCTTGGCAGGGTCCATCTGGATGCTCCCAGGACCCACGATGAAACCCAAGAAGGACACAGACGAGGAGTGAAACTCGCACTTCTCGGCTTTGACAAAGAGAGAGTTCTCAAGGAGCCGCTGGAGAACTGCCTGGACGTGGTGGACGTGTTCCTCCTTGGTCTTGGAAAAGATCAGTATGTCATCCAGGTAAACAAACACGTACTTATTCAACATGTCCCGGAGCACGTCATTAACCAGGGCCTGGAAGACAGCAGGGGCGTTGGTGAGGCCGAAGGGCATGACTAGATACTCGTAGTGTCCAGTGGGGGTGATGAAGGCTGTCTTCCACTCATCCCCCTCCCGGATGCGGACCAAATGGTAGGCGTTGCGAAGGTCCAATTTGGAAAATATGGTGGCCCCCTCCAGGAGCTCAAAGGCAGAGGAGATGAGAGGGAGGGGGTAGCGGTTCTTTACAGTTATGTCATTCAGGCCTCGATAATCAATACAGGGCCGAAGAGATTTATCTTTCTTCTGGACAAAGAAGAAGCCAGCACTAACAGGGGACGAGGAGGGACGGATAATGCCTGCTGCCAAAGAGTCATTAATGTAGGTCTCCATGGCCTCCCTCTCCGGAGCTGACAGTGAGTACAGGCGCCCCCTAGGAGGAGTAGAGCCGGGGTGCAGGTCGATGGCACAGTCATATGGCCGGTGTGGGGGCAATGAGGTTGCCTTAACCTTGCTGAAGACCTCCCTGAAGTCATGGTATTCCACCGGCACCCCTGACAGGTCAAGCAGAGGACTGGGACATCGGGACAGCTGGGGAGCAGCTGCTTGTTGGAGACACACTTGATGACAAGATGACCCCCACCCCAGGATTGACCCCGTCGCCCAGTCGACATGAGGGTTATGGCGACGGAGCCACGGGAATCCCAGGATGAGAGGGATTCGGGGAGACTGCAGAATGTGAAACTGGATTGTCTCATGGTGGTTACCGGACATAAGCATGCGGATGGGTGTGGTCTGGTGAGTCACTTTCCCCAGGAGATGACCATCGAGGGCATTGACAGGAACCGGGGCAGGCAGTGGTATGCAGTTGATGCCTAGTTGCTGGGCCAGGTCCTTATCGATGAGGCTGACATCAGAACCAGAGTCAATGAAGGTGGCGAGGGTTTGGGAACCCTCCGCCAGTAACAGCTGAACATGGCATAAGGATCGTTTTCGGAGGAATAGCTCAGAGGGACGACTCACCAGTACTTCCCCCTCTACTGGTGAGTCCGGCCTTTTGCTGGACACTGTGAGATGAAGTGACCTGCTTGACCACAGTAGAGGCAGAGTTTCCCCTGGCGACGGCGCTCCCGCTCCGTAGGAGTGAGACTGGTGCGGCCCACCTGCATGGGTTCGGCCTCTCTTCCCTGACCACTAGAGGTACCCAAAGTCTCTGGAGGAACACGTGGTCGGCCCAGCAGGCGCTGGTTTGCCTGTCCTTGCCGCCTCTCTTGGCGTCTTGCCTGCACGCGGCGATCAATCCGGGATGTAAGTTCAATAAGTTCATCCAGAGAAGAGGGAAGGTTGTGAGAGACCAACTCGTCTTTAATGTAGTCCTCCAGACCCCGCAGATAAGCATCGCAAATGGCAGCCTCGTTCCAGTAACTCTGACGGGCCCTGATGCGGAACTCAATGGCGTAGTTAGCGACAGTTTGTTCACCTTGGCTCAAGTCCATCAGACCCCCTGTGACGTCTGGACCGATGGATGCTATGCCAAACACCTTACGAAGCTCCATGGTGAAGGCTTGGAAGGAGGAGCAGGCAGTGGTCTGGCGTTCCCACTCTGCTGTTCCCCACAGGCGGGCTCGATCTGTCAGGTGGTTGATGGCAAACGCCACTTTGGCCTCCTCTGAAGCGAAGGTCTGGGGCTGCAGAGCAAAGAGGATGGAGCAGTTGGTGATGAAGGGGTTACAGCCTTCCGGATCTCCAGCATATCGTTCTGGAGGTCCCACCCGGGGCTCCGGCAGTAGACCCGAAGGAATGGGAACAGCAGCAGGCGGGGGTGGTGGTGGTGGAGCAGCAGCCGAAGCAGCTGCAGATTGGGTAAAGGCTGCTGCCAGCTGCTGGACCTGGTTAGCTAGCATAGCTAACCCTTGTGTCTGGTTCCCCGTAGCCTGCTGGATGTCAGCTGTAATGGAGGCGAATCTTTCCTCGTGTTGCTGAAGTGCGTCTTCGATCCTCTTGAGCCGGGACTGCGGCGAAGAAGGGTGCGCTGGGTCCATTTCTGGCCAGATTGTACTGTAACGGGTGTAATTAGAACCCAAATGCAGCACACGCAGGAATCAGTCTCTCTGGGCACAGGGAAAGTCTGGGGCCTTAGGCTGGGAACACCAGTCCAGCAAGCAGGTAGGCAGGAGTTGAGGCAGACGTACCAGGAGCTAGCCACCAGTAGCTGGGCCGACACCAGCTGGCAGAATCCAGAGAGATCAGAAGCTCGTGGTCGAAGACAGAAGGCAGGGTCGGTTACCGGGAGTACAGCAAACAGGTTGGTCCAAGGCAGGCAAAGTCGGCAGCGGGAGATCAATCCGAAGAAGAGTGCTGGAAAGTCTTGCAGGAGCATGTAGAACAATCTGGCAGAGAGTGAGTGAGCAGGGAGAGCTTAAATCCTAGCTTGATTGGTGATGGGAAGCAGGTGAGGGGAGTAGGTCTGATGAGGGGGGCGTGGCTGGCAGGTGAGTGGAGAGGGAATGGAAAATTACTTAGAGGTAGGTGAAAGGGGGGCAGACTGTGACACAAATAGGGAGTGCAGGGCTGGTCTTCTGTTATAGTCTGACCTTACGGCACAAAGAGCCTGCAGAGAATCAGCCAAATTATGAGCTCAACATGGCCTCTGTGAGCAGCTTGCACCGAGAGGATACTAAGTGTACACATGTGTTTGTTCAGACGTGTGGGGCTATTAAGCTTGTCAAGTGTTCTGATGTGGTCCAGGAAATGCCTCACTGCTCTACTTAAGCCATGTTTAGGTTATAGTTGTAAACATTTTGTAGCCAGATTTCTCCACGCTGTAAGACTCTCATAAAAATCTTTCAGAAGGCACCTCCTCATTAACTGTATAACTTGAAATCATATAACGTCACCCTAAGCCACTGCTGTAGAATCCAATAAAAGCAGGATAGCGCCATTTTCCATCATTAGATCATTCCTTAAAAATCATTGATATTTAATTATTATTTCAGTCTCCAGCAGACATTGAGACTTTTAATGAATGATCTGCGTAAATTTTAAATAATTCTCTACTTTGGCAGCTGAATCCAGACGCAACACAATAAACTCGCGCTGTGAAAAATGCAATTCTCATTCTGTGGTTGCTTTGGTTTTTCTCCTGTGAAACTGGGGGTCTTTAGAGTAAGGGCAAGGAGTATGCTTTAATCTGGAAAATATTACTGGGGGTGAAAGAACATGGGAAACAATAACACAAGGAGGATTCCTCTTCCATTATCTGGGCTCTGTGATTTGGAGATATGCTTCAGTCTGCAATTTTAGCTCACCACAACTACCCACTTGGCCCCTATCCTTTGCTATTCTTTTTCCACGTCCCTGTAAAGTGGGTTTTTTTTGTCTGCGGCGGCCTGTGAAGTTAAATGGCTGGCGAGCGTCACAGGAAATCCCTTAGGTAACAGTTTGGTTAATCAGCACTACAATGGCTTTGTAGCCTTTTCAAAGACAAATGTTTCAACTTTGAGCTTTGAGGTGATTCTCCTATCCTTCTACCAGTCGGGTTGTAATTGATGACACTGGTGTGTTTGGTCTTTGCTGCCCTGTGTGGAAAGCTTCCCATGTTCAGTCAAGGACTTCCTTTTCACACATGGAGAAGTAATCAAAACACAGAGGCAAATGGAGCAAGTAGGTCTCCCTTCGAAGCAGAATGATTCCCTTCTGTTTTTGACATTGAGACAGTCAAAAACCTTCCAGCAACTGATTAACTACTGTTTTCACAGAGGAAACCATAACAAATGATTTGTAAGCTGTTGTCTAACAAACTTTACCACAGGGACAGTAAATGGAACATCTAATCTAAATTCTTCTGCTGAGATGAATTGTGGAAAATAACTCATAAAAAGGCAAAGCTACAAAGAAATGTTGCAAAAAAAGGAAGTTGTACTATTAAACAACTCAAAACAGTCCTGTCTTTAATGTCTTCATTATTGAAATTATTGAATACCAGTTGATTGTTTACATAATTGTGGAAAAAGTCATGAAGGTCCATACGGCTTAAATGGAGATAATTATTGATGCACATCTGCATTTGAGACAAGACTCAAGGATCTGGTAGACCTATTTTAAGTAGAAGCTATTAGTCCTGCTTATTTGACCAAGAATGATCCTGCAGCTTCAAAGTACAGCTTTACTGAGTGTTTGGTCTGTTTCTACCTATGTAACCATATTATCATCATAATCTCATCATCTCACATCTCACATCTCACCAGCTTCTAAAGTACACTGAACACTTTGGTCACTTAATAATACCTCAACATGAACAAATATGTTGGCTAGGTGGATGGTTAGTGCAAGATGAATGATTATGCATGTCAATATTATAACCTTATTAGAATAACTTGTATAAGATTAAGCTCTGCCTCAAAACTTAATTAAGACATGACTTATTCTAACATTAAATACATAGTTAGGATTGCATTTTGATGTTACATGCCTATTTTTTAGTGCCACTATTAAGTTTTTTTCTTCTACTATATCAAAAAGGCCCAGTCATACACGAAGAGAAGGCAGCTGGCATCTGATCCTTCTGTAAATTGATGCAAGCTGCTCATTCAGTCTGAGAGGGACACCATATTTGAACTCGGTCATTAGTTTAGTCATAGAAACAGGGATACCGAGTCATAGAGTTTCATATTAACAACTTAACCTCAACAGGTGTATGGCCAACTGCCAGGTTTAGTATTTCAGGATTTCAAAGGGATTTATCGAGCATTGAGCATTTTACAGCAAATTCATCAGGGAGATTTTATTACTATTACTATCCTCCCTTACACTTACCAATGAATTATATTCATGCAGAGCTGACCAGTGATAACACTAGGTGTAAAATGTAAAATAGAGGACTTGAATATCTGTAGCCTAGTTGCAAAGAAACAATACTAAAAGCCAAAAATGTAAACCTCATTGGAATGCAATTACATTATTATACATACATTATTAGGATTCATCCTCTGGTGACCATGAACATCTATACAAAATTTCATGGCATTCCATAAACTCTGGCTGCTAACATGGCTAAATACTTAAGTTAATTTATTTTATTTGAAATATCAGTTTCAAGACTGAATATATCGTTCCATGTGGGCAAACCTGTCCAATCCCCCCATGCACAGAGAAATGCAGCCTAGAAATGAGGCCTTCGTTGGTGTAAACACAGCCATTGTATTCTGTACAGCCCTCACTAACCATGCCAGTAACTTGTTTAATGGTGTGTTTATGTGAGCCCCATTAACCTGTTATATGTGGAAATATCATTCGACCATGTTGTATTTGCCAGGTGTTTGCATTCAGGTAGTCGGGAATCACTGGTTAATGGATCAGATGAAACGGACCAATCAAAAAAGCATAAAGTAGGCATAAAATTCACTGTTATTGTTAGAGGCCAGAATATGTTGTTAATCACTTCACAGGCTGTAACATCATTTGAACGGTTACACTTTGGTTTCTTTATATCAATTTGTTATAGCCTATAGTTATTATCATAGTATTATATTAGTTTGAGGTCTCATGGAATTTGCCAGCATACCGCTGGGATTTAGCATTTTGCCAGCTGTTTGAGGTGAACAGTCCAGTTGTCAACTATAAAAACATCTGATTTCACAGGTTGCCAAGGCCTAACAAATGCAAATTAGTCCTGGTCTGTGAGGTGGCAGGAACTAATGGTGTCTTATTTGGAAAGAAAAGGCCCTGTTCAAGGCAGATGGCCACCCATCTTTCTTCCTGTTATAAGGGAGTTTTTCTTTGCTGCCATAGCTAAGTGCTTGCTCATGGGGTGAATTGTTGGGTTTCTGTAAATTAAAGAGTACAGTCTAGACCTGCTCTATATGTAAAGTGTCATGAGAAAACTTTTGTTTATTTATAGCTATATAAATAAAATTGACTTGACTTCATTCAGCCTCCCCGCACTCAGTAACCTATAGGTTTCACGAAAATAATTTGTTAAATGCAACTAGCAGCAATGAAATTTGTTGGTTTCACTTTAATATTGTGCTTGTATCTGTCGATGACAAATTAAAGGGGAAACCTAAATAATGTGTGTAGAATCACAGTCTCAACCGTAATAAACACCCGTGGTTGATTTTGGACCACCATGTCAGACCATTACATGCAGTAGATTTCCAGAGCTTTCCATAATCTATGCAGAGAAGCATTGAAGCTGTTCTGGAGGCTTATGTTGACCCAACATCTAATTAAGAACTAATTAAGAAGTTTTTTCCTTTAATTTCCCATCCAATACCAGTACACTAAAAAGCCAGAGACTAAAAGGAATATATTAAAAGTATTAAAGTACTACAGAGTAAACTGATTATCTAAATACATTCAAATTATTGACAAAACAGTCAAGATTTATTGTTCACTGCAGGTTCAATATTTATGGTAGGCTCATCCAAATACTTAGTTTTTTGAAACACAGAGATGGAAAAGGCCACACTTGACTGAATTTGGTCACATAAACTGGACAGAGTACTCCCTGGGAGTTTCAGGTCAATGGCTTTCACTTGGAAAGCTGCTCATTAAGTGAGTTTTGTTTTTTTAATAAAAAAGCAAAAACAGATAAAATTCAGAACAAAAGACACAATTCATTGATCAATTTTGATCAGTGCATTTTGGCCTGTTCATTACATAAGATACTCAGATTTTGATGAAGGCAAGAGAAAAGATTCATCCCACCATGCTGGTTTTTTTTAGACTCATACTGATTTGGTTGCTAAAATTTGAGGTCAAAACAGAGTGACTTATATTATTTGATGCTAATCGACAAGGAGGATGATTCTGTTATGCATAAGTGACGCTTGCAACTTTTATCTATGGAATAATGAATATAGATGTGCTTGAGTAAAGTATTATACTTTGTGTTGCAAGATTATATCTGTACTGAAAGTGAAGTTTGGACATACTGAACTTATGTTTACATCTATTATAAATATTATTTACAATAAGGTAAAACATGTCAAGCACAAGTATAACTTCACAAAAGACAGTAGTGATACAGCCAAATGTAAAAAAATGTTAAATGTACCTATAGTAGTCGGCATAATGGAGGTATTATTTTTGCACTGCTGTACTTGCTGTTGGTTTCCTCTCACAGGAAATTATCAAATAGAACTGTTCACACAGGCCCAGGAGTATATAGAGTCTGACTGAGAACAAAGACATATTCTATGATGAGATTATTTGCACCAAAAATTCTGCAGTTTAGGTTGTCAGCACTAACACCATTTAAATTTTGCAGACTAGACAATGCATGTCTAATGCTATAATAAGTGAGTTTTAGGGAGTCTAGTATAGCACTACAATAAGAGTGTTTAAAGCTGGGCCGACCTCTGGGTTTGGGGGTGTCCCTGCTGCCACAAACATCACAAACATTCTACCTTGAGCCAGGGTGCCATGATGGTCATTTCCACGGTTATCCTTTCCCCAGGACATCGGTCGTTACAGCTAGCAGACCTAAACCTAACCATGTGTAAAACGCAGTAGCCTCTAAAAAATGGACATATTTATAGGGACTTCTTTGTATTTGGACAAGCAATGGCCATTGAGCTGGAAAAGTAGGTCAAATATACTGCTGACATAATCCACACAGAGTCACAAACTTCTTGAGAGCTGAGTTTTCTGAAACCTGAACTCTACTACTGACAGCCCCCCCCATGACTGAGCTTTACATGTTTACCATGAAAACTGCTGGACTCTCCTGTATTACTACTCTTTCCTCTACGAGTGTATGACAGACCGTCAGGCTGGCCCCTTGAAATTCAGTCATGTATAATACCCATATGGAAAGATAATATTTTAAAGTATTTCCTATATAAAACAGGCTTTTATTTGTTGTTCTCTCTGGCTTCCATGGATCCCAAATCACAACACCCACACTTGGTGAGCGTGTTCTTTTGAATTTTTCCCAAATGATGTAAAGACGGTCCTCCTGTAAAACATGTCTGGAAACCATATATAATATTTTCGTGACAAATAGGTACCTTACCCTTGATCTTTAAATTCCCTGCGACAAGGCATGATGTCAGATGTAATAAATGTAGGACACTGATCTGGTTTAGGGTTTAATGCTTGTTAATAAACGGGCTGGAAAAAGGACAAAGAGGAAAAACTATCATCTGAATTTGTAGTATATCCACGAAGACAGCTTGGTCACATACTGCATATGTGGCCAAATCTGCCTAATGTTGTTTGCAGATTCAGCACTATTAGCTATAAATTGTCAAAATCACTGCATGAGTTACACTGTGTGAATTTCAGAGGAGGCCACACAGGCTGCTCATGCTTTCAACATCAGACTAATGAAGTCTGAATGAAATCCTGTTCCTCTGAATTCTCACACGTTCCATATTTACTGGTCTCATTTGGTGGTTTCTGCAACAGTTGGGGTGAGCTTGACAAAATCCTGAGCCAGTCCCATTCTTTCCACTTAGATCATAAAACTCAAAATTTTCCTCCCAACAGAACGGTCCTTGTACGTCTAGCCACCAGGCACAGTGAGCCCTATGCAGCAAGGCCAAGGAATAATTAAGCTGACTTTTTCCATGCCACATCACTGTTGTGAAAATATGAATATTTCTATTGATTAATTAGTTACAGTACCATCAGATTCATAATATAGCCACACAGGATAAATGTGGTAAGAAAGGCCCATTACAGAAACAGGAAGAGAGTTGTCAAATTAGACATGCAAAACAAACAGTGAGCAACAGTAGGCCAGGGGTGGCAAGGTCGATATAGGTCACCAGAGGATCATCCATCATGGCTGGCAGACAGGGAGACATACTGGCCTTGTACATAGCTGTGTTTAAAAAAAGGTCACTATGGTGGTTTCATATGGTTAGGCACTCACATTAGGTACCAACTAACAGCTAAAACAGCCAGTATTTTGTACTATGTACCCAATTCTATTAACTCAATTACTTTTATGATTTTATTTGAACAGACATTCACAGTGGTCAGATGAGTCCTGACTTTTTGTGTAATGACATCAGCAGCAGTCAAAGTTTTTATTTTATTTTAATTTTTTTACTATGAAATATCTACTGCTTAAACTGCCACAAAATGCAGATATTAAAATACAGATATTAATAGTTTCCAGAAGATGTATTCGCTGACAGTGATGCTCTGGGTGATCCCTGACATATTGCATCATCATCAGGTCAAAATGTTAGTTTGTCCAAATTCTTCTATTCTTATGATCAAATACATGTAAAACCTGTACTATGTGTTTAGTGCATGTCTGCATACTAACACACTAAACTAAGATCCTAAACACTAAAGAGTATAACTGAAAATCAGCATGTTGGCATTATCATTGTACGCTGTAGCTGGAACATCAGGTCATGGAGACAGTAGAACAGTCTATGCTATATATTTCAGTCTATAGCGTCCCTGTTATTTTATGCAACCTATTACAATTGTTTTTTTTACCTGATAGTATTTCTACTTGAGTAGGGAATTGCAGTACTCTTTCAACCACAGCTGTCCTAATGAACATCAACATCAGAAAGGATTATACTTTATTTATATTTTAATGTATGAAATACTTGAATACTAATTTTAAAATCCTGAAATGTTCCACTCTTAAACCGAATGCTACTTTTTCATTTAACTGGTAACAGAGGCTTTACTCCCGCTAATCCCAGACTGGTATACAACCAGACAACTTTCTCTACATGCTCATTCATTCGCCAACATTGAAGCCCATCTGTGAAACATTTCCAACATGACGCCACTTTCCATGAGCTGTGTCTTGTGGTGCAAGCAGATTTAAAATACATTGATTGGTTACTGTTTCAATATGGGAGTAATATTTTCCCCCCCTGACACTTTTATGATCCTATGTTCCTCCACCTGCTCAGGATTACAGATGGAAAGAGAAGTAATCACTGCACCAACACCGTGGATTTGGATGAGACCCAATGAGTCACTCAAACACTCAACACAGTAACGTTCAATAGCTGCTCAACTTCCCAGCCGCTGAGTAAGAAAACATTCACCAGTTAGCTGCAAAGTCAGCTCCAGTTGTCATTTAAGAGAAGAAAGAGCAGAAGAATAGTATGAATAATTGAACAATACTGTACCTGTTCAGTGTAAAATTTGACGCATGGGAGTGAATGTTGCTTTGATCAAAAGTCTCTTTAACTTGTCAAATGTGATCAGTCTTTCAGTTTGGCTTAATCTTGGATTTTTTGAAATAAATTTGTCCATTTTTTTTTTTCTGGTCCTGGATCTTCTGCCAGGAACTTTGTCTCATAAACCCGGTTTTACATTTTTGCTGTTTCAGGGGAACATTTAGACGGTTCTATTCATTTTAGGAAGAAACAGAATCAGCCGTGGAAGAAAAATCAGTAGGCGCCTGCCTTTGAATATTGAACCGCACATGGTCTGAACAAAGACATGAACATTATACACGAATATGTGGAACAAATCTATTTTTTTCATGTAATGTCCACAAGTACTACTTTTACTGTGGTGTGGTGATTATATTCTTAAATGTCTCCATTATAGACATTTAATTATTGAAAACTACAGTTTGCTGTTGTTTTCACTGTAGCTGGTTGCATCTTCAGCAGTTTACAATATTTTCTTCAGTTACCACTACATTACACCCCGACGATGTTCCAGCAACTAACATCAGAAAGGTTAGATGCTACCCATGGCAAATAACTTTTCCAGTCTTACTAACAGGAAGTATGATTGTTGATGTTTCATGATTGGAAAATTCCTTGATAAAAAACACATAAATGCAAACCGTACAGCAGCCTTGTACTGTGGCCAATATTTAAATCTACAGGCTTATAAGGAATTGTACATGGAAATTTAAAGCAATACCATGGAAAATGCTGATTGTATACACAAATAGTTGCACAGTGTGAGACTTCAAGTACTGACTTGAGCACATGCTCTGCATTTTATTTGGAAAATTTAAGTTGCCTTTTAGACAGCTGAATACATGGCTGATCATGTAATTGCATAGCATTTCAGACCTTTGTTAATGTAATAAAGCTGAATATTGACACAAACTAAATAAAGGATGCAGTAAATAGACATGCAACTCATTCTCATTCAATTCCCATCGTTAATTTTTCCCCTTTCCTATTTAATAAACATCCCAACACTTTTAGAGTTTATAGTTATATATAAAAGCAAGTCACCATCTGTAACATATTTAATGTTTATACACCAGAGGGGAGAATCACACATCCTGTTTATTGTAAAACAAACTCCATGGCCAAACTTAGAAATTTTACAATACACAATAAAACATTGGGGGTACATGTTTGCACAATCCTTTGGGATATACTGTATGTATTGACATAAAATGTAGACAATTGTGTTGCCCAGAGGATAAATCCTAATTACTTTCACCTGACTTTTCCTCTTGCGCCATCATAAAGTTGGCATTTTGAGTTGAATGTCTCAACAACTGTTGGATGGATCTGTACAGACATGCTTGTACATTTTTTTAAATTTTACTTTGACCAATGACAATTTATTATATTATGATAATACCCTTAAGATGTATCATCTTGTTTATAATTGATTGTGACTTAATTGCTTGCAAAACTAATAACTTTGTGTTTTGTGCTAATTAGCAAATGTTAGCATGTTAACAAGTTAAATTGAGATGTTAAACATTATATCCGATTAGCATTGTGATAGTGAGCATCCCAATGTTAGCATTTAGCTCCAAACCTCACGGCCAATTCATCAGCTGAAGATTTACACACAGACAGCAGACATGCATACGCTTCTATACATGGTATAATCGTGGGTCTGCATCCACAGACGCATTCCACACATACCCACTAGAAAACAAGGTGGTGACCTCACGACAGCAAGAGGAAGAGTTTGGTGTATCTGGCTGAACAAGATGTAAATGAACCGCTTAATGAGAATAGGACTAAGGAAGGGGAATAGAGTGCAAACATACAACATGGTTAGGACTGTGACAGTGCTGATGAGAAAACTGTTAAATACAAAATAATATCAGTGGAAAAGGAATCCAAATCACAACTATTATTGGCTGAGCAAAAACTATATTACTCTTACTGAAAACAGAAAGACAATAGTACAATAGTATAAAAGTCAAATCCAAGCTTGAGACATTTATAGAGCATTTGGAAAAACTGTCCACACCCTGACATGACAACATGTTTCATTCGACTACCAACACATGGACACAAGTGAGTACAGATCTGCCATTGAAATAATAACATAATTATACCCCAGCAAGGTGTAGTTTGAAGTGTGCTGATCTATATGGAAAGATCCAGCACGTTTTAGACATCTCACCTTCAGGCTATAAAAACCAGGGTCAGCAGTTGCTCACCCAGACCTCTTATTCAAACACCTGGATCCGCTTCCTATCTGTCAGTCTCTTTCCACCTCTCTTGGGGCAAGTGGTCATTCACGCCTAATTAGGATGTGATCAGTGTAACATTATTGCTGTCCGGCAGTAGAACCATGCAATCCCAGCCAGAAATAGTGGTGGTGGTGGTGCACCAATGACTAGGGGGCAGGGGTTTGGAAATTTGAGTAATGTGTGTGCGTGCATGCGTGTGTGTGTGTGTGTGTGTGTGTGTGTGTGTGTGTGTGTGTGTGTGCGTGCGCGTTGGTCTTGTGTTGTGGATCTCTTTTGTGCCATGGGGAGGAGGGGTGGAGAAAGAAGGCTGTTGCTTCAAACAAGAATGTGCTCATTTTAAGGGAGAGGGGGAGGCTCTGAGCTCAATTTGTCTACTGAAACACTGCTAGAGGATTTTTCATCATTTAAAGGCACCAAGGAGGGGGAGAGAGAGACAGAGAGAGAGAGAGGTGCAGTTGAGAGAGACAGCCTCTTAGAGCTGTGAGGCAGAAGTGATGGATTCAGCACACAAAAAAGTGACAGTCTTCTCCTAACGGGACACAGGCAGTACACAACCTGCCCTGGACTCACCATTTATCAGGAAACTACCTCCAACATCGAACTAAAGTTACCAGTATTGTCTCTTGACAGTGTTCAAACTTTTTCCAAGTGGATCTTTGGAACAATCTCCTAAATGTTTACTGAAGAGTTTCTGGCAAGTTAAGCTTCTGTTGGGCTAATGACAGTCTTTTAATAATAGGTTTTAAAACACTTCAACCTCTCCACTGCTGGAATGGACTAAGGTGACAAAGAGTGAGTAACTAGAAAGGCAGAGTGCTGAAGGGGGAGAGGAGGACCCAGCGGTGCAGCCGTCACATTTGGGATGACTTTCTACCTGGAGAAACTTCAATCACCTCTGGGAGGGCAAGGCAACTGAGGGAGCCTCGTCAATCTGCTGTTATCTCGTAAGAATTGTACAGCTTTTGAATGATCTTTTTCTGTTTATTGGTTTATTATCTAGGATGGAGCACATTACATTCTGCATCAATAACTCGTGTTTGTAATGTGTACAAATAAATGATGATCTTTCTTGGTATGACAATTGTTAAGTGAGCTCAGAATCAGTTAGCCCTGTGATATTTCTACTGTATCACAATTTAGCTTCAATCTGCTGCACTTCACATGTCTCATCCTAAATTCAGCAGGCATCATGTGGCATCTATTATCTGACTCACTGTTCGGTATCAAAGGGTTACTCTGATAGACTTGGTTGACGGGGGTTAATTCAGCGCAGGGGGATGCTGGAGAGTGGGCTCTCTACACAAAGTGCTTCTTCACTACTGATAAAAAACACGACACTAAAGATGTAAAAAGAAGGCACATGGGCACTAAAGAAGGTGTTTAGAAGATGATAACAACAAGAGCCTTGTATGATACATGCTGACATATTTATTTTCTAACATCTAAAAAACAATATTCACTCCAAAAAAAAGGAATAAGATAACCTGACTATGTCAAGCAGTCTACAGCCTCAGGATGTTCCCCTGGGCTCATAAGGACAGGGAAGCAGGCACTTGAATCCCGTCTTTGTTTCTGTTGCCAGGGTAGTGTTTGGATAAGGGGGCTTTGAGGTAGAATGCTGGAACTTATCGAAACAATTCAAGAGACCCCCTGCCTCCCTGTCAGAGTCAGATCACAAGTGAGGTACAGAAGAATGCACCAAGAGGCAAGAGAAACAGAATGAAACCTAGAACTGAACTAAAATCTGAACTCTCCTGCTCCGTGGAGACTCAAAATAAATACTGTCCTTTACCATCAAACTGGCCAGGTAAAAGGATTACATGCTTGACGAAAAAGTGAGGCTACTCGAAAGGTAATGTAATCGCCAAGATTACCACGAGCAAGCTGAGTTTGACTCTGATCCAATACATATTGGGTATCATGCAGGAGAACCTGCCAATTCTCAGCAGAGTTGACGCTAATTTGAACATGCAGTACAAAGTCATCTGGCAAATTGTCCGCTCCTTTTTGTCTACTGACAAAATAAGGTGTCGTGTAGTTGTGATATCCTATTGCAGATTAGACAGAAAGTAGGACACTGCCAGTGAAAATGGGTCATTAACTGCAGTGTGGCTTGTAGGTGCCGCGGGTATAAGACATGTAGTGGTCCTGCATCTAGAAGGTCTAGTTCTCTCCTGTCTGCCACTGCCATTGACTCTCCGTGTGTATGGCAGCTCACTCTAATGAGGTGACGAAGAATGTGAGGAATGCCATGCTCATGCTGAAATGGGGCTGGGGTGAGAGACATCAACCAGTCTGAGAGAGGCTGCCCACCTTCTAATTAATATGTGCTGAGCATTAACAAAAAGGCTGGTCAGAGGCACACTGACCTAACCGCTGCACCCACCTATCACACTTGATTTAACATTGAGTAAAGGAGTCATGTAAACACAGATCCAACACCTGAAGACCAAAACATTTTAGTGTGAACCAGACTTGAAGGAATTACTCAAGGGGAGCTGCCAATCAAATTAGGATCGAGTGGATATTCACTGAACTTCAGTCATTCGTCTTTAGGCCCTGAGTAGAGTAGACATATATATGACACTTCTCAACACCAGTTAATCATTGCAGCTATTGGCCGGTCAATAGCTGCCCGTTAAAGTGAACTGATGTTACAACAATAATGAGCTGTGGAGGCTGTTAACAGTTTAGAAGGAGGAGGAGGTTCTCTGTTGTTCCCTGTGGCAGACTGTGGATGGGATAATAACAGGTTGTCTCTGTCAGGGCAGATGGGACTGTCTTCAGTCCCTGGGAGACTGAGCCCAGCAAGTGTTATTTGAAAATACGCATTAACTGAAAAACACTCGCACAAACACACATTTCATCACAAGCTGTAAACATTTTCCCCTCAGCTTTGAAGTGTAGTGAAGCCTAAAGCTGGAGATTCCGAGGTAACAACGTCCAACATGCGACTCCGGCAGCAGAGGCAAATCACACGGCATATCTTAAGAGACAGAGCTCATGTTCCAGGGGGAGAAACCACAGGAGCCACTGGCCAAATACAGTCATCAGCACATTACAAGGGACAGGCAGGGTTTACTCGTAAGCTATTCCTGATTCCTTTAGGACTCGATCATATGACTATGAGATGATTTCTGGTGATAGTTGAAAATAAGTTTCTCTTTGCATAGTGCAAAGAAATATTTATGACCATATTTCCGAATCAGTCAGCATTTGCCCAGGTGACATCATACAGCCAGAAGACAGTTTCAAGGTAAATGAAAGAGAAACTACACTCTTCATTGTTTTTAATTTGTAACAGACCTTGCATTCTTCTTTACAGTAGGTTTTTTTTTTCTTGGAAAGGTACAATATATAATCAATAAGACTAACAGATTACGCAAGGGTACATTGACTTTTCTATGTCAATTTTTTTTTCCAGTGAGAAGGTGTTTACACATTCTATTCTAGACAGATAAAACCAGAGGGGTCTAATGTGCAAAGGGTCATGTTCTGCATTTCTCTTCTCCATGTCTCCAACCTAATGTGCTGGCAGCACGCCCAGATTAACAAGACAAAAACACTTCTGCTCTCTTCCCAATTTTTGCTGAACGTTATTAGGTTATCTTTCACACAGTGATGAGCTATAACAAATGTTTGTGGGGAGTACACTGACAATCCTTACAGGGCTCTTCAAACTCAAGTCAATATAGGCCTCTCCATAATGCTTTCTGATTAGACAGGCCCCTTCTGACTCTGGGGAGGTGTTACACAGGACCCCTCTGTAATCCAATATGCAGCAGCTTTCAATTAAGGTGTCCCAGGAGTTCAAGACCTTGTTATCCTTACACAGGAGTTACATTCTCCTCAGAACTCTCCTCAGTGGCATCCTCTCCTTTTCTAATAACAGTACATCATCTCCAAAAACTGCCTGCATTTATTTTTTCTCATAAAATGTCTACATTGTGGATTTTTAACAACTAAGCATCTATTTTTTATTCTTCGGAAAGTTATAGGCTATGCATCAATGGTCATTATTTAGCATGCTAGATGGTTAAAGTGAACTTTTAGTCAACAGTCAAACAATACATGGGCATACTCTGATGCTAAATGATCGATATTTAAAACAGTTCCATGGCATAGCATCATCTGGTATTGTCTCAAATTTTCCATAAGCAAAGATGTCCAGGCCTGTTGAAGGGAACAGATAAAAGTGTTTCTGTATGTCACGGACTAGCAGTGGCAGTCACCCAAAGAAAACCTGAGCCAGGACCACAAACTAAACTAAACACACTCCCCTAACACTAACATCATTAGACAAAAGAAAAAATCTTCTTCAGGACAGTATAGGGATTACTAACTTTCGAACAGTATGTACTGCATACCTTTGATAGCAGAAAACAGATTTAAATAAACTGGGATAAAGGCCAGATGTTTTCATTGATTTACACATAAAGGCCATTAGGAAAACAATGTGTGCTCATGCCAGTAGTGATGCAGTATGAACAGTGTACCAACCATGAAATTCTTGTTTTATACATATCAATATAATGGGTTTCATATCATGGAAAGTCACAGCAGCCACTGGGGCATTCAGCGGGGCATATGGGCAATTTCCCTTCAGATCTAATCTTATTCGGTATCCCAGTTTTTTGAAGCTTTAATGGCCAGCAGACATGCCTTGGTGGAGATGTGTATGGATGGTGGATTCCATGCCTGCCTGATCATGGCAGGTAATGAAAGAGTGTACCCTGATGGGGAGTCTTCTGGTCTCAATCAACATAGATGTGAAGGACTACATTGATGCTGTGTCAAAATGAGTATGTAGCCCGAGCCCTACATTAGTAAAAGAAAAAAACAAGTTAAAGCATGCTTACCGACTACAGACAGTAGCCTGTAAGTGAGCCAAAAGTGAGTCAGTGATGACAGCCTTTTCTCTCCAATATAATCATGTACTTCTTTTTCTACCCAATTCTCTTCAGGCTTTGGTGAGTTGGACACAAAGTCATGGAGCCCCGTTCAATGGTCCTGCTGGGGCTCCTTCTAGTTTATGGACTACTCTGTGGTGTCCAGCAGACTGAGGGGAGTCTATCTGGCAGCACCCATGGCAAAGAAAGGGCCCAAGAATTTGAGAGTAGTGAAGAGGGTCTAGAGAAAGAGTTCCTCTATACAGGAAGGAGCAAACGTGCTGCAGCTGACCAGCAGCAGGACAAGTGCTCTTACACTTTCATTGTGCCTCAACAAAAAGTGACAGGCGCTATCTGTGTCAACTCCAAAGAGCCAGAGGCCATGCTGGAGAATAGGGTCAACAAGCAGGAGTTAGAGCTGCTTAACGGGGAGCTACAGAAACAAAAGAGGCAGATTGAGACCCTTCAGCAATTGGTAGAGGTGGATGGCGGCATTGTCAATGAGGTCAAGCTTCTGAGGAAGGAGAGCCGAAACATGAACTCCAGAGTTACCCAGCTGTACATGCAGCTGCTCCATGAGATCATCAGGAAGAGAGACAATGCCCTAGAGTTAGCTCAGATGGAGAACAAGATCCTGAACCAAACCTCTGAGATGCAGCTGCTCACCAGTCGATACAAAGACCTAGAGCACAAGTACCAGCACCTGGCCTCTCTGGCTACTAACCAATCAGCTCTTATTGCCTTGATGGAAGAGCAGTGCCAGAGTCGCCCTCCCACCCGTCATGTCCCTGTCCCCCAGCCACGGCCTCAGCCACCTCCACCATCACCACCTCTCAACAAACCTTACCAGCCACCAGTCCTTCCACGTGTTAGCAACCCAATTAGCAACGAGATTCAGAGCGACCAGAAGTCTATACCGCTTGTCCTTCCAACGATGCCTACTGGCACACACAGCCCCTCCACCACTGACAAGCCATCTGGTGAGTTTTACAAAGTCCATTTATATTTTTGATGCATTCTTTCCAAACACACCAGTTACCAACAAATCCTGGTCACAAACAAAGTATTGTGTGTTTGAACTAGTTACTGTATATTTTGAACTTCTTAATCATTAATCACATGGCAACAACAAGCACACATTCTTCCAGTCATAGCCAATTTAAATAAGTCCCACACATTCCCAAACGGTTCTCAGTGGGAACAGAAATGCTGTTGTCTACAGCCTTTTGAGATGCATATCATGTAATTGCCATGATTTAACACAATACAAAGCATATTAGCAGGGTAAATACATGCGCCTAAATAGATAGTTGGACCCAAGCCCAATGGTCTCTTGAACACATGTTAGTTGAGGATAAAGCTTTGAAATTGATGTGAAGATTGATTTTTTTTTTCCCATCCCATTTTCTCTAGGCTGCATGTGAACGGTAGCCTTTGTATGGATTTTTTGAAAGGAAGCAAGTAAATTCTTGCCCACAGCCATGCAACACCCCAAAAAGTTACATAAACCCTTAACATGAACATAGGGGAAGAGGGAAGAAGAGAAACACTTGACAGGAATGAACAACAAAGAGAAACAAGATAAAGTCTAAAAAAAAAGGGGGTGGGGATAAAATCCGAACAGTAAGCGATACCGGGAGTCAGTGATGTCATTTGTTCCACTTGCAACAGGCAAGAAGCAGTCATATGTTCCACCAAAGCAGCAGACTTTATCAGGCAGAACAGGGCAGGGTAGCTCTCTGGCTTGTATCTGTTCAACAGAGACATTCCTGAGAGTAAATGGATGATAGAGAGTGGGCAGAGACAGACATTACTACAGAATGATTTAACTAAACCAAGAACAACCTTGTTACCAACAGAAGAAGAAAAATCTCACTGCTCACATAATTCAAACATTTCACTGTGCTTCATATGCTTGGATTGTCACCTGAGCAAGACCTTTTTGTTTTCCATATACCTCATCTTTAATCTTCATAAGTTCTACCCGTTGATGCTCCCCGACGCCACCTCTATGAGACCCCCTAATGTATTCTTTTTTTTTCATTTGTTTCCCTTGTGTTTGAGCACATTGTATACTATGCCAGTTGGCAAACCATACAAGTGTGAAATCTTGAGAACTTAAACACTTTCACAGACAATTGAAGCAGGAAAGTTAGCTGCCCCATTGATGTTTTTCCATATCTACTGGGTTTAGGGCACAATTATAATGGCACAGAGGAACATTAGTTTTCACTGATTTGCACCATAAAATCCAATAAAACACCCTGAGTTTGCACACAACCCACAAAGCATTTGAAGCATGAATTCGTCTGGTGAATACTGTAGGGCTGATGCTGCATTATTTCATAGTTGACAGACCCTTCTTAGACAAACCAAACCAATTAGGCTCTTTTTCAGCTGTAACCAGATAATACATTAATATAATAATAATAATATAAACATACAGTAAAGCCTATCATATTACATCACATAACATTATAATAGTGGAAACAGACTTCCCAGCTAAGGAGTGCCGTTTAAGACAAGGATTTACAAGCTTTTCCTAAATTAATTTAGTTTTGGAAATCCACTCTTCAAAACATGATTTAAGGCCTAGATGGGTATGCCTCCGCAGGAAAATTATGTGTCTGTCTAATATAAAACACAAAAAACCTAAGTGAAAGTAAGTAAAATAATAGGCCTGCACTATAAAGGATTACAGATGATTGAAAGGTTTTGCTACTGTTTCATCATTTAATAGTCAGGATTCCCTTTGCCCTCATGCCAGTGTTTCTTTTGGCTGCACGGCCTGCAGCCATTTCCCTTCTGTAAGAAGCAGCCAAAGTCAATTTTACTGTTAAAATGAGAGGTGCTCCAGTTGAAAAATGGGATTCCCTGTCAGAGTATAAAAAACTCTTTGTAGTACTATTTCCCTTTGTAAATTTTTGAGACACTGTTGTACTAAATGACATAGCAGGAGTTTAATGGGCAGAAATTTTACATGCTTTACAAGTTGACATATTTCCACTCAGGTCCATTTAAAGATTGTCTGCAGGCTCTGGACGATGGCCACACTACAAGCGGCATGTACCTGGTGAAGCCAGAGAACGCCAACCGACTTATGCAGGTGTGGTGTGACCAAAGACATGACCCAGGTGGCTGGACCGTGATCCAGAGGAGGTTGGACGGCTCTGTCAACTTTTTCAGGAACTGGGAGACATATAAGGTGCGACAACTTCACACCACATCAAGGACCTCATAGTTTGGAGGGAAGCTGTTGGCTTATGTACGTTGTTTTGACACTGGCCAGATGTGAAATAATGAATAGGTAATTGTTAAGCTTCCAAAGTGTCTAAAGCAGTACCTGCTTTAGTCACCGCCACATCCTTATGACTCATTAATTCCAGATACAACAGTCAGTCTTCGTGAAGTGACTTCACACAAAAGTAAGAATGTGGTAATATTGGACTTAAGTGTTACAAGATTTAGTTATGTAAGCATTTATGATGTTCGGGAAAAATAACCTTTTTTTCTATCTTTTGAATTGCCTGATAAACAGTGATGTGGAGAGCATTCTTTGTTATGGAGAGGAAACATATGTTTGCAGGCCAACAATTCACAAGGGCTCTGATTGCATTTTAGCTAAGGGCAACAACAGAAATCTTTCCAACTTTTATGAAAACTTTTAAACAAAATGAGATCTGAAATTGTAGTTGTAAACCCATCAGATTCAAAGCATGTGTATGTTAGGGAATATCACAAACCAAGTTACAGTATGACTGGAGCCATAACAAAACAATAAGACAGCATCTAGCATCCAGTATGTTGGATTTCATATTATATGGATTGCATCATGCTGTGTTTTCAATAACAAAATAATAGTAGAAATCTGGACACCCAATGCTAACCATATACTTGACTCAGAGGCTCCATTTATTATAATATTCTGTGACAACAAACAACCCCACAGAAGAGCTAAACTCATAAATACTTTCAGAGCATGACCAATGACCCTGAATCAATCCCTCAGACATCAAAACTAAATGTGCAAAGCATTTCAAAGAGCATTCAGAGAGGATTTCCTAATCATACTGATAGTTTTCTTCTTATCACTGCACTTCACAGCAAGGTTTTGGCAATATTGACGGTGAGTACTGGCTAGGTCTGGAGAATATCTACTGGCTGACTAACCAGGCAAACTACAAACTGCTGGTCACGCTGGAGGACTGGTCTGGCAGAAAGGTGTTTGCTGAGTATGCCAGCTTCAGAGTTGAGCCTGAAGCTGATTTCTACAAGCTACGAGTGGGTCGTTACCATGGCAATGCCGGTGACTCCCTCACCTGGCATAATGGCAAACAGTTCACGACACTGGACAGAGACCATGATGTCTATACAGGTAGAAATCATAATGTCACAAAGTGTTCAAATGAGATATCAGCAACCTAAAAGTGAATGATAGTTGTGTACACACCATGTTCATTTTTTTTTTTTATATTTCCAGGTAATTGTGCCCACTACCAGAAGGGAGGCTGGTGGTACAACTCTTGCGCCCATTCTAACTTGAATGGCGTTTGGTACAGGGGAGGACACTATCGTAGCCGCTACCAAGATGGAGTCTACTGGGCTGAGTTCAGAGGAGGAGCGTATTCACTTAAGAAAGTGGTCATGATGATCCGTCCAAACCCAAACACCTTCCACTAGGCATAAAAAAAACAAAAAAAACAAATATGTCTGACAAAACAAAAGTCTTCACACATTCTAAATTCCACGTCATCACCACGGTATCAAGCCAGGTAACAAAAAGGAAAATAGTGTTGAAAGTGCAATATCAAAACATCAATACCAATATTTTGGTACCTCCTAATAATTAAAAGAATTTGTGCACTCATTTAGTTGTCTGTGCTATTTTCCCATTTACAAATGACTCAGTAAAGATGTGCTCATTACTCAGGAGTTGTGTTCACTGTCTTTGATAAAACCAAAAAACCTGATTGACTGGATATTGACAGTGACTTCTTTTGATGTGTGAGATAGAAAGTGCCATTTTAATTTGACATGAAAAGGACAGATTACAATCATTCAGTTATGTAGCTTTGAGATAGCAATCTTACAATATATATTTAGTATGTGTACTGTATGTATAGGAACATGCAAATGACGATGACACAGGAAACATATCCAGTGACTACCTTTTTAATTTCATTCTAAATATTTTCAAAATGTGTAATTTATAGGAATAGTAACATCTGCAGGCGTGATACAGGCTTATTCTGGTCAATTATTATATTAAAAACATAAAACCTATACAACAAATCGTAACTGTCAATACCAATACCTGACTTTGTGAACTGTTTTTCTGTTTATGCGACATTTAATAGAGCAACCAATATTTTCAGGATACACTCAAAGTCCTTTTTTTTAAGTACTTGTTTTGAAATCATCAATTGCTTGAACAGGTATCTACCAATCTGCTTGAGTGAATCAAGCACTGTATTTACTGTATAAATTTATTGGTTTGTTGTTGTCAATAGATCCAACACATTGCGTTTGTACATAGGATATTTGTAATATAATGTATTAAAACCTATTATGTCATTATTAAGTTGCAATAAAATATGTACAGCTAGTGTCTTTTTCTTATGTGCCTCTAGTTAACAATCAGTCACGACAACTGCTGCTAAGGTAACTTTGCACTTTGTTTTCTACACTGACACAACACTGATATAAACATATCAAGGAAAGGTAACAGATCTCTGTCAAGACATCTTGACATCAGCCATGTGGACATAGCCTATAATAAACATCTCAGAACAGGATTTATTAAAAACACGTCTACGGCTCCTCTAGCAGCTTCGTCACACTGCGCCATCCGCATGGCAATGTGTCCACAATTCTTTTACATATGACGGTATAAAGTGTGTAAATATCGCGCAAACTCTTCCAATTTAATTTGAAGACATTACTCATAGTATTATTGTAACATTATTAACCAAATGAGTATGAGGGAGTATTTCTTTATCTATAGTGAGGGTCTGAGGATAGAGAATGTTACATTGCTGTACGAGCCCTCCGAGGCAAATGTGTGACTGCAAGTTATGACAACTCATTACACAAAACTATTAAGCATCATGTTTGTGTATAGATTTAGCACACTAGGGAATGATGAATGAAATGTGACAGGCTTGTTAAACTAATGCATCTAGCAGTCCCATACACTGACAGCAGAAACCAGCTTCACTCTGTGTATATGAGATTTCCAAAGACAGCTGGAATATTTAACTAAAATGACTTTACAATGCAACGAGAAAAGCTCCATTAATATCATATTTTCTGACCAGGCTTGAGTTGAAGAAGGTTTAGATAGTTTCACATTTGAAATCAGTTTAGTATGAATTCCTGATTGTCTAAAGAGACCAAGCATCAACAGAGCAAAATGTGACATGTGCCATTTGTTGTCCCTTGCTCCATATAAAACCCAACTTAGCATTTTAACATTTTGTGCTGCCAAAGTAAAGATGGATGCTTATGTGACAGTAGCCAAAACACTTGTCCTACATTATAGTGACAAACACTGGCTGCTAAAACTGACTCATAATTCAAAAGTTAAAAAGCTTTCTTCCCCATGACAGAGACATTGGATGAGACAAAGGAAGACATTCATCACTTATACTGTCACTCTTGTTAACTGTGCTTTTACTAAAGATGGATGGGACAGTGAAATGCACTTTGCACCAAATCATCCTGCTTTCCTCGATAGGCCAAAACGTGTTTTATAGCTATCTCATTTTTAAAGCGGTTTATGTCTGCTTTGTCAATTAACCTAACCGTGGTAAAACAGAGAATGATGTTTCATCGTCTCCACAAACAGACGACAGACTCTTTGGAACCCGTGTATGTCTGAGGACTCACCACGATGGAAAACCTTCAGTAAGGGTGGCCTGTGCAGCCCCCACTCCTCAACCAACATGGAAAACCATGAGCTGACACAGTGCTAACTCAGCACAAAGAGAACCGCATTTCCTTCAAACTTGAACCTTTAAACTGCTCCGTATTGTTGCTTCACATCTGTAAAAGTCCATGTCCTTGTACTTTTAATAGAACCATTTTTAACTTTCCTGTACTCCATAAATCTCCCTTCACTCTACTTTTTTTGGTAAATTTAGTCAAACTAGTAGAAACCGCTACACATTTTTTCTCTGGGGACTTTAACCACTCACATTTCATGCTTTAAAAATAACAAAATAACCACATGATTATTATAACATGATGAATTAATTAAAGGGTAGACATTAGGGTTTAAAGTAACAATTCAATCACGTTTTAAAACAATAAGTGAGTCTATGTGACAACGTCTATTTAAAAAAACATTCAGAGCTTACAACATCCTTGAAGCACTTGTTTTTTAGGATATGTTAAGTATTTTGACTTTTTACTGCCACTATCCTTTTCCCATTTTTACTAGTAGTTGTAAACCAGGGTCATTATTTATTTTTATTTTCCTGATCTGGAGGTAATTACGAGTACAATAAATACGATAATCATCAATGCAATTATTAGAATCCACTGAGACTAACTTCTACATTTCCCCTGACGGTAACCATGAAGTGTCTGCAAAAAGAAATCACATCCATTTTTCTGTCATCATAAGTCACCACAGACTATCAAGACGTACTGAGACAATATGCTATAATTTCAGTGTCTGGATCACTTCTGTGTCTCCATCACATCTATGTAACGGAGCATTCCACTGAGTTGACACAGTACTGACTTGTGCACAACCTATCATTGTCATTGTCACACTGCATGTCAGCAGAAATACAACTCTGAACACTATGGTATAACAAATAAAAAATGTGCAATAAAAAAAAAGTAACCATCATCTTTTTCCAAGTCATTTATTCAAAACACTCCCCGTTGCTGCTGTAAAATTATTGTGATGCATATGGGAGTTATTAGAGATGCTTAAAAACAGAAACGCATAATAATGTGGTGAAGCTACTCTATGAATAGTCACTTCATTGTTTATTACCTAGTGGAACTACTGAATTCAGGTTTTTTTCCGTTCTGCATTTAAACTGATTCCCAACTGTGGAGATGTGTAGAATTGCTTATAACCTTACAGCTACATGCCATGAGCATTGTTTCATGTCCTTCCAAAACTGCTTGTGAGTCCTCCGCAGGAACCTTACAGGAAATCTCTTTTGGATGGACATATGGAAATTTCCTTTGCACAACGGAAATTTTTATGTTATCTTGTAAGGTAATACTGGCTTCAACTTTAAGTTTGCTTTACTGTTACTGGTACATATGACTTTTTATTCCATGTGCACCTCGTGACCTTTAAGAAGCAAATTCAGTTTGTCCTGCAAAATCTTGTGGCAAAATCTTTTATCACGCTGCAGATAAGAATTACTATATCATCGTTGCGTAAAACAAGTCTTTTAAAGAAACAAGTCAGAGGCCATTCTCAAAAAATGTCATGGAAATGCTATGTTCAGCACTAAAAACATTAAACAGACATGTACTGTTATGCAGAAATGGCAACTCATAATAATAAATAATAAATATGACCAAAACCAAAATAGAATCCTCCAAAATCTACCAAATTCCTAAAAACAAAATGACGTTAGTAAGTTTTTACCATCAACTGTTACTGTGTGCTGTATAGAAAATAAACTGTAGTCTAAGAGCTCAACACAGAAACTGCAGTACACCGAGAGCCTTTAAACCATTACACGCCTGTGAGTCAAAATTACTGGAACATGGATCAAATCCAGTATAACAGATTGACTGAGTATTTATAAAGGAAAATATGAACAACATGAAAGGGGTTTATATCGGGAAAATAAGTATTTTCTCAGAATCTGACAGATGTTCCTCTTTCTTGGGAGCTTTGGTTAGTTTGTCGTGCCAAAATACTTACCTCAGCTCAACTGAGTGTTTGCCAGACCAAAGTAGCACGAATTCATTTAACTGTAGGTGTTATATTATGGAGAGATACACAATTCACTCATGAATATAGATTTTCTTTACCATACACTTGGGTTTGTAGATCAATAACGTTAAAGAGATTTTAGCAATTCCATGTTTCCATGTTTGACAGATGCAGTCTGTATGTGCTGCGGTTACTTCTTGGTTCATTTGGAAAGAAGAAAGAGCACCAGAGAACTACAGTACCAATACCACCAACGATTAAAATACTTTAAATGACGCAAAAAGCATTTCTTCCACACAATCATGGGAAAAGGAGCAGCTGTAAGACAGCGGATAAAATGTCACAACCCCCCACAAAATGATAAAACAAAACACAACAAAAAAAATATTTATATATAAGTTATACTGGACCTGTTTTGCTTAAATACTTAAATAAAGCCCTTTGAGCCTGTACTTGTTTATCCCATCTCTAACAGTCCCATATTTACCACGCTGCCCTTCTGTCTTTCTACGCTCTGTCACCCTATTAGCACATGTTTAACAGTTTCCTTGTAGTTACAAGATTCACATTTATCTAATGGTGTATAAAGTAGTATTGAGTCCTGTATGAACCTTAATACAGAATAACTAACATCTTCTTTCCTACATTTAGCTTTATTACTTCTCACTCCAACAGACATTTTAATTTTGTAATAATCTCTAACCCTTAGTGTTGACATTGACAATGTGATGACATTATTCCATGATGAATTTGAGATTTTGCTTCTGATCCCCCTGAGCATATTTTGAAAATATCATTATCAGTTTTCTTTAATGCACACAATGGAATATAGGATCCAGGTTAAAAGAAAAAAGTTTCCCTTTAATCACATCACAACCCCTCAGATTTATCTGATGACCCTTTGGAGGGGCGCAACCCATAGGTTGGTAACCACTGGACTTAACTAGCTAAAAACAGTTCCTTTTGTTACAATTACACCTTTTTATACTATTTAAAGTGATAGAGAGATAAATATCAGGTTTGAGGAAATGAAGAGCGGACAAAAGAGCAACAGTTAGATTTCAGAACACATCATTTGTAACATCTTCAGAGTTTCTGTTTGCTAGGACATGATTTAAGCTGTTAGGTGATAGGAGGTTTGTAGTTTCAGGACTATGGGTGCATTATTGCACACTGAGCCAAAGACCAGCACATGTTTGAATGGAGTTTCACTCATCATGTTGTAGTTGCACAACTGTTACAACAAGCAAAGCAAATGTGTGAAACCACTATACCTATCAGTCATTCACACCCATTCAAAAGGTAGAATTTGTGTTACAAAGCTATAATAGGCTACATCATGCACTTAGAATGCAGTTAAAGACCCCTTATGGAAACATGACTACCTCAGGTTTCCTGGCCTTGTATTCTGTGGTTCTTTTTATTCTCATATTCCACTGTACAGAGCGATTTAACATATTATTTTAGGATCGGATGTCTGTCATTTAAACAATTCATCTGGTTTATTAGAATAACCAGTGACGAGTGACGTTTATTTCAAATTACACATTGCCAAGTATCATGTACTTATCAGTAACTGACTATACATTCGTTTCAGAGTGGAATTATGTAGGAAACACTGTTGAATTCTCCTCCTTGAAGTTGGTGGCAATCTGCAATGAGCAGCTTGAAAGTAAAGTTGTAAATTAATTCAAGAAAATGTCTGCTGAGCCAATTTGGTGGTTTATTAGTCTTTTGGCTTCCTTATGGTCTTACTTTTGTAAAAACCCACATGCAGCGGTAATTTAGGAGACTGTTGCACAGCTGTGTCACTCAATAAATAGATTTCTCCCTTTGGATGCATTTTTTAACACAGTGGGGACAGGAGCAATAACACTGCTGAGGATTAGGGAGAGAATTTGAGTGGAGATCCAGCAGGATAACGGACCTGTTATACGATTAATTTATTTTATTACCAGTCATCTGAGACTAAAGTATTTCAATATTTTATATTCTACTACTCGGCCTTTGTGACTTTTGACCACAAGCGCTTCTAGTAGTATAACAGCTCCAAACAAGATAAAGATCATTCATGTCAAGACAACATAAGAGAAGGCAAGACGCCTTCAGACATCTGGTTTTCTCATACTAGTATATCAAAGTGTTGTTTTTTTTTTTACTTCATTTTCACACCAGTAGACTTGGCTGTTTGTTTCGGAAACATTTTTAGAGTCAGACAACTCTGAGTTGTAGGTACAAATAGCGTTTTAATTCTGAGATCATTTCGACATTTAAACTGCAGAAGCTATGGCACTGAATATGGGCGACCTTTAAAGGTGTTATTCTCTAGCTCCCTCTGGAGGGTTAAAATTGCACATACATCAGGTATTTCTAGATGATCCTATATTAGTTGTCCAGTTGACATGCGAATTTCATGAATGCCAGCAACACAGTTGAATATAACTGAATGTTATTTTACATAACATATATTTAACTAAATCTTACTCGCATAACATAACCTTCCTGCCTTTGTGAAGGCTAAAGATTTTGATCTGGATAATTTGAGTTTTCATCCACATTAACACATGAATAATATCAATCCACTTGTGAGACACACAAAAGACAAATCAGAGCCAAATCAGCGTCTTTATTTTACAAACAAACGCATTATTCTATTGACATTTTTTATATAATAAAAAAAGCAATTTACAAGCTTAAGAACCAAAATGAAGCAGCACAGAATGATTATGAGTAAAATATAGAATTTGAATAAATATATTTTATTTCATGCTATAAAATAAATTCATAAATGGCAATAGATACATCAGCTCTAGCTAGCTTCATTTACTTCATAGTTGTACAAAACAGTAGAGTTCTGAGGTTCACAGTTGGGTTGTGAGGTTGTATGTAGAGTGGACAAAACGGGAGTTGGGGCGGATCTGTTGTCATGGTTTAGTTCATGGTCTCCGGTGGTCGTCAAGCTTCAGCTCTGTGGAAAATATGGGCTCATTGAGACCTTGAGGCAGAATGTTTAGGAACCACTGACTGAGGACTTGTTACCCCACCTGAAGAGAAGTGCACAATTATACTATGGACTTAAGATGCATGTCCAATGAGACCACTTTTAACACTATATACCCTGAGTACTAAGTTGTTTTTTTTGCCTTGTCACCAAAATACATATGAGCCAGAGACATTATAGTGCAGAGTTTAGGAAGTTGGAAAAGTAACAATAACTAGACTGAAAACTTCCACTCTGATCCCAAACAACTACAACTACAGTCTTAGTGCCCAAGGAGCCAAAAAAAGACAGCTGAGCCTTAACATGACAACAGATAGCCCACTCCCAAACAGTGGCTATACAGCCCAAAATCCCTTTCATTATTCGACACAGCTGGGGGTGCAACTCTGAACAATGCCACCGAATTGATGACTGAACCATGCACTCAGTTCTTGTGTTGCAGTTCACTAACACTGGATTTTGATGAGCTTTTAGATCACCAGCTAGCAACACCAGCTTTTCATTCATATATAGATTTTCTTCTGAAGAGGAAGTCAACATGTCCAAAGTTTCAGAAAAAATATAAAAAAATAACTCAATATCAAATTGTCCTGGTCCTACTTCAGTTCAGCAGCTCCCTGACATTCAGTTTGTTTGATATATGACAGGCCGCTATTTCAATAGGCTTGGTGATCCAATACATCACTTTTAAAAAGGTTATTGCTTTTTTCTGTTTTTTTTTTTTAATAATACACAGTGGACAGAAACTGACAGAAAAGCTATGGAAGACTTAAGATTTTTTTCTAAGCCTGTATCAGTGTTCGTAAACTACCTGAAGTGAGTTTATTATAAAAGGAATAAGGATGAGCTGCAATTTCAAAAAGTAGTCTGACAGCCTTCCTTGTAAACACTTCCTTTTGATTACTTGTGGCCCATAATGCATCTCCTGTTCCTCCCAGAAGTGTAGAACAAAGAGTTGAAAAAGAGTTGATTCGAGTGTGTGTCAAGTTCAGTTGGATCTGTATGTGTGTGTACTATGACATAAGTAAATATAGTTCATGAAAAGCATTTAAACAATTTCCCCTCCATTCACCTATGATGAATACATGGACCTGTATATTCATTTGATTAAAAAAAAAAACAAAAAAAACCCTGACTAGTCTAAAAGCACCATTTAAGGGGGAAAGGTCCCTACCCAAGTGATTGAGGCCATTATAGCTGAGTTCCTTAAGGGTAACTGCAGAGATAAACTAGGCTGCCCAGATGGGATTCTTATGTATGATCAACAAAAAACTAAGTGCACAATTGATGACAAGAACTCAAGTTTTTAAATTATCCATTGGCAATTGTATACAATTTTGTGGTTGAGCAACGTGCAATTCAGCTACAGTATATGATAGTTAGCTTGTTTTGTTTGTTTTTTTCCCCACAAACATTCTGTTTATTATCTGCTAAAAAAACCAAAGCAGCTGTTCCCTTGCCAAATGCCAGAACAGCGAGGAAGTAGATGTGTGTCTCTCATGCATCTCCTTCCTTCATTGAAATGTGTAAAACTACAGTACATCATAAAGATTGTCCTCAGTGGTAAGAGAGGAGGGGTACAGTAGTCTATGAACATGGGGCAACGGCGTACAGGGTTTGCCACATTTGATTGTAATCATTTGCTACTTTATCATCAGCTGTCCACCCCATGACAAAAACAAAAACTAATCAGATGATAAAAAGCGATAAAAGCGGGAAGCAGGACTGAAGCTGAAAAAGTACAAATGGACGAGAATGACACTATATACTTTCTATTCATCCCTAGTGCCACTTTACAATAAATGATGTGGCCATATTTGATTATAATCTCTCTATTTAATCCATTTAAAAAGGAAAGAGGCACAGAAATCTAAGTGCCAAGATCTAAAATGTAAAGCTTGTGGCAAGGCACTAAGTTTAAGATGCCACTTTTTGTGAAGTATTCTCTCTTTTGTTTACATTGGCTTTAAACAATTACAATACCTATTGCACAACTTTTATATTGTCCGCTGTTTATGGCTTAATAGATGATGATAATTATAACTTAGCTGCTTAATGCCTTCTTAGCAAATTGTTCAAATTTAGCCGAGTGATTGTTTTAAGCTGGGAACATACATTCCTTGCAAATAATGAACTAGGCCTACATTATAATTAAGAACCCATTCTTCTTAATAAGCATTCAATTATGAAATACAGTCAAAAACGTACTGCTAAAAACCACCTATTAGTCTTTGGTGTGAACTCTTGGCACAAAATTGTTTTAGCAGTTTGTACCTTTTACTCGCAAACCATTACTGACAATATCACAAGAGACTACACATTTTCTTCTTTCCTCTATATGAAGAGCAAGAGCCGTCACAGGCAGATTATAATTAGCCAGTGGCTTATTTCAGTGAGGTCAGATCAGATGTAAGATCTGAACATCACATTAGCAGCTGGCAGAAATAGACTTGACTTAACATTCATCGAAAAAGTACTGTTTAGCTTGATAGACTATGGTGATGGTGATCAAAAGTGTTTGTGATAAGTCCGTACAAAAAAGATAACGAAAAGCTAGCTATACCGATTCTTACAAAATTCCCTAAAATTTGGTTTGTCATCTTAACTGACTCAATGAGTGAAGACAACAAAGACCACACATTTAGTGGGAAAAAAGGACTGCACTCCTGACTAAGACATAATTGACAAGACACAATATTCTCGCACAAAAAGTAGAAAATTATATGAAAACTGGAAAATAATCAAACTCAATTCATTGACACAATTTCAGCATGGACCAGATGGAACAATATAGAAGCATATAGCAGGTGCTCTTCAAAAAAGGCAATAAACAGCTGGATGGCAAATAAGAAAGCAAGATAGCACAAAAGGGACCACCCAGCTGAGCTTTAAATTTGCAAAATGCTATGATAGGATAATCAATCAGGCCTTATAAGTGCCTTATTATGCATTTGTGAATGCAGATTCCTTTAAATCACAATGGAAATAAAACCAGGTGTCTATATACTAACAGCTTCCCCCATCCCTGATCCCCATGGTTCAAATAGTATAGATAAAATACAATGATGTCATATGCATGACATGTAGCCAACAGTATTAATGTGATTGCAGAGTCACATCATGTAGTACTGACCTTTTGCCTGGAGGAAAAATCAGAGCTGTGAGGCTAGTACTACTCTGACACTACTGCATCAGACTTAAGACAGAGATTAGCAACTTTCATCACTGGGACGACACCATTAACTCTGCAAAGTGCATCAATACTTTGGATCACCAGCTACCTCTAATAACTTTGTCTTCTTTATCTAGCAACATCTACGCCAACACCAAAAGTAGGATTGACAAATGAGGACAACATGTTTCACGTCTGCATTTGACCCCAACCAATGCAGAGAACAAAGATCAATCGTCCCATAATAAAAGGCAGGACAAACTGAAAAAAAGAGGAAAAAAAAACCCAATAGCTCTTTCAAATAATCAAAGAAAAACTATTTCAGAATGGCTGAAATTCCTTTGTCCTTTCTGTTTGCATATTATTGAGACGAGCATACCATATTGATTAATGCGAACAGATCCAGAGTTGTTCTTAATGTGCTGAGTTGACAATAAGTTCTCTTGTCTCTGTTAGACACCGAGTTTTAATGTAGAAGCCTACCTCAGGACAAAACATGTTACACATATAATAGATCGGTATAAATCTGCAATCAGAGTATAGAGGAATATAAATGACTTCACTGTATAGATGTAATTCACCCATTTCATGGAGAACAGTATCTAAAACCACACCTTGGCCAACAGAGTGAGATCTCGAGTAGTGGTGAAAGATAAAAAGTGTTTTGTAGAACGAACATTATCGGACGGCAAAATCATGAAAGTATACAGGGCCATTTTTTTTCTCTGCATTTGCCAAAAACAAACACACACGTAAGCTAGCAAATTAAATGCACTCCTAACATAGCACCTTCTCAATCATCATTGTAACCTGGCTGATCATTAAACATTTGGACTTTGTCCCTAATCCATACAATCAGCAAGGAATATTTCCCCTAAGTATCAAGGCTTTGTGTTGAGAGAATATTCTTTACAGGATTTGGCAATAAGATACTGTACATACAACTGAAAACAGATTTCTAACGGTGAACACGTCTGTGCCTGGTAGGTTCTTGGCTATGAGGTAGAACCTGGTGGAGTTAATTTAAGGTAAAATACTGTCTGTTATGAGTATGTAGTTGCATCATGAGGTATTGAACAGATATGTCACACGAAGCTTTGCACTGGCAGAAAATCATTCCTTGTGAGTAAGTGACCTCCTGTGGCCACATGTGCAAAAACAGGTCAGGTAAAAAGGTGATATGACAAGCATCTTACCAGAGCTTTCACATTATCAATTATTGCAACATGCCTATATAACTCTGTAAATATGTTTTTAAAAAACATGGAAAGATAAAAAGAGAAATCATTTCAGGGGTCTTGATTATTGGGACCTCCTAAAAATAGTACGTTGTAGCTCCCTAAGTAACTCCCTTTGCTTGAAAGAATCAAATTTCTACAAAGCACCCATTTGCTTTCTGCATTCAACACCTAACTTTCACAAAATTGACAGAAACCCTTGACGCAAGAAATGTCCTTAATAGAGGGAGCTGAATCAAAAGAAAAAAGTCCTTTAGGTTGAGTCGAAATAAGCATTTCTTAAAGCTTCCTTAACCTGAAGCAGGACTTAGAAATCACATCTTGATGCTTGAGCCTCCTCTGGACTGCATTTTGAACTCTCCTCCATTTCACTGGCTGGTGCCTCTTCTGCATATTGTGCCTCAAAGGCCATCCCCTCAGATGTATCCTCTTGGTCCTTCTGAGCCGAGCTTCCCTCCGTCCTCTCTGGAGAGTCCATATGATTGCTGCCCTCTGATGCTCCTATGTGCTTCTTCCTCAGGTGCTGGTTAAGGGTGCCCTGAAATGGGAAGCATTTGCCACAGATCTGACAGTGGAAGGGCTTGTTGTCCGTGTGGCCACGGATGTGGTACTCCAGCTGGTCTTTCCTTGTGTACTTCTTGCCACAGAATTTACAAACAAATGGGGTAATTCCCATGTGCAGGCGCATGTGGCGGTCCAGGCTCCCTTTCTGATTGAAGGTCTTTCCACAATAGATGCAAATTAATCTTTCATTGTAGGGGTACCACTGGCTCCGCAGACTACGCTCTCGCACATCATTCTCCAAACCTGTGGGGCCCACAGCTGATTCACCATCATCTGAGCCTGGTTTCATATGACTCAGCACCCCTGCCGGGATGGCCAGGGGGCGCTTTGCCCTGGTTCGCCCACCTCTGAAGCCACTGAGTATGGATCGGGATGGACTGGAGTTGCTAAGGTTGACAAAGCATGGGGAGGACAGCCCTGAGTAAGAATAGGCAGCAGGCTGGATGACAGGACCATAAGAACCTACACTAACAGCCAATACCTGTTCTCCATCTACCAACTCTGTGTGGTAGCCATCATCACCAGCTGACGAACTATCTGAGTAAGTGGGCCTTTCAGTCTTCTCTACCTTCACATGCACATCTGTTATTTGCCCATCTTTGCCAATGAGTTCCACTTGCTCCGTTTCTCCCTCCATGGGAGCATCATGTTCTGACACACTATCACTGCTGCCACGGTCCGACTGGCCTTCTTCTTGCTGCTGTCGCGCCCGGCCCAGGCCTTTTCCTGCCAGCTCCAAGCGCGCTTCATGTCCTGCCTGACTCTGCCGGGAGTAGTAAGGGGGGGAGATCTGGGTAGGGTTTACAAAGAGGTTGCTGTCATTGATCCCATTGCGGCTGGTCTGCGAGTCGTCCTTCTCTGGGCTGCAGACACTAACTGGGAGGCTGATCTTGGAGTGGATGCTCTCAAGGATTTGGGTACACTTGTCAATAATGGCCTGCATCTGCAGAAAGCTGGCAGCAGTTAGGAAACTGATAATATCCTTCAGCTGCAGGGACATGTGACCTGTGTAGCAGAATACGAGAAGCTGCTCGAAAACCTCGGGGCTTTTGATGACCGAGATAGAAAGGCCACTCATTGTGCTGAGAGCTGAGTGATCGCGAAAGTAGGGTGAGCTGGCTGCCAGCACAGCCTTGTGGGCTCGAAATGGTTGGCCCTGAATGTGAACAATGATGTCACACAACTTCCCTTGCAGCCGCAGTTCATTGAGCTGGGTCAGAACTGTGTTGCTGAACTCCGGCACATCAAACTCGATGTAGCTGCCGTCATCCATGTCTTGGATATGTTTCTCCAGTTTGTCGACAGCCTGGTGATAAAAGACAAAAATATATAATTTAATTAAATTGTCTACATTTTCATCAACTCAGCTGCATCTAAGTAATCCCCAAATACACTACATTAATTTTTTTTTTAAATAAAATAGTCAACAATGACAACAACACAAGGGTTACTTTGTACAGTTTGTTATAAACTCTGTGCCAAAAGAAACAATGCAAAATAAACGCAATGCAACACATATAGCATTTCATATTCAGACTAAGCAAACTGTACACATTTTGTAATCAGTATAACCCCAATTATCAGCAGATAACACAGGTATACTGGTATCTGTGTTAATATATATACTAAATACAGGTAGTATATATTTTCCTTAACGTAAGTTTAACATATTTGGTTGCACTCAGATTTCTATCTTTAGATATAGGGTTGGGTGATATGATGATATATATTTGTCAACCTTTTAAGATTTCAGTTTGTTCCATTGTAGCTATCCCTTCATTTGTATTGGCCCAGTGTACATTATCATGCAAACGTAACAGAGAATTTTATCCGTATCACTCACTCTTATTAATTATTCATGATAATGTGTCCAAAAGTAACTTGCCATAATTGCCATGAACTCTCATATGTTCTCAGCCTCAATAATCCGGTACCAGCCAGGCTCTATTGTTGAGGAGGGAAAAGGAAACAATACAGAAATCTTTAAAGAATTACATAGGTACCCTGATTATAACAGCATGAAGTTTAGGCTATAGACTGTCCTGCCTGCATGGTTCAGTTAATAATCCACAATTTTACACAAGTCATACACTGACCTACAATATACATGAGTGAAAAACAAGACTAGTGTGGGAAATATGGATCTGAAATCCAGCAGCAATTTAGCGGTAATTTGCTATTAAAATGAGGGTAAGTCCAGGTCAAATCATCACTCTTTTGTACTGTGTCGTCACAGATATTAATGAAACCCATGGAATTTAAATTCTCAGATCAATATTAAGGAATGTGTGGGCTAATACATTTTTGAACTAATTAACATGACTGCAACTTCTGCAACTTTGACTTGCCATATCTCCCTTAGTACAGGTCATAGAAGCTCTTTTCTAGCTCTATATTTCCAACTCTTCCATATTATGCAAACTAAATTTAAAGTAACAGCATTATGAGTTAAAAGTTAAACAGCGAAAAAAAAATCTATATTTTAACAGGTCAAATTTTCTCTAAAGTTAGCTTAATATATCGTCAACACCTCAAGAAATTTTTGAGCTGTTCCCAAAATGGCATTATTTATCTAAAGTACAACACTAATTCTTTACAATGTTGTTGAACAGCAGTTACTGGTCAGTGCATGGTCAGGCACATGCATAATTACATTAAATGTTACAGTGATCCCTCGCCACTTCGCGGTTCACTTATCGCGGATTCGCTATTTCGCGGATTTTCATAATGCATTTTTTTTTTTTTTTTGGTGCATTCTGATTCGCTAAAAACTCACTCCCGCTTCTTGTATCAAAACATAACATAACGTAATCGATGGTGGCATGTCGGTGTACAAGGATCTTTTTGCAAAGAAGAAAAAAAGACGACAACAGCTGCCTATCACTATGTTCTTCTCCCGAACAAACACACCTGCACCGCGGGCTTCAGAAGAAGAGAACACTGCAGAGCGCAGTCAGGATGCAGCGGCCCAGTCTGAAGAGCAGTGAAACGGCCTACACGTTAATCACTGTATTTGTATACATGTAATAGTTGCTAATTGTAAAAAAAAAAAAAGTTTTCTATTTCGCGGATTTCACTTATCGCGGGTCATTTTCGGAACGTAACCCCCGCGATAAACGAGGGATTACTGTACTTCGATTTAACTGCAAAAGTACTCTTACCTTACTGTTTGAATGTTGAGGTGGTAATGAATAGGGATGTTCCCAACGACTAATTTCCCTGTCAATTAAATGGAAATTTAAATTTAGACTAGTTAAACTAGTCAAAAAGTAAGAAAACAGTCAAAATTGAGCACAATTTAATCAATAAGGTTAAAAATTGTCTGAAAAAAATACTGTGTGCATTTAAGAGACATTTGAAACCGTTAATCACATTCTTTAATAACCAATTGAATTTTAAATGCAGCTGAAATGTGTGGCTCTTTGCAACATGCATTATGAATATTGCACATCAGCTTGTCTGTGCTAAAACTGGTTATGTATTTTTAATTTATTCTGACACAGCCTTTATTTCCTATAAATACTGCAAAAAACGCAATTTTAGCTTTTTCCACCTCACAAAGACATAAGGTTAGATAAGAGTACTTTTGCAATTAAACTGAATTAACATTTATCTTCAGATTCACGATTCCACCCACGTTTCATTCCTTTGAGCACACAATCCAGTCTGGGAGCCCATCAGGAAAGTAATGCATTTTAATTTTGCATGTGCCTGATTATGCAATGATCTGATTTGATCAATGTTGTTTAACAGTAGTTCAACAACATTGTGAGGAATTAGTGATGTGAAGGCACATATGATCAAAACAGTACACCGAGTTTCTGTAATACCTATGACAATGGGGTCCAAAAGTGTGATGCTTTGACGCAGAGCTGACCATGACTGTCAACACCCTCATCAACGTACTGAGATGTGTGATCATTTATCATTTCAGTATCTCTCAATCTACTTCTTCTTCGCAAGCTAAAAAGCAACAGACATCTGCTAACCCACAACTGGAAACTCAAAACACATGTTGGTGTTCATTTATAATCATACCAACACCCATACGGCATACATACATGCTTTCATTATATTCAGGATTTGGTAGACACATTTTTTTCAGCGTAACGTTCAGAAAGTGCAAAAGAAGCGCTCAAAATATACTGGTTGGTTTTTTTGGGGTGCCACAACATAAACAGGATCACGTTCAAGTATTACAAAGAGTGGGAAAACAAAGGGAGATAAGGTAATCCAAAAATGAAAGAGTTTGAAAAGTCAATCCCACACTATTTCATCCTTCATTTCATTAATTGCATTTGTTATTCTTTGTTCATTCACTACCATCATTGTTAAGCAAATTTGAAATGAAAGTAGATTATTTGATGTACCAGTATTCGACATACACCGACTGCGGTAACGAGTAACAGTCATAGGAGGGTATACAGTGCATTTTGGCAGAGAAAGAAGAAAATCTGGTTCTGCTTGGAAAGTGAGTGTGCACCATTTAACAAAGCCTTTCATCGAGGCTTCATGGATATATTTGAATAAATGAGTGCCAATAAATGAGGCAATTATTGACAATGCTTGTTAATTTTCTCATGCTAATGAGCATACCTGACATCCCTCCCAGCATTGAAACACATTTTGGCAAAATACCATACAGGGTACTTCCACACAAGTACTAACATGATACCATTTACAATAATGTACTGACTTGAACTGGTTGATACGTCGAAACAAACAGAGGGCCCTGTCTTATGAGCAGAACTAGTTAAACCACACTCAAACGCCACATCGAAATCAAATTATACTCTACTTACTACAATTGTGATTGTAAAAAGTTTATACTTCTGTTGCTAAAAACAGATTATGTGTCAGTTCTCCAGCTTAAACCTCCTCTCCCTCCATCTGCCCTTCTCCCATCTCTCCCACTGCACCTCCTTCCTTGTCCCTCACTGGTAATTCAGCATGATCTTATGCACATGGAGTCCCTGTCAGCACTTTGGGAATGTAAACACTTTCTCCAGTTGCCAAGGCTTGCCAAGACACCTGTCCAACAAACCATATGTTCTCATGCTGGCACAGAAGCGGGAGATATGTAGCAAAACAGGGAGAATCTTAAGGTGTACATGACTTTCACTTCGTCTTTACCAGCAATCAAATACAACATGTTCATACACTAAACCATTTCAGTGGCGGTTGCCAACAGCATGTATACTGAATGGAGCCAAGTTGAAGGGCAGCCAAAGAATGCATGCTCAGTGGTTGAGATGTACATGCTGGGTGAGGGTCACATGCTTGACTCACATGAGAAAAGCCAAAATGTTTAAACTCAGCTCATAAATTCAATCTGTGGCTCAAGTTCCTCGCCTGATAATAAACCTATTTCACACAGCTGCTTCATTTAGGTAACTATGAAGGATGCTGCATATATTATGATTGTTTGTCTGACTATAAGGTCAGCACTACTCTGGTGGACAGGAATCACCTACAGCTTTCAAGACCATACGTTGAAAATGTCACTCAAAAAAAAAAAAAAAAAGAAAGAAAAAAAAAACCCTGGAAGAAAAATCTAAGTCAGCAGGCAAGCATTGTATGCTTTCTTCAACATCAGCAGCATTTCGCCTACTTTGAAAAACAGCTTGTGAGGCAGACCAGAGTTGCTTAACAAGCAATGGTTGGGAGAGCATTTTAAACAGATGGTAAAAAAAGAAGATAAAAATAGATCTGATTTTGGTACATTAAAGGGAAAGTATGATATGATGAACTTTGAAGGTGTGAGAATTTAAATTGTTAAGCTTGGTGGGAGCTCAGTATGTAGAGCCAAGTACTCTATGTGTGTGTAGCCATTGGGTGTTTTCTCTTATTTGATTTGTTAAGTGTAACAACTGGAAAACCAGAAAGTGCTCATCTTTCATTTCAGCTGACCCATGTGCTTATCAGATGAATGCAAGGAGAAGTCTTAAAGGCTTGAGTCCCTTTTTAAACAATAGGCTATATTCATTTTCAAACTTGCAGTTATAGAAGAACACCATCTGTTTATAAAAAGGCTTAACAGAAATAAGTGACAGGATTATACAGTATAACGGCAGAGAAGTAAATAGCTCTGTGATCAAACAATCAAGTTCTTCACGGCGACACAGTCACTCAAGGCTAAGAGGTAATCTGATGGGTGTGTCTTGGAATTTTAACGACACAAAAACGGTAGCGCTAAGGCATCCACAGCCAAATGATATCTTTCTCTGTTTCAAGCATCTGCAGTCACTACAAGCAACTGATTTCCATTCAGATGAATAAATAGTTGACAGGGAACCTAGCTGATCCACAATACCAGTGCTTTAACTCTTCCCTCCATACCAGGCCCTTTCCTCCTGCACCAGTCGCCCTTTTTTTTCTGTCTACTGTCAACCTTGACAAATTTGCCACATCTTGTTCCCAGTGTGAACAGTGCTTATGATGGCCAGCACTAATTAGCTAGGATATTATCTTGCTACATTATCTTTTCCCCAGGAGCCATATTGCACTGATTGCACTATTTCAGTTACAGTTGGCAGTGACACATTTGGCATCGTGCACTTAAAACAAGTTTATATTATTGCCAAATGGTTATGTTTTGCTAAAAGGTGGCACAGAAATCAAGCAAGGCAGCCACTGTTGCTGTTGAAATGAAGAAGAACCCTGCATTTCAACAGTAAATGCCTGTGTTGTATCAGTTTTGTCTCTCTTCTACGTCAGGTAACATCAGCTTACCTACATTACAACCTACATTTCCTTAAACTATAAAAACATATCACACAGCTAGCAAGTAAATATTTGAGAAAAATGTTTACCATGTAATCTGAAGTACATTAGTAAATATAGTGACAAATAATGTTTATCTATAATCAATGTAATAAATAGCAAAAACTAATTTTGTTTTAAAAAGCTGCCAAAAATATCAGGGAAAATGATCTTCTCCAAATGTACAGTATGACCTGGCTTTCAAACAATAACCTCACACAACACAACATACCACACAACATCACTGTATACACCTACAATCTACATGTTTTGTATCACTACAGTTAACAGCAGGCAATTTAAAGCAATGCAGTTTTACTGCTTATCCCAAACAGAACTAGGACTATAAAAAGAAGGTTGGATGGGTGCAAAGCCATAATGCCTTCCCATGCAAAGGTCGTAATTTGTTTGGCTCCACTCTGTTCTGACATGCCTTATGGTTAAAATATTCAGCCAGGCTTGAAATGCAATAGTCAGGGGTGTGGGGGGTGGACGCATTTCTGTTGTTTTCAAACTGGGGCTTTAAACGCCACACACAGTCAAACGAAATGCAAATTTATGTCATAGTACTACTAGTAAAGACAAAGCTTGGATCCTAAGTGAACCCAGGTGTATTGACTAACCTGCCATGTCCCCGCACTTTGTCCTTTCATACCATATCATATCATCGCATACAATTAGTTTATAAGTACATTAGTTACCAAGAGTGTTGCTAACAATGGTATTTTAAATTCATTTTTCAGGTAAACAGATGTCCTACGAAACTCTGTGGGTATAGGTTTGCAGACTGAAAAGATACAGGCCTGCTGCCACCTCATACACGAACAGTTGAAATGAAATAGTGTTTGTTATTACTGTAAGTCTTTGTTGTACAGTTGGTGCGTTAACTTATCCATTAATAGTCATGTTACCCGTGTGGGCGCCATTGTGCATGGACACTGGGGGACATTTGCATCTTCTGTTAATTCCATCGTACAATGCAGATACATTGCGCGGTGTCTCAAACTTTATTGCAAACCATTCTGTTAGTAGTTAGCTTCGTTAGCTATTGATACCTAAAGGTGCAGCTAACCATTACACCCACCTTCTTCTCGTCGCTAATCTCCACTGGGTGCATTTTCTGTGTCAACGTGTACATTTACGTTAAATTTAAACAAGATTTGCATCGGCTTGCAGGGCCGAACCGCCCGACTATCACACAGCACACACACGCACTGGCCAATTATATCAGCTAGCCTGAAATCGAACAAGCATTTCAGATAAAAAGCAAACTTTAACAGAGACTTCATTGTTTTAACGCATGCTGGGTTAGTTGGTTTATACTTTGGTCATGTTTCCTAACTGTACAAAAGCTTGACAACATTTTGTCGTTTGGTAGCTAAGTTACAACGTCGAACGCAGGTACAAGCTATGAAATAGCTACTATGCTAACGCTAGCTAGCTTATGCTAACGGTTAGCGCTATCTTAGCTAGCAATTCTCCCGTGTTAACCACTGGTAGAGGCTAGCGCTAGCGGCAAACACTAGCTAGCAATTAGTTGCTAGCCTTCGACTTCTGGTAGTCATTCCCCCATTGACTGACACTATGAGAAGAAACGCTAACATTACAAACGCATTATGGTCACCAGTCCGAGCCAAGGTTGAAGCCCACCATACTCACCGTCTTGTAGATGAGCATTAAACGGTGTCCATTCCCCTCAGTAGCTCGCTAACACTACAGCCAGGCCTCCCCCCCTCTCCAGTCCAGATGTGTCAGACAGTTGCTGCTGCAATTTTTTGCATCAACAGGAAGTGTTCTTTTGGCTCTTTGCATTCATTCTATCAATGTGTTTTGCAGCAGCCCCTCCCATGTTCATGTCAGTGTTGTGTACTGAGACATACTGTCCTCAATGCAGAACGTGATAGGAGGACATACATGTAAAGTAGCCCGTCAAATTTTCAACAGATAATGTGGCTGACTTGATTCATCACAGTATGCATAGATCAGCTTCACAAGCTTACTTTATAACACTAATGGTGGGAGACAGCACTAAAACCAATGTATTAAATCTATTTGTTCTCTTATTTTATTTACTGAAAGACTATTTGGTGATTTGGTGTTGTATTGTTGTTCTGTATTTTTAAACTTTTTTTTAAATCATGTTAATTATTCCCATTGTGTATGTAATGTGCTATACTAGGCTATATATAATCGGTATAATCGATTTTTTCTAGCAAAAATGCTAAATATGATATGTTTCCATCTTCTTAATTGGATTGTCTTCTGCTTTTCTTTGCTAATTGTGATAGTAAATTGAATAGTGAGTCATTTGAACACGTCACCTCGGGTTTTAAGAAAATTCACAGGTATTTGTTATTATTTTATAGATCAAAAAATGAATCGGTTAATTGAGAAAATATTGATGTAATAATCGATAATGAAAATAAGCTTTGTTTGCAGCCCTAATTTTAAAGCAATACATCCTGCTGAGGTCTGACTGCAGCATTTGGTTATCAACAAGAAAAAAAAATCTGATTATATTACATATTAATATGTATATTACATATAACATACTGCACCCCCTTAAACATATTTTGTCGAGCTTATTTATGTCACTCTAGCAATTTCAAAGACATTAGTCAAATATTAACTCATTAGAAGTTTTGATGGTCACATATTAGTTTGATTTTTCAGCCATATGCTGATAAAAGTTTTTGGAGTGGATCATCTGTTTTCATAGACTCACTCTGTCTTTCACTTCTGCAAAGAAACCACACAGGGGCGCCAGAGACTAAACTGACGATGAAATAACCTTGCATCTGATTCTTCCTTTTCATTATAATCAACAACGTAGAGAGTCACATGGAAAATATTCTATCTAACCAATCAAAATGTATTATATAACACAGTGAAAAGTAATATAAAGTAAAATGAATAAAAAAACAACTTGTATTTATTGATTGTGTTTGTTTATTAACTGTATTAACATTGCATTATGACTGACAGAGAATTGGAAAATTAAGGCATTGAGAAAAACATTGTGATCTAATCATCTTTATAGTTGTTCCATTAATCCAATAAAACTACAAAAACAACACAATGGAAAAACTGTAAGCGTAACCCCCATGCCAGGATCTTGAGAAAATTGGACTTCATAATGACTTAATAATGTTTGGCCATCGCCCAATGAAGGCAAAGATGCTTGTTTGCTATAGTAATCTCTTTTATGTATACTGTATAGCTTTTAATTTGAGTACTGTAAATATAATTATTAATGAGAACTTTAGCAAATGTTGGACTTACAATATAGTATATTTCATAATATTGTAAAGCAGTGTGCAGACTTGTTTTTTATTTTATTTATTTATTTATTTTATTTTATTGTGACCTCAGCCAGTGGCTATAGTTCATGTTTCACTTCATTTTTACAGTTATAACAGCTCTTGTAAACATTGTATATGATTGATTATAATTTTTTTTATGTATTTTGCTTTTCTTTTGGTAGAAGGAACAGGTAAACTCTTGTCTGCTGTTTACTGTTATGGGCACTATATCAGCAATACTTGTAGTGAAGAGGAATGAATGTGTGCTGTGTGTGATTTCTTTTTTTTTTTTTATTGAGTGTGAGTGACAGGTTGGCAGCTCAGGTGAATATCTGACCTAATCTGTGTGCAGGTGGGTGATCAGCGTAGAGAAAGGAATCGCTTTGTCATTGCACGTGCTTCTTGTTAAACAAGTCACCCCTCTATTCTCGACCATGATTTGCTTTTTTTCAGTAGACTGATGCACAACTGAAGGTGCAGCCAAGGTATGGTGATTAGAGATGGTTTTGTTGATCCGCGGGAATGATCATGGTATTGATAACATTTCAAACAAAGTCATAATCAAAGGGTTTCCTGTTGAAGTTGTAATCTTTCCTCAAATGGTGCTTTGTTACCCCAGTGTCATTTGGTTGACCAGGAATTATTTGGCGGAAAGCTAATGGGGCTAGTTTTGAGTGGTGCAGCGCCAGGGATCATATAGGGGCTCCAGGTGGTGTGGCCTGGGGCTCTGATGTGCTGCTCCTTTTTAATCCCAGATGACATTGCAAAATCCCCAAACCCCCTGCCCCTCTATAAGACTGTATAGGAGCAGAGACCAGATGATTTGTTTAAAGACCACATATCATGTATCAAACTGAGGGAATAAGGAGTTTCACTGTTTAATGTTAAGCCTGAGATCATAGGTTAGCCTATATTTAATATGAATTGATTCATTGAGATTTATTTGATTCTGTTCATATTCTATAATCATTTTCTTTATTATAAATTCAGCTTTTTTTATTATTTTGGCTCACAGTTTCTTTTTTTTTTTTTAAATCACATAATAGCATCTTCTATGGAATATGTAATTTTTGCAGTGTCACTGCAATATTGAACATTGAGAAAAAAAAAAGTCTACTGCAGTCAACAAATACCATCCTAACTGTAGTTTGTTTGGTAATGTTGAAAAAGTAGCCCAATTTTTAAGCTTAACATGAATAACACATTGTCTTCTATCTGTGCCAAGACTCCCAGAATACCTTGGCTGTCAGTGCTGGGGAGAACAATGGTCTCCCAGTGCTCCTGTCCAGAAATAGTCTATAGCTCACTGATGGAGAACATATTTCCCAATAGCAGGTGTCTGAGTCAGTCAGTGCCTGATCCTCACCATGACTGTAAATGAAAGGGCCAGCTCGTCCAGGTGCGGGAGCACCTCTTTGGCCGTCTCAGGTTTCTCCTTGATGGAGGAGCTTTTTGTGGAAGAATGAACAAGAGAAATATTGACATTAAACTATGTATATTACCATTAAAAAGCATATACATCTTTCACTTTTAAATACGATAAGGCCTATCTGCTTTCTGAAGCTAATGACAATGACGAGGAATGACAGCCTTTTATTAAGATAATTGTTGCTCTTGATTTACAACACATACACTGTATGTGTAGGTTACCATGTAAATGAAATTATGTTTCAGTCCATGTTTTGTATTGAACAGAGAGTCGGAACAACCTGCACAGCAAACTATTAAAGCAAGCACAAACTCTAGCTCATGACATTTTTATATCCTACAGTACAATAGCCAGCCTGACATATCTTCATTTCATTTTGAAATCAGTTGGGCTCCAACCGTCAAGACAAAAACCTTAAAAGCAAAAGAGAGTTTTACCGGTAAGTAGAATGAGCGCTTGCATTGCAAGGATAATGAGCTCTCAGATGTGTCATATATTTGCCTGAGAAATTAAGCCAATTTGTGGAAATGGTGGCCTGGGGTTGGGGGAATACACAGTGGCTTGTAAAGATGAGTGATATCTGGCACAGCATGAAGAGAATGAGAGGTGTGCTGCCCGGTGCTTAGCTCAAATGAAAGCTCTGATTAGTGGAGCAAAGATCAAAATGACAGAGCGGTGGAGGCTTCAGCTGGGCCTTTGTTATTGATAAGTCTGTCATCTCTGCTGATATTGGAGCAGTAATGGCAGCTGATGATTAGGCCACTCCTGAGCTATTAACTACATTTCTTATCCTTTTACTGGGGCCCAAGAGAGCCTGTTAGAGAGACAAAGGCATCCTTTATGAGGCTGGCTACTTAAACGGCATCCACCTGACCTAAAAGGCACAACTGTTACGTCTTTCTGCCAGGCCAAAGAAGTCGGGGACGAGATACATGTCAGAGGTCGCAGTGTGCTGCTGTTTGAAATGAAGGGGTTCTGAGTGAGTAAGCTGCTGAAAGAGGGCTGCAGGAAAATTACAGAAAATTGGCTGTTTTGTCAACATTTCATCAGAAGATTTACAGAAAGCTGACCCTGACCCTTTCTCTCCCCCTCTTTCACAAGGCTAAGGAGATTGAGTGGGTCGGAATTGACTGACAAACAAATCTCTTCTTTATTTCTTTCTCACTTTCTCTTTCCCCTCTCTAGAAGTGATATTCAATATGATCTCTTTTTAATGATCCTAAGTGGCTGAAATTACATATCCTCAACACATATTGTTGAGGTTGTTTCAGTTTTATTCCAGGGCACACTAAGGGCATAAAAAGTAATTATCAAAATATTTTATCTCTCCAATGAAAAGAATAACGTGCCATTCATTTTGTATTATTATACCATGGTGTATATTTAGCTGTTTTATATAATTGTATGGTTTAACCGCATCAGAGGATTACCATGTCAATCCAAAATAAGATTTTAAAAAAAAGGTAATATATTTAAGTCAGCTTGCAAGTGTGCACTAGATTGCATACAAGCTGCGTTGGGCCCTGCATTTCCATCTTCAGCTCCATGCTTTGTCTCTGACCTCAGCTCAGCCTTTGGTATTCCCGTACAAAGGCCAACAGGAATCCTAGGCTTGTTGATTTAGCCCCCAGTGGCCGGAGGCAAAGCATCTTTCATTAACGTCTAAAACCTCAGGAATGAGATACTGGCCTCACGATAAGATCTTGTAATGCAGTAACATGGAATTATGGAAGAAGAAAATTGCCATTTTGTATATAAGCACCTGTGATCTCCCATGAAAGCCTCCTGTTCCCTGGGTTTGGTCAGTCCCAGGAGAGGAGAGGGTCCTGGAACCCAATCCATCCTGCAGAGGAGAGATTTTCAGGCTGAAGACACAGAGCAATGGAAGGTGCTGCTGTGGACGGTCGGCTCAGAGCAGCAGACAGTGATCCTGTGTGCCTGCCATAGAAAATCATCTCCTAACCACAGGAGAAATGCTCTCCCGATCGTGATTCTGTTTGTGGTCAGCAAATGCTTTAGGGTCAATACAAAACATTTATGAGACACTCCAGAGGTGTCGTCACAGTACTTTATCAGTTTACCAGTAAGTGTGGACAAATAAGTGAGTCGCTGTGAGAATATGGGAGTTCTTGTTCCCTCCACTGCTCTTTGAAAGGTATGTTAGCCTTGCCACTTTTAGAAAGTGTTTCTTTATCTGAGCCTCCGTGGAGTGAGCATGTCAGAAACAATAGAGTTATGTGGTTTTCTGACATTTTGAAGAAGTTGGATACCCTTTTACTATATACTGAGGTCAAATTCTGAATCCTCTAGGGAGTCTGGAAAGAATGCAGGTGTTCTGCCTGTAGGAAACAGCCAGAAGAAAGAAAAAAAAACAGTCTCCTTCACCATCCCTGAGCCTTGTTTATCCTGTAGCCTTTGCACAGGCAAAGCTGTTCACATGGCAATTGCAATGATACATTTTCCAATATCTCCGCTTTGCAAGCTTGGCATTTAAAGCTTGTTGGTCATTTACACATAATTATATCAAACTATCTATAGGAAGCTGCAAAGGGTTTCTTCATTTCATCCAAAACTGTCTGATTTTCCCAGGCTTCCTAAATATGTAACCTTGCCTATACGTTTGAATGGCCGGTTGTCTTAATTTCAAAACTAGTTCAAATAGCTGGCAATGAGCATTCAGGGTAAAACTGATCAACTGGAAAGAAGAGGCTGGAAGGAAGGAAGAGAAAAGTCTTATTGTGGCAGAACTGATGTGTTTTTGTCTCCGCTGGATAGTTTCTTCATCACCTCTTTAAATTTTAAAGCATTTGGCACGCAGCCTGTGGCAGGTTCTCTTGAGGAAGCAGCAAAGCAATGAGGGTCAATGGTGCTATAAATCTTAAACTGTCCACTTTGGAATCTGACACGGACACTTGAGATATGCATATTTTATAAAACATTTATGTCAGTGTGACTTGAATGTCCAAATGAAATGCATTTTATATTAGGCGAACTGTTGGTAGATGCTAACAAGTGAGAACAAAGCTGCATATCCGCTGGGGATCCTTATCTTGTGTTTTCCGATGACGCAGAATGGATAACATGCGTAAAACCACATATAAGTCCTGCCATTGGGTTTCGAAAGACCTGAGAGGGAAAAAAGCTGGCAGCCATGTTTTTGCACCTCATTCCAGAGCAATGCAATAAGTGACATAACTTTTGCCTTAACATAAGAAAGAGACTTTCACTCAAAGACAATCTCTCTCCCTTCAACCTCTGTACTCCCCCTCTCCTCTAGATCAGAGGTCTACCTTACAATATTGTATGCCCTCATGAGTTAAGCTTTATTGAATACATATTGTCTGCCCTTTAACGCAGTATATTTGGGGCCAAAACACAGCAGGTGCTTAGCCCTGTATAATCAAGGAAAAAGCCTACTGTGCATGTCCAAACTGGCTGCGTCTTCAGACGCTTTGATTTTCTTTCCCAAAAAACAGCATGCACTTTTATAGTATGCATCATAAGAGGGCTCTGTCATTCGGCCTTTATTTCATGAAAACTATTAAACAGCTGGATATTTTATGGTTTGGTTCAAGTTTATGGTGCAAGAACCAAGAGCCCAGTTGTCTAATTGTTGATTGCTGATAAAAAAACAAAAAAACAAAAACAAAAACAAAACAACAAAATGCTCAGAGACTAAAACAAAATTGCATTTCAAGTAAAACACACATACACACACACACATATATATAATGTAAATAGTTTCTGGCATCAGAGAGGGGTATAAGTTCAAGACAATATTTGGAGGCTAAGAGACTGACAGTAATTCAATTAGACAGGAATCCTCACCCGTTCTGTGGGTCAAAGTTATCCATGTTAATCAGTAGAGACCGGAGACATATAAGCTGCTGGTTTCCTGCTGGGGCTCCTCTGTCTGACTGTGCAGTGTGTTACCACGGATTGCATTTAAGATGAAAAGTGTCAATGCAAACTTTCCATTAAACATGAACGTCATTTAAGAATGATTATTTAAACCCATAATTTAAGATATAAAATATTATGTATTGCTTATGTAAGGAATTTATAATTTATTCAGTTTTAATATATTTTACTGATTTATTTGAGTTATTTAATATTTATATAATAATGTAATGTACTGTATATGTGAATAATAAATTTAAAAAAATCACATTTAACAGGTACCTTATTATATATAAAATGTATGTTTTTGTATATATGTTTAAGTAAATAATTTTTAAAAATTTGCCATGCTTCAGATTTCACCCATTACCAACCATTACTATTACCATATCATAATTATTCTAAAAGCATTATCAATAATTACTATATTATAAAGTATATTTATGTGAAATCTGAGTACAGGATAATATGACCTTATCCCAAAAAAAAATCACATTTTTATTACCTCATATGAAGTTGCAATACACATTGCTTTTATTTTCAGTTTTCAGTCTGGGGGTCATAACATAATTTTGTTCATACTGACAATCCATCAATATCAATCACTTATGAATCATTAAGCTTAAAATTGTTGTTTGTTTGTTGTTGCTACCTTATATCTAATTTAACTCCAGATTTAAATAAGGAAGTTTCAGTTTCCGTTTTAGTTTTAGTTTCCGTTGACTTTATTGACATTTCTTCTAATTACCCGTCTAGGTTGTGGCAAGTTGTGTCACGGTCTTGTTATTTTCACAATGCGACAGCAAACCTTTCCACCAAGCCTAAGTGGTTAGTTTTATAGCGTTTGGCAGTCATTGTAAACAATCTTAAAGATAGCAGCTCCTCCTCAGTTTTGAAAAAAAAAAAAAGGGTTAAGCAACATGTGAATAAAGAAATAGTGTTGAGAAATGGTATTCTGAACCAGTCCAGTTGATTGCTAGAGTGAGCTGTGACCCTCAGAGTGCCAATTCTAAGAATGTGGCTGTCGTCTGGACATTTTACACCCTGGGAGATGTCTGCAGAAAGTAATTACTTCATCTAGCACACTGTCGGCTTGGCCTGAAGCAAATGATGTCTTGTCTGAAAAAAAGTATATCAATTATTTAGACAACTCAGTTTAGAAGTAGTAGTAGGGGGGGGGGGGGGATATTGATAATTGGTTTTGAAAAGTGCATTCACAAAATGATTCCAGTTTTCAGTAAAAGGTTTAAGAGAGAGGAGATCCTGCTTACTTCAATCAAGAACCTAACCTGCAGCCTCCCCAGTTCAAGAACAGGTGGATGCCATTGATAGAGTGAACACAAACACACAGCAAGAGAGGACAAGAGCCAGAGCTGTCATCCTGACTTTCAGATGAAGTGGGGGATTAGGATAGAGGTGAAGACCATGGTGACAGCAGATGAAGGGAGATAGCGAAAACTCTTGTGGAATTCACAAGCGTATTCATAGGCCAAGAGGGGTAGGTTGAAGCGTTGCTATGAGAGCGCTGAAGTGCACCCAGAAATATTTTTGGTAATGTAAATTTTATCACAAAATGTCCGTAGTGATGATTGAGTGAGTTCCGCTGCAGAGAAAATTATATTTCTGAAAAGATCTGAAAGGTTAAATGTGCTTTTCAGATGACAAAGTCCTCTGGGGAGCATAACAAATTGCTGACAATCTCTCTGTTTTGAAGTGAAATCATGTACTCTGTGTGTGTGTGTGTGTGTGTGTGTGTGTGCGCGCGCGTGTCAAGCCACCAGTCAAGCTACCAGCAACACTGATATTAATACCAAAAATGATGTCTTACAAATTGTAGGTTGTGCTCAGGATATTCCTGTATGTGCATGCATGTGTGTGTGTCATATGTCTGTCCTGGTGTTATGGCTGTGCAGGAATGTGCTTTTCAATGTGTTTCTTCTCCCGCCGGGTCTGGCTGCGGTGGTCCCGCGGCACCAGCCATTCGTCCACAGACACGCTGACTAGGCCAGGCTGGGCTCAGGTATCTCCACTAACCTCCCCTTTGTCCTGCTTTAAAATAGGCTCTTTTGTCTGCTGTTTTCTGCAGGTCATTGTGAGGAGCGCTTCTTAGTGTCAGCTTTAATTCACACTGTAACCCTAGCCGTGATGCCTCCCAACTATCCATGCCGCCTGCCTGACTTTCAGATGCTCCTTGGAGAGCTGGGGCTACCCCCCCTACCCAACACATAACTGTACCCAGGGGACAATTTGCAAACTTTGTTGCTTAAATATTTAAATAGCCCTTTTACTGACATCTGTCAGACCTCACCCAGGCCACAAACTGAATGTTGCTTTGTAAACATAAAAGAAAATGCTGGTGGTGGTTTTTTTTTCTCTTCTTAATGCCTCCTAGCCTCGAAGAGATTAGATTATAGAGTGCTTATTTTTTTTTCAGTAGTTCTGTAGTTTACTTGTCATAGATTAAACATCCAAAGACCACAATTCATCACAGCAAAACAATCTGTATTTGCTTTGTAGTGCTTCTTTTAAGGCAATATATTTTGTAACAGGAAATAGCTTTTGACTGGTAACATGCAGCAGGAAAAAAAAAGTTGCTCTTATGTCTACCTGATACAAACTGTGTGTTATCCGTACACAGTACAGTAACTTGCATTGACATTGTTTATATAACCTCTGATCTCAGAAAGAACTGGAGTAAAGAAAGAAAAAAAGGTTTAATTAAATGGACCTCAATCCAAATTACAACAACAAAACCATGTGCTGGGAATTTTTCAGTGGATAATGTAAAATAGAGTTGAATCGAAGGAAATGCACCCAAAAAGACAACAACGATGGTGTTTTTCTCTTCGGAGCTTAACCTAAGATCCCAGTTGGGGAGATACAGCCCCCAGGCTCTGTCTGCCTGTCTACCCTTGAAGAGGAGAAGAAACAACAGGAGAAAAGAGAAAAGAGGCTCATGTTAAAACAGCAAACATCATAACCTGATATCGACACTCAGCTGGGGTTCGCTTTACTTCTGCAGTCTCTGTTTTTTTTCTCTCTTCCTCAAACTTCATGGCTAAAAATAAATCACACAACAGTACGCTGGTGTTGATCTGGTGGAAATATAGACATTGTTCTGATACTAATAGTTGAATTATTAACTGGGTATTTATCTAATGTATTTTTTCACGATATAAAAAAGTTACTGTTGTATTTCTACACTGTGAAAGGGAGTATTTAAAAAACAAATCAGTGATATATTGTGATTGTAAGCCATTCATTTAATAAATATAGACTCAGGCTTTGCACAAGCAGTCAGTTGGTTGAATCAGTAATGGCTTAGTAATCGAAATGTTCCCTGTAGAAAAACAAAGTACATTTTATTCTTTCATTATCACATAAAATAATAAATTATGGTCAACAAAAAGGTGATACTAAAAACATTTTTATTTGCCACTTAATTAAGAGTTATCATCAGTCTTAAAAGAGTACACCAACAATTTAGGATTCTTCCTCCTTGTCAAATCCTGATGCCTACAGTACCCACAATGCAACGCGGCTGCTGACAATTCTGTTGCAGGTTCAAGTGTGTTATGCTAGTAGTGGCTAATGTGGCCTCAAGCTGAGATGAGGAGTGGGCTACAGATAAGCCAACTTTTAACTAACTTCATTTTCAAACTGCACTGACTAACTTTATCTTCATGCATCCCCATCTGGGACCACAAAAGGTTTTAAACTAGGCTACTTTTTTCACATATGCAGTAGTACTCTCAAAGAGCTGTAAACCAGCTTTGATGTGTAAAATTGACACAGACACAGTTCCCCCTTAAAATGGATATAAAAATATTTTATATTTTTGCACTTGTTTACAAATGCCATAGAAAAAAAAAGCAGTTGGCAGCACATAATACTCGTTAGGAGGATCAATTCATTATTCGTCTTTTCATGGAAGTTGTTGACAGTAAGAAGAAAAATATAAGACAGTCAGATTTCTTGATATTTAATGACACGGGTGACTGTGAATCTTCGATGACATAAGAGCAGCGACCAAGTCATGACTGATTCAGCAGATTTTAAATGTGCACTTCAAATGTGAATAGAAACACGTAACACACGACAAAAACGGTAGATTTAGATGTAAATCAGATCCCAACAAGTAACCACAGCAAAAGCTGCGTTTCCCTCAGCGAGAACGGAGTCTTTTCAGATGGGATTGCTCTCTTGTGGAATGGAGTAGAGGTTTGTGGGAGCCCGTCTCGGCCCAGTTCCCCTGCTCAGCTCACATTCTCTCGATGAACCCGTGTCCTGGGGCCAGTTGGGCGGCACAGTCTCATGTCTCAAGTCCTCACAGTTCACTGGGCCCTTTAAAGTGAGCACACCCACCAGGGGCCCTCAGGACTACAAAAACTACAAACACTGGGCTGTCCAGGCTCCTATCTAAGACACACTGATGCACACATTCACGCACAGGCACACACACACACCAACTGTTAACAGCCCATTTATCTTTGATACAATGGAGAGACAATAGCAAAGACAAAGATATTATCTGCATCGGTTGTTGGTAGCACTCTGTAATCTGTAGTCAGTCTGTAGTTTTGCCCCTAAAAGTCAGATTCAATTCTCCACAATATACATCTTTTTTTTCAGTGTGATTTTTTTTTTTTTTTTTTTTGCAGAGAAGAGATATAGATCCTCAGATGGTTATGGGAGGGAAATGTCTGAGAGCGGATCGGTTTTCAGACATGGCACACTCTGGTGAACATACGCACAGAGATCAAAGCGACCCCTTTGCCTACCGCAGTGCATCCCCAACAGATCTGACAAAGTGCCCCTATTGTGTGACCCTGACCCATTACTGATAATGGATCGCCTCCAGAACCGCCCCCTCAGAGACCGAACTGGTCCTGCACACAGAGCTGCGGTCTGCGCTCAGAGGAGAGCTTCAGCATGTTGATGAACACACATGATATGACATGTCAACTTTCATGCAGTATGACAGCCTCAAACAGATTAGGAGCAATGTGAAGCTTTTTCTTTTTGTCAGTGTCTGCCTGCAAGAATGTGACCGTTCGATCTGTCTATGTATGTGAATTTGATTCTTGTCATGGTAGTATACCTTTACCATCCGTTCTAATTTACTCTTTTTCTGCAACTGTGTGCTTATTGTAACACAGGACTGCGTTGAACTTCAAAGAAAAAGAACAATTGCCAAGTTTTGGTGAGTTGTGAAAGAATTCCTTCCAGTTGTTTGATATTTCTGCTGAAGCAACAATGCACAGGATTTGGTTTCCATCAGAGCTTTTTCTTTCACTCCACATCTGTGACTGCTCAGTGCTATTTCATTTAGAGACACAGATGATTCCGAAGCCAAACGTGGTGTCATTGTCAACTTTGAAAAAAAAAAAAAAAAAAAAAAAGTCTAACTGGTTTTATAAACATCGCACCTGGATGAACTATGACATTACATAACCTTACATTGCATTTACCATTATGTATGGTCTGGGTTAACGGGTGAAATTAGTGGTGTTTGTGTGTTGCTAGTGTTGCTGACTGCAAATATGTGCACACACCCACAAAATCCACACACACATAAACGTTTACACACGCACACTATGTGCTCTTCTCCTCTGCCACGTCCATCGCCTCGGGCCTGTTCTCGGTCCCTCCCTCCTCATAATTACTTAGGTGATCAAGGTTAGAGCAGTAGTAAAGCACACTAACCCTTTAACCTTCTGTGAACTCTCCCATTAGTTCACCTTGGAAGCTGATGCACAGTGTCAAACACTGTCGCCCACAACAAGCCGACGAATTAGTCTTGGCATGAATCTAAGAGACAGGTCTGAAGGCCTGCCAGTGCCTCCACGTGAATCAGACGGTGTAGCAGAGACAGCGGGAGCGTGAGGGGGTCAAAAATGCAGCGTTATCAAACAATCCCCAGAAAGCAGCTCCTCCTGCCCCGGACCCCCTGCCTGGGCTTACAGAAACAGGACAGACTCCCACAACGCACCCTGCCATTCTGCCAGCCCCAAAGGGCTCCTCCAGACAGCTCAGGAATTCAGGATAGGGATCCAACAAGGTCTGCAGCTGGGAGGAGAATTTGGACCATTCTCTGTTTCACCCTCTTATTGTCTGGGACTGGCATCCCAGTGCTCCCTGTCTGGCTCCGTTGTCTTCCCAGCTCAGTGTTTTGATATTGTTTTTGCTCAAGGGCAAGGGTCATGTGGGTTGTGACATCTGAGTTTGACGGGAAATGAATTGCAAACAGTGTAAGTTGGAAATTTAGACTACGGGTGACTCAAATAGAAAAACATAGAGTGAACAGAGAGCTTTTTGTTGCATTAGCACTCATGCTAATCATAATGATATCACCCCTGCAGTTATTAGCAATAACCCTTTGCAATAAATAATTATTAGTATAGTACACTATTAGTTTTCTGGATTTATACATCTATACCATCATTTTGATGTTTTTTATGTTAATGTTGCTGGTTTAGACCTTCAGTAGAGGCATGTGAGGACTAAATGATCAGTGCAGGGGGCTGCCATCTTTTTCCACACTCATCCAGCTTTGTTGACTGCAGTACAATAGACTATTTTCCAGGGGGCACTATTGAACTAAGAGAGAAATACACTTGTGGCTGCTGAGCCAGAGAGAAACACTTGAGTTCTGTGTCGGTTGACCACATGGAAGTTAAATGCAAATAATCCCACCCGTATTGATAGCTCACACCCCCAGCCTCAGATATTTTAAAAACATTTATATTGATTTAGCTGCTGAAATAAGCGTCAAAGTTAATTTTGTCACCAGATAGCAGCCCCAGTTTGACTGAAACAACTTTGGTGAAATAGAAACCTGACTTGTTTTTATACATTTTTGTTTGTGAGGTAAAACGTCTGAGTGAGACTCTATATTTCTGGGGAGATGGATCAGATGAACCACATTCATTACACAGCGAAGTGATGCCTTTTTTTTTTTTTTACTTTAATAAGATAATTGCTATTTTCACAAGCATGAAAAAGATGAAAATGAAGATGAGTTTTTTGAAACAGTTAAAGGCACTTTAAAATTTCTGCTGTTTGAAGTTTTAGCAGGGTGAAGGACAAGGGCAGGGGTGGTGCAGTGGGAGATTTTGTCTACAAAAGCAACTATGATTTATTGTATAAACAGAGATAAAAACAAGCCACCGATACCAAAATGTAATCTATATCTAGGGGACAGTTTAGCCATCAAATACTGGGGTAGGAAAAAAAAAGATTGCATGCATCTTTGTCACTGCTTGATCTGAACAATCAGCTCGGCAACAGCACAGCGACAGAATGAAAGGAGTGTTCACAGCTGAGGCCATAGTGTTGCTGTCACATAGAGTTTGGGCTGTGTGATGGACAGATGAGATGGACTGGGCAGATATTAGGAGTGGGAGTAGGATATGACTGGGATGCAGATAAGGCTTGTCAGAGCTGGGGAGGGGTGCATGGTGGTAGTTGAAGGAGGGAGGGAGGATGGGAGGGGGAGGGGGTTCATATCCAGGGAGACTGGGCGAGCAGCAGTATGCAGGTGGTAGCTGGCTGGTGCTCCTCAGCTGGGCCCGCCGCCAGCTTGGCCCCTGGTTGCCCTGCTTTGAATTCAGCCCTTTGTGCTGCCCCAGGGAGGTCAGACAAATTCACGTCTCATCATACACTGAGATAGCAATGATACAGGGTAATGACTCAGCTGCAATTTCAACCCTGTCGCCTCCGCTGTAAGAAATGTTCATCAAAACAGGTTATCTCATACAGCTCAATCAGCAAATATAAATGTTTTATAGGTGAAATACATTAATAAATTAAATAGGGTTTCATTTTGAAAAAAACCTGACAATAGCAGTTTTTCATCTCATGAATTTTAAGTAACAGAGATAGATATAATACATTATAAAGATTATATTTGTGCATGTTTATGTAAGAAATTTGAACAATGTAAATCAATTTACTGCTGTTTTGCTCTACCAGTCTATCCACTGACTTGACAAATTATTCTTTTTTTACATAAACTTCTTCTAAAAATCTGAAAAGCCGTAAAATATTTACTCTACTCTCTTACGCTGCCATATGCCACAGTAAACAGTTTAACGGTAATTTCAGTGAAATATGCATGTATATTAATCTCATTTTAAATTAAAATGTTTTCTTTTATATCTGCATTAAACAGAGATGACTAAATCACTGGTTAGATTACTTGGAAGCTCTTACAGCTAGTATGCAGTCTTCATGTTTTTCGGTGGAACCAGTACATTAGTGGTCTGGGTGGCGGCCTACTTAGACTCAGGCAGACCAGTGTACAGGCTCTAATGAGAAGCAGGAGCAGTGAGGTGGGAGTGGGGACTGGCCCTAGGGAAGGGTCACATGGGGTTAACTATCAAAGATGAGTGCAAACCTATCCCTGTGGAAAAGACTCAGAAGAAAACATCACCCTGCACATGCTAAGCTCCCCAAACTGGGAGTTTCTCATCTTAATTAATCCAAGACACAAGAACTCCCCCCCCGAACAAAGTTTCTTTGCTTCACTCCATAGAGCAGCAAATGCTAACACAATTTAATGGTCAGTCATTTGGCTTGTAGACATTTTTGGCCATTTCTTAGACATTTTGATTACATTTGATTAGGCCAAACAATGGACCCATGCCAACCAACAACTTTGTGTTTTTTAAACGGTGAGAATATATGTTGTTGCAACATACTGACTACACCCTCAGCTATTTGCTTTAATTTGCAAGTGGTCCTTTCGTCACAGCAATGCAGTTGTTTCTCTCCACTTGTCCAGACAAGGCTTTCACTGGTAATGGCCCTATAATGGCCTACAGGTCCTTGGGCATAGGCTGGAAAGGCTACATTATTGAACAGTCACTTCTTGACTGACAATGTATATCAGGCTGCAACTGGAACCGTCCACTCAATCATCCGATTGAACTCAAGACTGAAACTGATGAAAGAGAAAGTAAATACCTTGTAAGAAGATGGGACATGACAGTAGGCCAGAATCAGTTCAACAGACAGAACTCTGTCAACTGTCACTATCTTGAACATACTGGCTTTGCGTTGCACTTGGCTCCAAAGCATTTTGTTCAGACATGCAGAATGCTTTTGGCACTTCATTTCATATCAAAGAAATACTGTATAGCAAAGGACAGACAATGATCATAACTAATTTTGGTTTGTGTCATGACAGAAAAGCAAGATATTGTAGATGCAAATGTCTAATTTAGCCACCCAGTGTGAAAACATAATTCTCGTTACAGTATGAACACTTTTCAAGGGCTCCTCCTGCTGAGATCATTTACTGTTTTAAATTGTTTTAGGCTAAAGTCATGCTGAAATTCAAGCTCCCCAGACATCACCTGTTAATGCAGTCTGATCTTCATGATGCCATTTGTTGCAGGATCTTTGATGTAAACACTAAATATCGCTGGCACCTGTCTCTGCAGATACTGTATAGCAGCAGAACCCCCGTGTACTTTGCATATTTATGTTTTAATTGTATTACATCCCGCATGGTCTATTAATGTTGTTCTGTTCCAATTGCTGGAGTGACACAAATATGCCATGCTCGCTGTCAGAACTGGTGTGTATGTATTTGCTCAGAAGTGCAGCATAGGGGGAGAATCTAGTACAGCATGCTAGGCAGGCTTTGTGTTGTATAATATTTGTTTTCCAGTCTGGATTGTAAAGACATTGCATCATAACTAACCTCACCTAAAGGTGTCAAACCAGTATGTGGGAAGACTAGGCAGATTTGTTTTTTGGAGGATATTGGTTTAATATTGACTTTGAGGATTGAATGCAGATAAAGTGGTTTATATCTTCTGCAACATTTCAGACAGTTTGAACACAAACTTTGGACCTAGAGGATGGAATCCAATGTTCCCAAGGCAAGTTGACAAGAAATGTCAAGAAGAGACATGCACCTTCAAAGGGCAAGCCACAGGCAAGGGTTTGTGGGTAGATTTCTGCTGTGTGCAATGGCAGCTCTCTGTCAGGGCTTGCTGCCTCCTCCTGAGCCCAAACACCAGAAGAAGAAAATCAGGCCGTTCTGTCAATCCAGAGGTTGATAGCACTGCTGTGTGGCTCACAATTGTCTCTTTTTACAAAATGTAATTTACAAAATAATGAAACCTTTTTATTATCATGTATGCAAGCGACTCAAATCAACAATTCATGGCATTAGTTTGACATTTTGGAAAATATACTATTTTTTGCCAAGAGTTACATGGGATGATTAATAAAACTCTCACATTTGTCCATTAAATATATAACACTGCCAGCAGATGGCTAACTTAGCATGAAGACAGGAAACAAGAGGAAACATATTGCGTGAATATGTCCAAACCTACCATCACCTGTAGTCTCCACTGCTGACATGATTTCAGGAAGTTACCACTCCTGGTCATGAAAAAGTGACACATTAATACCTATAAAAATGCAGTTTGTCATTTTTATACTTTTATACATAGTTTTTTTTTTTTTTTTTTGCATGAATTAAACCAAATGAGATATAATGTTATTCTAATGGGTCAGCCTCAGATGAGCTGGTAGCTAGATTTGTTTGCCTTTGGACAGAGCCAGTTTAGCTGTTTCCCACAAGCTAACCGGCTGCTGGCAGTAGCCTTTATTTATCAGACAGATATGTGAATGGTATCAATCTTCTTCTTCATCAAACTGTCAGCTAGCAAATAGGCATATTTCCAAAAAATGTTGAACAATGCCTTTAAAACAAGCTCATTAAATCATACAGGAGTCTCTGTCACACATAAATTAAACGTTTCATTCTCAAAAAGAGCCTGTTCAACACATAATGCTACAGTATGGGCTATATCATGAAATTTGGCAGTGCAAAGCATTTCATAACAGACTTGTACTTATACTATTTTAGACCCTGCTCAGTGGTTAGTGCTCAACGCCATGGAGCTGGTCACGTCTCGCTTGTCAGCAGAGGAAGTAAACAGAGAGCTTTCATTGAGGCGGGCACTGTGAGTCTGATGACATATATGAAGGTGGGGGTGAGAAACATGTGAACTCAGATACTGCTGTACCATCTTGGGAGTCAGCCAGTCAGTGCCTCGAGGAAACCTGAGCGAGCACGAGGACTTTGAGATTTCAGGAGCCTATTCAGACGAACTGCCGTGAAGGTCTGACTGCAACCAAGCAGGAGCTCTGAGAAACCTGAGCCCGGTGCGGATCCACACATGCTGATATGCACAGCAGAAAGAAGTGCACCGGCTGGGACGAGGGCTGGGCTGAGGCTGGGATTAGGCCAGATATTGCTCCTTTCAAAAAACACCACAGTACACGGCTGTGTTCTGCTCTGGTGGCTCCACTTGGCTGACTGACTGTAGTGTAATCAATATCTACTCATAACGGCCACACTGGGAGGTCATGACCTTTGGTGTTTGTGACTGGTTATAATCTTGAGTTAGTGCTCATAGATCCTGATCTATCGGGAAAAAAAAAACAACAATTCACAGAGCAATTACAGAAAAGCGTTCAATGATAATCAAATCAAATCAAATCAAATCAAATTTTATTTATATAGCCCAAAATCACAAAATACATTTGTCTCAGAGGGCTTTACAATCTGTACAGGGAGTGACACCCTCTGTCCTTTGACCCTCGATTCGAGTGAGGAAAAACTTGCCCACCAAAAAACCTTTTAACAGGGAAAAAGGTGGAAGAAACCTCAGGAAGAGCCACAGAGGAGGGATCCCTCTCCCAGGACGGACAGACGTGCAATGATGTCACATGTACAGAACAATCAACACACACATATTGTACACTCACAATGAATAACAGTGACAAATAATGACAATGACAAGATGAGAATAATGAATGATGAACCATTACAGCAACAGTGAAACTAGTGGTAAAGATACAGATACACAGTAGCAAATCATTACATAACTATAATCTGTAATGGGGATATGGCAACAATGATGACGGCGACAACACATGCAGTAGACACCACGCAGGACCACAGCAGCAGACACAGTCCACAAGAACCTGCTGGACGAGAGAGCACAGAAACTCCGGGGAAGAAGTTTAATTAGTAACATGATAGATAGATGGAAAGATACGGAGAGAGAGAGAATGAGAGAGAGAGAGCGAGAGAGTATGTGAGTCCCCCAGCAGTCTAGTTCTATGGCAGCATAACTAAGGGATGACCTGAGCCAGCCCTAATTATAAGCTTTATCAAAAAGGAAAGTCTTAAGTCTACTCTTAAAGGTGTTGATCGTGTCTGCCTCCCGAACACAGAGTGGTAGTTTATTCCACAGAAGAGGAGCTTGATAGCTGAAAGCTCTGGCTCCCAATCTACTTTTAGTCACTATAGGAACCACAAGGAACCCACCATCCTGGGAGCGCAATGTTCTAGTGGGGTAGTAAGGTACTATGAGCTCTTTTAGATATGATGGTGCCTGACCATGAAGAGCTTTATATGTTTGTAGAAGAATTTTAAATTCTATTCTAGATTTAACGGGTAGCCAGTGCAAGGAAGCCAAAATGGGAGAGATGTGATCTCTGATCTTGGTTCCTGTCAGAACACGTGCAGCAGCGTTCTGAATCAGCTGCAAACTCTTAAGAGACTTATTAGAGCAGCCTGATAGCAAAGAGTTACAATAGTCCAGCCTAGAAGTAACAAATGCATGGACTAGTTTTTCTGCATCCACTTGAGAAATGATGCGTCTGATTTTGGCAATGTTACGCAAGTGGAAGAATGCAGTCCTCGAAAGTTGTTTTATATAGTTATTAAAGGACAAGTCTTGATCAAAAACAACGCCAAGATTTTTTACGGTGGAGCTGGTGGCCAGGGTGATCCCATCTAAGGCTAAATCTCTGGAATGATAGTTTCTAAGGTGTTTGGGTCCTATTAGGAGAACTTCAGTTTTTTCTGAATTTAGCATCAGAAAATTGTGGGTCATCCAATTTTTTATGTCCTTAATGCATGCTTGAAGTCTAGTCAAGTGATTGGTTTCATCAGGCTTGATCGATAAATATAATTGGGTGTCGTCAGCATAACAGTGAAAGTTAATTGAATGATTCCTAATAATGTTCCCTAAAGGAAGCATATATAAACTGAAAAGAAGTGGCCCTAATACAGAACCTTGTGGGACTCCATGAGAAACTTTGGTTTGCATGGAGGCTACATCATGAACATGAACAAACTGAGAACGGTCTAGGAAATATGACTTAAACCAGCCTAGGGCGGTTCCTTTAATGCCAATTTGGTATTCCAGTCTCTGTAAGAGAATCTGATGGTCAATGGTGTCAAATGCGGCACTAAGATCTAATAGGACAAGTACAGAGATGAGTCCTTTGTCTGATGCCATTAGGAGGTCGTTTGTAACTTTAACTAGTGCGGTCTCTGTGCTATGATTTGCTCTAAATCCTGACTGAAACTCCTCGAATAAACTGTTTGTGTGGAGAAAGTCACATAGTTGGTTGGCTACGGCTTTCTCAAGTACCTTCGAGATGAATGAAAGGTTTGATATCGGTCTGTAATTGGCTAAAACCTCTTGATCTAGAGTTGGTTTTTTAAGAAGAGGCTTAATCACAGCTATTTTAAAGGACTGTGGTACATATCCTGATAATAAAGACAGATTAATCATATTCACTAAGGACGGGCTAACTAAAGGTAATACATCTTTAAGCAGCCTGGTTGGGATGGGGTCTAAGAGACAGGTTGACGACTTAGATGAAGTAATTATTGTAGTTATTTGTTTAATGTCGACGGGAGAAAAGCAGTCTAAATATATGTCAGATTTTATAGCTATTTCCAACCTTGCTGTATCTGAAATCAGATGAGTGCCTGTTGAGGGCAAAAGGTGATGAATTTTGTCTCTAATATTTATAATTTTATCATTAAAGAAGCTCATGAAGTCATTACTAGTTAGGCTATAATGCTATAATGCAATAGCACAGTAATATAACACAAATATCTATTTCTGTTTACTTAAAATTGACAATCAGTGAAAACCTGTTTGCATCCTCTTAAGTCTTGAAGCATATCAGTCTGTTTTTCAGACCATCAACCTGTTTTTCCTAAAGGTCACGCTGTCTTTATTACACCCAACATTTCATCTCTAAATCCATCTTCATTAAACACGGACAAAGGACAATAGCCTTCCTTTCACTTTCAACACTTAACCTCACCAGGCACAACAATATTGTAAAAGTGCAAATCTCTCTCCAAAATGGCTCCACAGTTAATTATTAAGCCATGACATTTGGGAGAGAGACCGAAAAATCCATATGGTGAAATTTACTAACCTTTTGAAAAGCTGGCGAGAGGGCTGTTCCTCTGCAGTTTATTTGGGCCATTTTAGTCCTGATAATAAAACTGTCAGAAACACACCAAAAAGGCTGGATGGCGCACAAAGGATGATTGTCTGCTGTTAACAGGAGGAGAGCACGAGGCTAATCAATACAGTCCAAATCAAAGCTCTATTAGATGAGCTCCATCTCTGCGGTGGAAGGTGACAGAGAGAGACACTACTGACAAATGATATTCATATGTAGAATTATGGATTAATAATTGTCATGATGAACTGATAATGATGTTGGTTCTCAAGATAATAAAAAGGTCACATCAGGGGCAGAGTATCACCGACCTCTGTCTTCTAAAAATACCGATGACCAAGTTAGAACGGGTCACACAGGAATTGTGGCCCAGCGGTCACTGCAATAGTTGCACTCTAAGTACCACATTAATAGCCAGTGTGGCACTCACCAGATTTACAGTTTTATAAAGATATTTTTTTGGGATTTACTTAAAATTTGTGATGATGAAATGAAATGATCAAATTTATATAAGCAAATATAAAACATATAATATAACAGGTATCTTTTATAACTGGCCACATTACAGACAGAGGTCAAGCTTTATTTTCCGAGCAAATGTATGGCTTATAAGTTAGTGATGGTCTCCAGAAAGCCAGGCAAAAGTCGTCTCATTGGACTCATTAAGGGTATATAATAAATAGGGCATACATGACAGGAAATGTGCCAAATACTGAATTCCTGATAGTTTGATTTAGCCTTCAATGGCTGTTGACTTTCAGATTTACTGTCCACGCTCAACCTTGAGTGCACACTGCTGGTGATTTATCAGCCTCACAGGTGAGTTCTGTCGAAACATCCGGGGCTTAAATATACAGCTGAGGGCTCACCTTGTCCATCGCCATAGCCCGCGTCCAGAGGTAATGTTTTTCAGAGTTGCTGTGAACAGCAAAATCATGCCTGAGCCAGCTTTCCTCTCCCCTTTATCCAGACAAGAAAAAAAGGAGTTACTATGGTGCCAAACTTTCAGATTAAACTGAAAAGTTATATGCAAACATGTTTGGGAAGAGCATTATTTTACATGAAATGGGATCCTTATTGACATGATTTGTAAATCATTTGTAATTTGTCTTAGTAACCTGAACTGCATTGTGTACTTTCTTCCAGCTCTTGTGGTTAATATGATTGCTGCCTTTTTCTACCTCACAGACAGGTTTAATCTTCCAGTTTGACAAATGCACATCCATGCAACACGCCAATGCCAGAAAGTAACTAAAGTCAAGGAATAATTGCAAACACACAGGTATCAGTTAGTCACATATGTCATGTTGTGGAAAACATAACAGTACTAATTATCAATCACTTAATAAGTAAAAATGTGATTGATCTATGTAGTCACTGAACACATATTAAAGAACAATGTCTGTAAATGACATGTATTTGTGTGCATGAACTACCCTAGAGCTAAAGGACAGAATGATGATTCTACCCTATTACACAACTGCCTGGAGATGACACACTGATAATAAAAGCAAAATTCAGTTTGTGGACAATTAGAATATTTGATTGAACTTTAATTTATTTCTGGGCCTTATTAAAACCACGGACTGATCCATAAATACAGTCGCTACTTTTTCCCTTTTCTATATGTTTTATTTATCAGCTTTACAATTACATGACGTATAATGTCACAAATTAATTGTTAGTGGCAAATGGAAGCAGCAGATGATGTTTGCTAAAACATAGTAGTTAGACTTTAGCTTAAAGCAGACAAATATGAGTAATAAATGTGTAGCTGTTGCCTTTATACTAGAAAGACATCTACATTACTCAATTGCCAGATGAAATGGCAAATTGCAAAGTCCAAGGCGTCTGAGGTAGGCGCGATAGCAGGACCTGGATTCCAACATCAAGAGAGAGGCTCTTGAAGGTTAGGAGTGTTGGCTTGTGTTAGACCTTAAGGTCATCATTCCTTCAGCTAATGCCCCTGGCATCACCTTCCTCCTTGACTTCAAACACCCTGGCTACATTCCTAGACCATGTACCAATAAGCACTAATAACGCAGAAAAATGAAAACCAAAACAGATGGGCTCCAATAGTGGTGGGATTACGGAGCCCTATCCAGGGCTCTATCTGCACCCCTGGGCACTGAGAGGTGAATCCCTCACCATCTTTTTCTCAGCACAGGAACAGAGGTAGGAGATAAAAAAAAAAAAAAAAAAGTTACAGCGATATGCTTATGTTTATATGTCGAAGAAACGTCTGCAGAGAGGTTCAAATGGTCATTTTCTTGCGAGACATGAGAGAAATGAATATAATGTATTGCATCTGAGCTTTCCTTTGAATTGTGCCTCACTTGTATTTTCTTTACTAGATTAACTACGAGATTCTGTATATCACTAATGCACTTGGCTCTATGGGCAGTGTCCTGATTGTTCTTTATTCTGTATTACATCACTTGTGGTATTTCAGTAAAAGTGCTGTGGGATCCATAATGTAACAGTAAACCGCTGTTACTACATCTATGTTGGACCTGCATGCAAACAATGCCTCATACAGTGGCAGCAGTGTTTTTGTGCCGCTGACTGACACAATAAAGCAACGCACCGCTGTGAGGACATATTTGTATGTTTGGCTACGACCCCTCTCTCTGCTCTCTGGGCAAAACCACAGTATAGTCTGTCATTTGATTAGGCACAAGCCCTCAAGACTCAAAGAATATGTGTCAGACGCTGGTTAAAAGTCTCTCATAACAATTAACCACACACCATGGAAAATGCCCAATGAAAACACCCCTCCCCCTCCTCACCCCACCTCTAACCACTGGGGACTCTCCATGAACTCCTGTGAACTCTGAAATCATGAGAAGAAATCTATTGAATGTATTGAACCCACAAAATGTCTGAGTGTCTGTGGCTGAGAAAAGAACACTTAATTGGTTTGCTTAAAAGAAATATTGGTCTGTTTATCAATGTGATGCCGATAAATAACAATTAGGAATATCACTGGCATGACAATTAAAAGCACTTATAATATAAAACAATGTCTTTTCAAAATGAGTGTGCATGATTTGAACGAGTCCCTCACTGACTCATATAACATGAAGTTGTTTGTTGTGAGATGTGCAACCTTACTGCTCAGCTACTGTTTTAGGTGGTGTTATGGGGCAGCTAGTGAGATTCTTGGTTTAAATTATCCCCGCATAACAAATCAAGCTGCATATGTTTTTTTTATAGTTCGGGTAAGTGCAACTAACAGCTAAGAGAGAAAATGAATCACAAACCTCTATTTGTGTCTCAGGTGGAAAATTTCAGGATTTTGGCTATCTAATGAAAATATTGTCACTAGACTCATTTCCTATGTGGTGCCAGAACGGCAAAAGAGTAAATGTGTGAACAGTTTACTGAGGGCCAACTCTTAACTCGCAGTGAGTTTGTGTGTGTGTGTGTGTGTGTTGGTCTCCAGCTCAGGTTTCAGCTCGTCTGTTTTCATATTGAGGCCACACTTACCTTAACCTCTAAGAGTCGTCTTTGGCCGATTCACGAACAAGTGCCAGCGAACAAGCAATGACTGAATTATATTTACTCATTGCCCCCAGTCTATGGCAAATTGTAGGCATGAACTGTAGACAGTGGGGACAGGATGCAAGAAACAAGCAGCAAGGACAAGAGGAGTGTGATAGTATGGAAAGGATCAATAATACAAATATAAATGCATTTATATAGACCCTAAAGCATGAGTGGAACTGAGATATTTTGCTCAAATATAGATGCACTCTGAGTTTGTCCACGTGGGGTAGCAGAAACAAGGTATGAATACACCACCTACACCACCAAAATTCCTTTTCGCTCTATTTTTGGTCTGCACTAAATCCTGTTTCTTTAGCGGCTAAATACAATGAGTCTTTGGGGCATTTTTTGCTGGAAATAGTTGACTGCTGTGGCTGACCTGGACAACCAAAACAAAATATACTAAACAAAGCGGGACTGCAGAATTGTCACTATGACACTGTACATGTAGACATGTGATCGACTACTAATTATAGGACTTTTAAAGCATAGGTTATTTTTTTATGAAATCAAGAATGAAAGCACTCTAATAAATGTACGATTTTGGACAGAAATAAGTACGGTCATTAAGATAAGATTGCAAAAATATCATGCACAAGAATGTATGGTTTTTGAGGGTTTATTGTCCCATTTCCTCTACACATCAGTTGCAGGGCCTTCTGGTCTTTACACCCAAACACCTCTTTATAAGCTCACCTGGCCTTTCGTCAAAAGGGAGAGGTCGAAGCTAATTGTACTGTCTATCCCGTGCAAACACAATGTATGCATAGCAGCCTCATCCATGTTTACTGTAAATGTGAGCCTTTGTCACGTCTGTTTACTCTAGTCTTTCACACTTTAATCCACATATATACTAAAAACCTCACGCAAACCTGTTCATTGTCATCATAAGTCTTACCACACACACACGCACATATACACAAACAGACAATTGCCTTATGGTTAGGGCGCATACCACATAACAGCAACATCCATGGCTCAATCAGCCAGGAGACATTCGTTGCATATCATACCCCTCTCACTCCCCTTATGTTCTCTCTGTCTACATTGACTCTTTTTTTTGTCAGTTGATTTTGACCCATTTTTCAAAATTTGCATACTGAAACAAATCTCATCCAATCAGGTTCCTGACTAAAATGATGTCACTGTATGTTGCCGTATGGATTCAAGCCTACTGGTGCAACAAATGGAAGATAAATTACAGTGTAACCTTGCCAACACTTCTGCTGAGGAATAGCAGCCAAGTTTATTAAATCCTGTTGGAGTATGACTCTATTGAGTCATAATACCAGTAACAGCATAAATGTTTATCTCTGTAGTCATGTGACCACACTGACAGTGGACGGAAGCTTACCCGGCTACATTGAGGAGCTGTCAAAAAGATGAAGGAGCACCCAGATGGTACTTGCAAGCAGCCAAACAAGAAACCCTGAGGTTATATGGGCAGGGTTCGCTCACTAGTTGTGCAGCTGTATTGGTATGTCACCTGAACTGTTCTTCGACCTCACCCTCACTGCAGGTGCATGTTCCCGCCACAACGACCTAATTCACCCCACAGCTAAGACATGCTCTGGAACGTTTTTCAACCTTTAGATTAGGTGAAATCTTGCAGTCAAGGAACACCTTAGAAAATAACAGGATGTTACGTGTCTACAACCATGCTATGAGGCTGTACTCAGCTTAATGCTAATCTCACTATGCTAACATGCTCACAGTGACGATAGTTATGTATTCACTGTCTTAGTTGTAATTGCAAATTAGCACAACGCGCAAAACACATCTGAGGCTGATGAATATGACTTTTTGAATGATCACTGAATGGCATTTATTTAATGTTATCAGGAGAAAGACATTGTTTATTCATCAAACCAGTCAACTTTGGTCAATTAGCAACTTTAACATTTTGAGAATGCACATATGACAATGACAACAAAAAGTATATGGTCTGTACGAAATAAATAGCACATTGCTCATTTACAGCTTGGCTGAAGAAAAAACAAAAAAAAAAACAAAAGGGTTAATCTTCATATTAAAAAGGCATACAGATGAGTCGTGATACTCATGAACTCACTAATTGCTCAACAAAAAAACAAAAATGCTCTCCTTTTTTAAATAAAGCTTTTTCAGTTTTAATATGTACCTTCAAGAGCCTGTTATAGTTAAATAAATAGAATGCTTTCCATTTTTAACATGCACATCCAATTTGCCTGGGGAAAGTATTTACACTTCACTGATCCTACTTGACCACCAAATGCTCCGCCTTTTTTTTCCTCCTCTAAACAATTCTTTCTCTCCACAAACTCATACATACACAAATGTACAGTCACTCTTGCAGACATGCTGCACCTATTTACTATTAACACAATATCTAAACCTATTGAAAGTGATCAAAATGCTAACAGTGAACATGGGAAATCCATGTAGTGTAAAGAAGAAACAGTTCAAACACCACATCTTAACTGGGGGGCGGGAAGCGGGGGGGCGGGCTTACAAAAAGTTTTAGTTTACAATTGATCATGCACTGTATAAATTCACTGTGTTATTTGGTTTGAGAGTGTGTAATCAGTGGCTTCAATCTACTTGTTTTCTTTAAGTGAACAAAGAAAAGAGTAATATCTCTTGTGACAGATAAGTGATCCTACTGAATAATCTCTAATAATTAACAAGTCTTCCCCAGGAATCTTCACTGTCCTACAAGTGGTTTTACTATCTTTGAGTAAGCTTCTGCACACAGCCAGGAGCTATGACAGGGAGGTGTTTCTTCTGCAGTGTCCATGGTAGTGTAGAAAGTCATGACCACCGCGCTTTAGGTTTGAGATGGGCAGTTTATTCTGTGCTGACGTTCTTCAATCCTCTCTTTCATGACGCAAAATAAGAGTTCTGCATGGAGTAGAGGCGGTCAATGGGGTTTCCCACGCGGGCCTGCATGGAGTTGACTTCTGATGATGCCATGAAGCAGTCACTGAGGCTGGTTAAAGACGTGTCACTGTCGATGTCATGGAATGCAGAATCATTACCTGCGGAGGGGAGACGACATGCAGATAGCGTCACAATCAAGTGGCAGAGGCGTCATTCAAAAACGCAACACCACCACACCACACTGGCAGTGAAATCAATGCAATCTCGTATTTTAGATTTATAGCAGCGTTGGGAAATTATAATTTCTAATAGTCACTTTGAGAAATTGCTGTTGTGTGTCATCACAATTGTGAAAACTATTTTGTTCGATATCATCAAAGCTCACTTTTTGCTGCCCTCGCTGGGACAATTGTGGTCTGCGAGGGAGCATGTAAACAAGGGGCATCGTACTAAAAGATCTGGTTAATAGCAACTGTTTACGCCTTTCATAAAACCTCAACATGTTATTTCTCTGGAGGGAATAGTTAACTTTATTACACTCTGGATCTTAATGATAGTGTTGCACAAAATGGGGACAGTGTTTTGAGACATATCTTTTAATGCCTTGCCAATATTGTTCTTTTCCCTAAACCAAAGGAGAATGATGAGACAAGGGATTTTGGCTCTTACTACCGAGAAGAACTAAATGGGGGCAAATTATAAGGACGTTATGAACTTCAGGAAATGGTCCCTCTGGGGCTTGTTGAGGACATCACTCAGAAATGTGTTATTCTAGTTACATCCTCTGGACTTGATTGACTTGATTTTTCTCCCTCCCCCATTTTAATGTATTTGTATTTTAATTTGCTGTATCACACAGAAATCAGAGACTAAGAGTTGTTGTTTTCCCATTAGCTCACATAGCCCACAATCATTGTTGGGATTGCACTTTATCCCAAACTTTCCACAGTGACCACATGGTTTTACCACCATTGAAAAACAAGCATCACTAACAAGGCATGTCTTAAAAGTGGGGGCAGAGAGTCAAAAACCATATTAAACCAATTTGATAATGAATTTCAAAACCCAATAGCTTATGGGTATGCTTGTGCTATCTCATGTGGGAAGAGAAGCTGATCGTACTTCTCTGTGAACATCTTAAACCAGGGGGGGGCTGTGGCCTGAACACATGTCCCCGCATGGGGAGCTCTGAGGTTGATCAAGGGACAGGCATGTGTGTGTTTTAAGAGTGGGAGTGTGTTCTTTTAGTAAAATGGGGATGGGATGCTCACCATATGGGTTCATGTGGTCCCCGGGCATCTGTGGGGGGGTGAGCCCCTGTTGGAACGGGTCTGTGCTGTAACCGTTCTGATCCATGGTGACCAGCTGCTGCTGTGGCGGAGCCAGCGGTGTGAAGGAGTTCATCATCCCCTCCATCCGATTGGACATTACTTCTATAAGAAAATGACATCAAATGAAGAAAACCATCACATAAAAGAAAAGCTAAAAACAAGGAAACCATGATGACAAGAGGATATGTGCTATATTTGAGAAGCCATTTTCATTTAATAATTTCCGATTATTAGAGTGTCATTTTTAGCATTTATGTAGAACTTAAAAAACTTTATAATACTGATAAAATACACGGAGTCAGGTGCTTGTGTAATAGCTATAACTTTCAAATACCTAAACAGCCTGCATGTCTCTGTTAGCATTTCCATGGAAACCTACAGTAGTCTTTCCTGGAGCTTTGTGGCTTCTCCCACAATTACCTTCACAAACACTGCTCTTGGCTAACTGCCCGATGAGAGGGACACGCAGCTCTTGTGTCCTCATCACTGGAGCCAACCGACCCCCACCCCCCCCCCCCCACCCCCCCCCCCCACACACACACACACACACTTTCCTTTACAGTGGCTTTGTGAAATGACGCCTGCCATTTATTGTTTGGCTTCCAAAGATAATAATTTCCAATTTACTTTTGATGTACTGTTGTTTACACTGTTTACATATTTCTAAGCTGTTATCCTGTGATTTAGTTGTATTTGCAAATGTTTCTCCATTTTCTTTTTTTGCAGTACAGAAATGTTAAGAGAAAAATTAAAGCTTTTTTTTTTTTTTTTAAATAACATTTTCAATAATACTGGATATTGAAAGAACTTCTCATTTGTATATTCTAACTGGCCTCATGTATAACCCTTGATGCAATTTAACATTTTGAAAATGTGAATAAGAAAACAGTGAAAGATAATTAATGTGTGACTTATTAAAGACTCCCACCACTCAAAAATGTGTTTTGCTTATTGTTGCTTCACATGAATGTTATCCATTTTGCAGAAAGGCTCTTTTAATATTTATCTGCCAGATTTTCTATGTGCTCACCTTAAATTTGTGATTTTGTGAATGCACCAGCTTATATACTGTACACTTGGAATTTTCAGTTATATAAGAGACAAACATTTGGAATGAAAAATATTTGCATGTTCATATTGTTTTTTTTAATGAGTGAAAATAAATAGTAATATCCAAAATGTATAGCTAGGCTTTTATATAGTATTTCTATACTATATATCTTAAAACATGTCAGGAGGGGACCTTTAAAAAAATGTGAGAAAAATGTCAAATGCAGTAAATATGTAGTGAAGGGTATGTATGGGCCCATACCTTGGCCAAGTCTCTGAGAATTCTGTTGCTCTTGTTGTTGCTGCTGTCTTCTTGCCAACTTCTTCATCTGAAAGCAAGGAGTCAAAGTTGTGAGGAACTCCCAAAACTAACATGCGCTCTTTAATTTAAAAAGGATGCTCCTCGCCGTTCACCCTCAAGTGAACTGCATAAAATCTGAATCTGACTGCACTTCATTGTCAAGTATCAAAGGTTTTCACAAGATAATAATCAGAAAAGAGGAGGGAGGTGACATTTAATGCAAGAGTGAGCTAGATTTGCAACTCCTTGTGCCATTTTCTTTTTTTTCTTTTTTTTTACATTTGTGAAAGGAATGTAGTGATAAGTTTAACACACATAGTTGTGGTGATTTATTAGCTGGGCTCTTTTTTTTCTGTAAATCCAAGATGGAACAAGGCTGTTGTGCATAAAGACAAATTGCTCACTGACAGAACAACTTCATCCTGTGTTAGTTGCTCTCACCTTAGCTCTCTGGTTCTGGAACCACACCTGGACCACCCGAACACTGAGTCCTGTCTCTGCGGCCAGCGTCTCCCTCACCTGAAGACATCCAGATAAAAGAGTTACAGCATCGCACAAGAAATGCACATCGCACACTTCACAGCACACTGAAATACTTTGCCTTACTTAACCTATCTGACACATTTTCCAGTAGGCATGCTTTGATTTGCTTTGATTTCATTTGATTGATTTCAGCGAACACTGAATCAATGCAGTGGTCTTTTTGGACCTCTTGGTTATTGCCTCTTCAAAGCCTTGGACCTGTTTTAGGGCCCAGGCTATGGAGGCTGCTATCTCAGTATGGCATTTGGTGCAGGCGGTCTACGTTACACCAGTCTGCCTCAGTTAACACAGAACAGAATGCTGCTTGCCACTTCAAAGCACAGCTGAAAGGTGGGGGAGATTTTTTTAATTTGAGAATTTTATTTGTAAAACTACTGCAGGGCTTGTGGTCAGCATTTAAATCTTCATGCGACCATTAGTGCAAATGCAGAGCAGGGAATATATATATATATAAAATGGTTTAAAAGATGCATTAGTGTGATAAAACATGAATGCATATCAGTGAATTGCATAAAATGTTGCCGTCTGAACAAGTCCTCACTTTGTTATTGGAGCATTATAGACATACCTTCCTGCAGGGTTTTGAGGACACCTCAAAGGAGGCCTTGAAGGCCCGTCGCTGTTGGGTGGTGAGGATGGTTCGCGGTCTTTTGGGCCTCCTGGGATCCTTCCCATCATCCCCCTTCCCCTGGCCTCCTATGCTTTTTTCCGGCTTGATGTCCAACTCCTCATCATCACTTTTCTCTGCAGAGAGTAATTTTTCTGTATCATCAGCATGAGTTTGAACTGACTACACCCTTTTATTCAGTGACAGTCTGCTGATAAATATATTTTCGTTATTCCCCTATTCCAGGAGATTCACACACCACAAGTGCATAATCAAAGGAGACACATGTGTTTTTAATACTTTGTTATCAATTTATTACAAAAGGAAAAGGCCATGTACGATTAGACTTACAGAAGTCTATGACTTGTGCTTGGAGAGCACAATGAAATATGCACATTTGTCATTGAACTGGACACTGCGTCACTTGTAATTTATTGCACTCAGCTTTGTCTGATTTACACTAAATCAATCTCTGATAAGACTACTACATCAAGTGCAACATGAAAAAGACTACATGAGCGCATATGGGGAAGGCATCTCCCATGACACAGCAAGAAAATGCAATTTTTGCTCTTACAATAATGACAACTTCAATATGGATGGCTACATTTTTACTGTCAGCAGCAGGATATTACTGTTTTGGGTCGTAAAATCAGTGTAATTTTTATGCTTCTATCCCACAAAGTGCCGTCAAAACAAAACAATATTATTAGATTTCTGAGAGCTGTGTCTGTTTTTTTTTTGTTTTTTCTTTTTTTCTTTTCTTTAATTCAGTTGTATTACAAACAATAACAACAATATGTTATTTTATGTAAAAATCATGAATTTGTATTTATGTAGCAAAAATATTTTTGTGCCATACAGACATACAGATTTGGTCAATTTTCTTCCACTATTTATGGTAAATATGTGAATTATAATTACTTTCACTTCTTATTTAAAAATGGTCTAAACTCTTTCAAGAATCGGGCTGAATGAATACTACATGAAATATGTCACTTTATTTAACCTTAGCACAATTTCGTTATCACCCGCCATATAGCGATGTAAACATCACATGAAATAAATAAATCAATAAATACAAATCATTGATTTCCTTTACGATTGATTTCTTCATTGATTGACTTCTACTTGAGGCTGAAAACAAGTGCTCCTAAATCAGAACCAGCAGTGCTGTTAATGAATCCTGATGATTTGGAGGTCTAGTGGCTGCAAGGAGAGGTACACATGACGGCTTCCTGTCTTGTGTCATCTGGTTCTGATATGTATGTACATTTCTCTGCCGAAAACCTACATTTCATCTGCCACATGCCGAGGTTAACCTCTGTTCATGTCCACATTTTTTGTCCATCTTGAAATTTAGAGACATGCAACAAAAGACACCCCGCGATACACCGGGACACAACCGAACGAGGGCGAAGCCGAGCAAATATTCCCACAAGTTGACAAAAGTTGACACAGGCACAGATGTATTTGACAAATTCCCCCTGCTTTTGTGCATGTTTAAATGTGAGCCAGATGGTAGTGAACAGTGAGGCTTGGCGAGATGCCTCATTGTGTGTGGAGACTATAGGCGAGGAACACTAGAGCTGATAAGAGTGGAGGCGCAGGCTTTCTGCAGAAAGGCCCCAAATCCCTCTGTCACTCACCATGATACAGTGATTTAATTCTTTCCAGCACCAGAGCCTGCCCACGCATGGAGAGCCATTAATACAGGGTGGCTTGGCTTCGTCCTGTTTCCACTTCCTACTGTATCATAAACCTACGCTCCCTGCTTGAATTAGAGTGCTACAAAATCAGCCAGTGAAAAGCTGCAGATGTAGCCATATTAGAAGTTTTTACTACCTGGGCTGCATGCAGGATCTCTGAAAAATCTCAGATGTTACATTGAATGATCTAGATACCAGTTTAAGTATAAATTATTATTGTTTTGTTTTTTTCTTTTAAATATTACTAATATGGCACTAAAACCAGTTCGATTCAGTTAGGACATTTATGTTAGCCACCGGTGTGATGGAGCAGAGCATACAGAATACAACACCCTGGTGCCATACAATGATAGCACCACAGTGTTGTTCTCACTCTTGTGTGAGAGGGTGCAGAGTGCTCACCTGAGTCTGAGTCATCCGGGCTGACCGAGCTGAGTAAGTCCTTCTCCCTCTCGTAGTCGATCTTGCACAGCAGCTGGCCCTCCTTCAGGACAAACTCATCGCCTTTCCTCAGCTGGCGGTCACACACACAGCAGCAGAAGCAGTTCAGGTGGTAGACGCACTCCAGAGCACGCATCACAAACTCCGTAGGGGCGATCTTCTCCATGCAGCCGCTGCACTTGGTTGCAAACAACCTACGGAAAGAGAGAATATAAGGAATATTGTAGATGTGCTGGTGACAGAGAAACACTGCTTTGTTGTCAGAGTGTTGCTGTGCTTTTCTTTAGCGAGGTGTGTGGCTTTATTTTGTCACAGCCCCGCTTGAGTTGCCCATCAAAGGCTTTTGATTGAGAGTCAAGTTGGCTGGCTGATCCTGTGGGCAGCCAAGGAGGTGACTCTTTTGGCAGTAGCTCATCTGTTAAAATTTCTAGGGTGGGCCGGCCCCACGTCATTCCAAATGAGCTCACTCATGGGTACCCAAACTGCCCCACAGATGTAAAAAAAAAAGAAAAAAAAAAAAGAGGTCGAATCACGTTCTAGTGCAGCAATCACCAAACCCTGATGACCCCAATCAAGTCTCTGTTGCCAATTTCTGTCATATCCGCAATATCTTATATGCATCTGATACCACATCCGAGACCATGATTCATTGCTGACTACTGGGCTGCGCTCTACTCGGTTCATATCTCATCTAACTGTGTAATATCATGCCTCTATGGTGCAACTCTGCCTCTATCACCATTTCCTAGACAACACCTTCATCTTCTTCTTATACCCTTTCAGGAAGATGTTTGCATTGTTTTATTGGTGACTGAGAGGCATTTAATTTGTTCTTGTTCACAAGAAGCCACATTAAATGGAGCAAGAAGGCTGGGAGTGTGGTTGATCTTGTCCAGCCGTAAAGCTGGATTTATTAGTGGCCTCTTTGTTTGCCCTGGTCTGGAAGACAGCTGGCAACCGCCTATCTATTTGTGGTGAACATCTATTTCATTGTGCAAGCCAGGGAGGCAGCGAGAGGAGCAATTGACATCATCTGCTGGTTCGGGACAGGGATGAGCGATAGTGATGAATATAATGTGTAAATATGAGAGGAGGGAAACCAAAGGATGGTTTTGTTATGGTAATGCTGTTATAGGTGCTGATTGAGTACTGATATGGTGTGTGTGTGTGTGTTCATGTGTAAGCACATGTGTATGTGGCACAGAGCAGCTGTATGCACACGAGATACAGGATAGTGTGGTTTCTGTTGTTGTCTGTGCAGCTCTCTAAAATAATTGCTCAGCTATTGCTCATCAGAGCAGCATCAGCAAAGCATAATTTTATGTTATCTTAATTACATCACAACAATTGATAGCTTATTTTAGTTTAATGATGGAGTCCATCTATTATAATCAAAATCACAAGCTGCAACTGTCACAGCAAACTGTTAAACTGTAGCATCCTATTTTTATGCAGTAGCAGCAAAAAAAACAAAAAACAAAAAAACAAACAAAAGAAAAACAAAAAAACAACAACAGATACCAGAACTGGCTCTTTCAGGGTTCATAAAATCCTTTAATCTTTCATTTATTACAATTAAGAAGATTATTATTCAACTATGGAAAAACCTCAAGGATAATCCTATGAAAAGAAATTTTGGCATGTTTCTCAAATAAGCAAGGTTCTCGTATAAGTGACCTGCCAACCTGGATCTATCTGAAAAACAAAAAAAGAGCAACACTATTTATAAAAAATTAAATAAAAAAAAATAAAAAATTAACAGGAGCAAAAAATAAAATTTAAATCAGAAAATGTTGAGTCAACTTATGCCAGTAAAGATAAACTGAATATTCAGGGACTTGTTTCACGTTTTCTAGAGGGATTAGTGTGTTACATGCTGGGATCAGGGAAAAGAGGTGATGAATCTGTCAAGACAAGTTCCCGGTTCTAACTCTAATGTTCAGCTAATGATTACCGGCTTAGGCTAAGAAAGAGAGCAAAAAGTTGAGGAAATGACTTGTTAGCGTGGTTTTGATATGTCCAGGACTCTGCATTCACCTACAGCCGCTCTCTCAAATCTTCTCATCTAGATGAAAACATTCTCATTCAGCCCTCTTTCCTTTCTTCTTTTTCCTAGCCGAGTCTAATCTTGTAAGCCATTATTTTTCTATTTCCCCTCTCTGTCACTTTGCATTATTTTTGCTGCTGTAATTCCTCTTCGTCTCTTCTGGAATCTTCCTGTCCTGCTTTGTCCTCAGGTCTAATCCGGACTTTCTGCCTGTTTTCAGCCCCTGGTCCCCATTCTCAGTGGGGTTCAGATGGAATAGCCATGCATGACGCCCCTTCTATGGCAACCACACCTCCACAGGAAGGCAACGGCGACTTTTCGGATGGGCAGAGAAGGCCTTTGAGAAGCTGGCAGCAGAAGTAAATCCTTCTCTAAGGAACAAGGAGAATTAGCAGGGAGCAGTGGACTAGGGATTTAACCCTACCCCTCTCCTTTGAATGGCACAGTCGGTCCCACTCCTGCAGCTAGCCACAATCAAACAGAGGAGGAGTGGGGAGGTGGCTGGAGGGGGAGAGGAGAACACAAACTCCCTGAATGACACAAGCAGTGGATTGTGGAGGAGCCTAATCCCACTTTAATACCTTTCCAAGTTCAGCTGCTAAAGAATGCTCTTTAAAACAACACCACTGTGTGAGCAGTGAAGGTTGACCAGGGGGAGGCACGCCATTCAGCCTCCCCAACATTACCTGATTAGTGGTTTGAGGACCGGGCCATTGGGCCAGCATGCCACCAGGAGACAGGATGTAAATGATGATTTTATATATTGAAAAAAAAAAAACATGTCAACACAGACTGTTAATGATAATGCTCTGTCAAGATCTACTGGGATATTAGAGATATCAAAGAGCTGTAGGTGTGACGGGACTCTGCCCTAAAGTGATTTAGGTGATTATTTATCATTTTCTGCCTTTACTTGATCCCACTGACACGGTCACAGGACTTATTTCCACCTAAAGTCACTTTCTGGACTGTTTGGGTAACGTGACTCCCACTGTCGCAGAGAGGACCACCAGCATGAAATCCTCGTCCAAGCTCTCGCTTTCCTCCTCCCACACCTGAGCGCACAGATCAAGGGATGAGACCCTCCCGTGTGGATCAATGGCCGCATCTCAAGCAGAAAGAACTGTCAATATTTACTCAGGCCTCCCCAGAACCGGACTCATAAATGAAAAAAGAGCCCATCTCAGCACATTCCTCCCTCTCCCAGAGGAATCATTATGTCCTTCTTTTTAATCCTGTGTCCACACACCTGTAATCCCTTGTCTGTTCTTTCTTATGTTATCTATGGTTTTGTCTTCCTCTCTGTGACAGATTATCACACTGTCGAGACTTGTGAGGCTACAGGATGCATTTTTAGTAAATGAAAAAAAAAAAAAAACAGTGCAACACAAAAAAGAAAGCATTATGAAGAAGACAAAGCCAACAGAGACCAGCAGTTATTTTGTCTGATGAACACTTCAGTCGAGCCAAGTGCATCTGAGAGACTTTGGCTTCTCCGCTGCTCTTCTTCTTCCCCCCTTTTCCAGGCACTTTGGAGAACTATGCACTCTCCCTTTGAACAGATTATAGGCAACTTAAAGTGTGACAACATCTTAAGCTCTCACCACATGTTGCCAATGAATTCCCTTCTACAGACATTACATTTAATGCTTCTGCCGCAGTGATAAGCATCAGGAGGACTGGGCAGGATAAAAAGAATCCCAGACGAATAAGCAAAAAAAAAAAAAAGGGTGGGGGGGTGGGGTTATGGCCTATGGAGCTGCTTATGGTGCTTTATAATCATGCTACATTTAGCAACATGTGCAACTGTCTCACCTACTCCCCTTTTGCTATTGAACAACACTGCCATAACCATTAAGGGAAGAATAGCCCAGGCTATTATGTCACCACATCCCTTCAAAGACAGAGAGGATGAGGATTATCACGGCAGCAGCTGTAAGCTGTTACTTTGAAGATGGCCTCTCATGTTTGGGCAGGAAACCTGTGGCCATGCCAATCATGCCGAGGTGAGAAATGATGCCTGTTAAGCAGGTCAGACCAGCGCCTCTGGGCAGGACGAAAAGCGTGTTGAGCAATCAGACAGTGATGCGCATTTGATATTTCCTGATTAATTGGCTACATCACAGATTGGTCTTTTTTTACAGTTTAGCAGAGCTAAATTGGTTAATTTCAGAGATATTACATGACTTGAGACTCCCATATCTGTCCCAAAAATATACTGCAACAGCCAGCAGCCAATTAGTGTAGCTTAGCATAAAGACTGGAAACAGAAGAATGGTGTCAAAATTCTCATATTAAAATTTTCCTCTCCTTTTTCCCTTAAAGAAAATGTATTCAAAGTTGCAATTTTTAACCAAATGTCTGGACGTAATGAGTAGCTCATTCTCTTCCAGTCCAAATTTTCAGGTGGAATCTTGTTCTGTTTGTCGTCTGGAAAGACAACAAACAAAGCTGTCTGACAAGGCAGCAGAGGTCTCCAAAATGTTGAGCAGCCACTTCTCAGCTCCTCATGAGACACGCCTTATGTGAAAATTGCTTCTTAGCAACAGTATCAAGAGCTTCGGCTAAAGAGGAAAACATTTGATGTCCAGATGTTTCGCTACACACAGATGAACGAAGGCAAACCTTTTTAACTTCGTCTCAACATCTTGAAAATGACTTTGTCGTGTATGGTCCCGTTGTCCCCTTGATGCAGGAGAAACTATATGGTGACCACACTGGCCTAAAAATAGCAACCTGAATTTGGTTAATATGAGTATCTGATTGTTTGCAGAGGGGCAGATGACAAAAATTGATTTCAAAAGAAAGTTATATTATAACACAGTGCGTTTTCATGTGTTAATAATAGCACCCGAGGCAAATCCTGATACATTCTGGCTCTATGAAAAGGAGATTAAAACAAACTTTCAGTCTGCTTGAATAGTATAGCATTAAAAAAAAATGGTACCGATAATACTGTCTGCATAAATGATCTCAGTAGCTGACCTTGTTTCATAGTATCAGCATTTCTCTTTGGAGCATAGATTCAGAGAGTAATGAAGCCAAATACAAAAGTGCCATCCTTCTGCTCCCAAGGGTCGGCTCTAGTCAGCTCTAAAAGCTGCTTAATCACCATCCCGTGCTTACTACATTAGCATAATAATGGCCTTTAAATTGAGGCTCTTTGTTTTTTAATTAAACTCCCAGCAGGTAAAAGTAAAACACATTAACAGGAGATGTGTACACCACTAATGGCCCAAAGGTGCCTTCTTCATCACACAGCTTTGGCCACAGAAGTCTGCTTGTTCCCTGCACTGAAGCACATCACTGGCGTTCTGCAAACTCACCGGGGAGTGAATGAGATGAGCTGATTGCACTTAGAAAAGCAAAGATAATAGCAGAGAGGTGTTTGATGCTTTAGTGTATGCATATGTACCTGCCCTATATCTCCGAGGGAGTGCACTTAGTAACAGCTGCTGAACAGAACTATACTGAAACTGTAAAAAGTCACCGGTTACAGTTTGGAGTGAAGTACTTCCAGGAAGCTACAAGTCCATTATTGTAAAAAATAAATATGGCCGTTTTATTTCTATGGCAGCATGAGCTCCAATGTGTAGGAATGTGCAGCTTCTTAGACGCGTCCTCAGCCAGACAGGCATCCTAGGCATATATGTGCAGAACGCTATACTGCACAGCTGCACAAAGAAGTCCTAACCCGTAAGTTGTTATTCAAATGATCTCATTCCAGGGACTGTGTGTTTGACAGCTTACTCCACACATGTGCATTCTAACTGACAGCAAGAGCTTAGATACATACAAATAGTGTGCATATATATATATATATATATATATATCTACAGTTTTTGACTATTCTGTTTCAAATATACTGTATCAAGTATGTTACTCGAGGCTGAGAGGTGCTGTAACTGAGATAAGAGCAATATATATGATAAGGCTGTGTATAGTCAATACAGCGTGTCCATGCAAAGCTCCAAAAGCAACAGCGGCATGCTGAGAATTGTCTTGGAGCATCAAATGATCCACTGATTCTCCTTCACGTGTATCTGCTAATGAGTCCGTAGGAAAACAGGCTCTCTCCCTTTCTCTCTCTCTCTGCGTGGAAATAATCCGCCACAGCCACACAGGTAGAACAAAGCTCATGGAGTGAAAAGGACAGCGTATTGGGCAGTAGAGGAGGCTAAGTACACATCTAAATACAAGAGTAAGCAGGCAGGCACACATGCTGTTGTTTGGACAGCTGATGTTCCCGAATATGTAAAATGAGTGCAACATCACATTTAGGTTCAGTTATTAGAGCTCAGAGCAAACAATATGGTCACAGCAACAGCATTGGTGAGGAAATTATGACTGTAAAATTATATATGGGGTTTAACCCCCCTCTTTGGCTTTTTTCCTGCATATTTGTTTTTACCTGTTCTGAAAGCAAAACTTTATCCTTAAACAAATAAATTAGGAGGTTGTGAATTACAAGGCTGTTATAAACTGCTTTGCTCTGCCTTTTGTCACTCCAGTACATGTCTGTAAGGGCTGCGGGATATGTGACATATTTACAGCAAGAACCCTCTTAAAACAAGATGCCAAGACTTGAACAGAGAAGACTGTATAGCTCCCATTAAAAGCCATTTTATATATTTTTTAATAATTCTGCCGCCCGGTGTCTGTTTGTGTGCCCCTTCCAAGCTAATCTGCGTGAGGTGGAGCAGAGCCGGCCATTAAGGGCTTGGTCTGCTCTTGACGAGCCACCGGGACTTGATTGCTGCTTCTGAAAGAGCTGGGAGAGCAGAGAGAGTGATGGCTACAATAAGTGTAATGGCTATCACATGTTATAGAGCTATGGCTGACTATAACTGCCCACAGATACTCTAGGTGCATTTTTTGTAATTTTTCTTTAATGAGAGTAACTGTAAGGTGGACCCAGGAGTATAGTCAGATGGTTATATCTCTTTAGGAGAAATGAAAACAATTATGATCTCATGTCCAGCCAGACTGGATCAAATTGTGAAGTGAGTAGAGTAGAGGAAACCCCAAACAACACTAAGATACTTTACTTTCTTTATTGTAAGTAAAATAAATGGAATCATCTTACAGATTCAGCGTCAGAATGGTTAAAAAACAACATTTGGATTGGAGGGTTTTATAATTACTATTGACCCTGAGGTTCTGGGTCTAAGAAATAAAACAAACAGTAATATGAGGTGTTCTAAAGCACAACTCTACAAATATGCAAAGACAGGGTCTGGTGGAGAGCATCACGCTTTGGCTTCTTTTCTCCGTTCCTAATCTGTGGGCCTACACAATATTAAGACGGCTTTGGAGCCACTTGTGACCCAGCTGTGCACTAATGAAAAATTCCACAGCTCTGTGCAGAGGCCAATGGAGCTTGACCCCTTTCCACTCTGAACCAAGCAATGTCCATCTTGAGGAGTTTACCAGGGCTGAAAGATACTGGATTAATAGGTAGCAATGGAGAAAGAGACAATCTGGGAAAAAAGCCCCTGTGTGTTTCCCCCTTTCTCTTGCTCCAATCTTTAGTATATTGGTGTGGAGTAAAGTGTTTGCCCAGGTTTTAATGGGCAGAGATGATCTGGAGATCATTGTGATGGAGGCTGGTCGTATGAGAGGGCTCTGTTTACTTAACAGAGATTCAGTCTAAGCCCAAAATTAGTTTTGGGGGGGTGGGGGTGCAACCAGGAATTAGACGTTGTTCACAAGATCCGGATTCATCTGTTTGTGATCCGGCTACCCCTGATTCTCTGTCTGTGTGTCAGCTCTATAGAAGGAAGCAATCAAAAGAGCACCAACCATGAGGTCTGCTGACTGCGGAGGGACATACTGTATAATGCACACCATGTTAACTACACAGATAAATCAACAAGCAACAGTAGTTTTTATAAGGATGTATATGTTTTGGTCTCATCTAGCCTTTCGTTATCTTAGCTTTTTTTTTTTTCTTGGCATTTATTTATCCAAACTAAAGCATAATTTAAAGAACACCCAGATCAGCCACCCAGTCATCTCCTGTAGATGCTAACATGCAGCCACACAAATACATAGCTTCGCAGATAACATCTGCAGTACGGAAATAGAAATTAATAGAACAGAAAAAAAGGGAAGACAGGTAAATAGACAAAAAGTACAATTTCAAGGGGAGCAGAAAAAAAAGAACAAATGGACATCTCAATATTCATTATCATATTTCTGAGACATTTTTAAAGAAGGTAGCAGACACAAGCAAGAATTTCAAAATAAGGTACAGCTGAGGTTAGTAGATCCTGCATAATCTGAAGCTGGTGGTGCCTCAGAGACTGTGGTAGGATTCATCAATTAAACAGGATCGATATCAAGCATCTCACCTAAGGCAGCCTTCACTGAAACACCAAAGTCAACTTTAATTCTCATCAGAACGAACGATAATAACCAGTCTCTCTAGGAGTATCCAAATCATGAGGGAACAGGACCATAGAACTAAACACGAGGAGGGAGGGAGGAGAGAGAGAAAATGAAAAAAGGCAAAGCAAATGAAAAATAAACATTGTTATTGTAAGACAGGATGCTTTAAGACCCGGGGGCCAGGGATTAACATTGAGATTAGCATTCAAATAATATATTTGAATTTCTGATCAGCAATCCTCTTCAAAGCGCTAAATCCCAAGATTAGCAGGTGTTATGCTAAAAAGCTGTGTTTCTTTTTTTTTTTTTGTCGGAACATAGCTACACTAGCCAAACAAATATGTCTTTGAGTGTGAAGGGCTGGCATGGATGTATGGCTGTAACCATGGCGACTGAATGGTAGTTAGGAGCCTTGGAGAGGGGTGTAGTGTTGGAATGTGTCAAACAGACAGAGGGGCGCGCACACACCGCAGAGCAAACCAAAAACCTGCTGTTTCACTAAAGACCATCAGCAAAGACCATCAGCTACATTATTGAGACCACCTACAAATTCTGGGGATCTCTGGGTCACGGCGGGAAAGACAAGTCCTTTTGCATCATCATTTTTTTTTTAATACATTCTTTTCCAATTGGTTTGATTTAAGAGTGTCTGCACGGCCAAGTGAGTCAGACATAAAAGTGATGAATTTACATTGGAAGAATAGAGTCATGCTGTGTTCACCAAAATGCCAAGTGTTAAACATTTTATCTTCACTCAGTTACTCCTCACCGTATGAAATGGAGGTAGAGGAAAAAAAAAACAAAAAAAAAAAAACAGGTTCACGATTCCCAGAGCTTCTCGGGAAAGCTACAGACATAATGTATTCATATTATTGCACATATGTGGTTACCTTTGTATGGCCGTCACAGATTCGAGGGCATTGTTACATTTAAAATATGTCCCATAAAATTGTATTGTGTTATTGTGTAAGTGTTTGATGCAGTACGCAGCATCATTTTTCCAAAATGTATTATTGTTATCTCTGATAAACATTCCACAGGAGGTACAAACAACCCTTGAAGAACAATAAATGAATTGTCTGCCCTTCTGATGCGTGCTCAAACCTGCATTGTGTATGTGCATGTTTGTGTGTTTAATCTTGAAAGGAAAATTCTCTCTCCGTTGTAACAGCTAATGTTACTGTGAAACTATTTTGTTCATGTCTTAAAGTATTTGAGCATGCATTTTGCCCCGGGAGGTCTGGCAGAGTCTGATGCCCTTACTGGTCTTTCTCTCTACTTTCCTCTGTTTTCAACACACACACACACACACACACACACACACACACACACACACACACACACACACACACACACAGCAAGCATTTCTCTGTCATGTGGTTGGCGGAGTGTAAAATCTCATCTCCCCAGCTGGAAGGGAACAGGTTCGACAAAATTCCCTTTTCTCCACGTGTAGCCTTCAAGGCACAGAATGGAATGGCAAAAGCATGGCACAGCACGTCTGGTTTCTCCACAAACCAACCGACAGTGTATCTACATGACCCTGCGGCGCTTACCTCGAGACAACTGAGTGGTAAGATCGTGGCCCTTTAGTGACTGCATTAGGACCTCTAACAGAGCACTGACAGGGTTTGTTTTCCCCTTTGCTCTAGCTGAGGACTCAATAAATAGACACTGTATTGTACTGAAGCGCACACAGATACAGGTGCCTCCACTTGGATGATTTATACATATGAGGCCTGGTTAAATGGCTCGATATGAAATCTCAAGAGAGCGCGATGTAGCAGCAGCTGTAGTTATGCATATTTGGCTGTGAACAAGAACAATCTCGCCGGTGCCCCTGCCACTCATTGTACACATGATTTGGCTGATATGGATCCTTATTTGTCTTCAGACTCGATGACAATGTCTCCCGCAGCAGTGACACCCGTGTTCAGCCCTCTCAGCAAGGAAAAAGGTTTGTATTCAGCCACCAATTTTACACTCTCTTTAGGTCCAGGAGTGTCTTTGTGTGCTGGGAGCAGCCCATTCTCTCTGGCTGTCTGAAAAAAGCAGCTGTTTCTATAATGCTGTGGCAGCACTTTATGCTGCAGAATGATAAATGAAGGGGAAGAGGCAGCGCTGAGCTGCAGCTGAAACACACACACAAGCAGAAACAATGGCATAGGAGGGTCCATGCATTACATGGATATGCTGTTTTTCTGCCTTGATGTTGCTTACACACACTGTCTCTCTCCTTCTGCAGGTTAGACTCCGGGAGCTCAACCATAGCCAGAGGTTATGAGAGCGTGTTGAAGCAGGGGGGGGGCTAACAAACTGACACATCCCACCAGTCCTAGCGCAGACCCAGGGGAATGAAAGCTTGTGGTCGCTGTCCCACCGGGACCCGTCGCTCCTCTCTGTCCTCGGGGCAGTCATCTTCCTTTCCGCCACCAACCTAATGACAGAGCCCCAAGGCCTCATCACTCCACCCCCACCAACCTCTGCCCTGCTCCCAGCTGCATGCTCCTCTCTACCCGTTGTCCTACCCAGGTGCCTGTCAGAGGGGTGTCTGCTCTGCGACTGGTGTAGCCAGCCACATAAAGGCACCCCTCCCGCCGTGCCTCCTCCCCATGGCCCCGGGCTCAGGCTTTCAATTTGAAGTGGCGCAGGCCAGCTCTGCCACAGCCTGGGCCCTCAGCCTGCAGCCTTCTCCATTGTTTTGCCTCAGAGAAAGACTATTATTTCAACTCAATTTACTGTGAGTAAACACTGAGTGATAAGGCCCCCTGTCCTATCCCTCACATACACACTTCTCTGATCCCTCCCTCCCTGACTGTGGGCTGTAATATACACTGCCAACAAATCACTGCTCTCAGACCATTGCTATCACCGGCTTTAGAATGGGGCTTACTAATTCACTTTCTAACACAGATCAGAGGACAGGCCTCATGTGTTTCAGAATATGGCTCCACCACCGAGTGGCATTTAAAGGGCTTGTGGCCCTATGGTGGACTGTTATAAATTTTATGCAACAGCATTCTCACATCTTTACCATACTGTGTACATTGTTAAACCTGCACTAATCAGACATTAAAATGCAAAGATCTAAACCGCAAAAAAAAGCGCTGCAACAGTTTATTGAAATGTAGGATTATAAACATTTTTGGCATCAATATTATCAATGAATGGCTCGTCGGCTCAGATGAGCTCAGAATAATAATGATGGGAGCTTTTTGTTTTCCTAGACAATGGATGCAGTTCGACTTGTGACTCGCAGCTGCAGGAATGAGACGCTGTGGCCAAGTATATAGTCAACAGTATTATGACTTACATAAAGCCAAAGCAGAGGACATGACTAAGGTAAAATTCTTCAGAAAATGGTGATGCTAGGGTGTTTTCTCAACGTGTAGTACTTTTTTCACAAGAAAAACAAAAGAAAAAAAACAACAACAACCGTGAACACAGTACTCTTTGGTCTGTTACTCATTGTTTCACCACAGAAACGCCCTTGATCCCTCTTCTGTGTGAGGATCTGTACTATGTCTTAATTATACAGAATTATCAGCCAGCTTTAAATAGCAGTCGTTTGCACCGTCTCTGCCTTATGTGGCTAATATAATTATTTGGAGCCTACTTTATCTTAGGCAGAAAGAGGCTGACACAGTAGCACAAACTAATGTGATAAAAGCTTAGCATATCACAGTTTGATTTGTGGATTTTAAAGGTAAGTGTTTATGACAAGGTAATAATGCCTCATGCAAAAGGCTGGTCTGTAAATTGGTTAGTTAGGGCATGATGGATGAGGGGGAGCCTAACCTTATTTCCAATAGAGCCTCTTGATTTCTAGAGCTGAGGATAATGAATTTGATTTAATTAGACCATCCCTCATCTAATTAAGAGTGGGAGAAATCTGACCCTGTATGTAGTCTTAAAACGGGCAATGCTTAGAACCATATGGACATATCTACACTTCAAAGACTTTAAATTAGCCATTCTGAAATAAAGATCTGCTTCTTTAAAGAGTTGTCACATTTGCCACAATTTATGTAACCCATCTCATTTCATGAGAAAAACTTAATCAATTAAAAAAAAAAAAAAAAAAAAAGATTATTGTCTGAAATAAAAACAAACTACCAACCCCATTAAGATTAGAGCTGAGAAGATGGGACTAGGGACTAGACAACAGCTATAAAGATCCAATTAAAGTAGTGATTCATCATCAGATTATTAATGAAGCTTGTGAGGGTCCTCTGCAGTATAGGTAATGGGCTGGTTGGCCTATCTCATCCTAAACCCTCTGGGTAGACCTGCTCCTTACACTGCCAAGGTAATCTCTTTAAAGGCCAAGGAGATCCAGAGCGCAGGCCCCCAAAGGCACCAGTGTTGCTCCCACTGCCTGCTTCTCTGCGCTTCACCTCACAGGCTTGACAACTCTCATTATGGCTCCAACTTTTCTAGGCTTCACCTTGGAGAAAAAACTCTCTCAACTTGATCATTCTGACAGGCCCAGGTGTTGTATTTGTCATCCTCCGACTAACTGGATATGCTCACAAAGAGCCGGTGACTTGAGGAGAAATGATGTACTACTGCTTATGCTAGAAAGGCTTACAATACTTATCATTGACAGACCATCTACTAGTGCCCTTTGAAAGCTTAAGAACCAACTCACTACACAACCCATAGTAGATGCTTAGGTAGCCAACACACTGCAGATCTAATTACCTGTAATACACACTTCAGTTTATCTCACCCTAGCCATTATCTAAATTGCCAACATATTATTAGGGTACCTGCTTGAGAAGTGTGTATGTTTCTCTTTGTCTCCTAATAGGGCCCAAAGGGAGTGTTGTTTTGTATGTAACCCTCTGTAGGATGTAAAAGAATGAGCTTTATAACCATTTTCCAAAACAAAGGCATGCAGAAGTGCACAACACTTCACCATTATGCGTCAGACGCAAACGTATCTGTCATGACACAGTGAGAGGTAGAATCAGGAGATTAATTATGTGATTGTAGAAAAAGGAGCCCGGCCCTCAGTCAGAGTGGTCCCTCATTACATTACCTTGGCCTCCAGAGAAACCCAATTGACTTTAGAGGCACGCAGCTCCTCCACAGTGAGCCATCTACAGAACAGCTACACTGATTGAGAACAGTGACAACTATTAACTGTGGATTTTGCACTGCTTTTATGGTAGCACCGCTGTGCTTTAATTTCAGCAGGTCACAATCAAACTGCTGAGGTTAAAAGAGTAATTTTGTGGTGATTTGGGAGTCAGACTGTGTATTCTACCACAGAACTAACTCAAAGAGCTAATGAACTTCTCTTGTGAATTTACAGTAATTGACAATCTTAAGTCTCCTCATTATAAGCATCCAGAATGTAAAGCTTTCTTTCCAGACACAGAGAATGTGTTTTTCCCAGTGAAATACAAAATCTTACTGAGTTTAGAAACAGCAAATTCCTCAAAAACCACGGATAATTGTTGTGCATTTGATTTAAAAGCGTGCATTGCCCCCAACAATCCTCTTAAGATCACATATATTATGTAAGTAATAAATAAGTAATACTCTAGGAGGAGAGAAAGTGAGTGTAGTTAGGGCTGCTTCTAATGATTGTTTCATTATAGATGAACTCTGCTGATTATTTTCTCAATTAATAAATTAATCTTTTGGTTTTCAGTTTGTGGAAAGACTCTCGTGACATCCTTGACTAACAGTCACTATGCTTTGTTTGTCGTTGGCACATATTTTAATGAGCAGACCAAACTGACTCCGGTCCTGAAACTGTCACAAGCCACAAAGGCAGAGCTGAAGGCCAATAGCACCTCACATCATTCAAATCACGTCCATGCAAGTGAGATGTACTCATGACACTGGCCACTCCTTGGAGAGCCATATATGCAATTGCGAAATAACTAAGGCTTGAAAATGTCTCATCCAGAGGGACGCTCTCAAGCAATAACACACAATATGAGAGACAGACAGCTAGATTGAATAGAGAGACAGCTAGACAGGCAGAGATCAAGTCCAATCCTGTTCCCGTCATCTGGGTGCATGTTCACAGGTCAGGCTTAGCTAATCTAATTCCTGGGCTTTCCCACAAAAAGCCAAGTGCCACTCAGGAGAAGTGGCAGGGAGAAAGAGGGGTTGGGAAGTGGATGTGGAGAGGGATGGGGTGGTGGTGGTGGGCTTGAATAATTATGAATCAGGGAGCTTAACCTTCTGGGGAGTTAATTTGAAGAGCACTGGGGATAGGGGAGTGGGACTCTTTATTTCCCTGGGGTGCCCCTAATGCCATTGTGAGGGAATGGAGAGATCAGGACACGCAGCAATATCGTGTCTGTTAGCCACCATATGACGAGCTGACCTCAGAGCGGTGCTCACAATCACACCTGCCGTCACCAGGGCTAATTTGTTAAACATATCAATAGCGCTCTGCTGGCCTTTTCTCTGCCACACCGGACCATTGATTCAACCATCATGCGCAGAGTGACAACACCCGGCCGCTCCACTGCACCTCCAACCAACAGATGCATCAAATCACTTACACTCTATGGGGATACACATGCGCTGTCCGATTTTGTAGGAAATGTTCCAGAAGTAAGAAGGCACAACCAAATAAATCAATTTTATATCCACTGGCTCTTATTCAACAACACACATAACTTTTTATTTTGTCTCTACCAGCCAGCTCACATGCACAGCAAGCAGGGAGAGACACAACCTGGGACAAAGAGGGGATAGAGACAAAAACTAAGGGGTTAGATAAATCACAGCATGCAAAGAAATGATACTTTGCAGCCCTTGGCTGTGTGAGGGCTTTTATTTGGAGCAGGGCCTCTGTCCCAGGCTCTCTCCAGGAGAGTCTCCTGTCATGTTTGCAGTGAGTAGGTTGAGAGATTCGTTGGATAGCTGCTGGCTGACGGAGCGACTCGCTGGCAGAAAGACCCTGTTGTGTGGCTGTGGCAACAGCAGCAGCAGCAGCAGCAGCAGCCTATGGCAGCACAGACCTCAACATCTGGATCCAGTTTGCTGGAAGCACACTCAGACAGGCCTGTCTCTGCCAAGGGGAATCTCAGCCCTTTGATTCCTACTCCCATGGTCTGCTCTAATTGTCATCCCTCATTATTTAGTCAAAGGTGGAGGGATGAATCATAAACTATTACAAAGAAATGACATTTCCTGCTCAGAGAGAAATCCCCCTCCACCTCGCTCCACAATCGCTCCCCCTCTCATCTCAGCTGATAAGAGCAATGAATTTTATACACGGCTACAGTGCAAACAACTCTCAACTCTGCTCATTAAGATTTGGCTAGGAGGGTTTGTGTTCTGAAACCACGAGTGATGCGAGAGGGAACAAGAGTTGCAGCTGATTTGATGACAGTCCTCAATTAGAGGAGGGATTATTTGCTGTCAGATACATCTATACAAAATAAGAGCCCATGTTCAAACTAAGCCTTAACAGTAGCAATTGCAGGGATTACTGCAAATACAAGCAACATGTTTTCTGCTGGATATAAAAGCACTACAGAGAGCTTCATAAAGATTGTTTTGGAGTGAATCATCAGTAATATTATTCTGAAATTTGATTCTACACTAATAATTTATAGCTAAGAGAATGAACCGCAACAAATATCCACTTCCACACTCTGTACCGTAAATAGACTGTAAATCGACAATGTAATTGTACATTTTATCGTAACTTCAAACTCAACCTGTATTGTAACTATCACAGTTTAACCCTCTCATTAAAATCTGTCTGGACAAAAAAAAAAATCATTCTGTTTCTCATCATAATAATTTCAAGTGACTGATGAGTAATCAGGATGTTGATTAATGTAGAAATTAATTCAATAATTAAAATGATTTTCACCTGTCAATTTACCGCCAGTTCAAAGCTAATGAATATGATGTTACAAAAACGCAAAGCTGTAATTAGTTTTTACTCTCATCACACCAACAGCAGAGTCTAGTCAGTAGTCCGGCCAGTAATGACATCTTCATGTCTGTGTGCAACAGCCAGCCAAGTAAGAGCAAGTTTAGTTGATCTAAAGTAGATCACAGGGGGCTGAGCTACCTTTGATACTTCCTCTGTTTGTTTTGGAAACTGAATGATGCATGAATATGTCCCATTATCGTGGGTGTTTGAGTGTGTGATGTGCCCTGTTCATTAACCCTGAAGTGGAAAGTGCATTCTGCTCTGTGCTTTCAATAACACATGACATCCTGTCTGTCATTTAGTCAACACAGATCAACTAAAATCTTTCTTGAGGATTTCTATCTGAAGCTGAGAGAAGCAGTGTTGATATTGGAAGTGCTTCACACACCTCCTCCATCCATGTTTTTTTCAATCAAAACCAAGTTTCAGTGACATGTGCTACTTACTGTACATTATCAAGAATACTGAATGGCATAGGATGGGAAAGATGTGCATAAGTTCCTTCTCTCTTACCCTGCTTTGACTCCTCTTTTTATAGCGGCCATCATTCACTCATCACCGTCTAGATGAGACATTTTTCCTACTGAACGTTAAGCCTACCATCAGATTAAGCAGTCTCTGATTTCAGCACTAATTGTGCATGTCCACTTAAGAAGCTGACAGCTTGGCGAATGAGGAGGCTTACAGGCCTCTGCGGCACGACACTCATCCATCACAGCCTAACCGATTGCATCCCTCTGAAGGCTCAACACGCTAACACCATTAGCTCTACTGCTGGGCATCTAACTAGCACATCACTCACACAGCTACATGCTAACAGCATTACAGCTAATGCTGCCCCTCTAACTAACACATCCGTCATAGGGCTAGAAATCCTACGGCTCTACTGAAACACGTGGAACCACACTGTTTCTCGGAGACAATCAACCGCATTATTTTGCCTCAGTTGCTTTTGTTGCTCTGCTGCTAATATGCTCATTTGTCTCTGAAGATGCTGAATGCCACTGAAAGAAAGTTATTTTGATTCTGTTTTGTTCTGCCCACAACAGATCTGGGCGTATGGTTGAATACGCATGCCTGAAGGGAAGGGAGCCATTCAAATCCGATTATGATTTCATATTTCACAAAGACAGTACACCACTAGGATGATTTTTAATTAGAACCAGAATCAGTAAAAAGAATGGGGCATGGAGACAATAAAATGAGGAATGCATTCATCCATGGGATGATTCTCTAGCTTTATTTAAGATCTGTGCCAATGTGCTAACAGCATTAATGAAGTTATAAAGAATTATGAGGGGAAATCAAATTTGCCTCGCCACTTGAGCGCCACTAAAATGCCAAACAATAAACTACCAGATTGCAAATTAGATCAGTAAAAATATCAAACACATTGCGGTGCAGGAAAATCCATAATTGCATTTAGTGCCTAGCCTCTCCTGGGGGAAGAGACACTAAAGATCATCAGCAGGCTACACGGGAGCCGCTATTGACAGAGCGGTAAAAATCGACAGGCTAACTAAATAAACACTCCAGGCTCCATTAAATATTCAACGGCTGAGATTTGACAGTCTAGCATGCCTGCCTCTCCCCATCGCCTCCATTGGCTTCTCTCTGCAGCACATCTTCTCCCTGCCCCCCCCACCGCTACCCCTCTCCCCTGCGACTCCTGACAGCAATAAATGATGCGGTGCCTGAGGGCGCTGCTCCAGTGGGAGGCCTGGGAGGATAGAGCAGGAGAGCAAAAGAAATAAAGGGGAGACAGCCTATGACCAATGGCCATTAACCAAGGACTGAGACAGGGCCCTATGACATCCGCTGATACCCCACCCCCTCAACACACTCTCATTCTCTCAGGCGGACTCACACACATATACACTGTTACAAACCTAATACTCCACAGCTCCTTTCTCTCCCTTTTGTTGTTTTTGTTCTAATATCACAGACAGCTGCCAAAATACTCTGTATATACAGACCAGTATACCTCTTTTACCCTGCAAACTTAATCATAACCAATTTATCCTGTGTGTTTAAAACGCAACTGGCACCTACAAAGAGGTGAAAAACCCCCCTCCACTCTTATGCCATCTAAACTCATGCAGCCTCTTGACAGGATCATATGCATTCATCTGCTGTGGCGAGCTGAGCGAGGTTATGCAAATGAGAGATGACAGTGTTATTGTGTGAGGAATATCAATGGAGTAATTACTGTTCCATGTCAGGCTATTGGCCCTTCGTTGCCGCGCCCAGCCAGCGCGCTTCATTTCTCAGCCACCCTCTCAGGGGAGAGATGAGCGGCATGCTCTGGAGAGCAGAGCTAATAATGGCAGCTCAGATACAGGCAAGGCTTAGACGAGCCCCGGGGTCCTGAGCTGCAGCCTGCTAAACGTTGCAGGGGTCTCAGGAGAGCCCCCCAGCAAAGATGAAATGATTAAAAAACCACCCAACCTGACTGACAAGCTGACCCGCTACGTATAACTCTTTGTGCATCAGGTCAAAGCACCAGTGCTCACTTCAATCATAAGAGCTGGGTGATGTTTTTGGACATTAGCCGGCTGCTTGACAGTGATTTTTAGTAGAGTTTTGGGGATGAAGGAGGAAAAAAAACAAGCAATATTGACGCATACCACGAAATGTTCTGGTAGCTAACCAGGAGAAATGTACTGCGCACACACTGTTACACAACAAGCTTTTAAAATGAATAAAATGCATTAAAGAGATACATTTTAAAAAAGGGATAAAGATAAGTAAATGCAAAATCATCCTCTAAGACACTGTTTGTAAGATCCTGGTCTGACTTCTTTATTAGTGTCTTGGCAGCCGCCCAATGAGCAAACTCCTTTGGCATGTAAGTGTCATCAAATTTAAAGCTCAGATTTGTTGAGATGTTGAACAAAGTGCTCTTCTCAACATGTGAACGGGCAACTGCCTGTAACATGTCAACTTTATCATCCTTTACATGTGAGGGATTGTCTAAGGAATAAAAAAAATATTAAGTTGACCTGATGGGGAGAAGGCAACACGAATAGAAACATCAAAGAACGAAGGCTAGTACAGGCCCGGAGCTGTAAAATTAACATACCAGGCAAGAGGAATGTTTCTCCCACACACCTTGGTGAGGCAGCAAACTAATCACTTTTCTTCCTTAAAAGAAAACTCTCCAATTCCTTAATTGTGTATTTGTTCATAATTCAGTTGAAGGTTTGCATGTATTTAGTGCAGCTAAAGATACTAAATGTAATAACATTTTTCAGGCTTTATATGGTAATCTAATACAACATTTACAGCTTTAGTGCTACAATACACAAAGTACTAATGTTTTAACCTAAATGTCAGATAAAATCCCAGATATAATCCCAAATATACAACTGTCTGCACCTTCTAATATCTGTGTCACGATCTGGGGCGTTGTGCTTCCAAGACAGACAACAGGATGAAAAAGGAGTTTCATGTGCTGCACTTGTACCTTCACGCCATTTATTTCCAGGTCAGGTGCACCTCTCGTGGTGTTGAGACACCTCATACATCTTGAAGGAGAGGACCGGCTTATCTCCATATTTATCTGCAAAGTAATAATTCCCACTTAAAGCTGTAGCCTCTAGCAAATGACTGGACAGGACAGGAATCGCAGGCCCGGGTGGTACACCACTCCCACTCCTTGCAAAACTCCTACAGGCTTCATGGAGGTAGATGGTACCATAGAAAATACCATACAAAACCTCTAAAAGAACTAAAAAAAACTGAATGTCCCAAATGTGACCAAAATCAAAACAAATATATGATTTAATATCCCTAAAGTTTAAAAAAAAAATGAACATTTATTAAAGTTACCCTGCGAGAAATTTGGCCTTGAGGTTGGGGGGGGGGGGCAGTTTGTGAACACACCCAGCTAAAACAGTCAACTCAATCAGCCGTTCCCGGTCGACAAGCACCAGAGAGAGCGCAAGCTGAGCAACCGAGTCATACACAATGAGTCATACACAAGGCTCTTGTCTGACTCTAAAATACTTTCCTCCCATACAGAAAGAGAGCCGTTAAGCCCTTCCACAAACCCAGAAATTCACTCAGAATAAAAATGTCAAACACAATTTTCATCCAATCAGTGTCTTATTTCAATTCTGGACAAGATGGAGAAAATAACACAACAGCAATATAAAGTGCCAAAAAAGATCTACTAAATATTTGTTGCCCACCTCCTCCCTTGCTCATCTCTATTGTTCTTTTCTTTTTTTTTTTTCTTTTTTAAGTTAACTGGCCTATTTTGTGGGATGCTTGGAGGCCATTTTTCACAGCAATAAAGAACAGCATGACAGAGATCTGACATGGTTTCTAGATGTCATAAATCAGACTGTATGACTAACTGGCTATTTTGTTTATTATTCCTGTTTCTTTGCTTAATGTCCTTTCAACAGAGCTTTGATCCTGCTAACCTCATGGATCTTCATCATAAACACTTACCTTCTGAAGACGTTTTTATCACCCTACGGCTTGATGCCATGCATCTGTGCGGAAGTGGAGCAACAGATAAACTTGCCAGTTACCAGCAAGGGCAAAGAGGACAACAGACTCTCAGAGTAACATGTTTTAAACTCCTCCATAGCTCTTGGGGTTATGGTTTTGGACTGTTGTGGGCTGTAGATCTGGCATGAAGAGAACTCATGCATGTCTTTTTTGATCTGATCTTACTATAGTTAATAAAAACACCACAAACCCTGATGTTTTGGATTGCACGTTACAAATCTGATGTCATTTTAGACCATAAGAACATTACATTATTCCATTTCAAGCTTGTATAAATATGTACACATCTAACCAGATACATCCAAATATATGCTAGTTTTGGTAAAACATGGTTTGTTAAGATTTTATTTATGTAATGAGTTTCAATAAATTCATACTTAAACACACAAACCCTGCACACACAAAAAAAACGCACACGTGAACACGTGAATTGTTGCCACTGTTGTTTCTGTGAGTAGGTGACCACAGGAATTGTTTATCACTGCAGATCAGAGTGACTAATCTGAAGCAGGCTGAACATGCACAAGATCGAGATGCTTCCTCATCCAACACTGAGACACGAATACGCCATAGCATGACCTGGCCCCTCCTCCTCCTCCTCCTCCTCCTCCTCCTCAGTACATCGCCAACCCTGGTCCCAGCTCCAAATCTGAAGGGACACTGTGATGTTCTGTTAACCCAGCAAGACTACAAACATCCATGCTGTGGGGTAGCAGAACGCAGGGAACCGTGCCTTACTCAAGACAAATGTTCCCTTTAGTTCTGGTTTATTTATCCCACCCTTAATCTTAATAATTAGCAGATAATGCATATTCTTTCCAACTCTTTCTCTCAGCCATGAGTTCATACTTGCATATATCAAAGACGCAAACTAATAATTATGGTAAATAAAAAATATTAAAAAATCCAGCAACTGAAAGAAGGGAATGAAACGTGATTGCTAGGCAAAGTAAGAGTTTCCATTTAATTTGCCAAAGCACCATTAAATGTTATGGGCACATCAAGGCCCACAGAGCATGTTGGTCAGCACAGTGGGAGTATGACATCTTACACTGTGCAGAGCCTCATTCTGGACCATGCAGACAGCTTCAAAAGAACTTAACCGTCAGGAAAAATAGTCTGACGGCCTAAACCACACAGCAAAAGCACCACTCAAAACTAGACAAATGCTGAACTGACTTGCCCCTGGGGAAAGCGTAATACTTGACATATTACAGTGTGTTACGCAACATCTCTTTGATATAAACAACAACAAGCTGATCATAATATCCAGGCAAGGCCAAATGCTGTTAACGGAGAGAAACAGACTGACTTCTACAGAAATAATGATGCAGAGCCAAAGCACTGTGATAGGAGTGATGGAGCTCTGTTGCCCATGAGGGATGATTCAAAGCCACTCGAACGCTTGTCAGTGCAGTTTATTACTTCCTTGAAATATCTGTAAAAGAGGAGCCATTGAGCAAAAGAAAACTGTTTAAGAGCTGGGGGTGTAAATCTCTTTTAATGCTGCTGATCTGGGTGTTAGTGCCGCTTCCAGAAACCACTCGCTGTTTCTCTTTCCCTACGGTTCCCTCATTACGCATCGTCTAGGAGAAATGGCTACCTTTTCACTTCGCCTTCTCAAATATTGCAAACTATAAGCGGTTTTCAAAGTTATAACTGCAGGAGCTGTGTCTGCCAAGACTCTGTCGCTTCTACTTACCCCCCTCCCCTACCCCACCCCCCCACCTTCTTTATTTCTGTGGCTGTTGGTTAAAAGGAGCCATGTCACAAAGCCAAAGTTGCGACATACAGAGTCATGCTGTTGTAGTGTAAACTTGATATTTGTGATACCGCAAGAATGTATTACAGTGGATTGTGATGACTATTTTTTTTGGTGTATTTTCTTCCAGCAAGGATAGACTTTGACACGAGACCTGAAGCCCTCCATCTCTTCCCCTAGGTTAGGTTAGTTCCTGGTGGGATGTTTTTGTGCAAAGAGGCCACCTCTCTTTCTTATCTTCCTGTCATCTCTGTGGGACGGCAGGGCACGACTCCTACTCTGGCTCCAGAACCACAGGCTTCCTCTGGACACCGAACCGCCTCTCCACACTAGATATACTCTTTGAGAGGGTGGTTGTTTAGGGTGTGTCAGAGCTTATTAGAGCCAGAATATGTGAAAAAAACAGAGCTTGGTGAAACAGTATTTGCAAATACATTTTTATGGGTAGTTTCACTTGTACCAAGTGCCAGCAGAGCAGGGTTTACCACATAAGGCGGTGCAGGCAGACAGAAAATACAGACAATCACGTCAAAGTATGTGAAGGTTAATTCGGTCTTTTTGTGATAGACGGCTTTCCTAACCATATCTGAATTTTGGTAAACCACAACCCACTGATAATATAAATTTGAATTAAGAAATGGCACCAAAGAAAATACATACAACCATTCATGTATTTTTAGGAAGTAGTTACTTGTACTTGTGTACATAAATAACATATTTCTGCCCCCTAAAGACATGACTCTTAACCCTGTTTACTGCCAGTAATGATGACCTTTTAGTTGCCCTCAAGACATAACAATTACTAAAATATATGCAAACAGAAGTAAATGTGGTTATTAGGAGATTACACCACTTGAAAAAGAGAAGGAGAGACAGTGGGCATTGCTCATTCCTATGTATAAATTGTGGTAAGACTAAAGCATATAATAAAATCATGAATGGCAGTATGTGTGTAGATAGTCCCTCACATAGACATACTTGTGGGCAAAAAGAAAAACATATTCTGCACACTGTGATACTGAACCTGAATGCAGCTTGGAAAATGTTAATAAGGATTATGGTTAATGTACTTATGATATTCGTCACAAAGGCCAAGGACAAGGTTTCTGCCAAGCAACACTACTTTTTTATGTTTATGTTGTGGAAAAAAAAAATCATGTCAACTAAAAGACAGTGCATCTTAAATTGAGATGAGCTGTTCAATGGGAACAGATAGAAATTCCTCCTCTGTCAGACAGAACAAGACTGTAAGTGCTGTAGTAATTTTTCAAGCATGTTCACCATAAAGAGATGCTGATGTCAGAGAGCGTGCTGTGACCCTGCTGACCTTTGCGCCTGCTGCCTGGCTTCTGGTTAGTGTAAGCAGCATCTAGCTGAAAGCTACCAGAGGCCTTCATGTGTATATGTGATGTTTCCAAGGAGAGATGGACCAATTAATCTGATTATAGTCGCAAATCCTCCGACATGTGTAGGCCTGTCTGTGGCCATGTGCAGTGCAGATGTGTGTCCATATGTGTGTAAGCATGTATGTACCTGTGTGTGTGTGTGTGTGTGTGTGTGTGTGTATCAGATAATGTGATCCACAGACAGAGTGAAGGTATGACTCTATGTGTATGCACAAAATCCTTTATGCTGGCTGAAAATATACGGCATGATCCACAAGATTTATAAAGTACTTTGAGTGACATTTTGGAAACGTTTATCAATCTGATGAATGGGAATAGGTTTTTCCAGAAAAAAATGGATGCAAGGGAGATGTAACCGTGTGCAAATACTGTACACGCTGTGGGTGAGTGGTCGTTCCTTGGAAGTTAGGAAGGGACAGTCAAAAAGTACCTGAAATTAAATACTAGGCAAAGTAGTAAACCATCTGTCAAAGCTTTCGCGGTCTGTTTAAAAACAAAACACCTGAGCACTTAAGGATTTTAAATAGCCTCTTTTCATTTGTATGGTTATGAATATGCCTATACTGAGCGTGATCCTTTCATTTTTAAGCCAGAGATCTGAGTCAGTAACAGCTCCAGCAGGATTCGTATGTTTGTGCCACTGACTGCAGCCTGTGTTGAGGGGCGGGAGGAAGTGGAACGAGGAGCTGACAGACAGGCCCTGATACTGCACTTCCACCACAGGCCAATCCACAGCTAACCCCTGTGCTGACAGCCAGGATGTAGCACTCATCCACAGGCTACAGCCCAGGTTTTGGGGCCCAGGAAAGGAGAGCAAGGAGAGCTGGGACAGGGCCGATGATAGAGAGAGAGAGAGAGAGAGAGAGAGAGAGAGAGAGAGAGAGAGAGAGAGAGAGAGAGAGAGAGAGAGAGAGAGAGAGAGAGAGAGAGAGAGAGAGAGAGAGAGAGAGAGAGAGAGAGAGAGAGAGAGAGAGAGAGAGAGAGAGAGAGGCGGGGGGGGATGGGGTGGCTGGTGGTTTGGGTGGCACGCACCGCTTTCTGCCTCCAGAGCAGCACGACCAACAGGAGAATCCACAGACTGTGTCGCCTGCCAACGGCATGTCCAATGCTTGGCCGAGTGACAAACCCACTACACACGCACGTTTTGCAGGCACACATACGGCTACACACATGCGAGCCAGTTCACACAGGAATGCACAAAACAGGATTAAACGCAAAGTAAAAGCTGGAACCTATAAGATACCTTGAGATAAACATGGTTAGGTATTAAGAAACTACAAAAACACAGACATGAAGACATGTTCACGCCACAAACACTCACAGGGGCATTTTTCCGAAAACCAGATTTTCTGGTTACTTTATAGATTCAAGTTTGAGGGTGAAAACGTCAAACACAGACATAACAGATGATGGCGTCACTGTATTTTCACTGCCAGTGTGCCATTAGTGACATTAAAAGTCATGTGAAACATTCATCTAGGAAACTGTGCAGACAGAAATGACATTTTGGGTAGTTTAACCTTTCAAGCTAGACGTAATTGATAACATGATCTCATCAAAACTTTAGCTCTCTGATATTTGTTGCGAGACAGAGCCTTGGAACCATTTGACTGCGAGTCAATAAATAATGTAGTCCTTGTCGGTGCTGCGCAGAAGCACAGCGGAGTGATGAAGGTTGAGAGGCCACTGGTGACCCTGGCTGCACGCTGTGAGAGGGCTCAGCTCAGAGCCAGAGCTGTCTCTCCAGCTGGGATCACAACACAACGTTGGGGCTCTGGTTTCAGGGCACTACTCCGGCCTGGGGCAGGGACGACGCTTCCCTGTGTGGTTGGGCCTGCAGGACCAAACGTGAGGCAGGCAGACACCCAGGGGGTCAGAGGGCCCACTCAACCCACACATTCTCAGGAGGAGGCAGTGACAGGCATAGAGGCCAAAGACTGATTGGTGCAGGCTCAGGCAACAGCTTTGCCTTTTTTTTAAGTGCTGAGTTTAAGTTTGCATCAAGCATCAGCCTACTGCAGTTACTTCTGTTCAACAGGGTCTCAATTGAACTGGCCCCATAGGCAGATGCTGTGCATAAATAATGTTGCTATGAGGCCATGAAGTTGAATATAACAATACTATATGCCAGAGGAGAAAATTTAGATGAATAGAGCAAACAACTCAGCCCTCACCTGCAGCAACACATTTTTCTTATCAAGGCAACTGAATAGAAATCTCCATCCAGAGAGCAATATAAAACCACATATGCACAAAAAACACTTTGAAAAATCTTTATGTTTTATCCCCTTATCCATTCCTTTCAGAGACTCCAGATCATTTTGCAGCGTTCAGGAGTCGTGGAATTTCCCAAGAAGACGTATTGTAGCAGCTTTCAGGGAAATATTAATATCCAGCCAGCAAAGGAAAGGTAAAGGGAGAGGAGAAGGGATCGGGGTGTACAGCAGGGGGGTGGGGTACAGATGATCAGTATCATGACATGGTACCTGATGATAAAATGCCTCTACTATTTCAACTCTTTCCAACCCCCCAGTGCACAGTTACCTCTACTGTTTACCACCTTTCTTTGCAGAACACAGCAATGTGGTGTTGCAGCTCTCCTAAGGGATACTGTTAGTGATGGTAGTGGGCACTTGGGTGGTAGGCTAAGATGTCATCTTCCCTACACTCTACACACACACACACACACACACACACACACCCCTGTCAGCACGGCTGCACTGCAGATTCTCCACATCTGCCTTGCCTTACACTGGTTAGCCCTGCTCTTACAAGCCCCCATCGTCTTTGCCTCCCTCCCACGTCTCCACTCCCCCATCAGGATCATCCAAATATTTCCCCTCACTGCTTTTTGAAGCTTCCATGGGTCACGGGACCTCATGCACAAATCATGCTGGCTTGCCATGGGGGGCCAGTCAGAGAGGACGGGAGTGAATCAAACTCATAGAAACCTAATCTGCACTGTTTTCATACGGAGTTATTTTTCTTGCCAAGGCAGCCATCACCAATCAGCAGCTGGTTCTAAACAGTGAGTTTAAGGAGCTCTTGCGCTAGATGCTAGTCCTGGCAGCTGATTCCAACCATATTCCCCTGTCACACCAGGGGAGAGACAGAGAGTAAATTCAGAGAGCCTGACAGCCTGCAGTGGTTTAACACAGGGGTTAGCCCCAAATACGTAGTTCTGGGTTTATGTTGATGGATGGATAACCAAATCCATCTCATTGTTTGCAATAAAACATAGATGTTAGTTTTTACACTGTGACACAACACTTGCTGTGGTGCTGAATTATGATCTACTGAGAAAGAGGCCGGTTGTGGAAATGCAACTTATACAAAAGAATTGAGTCAGCTCTACTGTGTGTGGGCACAGGAGGTTCACTACCTAATGCAGAATATTCGTAACAGGCAGGAATATTGGACAGGCCCTAAAACAGGCCAGTAAACAGGACAGACAGAAAAGGATGAGCCAGTGTGGACCTTCCCTCCCACCTGCAGAGCACACCAGCTCAGGGTGAGAGGAGATGCTGGGCAGGAATCTGCAGTGCTGGTTAAAGTAATCACATTGGTCTCACTGCATCTGATCTGCAGTCTAACAGACTTCCAAACAGTTGAATGAGTAAATAAAGTGCCCCAGGGGACTCCCGCTGGAGATGGATTACCACAAGGGTGCACACACAAAGAAGCTGAAGCTCCACAACCCGATGTGAGCCGCAGACAAAAGCCAGTGTTGGACTTCGACCAGGGAACCGGCAAACTTTATTAATCTCATCCTAGACTGAACCTCCTGCTATTGCAATCCGTACACTCGCACACAGGCGCATGCTCTGTTGTGAGCAGGTACACACAAAATGAATGTGCGTGTCTGTGTGTGTGTGTTCGTGAACATGTTACATTTGCATTTAATACAGTGGATTTATGTTTATGTTAATGTGCTTGGGCAAACGTTTGAACATACTGTACTGCGGATGCACGAATGTGTTAGTGTGTATTTATGTGTGTGAGTGTGTATGCGTCCGCTCGAGTGCATAGACCACATAAGATGAGTCTCATGCTCACTTGGCTGTGGAGGCCAGGTCTGGAGGGGACTAAGGGCCGTGGCATTCTGCAGCCCCATCCCACCCCAGCTCCATTCTTCCCTCTTTCTGGGCCTGACACAAATAAAAGGATTAGGAGCCCCCGTTTCCGTCAGACCCTCCATTCAAGACAAAGCTCCGACCAGCTTAGTGTCACACTTAATGATAAAAGTGCAAATCTCTGTCAGTCACTTTGGGCAGGAATACCAGTATTTGGGGGCTAATCTCATTTGATGAAGATTAAAAGGACTAAAAAAAAAACAAGACAAAGAAATGTGTTTTGTCGTATCTGTACAAATATCTATACTGCTGAAATTCAGACTTGAAATATTTGACATGAAGCAACAAAGATGAGCAGAGATGTGCTAATATGCATCTTTAAAATACAGAGAGTGATTGTAAGGCAATGGAAAAGATCTTACGATTAGAGACAAAGAAAGGAGCAGAGAGAGGAAGCAAGCGTACACACACACACACACACACACATACACATACGCCGACGCCCACACTCTCACAAAACTCGGGGTGTATGACAAACACACTGCTCTGCCCATTCCCATGTAGAGCTTGAATGTGTGACGTGAGTGCGAGAGTAAGCCTTGGGCACACAACAGTCTGAATGCAGCACTTGCCACTATGATGCCAGTCCTCTCTAGTGTATCTGTGAAAAGCCTACGTGTTGGAAAAACATTCCAGAGTGGGATCACATATTCACAGTTGGGGCCAGCAGCGATACTGTGAGCCAGCAGCAGAGACCATGTCTCAATTTCTCATGCACGTTCGACCAGGCTGCCTGAAGAAACAAGTGTGGGCTATTTCCAAACCAATGCACTTTAACAGGAGCAAAGCGAGACAATCGCATCTGAAATGTAATTTAAAAATGCTGCAAAATGTGCAGAAATAATTTTATCACACTTTCACCGGCACCCCATAAATGACATTTGAAATTAATAATTTCAGCGCAGCAAAAAAAAAAAAAAAAAAAAAGCCAGTAAAAATTGTTCATTCTCCTGACATAAACATGTAATCTGGCAAATTGAAACTGAAAACATTTGCTGAGTATGCATATTTCTTGGGTGGCTACTTTAAGAAGCCTATTAGAGTATTTCACAGTTTAAGCCAAAATCTAATTTGTAAATTGCATTTAATGGTTTGTGGTTGCCTTCCTTTTTGTTATGAAGAGTTGTCATGCTGTGAAAATAAACCCAAGGCCCGAGGACTTGAAGCCTGTAATGAAAAATCACTGCATTGCCGAGCTGAAGGTTTTCTCCACCGTCACTGATTAGCATTCCCGATTGACTGACATGTCCCACTGGCTGCCTAACAGCCGGCTTTAGGAGATGAGGTTAAATTGTGGCTACCAACAAATTGCATGCTTGAGTTCCTCTGCTATCATCCAGTGTAATGTGAGCACACCAGGCAGATCCCTCTGCAGATCCTTCTCCCCTGCACTATAGCTCCCCCACACAAAGCCACAGAGACCTCTTTCCACATCCCTCGCCACCAGTCTGGCCTCTAAAGTGGTGATGGGCATTACCGTGGCTGAGCCTCTGTGGCTTCCCATAGCGTCCTGCAAAGTGCTTTGTGTTCCAATTGCTGCTACACACACACATACACACACTAGTATTACACCACCACCACAAACACATACATACACACACACACACACACACACACACACACACGCTACTAAACTCACAAACACACAGCGGAAATGCCTTTACAAGAATAAACCTTAATAAAATTACCTGATTTAATAACAGTATTGCAAAAAAAAAAAAAAAAAAAAAAAGCAAACAATCTTTTATGGATGTAGATGGTATAAAATTTAGTTAATTCAGAGTTCATGTAAATCAATGTGGTTAGATCAAATATTTATCACTCAAAGAAACTGTAAAACTGTAAAAACTGAAAGTTTAAGATGTAGCTAGTGATGCAAATAAATAGCACTCCAACAGGTCTTTTAATGCGTCTAAATGTGTTTGGGGGGGGGACAGTCAGCAAACCATGAGATGACAGATGACGCATCCTAGTATGCTGCTGGGACAGGCCAAGCCATGTTGACATAAAACCCAATACTTCCTTACAGAGGAACGGGGCCAGTTCAGCTAACTCTTTGCCGAGCACTAAAAATCCCATCAAGCTGAAGCAATATTATCCAGCTTAGTCTTTCTAACATTAGATTTGTCTCTCTATAGAGGTCCTCTTTCATTTACCCAAGAGCGGTCGCTAAAGACACGTTTTTATCCTTTTTAGGGAGAATTATATATATATATAAAAACCTATAAGCTATACTATAGCTGAAGGTTAGAAAGTCTTCCACGAGGGAACGCACAGCCACAGATCAGCCTACAGAGCTGCTTGGTTGTTTTTCTCAAATGCTTTAGCGGGAGTTAGGACAGTCTTTAATTAACTGCAAAACTACCCAGCTGGGTTGACAACACACATTATTTATTTATTTATTTACGTTGTTTTTTATTTTTATTTTTTGCGCATATGAGTGTTCACAAAGTGTCAGACCATGTGGGAGTGTCCTAGAGTGAGTAAAATACACACACACACACACACACACACTCAGTGAGCCAACACAGAAACCCAGCCGTCAGCATCTATCCAGCACACTGCTGCAGCGCCACAAGCACAGCTAATTAAAAAACAACAATTTCACAGGAGGGCACTCTAAACAGTTCTAAAAAGCACCTCTCAGCACACCAGGGGATCGCCCAGCATTCATGGGAGGTGAGACAGGTTCTGGGAGCTCTACTTTTATGTCTTCATCACCGCTATGTTTTTTCTACTACTCATTCTGCCGTGACCTGAATTTAATTTTGCTTACAACACGCTGAATTATACAATTTTTAAAGAATCTGCATGCTGCTATATTTGGATAAATTACAAACAAAACATTCTACAATAACATTTTGCTAGACAGTAAAACTTTATAGAGCGGGAGGAAAAAAATCCACTGTGGAATGCAAGTTCTAATGCATCAGCAGGACCCAAAAAATAGTCTACACGGTGTATAATATAGTTAGTTAATGTTATGTTTTTAGATGGAGCCCATGGCAGTTTCTAACAAGGCAGTCCATTACAGGGGTGTTGTCCAACACTTCGGCCAAGTGATAGCCTTATTACATGGCTCCTTTCAAAGCATCTGCTTGGTTAGAGAAAAAGTCCCTCTGGGGGAAAAGATCTCCTTCTTTCTAATGACGTATAATTGACCTCCGAACACCAGGGCACAACAAACTCTCTCAGGGTGGTGTAATTCCACTCTACATTTTACATACCGCCTGCTTCGTTCAAGCTTGTTCCTCCTCTACGGCTACATCTCCCGTCTAACAGCAAGCTCTGCCAGTTCGTTTCATCAAACTTGCTCTTAAATATTTATTGTAAAAGGCAACGCTATGTTACTGCAATTTCTCCTCTTACAAAAATATATATTTACATTTATTTTCCTCTTTGAAAAATATACCTAACATCTGAGATTTGTTTTTCTTCTTTGGATCCTAAATGTAAAATGAAAGCCATCAAAAATAGTTCTCATTCACATAAATACCAATTGCAGTATATTCATATCCAGACAGGGACAATAAATAGGGGTCAGCTACATGACATAAAAAAGAGGAAAACATATGGGATAAAGGCTAATAAAATCCAATCTTGTTACTATATAATTGCACTATATGGAGCAAGATGGGTTGAGCTGTGTTGGTGGGAGTTTTAATAACATGGTACACAATTGTTTTCCCCCGTCTGCACTTAAACCTGTTCCAAAGGTGTAAGAAAAGACTGCTTGCCAATTCCTTGATTTATTATGGCTAGTGAGAGCTGATTACAGGGTATGAATCAATTGCTGTAGGAATGTAATTAGGCACATAGACCTCTATAAGGCTAAGAGCTCTCTTCACAGCCCAGGGCAGTTTGTGGGCTGACAAATGCATCTTAAATGGGTGTCATAAAAGTCAAAAACGTGCCAATTACATCTTTAAGTATCCCATCAATGCAAAAGGAATAAACAGAAAAAAAAGGGATAGTTTTGCCTGTGTGATGGAGGGACCCTCCAGCAGCCTCTTAGGGAAGGAGGGGTAAAAACAAACAAGGAAAAGTGGGAGAGGGAAGCTAAAAAATTAAAAGATGTGATGAATAACAGTGTGTGAGACCAGGATGGCGCCCGGCAGGTTGTTGTGTTTGGCTGAGATGATCGGACGTGCCACACAAGCTCAAAGCATTTGAAATACCAAAGGTAGCAAAGAAAAGGGGAAACGGTCAGTTATATACCAAATATGGCTCTACAAAGACATATCAGACAAATGTCAGGAAAGAATATTATTTGGAAGCAAAATAGACAGCGTCCGTCTCTTGTATATGTATATCTCTGTTTTCATTCTTGTGCACACACAAAAACAAATAAAAAAAAGATACAAGTGTACTGTGGTAAAACAGGCATGAGAAAGAGATCCTTCTCTCTGCCTGATTGTCTTAGCTTCCAGCCACCTCTGAGCCGTGACGCCGTGACTCTGGTATCCCATAGTTACTGCTATGAATTTTCCATTGTTATCAGCGGACTACACTCCTGTCACAAAGCTGGATGAATGGCACACACGGCAATAGATGTAACTCTTTGTTGTTTGTGAGGTATCTAGCAGAGAGCCATAATGTCCCGGTAATCGAAGTAGAATTGTTAAAAAGGCCGGACACAAAAAGCTGAAAATTTAGTGACAAGCATGAAAGGCGCTCATGCGATGAGAAACACAGGACACCCCAGGGTCCTACCAGGCCAGCAACCCTCAGCACTGTTACTTCTATACTCAACCTCAATATTTGCCTCACTCATATCTGCCATCTCAGCTAGTTTTATGTGATAATCTACCAACTCAGTTTACTAATTTATCTTACTCTGTGGCTAATGGGTGTGATGATATATATATATTTTTTTTTCAATGGGAAAATGTAACAACTGCAATTTAAATTGAATTTAAAATGCGTCCTAAAATAGGTTTAATTTGGAATGTAAAAGTTGTATTGTTTTTATTTAGTTATTGCTTGTATTTATTATTTAAAAAAAACTAAGTACACAAATAATTCCTACAATAGTCCCATTGATTTATAATTCACAAAATGATTATTATTGTTGTAGAATTCATATTAATATTAATATTTGAAGGTATATTTTGCTGTAAATTCGGCAGAAGAAATTACCAATTTGTATGTAACTTCATTATTGTGCTGTTGTAATTACACTCAGCAATTCAAGTCAAAATAACATCCAAAAAAAGTTTTAATGTTTTCAAAACTTCCAGGTTAACTGTAAATTATTACTACTATTAAAATGTGTGTGTGTGTGTGTGTGTTCCTGAGTTGCCCCAATTGCAATTATGTACATACATATATATATATATATATATATATATATACACACACACATACATTACTAAGTCCATAGTAACGTGTTCAGCCTTGCAAGTGGACACAAAGAGTAAAAAAAATGAAGATTGTTTTTTACATTGTTGCCAATTTCCCACGTGACGAATGCTAAAACACATCATATCCAATAAAACGAAATAAAATAAAACTAAATGAAATAAAATGAAATATTAAAAAATAAAAAAACAAAATAAAATCGTCAGGTTAAAATAAATAAAAACGACCAAACCTGATAGTAAATAGAGATAGTAGGTAAATAGAGGCATCAGATTTATAAAACAAGATCTTTCCTGATCGGAAAGTAAATCTAAACTGCGCTGTGGGTTCAGAGTCTGTATGGAAATCTATTGAAAATATGTTTTTCATTGTTGAAAGATGAGGGGAAGACATGATGCAACCAAGTAAGAAATGACAGCGAGCGGAATAAAAGACGAGAGTGTACGCCTGCGCATTCTCGGGCCTGAGTGGGACTGCAGCTTTTGTGATAAATGCAATCGTTCAGGAGAGATAAATGTGGAAATATCGTGGGCCACTGTGACAATAATAAAGCCAAGCGAATGACAAGAATATACGACCACTGATGTGTGTGTGTGTGTGTGTGTGTGTATCCTTCAGCCAATGTGCGCCCTCTGCAAACATTTCCTTATTTCAGATTCATACATCCAAATATTTAAAAATAAAATTAATTTCACTTGTTCCTCTTGCACTTCAACTGTTTGTTTTTTTGTTTGTTTGTTTTTTCCGTCAGAAACATGTCAATCTTGAACGCAGCATAATGAGTCATGAGAATAAATGACAACAGGTTAATTTATGTCACGTCTTAATTATATTCTTTCTTTTTTTTTTAAACTGGAATAAATAATATAAGATTAAAATATGGCTTCACACTAGCTGGATGATTTGCAGACTGCATTTTTTTTCTTTTTTCTTTTTTGCACCGTGAGTGTGACATATACAAGGCCTACAGACCAGCCAAAGCCATCACAATATCTTTTTTTTTTTTTTTTTTTTTACAGAAAGCGCACCAACCAAAGCATCTTAAGAAATGCAAAAAAGGGAGTCCCCCCGCATTGAATTGTGCTTACTGTTGGTAGTCGTGTTTGCAGTAAAGTTTCCTTTCTCTGAAGTAACAGCTGGTGGTGAGAGGCTGTTGACACACGGTGCACTGCAAACACTCTTCATGCCATGAGGAATCGTTGACTCTCATCAAGAAGCGGTCGGAGATGGGACGCTGGCATCCTTCACACACGGATGGATGGTGACATTCAGTCCCTGAAAAAGCGGCAAAAGGATGTTGCATTTTACAGAGTCTGTCAGGGGAAAGAGAAGCAGGGCCCGAAACACGGGCTGCAGCGTCTGATAAACCGCTGCAAAGTGTTACAGGCCTTAACGCTGCCTCTTCATGGAGATTCATTCAGGTGTGTGATATTAGATTAAATCATACAAGCAAGTCTTTAATAGATGAATTTGATATTTTCTATCTAACACGGTCATTACATCACTCATCCAGCCTTTAGATGACATGGACATTTAGGAGGCGTTTCTATGACAACATGAGAATAAAATGTCATTATTAGCTTTGTTGTTTTAACCATCTGCATGCTTACGGCAATATTTTTTTAATAATTTTTTTTAATCGGTTTTGCATGAAACATGTCAGGAAACAAAAACAACAGTGGCATGATGCATAAGGCAATGGCATCCAGGCATGACTAACAGCCTGTTGTTTGAAGTGCAGCAGCTCGCACTTCAGAGTGACTTGCTGAGGTTTTCTAAAAGTGAAACTCACCGAGCATGATTCCGAGCTTGGCTTGTCCCGATCGCAGGGGATGATCTTCAATTTTTATGCCGTCCAGCATGATGCACGTCTCGGGCTGTTCTCCCACGGAGAGGCGCTCCAGTGACACCAGACCTGTTGCAATATCCATAAGAATACGGTCAGACTGGACAAGGGGAAAAAAAAATCCCGATTGTGAGCACAACAAAAAAAAAAAAGTTGTCTGAAGGAAGAGCCGCAGAAAACCTGTTGAAACCGTTTGAGTTCCGTGCGACACAGCCTGCAGCTTGGATGAAGGGGGAAAAAGGAAATGAACTTAACAGAAGTAGAAAAACTCGTCTCTGATGCTCACAATATAATTAGGTAAAAGCAATCTAAGGCTGCTACTCAAATCCCGGACGCGTCAAGAGGAGCGTAAAGGAGACAGAAAGCAAACAAACGTAGAAAAAACTCTCTGAACAGTCACCTGTTATTATCAGGACTGAGGAAGCTTGATCTTCTCGTCCTCAAGCCGACGGGAGAGAAAGAAGCAGGGGGACGATTTCTTCACGCGAGAAATTTAACCGTTTTTGTCACTGATGAGAAAAATAAAGGAGAAGAAAAAAAAACACAAAAACTTGACAACAAATCCAAAGATAAGCAGAGCGTAGATGTCCCGTTAGTAACTCTTGGAAGTACAGAGACGGTTGGTTGGTTGTGCCCGTGTCTCTGAAAAAGTCTGAGATCGAGATTGAAGCGAGTGGATCCTCCCACTCCTGCATGCATGGCTGCACTTTTTTTTTTTCATTCCCCCATTCATTGCCATTGGGATGCTATTGGAGCAGAGTACAGTGCGCTCCACACAGTCCAATAACAACAACACACATGCAGAGTCAAAGAAGACTGTAGAAAAATGACATGTTATGGCTTCGTTTGGCACTAAGGCAATACAAAACAACAACAATAATATTTTCTAATTACCCTATAATTTAGTTATGATCAGGCCTATATACCATGAGCCCTCTGAGGAAATCATAAATACTGCGATTTCTATTCTTTATTCAGCAGAATTTCACCTAAAAAAATTAGTGTAAGAAGAAAAACAAAACCTTCTATATTTATCACGAATTGTTACATTTCTCTCCGCAATGGAAACACACAGATGGGCTCTGTGTGCGCGTCTTGGAGCATCCTTGCTCTTTTGTGCATTGTTTCCAGTGGAAGTTGCTGTCCCCTTTCAGCTGACGCACCTGGCGATCAGCGCTGATAACAGCAGCGAGGAGGCCACGGCGAGCCACGGCTATCCATCTTTCCGTCAGGAAAAAATTATTAATAATAACATTAATAAGTATTTATTTAGGTATCTATTTCGCGGAAACATAGTAGCTGAATATCTGCCGTTCAACAGCTGATTACATTTGAGACATGAGCCCCCGTGTAGAGTAAAAACAAGCTTTAGCTACCGAAATCTTAATAGTAATGAACCGTATAGCAAACAAATAAGCATAATTTGCTCGTTACAGGTTCTGTAAATTAATAATGTTGAGGAATGATCAGTTCGTCGTTTTGTCTTTTTATCGACATGTGTGCGAAGTGAAGACGTTTGCAAAAAGGTGTAGAGGAATAGCTCACTATTACACCGAGGCCTGTCTGAAATTACAGGGCTGTTAATGAGGCTGTGCGCTGCTTCCCATGTCACCATGCATGAAAGCTGATTGTTATCAAAGAAAGAAAGAAAGAAAGAAAGAAAGAAAGAAAGAAAGAAAGACGTTACAGGCCCCAACAATAATAAAGACTGGACAGATATAACAGATAGTTCAGATATGGTTTTAAGGAAATTAGTGTTGCTGTATGTTCAGATCTTTTATGTGCTTTTGTTTTTTTAAATTTTAAATTTAAAAAATAAAAAAGACAATAAAGGCTAACCCGTATGATCGAGACCAATGCAGATGCACTAACGTAAAAATATTAATAATAATAACAATCATAACAATTGTAATTATTATTATACTGTTTCTGGAAATTATATAGTGCAAAGGCCCTTTATTACACTAAATTTACTGCAATAACATATCCAAATGTTTCTCTCCCATTAAGTAAAATCGACGTGGTCAGCGTTTACCTTCAGTCTAAAGGCCTGGCTGCGTGTTGTCCTTCATGTCGTCTGTGAAGCATCAAGGCGATGACCTGTAGCCCAGTTTGGAGGACAGACAGCAGACTGTTGGCGTTGCCCTCTGCCGTTCACTGGGAGAACAGCTGAGCTTATCTGAAAGATGCAGGGGAGTAAATACAGAGGGGATGTTAGTACTATCACCTACTTTCTAGAAGGATATAATAATTAGAAATGTTTACAGAAACATAGTATGAATATTATAGTCTTTATATGTTTTTTTTTTTTTTTTAAATAAAGCACGTGCCCTGGTAAAGTGAGTCCGTGTCAGTCATGAAGTCATCCACCCACGACTTAGCTTTTTCCCCTTATTCCCATCACTTTTATCAGCATGGGGTCAATTACCTCCACCTCACACTATATTGGATTATTTAACCACTGAGCAGCATGAGCTGAGCATTATCAATACAACATAATCAATACAAAAATAATAAAAAGAAAAAAAAACACTAATATATATCTTAAAGCAGTAGTAGCCCACCCCCCTTCATACATTCATTCCTATGTTTGTGTGAATAAGGACATCAAACATTCATTCAATAAATCAATCCTCCACAACTTCAGCCTGCGGTGTTTTAATGAGCCTCTACGTGACAAGCCCTCCCTCACTTTCTGTAAAAAAGAGAGCCGTTGCAGCAGGTGTTCTGTACAGAAAACACTGCTGCCTAAAGTTAAGCAAATTACTGCATTTAAAGCAACCAGAACTTGTACGCCACGGCAAGGTAAGACACCTTTATAATGCACCTTTATAGAGCAGCACACATTCATGCAGGCTGATAAGCTTTACATTTGTAAATCTCACAATAAGTGAAAGGACTCTGGATATTAAGATAAACAGAGATGTGGTAACATGCAGAAGACCAGATCATTTCAGAAAAAGCCGAAATTATGATTCAGCAGATTTAAAGTTTGAAGGACAAAAACAAAAACAAAAAACAACAACAACAAAGAGACACACTATTGGCACTTATAATTGTTAATTATTTTATTACATCTATTCAATAAATATTTATTAATTAATAACATAAATGCGTCATTATTGCAATACTTGCTCATTGATGTAGACCGAAGAAATAATAAATACGTGTCAGAGAATGAAACAGAACTCATCATAAATAAATGAACGCAATAATTTAAATTACATTATTTAAACATTTCGTTACATTTAAATGTCATCGGGAAAAAAACATTGCCTCAGTCAATCTAAACTATAGGTAGAAACATATAAATAATTATTCTACTAGAATCACATCTGCTTCATGCCGTTTAAAGCCACGCAGAGAATAACTCAAACAACTGCAGCAGTGACTGAGTGTCAGGCCAAACCCGGAGGCTATCATCAATGGATTGAATGAACAAAATAACGTAAAAAACAATTGAATATGTGGACTTTAATAAACGCAATTCTTCTTGTTATTATCTTTAACTCAGTATCACCGCAGTTGAACACTGAGCATTTTCAATTATGCCTAAAACAAGGCGCAGCGTTTTAAATCAAATACCTCAGTGAAAAAGGGAAGAACTCTTCACATCCTCAAAGGATAAACTCAGCAAACCAAAAGGCAGAATGGCTCCCTAAACTGCAGCGCTAGAGGACTTTAATAGTTAACTCACTTTGATCTTTTAATGAGTGTTTCTAAGCTCTCCATGATGCTTTTTTTTTTTTTTTTTAAATGAAAGAAAGAAAAAAACAACCAAGCACTCTTAATTTGTTTGCTCCCCAGTTGCACTTGAGCATCTTAAAAACAGACACTCTGCAGCGCGTAATTTTTTATCCTAAAGACAGACAAGGATTTGGGGGAAATTTATGCTTTTTACGTCCCGAAAGCCGCACACCTTTCTCTCATATGGATTAAAAAAAAAAAAAAAAGGCAGAGCTCTTCTCTCATCAAGTCAACGGAGCCGCTGACCGGTTGTTGGATCAACAGTGAAGCTCACTGAAGGTTTGCACGTCGGCACATTGCGACAAATCAGCGACGAATCAACTGTAATTGAGTGAAATCTGAATGTTTTCTTTTAAACGATGCATATTGTGATATTGTGATTGCACAGAGAGCAAACAGAGAGGCAGAGCAGTGTTGCAATAACAAACAGGCGAAGATATTTAGGGCCACGTAGGCCTACTGAATACTAAATGCAACAACTCGTTTTGATTATAATACATATATAAATATATCCGCATTGAAAAATGTGTATATAGGCGCTATTTTACAATGTGAATATTTCATCTGAATCTCCCTAAACAAGAGAAACAGTGAAGTTATTTATATCTCATCCACTCGTATATTTCTGTTTTTATTCTTTCTTGAACCACATGGTCCTTTTTTATTTTACTGGGAAAGCCAGAAGAAGGATCCTGCAGAATAATCCCAAATCCCCGAGGATTAGGACCAGTATAATGCAGCACTGTCAACCCATGGCTAGATTTGTTTACGTTATGATTTATTGGATTCAGCTTTTTCTTCCTCTGACTAATGTATTGAGTTCTTGACAGATGGCCTGACAGCGAGCTGACATGCAAGTTTGAAAGTCTGAGAAACTGTTTATGCTGTTTGTTAAAGCATTGCGAACATTTGAATTGTAATTAAATTAATTTGACACTATATTTCCAGCCCCAACCACTGTCAGGCTATATACCAACACTATCAATAATATTATACTACTATTACTAAAAGAATCATTACAACTAATACGATCAAGTCTTTACACATAAACTAGGACTTTAAATTACAGATCTTAAATCATCTAATTGCTTTAATTTATTTTTTTAAAGTAAGAGTCCCTATAATAGACAAATGGATAGATTGATGTAAAACATAAAAACAAAAACGCTGTTTAAAATGCATAACAGGTTCTCTACTCCAGTTTTTCATTTATTTCACAGTAATGTTTATTTGTTGTACGGCTGAAAATTAATTTAAATTTTTATCAAAAATAATAAGACCAAATGAGATAAGAGCTATTTAATCAAAATCTTCTGAAAAATAAACGACGGCAGTAACAGATTATGTTGTAGTTAACCACTACATAATATGAGCTATGAGGCATCATTTCTCTTCAGAAACACTGAAGGACCAGCTCATCTGATGACAGTGATCCAGGATGCATCAGATTTATGCACCTGGTCCCGCTGACTCAGTCTAAACACATATCACTTCACAGTTGTATGTTGATGTTATCGGAGACCCCCACACACCCCCTAACACACTATCTGAATTACAACATCATCCCCTGCTGGACAAAACCAGGAAGTACAAGTTCTCCTACTCCACATCTATCATCCCTTAAAAACGCCACAACTGAAGAAAGTAAACGATGCATTAGTCCAAGTTGGTATGAGGAGTACTTAGTAATGTAAATATATTTATTAAATGTAATAAACATCAGACTGTCCTGTGAAGTCACATTAATCTTATGCATTATTATTAGCTTTCAATGAAGCACTTATCAGATTTGTTCATTAATTGTTCAATGAGTTAAAAAAGGTCTGATTAAAAAAAAATCCTGATCTTTATATTTATATTAATTAGGACAAACTTTACTACTACTTTATAAAACATGTTGCATTGCAAAAAGTTATTTCATAGTTTAATTTTTATATATATATAATGCTACTACTTTCAGATCATGTAGTTACTATTATTTTATCGAACAATTTGAATAAACAATATGTTTCTCATGCATTACAGACCTTTCCTAGTTGCACTGCATTAATTAGATATTTTTTAAGTATTGCTATTATTATCATATTATTGCCATGGAACTGATACCATGACATGGTGTTTTTAAATACTTCGATCATAAAAAGACAAAACAATAAAATAACATATTTTTTCTTCTCACCATAATTAATTTGCTATGATTTGGAGTGTTTTTGCATTCATTCAAGTTCTTTTTTCAACACAATTTGTTGTTGTAAAGTAATAACATCTAAAATATAAATCGTGCCATACAACAATAATATAAAGAAAATAAATTTTAAAGTCTAACGATTTTTTTTTTTCTCTAAAAGATTAATTCCCAAACTTTTTTTTTTTAAAGTGGCTCAAAGTTGAATCACAGATGGCAACAGATGAAGCATTATGAAACCCAGCAATGACACAATTGTTCTATTCTGTGATGTGGGGATCTCTCCTTTCCTTCTGTTTTACTTCACACTCAGGCGATGGCCAAACAAGTCTCCATGTGAGCCTAAGCTGTTTAGACACATGAGGAACAACTTAGTGCAGGGTAATTTCAAACAAAATTAAACCCTGGGCTTCAAATCTCTCCGTGAGACACACACCCACATGTATCTGTGATTTTCTCTAACTGTTGATGAGCGCCTTAAGGATCTTAAATCTTTCTCCAACAAGGAACATTCAATAACCAACACAGAGGTGCTGAGTGAAGGAGCCACATGGAAACAAAACAACGGTTTGCCCTTTATGAAACTTGAAAAACTTTGGTCCCTGTGCATATAAGCAATTGATATGGTATGTCGCCATCACAGCAGGAAGCCTGGTGTTTGTTGTTACGTGCGTGACTGTTTTCATCATTAACAAAAGTGTCTCAGCTCAGACAAGATTTGCAGCACCTTTCATCAGATGATCATGTTATTTAGTGGATTTGTCTCTGCAAAAATAATGTTTCCACTGACAAGAAAAAACCCCAAAAAGTGGATGCTGCAGGAGGCCAGGAGCATGATTTTAGGATGTGTGCCATTAACAACAACCAAAGGCCTTTGCTACCCACTCCTCATGTGGTATGCATAAATTCTGTGTCTGCTGAATAAATTGCATATGCTCACAGACTTTGTGGCTGAAGTATTGAAAGATATTCTTATATATATATATATATACACACACTGACTGTGATACAGAGGTAGAGTTAAGTGGGTCAATTTTCATAGCAAAAGACATGGCATCAACCAGCATCAATCCAGGCGTTACAAGCACTGTATGACCAATGATGAACAAGAATGAATAATTTAAAAAAATATATAAAGAACATGTGGCTACACAGGCCAGCAGCAATAAAACATCATTATAATCAGACATTTCTTATTTTGGCTTTACCATGAGGAAACTACACAAGTGTTATTCTTTTTCTCTGTTTCAATCAAAAAAGCTGGATGTGTTTTGTGTGTGTGTGTGTGTGCGCATGTATGATTGTGAGTGTGTCATTAATAGGCTGCACTTCAGAGAAAAGGTAGAAATCCACCAGATGTTTTGCAGCTGGGTGGATCTGGTAGTGAAGATCTAGACAGCATCTGTCACAGGCAAACATTTCTAATCTGTCCTGAACATTAGGCAGAGAGCACTAAAAACCCATCACCGGCTGCATGTGCTGCTCAGTTCACAATGTGCTCACCACAGGCTCTGCAGTTCGGCCCCAAGAAAGGTCAAAATTAAAGGAGGACAAAAAGAAAAAGCAATATGTATCAAGCTGAGCAGTAATGATGCAATTTTAGCTATACTATTCCTCAATGATTATTTCTAAACTCTTCTCCTTTAAGCACAGTGTGGGCGATAACTCTTAGAAAACAAAACGAGGGCTAACGGACTAACTGAAGTGATTAGGGTAGAGTGCCTGAAGCTAAAGACCGGGGCTTTGAACTAGAGGTCCACCACAGCTTAGTGAGGTCAAGATCTGTCAAACACTCAGCAGAACTAACATCACGATGATCCGGATGGAGGCAACATTCAGATTCCCTAACCTTTTTCATTAAAGTTCAGTTGTTCTGAGACGGAAAGAAACAAATATGCAGTCAAATGTACAGTCCACACTGCTATTAACATTTAAAGTCCCCTTCCACTCAAAAATGTGTTTTGATTATTGTTACTTCACTTCGGATGTTTGAGAAAAATTTGATACTAGAAGGCTATCTTCAGCAAACAGTTTCTAAACCAGAGTTTAACATGTGTTCCTATGATCATGATTTGTGAATTCACAACTAGTTCAGAGCCAATCCTGGTTCAGATTAAAATAACTATAAATACAAAATGTAGATATAAAAATAAACAAGTTGCCAGTAACAGATTGAGACTTTTCAGTAAAATATGAGATATCCTTGTATGTATTTGTTTAGATCTCTGGGTGTTTTTTGTCTTATGTACTTTCTCTGTAAAAGCGTCTAGTTTGATTTTTTTTTTTTTACAGTGGCTGCACAATTGTATTTCGAAGGTAACTAGGTTGTGTTTATCTAACATACTCAGTTTGGGAACTGTGGGAATTGCTTCAAGCTGACCTTGATGGTCTGTAGATATTTCCCTTCCTGGGTTCATGCGCCTAGTTACCAGCTGGTCAACCTCCCGGCCCCACGAACTGACCCTGTACTCCATCCAAGGTTTAAAAGGAAAAGAAACTCAATCCTCGGGGGAGCGCTCCCACTAACAAGAAAACTGCTGGCCTGAATCTCTCAGAAGTGCTGTGTTTTCCCACTGGACCACTTTCAGCTTAATAAACATCTTAACTAGCCAGAGGTCCCACGGGAGCTGCTGGGAAATCCTCTGGGCAGCCAGAGCTCAGGAGCTGGCCCTTTATTACATCCAGGTGGCTGTTAAAAATGCTGTCCAGCCATTAATGTCAAATAAAATGCAAGTGGCACCTTCAGGGGTGGACAGGGTCAGTGCACCTGTCTGTGGACGAAAGCTCCACTCGCACCCCCTGTGTCCGATCAGTTTGATGTTGCACTTCTGTGTTGTGCCACTGCGGTGCCAGCCACATGGCAGCTTGTAGCGCAAACATCCTCTAAATACACGCCGAGGACAATGTACATTTTGCTTTTACCACAAAGTCCTCTGCAGATGAGTTAAAACCTACTATCTCATTGTATTATTGCACTATTAACTGATAAATCGGAGGGGCGCTTGTTGAAATTCTTTTACTGAAATTGTTTACGACTACTTCACACATATGCGAACAGTGGCAACAACTTCCCTTCATCTGTCCAGCCTGGTCGCTGTCCAAAGGGAGAGTTAATTGTGCCACAGGTTGTGGAAAGAGCTGGACGGTGATTTGGGCCTTTGATCTGACTTGAAAGGAGTTAATTGATTTCTGTGTTACAGCCAGTGTTGGAGGGGAGAAAAAAAAAAGATGCTTGCTGGTCATTTCACAACATGTGCAGAAATATCTCAGAGAGAGAAGGAGGGAGGGGATGAAGAGAGAGATCACCTCACACCTGACTACATCCCTGCTCAATTACAATAATTTGACTCACATGGGCTGGCTGCTGTGGCAGAGAGAGAGGGGAGGGGAGGGGAGGGGAGATGCTATGTGGGGGAGGAGAAGGGGATCCCTGCTCTGGGACATCACTCTTCTTGCCTCTGGCTGAGGTAAGGAAAGACAGATTTGATGTGCGGCTCCCCTCAGAGTGCAGCCCGGGGGCTTGTTAAGGTGGCGGTACAGAGAAGACCACACGTCTAACCTCCTGCTTTAAGTCTCAGTGGGACACTCGAACACGTGATGACACCAGCATGCAACAAAGACACAAGAGACTGCTAGAGTTAACCGGTAAGCAGTACAGTAATTGTGTCACTGCATTCAATCTGTATGGCTGTCTCTTGGAACATTAGGACTTGTTTGTGCATTCACTTTTCTTACAAGCTTTTGCTGTTCAAGGTTATGGGAGGTTGAGCCTGTCACAGCAGTAAGTGGAAGGCATCGCATTAGGAAGGACAGTATCTACATGCTTATTTTTGTTGACAAAATACCACTCAAGTGAACATTAAATGTGGCTTTGTATCTTCTAGAATAGCTTTACCATGTTTGTTGCATCACCTGCATCTGAGTCTGTGAACCATGGGTCCAGGTCTGGTCTGGACCTACTTTGACAGGTCTCCTGCCTTCACTCCTTCACCTCTCTCTGTCTCTGGTCACCCCAGCTCAGGGGAAACAGGGCTGTCAGAGGGAGAGTGGCAGGCTAAGCCCGTCTTAACACAGCACCTCAAACCACCTCATAAATATAGGCTTCCTTTTCCAATTTCCAAGCGGCCCATCCACCTCTGTCTACATGCTTACACACCGCTCCATGTCATGCGCCGAAGTGTGAGTTTAAAAATGACCACAGGACATCTGGCAGACTCACAGAGGGTGGGGCTTTGATGTGCTGCTCTGCAGTTCAGCTCAACTTCGGCGGGCCAAATCCTCCGAGTAATGTAGCAGCGGTGACTGAGGAGCCTGAAGTGGGTCTGGTAGGTTAGCGATAGCAAGGAAGTTAAAAAGATGCCTTTAAACAGATCTGCCATATGTGAAATGCTTATAGACATACAACAGCCTTAAATTATTTCTTTAGCCTTTAAATTGCTCCACAGCTTACTTCAACAAAAAAAAAATCCATTTTAATTTTAAAATGTGGTCTCCGAAAAAATCATCATTATTTTCCATATCATAAAGTGGAGTGAATGGAAAAGTGAAACCATGTGAGGCAGCTTTTTGATGGGTGACGCTGGGCAGGGTTCAAGAGAGAGTTGTGGTTCTCAGAGCAAGATTGCTCTGTGCCCATCTGGAGAAATTGGCTACACTTCTTTACTCACCATCAACACAAAACTCCAACTTTGTGATCAGCTTCATTCTAACTCTACCTGGTGTCCATGTCTGAAAACCATGAATGTTGCTCATATACAGTATTTTTCTTTTATTTTCTAAAGGATATTTATATATTATAAATGTCAACACTTCCCATGAAATACCAAAACCAACAATGCACTAGTCTACATCTTAATACTTTCCAATCCCCCAAAATGTGTGGCACTCAACCCCAAGTCCATTTGTTTGTACTGGGGACTAATTTCAGCTATGCATTTGTTGCGGCAGTAAGCATTCAAGAGTTTGTCTCAAAATATACCACATTGCCCATATTATTAAAAATGAAGGAACATGTCATCCAGTGGAATGGTATGGCAACAATGGATCTCTATGGCACAATAGAGTTTAATCAATAAGCTATATCAGGCTTTGACTAAACATACAATACTATGAATGATATTTCTTGATGGTTTTGGTCTTTTCATGGGATTGGTTAAAATATAGAATATCACCAGACTTTTCCTTTAGAAGAAGTGTGCTTAATCTAAATATTGTTTTACTCACATCACCAGAAGGCACATCATACATATCTGCTATGAATTATGTCCAGTCTAAACACTGGGAGAAGTGAAAATATGATCTAATAAACTACAATGTATTAAGTAATCAGTACAGATAAATTATAAATCGTTGCAAAGTTCTTCTCACCTGTATTAGTAAGAAGACTGAGAATATAATGGTGAAAAAAAATGGAGAGTTAACACCTTTTGCTTCTATAGTCTGTGTGTGAATATAGATAATCACGGCGTACAGTGTATACACAGGGAGGAGGGCTGTCGGAGCCTGTCACTGTGCTCTAGGGCATCACTGACATGAGTGTCACCTTCATGACGGAGCGTGAAAGCTGTTCCCTCTGCAGAGGATTCCTCAGACCGTCGCTCTGATTCCAGCAGCAGAACAGAGGAGTTAACGTGAACGCGGGTAGAGGGTTGTCATCTGTTGTACGCTTCATTTAACACCTGTGAATACCAAAAGTCATTAGGAAGTTTGGTTAGGGGGGGAGAAAGATACTTGCACTGTTAGCAGAATTGATAAGTTCACAAACTTAGCAGGAGGAGAGTGTAATTAACAACAGGGACATTAATCTATTAATGAGTTACTAATACTAATTACACCAGCAAGAATGTGCAAATGAATTCTGACAAATTAATTAGTTGCGAATGACACATGAGCAGGAGTGAGGAGATAGCGATGTTTTAGTATCCAATGGTAAATTCAGCTTCTGAATCTAGCTGAAAAAACATTAATTAATAAATAAAGATTTTCTTGTGTTTTGGAAATTCAGATTTATGGTTATTAAATATAAAAACACCCCAAATTCAGAAAGCTACAAATCCAACTTAGGATGCAGCAACTTCTAATTGGAAACCAATTAGGAGACTGACTCTAAAGGCTTATACAGTTTGTAATAGCCTTTTTTACATTAAACTGAATTTCATATTACAGAGGGAACTTCCAAGTTAAGCTCCATAAACTCTTCACCAGAAAACTCAACCAAAATCACTTTGCACAGTAAGAAAAGTAACATATTTCAAAGCTGAAACTTAATTCTAGTTACATTTTATTCTTTAAGACCTGACTCAGTCACTGCAGAGCTAGGTGGACGTCTGGGGAAAAGGCTCCTGTGTCTCAGAGCTCTGCTCGTTCTTGCTGCACACTGCTCATGAAGAACTTTGTGATGGAAAGATACTTCTGCTGGAAAATGCACATCACAAGCCTGTTTGTGTGTGATGAAGCTGCTCCTGTGTTCCCCGTTGTTCCCCTGACTGTTACTCACAGATGAGCAAAATCTGAGTCACTGCCAACAGAACTATAAATAAATCTGTGTTAATTAGATTTATTTTGAACACCTCTTGCAACACTAGTGAGATAAGAGCAAACACAAGTTTAGAAAAGTCAAATAAGACAAATAAGAACATTTCCTAAAATTTAATGTGCAATAAAAAAGTATCACTGACACATAATTTACATGTAAAATATTTCTTCTTACTTATTACTTTCTGTATGGCATTAATTTGTTATTTTACAAACAATCGCTTCTATCTATCAGCAGTGTTTCTTTCATTTTCATTTTGGGTCCATCAACTTGTGGGAGCTGGGAGGGAAGTTACACAGCAGTGCTTCTCTCAGTGCTGAAGTTGTAGTGAAACTGCATAAGAAGAAGAAAAAGAAGGAGATAAAGAGGAGGAAGCAAACACTGATGAATAAAAGCATATTTTCACAAAAAAACATTACAAACCCATATTATCTATTTATAAAAAAAAATACTGCAGTGAAATGCAGTCTCACTTATACATCTTGAATGTAACAGACCTATATTAAAAGAACCACACTTTTAAAACATATTGATGTAATGTTCTCGCTCTTCGAAACGTCAGGTATTCAATTAACTCTACAGCAGAGATTAGATGGTCATGTGGAGTGAGGGGATGAGAGAAAATAAACAGACACTGCCCCCTTCTGGCATGGCATGGACATGATTCTTTATAAAGCAGGAAGGAGGGCTTCAAACATTCATGGCTTATGAGGCATTAAAAGGCAGGGAAGCAAGTAATTTCTGTTCAGTTTCACTCATTGAAAATAACTCCCCTCTACTTTAAGTACAGTACTTAGTAGATATTTCAAGTTTTGATGCTTGACACGAGCCAAACTAGACACAGATATAAGAAGATTGAGGGTACCGGGGGTATACAGGCACCTATAATGTAACCTAAATTATTTTTCTACATTGTATTTAATAAACCCAAATGATTAAGAACAGACTGAAAGACAGAAGAAAGACAAACAAGAATTTCAAGATCTCACAAGAAAAAGTCATAACAAAAATGATACCATAACAAACACTATAATTTCTCAAGTTGAGGTTGAATGTTTTTAAAAGATATACCTAATTTAACTGTGAAGTAGCTAAAAGAACAGAAAAGTCAAATGTTATGGCACAAAGTAGAGCTCACTTCACCAAGTTAGACAGCTGTATTACTGCAGCAGAGCACTAGGTGATGCTGTATGATCACTGAAATAAGTTTCAAAATCTCCAACAGAAGCCGCTGTGCCACAATGGCTAAAACCGGGTTCCCACGATCAAAATACCACCTACCCTGATTTTCATCTACTTGAGGGAAGCTGCAAGTTACCTAAAACCTGTCACATATCATAAGCCTGTTAGTTGTGTTGAAATCCAGCCCCCTATCGCACAAAAATTCAGTCTCAACATCTGGCACAGTAAATAAATAATCCTGTGTACGACAATGTGTGTGTGTGTGTGTGTGTGTGTGTGTGTGTGTGTGGATGATGGATGGGGGAATGGGGTGTTATCAGGGAGAGCATGTATCAATGTCTGCCAGTTTTACACACAGGCTGACAGGAAAGTGACACACTAGAACATGGGCGGCAGTCACCCAGACGAGCTGAGCTTCATTTCCTGTCCCTGCTCTACTGCCAAAAATATGTGACATGTTGTCTTCATTAATTCCACCTCTATTTGGAGCTCTCCCTCTCACCCCTCTCACATACCCCTGTACACTACTGTCCCTCCATACATTCACTTGGAAAACACACGCACACCCCCACACAAGTACACGCAGGCACAGAAATACACATATACACACACGGGTAACTTCCTACAAATGCTGAAAACCCATCATACATAGGTGCTAATGAAAATCTTGTCATGTGTGCATACACACTTCTTTCCACCCAAGCATACTCCCTCTGAAAATCATTAGCCAGCCGCCAACAACATTTTTCAGCAGCGCAAACTACATAAAGATGTCACTTTAAATCGCTTACTAATTAACACTTAAAAAGACACAAATTAGATATGCGTGGCTAAAAGCAATTATAATATCCGCAAGTTTTGCGAGTCATTTGGGAAATGAAAAGAATGCCTAATTGCTGGAACCAAAATCATCTGAGACATGGCTTAAGTGATGCCTGTTAGGAAACGGTCTTATCTACAACTGAGGGTGTGATTACAACAGTTTTCCTCAATTACATGTGCATATGTACAATTCTAGAAAGTACATCTCTTTCATGAATCTGTATTTTTTAATGGGTTTAAAAACGAGCCAATTAAGAGTCTGTGCTAAAAGTGCCTCCAGTTTGTGAAGAGGAGAAAAAAAAAAAAGCCTCTTGACATTTTTAAGCACAGACAGTGACCTCTTCTGGACAAGAGAAGGAGAAGACACTCCACAACATAAAACAATAAAACAAACTGAGGTGCAGTTTAATACTACAAGCAGTTTTTTCTTTCTAAATCATATAACTTTTATATCACACCCAGAATGAGCCACCACTTTTACAGAAACTTTGAGAACAGAAAATATAGTGGAGATTCAATAGAATAGAATGATATTGATTGAGAAAAACAAACGAAACTACACAAAGAAAAGAAGAGAACACAATACTACAGACATGCATCATTTTCTGTGAAAAGCACTCTTTGTCCAGCATGTTTGTGAGAATATCACTAACTACATTTCCACCCTTGTTCTGCAGATATCATCTCGAGATAATAATAAGAGAAAAGAAGTAAAAATAACACAATGGTGAGGGATGTTTCCACTTGGAAACTAATTATCAAGCTAAGCTGTGACTTCATCCTCATCAGCCTGGCCCCACCATTAATCTTGTGCTGTCGTCCACTTCACTAAATCTTGTGTGTTACACTATCTCACATTTACTTCATCAGCTCCAGCGCGGCTGTAATTAATGATTTCTCATGCCCTTCCCTTCCCTTCCCCGCTCAGCTCACCATGTGTCCTCCTGCTAATCACACTGAGAAGAAAGAGGAGAGGAGAGGAGAGGAGAGGAGAGGAGAGGAGAGGAGAGGAGAGGAGAGGAGAGGAGAGGAGAGGAGAGGAGAGGAGAGGAGAGGAGAGGAGAGGAGAGGAGAGGAGAGGAGAGGAGAGGATATATGTTGAGCAGCCAGGCTGTCTCCACCCTTGGCACACACACATACACGTACACACCATTAATACCTGCGCTGACAATGAGCTTCACTCAGATGACCACATGACAAGATGGCGACTCTGTGTGATTTGGATAGTATGTGACAGAAGACAGAGGCAGAGTGCAGAACAGACACCCAGTTTGATGAGGGAGTGTTTGCTCTGTAACACATCTCAAACCCAACAGCACCTGTTCTCTTACAGTGGTCTGTCACTTCCTGGCAGTTCTGATACCAAGATACCGTGCTAATGAGAGAGAAGGGGGGGTTTGTCACTCTCTTTAAAGTGCACACACAAATACATACACGCACAGACTCTTCTTTCTCTTGCTTTCACAAACACATGGGCTCTTAAGAAGGAGCTCTACACAGATTCTTCCTATGAATGCCTGCAGGCTACAGTGTTGAAATGGAGAGGAATTTTTAGTGCTTTTACTTTCTCTGCACAAGTTCTAACTTTTCACTGAAAATGAAGCTGATTAGACACTTAAAAAGTTAAACATGCATAATCTGGTTATCATTTTGAGCAGACAGGATCCAGAATCTACGTGTTCGATTGAGCTGTTTGAGAGAAGAATCAGGGAATAAAAGTCAAGTGTTTTTCGAACAGGAGACAAAGCTTTTAAGGGAGAATGGCTGCCTAGCCTGGCCATGCTTTTATTCAATTGGGGCTTAGTGGAGCCAACAGGGCCTCGCTGTCTCAGACACTTAATTACAAGCCCAAGACCCTTTGCTTTGCATTCTGGGCCAGCGGCATCAGCGTCAGCCGAGCGTTGCAGCCTCTACTCACTTCCTCCTCGATCTCTGCCAGGGATTTGATCGTAATGCCCATTAAATTGACTTGCTGCATCTGAAATCAAAAGCAGGGAAAGGAGGGAGAAGAGGAGAAGAAAAAAAAACACAAGAAACATGGCGGTTAGGCTCATGGCTAAGTAAGCATGCTTAAAATCTTTAATCCTCTCCCTCTCTGTGTCAATACAAACGGGCTATAGTGACAACCGCCGCCAGCCAGCCAAATGGACTGCATTGAGCCAGCTTTGCCTGACTGCACACATTCATCACTCAGTCTGGAAGAAAGGAAGGAAAGGGAGGGAAAGAAAAGGAAAGGGAAACAAAGGAAAAGAAAGGAAAAGAAAGGAAAACAAAGGAAAAGAAAAGAAAGGAATGGAGATACAGTGAAGAGAGGACTATAGACATACATACTGTGAGAAAGGACCAAATATCAAAACTGCAATGTGGCCTATACTATAATTGTTGAATTGTTAAATTGACAAATTTTGCATGCAAATATTCCAATAATTCTGCATTACACCAATATACCTCTTTGGGGGTTTCATGGAACTTCTCAGAGATCATAAAGGGAACATCATCCAGGGCTGTAAAAAGGTAAGCAAAAACAATGTTGAAGTTTTACTTTTATGCAAACAAAAAAAAATGTATCACTCCCTTTTCTTCATCCTGTGTTTTTCAACAAGACTAAATGTGGGATTATAAAACAGCAAAGCTATCAACATCCCCAGTCACCCCGATGCCTCCCCTCCTTCCGTCTATGAAGAAAAGATGAAAGGCTTTTTTTTTTTTTATTCTCTGCTGTATTTGAGCACCTCCGCTCTCTCCTCCAACCCTTCCCAACCCTCTTCCAGTTTAATTACTCTTGATTATTCCCGATTCAGTCTTGTCTGAGATGTTCACCTCGGAAACAAAGACACGCTCACACTAGGCACAGAAAAGCGAAAAAAGAGAGACAAAACATTCACCAGATATCAAATTTGCATTAAAATAAGCCACACTGTTCAGACGGCAAAAAGTGGATTGAAATGAGGACTTGCCAAGAGCGTGGTGGTATAATTAGCATTTGACCAAACAAACGAGCTTCAACAGAGCTATAATTAAGCAGGCCTGTAATTAAGTGTATGCCCTTTATCATAATGATCGTGGTTAAAATGGTGTGATGGCTGCCAGTTGATTATTAATGGCGTAACCCCATACTGCATGCATCCTGCACTGGAATCAAGGTGTCACGACTGTCAGGCTAGAGAGCAGCCCTTTGTTTATAAAATACATTAGGGCCCAAATTAACACAGGGTGACAAGGGACACAAAGCCTCTCGTTTCCAGACTGAAGGGAAAACTGCAGCTGCTCGGCTTCATTAAAAAAAGCAAAAAAAAAACTCCAAAATCTGAAGGCGCAAAACTTGCTGCTGTTGGCTGCAACAGGAGCCCCAAATATCAAGAGGCCAAACTTCCAACTGGTGTTCTTTTACCCACAGTTCATCAGGCCGCTGGCACAGGAACAGGAACTCATAAATGTAAGCCGAAGCCGTTCATGAATCATCGTTTTGGAGCTGACACTCCTTTTGGTCTTTCCTGTTCGCAGCAATATTTAAAAGTATGAAATTCCAAACTACTCTCTCTCTCACTCTCACTTTGACACTTATGTGACTTGCTTTCCTTTCTTGGTTATTACACAGACCTACAGTTTGGCACTTTCCACACAAAGTGTAGTACAATGTAATCTTTGTAATCAAAGCATGACCCTCACCCTTAATGACCACAGGGAAGCTTATTTAGTTTCCTGGCTACTCATCTTCCCCCACAGTAAAAAAGTAGTGGTAAAGAAAAGGTTTAACCATTGCTCCCCACTTTTGCACTCTCCCAAAGGTTGTCTATTGTCCCAGCTTTGAAACCTACCTCTCTGCAGCAGCAAACCAAGGTAATTGGGTCGGCATGATAGCTTGTTTAAGCTCATAAAAACAAGTGGATATACACAAACTACTGTATTGCTGGGAGCAACAAGAACAACCAGGCAGAGGTAGGCAGAGAGAATACATGTGAATCAATAGTCAGCAATGGAAAGCAGAGATTGTAGCTGCTGATGGATCTGTGTGGCATGGACAGATGAACGCAGAGTTGAAGGCCAGAGAGTTTCTTTATTGCTCAAGGATTACATTTAAAACCAGATCTCACTTTGTATTCCTCCACCATCTATACTAGAGAGGCTATCTTACATCCAGACAAATGGAGAGATGCTGAAGGTGACTTGCTGGTAAGAAATGGATACCGTAACATGGAGAAATCCAAAAGGTGCAAAGGGCAAAAATAATGTAAATCCAATCTTCTGACCACGAATCCCACTATGAAGCATGTTCTAGCTGCTCAAATGACCAGGCTACACTCCATTAACTCATGGGTGTATTGCAGTATGGGGAATTGGGTAGTTTTTTTGGCATTTGGAGTATTTGAATGCAGTCAATATGAAAACATCTGGCAGGAATTTTGTACAATGACTATCATGGCGATGATGATGATTATGATGACGATGATGATGATGGCGGTGGTGAACACAGACATGGCGTTAAGTAAAGAAGACCCTGTGGCTTGAGTGATTGTGTAAAGAACGGAGTCAGCACAGGCCCCGTGTGGATCATTGCCTTATTAATGGCTCCGTCAGGTGCGATGAGCAATGGCTGCATTGTCATCTCCAGCCCCTGGGCACAGATGAATGGCTGTTTCAGGGCGGGAAGGGCTCCCTCGTACGCTGGGCTGAGCACTAATCCCTCACTCTTCCATTGTTGGATGCACTGTCACCCAGGACTTCAGCAGCGCCATACATTGCATTTCCAGGGCTCTAACAGTCATGGCCATGCACACAGGCGTGAGCGCAGACACACCTGCACACACACACATAAACCACAGCGAGTTGTGCTCCGACACTGACTGATGGAAAAATATGCGTGGGTGATCGAGCATACCCCATATTACCTGAACCACAACTCAAGAGCAACACTTTAGGAATGTTGATGAACTTTTATTTTACACTTCACTAATTCAGCAGAATTGCATTGATCTCTGTCTAATATGATTACTTGGCTGAATCTGTCTCGCACCTGAATTAGGTGAGGAAAGTCACAGTCAGGGCAATAAGCATCTATTACAATTTTTTACTCATGATTAAGGTGGTATCGATTATTTAGTATCTTAATATAGGAAAAAATAATAAGTAAAGCCGCTCAAAAATAGGTTAGAGCTTTATTTGGAACCTGCTATGTTTCATATTCCAAACAATTGGATGTTGCCTTTCCTCCATGTGTAGCCAGGCTAGACATTGCAATACCTTTCCTGTCGGTGTAACTTTCAATTTGAGGCGGATTCTTTATGCAGACCATGGAAATGCTATTCTGGTTGCAGACCCCGCTCTCTGTCACCTCTGCAGATAATGGTGAGTAGATGAACAGAGAGCTGGAGGAGGACCCCCTATGCCCACTCACAGCCCTTAACCCAGCTCTGACATGAGAAATAGTGCCCAGGCCTGACAGCATCTCGGAGACATATTGTAGTTTATTTTGTCGCCCGGGCATGCCATCTGTGCCATTCCAATAGAGGGTGTGTGTTCAGGCTGCTGCAAGAGAGACGGTGCAAGGCTCTGGGTCCCTCAGTAACTCTGCAGCCACGGCAGGTCATTAGTCAAATTGCCTAATGAGAGAGAATACAAATGGCCCCCTACCCTGACAGGAGGAATTTTGGAGGTGTCAGAGCTCCTGACCCGTGCTATGAGAACAGATGATAGCGAGTTGCTATTTTCAGATTCTTTTAATGACTATGGCTCATTCTTTTCCTTTTATCTTTTTCCCGCTCCCCTAGACAGAAGATTGGGGAAAAAAAAAAAAAAAAACACACACACAACTCTTCGATATATTAAAAATCTTACTTGCAAAAGTGGAAGTGTAACTTTTGAATTATTTACTTGGGGGTCAATTAAAAATTTAAAAAGCATATAACATTGATACTAAAATAGATCACACTGAATGATGTTGAGGATTTCTGATATCTATTTTTATTTGTGTCTGCCTGCTGTTTGCAGCGCGTTTCCCCAGTCTCACTGTAGTGTACACAAGCTTCCTGTGCTATTCTCCTGACAGCAAGTCAGTTACTTGAAAATGTTAATTTCATCTCTTCCGAAATGTAGACTGATTAAATTGTTGCACCGTGTTATTGAAGCACCGAGTCATTCTACACAAGCTTACTGTTTGACCACTTTGACAAAAATTAAAAATAAAATTTATAATATAATATTTTTCTTAGTTATTTCTTAGTACTCTTTTTGTAATAATATTTGAGAATGCATTGACTACACAATCAAACCTTTTAATTTTCTAATACAGCTAAATGCAATGGCTGTATGTAATAGCTTTTACCCCAATTTAACTGCAATTACCGTTACGTAGTGTTGAACAGTTAAATATTTAGTGACAAATGCATAAAAAATTAAATACCAATGACATTGAGCAGGTTTATGTGCAGATTCACTGATATTAAAATTTAACTTTTTTGTTACCAGAGGGATGCAAAATGGCATGGCTTATGTAGAATGACCCACTTACTTTTCCATCTGTGACAACCAGTCCTTGAAATCTGGTTGTGGGTAGGGAGCCAGGAGGCAGTCCCAGTCGGGCTCTGGTCCATCAGTCTTCCAGAAAGTGGGCAGAGCCAGTAACACCTACGTTGAATTAGCCAACACCACTGCATAACACAGAATGCTCTGAGGAGGTGTGCAAAGTGTGATAACTTCTCCAATTCAGACACTGTAAGTTGAATCATTTTGTGCTTATATGTAAAAAAGGCAACTGAGCATTAAGTAAGATCCAAAATTCTTTGCTAATTTGGTATAATTACAAAACCAATTTTTACTGGGAGAGCCCTTCTCTCTGGCTAGCTATTGAGAAATCTCATGAAACTAAATGGACAATCAGACTTTAATCAGCAGCACAGTGTCTTTTAAGACACCGCCATGGCACTGGTGTTGATCCCCAGCTGTGGCTGCTGGTAAATGTGCTGCAGAATGTGTGTATAAATGGGGTACGCCTCTCTGGACAAGTGTAAAAGCTGGCAGAGGGCTGACAGTAAATTGCATGTGCCGGATGGGACACAGCAGAAGGCACAATTACACAAATCCCCTCTTAATTAGCGGTTCTGTGGGCAAACTAACCAGTAATGATGCGAGGGATGTGGTGAGCCCCAGAAATCCTAACAAGAAACACTCACCAGCACTGGAGACTGGGTCATATGGCCCCGGTTCCCCTGAAGTAGTGACTGACATGTGATCTGTTTAGATCTGTGCAGCTGCAAGAGATGATTCCCATGTTGCCCTGCTCCTCATGGCCCCTAGCCCTTGCTGAGCTATTTGCCCTCTGGACTGTGGGTAAAGCAGCCTGCATGGTTGTGGGTGGCATTATTAAGTTTTCCATGCTCACATTACCGGGCAATGTAAAGTGGCATCTCACACGGTGAGTAATGAACTGTGCCAGAGCGGAAGCAGGAGGGATGACAGCCAAAGAGGCCTCCTTGGCAGCAACTAACCTGGGCATCCACCAATTTATCATCCCCTAGAACCAATCCACCAATGCTGCGCTGCCATTAGTCATTAATTATGCTAATAAGGACACCATTACTCTCCTGATGAAATAGACTACTGTTACGAGTTATGCATTTACTGTTTGATACATATGCATTTGATTATTAGTTTCACTGTGTGTCGACTTCAAAAAAAAGATATTCTCCATTGCTTAAATAAAACTGTTATACAATGTAAACACCCACTACAGATGACCCCTTTCTGTACACACTAATTGACCATTAAGAAATGACTGTCGCCACCATGCTCTATTCCTTGCACGCTAACACAAATAGCCCCTTCTATGTAAAGAAGGTGTTGTGTTTGAACTTTTTCACAGCAGACACCATGGCTCTAAGCAAACCAGTCTGAGCAGAACTATTTAATATAGCTTCTGGGAGCCCCAGATGCCCTTTTCCAAAACGACTTCATTCCCAGAATCTCATTGTGCTTTCTAAATCACACCACAGTATGTATTAGAAGATCATTAATTACAAACTTAACAAGTCAGCAGAGCCATTAAAAGATCTTTAAGGCATATTTGACCATAAATCTCCTTAAACTATATTTAATGACTGGATTTTTGTGAAATATTTTTTATCAAGTTCTAATTAGATGTGTGATAACAAACCCTGCTGTACATGGGGCAAATGAGGGAGCCGTGACAGGCCCATCCATTGAGGCTGTCCACGTCTGGACACTGAAACTAATGGAGCACTGCTTCTATCTCAGGGATGGATAGAAAGCAATGAGGGATGAGACTCCAGAGTCCAGTCTGGCCTGCAAATACAAAGCCATTTAAAGTCTCTTATTTGACTGTAATAAAGGTCCAAAAATGCCTGAGGGCACCAAGACAAAATTTCATTATGATTCATACAGGATTGATCCCAAAATACTTAATGGCACCATCACTCTGGGATCAATCATGTTTTGCTACTGAACCAAAGGGATTTTTTTGACATATATAGGATATATACACTATAGGATATACACTCACAGAATTTCCTGAGAAAAGTCAGTTGTAAATGTTGAAAGAGCTTTATGACTGAGGAGACATCCACAGTCTATACAAAATAAAACTCATCTTTGACTTTGATCATAGTTCAATGGATTTAAAAGTACTTTGGTATAATATTGGACTACAGTTCAGATAGCCGTTTCACATATTTGTCAATGTTTGATGAATTTTGTGAAAAATACACACTAGTAATTTCCAGAATCACAAAACAGTCTTTAACAAATGTAACCATACTTCTTAGTAATTATACTATTAGTATACTAATACTTCTTGTTAACTCCATAAACTGCCCAAACTTTTTTCTGCAGGAGGATGGACAGCTTGTGTTTGACACTGAAAACATTTTTTATATTACTACTATTCACGCTAATACACTTAAACTACATGCTGTTCAGCTCCAAAAAAATAAATAAATATATATATATATATATATAATAGAATTAAGGCAAATTTGAACATTGTGTAACTTACAAAGCTTCAAACTATAGAAGAAGAACATAGATACAGAAGAAACTCAACACTCATATCATTAGTTGCGGGGAGTAGTGAACAGTCTGTGTATGTGTGTGACTATACATTAGGGAACAAATAGTATTTTCTCTCTCTTTCTAAGAATCAAAATGACAAAATGTGGGTTTTAGGAGTGTTCCTTTCATGTCCTGATGTAAGCTTTGGCATTACTTCAGACATCAAGATCGGTTTCATAGAAATCCCATTCCATCTAAAGTGAAAGCTCGGCAGTAAATCTGCCAATACTTCCCCCATAACACTTCCATAAATGATTCATTCAGCTCAGTTTAGCTGATGCAAAACAGAATGTTAGTGAGTTGTGGATGGAGCCTGAGCTGCAAGCGGAGGGCCAACCCAGCTGCTTAGTAATTTCATCAATCTCTGGGAGAGAAAGAGAAGAGAAAGGAGAAAGAAGAGAACAGCATGCACTAATAATAACTTTTGTGTCACTATCCAGAGGTCGTGTTTTTTAATCCCTCAGCCTAAAGAATTGTGTTATTCTAAAATATAACCCCAGCGGTGCAGAAGCAGTTGAGATCCATCATGGTTTGAGATAAGAGTCGGCTGATCTCCTCCCTCTGCACAGCCTCAACCAGAACTACACAGGGAGATAAGATGGAACTTTTGTTTGAAACCTTATGAGAACCCTCTTAATGAAAGTGCTGCGCCAAAAATAATCTTTTTTCTCCATGTTAGTCAATCAAGAAATGGTGTAGTTGGGGGAAAAGAGGAGAAAGAAAGTAATTTTGCATAATCAGTGAGCACCATCTGGAACAATTAACCAAATTCCACAGAACTCAGAGGATCAGTCATATTGGCTTATTAAAGATCCAGAATTATACAAGTAATAAATCCTTGGAAAAACGAAGCGTACCCCTGCCTGTCACGACTATTTTAACTTCAAATACAGTGGAATACTTGATAAGGCTGAAAAGAGGAGATTAATATATGCAAATTATGTCGAGCATTTAAAAGCCCCCCAACAACTGTCTCGGGTTTTTTTTCTGTCTCTTATTACAGGGCTTTATGTTTTATTCATATACCAACTCACCTGTCATTTCATAAGCTATAATATTATGAGGGTATTATTAAACAGCATAAAGTGGAGCTTTAATTGGAAAGTTCCATTGCATTTTCCAATTATTTGCAGCAAATTAAAAGCAGATGCACATAGTTTAATAAGAATTCTAATATTGTTTCCTGAAAATCAAAAATCACTGTCATCCTGCCAAGATATTTTGCATACCCAAGTTAATTTTGAGCCTCCTATTTTTTCCCTCCTCCTCCTCTGAAGGATGAACTGTCTCATGTCTGTTAATTGAAGTTCTTCTAATGGATAGGGAAATAATTGCTCTCCATATTACGTTAGATCAGGGCCAATGTCAGGTTTTATTTTTGATTAATGCGATAGATATGTAAATGTATTACTTTTTATTACGTTTACCTTTTTATCAGGTGGATGTCTTCTGAATATTACATGCAACAGCCTGACCACCACATAGGTTTATTTTTAAAGGTTTTCAACACCTTTACATTTATTTATTTTTATCAAACATATGCTTTTTAGACACATTTCATGAATACATGTTTAATTACTTTTAAAATATCCTGCTTTCCTGTCAGTGTATGAATAACAGACCTGATTGGCAAAGGGACTTGGCATGGATCAAAGCAACGCTGGTGTAGAAAAGCAAAAGGTTGGAGCTGCTATGAAAACTTGATAACTTTTCAAATGAGCTTGAACTGTCAAGTGAAAGAGGGAGGCAAAATAAATGTGAATTAGTTTTTAATATTCTGGCAATAAATGTCAAAGCACCTGCACATCACATTGGTACATGATGTGACTGCAGATGACAGATTTCCCAGACATGTTACCTCTCCTCCCCCTTAACCTGCTCTTTTTTTTGTGTTGGGGTTTTTGTTTTGTTGGGAAGTGACAGAGGGTTTAATCAAGAAAGCAGGCAATTCATCAATCCTAAAGAAGGCGCCTGTACAACCCTGACAGAGCGCACATGGTTTTAGACCAACTCGAACCTGGCCAGCTGTCAGCCCACACACACGCACACACACGCACACACACACGTACCCACACACACGCACCCACGCACACCCAAGCACCCAAGCTACCACCAACAATTAACACAAATAGGCTGTCGGCTACGACCTCACACTTGGTCTGCAGGCTATCACATTGTTAATGAAGGGAAGTTGCGTTCTCTCACATTCACAGTGTGATGCTGTAAGGCTGACACTGTCTCGGGCAATAAAGCAAGAACCATCTCAGACTAACTCCATAACCTTACTTTCCTTTTAAAATCTCATCCACTCATGAAGGAACACATAACGGTAGATAAAAAGAGGGTTTTGTGTACTTGAAGAGGACATTTTTCTGGAGATAAATGACAATTGTTGGCAGCACACTATACAGTATGTGCATGTTCTTCACTGTCACTCAAACCTTATCCCAGTGGAGGAATCACACACCAAATGCCACAAACCATTCAGCTGTGTGTTAATGTCTGCTCCTTTAGGGCCACACTTGTCTTGACTAACTTATAATGTGACTGTCATACCTACACAATGATGTATTAATCATTTTTATAGTCAATTGTTTTTTTTGTTTTTTTTAAATGGTTGTCGGCATACAAAATAGAACAAAACTGTTAAATTTTGATATTTTAAAATTCAAATAAACATATGTATTCAACCATTTTCTTAACTTCTATATCATCATCTGTTTAAAACCTAGATGGCTGTTTAAAAAAAAAAAAAAAAAAAGCAGGCAGGTTGTAACGTGTCTATAGCTTGGGTGTGCCTCTGCTCTCCTCACCACATGGTGTCTCTCTCAAGCTGGATAAAAACCAATCTGCCTTATTCACCGTGTGTGGATCACACGCTCTTTAAGGATAGAGCTGACTCTGACTCTGTGGTTCTGAGGCTTCAGAAGCTAAGCTCTGCTTCTAAACAAATTAGCATTTCTTCTGTTTCAGTCATGGAGTATTGTACTGTCGTTGAATTTCTCCTTGACAATGATAAGGGAACTCGTCCAGTGTATGCATGGTACATATGTAAGTATGGCATGTGATGAATCATCTTTGACAGCTGTTAAATGTTCTCGAGTTTTATTCAGAGCTCCTCTAGGAAGTCACGTTTTCTCAGATAAGGACAGCTCTGTACAGTATCGATCAGTGAGGAGATCTAGACATAGATTGTTGTAGATCAAATACCAGAGGAGCAAGCTGCATGATTCTAAGTTTTGAACCTTTTCTCCAAAAACGCTGCTTTTTAAGCGTACGAGTAACAGATTTGCAGTTCAGCAACTTCTTAAATTCCTCTCACTGTTCATGGTGATTGTCATAAATTATACTGACTTGCATACATTTAAAGTGTGACACCATCTACCTGTCATGGCGTAGCTCCCACTGGTCTGGAGCTCATAGTCCGGTCTGCTCATGGTCCTCTGGCTGGCAGAAAGAAGAAAAAAAGCAACAATGCTCTGTCAATTGAGCAATGCCATTTCATTGACTGGCATATTAAAAACATTAAGAAATGCATGGCGTTATATATGACAAAGACACATCTACATCTACAGGCAAAACAGAGCTATGAAATAACAAGCTAAAACTGAAGGGGGGGAATATGGTAAAAAATTAAACCGTGCATCAGCTGCCCAGGGGCTTTAACAGACCTTTAACGGATGTTTAGAGCAAGATCTTGTTAATTCTGGAGGAACTGCAAGATTCCATTATTCAAGGGAAGTCTGTTTTTAACGTTTCATGGCCTTGTATTACAGAAAACAGCACAGAATGCACTTTGTGGGCAGTTGAAGTTAACAAACCATATAAGTATGAAATCCTCATCAATCAAGCTATCATGAATTACACCCTGTGACTCACCCCTATGGATCGATAAATCCACAGCAAGGAGGAAGAAAAATAAATAAATAAATAAATAAAAGACAGCTGCATAACATGCTTTGAAGGTAAAACGAGCTCCAGAATGGCAATATAAAACAAATGATCTTATAACGATAATGAAAAGTAGTTGGCAATATCATTTAATAAGGGAACTGCTTTGATTGGAGGATACACAGGCGTAAGACTAGGTAGTACAGATCCTGCAGAATAAGCCACTTATGAACTATAAAAAGACAAGACAGATTTTGGAAGTGAGCACGTGTGAAGTTGCAAATGAAGTGTTTATCCACGTTCTGTATATACTTCGTTTATGGATAACGTAATCAATCATTGCTTGAGGGAGGACATGTAAAATCAAAATTCTTAAAATTTAAGACAAAAGGCAGATCTGCATATTCTGAGGATGACAGTGCTGCACATGAGTTGTGGCTTTCAAAGCCTTATCTCTTCGGATGAGATAAATAAATGCAATAATTTCCATCAAGAGCAATAAAACAAGACTTCTGACAGGCTGTGGTATTTATGAGCTGAAGCCTGCAACTCAGATTTATTTGCAATGAAAGGGTCGACTTTTCTCCTCCTCATTTACATTAGCATTTGGCCATGTTAAATCCAGGCCAATGGTGAATTTTTAAAAGGTTGGCATCAATCTTGTAGGAACGATTGCCATATTCAATGCAGACTTCTTTTACCTTGCAAAGGTTGATTCCACTGCTGAGAAAGAAAGGTACACATCTCTCAAAACGCAGAGACATCACACGGGCTGACGAAGTGGTGGGAAAACCGTTTAATGTGTTAATGTTGTTCAATTAATACATAAGGGAATCATAAACAAAGAAAAAAAAAGTATTAAATCTGGTTATCTATCTACTGGAGAAAATGAAGGTGGTACTTAGATTCACCACGGAAGCAGGAAATGTGTTCATGAAATGCTTTTCTAAAAGCAACCTTCGGGGTTCCCATCTGTTTTTAATACAAAATTGTCTCAATCCAAATCGGTGATTTCTAAATACAATTTTAGGTGCATAAGAGAGGGTAACATATGGCAAATCAATTAGACAACTAATTCTTAAAACAAAAACATGGCAAGTGCATTTGCTAATCAACGGCAGTGTTGAGGCTCATATTATGTTGGCCACTGGAGTTTTGACAACAATTAATCCTCATTCCAGGCAAGGGGAGCCATATTGACACATATTCCTAATTTGAATATTCAATTATAGTGTAGTTCCTCATCAAATTATAGTAAAACTGGGAACACAGCCTGTAAGATTTACGCAATTACAATGCAGATCAAGAGTCTTATTTTCCCATGAAATCTGCCCCAGTTAAAACCATATTAGTGTAGCAAAGCAAACCGCAGCACTAAGGATTACTTGACAACATGAATTACAGTTCAGCAGAGTTTTTTGTATGGTGTTCTTTATGTTGTTCCATGTGGAATAAGGGAAAAAAGCTGTCTAAAAAAAGAGAGAGAGAGAGAGGAGGAGGAGAAAAGAAACTGGGAGAGACAGTGGGGACAGACAAGCAGTAGTCAGTGGAGGTAAGATGAGGATGTGAGTAATATCACTGAAGAACCAGAGCTGCGATACAGAGAGCTGGAAGCCCTTGTTTTGACACACATCCAGCCTCTTCCAGTGACAACATCTCCACACCTTCCTCTATGTGCCGACAGTGCTGCTTTGTGGGAGCTGCTTTCTCACCCATCATTATCCTCCTTTAAGCTCGGTGTCAGGTGTTGAAATAAGGATCTCTCGGAATTTGGTGGCAAATCACTGAACAGTCTGAGCCCATCAGATCTTAGCTGATCATTCGATCATTCCTGGCACCATTCCGAATCCCGTCCCTTGATCTGAGCTACTTTTTGCAACTTTTTCGAACAGAACAAAGTAATGAGTAAGATTGAGCTGGAAACGATTGTTCTTCAACACTTCAGATGGGAGATCTGTCAGGAGACACACTGACAGGCACGGTGCTTTTCTCTCAAGAGTCATGTGCAGTGGGAAGTCTTGGTTAACCAGCAAGCAATGAAAGCTGATACAATACTCCTGCAGAGCTGCAGCAATGTGTGGAGTGTCACAGACAGGAGACAGTGCAATCCAAAACGTATTGATATGCATGCCAATTCTGACACTGATGACTCTCTAGGTGTGCACCAGCTATGCAACGAAAAAAAGATATTTAGCCTTGACATTTTTATCACTGTACAGTTTGATTTAAAAAGTGCCCGTGTGTACAATAACCTATTATTCTAAGAGAAATGTCAAAAACCTTGATTCTGAGTGAAGTAAGAGAAATTGCAATATTAGGACAAGGCTAATTTATGCTAGCAGTCACTATAGAGGTCAGATATCAGCCTCAGAAATGACAGTTTTATCGGGAGAACAAATGGCAGCGTTGGGCAGGAGAAGGAAGGAGGGGGACACTTTACTGGACATATTCAGAGGCTGACCGTTTTTCACATTACAGAGTCAGGGAGTGGCTGATACAGTCTGTCTTGACAGAGAACAAGCCAAAGTGGTTGACATCACGCTGCAGCTATGAATCAAAACAAAGCACTGTCGCTGGTTGAAATGCTTTAGATAAACTTGTTGAAGAGAGGTTAAACACACATGGTTCGAATGCATTTGCACAACAACCAGCCTGTAACCTAACAGCTTTAGTGGCTCAATATGGTGCAACAGCCTGAGCCAATAAGAAAGTTTCTACTTGTACATTCTTTACTAATTGCTTAGAAACTAAAACAACACTTTAAAAATATTTGACTTTGGGTTGACAAAACAGTTTGAACAGAACACCCTTGATGCAATGACTGTGTGCATCACATCATGATGCAACATCCTGCAGTTATTGTGTACTGCAGCTCTGCACTGCTGAAAAACCTGATTTGCAGTTTACATTGGTACACAACTCTAACAAGCTCTCGCTGCCTGAGGCAACGTAACATTTGAGAGGGATCACTGCAGCTTTCAAAATTATAAGGGTCATTAAAAATTTACACATTATTGACTGTATTTAAAACATCTTTTCCACTGACTGTAAAGAGCACTTAAATTTAAGAGGTGCTATTCTCCAAAGGCCATAAAGTTGTTACAGATAGCCTGAAGGAGGAATGGAGAATATTCTCCTGCTGAATATGAATAAAGTATAGTAGGGTGATACTATTCAGACAGTTACACTGTGGTACTGTACTCGCTTGACCAATCACTGAGTCTTGAAGAGCTGTTTATAAATCACTGTGTCGAACCATCTAATCTGTGGCTTTAAAATTACTACAGAAATATTCATAGCTGTATGTACGGTTGTCTAAAGTGCATGTAACAACACAGAAAGGATGCCAGACAAATAGTCAAAGAACTGCCACTGTCTGAATTGCCCACAGTCCCGTCCTTATGTGTCAGTGCATTATGGATGGAAATACTCTCAAAAGAAGACTCTCTGACTGTGGAATGAATTTTAATGTTAATACAAAAACAGCAGCCTGTGATCTCAGCAGGCATCAGGAGGGGGTGAGAGTAGCTTCGAGGTGCAATTTATTCCAGCCTTACCAACTTGAAAGTGGGCTTCAAAAGAACTGAGGATTACCGGTAAGAGATGCGAAGACACACATGGGCTTGAGCTCTCACCATCACTTCAACACATCAAAGATTATTGACCATCAACTTTGAAAATACGGGCAGTTCACAAAAAAAAAATCTACTTGGTTTGAACTTTGGTTTTTAAAATCATGGCTGTCCATTTTATTGTTGTCATCCCACTGAGTGGCCATGTGAACAGAAGTTCTATTATGAATGTGTTAGCTGGCATCCGTCACTCTGGCCTGTTGTGGCTTTTAAGTGGCTTTTACTCAGCCCAGCACAGGATGGCAAAGCATAGCACTTCAAGCTGGCAAACTCATCAGTGCTCGGTGCCAAGCCTCCCTCTTCACAGCCCTGCCTCACCAAAGGAGTCTCAATTGTTTATTTACAATTTGCTGTGGAAATCCCCAGTTCTTCATTCCGATAAATAATTGAGCTGTTTGATCTGGACACAGTACAAAGGGTTGCGCCGTTCTATGTGAGGCCTGAGGCGGAGAATGCCTGAGCAGCATGAGCAGAGGGGACATATATACACACACGCACACTTGGGCATGGCGGAGATCTTGGAGCTCTCCTCCCTTCCTCTGCAGCTGTCGCTCCCTCTCCGTGCTACATCTCCTCCTCTTTGTCTGCACAGTACAACACTCCTGTCACCACAGTCAGAGAGTCGACCTGCCTCTGCCTCCTGGGACACACCACAAATAGCAGGAGTTTAGCCCTCATTGAACTCATGTTCTTGTTCAGGGGATCCTGTCTAGTTAGCCTGTCTCTCCAGTACACCCTCACTACCTTGTTGTTCAGCCACAACCTTTACAGCAGATTGCTCAGGAGTGATCAATTGCTTGTGCCTTCATTGTCGTACATATGGTGCAGAGATGCAACAACAGCTCAAGAGCACACTGAGCATGGAATGTTTAAAAACAAAGGAGGAAAGTCGAACATCAAGAGGTGCTGCTAAATACTGCAGCATGACATTGCTGTACCTTACTGTGTTGGACGGGGTGTCACTGTTAGCTGTGGGCGGGGTGTCACTGTTAGCTGTGCTGGACCTTTCCTTAGGTGACTGATGCTGATGAACATCTCCTATTCGATACCATACCCCCAAGTTGTTTATCTCACTGTGTAAAGAAGAAGTGACATACAGAGGATGCATCACGTTTAACAGCTCAGGCTAGTAACCTTTCATGCAAATTTGAAAATGTTAAAAATGTTTCATATTGCATAAAAAAATACAATCCACAAAGTATGGTGATTGATGCAAAGCAGAAGATGCAAAACATGAATTCATTTCCAGTGCCAGCAAGCTCACCCTATACAGGTATGGTTAACAAGATGGGACTTGGACTTGGCAGTGATCTGGATGTCATATACAGCCGTCTCTGCAGCAGCACGAGGGCTGATTTTCACACACAGCCTCCTCTTCCTCATGGCAGCTTCCTCTGATGAGCCAGGTACATATGAGGGTGTCAGGTGGTCACATTATTCAGTTCTGTCTTCTCTGAATTTCAAGCAAAAAATTCTAGACATTTCAAAACTCTAGGTTAACTACGTATTCTCAAATCCCACTTATACTTGGCTAGTTAGTCATTACACATCTCAGAATAAGCAATGAGCTAATATCAGTTTCTGGGTGACTTGCTGTGCTCAAAGGGAATTGACTGGACAGTGGAGATCCACAAAATCCACATGCGTTATTATCATTTTTATCATTTTAGTAGGTAAAATGACAGAAGCAAGTGAATCCTCCATCAGCTTTAGTGCACAACAGGGATTTAAACTGGATATTCTAGATAGAAGCTCATACATAATGTCACATGTATACATTAAACATGAATTCACATAAAGTAATAAAACATTAAATTACACGGTAGCCAAACAAAACATAATCTCTTTTCTTCATTCTGGCAAAAAAAAAAGAAGCATTGCCATGCTTTCCTATATTGCATCTGTGCCTCATTCATTTATTTCCCCAGCAACACTAGAAAGTGCAGTGTAAATGCAATGATAATAAAAATAATAAACAAGCTGTCCTCACTCCCCACACCAAAATATTATTACATTTCCAAGGCATGGATAGTGAAGGGAAAATACATAGCACTCAAAAAGCACTAAAGCATTGGGGAATGCATTTCATTAATATTAGATAAACCCCATCCACTCGTCCTCTCCCCAAATAAATACATAAATAAATAAGCCCCTCATAAAGAAAAGCACAGCTCCAGCTGAGATAAACAATGACTCATGATTCTCTTCTCTGGTACCTCCAGGGCAAAATGTTTATTTTATTCCCACAGTCTACCATAAATTAAGCTAACCTGCACCCATAAAACATTCACTATCTCAAGCAAAGCTGCCCCTGAGGACCTCCGCATAAGCTGGTCGGAGAGTGAAAACAAGAAGAGGGGGAGAAAGCCTGTGGTCGGTATTGACTGTTTACTTACTTGTGTCCATTGTTTCTTGCACTGGTGTGAATCCCTCTGGCAACGTGTCCTTAATGTCAGTCAGTTTCATGTCCACAACAACGTTGGGCCCCTAAAAGACAGGCCGAATATTGAAAGTCATGTATGCAAATTCAACTTTTAAAAAGGACAGAGAGCAAGAAAAAGAAAAGGTTAGTCATTTTTTGGTGGGCTCGGAAAAGAAAATGTAAAGATAATAGAGTCAATGATTTACTAAAAGCTCGGGATGTCTCTAAAGGGAAGGGCTGACAAAATAGCTGAAGTAATTACTCTCTAATAGCTTTTTTTTTCAATAAGAGAATGCATCTGTGAACTTGTAATCATTCTCAACCTTTTGGCGAGAAGCTGTAGGATGATGGGAGACAGAGGAGGCAGTCTGATCAACAGAATGGGACTGGTTAAAAATAATCAGGGACTGTGTGGTTGACATTTTCAAGCATGACTCTTCCCTGCCTCCCATTACATTTTCATTTTTTTGCCATAATAAATTGCAATAATACACAGAGGCAGTAGAGAGTGGGGCGAGCCAGGCGTGACTTGATGCGTCCGAAAGGCTGTATTCTACTGCTACAGTTGCCCGACAGTCATTACCATTAGAGACATTTTTTATTCATAGTTTTTACACTGACTTAAGGAGGAATATGGATGAATGTTATTACTATGCTTTTTTACTGTGTTCCCTCTTTCGCTGGAGAGATTTTTTCTATCAGGACCTGACAAAAGGGGCTATCTACATCCAACCTAGAGTATGATAAATCACAAACTATTTACTTCCCCCCACATTATTCAGGGGCTAATTTTACAGAATCTGTTTTTGTCATAGACAATTACAGCGGGAGTTCCATTGACTGGCAGACAAAATAGCCTTTGTTGATGGCTCTGTCATGTTTTATTTGTGTCAAAGTCTTTAAAACAATGTGGACACACATTAAGATAATATACAGGAACTAGGGGAAGACTATTTGTATGCTATATACTGAACTAAAGACCAGATTGAACTAAGGCAGGAGGCTTCCAAGTAGCCTGGCTTTTAGAGGGCATACTGTAAAGAGGAGACTTGATTAACTACTACTAAAACTGCTAATAACAAAAATACAGGTTTTGTTTACAATGCTGTCCACATTATCTGGACAGCATAAAACAGGTAGATATCTATATATATATATATATATATATATATATATCTGTATAGATAGATCTCTCTCTCTCTGTGTGTGTGTATGTATATATATATATATATATATATATATATATAGTCTATTGTGGTGTCATTTCTTACATAAAAAAGAAGTACTTAGGTATTCATAATTATATATGAATCACCTATCATGACTAGTTAGTGACCATTTTCTCTACTGGGACAATGTTCATTGAATAATTAGGAATAGTTAAAATACAGCTCATTGTTATTTCATGAATAACCATAAATAATATCCTCAGGAGGACCTACAGTATGAAAAACTGAGGTATTATTCATCTGGAATATGCATGCAAATCCATTATATGTAAAAGTTCAAAACTACACTGCCAACGCTGGCCTTTTTAAATGAGACTTTCACTGATCAAAGTGCAAAGTGCATAAATATATTCCGGCAGCAGGAAACCAAGCTAATAACCACTTGCAAACAAAAAGGAGCTGCAGGTGAGGTGTTAGTGCAGAATGCATACAGAAAGGGAGAAGTTTACATTCACACTTACAGTTTTTCTGGTGAAACAGAGGTAGCGAGTGACCTTGGATTTGAATAAGCCGTCCTTCCACAGGTCGGCGTCAGAGCCATCTGTTGTTTGTGCAACCTACGTAAAAAAAGACAGGGGAAAAAAAAACAAGGAGAGAAAAAAAATGCAGGAGGTGGGATAAAGTTAATGTATGTATGCCATGAGCGTGTTACTTTTGCCTCCTCCCTTGCATACTAGCCTTAATTAACGCTTGCCTACACTAGCACTCCATCTCATTAGTGCTCTGTGTGGGTAAAGGAGTCTTAGCCTCCAAAAAGGTGGCTAAAAATATCATCCCTCGGGACCAGGCTGATTAAAGATGCCCTGACAACGATCTGCTCTAATAAGGAAACCAAACTTCATGTGCTTCCATGGGAAAGCAGGGATTATATTTGGGGTAAATGTGGAATGTATCTTTTTAAAAACCTTCTGTATTATCCCCTGAGTAAGGCACAGGTAAACTGAGAACAATGCACCTTGAGTAGTTTCACTGCTCGTCACTATTCTATTATTTAACGGTCTTCTAAGAATAAATTACTGAGGATTTAAAGCAATTTCAATTTGTGTGTGCTCAATAATTCTAAATCCAAACACCTGAGCAGGTCGTCCTTGTACAGTAGGCTCATTCATAGTTGTAAATGATCAGTGGAGTGAGTAAAAAAAAAATAGATTGCATCATATTGACAGCATTTGGGCACCGCAAGTCAAGCTCAAGGTCCTACACTACATTGCTATGTAAATGTAGGTATGCAGGGCAGAATGATAAAGCAAAATGTAACCTGCAGACTGCATCACAGAGAGCCCTCCATCGTTGGAGCAAATATGCTTGGCTGAAACGTCATGTTCCATTGGCTATCATGTGAGAATCACCTAAATAACTGCCAGAGTTATTTTCTAAAGGGATCCTTTACAAAGAAGAGTCAATCTAATGAGGTTCATTCAAATGAAGAAGTCATAGATCTCTGCACCCACCCACACACATTACCCCCTTGACAATAATGATGAATGACCCCAGTGGCTGGGTGGGGGAAACATGGCATGGGAAGATTCATGCAAAACCACCACTGACTAGATGGGATGCGAGCGGAGACTAGAGTGGGGGGCTGAGATAGATAGTGGGATGAGAGAGAAAGAGAGAGAGAGAAAGAGAAAGAGCAGCAGATGAGCAGAGAAAGGGATTGCGGGGCGTCTCACAGCAGTTCCATGAAAGGTCCCAGAAGGAGCCTATATATCACCAGCCTCCCTCTTCCTTACAAGACAACCCGTCTTGGCCACTTTTTCCAGGTCAGTAGCCAGCGCATCCTGTCAGCGTAAACAAAGGGCTCGCTTTGTGAAACCCAAAGTCAAGTTGAGGAGTAACGAGGGCACGGTCCTCCTAGGAGGCACCTCAGGCATCATCCTGCCACAGCCGCCGGCAGCAAGGATGCGACGCAGCTTGAATGTGAAACACCAAATGCTGAGCCGAGGCAGAAAAGGCATGCATTAAGTTGCGATGGCTCTTCTTAATACTTTCAACATGCTTTACTGCTTCATTACTACACAGAACTCAATCAATGAAGTAGCGCATGTCTGATAATAGATTGCTCTGATATTGAAATCACTTGTTTTAAAACTCAATGACAGATTCAACTGTCACTTTCTAAATTCTTACACTTACAGTGATCTGAAAGCCCACCTATGAGACACTTTGGGGGGTGCTGAATATTCCTATGAAAAATCTCAGGAGACAGGTAGTGACAGCGAGTTAGTATGAAGCACTGAGAGGCACAGCTGTAAATAAAAGGATATAAAAAGGCATGCAATCAAGAATCTCTGGAGAGTGAAACCACTCAGGGAATACATAAGAGATACACTAGGAAACAAACCAGTGAGCTCAAAGAGGGAAAAAAACTAGAAAGAGAAAACTGTTTTGGAGCTTAACTTTCAACTGAAAATAGATAAATGGACTACTGACTATATATTAAAAATATTAAAAACTTCCCTACACAAACAAAGTAAAGTAAAAGTCAATTTATGGTTAGGAATAACATGTCGACTATATGCCTATTACTTCTGTGCAGAGTCGCAACTCTGTTGTTCAGCTGTTTTTCACTGTTTAATAGTTATATTAAGTCACTCCTCATACAACCACAAACTGTCTTTTTCACATTTCTGATTGTATACGAATTAGACAAACAAGACACAATTTAATTATGGAGCACTAGAGGTACTGGTAGGTGTATTTTTTAACTTACTAACTAGGCTACCTAGCATCCCCCTGCCTCCATTATTTATGCTAAGCTAAGATAATCACCATCTGGTCCTTTTCCCATACTTACAGGGATGTACAGACATGAGAGGGGTGTCTAGCTTCTCTTCAGACTTTTTTTTTAATTATTTGCAAAAGAGTGAAAAGTTTAAAACACAAATGTTTCCTCAAAACCGAAAAAAGTCATCTTCTAAACCCAAGCCAATCAGAAGCTAGTACTGTGTTTCTTCAAATACACTTATATTTCTGGAATGAGTTTATCAGAGTAAAATGTCAAATGCTTAGGTGAATTTGAAACACATATCCCCTTTGCAACCCTTGCACAGAGTGTAAGTGTGGCGTTTGATGTTGGGTGGCTGCGGTGCTTCAGCAAAACTCCTGATCCCAATGGAACAGTGTTTGATCTGGGTCTGTGCTCTCTTGTGTTGGAACAACCCGCTCAAGTTCGAGGATGTGAGCACACCGTATCAGAGAGCAAAAGAGTTAATCAGCCCTTTGATCTGCTGTATAAAAGGCATGGTAAGTATGGTAAGCAGTCAGTATTAAGGAGGAATTTGAAAAGAAAAAAAGACCACATACTTATGTTCAAAAGATGCTCTTGAAGATGGGACAAATGTAATTGAAATAGGGCTTCAGAGTATGAAAGGCCTTGAATTTTATCTTGGAGACTGACTTGTACCTGAATTTTTTTTTTATTCATGTGTATAAATTTTTTTTTTTTTTTAAACATTTTATTACCTTGAAGAATGTCTTTTTATGTTATCTATTTATTTTTACAAAATAATACTAACACAGACTGAAATATATCACTAAAAATGACACTATGTAAGAATCAAGCTGTCTGGAGTGTAACCCTGGTTTCCGATAAATATATTCAAGCATATCCTAACAGGGACAAACATGACAGACGTGGAGCAATGCTGCATTCACATCATACAAGAACAAAACTAACAGTCTACAGCCATGCTAGCAGTTTTATACTTGGGCTCTACCTAAGCACTTGTGGCAAAAGGCGGTGGTGCTCTGAGCTAAATGCTAATGTCAATATGCCCTCACAATGATAATGTTAAGTTTCGCAATCCATCTTTTTTGTACACAATTTTGTGTCAAAATTACTGCAGTAGGTGTTGAAATAATTCACTGATCAAAGTGGTGTACTGACCCACTGACACTGGCATCCCTATAGCCACCACTAGTAAACCACTGGGCTTAAATACTGTTAATTGCATCTAAATTGAAATTAATGAAACTTGAATCCAATATTGTGTAAAAGTGTAAAATCCAGATGTTTGGAAGATGCTTTGAGGATTCAGAAAATACCATCAGAACAACGGTAAGTGTTTTTAAATGACGTTCTGGGTTTCTCAAACATTGTTGGTTAAGTATCTTTTACACTACTTGTTTTTTGTGGCAGTGAGAGTTCATCATCAAAATGATCCAAAAACATACATAAGCCAATGAAGGGACCAAACTATTTCCAAATGTCCAACTGTAGCTGTACTACCTGGCAGTTAACAAACAAATATTAGCCTATACTGAGAAGCAAACCAGTGCCACGTAAAGTCAGAGATTAGCCTTGAGGCCTCGAGTTCATGCACAGTATTTGCACATCAACAGTAATGTGAGGCACAGTGGAGCAGAGGAGGATGTCTGACGGGGCTTCTCTCCGTTTGTCACTAGCATGTAGTGTGTACACAGTTTCCCTGCCAGTGGCTTCGTTCTGATGCCAACCCACTATCATCTGCCAGAGATTAGAACAAGCTGGGTGTGTAGGGTGGAGCAGGAAGAGATAAAAACTGGGGGAAGCGGGGGAGTTTGGGGGCTTAGCGTGAACGCAACAACAAGAAGACTGGATAGGAAGAAAGAGAAAGAGAAAGAGAAAGAGAGAGAGAGAGAGAGAGAGAGAGAAGAAAGATCTGCCCTTAAGCTTGTTTTGTGCTTTGTTAAACTCGCACACTCTTCTCTTTTTAAACTCATCCTTCACAAAAAAAAAGGTTTACATAAACTAGCGTCTCCTGCGCTACTTTACATCTTTACATATTCATTTTATTTTTATAGTTGTTCTGGTATACTTGGATATAAAGAAAAGATGTAGACAAACTTTAAATGACTCTAGTCCCATCGTCTCATCATTAAATCTCTGCCTCTGGTGTGTCAGTAATACGGGTGGCAATGTCAGGAAGGAATCCTCCTAATCATCAGAGTAAACTTTATGAATAAGTCATCTAAGAGCTCTAACAAAAGAAAAGATAAATCACCAAGACTTTGGAAGGCTGCCAACATCATAGCAGCGTGTCACACTGCATGTCAGTTAAAACAATTACTACATGTACAACCATCAGCAGAGAGCAAAAACAAAAACCTTACTAAAATGAAATGATTAGACCCCACTGATTGACATTTTGGATTTTATTTATCTTTACCTATAATAATGTTGGAACACAAATTATAGTTTGATGGAATTACATAAATTATTGTTTCTGTTTTTATTATTGTTTTATTGTTTCTGAGATAAAATAATGTATATGTTCAATCCAATCCTTAGATAAATAGTTCCTTACACCTTAAAATGAATACTCACAACATAGAAATCATCAGGAACCTTGCTGAGTGAAGTGATTACTCCCACTGTGGAGATGGGCTCTGTAGGCAGCTGGTCGCTTACTTCAGACATGTCGAAGCTCTGTTAGAAAAGCAGAAAAGCCTCAGCACTTTTGGCATTTCACCAGAGTTAACTTACACACCGTCATTTTTGATACATAAGAGTCAAGGCAAGATTTGCTAATAGTGCATGTAAATGTTGACAACAATGCGGTACAAAAACATTCTTGTACTTTTAAATTTGACTTTGAATAGACATACAAAAATGCAGCTAGTGAAACAAATCAGGGATTGCATCCTTAGGGGTCATTACATGGAGAATGGACAGCCTTTTTCTTGGATGAAATGACCAGAACACCACAGTATTGACTTCTTGATGAGGCTTATTAGGATCTAGAAGAAAAAGTGGCCTTCTAATCCAGGATCAAATGACAAGCGAGACCAATGACAAAACAGCATTTGGAGACCACCCAATGACTTCACCAAATCACAAATTAGAGGGAGTGATCACATATTTTCAAGGAAGTCCCAATCAATTGCTATCTATTCCTGTCTAAGGGAATTTTTGCCTAATGGCTATGCAAGCCTTTTACAGGGTAAGTGGCTTTGCAAAGGTTCCCTATGCAATTTTATTAGATTATGTTTAAAGCATTCTTGTACTAACTGACAAAGTTACTGCATTCAATCTTGATGTTTACAAAATCTATTGCAATTAAGTTGATCAAATTAGGGAGTTTGGTACAGAAACAGCTGTCTCTTTAACAAATGTTAGATAGCTGTACTTATTCAAATGAAACAGGATAGTAAATTAGCTAATAGAATGAAGGATCTGTTTGTAACATTAATTTGCTCAAAATGAGCTTTGTTTTCTAGCACGACATCAAGGCTGAGAGACTCATCGAGGCAGAAATCCATCCAAACTTATTTTCGGTCTCACAGTGTTTTCCTACATGGTATACATAGAAAAATTAAACTGTGATAGAAGGTTGACTAGAGCTGCAACTAATGATTCTTTTCATTATTATTATCAATTAAACTGGTAAAAAAATTATATCTCAATTAGTCATCTAATTAAAAAAAAAATACTGAAAAATTATTGCAGGAGGTCATGGTTAAAGTCTTGTATCAAACAAAAGCGTGATATCATCACATGTGAGAAGCTGCAACAAGCAAATATTTGACTAAGTTGCTTTAAAATTTACTAAAATGAATTATTTGATCAAAACTGTTTCCAATTAATTTTCTGTCAATCAACTATTCCATTAATGGGCTATTCATTCATTCATTTAATCACTCTAATGGCGACTGTACTGTCCATAACCATAAAGCAGTATATTAGCCTACTGCACTAAACATAATGCTTGTGACTAAAATTATGCGACATGTTACATGTTTTATTGTAAGTTAGCAGCAAGCTTATACCATCTGATAATGTGCTGATGTAGCTAAACATTAACCTCTGTTATCTCTCTGCACATTAAAAATATATACTGATTTATTGACATGGTCTCTGTGCTCTCATCATTTATACATTTCAAACTTAGTTATTCATTATTAATAAGCTGTTATTTCCTCATTTATACTAAACAGTTGCTAGTTCTTTGGTAATTAAGACCTTAGCTTATAGTGCTATCATGCATGCTTCATAATGGTAGTTCAAACACCATCTCCCATTATATGCATATTTAAATGTTAGCTTCGTGAAGTAGGTCAGAAATGTTTGACAGAGATCCACCATGAGGACACACCGGGGGTAACTAGCGTTACTGTAGCGACAACTGTGCATCTTATTTTTTTTAAATAATGTTTGTGTACTGGTAAATAAATGTAGTAAATTAATTGTAGTTCCCACCAGACATCGTTAGAGCCGCTGTGAATGACACTAAAGTTCACAATAGTTGTGGTTTGGCTTTTGTTTACCTTGTTGAAACGTTTAGGTCTCCTGAGTGCTGTCACCTGTTCAACGACGGACTTCACCCCGCCAACCTGCAGGAAGGTAATACTTCCGGGTACGACTGATAGTCAATGATTAACCAAATGCTGAAAGAAGGTCACTCTTTGCAATTTTTTTCTGGGGAAAAAAAAAAAAATGAAATAAAAGTACAGGTTAAATACAAGTTATTTTCACTTTTCCTTCCCTAGTTTATTAGACTACATTATGTAGTTACTGTAGTTTCTTTTTTATAAACAATTCTATTATTTATACCCTAGCTACTTAAAAAAAAAAAAAAAAAAAATATATATATATATATATATATATATATATATATACTGTATGATGCTACTGAGTAAATGAGTGCAGCACAGTAGTAATGGATTTAATTCTATAAATAAGAACAGACTATGAAAGCATCATCATAAAGCTATATAAACTTTGTCAGTGTGAATAGTGTATGCATAGAGAATAAAGGTCAGGGCCAACAATGTCACATTGACTCGTGGGTGTATTTATTTTTTGCAATAACTTTTGAGATTCGATTTGGCCACGGTAATTAAATTAAGGCTGTGCATCACTAAATACATCATTACATGGATCTATCTACTGGTCACGCTTTCTGACAGTCGTCTGTCTCTCTAATCATCACATGTCATTACTGTAATTTAATAAAACTAAGATAGAGAGCAACGTATTAACTTAGCTGTAACATTAGGTTGTACAAAACTTAAAAATCTCTTGGTACACTGTCCATAAGACAGAGGGGTGACAGATACTCCCATCGCCAAGTTTATAATTCATTATACCAATCAAATAAATTATTTAATTTAACAACTATTATCCTAATTTATTTATTCAAATCAAAGACTTGTTGCTCTGTTTTGTGACATGGTGCCATATGCTGGAGGTGTATCTTCATCGAGTCCACACACAGTAAAATGTATTTATAGGCTTACGAAGCTGCACATGACATGATCCGTTTTCCCATTTTTTAATTGCAAGTCCTAAATGATTCTGTAATTGGAGGAAAGACATTCAGAGGACGATCTCATGTGACCAGATCTTTCACCGTCCCACACTACCTGTTGATATCAGCCAAAATTTTGGATTGGTTTTTAGATCAAACAAACAATATAAAATGTGTTATTCAGCGTGCTTTTAAGGTGTTGCAAGGCAAAAGTGTAGGCCTCATTTTAAGTATTTGATTTGGCAATAGTGAGAATACATTTTAGATTTGGGGAGCATTGATAACCTTTTGGCTGTCTTACTTTTTTATTTATTATTTATCTTACTTATTTTTTGGATAATAACTGGATTTAAATCAGCTGCAGTAGCTCATAGGGGCATTTCTTTTTGCCTTCATATGAACCATATGTCAATGAGAAAGTGATTGTCATCAAAAATGACAGTTAATGTATATGGATGACATTATAATAATTATAATAAACCCCAACCTGCTGCCTGGTGTCTTGTTCAGATTGTGCGCGATGGTAATAAGTTTGCAGCTTATGTCAATATCAGAGACAATAATTCTAACAGACAAATGTATATGGCAGATTTTTTTTTTTTTTGCTTACTTCGTCAGCTACGGTAACACCTACAGTCCTCGCCATCACACCACCCGCCTCAGATACACACAATCCTACAAACACATGCTTTCACATCAAGGTGTTGACAACCTTCTGAAATGGGCATGCTCATTTTATGTAGAATATGTGGCGGTGTTAAAGTCGATATGATAAAATCTCAGGTGTCAGCTGAAAAAAAAAAAACCAAACACATGCTAACTGCGAAAGCCATCAGCTATTACAGTATTTTAATGTGTGGCACATCTCATGCTGAGGATTGCGGGGTAAGATGAATGATGGCCGTGGCAGGTTTCTGTGGGGGAGCAGCCAACGTAGGATGCATAGCATTACAGCTGGCATTTTGAAAAGGTTCATTAAAAACTGTGATTTCTTTGTTCACGCATTGTTTCATGTACACTTTATGACATATCTCAGTTAAAGTTGACCCCATAAACACTGGGTCATCTTAACACAGACAAAATATCACATATTCATATTCTTGTAACAATCGTGTCTAGTCATGAGAGGTAATCAGTGGATGACAGAAGAGCTTCTGGACCAAAATTATACCTCAGTGAATGACTTTGCACCCAAATGATAAAAAAAAAAAAAAACACAGCAAAGGTTTTCTTTCCATGTGTAAAGGTCATTCACTGTGTTTTGTAATTTGCTGATACTAGTCTGGGGACTGAAGATGGAGATTTCTGTGTTACCACCCTTAGAGTAATAATATCCCTATCTCAACTTGGGAAATCTACTGGGCCCCAGTGTCCCCGTCACCCGTATGAACCTATTATGGGTTGTGTAGAAATCTGCAGGTCGCATTTCGTATATGACCTCACCCCCTCCTCCTCTCTTATGTGTCTACACATAAAAAAAAACTGTGTCTCCTGAATAGCTTATAATAACATGCTTTAGAAGCCCGCCCTTAGTGCCCCTATAGGATACACTTTTGCAAGGCTTTATAATATCATGCTTTTTTCGCCCCTAATTAAAGGTCAGTTCGGTCTAGTCTCATTGTTGCCTTGGCTGAACAATCTCCTGAAACATGATGGCTTTGCCAAATGTGATTTAATTTTTCATTTATGCCATCTGTTTTCTTGGCTAAAGCGCAGAATTGTGGAAGTTGAAAATAGAGGAACTGTCTGAATCGTTCTGTAATTCATCACATTTTAAGTAAAAATAAATCACATACAAAAAAAGTATAGTTTTCTTAATAATTGACCTTCCAAGATCAAAAGACCTTTGTTTGACCTATACATATAGATTATATTTTTGCATGTCCATTTCACACATCTAGAAATGGTCAGTTTGGCTTCTTCTATAGTATTTTATCTCATCGCATACCAGCAACACTATATAGCTCAACTTATCATCAAACAAACACTGATACACTCTCATGCATCCGTGCATGCACATCACACACACACACATGCATACACACATATACTTTCCTCCGTCTGGTGGGGAGTCTGGACTGCTCCGACTGACTGCGCCTCACTGCCCTTGTGCAGTGGTGTGCCAGTTGTGCCTTCCCCCATCGCTGTGAATGCCACCATCTGGTGTGCCACGTGGACATCATAATCTCCCCTTAATTACATTAGCAGTGCAATCAGTTACTGCATTACAAGGCCGGGCGAAGAGCTTTTAAATCTTGGAGGAAATCATAAATAATTGCACTAAGTACCCAGCGCCAGATGTGCGTGCCAACTTGGCTGGCATGAGATAAATAGTAACCTCAACAACGGTGTTCAATATCGTCTCTGCAAACATTTTTTGGGCAGTATGGTCCCCTTGTCCTTTTCTCTTTCCCCCGTCCTCATCCTTTCCCCTTTGTGTGTTAAAGCACACAGAGAGTCTATCGACTGTACTGTACCTGTTGCTGCAGTTTTTCTCTACTGCAGTGTGACTGATGGCATCCAGGAAACTGTATGTAACAAGGTGTTTCTCAGCGTCACCATTCACTCCATTACTGCATCCTTCAATCATCCTTCAGTCATGTAATTAGATGTTTCTCATGCATCTTGTGTAGGAAATTGAAAGTCTTTACGGATTCTGAATAGTTGGGTTAGGTGTCTGCAGTGTAACAAGACACATTATGAGCCACTTTCTCCTTGGAGGGGATGTTGTGTTCTGTTACATGGTACTTTTCACTCATCTTCCTGTCATGTTCTCACTTCCCTGGGCTGTTCATACTGACACATATCTCACTCAATCCATTACCAACTTACAGCACTTCATCTTACTGACTAGATGGGCTCACTATCCTGGGTCATTTCGCCAGTGGTCACAAATTAACAGCTTACATTTTATGTAGGAGGCATTAATGTAATAGACACTTTTTTCACACAGACATTTTGACTTCTCATTGCAGGAGATGCACAGGTGGAACTAATAACACTAACAATTCCAGCAGCAAGCCAGCATTTATGAAGCCGGGACGCTGGAACTGGCAAAGCTAAATGGCATGCAGCCGTGGTGGTATTAATTACATCTGTGCTGTGCTGTGCTGTAAATAATTTGTATATTTTAGCTTACATTGCAGTTTTGCATTCATGATCATATGAAAGTTTTCAGAGTAGGGCACGATATTCTTTCAAAACAAAATTTATTTAAGATAATTTGCAAGTAAGTTGACAGGTTTTGAGAAAGCAGGGTAATTCTTTTTTAATTTATTTTTTTCAATTCTAGTTTTCTTTTTTTTTTTTTATTCAAGCCACCAACATATCTTCCCCATCCTTTTCAAATTTCAAACTCCACTTTTCTTAAGGGCAGAGTTTAAAATATCAGTTTTATCTATGGTCTAATTAAATAATATAGAATATAGATTATTCTGCAAAATGCTGTTTTGTCTTGCTTATACATGTAGTTAAGATAAATCATTTTGTCAGAATGGTATCCAACAAGGAAACTTGTCTATATGTACTCAAATCTAAAAACAACTCTTATGTAAGAGCAGATAATGTTTATGAAGCCAAGGTGTTATGATATCAGCATCTGTTAATAGCTGGTTAATGGTGGTGAAGTTTTATTTTCCACTGTAAGTGAACGCATCTTTTGGTATACTGATAGTGTTTCTTTTTGTTGAGTTGGTGAATGCATGTGCAATATAATTTTTCTTTTAATTGAAAGACATTTTCTCATTCTCAGACTGATCTCATAATGTGGTTTGGTTTATAACAGAATGCAAAAAAGAAAGCTTTTATGCTGAGAGTCCAGAGTGTGTTTGTTTTTTTCTGGTAAAGCTGGGTTAAAAGAAACACCCACAGTGTGGTATCTAGATATGTTCTCTCACAGCATAAATAAGATACAAATTCACAAACCTTGACAATCTATCTTCTAGATGGAGATATTGATATTAACATGTACAATGCCCATTTCAATTTGATCACAATCTGGCCTTCAAAGTGCTATTTAAATGACCGGGTGTCTTTTCAACTAAACAATGCGAAGATAAAAACACAGCAGAGTGAAGAAAGAGAATTACAGGTATTGACTAAATACGTCTTATCATTTATCATAATTTCTCCATCCACTTTGTCACGGCTTCAGCATTTAAGGAAGATAGATGATACAAGATGTTGTCCTCTCTTTCATACTTCCCGTGCTCTGGGAAGTGTGTCCAATATGGACTTACTTTTCCTCTGCAATTCTGTTGGCATACGTTTGTCACTATCTTGACATGCTGTGTATTTCTTGCTTTTGCCGTGCTGTAAGACATCTGGCATTCGGACCTTTAACCTATATGATAAAGGATGCGTTTCGTGTGCAGCAATATATCTTACCGATAACAAATATTTAGAGGGCAGAATGTCAAATTACTGCATGGGTGTTTTAGTTAGATATATGTTATTTTGGTATTTTTATTGAAGGCACCACAATGTCAGTGCAGTGTCATTTAGAAGCAAAGCTTTGAAATGTGTGGCATTTGCTATTCTGCGTCCCAGTGGGCATTATGCTGAGGAGGTCATCTTGGCAAGGGCAACCATTAATATCTGAGAGCAGAATATTCCCATGGCGAGGTGACTGGTTGGAGAAGGTCCCGCTCCAGCACAGACACCTACAACATGAAAGTTCAAAAAAGTGCTGACTCCATCATGAGCTCACTAGTAGCAGCCATCTGCTCCCCTGCTAACTAATGCAAAATAACTACTGTGAACAAATCTGCAGGAGGGATGTGATCTTAAAAGGTGGATCTTTCTTCGCCTAATTAATCAAATCACACATATCAGAAACACATTAACAAACAGGGAATAGGAAGAGTTATTGGTTTAATAAGATGTGGCGATCGTCACTTTTCTTGATATAGTGAACTTCACGTCAATTACACACGCATGACTTTGTCACTCAACTGCCTTATGTATTTGAATGTGTTGTTTGCACTGGTGTGGTGATTTAGAGGGAACATTTTATCAGAGCCAGCCAAACAAGCCTAGTCCATTGGGGAGCCAGGCATTTTATAAGGGTATAAATAATCAATGACACTGCATCTATAATGGCCTGTAATGCAGTTTGTTAACTCCTCCACTTCACCCCACCCCCACCCAGGATGGCATGTTTGTTGCTCAAACAATAGAAACGGATTGCCACGGCTAATTGACACAGCATAGGGAATCTCTCTTTTGTTGGCTTGCTTTCTTGCAGTGTTTCTCTTACTGACTATATCATGCAGCAAGATACCTGTGTTGACCTGTAGTTTTGTATCTTGAACCGTTACATAGTTATTGAGTGCATGGTCACAGGATGTGCCACATACCCATATTTTCTCAGTAGAAGTGTACATATAGCGTGGACAAATGGAAAATAAAAGCAAAGTATTACATATTAAATAATAACCTATGCATGCATTACAGTCACATGTTTTTTCCACTGTGAGTCTGACTTTTACTGATGTCTTACATGTCAACCCCACAAGGTAAAACATTTGCCAAAAAGTTCATTTTTGCTACTTCAAACATCATAACACTAGTACACGTGTGAGTTTTCAAAATTGTGGTTAGTGAAATGTTTTCTATTAATAAAAAAGGAGGATTTATTTCTGTGAAATATTTAGCAATACTGTTCATGTAAGAAGATTTTTTTAAAACGTACAAACTACACCATCACTGTTGCATTTGTGTGTCATATTTCACATATTTTCAGGGAGGGAAAAAAACAAAACAAAACACCAAGTAGACTCATCCCCAACCCCCTTCCTGTACACGTACAGCCACAGCAGAACATGATACATATTTTGAGTTTCACCCTCCCCCCCCGTTCTCACCCACGAGCCTTTGATTTCCATTATTATTAATATCTGCCTGTTTAATTTTCAGCTCTGTCATAATGTGTCGGCCTAAACTACAAGAGACAATCCCTTATTGATTACTTTCCCAGAAGCCCCGGCGCATGCCCCAGCTGATCACGCCTCTCATGCGCAGACATCTCATGCATTTCAGATAATAAGCTGCTGCTCTGAAGTTGAAACAAATTGGATGTGCAGTCAGTCACTGTCCAAGTGAATCATGTTGCAGTCTGTCAGTGGACTAGGCTTGGATTATCATTTTACCCAAGCGAGGCAAAAAAGAGAGAAAAAATGCCATGAGCACCTGCCGTGATGGCAGGGTGGTATATGAGAGCATGACTCCCCCATTGTTGTAGAGTTGTATATCGGGATATTTATCACCCTACATTCTGTTTATAACTCACTTACATGAATATCCACAAAGTGATTCACAAACATAAATGCACAGGGCAACACTTTCTCTTGAAATGTTTGTGAAAAGAAATACACAAGATGACAGATTAAAGAGAACAGAATCATATTTGGGATTTTTGACATCATTTGTGAACTAGTATTGGTTAAAAAAAAAAAAAAAAAAATCCCTTTCATCAATTTTCTTCTTCTCTTGAGACAACTGTCATGAATCAAATTTGATTCCACTTTTATTTATTTTGACAAAATAAAAAAAAAAAGAATACTTCCTTAATAATCATAGCTGATGGCATCTGGAAAAGTTTCCAAGCAAAGAATTTGACGACATGAATGGAACAAGTCAGTGGTTCTTTGAATCGATGTGAAGTGAAGGTCTTACTGGAGCCTGGAGAACTTTTGTTTACATGACAATTTAATGCAACGCTGGAAAATCCTGACACGATCAGAAAAATGGAATTTCTTTATTTATGCACCATATTTTCTGACCTGTCAACAGTTATTTCTATAGCATGACTGCGCTCATGAACCTTTAATGGTAGATGCCAGAAACACCATGCTCCGTGCACATGTTATATTGTATATGGACAAGATATAGCCTGTGCTAAAGCTATCTCCAACAGTAAACAATGCAGCCATTGTGTTTACTTGTTTTGGATCCGGTAACAGGAAGGAAAATAAAGCATCCTGTCACACTGGACCTGGCTCAGTTTCAAATTCTCTGCACTTTCACGTTAAAAATCAAAAAGGGACATTTTTTTGGAGTTGCACAGGAAGACATGATTAATAATACATCAGGATTATAGAGCACAGACTGTGCTGCTGTGACTTTAATAAGTCCATGGAGGGAAAACAAACCCAGACTCTCTGCCTGAAAAACATCTGCATTTAAACAACAACAAATCTTCATATTTCCCCCCTCCAGCATTATGTATTAGTTAGTGCTTTATGATTAAAACACACCTAAATGTAAATGACAGCCATCATATTTGTTTACTCATCTCAGATTTTTCCACAAACTATACGAAATAATGGTTTTATTTGAGGAACTACACATGAGCAACTGTGGTTTGCTGCAAAACCCCGAGAAGTAGAATAATTGGCACCCTAGTGTAAGGCTCCCTCTGTTTGGTGCCAGCTGTTTAAAATATGGAAGATATTGTTTTCATTGCTGGGCTTTTATTGAGTTCTTCTTGGGCCATGCAGTATAATCCTCTGACTCTGACCTTTTCTGGCGTGTGGAAAAAGTAAATAAACAAGGCACTGATGTATTTCCTCTGTAACCAGAGGAGCTGAGCAGCAGCTTTTGAGTTGATCATATTCAGGTGTCTCGATTCAGAAAGCTGTCTGTGGGTGCCTATAAGCAAGAGTGGCGAGATGATTTTTTTTTTTTCTTTTCCTGTGGTACAGGCAGAGAATAATGGATGAAGACGAGGAAGAGGAAAATGTATTGACAACTGTGATCGGTGTATCGCATCTGCTCTCTATTGGCATGTTTCCTCCGCAAGCAAAACTAGATGCTGTTGACCATGAGATGTGTTTTAGTCTGAACATGCTTTAAAAATGTAGCTCACAATAAAACACAGATAAAAAGATAAATAATAATAATATATTATAAAATGCATCAGTGATACACTGAAGTGAGTTATACACTTATTGTACATTAGTGAAGCATGAAAAATCCACAGATGAGCCCATTTCTGGCACAAGATGTCTGAAGCAGTAAATTTTCCTCCAGAGTCAGATATGACATGTCCTGCACAGCGGCTATACAGTACGTGGATATCACACTAATCCCAGACTCACTGCATTATTCCACTCATGGCCATCCATTGTTAACTCTTGCATAAATACATAGATAAGAAAATGATTAAATTTAAGTCAAGTCTTTCTCCTTATACACTGTCGTCTTAAATCATGCATAAATGTGATAATTACCCACACTAGGCCAAGAGGGCCCATCACTGCCACTTTAAATCCAATAAACGCCATGACCTGATCACTATAATTGACCATCTATCAGGGTCATTGAGGGGTTCAGTGTTGTTAACCACTGCTTATAATTCCTCTTGATCATTGCTAATTACAGAAAGTAGGAGAAACCAATATTCCAGATAGCCAGAGAGCAGCTGCCAACCAGTTCATCGAGGTAGGAAAGGATGGTTTAATATCAGTTAGTTTGAAAAATGATGTGCATTATACTGAAACTACATTTACAACTTTAAGGAGTATTATCATATTATCATATCGTTAGAAGTCACCTCAGCTACGCTTGAAAAAGTATTTGATTTAATTTGCTTTAGTTTCGTTTTCTGTGGAAAATTAGACCATTTTAGCAACAATTGTATTATATTGTAACTTGGTTAATGTGGTGTTATACTTAAATATGAAAATATGTTGTATTACTCAAGAGAGCAAGGCTGTCTGGTTATGAATTTCATTTAGCCGTGTAACATTATGTGAATATGACCTGCACTTAGCAGTCAACTGTTATATAGATATCACATACAATATGCATGTGACCCCTGATGACATTGTAGTTATTTTAAAATGAATCCACACATGGAAATACTATAAAATAACACTGCTACCCTTTTAACAGTTGCATTATTATTATTATTGCAGTATTTTTGCCAGCGTTTGCACTGCATTTGTTCCAGTCCGGTCTTCTTACTGTACATTCACTGGGGCAACAAGTCATTGAGAAAATGCACAATTTATTGACATTTTATGGAAAGACCCTTACCTCCTTTCACCACCACACAATTACGTAAAAGCCATCCAGCCCTTGAGTAACCCTTTTTTATAGTAATTCATTTATGACTCTGGTCACAGAGAGGATGCCTCGCCTCGCCACAAACACCCTAAAACATGTGTGAATGGCATGAGGATGAAATCCACAATGCACCGAAGGGCACGGCTTTCATCAAGCCTTCATAAGCACATCATAAAATATTTCATTCCGCTTTTACAATTGACTTGTTTCATTACAAAGTTGTACATTTTATTTCCACGAATGGGAGTGACACAACCAAGGCTCATTTGGGTATTTCAAAACGCTTCCCCTTGATAGAAAACATGCTGCTCAGATGGCTCATTTTAGCGAGAGAGCATTAGGAGACGGACGGATAAAAAGAAGCATGAAAATGATGCTACAGACAGAGAAATAAAAGGACAATGAGACAAAGAGATTGAGTGAGTGGTCGAGAGCCTGCTATAGTCTCTCCTGAGATGAGTATGATGATTGCACCCGCATTCCACTGCAGTGCTTAAACCCCTCGGAGGCTTTTTGAATGTGAAAACCTACTTCTTCTCTCTTTATAGTACAACACTTAGGGGGCGTATCACTTTTTTTCCCCCACCCTGAACATTGCTCACATCGCTGTTCCCTGAAGCCTGAAAGCACAACATTTCTTAGCCAGCAACTCCCACTGGGACAAAAGCCCAAACATGGAAATGGAAAGGATATGTTTTATTGGACAGTTGCAGACAAATAAATCTAAATATGTATTTTGGTCATGTCTTTGTGCCGAGTGTATCCTGAGGGAATTGAAATGATTATATGACATAAATAACAGCGCTGTAGTGTAGTGGTATTGGGTCACATGTTTACATACATGGACCTGGGGTCACGGGAAAAACAATTCAAGCACTATTTCTCTTCTTTTGAAGTGAACATTGGTTTGGTAGCACACATACGTGATGCTATGAGCCATGCTTTCCAGTATGTTGACTTTTTTCTCCATGGGGGGTGGGGTGGTAATGGTGGGTCACCCTGAATGAAGTGGTTTAGGCTCACTGATCAGTGTGAAGGAAAGTCAATGGGAGGTGTCAATGAGAGGGCGGGCGGGGACTCCTGCAATCACTTGTCCTGTGATTGACATGCCCTAACCTGGGGGGCTGTGTGAGATGTCAGCATAATGCAGCCCCCTCATAGTGAATTATGGGCAACAACTGTGTAGATTATGTGACTTATTTTACTATGTTCAGTATTACAGGGTAATCATAGGTTTTCATTTAAAATGCATAGATTTGTTTTTCATATTCTTATTTACTTAATATTATGAAATTGAAAAATGTAAAGTAGGGTCAGAAAAGTGTGAATGCTTTTCCTGCCATGGTTTTAGACAACTTTTAGACAGGAGGCAACATGTACAACAGTATTGACATTTCCATTTTGATTGATGATCTACTCCCTCACACTTGATAGGAAATGTTGTCTCATAATCTAAGAAATACTCACCCAGGATTATATTTTGTAATAAAAAAAAAAATCATGGTTATTATGATTAATTAAAGGGATACAGGTGCAGAATATTTTGGTGTTTTTACAACCTTGAAAATGTTCTGTGTATGTACATATATATGTAATATACATATTTTTAAATGTAATACTAATTTAATATTAATAATTTTATATACTAATATTTGTAAAATCTTTCCATTTTTGCTGCCTCCCAAGACTCCACTACAATAACACATTCTTCCCAACTTCCCAATCTTACACTGTGTCTTTGAAGGTAGAGCAAACTTGGGAAATAAAAGTGGCAGCCTATGGCAAACTGCACTTCAGAGAATTCAGCGCCCTTTTTCTTTCTGCCACATGTGACAAGTGAGCCATGCTGCTTTGCAGAATTATATATCTGTGTCTAATTATTTCTTTTCAAGTCCATACAATAAAAGACTGTGTGCTTTTCTCTTGCCAGAGCTAGGACAGCAGGAGGAGTGCCCTCCAAAATATTCTCTCTCATGCCTCTGACATGCATATCTGTCTGAACGTCAGCATAGCAACTTTGTAGACAACTTTGGTTTTTAATGAAAGAGATCTGGGAGTGACAAATGCAATAGGTGCTGTGATGACACATTTCAATTCCATTGTGCAAATAGAATATCTCAGACTTTCTTTTCATCTTTATTATGCACTACTTCATAGTTCAAACTACAGTGTCGACGTCAGACAATTGCCCTTCAAAACAAGGCTTACCACACAGAATACAGCTCTATTGTAACAAAGGTGTGTTACAAGGAATTGCCTGTGGAGAATAAAGATTATTGTTGAAATTGTGTGTGAGTCCTTTTTGATATTTCACACAAGATAAAATGTTTAATGTGGATCTTGTTTTATGTTATTGAAGTGGACCATTTCTCCAGGATTTCTTGCAGCTAAAAGATGGGTGTTTGGAAATGCTTCTGCTGCAGTGCGGTCACAAGGGGGTAGCATTGACACAGTTGTTTAAGCCCTTTAGCAGGCAGCCCAGCAGCAGGACAAACTGCCTTTGATGTAATTGAGGTCTTAGACCTCTTAGAAAAGCATGTATTGGTTTGTATGTGGAAATGTTCAAGAAACAATGGATTTCCATAAGTGGATATAAAATCGCATTTGGAGCATCTCTGGCATGCTAACCAATCTAAACAATAAGAAAAAGGACTCCTTCAGGATAGGACGGGTAATTCCAAGGCACTTACAGGCTGGAAATGTAATGGAATGTAGCATTAGGATTAAATATGTGACTAAAAGATACAGACTTGACTAGTTTTGGGCCCTTTCCTGGGTGATTCATTCAAATAAATTTGTAGATATTTTCAGCTCTGTACAGTGGTACTATACATCCTAATAGAAGTCAGCAGGCAGCAGAAACACATCATGTTTTTCTCTCTTTTAGTGGAATTAAGTGGAATTAATTAAATTTTTGTCATTGTTTAGAATTACAAATATAACCATCTATTTTTCCTGGCTTGAAAAAAAAAAAAAAACTGCCAGAAAAAATCAGGAGAATTATGATCTCCAACCTGTATGGATTAAGCTGTTAATTATCAATCATTCCACGGCCACAGAAGTATTCCCCTAACTAACATTTTTGTCTATCCATCTTATCATCCGAAGTAATACTTAAGAGTACAAGTCTGGCAGGGACTCATAAATAAAGGTTACCCATTTACATATTCAGTTTATCATGAATATTGCATACTCTGTACATAAAAATTCAAATGCAGTGTTTATGAAATATGATCATGCAGCAAATGTGAGAAGACACAGAGCACAGCCCATTCATACACGGAGGGGATTTAGAGCATCCCTCTGTGATTAATATAGAATGAAATAGACATTAGACCTGCAGAAATTAACTCCTGCTCAAATATTTTTTGTTTTTCTTTTCACCTTATGCAGAAAATTAATTTCGGTGTTAGCGTCCTTTTAAAAAAAATATATTTTTAAAATCCCAGATCTAATTTGAGAATTGACTTCAGGGTTATAGATGGAATAATGTCCCATTAAGTCAGTGACATATTCAAACCTTCACCTATCTGTAAGCCAGCCGCTCAATAATTCAGTAGAAAATAATAACACCCATAAAACAACCATGTTTTACTGACTTGTCCCTCAGTGGTCATCTTCTCTTCTGTGTTTGATTTAACATGGACAGAATGATAAGTAAAACAGATGTACCTCTACAGTCAAAGTTTTTGAAAAAAGACATTTTTAAAATGTAAACACAGACAGAAAAATTTGCTGTAATTTTGCTGTACTTTTGTGTTATGATGCTTTACATTAAAAAAATGCTCAAAAAAGTACAAGATTTGTACTGAATGAGTAGTTTTTGTGCACTATTGTACATTTGGGTAGTATGAATAAAAAAAAACATGGATAACACTTTGAACTGCTACAACATTCACCTGTGGACAGACAGCATATAGGTAAGAAAAGCTGTTTGATTTGTACTTAGAGTGGCTGTGAGGAATAATAGCAGAAAGAAGCAAACACTGTGCAGCAAGTGTCTCATCTCTTCTCATGAACTAGTTAACCTGAAAGAATACGATCTACAAATGTGTTTCAGCAAAAGCAAATTACCTGGGTTTTGTGGAGGGGAACTAATCTCTCCAAGCATGACACTGGACAGGAAAGGCCTCTTACTGTTATTATGATGTGTCGGCTTGTGTTAGATGGAGGGCCTTGATGGCCGCATCAGGAAGGAGCATCGAAGCCCCTCTACCATGACAGCACTCTGATGGATGTATGGGTGGTGGAGGGGCAGGGAAGATGGAGGTTAGAAGACTGGAGATGATGAGAAGAAGGAGGACGATATGAGGTGCAGTGGGGGTTATATACAATAGTAAATACCTACAAATGCAACACATTAGCAGTAGATGCAGAGCCTGGGATAACATTAGAATGCACGATAAAGCTTTCTATTGGACAGGCCATCTCCGAAACAAAATAAAGGTCCTGTGTGTTGAATTTTTAAAGCCTATTTCTTGTGACCTAGGATGATTTGTTCCCTACATGAAGCAGACTGATGATAACAGCCCATTTGAAAGTAATTTAGAAAATCTGAATATCTGTAAATGTCAAAGTTTGACATATTATGCAATACAATGGATATATAGTTTTCTTAGCATTATAGGAAGCAAAAATATTTTGATATTGCAACTGCTAGCTGACATTTTTTTGGTGAATTAATAATGTGTTATGTGTTAATGACTTATTTTTAATAACAGAAATGCATTTTTTTTTCACCTTTAACATGTATTACAGTAGTTTTATTCCACAACAGCTACACATGATGTAAACTGGCTACTGATTCCAAGAGTGCATCGTTAGACTACCAGACACAGTAGTAACTTTGATACATTATGCCAGCATGGTAGCATCATAGATAGGCACTTGTTGGTGTATGTATTTTTTTTTTTCTTCATCTGAGCATTCTCACAGCTGGGGGTGTCTTGAACACAGCTTCCATGCTAAATTATGAATAGCCAGTTTTCCTCCACATCAGCAGGTTGTAATTTGATTTCTGGTTAATAAAATACAGTTTTGGGCGGCAGATCTCCCAGTGAACACCGGTCCCTAGGTTCCCCCCTCATCTTGCTCCTTTGGGTCCCAGGAGGCAATGAGTTGGGGAAAGTGTTATGGAGAGAGATGGTGCTCCTCCTTGGCCTGGTAAAGATTGGGGGTGCCGATGCACAGCGGGACAGGTGTTCTGAGCTGCACACAGGGGAGTCTCACCAGGCTGCAGTGCCTGGCCTACATCCATCTCTGTACCTGGGGAGATAAATAGAAAAATGTGACCCAAACAGTCTAACATCACAGCCATGGCAGGAATATGTTCTAACAATGGGGAAAGGGGAGGGTTCCCCATATCATTACTAAAAATGAGGCACTGTCTGCAATTAATTTCAAACCTAAATTAATGCCTACTGCTTGCAGCATACCTCTCTGTGGCAGTAGAAATAGATTAATAGTGCAGAATAGAGAAAATAATCTTATTCTTTACCATGCTACACTGAAAAAAAATGGGCTTTTCAATACCTGGCTCATTTCTTGATCAACATTTTTTTGTCATCTTGCAAACCCTACTTTATTGTATGAAATGGTGTGATCTTTCGACTGCCCTTTGTCTTGGAAGAAAAATTAATTCTCATTTGCATTACCACGTCTAAATGTCAGCCACCGATATTTTGTTAGACATTAGTAAAGCTGGCAGCGAGAGGCACTGGATAATTGCACTCAGCCTAGCAGAGGGATTTACATAATTTCAGATAGCAATTAAAGAATCCTTGGGAATTTTCGTCCTGGCCTCTCTCTCCAGCTCACTTCTTCAGCAGTACAAAAGAAGCATTCGTTTACATTAAGCTCCATGCTCCTTGCTGTTCATTTGCATGAAATTAAAGGTTTTCATGATCTTGAACAGCGGGGTAACATTTAAAATGCTGTTTTAAAGCCCTCACCTTGGAATAATGAAACACTTCTATTTTTTTTTCTTTTTAGAAGGCAGTGGGAGTTCATTGACTGCCTGTCCACAGCAAAACTTTCTCATTTTCCATTCACTCAAACAATATACTGTAGAACAATAATGATTTTGATTAATTAAGAATACAACTTTTCTTTTTCTTTCCAAGGTCCCCTTTCTCTTTGATCTGCCAGCCATCATCCTACCTCACTGCTCACCAGGCCCTTTAAATATGATGGGCAGCAAAATGTATGAGTCAAAATTAGCTTCTATACGTCACATAACAACTGAACATACACTGAAATCTACTTTTAGTCTCTGTACCAGGATAAACTAATGTGAGGAGTTTTTTTCAGAGCTGTGAAGATAAACCTCTCATGTACAGTATCTTTAATTAGGTCCCTGTGGGTCCCAGTGTTATCTGCCATGCTGATTAGAATGAACATTAACTTGCTTCAGCCTTGACTCCGATAATGTGCATCAGCGTGTGGTGACAAGAGTGCAAAATCAGATTGGCATCTTTTTGCAGACAACATATTCCACTATTTCTTTGAACTATTAGAAATATTAGTTTCATGGTATAGCAGAAGTCAAAGCCACGTTGCTTAAAATCCTTCATGCCTTCATGGTGTGGCCTAGCTGACACATTTGATACGGGTATGGATTCAGGATTACTTAAACCATACCCTTCTCTTGGGAGGTCTGCAGCTCAGTAGTCCAATGTGCATAGTATTATATACTGTACTTAACAACACTGAGTTTACGTCTGGCTCTCTCTCTCTTATATCATGCCAGCTCTCTCGCTTCTGTGTTTAATCAGTCAACTGAAAACAGAAATGCAGTCGCAATAATGTAAAAAAAACATTCGAGATGAATAGTAGGGCTTTGTTAAGACAATAAAGCTTTGTCGCAGAGCTCAGAAATAAATACAAAGCCTCCTCAGAACAATACCCTTCACACTTCTTCCTTGATTCCCCTTCCATCCTTAAAGGCATCACAGAACATTTTCACACTAGTCGTCCCACCGCTGTGAAATAAATTGTGACAGTAACTCAATATGAAGTGAAATAGCTGAGAAAGCTTTGAGTTCACTTGCGCTGACAGTGCTGTTTAATTCCATCTTGTGCCAGCCTGACATTTCTGCTGCCACTAAATATTAAACATGTGTACCCGTTTCATTTGCATCTGGTAATGAGGTGGGAGACAGCGCCCAACTGGTCAAGCCTCTCTCTTGTGGTGGTGCGTCTGTGCTGCCTCCAACACAGTCACATGGACAAGGGTAAACCAACAGGAATATTTAGAGTGGAAGGGAGGCTCAGACAGAATGGAATAGGAAAAAAGGGGGTTTTGTGTGTGTGTGTGTGTGTGTGTGTGTGTGTGTGTGTGTGTGTGTGCTCTCCAGAATTCAGAAACCAGTCTGAAATGACCCCAGCTCTCAAGCAGCGTCTGCTTTCTCTGACATTTTTCCCTGAATCTTTTAAGATGCATCCCTTGCTGCAAAATGCATTAGTGAAAAGAGTCGAAACAGAGGCACAAGAGGAGAGGGTTAAATGTGATTGGTCTAAAAGTCATCACATCTTCATAATGCAATATATATTCATGATCTGGCAGTCTAGGAGGGCAGGCATCCTGAATTGTGTTCTGTAATTCAAATGTTTTATCCCAATTTTAATTCACCATACAATTTTGGGTGAACATTTCAAACCAACAACATGCATCCTTTTTTTTAAGTCATTACATATTTATATGGACCAGTGAATTCAGGAAGCTGAGATGAGTAAAACTGGTTGACTATTAGCCACGTATCATCTGCTTTACCAGTGGTGGAAGAACTTAAAAGTTGATAATATAGTGATGTTGTGCACAGCTTGTTTCTGCTGCATATAAGGGGTCCCAGAAAATATAATCTTTACCTTTAAGTGTCAAACATAAAAGTACTCATTATACAGCAGAATGGCCCCTGCATTTGTTATAAAGTATTATACTGTTGGCTATATAATACTATTGGTCTATTATCACTGATTCATTAACATGTTAGCAGTTAGATGTTCTACAGGTTGGGGTATTTGAGATATTTTATATGTTGATGGGTAGTTAATCAATAAAAAATGCATATTTTATGAGCTCACTATACATTTTATGTGTAAATCCTTAGGAAACAAAGTAACTATAAAACAACTGTCAAATAAATTATGTGGAATACAAGGCACAATATAATAATATTTTATTATTATGTGTTATTGAAGTACAAGTACTCCAAAAGTACTAAAGTACACTAATTATAAAATGTACTTGGTTACTTTCCACCACTGGAAACTTGGCATATTATTAAAGAAAATATATTTATTTATACATTGATGACATCATGTTTTGCCTTTTATCGATAATATAATACAATAGGCTTATTTTTCTAGCTCCTGATACTGATTTTGCATTGTAGTCTGCAGACTAGAAAGGCCAAATTCTCTGATGTTTTTGAAATAAAAGAGCAATATTCTCTTTCCTCTGTCAAACTCTCACGACAGTGTACAGTTACAAGCACTTTAAAAGAAGTCAACACCAGTGTAAGGAAACTTTACACATTCATTTTATTTGTACAACTTTTTTTTGTAGGCACAGATTTACCTTTTCTTGCAGCCAGTGTGAAAAGGAGATGTACTCCTGTCAATGCCCTGTTCAGGTATAAGTTTAGAGACACCCTGCCTCTCTATGATGTCTTGTATTGCTTTCATGATATGTATCAGATATGTCACAGGAAATCAAACCTTGATCAAAACCAAAACTGACTGCTGAGGAGAAACAAAGAAACATCAAAGAGCTTACAGTGGAAAGGCAGAGGTGGTTGACGTTGGATGTGTGTGTGTGTGATGGTGGTGGTGAGGGAAGAGGGGGGGGATTTGCACTTCTTGTTAATTCTCTTCATATGAGCTGTTAAGCTCAGCAGTCATCGAGAATTGTGTCCACTCCCGGGCCTCCGGTGGGACTGCGTGTCCTGAGGTTTACCGTTGCTAGCTTGTCATGTCCACGTCAACAGCACTTATCGCCTTCTGTCTGAGAGCTGAGGCATTTCCCAGGCATTTAGCTGCCTGTTTGTCTTCTCTTGATTTCCCCTCCAAATCTGTCACATATAGTCTTCACCTGACACCTCACAGAGTGTTCCTCTCTCAAACACTGTCAAAACAGGAAGATCCAACAGGAAGAGATAGCAGCAGGGAACCGCAGATTGCCAAATATTATACACTGATCACACACTGCAAATAATGACCTGTGTAAGAAAAATGGTCTGGGATTGTTTACTTCATCAACACGCTGACTGCTATCCAAATAAGAAACAATGAGCAGTTTGTGTTTACAACTTCGCTTCTGCAGTTCATTTGGATTCTTTAATTACCAAGTGATGCTTTATGCTGCTCACACATTATACTGTATGTCAATAAGATCAGAGTTTTCACATCACTAAGACTTTCTCTGTCCTGTTTTTTTGTTTTATTTTTTATTTTGTTGCTTGGAGTAAAAGCCCTGGCATGAAAACAATACACTTCACAGTGAAGGCCTGGCGTAGTATCAAACACTTCTCTCTGGTGCATTTTTCTTTCCTAGCCTTTCTTCCCTGGCAAAAAACCCTTCTATTATTTCAATAAGCTCTTGCTTTTAATACATTATTGATCTTAAGGTTGAACTACGGGCCACTGCATTACCAGGACTCTAAAGCCCATCATGGCATGACACTCATGTACTTGAGAAAAATTATACCAATTATGAAATCAACCAACAACTACCTCAAAAAGCAATCAACTGTCACATTGGAAAGCATTTTGTCCCACAATGCTATTGGCTTTGTGGTTACGCAGAAGGAGTGGGCATTGGGTGTTTAATGACTTCCAAATACTGATTTCTCTCTTTTTTTCCCCTAACACTTATTACCATTCACTCTGAAATGGTTTTGCTCTGAAGCAAGCCGATTACGTTTGATGCTGTACGTTGAGTGACTGTGTGCCAATACGACAATAGCATTAGCCATTGATTAGCCTTTATGAGTACCAAAGGCTCAACACCACCATGTGCACTTAAAAGCCTACATTAAGGCTATGAATTATGATTAGTGCGCTACGTTCCAGTGCATTAGGAAAGGATATATTCATTTTAATTCTGCAAATGCCACAAAGCTAGCTCAGGAGAGAAAGCCATTTCTAGAGCCTCTAAAGTGGGTGGGGCCAGGGGCTGAGTCCTTGCAGGGTCAAGTGCAAGCCATGTTTTTGACAGTGGCTGCCTGCCTGTGTTTCCATATCACAACGTTCAATCATGCAGTGCCCTCATGCAGAAACCTTTAACTCAATGCTCATAAATGCAGGGAAGCAAAGCTTACTGATTGATCCTCCACCGGCGACCTCTGTGTGAGCATTTGCTGTGGTCAATGAGTTTTTTTTTTCCTTGTTTTGTGCACAATGTACATAAAGCAATAAAACATTTATAAAAAAGTACACAATACAAAGAATCAACCATCCAGCCCCCTCTACAGAAAACTAGATGGGATGAAAAAGTTCAATTAAGGTTACCTTTATTGTTTTCAATCTAAATCATCTGTGTGACATCTAAATGACATTTTAATGAAATTTTTAGACAGGTTGTTTTGAATAGTTTCCTAAAAGATACAGAGGGTTGAGCAGTGGTGAATTGCAAGTGTCTTTGGGGGGACGGGTGGCTTGACGGGCATATGAAATCTGAGCCGAATAAATGAAGTGGAGATGGTAATACAGTGTGTTATAGCGGAGAGTGACAAGCCCGTTCCTCCCATGAAGCAGCTGAGCTGGCATTAAACAGACAAGACATCCCGTTCAGTCAGTTATCAGCCCAGGAATAATGAAGGAACAGGCCGGCAGACCAGGACGAGTCACCCTAGTCAGCCAAGTGGAGAATTTAATTTCGTGCAGGTTTTTTCTGCAGCCAAGCATTTCCCCATCGGAGGTCCACTGGTGCTTGGGTGAGCATGGACAACTCAGTGCTCCTGACTCAGAGTCTCTGTGGCACTGACAGAGATGTGTGGTGATGGATTTTAGAGAGGCTGAGGGAGAGGGCGGACTTAGGTTTGGGTACGGCAGTTAAAGAGGAGAGAGAGCGATGACAAGCTAACTTCAGAGAAAAGTAAGAAAGCGATCACTCGTGTTACTCACTTTCCAGAGTATGGGTGCATTAAATCAAAGACAGTGAAATGAGAAATAGGTACTGTCCGAACCAAATATATGTAGGAAAGAAATAATATTGGATTTTTTTTTATTCAATCTGTCATTGTTGCAATGCTGATATTTTTATTTTTTCACATGTGTTAATCCTAATCTTGATTTTCATCTTCTGTATTTCGTAATCGTTTTTGGAATATTTTATCATTGACTAAAAAGTTAAATTTAGATGAATACATTTAATAGATTGAATGCTGGCTTTGTTTCTTTTTCTCACTGAGCATTGTAACATCTATCTAATCTTGCCCTTGCTTTTGTGGTCACATGGTCCTGTGTAGTTTCCAAAGCACAAAAAGATGACAACTGATGCCCCTTGCCTCTGCCCACCACCTTCAGATTTCCATGCCCTGCAGCCATAGCACTGTGTGTCCCATCTATGTGTATTCTTGCAGATGTGTAAGGTCTGCACATCACAGCGGCCTTGCAGGCATGTTGAATACACTGGCGATCACCCAACACAGATGGTAGGTTTACTTTCCTATGCAGTGAACAATTTTTGATTAATTTACACGAATGGCATTGTTTCACAGAATGCTAGTACTGTTCACCAAAATATTCATGTTTAATTGAGAATGTTAGTAAATCAACAAACTGGAAAACACTATTTAGCAAGCATGAAGTCATTTGTTGAAGTGTATATATTGCACTAGGTAGAGAGTGCGTTTTGCTAGGCAGGTCTCTGGAATGTGAAGCCCATTCACCCTCCTTTATGGACTGATGCATCTAATCAACCTTTGTTTGAGCTTTGTTTGAGCTGGCAACACTTGTGACCACTTTGATGTGATGTTGAAAAAGAAATGATTTTTATTTGGCTGTCTAAAAACAACTGTTTTGGCAATTAAGATTATACATGCCGTCTCCTGGCAATACCTGCATTAAGTGCATTGTAATAATCCACGGGGCAACCACTGTGCGTATATACAAAACCTATTCAGAAAATGTCTTTTAACAAAGATGTGGGCCAAATAAACAGCTATCGTGTGGCCAACAGTTGGGGGTGGTCCAAGTATAACCACCCCCAACTGTTATAACCAAAGCAAACAAGAATATAATAACATATTTGCAGCCCCAAAATAAAATATGAACAATGTTTGTTTATGAGCAGCAGATTTTCTAGTTTTTATTGAAATATCTCAACAACTATTGCATGGATTGTCGTGGAATCTGGATGGCACACATCCATAGTCGATACAGGATGAACTGTAATAACTTTGATCCCCTCACTTACCCTCTACCTCCAAAACTAATGATGTTCCCATCAGCCTCAGCTGTACCTGGTGATTAGTGCCAATTAGCAAATGTTAGCAAACTAACACACTAACCTAAGATGCTGAGCATGGCAAGCATTACATCTTCTGAACATCACCATGTGAGCACTGTCTGTGAGCATGTTAGTATAGTGACGCTTTGGCTCAAATATGTATGAGCCATATGTTGCTGTTATCTCTTTTCTGTACTTTCACTTTCCTTTTGATCAGAGCTCAAATTGAATTGAGATGGGTGATATGTCCATCTGTATTGTTCCAAATATAACAGTATTTATTAGTCTGCATAGGTTATAGTCTGCATGAAAATAATATCATCTTCTTCTTTCAGTCATGGTGCCTCTGCAGTAGTATGAGAGTACATTTGTGGTGTCCTGTGGGCTTTCCATCTTTCTGATGCCAGGGAAAATATCATGTCAGACAACATGAGCATCTTTCATAAATGATCCAATAATCTGGGATCATGCTTTGCTTTCGAAAAGACAATGGCTAACATTATTTCCTTTTTGATGCATTCAATTTTTCATCACACTGTGTGGATAAGGGAACTGCTCCAGCAAATATTGATCCTATCAGAGAAATATATCACGGGATTAAGGAAGTTACTCAGATTTGTCCTCTTATATATATATATATATTGTTGTATTTTCTGTTGCAAGTGAAAGGCAGACTTCACACCAACAGTGACCACTCATTTGGAAGCAAACCAAATGCCTGTGGCTGTAAAGACCTGCCCAGGGTTCAGGTTCTTAAAGCGGAAATAATTGCAGAGGTGCACGCTCCATTAAAGCAACTATTTAATACAATAATCATTCAATTAAAAATCCCTTGTAGCAGCTGCCATGGTTGATTTGGATCAAAGGAACATGTTATTTGTGGTATGAGGCTGTTAAACCAATGGACACAATCCAGACTTTCTGCAGAGTGAAATACAGTGTAAAATTCCACCTGTACACGGCATAATTAAAAAATAAATCTCATAATGAGTGCTGCTTTGCTTCTTAGTTAAAATGAAGATTTTTGTCACATGAAGTATGGCATGCCGATCCTCTCACTGCTTTAAAATGAGTTTCATCTCTGCACAGCTACTTCTGCTACTATAAATAGAGAAAGAAGTTGCAGAATGGAGTTTCAGTTGTAAAATATCTGGGGGGCAGAGCTTGTTTTTTGACTTGTCACTCAGTCTAACATGAGAAAACACACAAGATGCTTCTGGACTAGTCTTTGTCTGACAAATAATCCTTAAATGAAAACACATACAATCTGAAATACACCTAAGTACAGAGGAGGCATAAAAAGGACAGCTAAGTCTAACAAAGTACTGCTGATTTGTTTTTGTCTCGGTACCACCCAAAATTAAATTAATTAATTAGAAAGAAATGAAGGAGTTAAATTATTTAATGCTAATGAATTGGATATTATAATTTTAGAATAATATTCAAAGTTTTCCAGCCAGAACCTTTGTATTCACTTGTTTCTGGTACCTGCAAAGCTGATGCACAGTGGCATCTAGTAAAACAAAGATGTACAATGAAAGTGCTTCACTTGGTTCACTGAGAGTTAATTTTTACTTTAAAAAACATCCAGATGGAGCGCTGGATAAGAGCGTTGTTACCTGCAAGTTATGCAAAAAGGAGTTTGCTTATCATTGAAGTAATTCCAGCCTAAAATATCATCTCAATGCAAAACATTAATTGCCATTAATTGCGATTAAATTAATTACAGAACCTGTAATTAACACGATTAAAATTTTGAATAAACTCCCATCATTAATAGCATTCAATAAAAAGTCAAATATAACACAGGTTTTAAACTGTTGTAAATTCTGCTGCAAGTCATAAAAGTGGACACATATCTGGATAACCACCAAATCCTCACTCTGCCTCCAGTCTCAATGCAATACCTGTATACGAGTATCTTTGTAAATTACACATCGATGGGCGCACAGATAGCAAAATAATAAAGTTGTACAATAACTGAAACATATTTGATTTAACATTTCTACTTGGCATATGCTCAGGTATTATCTGTTTATGATGCAGTATTTAATTTGGGTTTACATGGTAAATTGCGGCTATGGATATAAGGATATGAATTATTGTGAACAGGGAGATAAATACAGAGAGGACGTTTCAGAAACAAAGGGATGTTTTACAGTTACTAACCAAATGGCCTTTCAAACTGGAAACATCTGACATTATGCTGTTAGTTTGTATGCAAGACCATTCTTCATTACAGAAAGATGGCTTTGTGTTTTTATCTTGTTGGGTGCCTTTTGAGTAAAGGAGCACATTACGACGAGTCTTTGTTTTATTGTGTTCAGCAAATTAATAAATGGGAAGCACAGTGGGAAAAATAGATATGAAAATGTGTACTTTGCATTATTGAAAAGCCCATCCACTAAAGGTTACCAGCAGCTATTGTAGTACAATCTGCGAAATGTAATTAGAGTGTGTGTGTGAGAGAATAGCACAGATAAAGCTGCCTCTGCCATTATGGACTCCCTCATAACATTTTGCTTCCCCCTGAAACTTATTCTCTCTGAACTAATTTTGCATGACATATTGCATTTCTGCTTCAGCTATCATGAGGCTACCTGTGAATTAAACTGGGTTTGCAATACAGCAAATTTCCAGATTACATTTTGGACATGCAGATATCTCATATTTGCTATGATTTATTAATTCAAGGCAGACAAAACTCACAACATTGCTTACAATTGTTTTGTTTTTTGTTTTTTTTCTGGTGCCCTGTGCACATTGATACACAAGAGATTAGATGGATAGAGAGAGAGCTAAGAAACATTAGAATGATGGATACATAGACAATTCTAAAATAATTGAACACTTTATGAGAGCCTCAAAAACAGCCATGTTTTAACTTAACACAGTAATACAAACACACTGCAAACATTTACAGGTGTCTTAAAATCCCACTGAACCAGGAAATCATTCAGGCTACATAACAGGTATATGGTATGCAACCTGTATATAGTTCTTCCTCTTCTTCCTCTGGTGTATTAAATATCTATCTATCAAAGTATGTTTTAAAATCTAAAGACAAAGTGACATTGTGGTTAGGTTTAGGGTTTGGGATGAATACTGTTGTTTCAGTTAAATATTGATGAAGTGAAAACGTGCGTTGTGCTTTTGAATTTATTCAGTATTTACCAATGACGATAATTTTCCCTAATCTTAACTTAATTTCAAACTGTGTAAATGCATAATGCATATATATAATTTGTTTGTTTGTTTTATGACTTTTATTATGATAAATAATTGGTTTAGGATTTAGAGATTCGCTTCCAATTCACATGTTTTTGTTAAACTATTAAAAATAAGAAAACAGTATGTGATCACATTTGGAAGTAGGTCATGGGAGGTCATGTCTATCCCATAATGACCCAATGAATTTCTTTGCCATGCTTCCTGTTCTTAGATAAGCCTGCTCTTCTTTTAATGGTCCCTCTCCATGAAAAGAGTGATAATAGAAGCCAACCAGGCCAAAAGTTGAGCAAAAAGGAGAAATGATTAAGGAACCTTATTAAAGGCAACCTTGTAGATTCAGACGCGTGATGGAGAGCACATTATGAGGCCTGATCCTTTTCAAATGACACCACGGTTTCCCGAACACGCCGAAAAACCTGATTAGGGTGACAAGCACTGAGTGATACTGCAAACCTGTTAATAACATGAAAATTAGAAGGGGCTCATGCAAAGAAAGGAGATTAATTTAGCTGGAGTCCATCTTGCGCAAATTGCGAAGTTGTGAATATGTTTTCAGATAATGAGCCTTCCTACTTGTCAGCTCACTTGTCATTTTCTGTAATTAATGTTAAGGAAGACTCCTTCCTGATGGTTCATATTACTCATGTACCAGGAAAATTTCTACCCAGAAATAATTTACATTTATTATCATCAGTCTGTTTGTGTGGTTTATTTCACAGTGGAGTAATTTATTGCAGCACCATTTCGCTCGCCTTGATTAGTCACTCGTCAGACTGAGATGTAATTTTTTTTCATCATATGTCTAGTCCGTGGAAATTGAAAGTGTTTTTGACACAGCATGGTACCTTCCCGGCTCTACCTTTTACTCCTTGTCTTTCATTTGTTTACCTCCTCAGTCACTGGGTTGAGAAAAAAAAACAAAAAACAAAAAAACCCTACACACATACAAAAACCAGATGTGAATGTTTATTGAACACTGAGAATCGGCAGGATGGATTGTGGATATCAGAGTCCAATTTCTTTCATTTAGGACTAAACTTGGCAGAAAATATAGTGAAACACGGTATAGATGATGCCTCACTTGAACATATTCAAATAGTATGCATTTCTTTTCAAACCCAAAAGTTATACTTGTGATTACATTTTCAAACAATATTTTAATTTATCATGCAGCACTGAATGTACATATACAGCGGAGAATAATGAAATTACACATATGATTTCTTTACACAGTGAAGTTTATTCCCCTGAGTGGCCATAGATACCACTGAAACAGATTTACCCCACAGTGGTGTGACCATAACTCAAAGAAATATTCATTTGAGACAGATATTTAAATCAGCCTTGCTTAGCAACTAAGCTTTGCTTTTCTTTGTGCCAGTAAATTTATAAGCCCTCTTCTTAAATGTATTATTCATCCAAGCATGTAAATAATGCATGCCTGGTTCCACAGTAAATTAACCCTTTACCTTACTAGGGATACAGGAGTCATTGTTTTGAAAGGCAATTATGTCATTTAATTAATGTTGTAATTAATACTGTAATTAGCTTAAACACCCTGCAACTGGGTGCCACTACTAAGCTGTCTTAATTAAATAGATTGAATGGTTTCATATCTTTTTGCACTGTCACGTTGCAATCTGCAGAAAAAATGCCATCTTATTTGCACATTTCAGTACAACTTTTTTTAAAGGCAAACAAGGCATGAGCACTCATTCACAGATAATAAATAATACACATAATAAAGGGGAAGGCAGAGCTATAAGCTTTCTGTCTTTGAGGCTTTTTCTTACAAAAGAATATTCCTATACTTTCAGACCAATCATTTATAAAGTACCATTGTAAATCCTTTGTGTGACTATGTAACCTCCTTGGTTACAATTTGATACTCTACCACAGCAGGAGTCATTGTCTACTAAAATTATGAAATAAAATAAATCCAATTCCCAGTTCAGCTTTCAAACTAAAGGTAAGGGAGCTGTGCAGGATCTGTGCCCGCCTGTGTTTTATTGCTGCAGTACAGCGGCGGGGCAAGCAGACAGCTAATCCGCTAGTAGAGAGTTTTTATCCTTGCCCAACCTGACAGTGATAGAAAGTGTTTTCCCCAAACTAGAAAAATAGTTGAGAGAGGATGAAATAGCAAAGAGGTCAGTGAATACTGAAGGATTTCCAGTCCACTCAACTCTGCTGGCTGCAGGTCCGGCTTTGTATTCATGGGCTGTGAGCATCCGTACAGCTCATCTATTGTGCATGTGTATGTCAGAATCATTTTTGAAGCCAGACGCCTCGGCGCTACCAGGAAGCAATAAGGAGGAACTCCCCGCTTGTAAAATTAATTCCCCTTAGTATGTCAGAGTGTGGCTGGATCCTATGAGTTATAAGCTGCTTTAATGCACATACAGGATTTCTTTCTTTTCTGTCAGGGTTGTTTGCATTATATATATTAGATCTAAATATTGTATAAAACTTTGGGAAGCATGAATAATTGTAAACATCTTAAGTGAATTTGTTCCCTGTATCATATGTGCATCAGTGGAATACGCCCGGCTTTCTATTTGGTTGCATGTGATTTTATCAATGTCATTAGACCATTCATTGAACTAAGTGAGGAATCCATCAAAAGATGACAGGAAGCTGTAGACTAATGGCTGTTAGGCTGTAATATTCTTTAATATGATTTTTATTTGCTTTAATTTCATCTTCTTTTGTACAGGTCCCACATCGGTAGAGAGCTGCTGAGCACATGAGCCTATTTCTACAGCTTACAGAGATCGGTGATACAGAAAGCTTTAGTCTCCATGTGGATTTATTCTGGCAAAAAATAAAAAATAAAAAAAAATAAAAAAGCAAACAAGCTGTGGCTTTCAGTAAACTAGTGTGAAAAGCACATCCTGTGACAATTGAGTTTTCACTGCAGGGACACAGGAAACAAATTAGGAAAATTAGGACGATATATATTATGTCTATGATGGCAAGCGGGACAGCAATTTGTGCACATGCCGAGGCTCTGCACCCTGTTTTTTATCTCTTCATACTCCTCTGCATTTGGAACCAGCTTCATCATACACTCCAACACTCACAATTAAAAATAGCTCAGCGGGTTTCAATTTTATGCTGACACAAACCTAATTTTACACCTTCTTTTCAGTAGTTTCCTCTTTTCTTAAACTTTGTATCCTCTGAAAAACAATCAACCACGGCCCTGAAATTGCCTGAAACATAACAAAACAAATGAAATAGAAATTAATTTTTTTTTGCAACAGGATTATCTACCCGTGTGACTATTATCTTTCCCTGCTGTTTATCTGGAGCAAAAGGAGAGGATAATTTTACAATTAATGGCAGAGGATTCAGAACCCTACTGTAATCGTTAGATGGCACGTCTTGAAGAAATAGCCCTTCATATTGCCTTACCCTGGGCTTCAATAATCTTGACCCTGGGTATTAATGGATGAGTTAATGGCCTGCAGAAATCCTTTAATTTATGCCAGGGTGAATTAAGAATAAGTAATGGATTCTGCTTTTCAAAATGCCCAGACAAGGCATTTCCGTTCAGCCTATCTGAGAAATCAAATTATCATATTATCTCTTTGAATGGGTCTTCTGAACCCATATTTCACAATATCTGATGGAAATAGTTTTGACATTCATTACACGACTCTTGCTTTATTGTGGCATGCTAGTACATGCAATGACAAAAAGGCATAATGATTTTCCAGCCAGCGATGAAGAGAATGGACCTGAAAAAAAAAAAAGGATCAGAAATGACAAATCAAACTTTCAGTGCTCTAATGTAAATACAAATGTAATTATGAAACTGTAAATTGGTTTGACTCTCTGGAGAGGGGCTGCCACCCTTTACCCCCTTTCCTCACAATAAATTTATAGAACATGGGACTCTTTTAAAAAAAAATCTTAATGATAACCACTCATACATCTCATTAGGTTTGTTACGTACTGTTTATGTTTAATGATGCATCGTGAGCTTAATACTTTGGATGATATTCTATAGCTGCAGTCTAATCAAAGATATTTTATCAATGTGAAAATTATGTTGGAATATTGTGTTGAGCATTCATATGTGCACACATGTATTCTGTATGTACTATATCAATACTGCTGTTTTAACTTTAATAGTTAAAACAGCAGTATATAAACAGTAGTATTGTAATTGTCCCTTGCAAAACAAAACAAAACAAAACAAACAAATCATTCTTACAATACAATACTATATTGCACATAACCAATGTTTTCAAAGCAAAATGCATACGGTAAACAGTGTCAATGCAAAAATGTTGCACTTTAATTAATTAATTTATTTAATTTTGGAGATCCTATAAGAGTTCAATATAAACATTTTATTTCCAGTTTATTAGGTAATCCGGTAATATCTAATGCCATCCAATACAATAGATGTAATATTCTGTCCCCCTCATTTATGTAAATAGGGTTGACAAAGTATTACACCTTTCATTGTAACACGTTTCACTACAAATAAAAGAACAAACAAAAGTCAAATCAACATGACGATGTCGACAAAAACTCGACACGACAAGCTTCACAAAGTTGCGCTATTATTCATTGCAGTGCTGTTATAATGGATTACACTAAATTGTACAGGTGGCTTTAATAAATATGGCTCAGCGTACATTAATATGCTTTAACTTTTACAGACACAGAGGCACTTCCCTGCACAGCCTCTCTATTACACCCCCGCCTGTTGTGCCCCAGTGAATTGAAGACTCTCTTGGGGGCTTTACATGCAACCTTTGCTTACAGCTAAGCCTGCATTTTTATTGCATGATGTCATGCATGTGTCACAGCAAAGGAGAAGTTTGATGTGAGCCGTAACACTGTCGGGGAATAGTCCTGTGATTATGAAGTCATCCTTACACTTGGGTGAGACACTAATTTTTCTTTAACATATCACTTGGCTCCCCAGGTTGCACAACATCCTGTAAGTAAAACCTCGACCCTCAAATACCTACATACACACACACACACACTCATACCAAACTCACACAAACTCTCCTGTCAAACAACAACTCAACCCTGGCAGTTATTTGGGGTTTGTTTGTAATCTTTTTGGGCGCTTTGTCAGGCAAGCGCAGTGATATTAGTGTGAGTGCACAAAAGCCCCCGAGTGGTGTCACGCACAATTAATGTCCCCAGGTAGCAACTCCATTAGTCTTATGAACTCAAGTCGCAGTGGGGAATGCTAATGGTGGAGGTGCTGTAGGGCATTAGGAAGGAGTGCAGCCAAAGCTACCACTTTACCCTTCGATTTGACCAGTGTGCACCTCCATCTCACTTTAGAGCCCTGCAACCAACACCCTCCAACCTCGGCACTTTAGTGAGACACGCTGTCAAGTAGCAAGCAGCCTCCGAAGAATCCACTGGCAATGTGTGCCACTCGCTCACACAGCTGTGCTCTGTTTGTTTTTAATGACCATTTATATGACCTGGGCATCTTATCCAAATGTCTCCAAATTACGTAACAGCGCCATGTATTGTGTCACTCCAATGGACCCTTTGAAAAGTCCATATTTTCAGTTTCATGTGAAAACACCCCTTACGTGGTTAATCATTGTCAGTTTTCATAAATGTTGACTTCCATCTCAGCAGCCTCAAATCCCACATGATCATGTGACCTACTCCACTACAGATCCCCCCGCCTGACCTTGATGGTGTAGAAGCATGGAGCGGTTCATTTGATCTAACAGGCCTACAGCTGAACTAAACCCCTGCCTGTGAGGCCTGCCTGTTCCCCTGCTCCATGCCCGCTCTAGCATGGATGTATTTAAGAAGTCTGGTAGCCACCTTTACATCACAGCTCAATAGCATCATGTTGCCTCCAAACCTACATGTCAATTCCATGTCACACAGTCCACAGAGCGAAAAAAGAGGTAGAGGTGGTCTGTGATAAAGAGTGAGCTGACAGAAAGCAGAGCGATAGAGAGAGAAACGCTGGTAATTTTGGTAGAATGAACCCACATCGCCAAGCAACCTCCATCCAGGCATGAAAAACACAAGCCTGCCATGACAGTGACTGCGAAACCAAGAGAAGTCACTCTGAGCCTATTCACAGCCTTTATTACATTATCAATTACAGATTATAAATGTACTCCACATGGTCTAGTTCTCTATGCCTTACTCCATCATGTTGTGCCATCATCACTCAAACTGAGGCCCACACGGGAAGGCCGGCGGAGCTCTCCGGTTCCTAGGCGCCCTCTCACCGTTGCTATGGAATGCAGTGGCTGTTTTATTGCTTGTGGCAGTAATTGCACTTACATTTGATGGTCTTTTGTTGAGATAAACCCCACAGCTGGCTTTGTGTTAGCCCTTGCTACAGGCCAATACAGTCACAATGCACTTAAATATGTGACAATTTGCCAACCTAAAGGTAAACGCACATCTTTTACCTGCTGCATGTGTAGTGTAGAGATACTAATTTGCTGAAGTGCGTGTTTTTTTTATGAGCCAATGGTTTCAAATGTTTCGTCATTGTTGGGGGTTTTTTTCAGGGCTCCCAGCAACACAAGCCCTTTACCACTGCATTAAAGCGTCTGCTGCAGTCATTTACTGAAAGGATCAGAAAGTGTCCGCTGCTGTTTAAAGTCCACATCTTTGCTTTTATGGCCTTCCTATGAATGAGCCGAGCAAGTGTTCATATTGATTTGCACATTAAATATATTAGTAATAAAACAACATCCTGCTGCAAACCAATTGTAAAATCAATAGTAATTGGAACCAAAATATTATGAGTTCTTGGTCTGCAGTCTTATTGTCTCTGTAACTGACCAGTGAAATCCTGTACGTTTGTGCGATAAAATGTGATAAATATTGATGACAATGTCAAATGAATGTATGGGTGTAATTCTGAGAGCCTAAATACAAATTGAATAAACTCGAGAAAGATGGTCTGTGATGGAAAAGCAGGAGTTAACAAAGCAAGCCAGAGCTGAACTTGATGAACTTGTACAGAAACTGCTATTGATCCGCAGAAAATTAGAAAATTTGAGGGGGGATACATGATTTTGAAATCATATGAGATCACACTTTGTACGCATTCATGGCACACAAACTCTACTGACTCTAACTTTAGTCAGTATTTTGTGTCAATGAGCAGAGCATGTCCAAAGACATGCAAGACATTTTCTGAGTGTGATAAAAGTTTAACATATTTAATTATTCTCATAAACATGTTTTAATTTCCCTAACTGGTAAAGTCACTTTTCTATGTATGATTTAACACAAAAAGAAAAACTTTACCTGAGAGAATGTGTAAGCACAGACATAGCCTACACTACTTTTAATAGAAATAACTGAGACACTATACTGCGGCTCTCCTCTGGTGTGGGATCCCGTAGAGCAGGAAAACAAAGCATGAGGTGTGTCTTATTCTCCACAGAGTGCCCTGGGGCCAAGGAGTGAGCTTGCTGCCATCCTGGAGGCTTTGAGTGCTTTATAACAGCGTACACAAAGGACTCGCTTCCCACAGCCCGGTCATTAACAAGTGGGCAGCAGTGAAGGCAAATCTGGAGAGGGGCCTTCCACTGTCCTGCCACCACACCTGCTTCCACATTCACAGAGCCAGTGCTGGCCCGGCATGAAGGATGACTTGTAGTGTGCTGAACTCCAGGGAAAGCAAGCCGCCTCTCCTGTCTTGTTTGTTTGATAATTCAAGAGTTTCTGACAATAGTCTACATCCCAGGATCACAAAAACAGCTGAAATCTGCAGCTTTGTCGTCATCATTCCCATCAGTGAAGCACAGGAGTTTAACAAGGAGCCTTTTTTTAGGCTACAATACAAATATAGTTGAGTTTATAGTTCAGGACTGCAGCTTATGTCACTGGAGAACAGATACCAAGATTTGTCTGACTCAGGTTGTATTATATGTTTCTGTAACAATACATACAGGTATGCACACTGGTAAATAACTGATCATTTTTCACAACTAGCTGAGGTATCAGTTTGTTTGTCTAATATATATATATATATATATATATATATATATATATATATATATATATATATATATATATATATATATATATATATATATATATATATATATATGGGAATTTACATTTAAGAACAACATTATATTCATAAACATCTTCCTCATACATTCCCCCACACACAAAATGAATTCAAGTCATCTGCAGAATGATGTAGAAGAATATGAGAGGCAACATTTACTTTTGACTACTTTGTATCAAATACCAAACCTGCTATGTAGTCAGTGAACAATGTCAACAGACGTCAACACATCACAGACTGGACTGGACTAAATTTTGATGGATGTCAGTTCGGACCGCTCGACTTCAAGTGAAAGCGGATATGTGACATTTACTTACAGAAACTGCTTGCCGGCGAGTCACAGTGTTATGTAAATAGCACACCTGTCCACCCATTGACATGCCTGGCTTATATGGAAAATCTGTCTTTTCGAGTGGGAATATTGTATAAGCATAGCATTTTGTACCATCTGTGAGAAAATACAGAAAGTCAAATGAAAATAAAGGAGTAAGCGCTTTGACATTCAAGCATAGATTTGCTTTTGTCTGATTAACAAAAAAAAAAAAGAAGAAGATATTTGACTTGAATCATTATAGTGTAGTTAATAGTACGTCAGCCTTTATAGTGTTAGTATGTGTGATGGACCTACAACCTCTAGTGGTGCTACTTGATCATTTGTATTGCTGCAATAATCCCATTAGCATTTCACATATGGTATTAACGAAGACAAATGCTGTCATTCTCCATCAAAGTCAAGTTTTGATATTGAGTATGATCACTCTGACTTCCTTCTCCAGGTTCCTGTCTTTGAGCAATAGTAAAAAATGAAGAAGAAAAAAAAAAGATCAGACTGACAAGATGGTGATAGATTACAACATCATCAATTTTGTGATGAGTCCCTTCACACAGCACACCAGTCAGTGAAATTTACGTTGTCAATGTTGTGCATTATTCTAGAGCACAGGTCTGGGATAGCAGATAAAAACACGAATGGACTTTCTACTTTTCAAACATGTGGAGATGTATTGGCATTACTCCATAAACAATGAGCTGTCTTTACTGTAATGGCTCTAAGGTGCCCCACTTGTGTCTCTCTAATTACTTTGGTTTCATCAGGTCCTGCAGATATCTGGTGAGGAGGAAAATCCATACTCGATAACAATGAAAAATTCATATTGTTGTTTTTTTTTTTTTCCATCCCTCTCTGTCTCCCTTCCTCTCTCTCTCTGTCTCTTCCCTCCTCTCACTCACTCACATCCCACTCTCTCTTATTCTGTGATATATTTAAATGTTAATAACCATTCATTCCTGACACCCTATCTACCAAGCCCCAAGTTTAACAGGAAATCTATTTAATCTGAAGAATCTCATTACACGATCATGGCAGCAGCTAAAGCCCTGACTATTGTCGATAGATGGGAGGTAGGAGGAGGAGGGGTGTGGAGAGAGAGAGAGAGAGAGAGAAAGGAAGGACTTGCAGAGAAAGAAGATGATGCAGAGAAAAAAAAAATGAATTCAGGAATGGATATTTAATTTAATCACTGTGCATGAAGCAACATAAAGGAGGCATAAAGACTCTTGCTTTTTCCTTCATTTGAGTAGATAATGATTAAATGTTTTCTATTGTGCCGTACAGCTGAAAGGTTTAATCATTCCCTGTGCCGTGGAGAGGAAGGTAAAAGAAAAACATCACACCCTTTAGTGCATTTGACAGTATTCTAAATATGAACTTCTTTTAAGGCCATTAAAAGATTATCACTGATTTAACAAAATGTCTGTTCAGAGCATTAGCCACAGACGGTTCCCCAAACCCCTCAGAACACCATTCTCCGAGCTTCTATTATCTCATCCACCCAGCACTATTTAATTTCATTTCCATGAATATGCAATGAATTTAATTTTGAACACTATTTTCATCTGCTCCTGTAATCACAAAAAATGCCAGTGTAATTAGTTTCTAATTACTTGGTGTAATTGTTGTAGTAATCATTTTAATTACCCAAATGCAGGGACATTAGATGCTAAAAGGAAAATAATCTGCTTGTACCTCCTACTGTGTCTCTCATTCTCCAGAGTTTGATATCTAGATTTTGACATGAACTGCTTCACAGTCAAAGACAGAGGCAATAGAGGGCTGCTGTGTGTGGATGTTTTATAACACATGATAAGGGGAGGCATGTACTGTATAGGAGGGGATGTGAGGGAGAGAGGGAGAGACAGACAGAGGCAGACGGGATCAGACTTACATTGTAGCATCACAGCAATCTGCTCTGTGGACATTTGCATGCCCCGAAAAGCCATTAAGTTAAAATATACAGTTATTGTACCTTTCTGGGACCGGCGCCATACAAATGCTTATTGCATGTGCTTATAGCTCAGTCTACCAGATGGTAAATCATGAAATTTTATGAAATTATTGCACCAGTGAGGTGTTTTGAAAAGGAGCAGCTGTGAGGGAGATGGGACATTATAAACACTCACAGGTGTTCTGTCTTTCCCCACCGCCAGCCACAACATAAAAAATTAAATTATAAACAAACCGGCAAATGTTGTAATCTCCTTCATAGATACACTATTTACAGGAGAAATTGCTTAAACTAAGCAAAGAATTTAATTTTAATTTGCATAAAATATTTATTGTGGCTAAGAAATGTTCATAGAAGGACCCACTCATCTGCCAAGTTTGGAAATTGCCAAAACGTACATTCCACTAGCATCTCCATGCCATGGATGAAGATCCATTAGGGAAGGCTCTAATGGGCACTTCACCCAAGCACATATGGGCAAGTACACCTAATAAGAGGGAGCTGGTCAGTGCCAAACACCACAACAAGCTTGTGTTTCTCATTAAGATTTTATTCCTTCCTTAGTATTTAATTAGCCAGTCTAGCACAGGGACCAAGGAAGATAGCTTCACATCCACTATGTTGCCACCTTCCAAGTCGCCAAGATGTAAACTGGAGGTCTCCTGCTCCCCAGCTTACAAGTAACGTATTATACAAGTACTTGTTGCTTGGAATGGAGTCGGATCCTCTGCAGAAACTCTAAGGCTCTGAGGTACAATGTGCAGACTTGGCTTCTCTCGGATCAGCTCATTGCAATCATGCAGATGCATCTACGCCTATTGTTCGAGAGGGATTTGAGGTTACGGTGATGCTGACATACTCATCAAGTCATGGCCTCAATCAACTGGAAATGACTGACTTGACTTCATAGCTAATTATGTTGTCTGTATTACTAATACTTGTTTAACCTGCAAAGGTAATCTTTCATATGTTAAAAGTCATTAAATCAATAGCAGTTCAATAACCTAAGGACGTTCAACATTGTCAGTGAAGTCATTGAGATCAGGTTAACTCTCCAAATCACAGCTAATGGCAGTCATCCACTTGTATGCTCCAAGACCCCAGTGTCACTTGGGGTGGTCTTGGGGTATTTTATCATCATTTACTTGAAATATATTTTTCATGGACATGTATTTATTGTGTATGACAGGGCCTGTAACATATTCAAATGAGATGCATGTGTATTTTTTTCTCCGAAAAGAGGCTGGTGCCTGGACACAGAGCAGTGCTGCAAGGGTAGCTGGGATAGTCATGCATATTCAAATCCACTGCTGGACATGGCTGCCCTAAATAGGCGAAGAGCGTGCAGCACTCAAGGGTGGTTTGTTTTCCATGTGTTTCATTTTTTCTTTCGTCTTTTAAGCACTTCCAGCACATACTGATCAAGGCCCTTCAAGGCATTTATTTTACATTAGTTGCAGGCCCTGTATGCCCCTGGTACCCATCAGCATCACAGTAGAATGGAATCTATCTATCTATCTATCTATCTATCTATCTATCTATCTATCTATCTATCTATCTATCTATCTATCTATCTATCTATCTATCTATCTATCTATCTATCTATCTATCTATCTATCTATCTATCTATCTATCTATCTATCTATCTATCTATCTATCTATCTATCTATCTATCTATCTATCTATCTATCTATCTATCTATCTATCTATCTATCTATCTATCTATCTATCTATCTATCTATCTATCTATCTATCTATCTATCTATCTATCTATCTATCTATCTATCTATCTATCTATCTATCTATCTATCTATCTATCTATCTATCTATCTATCTATCTATCTATCTATCTATCTATCTATCTATCTATCTATCTATCCACTTACTACTTTTTGATTCTTGTTCATGTGTTTAACAACGTCTAACATCCAATGATTACTCCATATGAATCCAAACTAACTCTCGAGGCGTGTTGTTAATTTAATTGCAGCTGCATTATTTCACTCCTGAGAGGATAAACAAGGACACAATTATTCTCTAAATAAGCAAGTTGAAGTGATGTATAGAATAAAAGGGTGCGCGGCTGATCCTTTTGGAAAAGAAAAGCACATTGTGGCATTTTGTTTATGAGGCTTTAAAACCAAGCAGCTTCTCACACCACCAAACAAAGCCTCTCACAAGGAGAATCTCATTATGATTCGTAATGACAAATTCACCCTTTGCAATTATTTGCTGCCATTTCAAAGCTCTATCTTGTAGAGAGAGGATTCAGTTGGTGCATGGCCGGCCATAAACCTGGTGAGGTAGTGCACAAGGCTGGACAGTGATATACTCTCCAACCGCAACATTACTGATGAAACGCAACAGTGTACATGTACTGCCCTTGATTTGTCTGAATAAAAAACACCTTCTAACTTACAAATAAGAAGATTTTCAGCTTCCTGAATATGAATTATAACACTAAAAGTTTTCTTACAACAATAGCCATAGAACATGGTAATGGCTAATGCAGAATATGGTAATCAAATGTGCCTGCAAATTAGCTCAAACTCATCAACAAGAGCTTTTAATGAAATAACATCCTTAAATGAACACTGGGAGAGAGTGAAAAGTGAGCAATGGCTTTCCAGGGTAGTTTGAATTTTTAATTGCCTGTCGGGAGAATATTAGATAAAGCTTGATTAGAAATAAATTGAAAATCTCTGCTGAATGCATCTACTGATAGACGCACTAAAGGAGACATGCAATGAAGGCAGGGCATCCATAAAAAGGCCTTTGAAGACGTTTGATTGATTTTATGTCTATTAGTGTTTTTTTTTCTTAATATCGTAATAACCACCTCTCTCACACACACACACAATTAGAGTATGTTTGCTTTACATAACAACCTTTTATTTAACTGCTGTAACCTGAGGATTTCACTGGTTACTGATATCAGTTCAATTGGCCGGCTGCTCTCCTCCTCTACGTATGTCTCGCTTATGCAGGTTTTTGACCTTTCTCATTCTGGTTGGTCCTGCATGTCTGCAGTTATCATTGTTTCCTGGACACTAGTAAAAACCTAATTACAGTAAACCTAAAGGTCCACAGACTGTGAAAAAATGTTTGAGTTCTAGTTATGTCATTTCCACCTCTGCCTCACATGAATTCAAGGCTTTAATGGCCAATATCAGTTCTTCAAATGACTTATTAATTTCTTTAACCTCTGATAAAAGCAGTGAGCCACACCACATTTCTCAATATTAACTATATGAGTAGTTAACATCATTTTTATGTCATTGATATAGGTATATTTGATTTTGCTGTTGATTGTAGATATTTTCTCATAATATAAACTTACTGTGGCATTTTAGTAGATGTATATGTATGATAATGTAGTTGTCATTTTAGTTTTTAATTCATGAGGATAATTTTGCACGTTTACAGACTCTTACAGTCTACTTAAAAATAACTTAACTTACAGAAAGACTATGTCGTGTTTAGACCTACATCTCACAAATTATTTACTTTACTGCTGTCAACAATAACTTTAAAAGCAAAGTATATGTCTTCTTTCATTTTTGTCAACATTTATTGTGTGTTAATGCAGCTAAAAGTGCTGCTTTATTTAGCTTATATGTACTACTGGAAAGCTTCGTCACCCCAGAGATTCACAATACAAGTATACATAGAGGTTATGAAAACTGATGATGTGAATTTGCTAAATGTTTGCAGTGAAATATTTTTTGTTGGACAAGCTACTTAAAAAGTGTATGTCTGTGAGCTAAGCTACCAGTTACACTACATTAAATTAACCTCCACTACATAGAAGCTATCACCCAGAGAAATATATCAAGCTAACCTACAGCAACATGGCAAAAATAGTTTGCTACATTTTTCATTCTATTTAAATCATTATTATTTCTATCATTATTATTATTGTTGTATTTCATATGATTGGCAGGTTAAAAATAATTATTATTTTACTCTCACAGTGATAGCACCTGTTAAGACTACAAGAGTGTGGAGGTTTATCAGAGCTCACTGGGTCATATTTATCATGACAGTGTCACATATGAGATATTATTCTTATCAGTCCCATCAAGAAGAACAGATTAATTATTATAAATAATTAGTTACAATTTAGCGTTTGGATAATAATATTAATATTCATGGTAAATCCAACTTAGAAACTTTAACTTCTTCTTGTCTGTTGATTATTATTGGTCCTAAAACCAGCCTATTGTAGCACTACTTACCGTGGTAAATTGTGGAATACACTGATGGTATGTGAGCATGCTCTGAGTGCTCAAGACTGCAAATGTGGGTATTTGTCCTGCAGCAGAGACACTGAAGGCATCACCCGTGTATTATGACACACAGATTGGACAAAACACCTAGTTCAGCATTCACATTAATTCGTCAAATTTGTACGTCTCAACAGAAAACACCTATTAACACATCCATTATGAACATAAACAAGGCATTGGGATGATTAAGGCTTCCATGCTATTGGTTGACGTGACATACCCACCCCTTTTTGATGTAGGGGCTGCTTTGGATTGTACTTATGCCTGTGTTGTGGTCATGTGGGTTCTTGCTAATGGTGTGTATAGGCCACATGCCTATCATATGTTTGGTATTTGGGACAGTCCATTTGTGTGGGGTGGTTCAATTTGTGCAGGTAAAAACGCAGATGTTAAATATCTTAATGTCATCGTAAATCAACATTATTTCTTAAATCCAATTCAATCAAAATTATTTCTTAACCTCAGTTCATTCAAGGTAGGTTGAGTAGGAATTGTTTTCTGTCTTACAATGATTGTATGTTGGATTTCCCTTTCCGAAACTGAAGGAGTTGTAGCACGCCTTAAGATGTACAAATATGACATCTTAATGCAAACGGCGAACTAGACGTTTTGGTCCAATCCACCCTGCATAGTGTGTGGTGGTGGCGTCATATACTGCAGTACCTCAGCAGTTTTATGCTACTGAGAAATTTGGTTAAGGTAATGGCAATACTTGAGTATTAAATAGTGAGTATTATTACAGTTTATTGTAGAAAATAGAAAATAAATTATCATATGCATTATGTAATGTTATAACAATGGAAATAAAAACATAAAAAAACGAAATCAGGAGGACACACACACATTGTCATCCAGGTAATTAGGAAAGAAAACATTCATACTTTAAAACATGAACACTATCCAAAGGTCATAATTTTGTAAAATCTGAACAGTATGAGGACAAACGGATCAATGTTTATGCCCTCATTAATATCCATATAAAGCAACAACAAACCTAACTACTATCCAAAAGGTCAAAGAATTAAAATAATTCTGAAAAAGGAACAAAGGACCACTACTCCTACAGTAATTTAGCAATATATGTATTTAATAAGAACAATTTGAAACAGAAAAATCATAATTTCAACTCAATCAAATATAAATTGAAAAGTAAAGTCATTGGACAAGATCTTGAATTCCCATCTGCATAGATAGTTGACATTAATAATGGATTCATAAGGGTGTATAGATCATGAAAAACCCTCAAATACCTCTCGGAGCAATCTCTTTGATGATTATTTTCAATAAAGGAGCAGCAGCGAGGAGACCATCTATATGAAATAACTGCTTCCAGATAACAGAGGCCATCACAGTGACAGGCGGGTCAAGAGGTCGGCAGACTGCAGAGCATGTGCAGTGGGCTGTGTGAAATAAAGGACACAGGGGACAGTGAGCTTGGCTCATCTGAACAGCCTCAAAATATAGGCTGCTCTTTACTCACAGCACAGAAAACACTATAAACAAACCTGAGAAGAAAATATGTACACAATGTATTTCACTGGATATGACATGGCACCGACATTACTCTTTGATGAAGAATTAAAGATATGAATTATATTATTACTGTTTTGCAGAGTTTTGTGTGTTATGTGTTGTATTAACTATTATAAGGGTAACGTGTTTGTTTGCAAAGATGCAATTTTGAGGATTATCTTTCGGAAATGTGAAGTTAGTTATGCTTTTGTTTCTTTTTTAAAGCAAGTATTTAAGTTTTTCTGAGCCATCACTGCCAAAGCTACCGAGAGAAGTGTGTAATTCATTTGGAACATTATAGGTATTTTTTTTCATCTATATTTAATTCTACTAGAATCCAGACAGCCAGGAAAAAGCTACAAAAAATAAAAAAATAAACAGCTTGACTAAAAATCATATTGCATATGTGTATGTGTGGACAGGGTAGAAAAAAGATATATTGTCAAAATGTGTCTGTGTTGTTTCATATATCATTGATTAGACAAAATAAAAAAGCCATAACATTGGGTCAGGAGAACATGGGGCATGGGTTCTGACATTCCATCACAGCAGACACATATTGACTGCTGCTCTGAAAGTAGTCACTCACTCATCAGTGTGAGGCAGGCTGATTGAGTTGCCAGCAACCACTAAATGAGGCCTCTATCCACTGTGGGTTGAAATGAACTGCAATCTTTTCAGACCTTGTTGCAGCCAAGAGACCAAGTGAGCCTTGTGTGTGTGTGTGTGTGTGTGTGTGTGTGTGTGTGTGTGTGTGTGTGTGTGTGTGTGTGTGTGTGTGTGTGTGACAGAGAGAGAGAGAAAGAGAGAGAGAGAGAGAGAGAGAGACAGAGAGAGAGAAAGAGAGAGAACAAGGGGAGGTTTAAAACCCTGGAGGATTTAAAATAAGTTTACTGGAAAAAAGAAAGTGAGAAAGCCATGAAAACAAAGCAACCAGACTTCAAGATGCTATAATTTAAAAAATATTGTACTCTCTCTCTGATCTTATAGTCTAAGCCTGAACTGCATCATTCTCTCATCAAACTATTATACCAGACTGAAGAATAACACAACCGGTCAGTAGAGAAGGGCCATCCCAGTACACTTTTTATATTTTCTCTCCAGCATCTGTACCCTCAGTCTCAACTTGGACTCTCTTGGTATTGCCAAGACAGAAAGTATGCAGTTAATTATGGCTAATGAAAGCTTGTTTGAGCAGAAGAGGAGGGGTGTACATTAAGGGAGAGAGAGTCAAGCGGCTTGAACCAGAGAGTTCCACGCGCAATTTGTTTGAACCTGGGTCCTCCTCACTCTCTGCATGCTAATTTACCTTGGGGCTGCACTGCCTGTTTTTAAATATCGTTAATTGACTTAAGAGCTCATCAACGTGCTTCGTCTTCATTAGGTTAATGAAAAGGCCCAGTGTTTATTTTTCGTAACAGATTGTGGCAATGACATAATCTAATCGGTTACTTCCACTTCCTGAAGGATTGAGTCCTTCTGATGTGAGCTGTTGGAGCCATTCAGATGTTTTGTGTTTGTGGGTGTCTGTCTCTGACAAAGCAGAGACGGGGGAGGCATTAGAATAAACACATTTAGCCCTTGGCATGAATCTATGTTGCCCTTTTCTAATCGACAGTGTGAACTAACAAGAACGTAATGGTAGTTTTGATGTGTGGGTTGTCGTGGAGGCTGGGTGAAAAAAGAGGAGACAGCCGCTGTAAATGGGAGGATTGCAGATTTGTCCCTGTAATCCTAATGGGTTGAAATAAATCAGCCATAGTGGAATGTCCATGACCCTTGTCATGAACCTAAGGGGCCTTGTAAGATTCTGAACAGAAAAAGGAAAATATTCCCTGCACTTCTGTAGGCAAGTGTGCACTCTGGGCTGCAACGAAATGAGAATGTGACTGGTGCAAATATATTCATTTTGACTTTGTAGGCATTGCAGTATATATATCAGCTGCTTGTGCAATGTAAATCTCAACCTAATGGCCAGATAAAAACACCAGTATTAGACATTTTTTTTTAAATTGTATATTTGTTTTACATCCAATGCCAATCATATTTAAATTCCTCACTTTCTACAATATCTGGCCATAGCAACTGTATTAAGGTTAAGGTTTGGTATAGACTATACTCATGGCAAATATACTATGTTTAAGGTATGTTTGTGGTTAGGCCACAGTCTTTTGTAAATAAAGTCTGATCTATTGTCATTGAGTGTGATCCTCTTCATCCTGTGATTAAGCTATTAAAACACTTATTAAAACACGTTAAAGGAATAGTTTGACATTTTGGGAAATACTCTGATTTGCTTACTTGCTGGGAGTTACATGAGCTTTGATTAGTTGTGGTTTTACAGGGGGTGTTATGTCTAACGCCAAACACTTTGTGGCAGGTGTGATTCCCTACATATGAAAGTTGAGCTGGCCTTAATCTTTTTTCAGCACTCGAATGACAAATCGCAGATCCGTGACAAGATGCAAACCCTGGTCACCTGCAATGACGGCAGAGATCCTTCGCTACTGAAAGGAGCCGCCATATTCTAAGTTGGCGCTGAACGTTAGCTTCGGAAGGACTGTAATTTATGAGGTGTAAAATTAACCAATACGGATGTAATTCTAAAGGATACTAGGATGATAAATTAGCAATATCAGCTCCTGTCAGCATTAAAAGTTAACATAGGAGAAAAAATATCAGTGACAGAAGTAGCTTAACCATGTCACTCAATTTTATTGGCATGCAATTCTGTAATTTAACCTTCCTTCGGGCATCTGAGATACAAACTGTGTCAGCAAGCGTTACATGATGAACGCTGGCTGAAGCAAACATACAAAGCCAGGAGGAGCACACATTATGCGAGTCGGTCTGTCTGAGCTGCTGTAACACTTGGGCAAAGCACGCTGATCTTCCTCCTGAGGACAGTAACATTTGAGGCCATCTCTAGTGGTGTGGACCATAAAGAGTGACATGGTGGGAAAATAAATCACCCCCCGCCCCCACTTCCTCTTAACCCCAGACCCCACCATCTACTCTCCCTTGCTCTTTACTGTCTGGGCCATGTGGCCATCAGAGGGCTGCAAAAGCTCATCAGTGAGAACTTGAGAATCCTCCCAGGAGCTGTTCTGGGGTCAGCTCAGCCTCTCCATGCCATAAACAGCTCCCATTGCAGTCAGGTTCATCACTAACTGTTTCCCCCCACACTTTTGCTCACTGTCCATCCTTGCACTCCCTTTCCGTTGCACCCAATAGCAGACGTTTCCAATAGATCATTTGACCCCTCCTTTTGCCTCTTGTCTAGAAGCCCGTCTGTCCCCGACTTGGCCCGAGATGATGTGTTCTGCTGAAGTCACTTAAATAAAAAGATCGCAGTGGGAGACATAATGTGTTAAAGTAATAAGATGGTCTCAGGCAGGTCATGGCCCCTTTCCCTGCTCCAGTGCTCCTGTGGAGGCTCTTTGAGTTAATGGGCTGTGGTCAGTGCACTGGTGAGCCATAAAGGCTGCCCTCTGAAACTACAGCCCTATTCAGAACAGGGGATCCTCCAAAAGCCACTAACTGGCCCATCTAGATAACAGCACACCAAGCACTATTTCCACAGTGCATCTGACACTCCTAGGACCTGTAAATCTCTTGTATTTATCATCTCCTCTTGCACCTCTCCCCCCCTGACTGCCATCCTTACACAACTGTCCTTCAGTGTCAGCTGTTACCTGGATTTCACAGTTTGTCTGGTGAAACATGAGATTCTTTGCCAGCACTTTTCCAAATTTCCCTAAATGTGCTTGTCCTGAAATTATCAGGAGGCAAGCCAATGCATAATTTAAATCCATTTAAATCTTACAGCACTGAATAAAGTGACCATGTTTACTAATTAATTAAATTGGAAGTATTAGGATTGAAAAAGCTATAACAAATTATCCCATTGCATTTCAACAGCAGGTTATTTTTGTGATGGCTAGTGTGACTTCACTCGGGTGTGCAGGCTGGCTGAACGGAGGGAGTGACCGTTAATGAATGTAGCTTAGGGGATTAATGAGAAGAAGCAGGGGACGTGTCATGGAGAAGTGTTCTGGCATCATGACGCCAACACCGCAGCCCCCATCCGCGTCTCTACTTACAGTGATTACATGTGAACTCCTGTCATGTGCTTTAAGTGGTTTTATGAAATTGTATTAAATGCCATTGTTTATGCCTCACTTTTCACTTCCTCATTGGTCTTTTGCTGTTTTTGGTTTTTTTTTGTAGTTGTTGTTGTTGTTGCCTGCCCTTAGCACGCTTCATTTGAGTCTCACTTCAGGTTTCATCATCAAGGCGTTAGCATGTAAAGTCAAATTAACCAATTATTCCTCTTGCCAGATTTGTGGATCTTTGCATTTTTTTTAGCTCACTGAATAATTTTGCTTGTGGATGATTAATTTGTGTGGTTACAGTAACAACAGCAGAGAAAAGGTAGCTTTAGTAACCCAGCAGTTGCTGAAGCAGGTGGATTTACCACAGCAAACATGTACTAATAAACTTTCTGTTTATTTAAGCCTGCAGAACAATCCAATTATTGGCTCGCTGGTGACAAGCATTACAGCAGAAGGAAAATGAGGACTCTCAATATTTATTGAGCAGTGGGGTGATAGAGTTAAGTCAAATGCACCTAGGACCCAGATCAGTTCTGAGCAATTACTGTTTAATTTTCAAAATCAGAAAATGTTTAATCAGAATGCACTGTATAAATAAATACATATATTTTAAAATAATCACCTGGTGATGAAAAACATCTACTGAATGTAATCATATCCAACAATCCAATAAAGGACTAAAGGATGTAAAAAGTGACTTACCTTAAAACAGCCATCAATATCTCTCATAGCATTGTTTACGGCCTCAGCAGGCAGCTACTTTCAGCAAAAAGCGCTTAAAGACAACTGCATGCTACCAGACAGATAACGTTAGCAAATTAGCTGGTGAACATAGAGGAGCATTAAGTAGCTAAAATACCAAATATTTCCCTAAAGAGTTGGTGGTGACCAAAATAAGGCTAAAAGGGGAGTGAACTCACAGTTGCCAGGTGGTGAGACATATGCAGCACCAATTCTGCTGGCTAACAAGTTCACCATAGCAACCTAACAGATATCCCAGTGTTTTCTAATCAGGTTGCAGGTGTAATATAATTGTCATATTTTTTGTGTTTTTTTCAGACTTTAGAAGTCAATTGTTTTGTTGTACTTAGCCACATATCTGATTGATCCTGTGCAACAACAATAACATTATAATTGATATTCATTGAACTAATTTGGAACAGCTGTAGACTGGCCTCTGTTTAACTACAAAGGTGCCTTTTCTTTCATATTTAGCCGTGTTAAATGTGTCTTTAACAATTTTCTGTCACTATCTTCCTCTCTCTGTGTAACGTATAGACACATACAAAGGGAGAGAGAGCAGTGTACTAGACAGACAGACTGCCTTCCCCCAGCATGGCTATAATAACCTCCTGGTGTTGGAGCAGACTCGCTGAGAGATATCCTTGAGCCTCACCTCCATCTCTCTAACAGGTCACGCCGAGATCCAGGAGATAGTGAGCTATAGTTAAGGTCCAGATCTGCTATCTAGACTTGAATGATGGAGGAAACCATGTGGCGACATGTTTATTGTCACCCAGATGGCCCACAATGCAGTAGCTTGGCGAGCCACATCCGTCCCTAATATAATTCATGGGGTGGCACCATTGTGGGGTGACTGATAAGGCCTTCACTTTGCCCTGCACTGGTCACTTGTCTCAAGGAGACTCCAAAGAAACTTCACTCTGTACAAATGGTGGCCAAAATATCTAATCCCACCAAGGGATTGCACTTTAGTGCTAAAACTTGCAGTAAGGTTATGGTGCCATTTATAATAGGAGAATTCTCTCTTCAGCGTTTGGCTCTTTGAAAGAATTCTTATTTAGAGGAAGGAAAAAAAGCAATTTCTTGTGAGAAAACAGGACAGGCAATGTAGAGTAGATGAGAGGGACTAGAATAACTCAGGATAAGCCCACCCAACGTGGGACTCCTGGGCAGTTGTGGCTGTCCCTACAAAATTAGGCCTCCAGAGACTTTTGCCTTGGCATGCCAAAATATTTTGGTACCTTCAACAAGAATTTCACTCCTCAGTAAAAAAAAAAAAAAAGCTAAGAAAATGTTATTCTTACAGATCATTAAATTGTGGTGTGTTTGGTGACATTTTGATAGCAAAGGACACATCAAACACACATTTTAGGTGGGAAGGTTAAATGGAACCAAATGCAAAGTGGAACTGTGGTCACTGACGAGTAAGATCACAGGGCATCAGCTTGGTTATGTGGTGACTCTTCAAATCTGTTTCCCATCAAACCGCTGTAGTTCAGATTCTCCAGAGAGACTTTCTCTGACAAGGAAAGTGTGTATAACTGCGTTGAGCTGTTTAGAAATCTGTTCACCATTACCATAGCTTGTTAACTTGACTCAGAAATGTGTTATTTCACATTGTTAATGCTCACAGACCTACCTGTTCATCAGTTTGTAATTTTGTAGCACTGTTTTCAGCAGTGTCTGCTTCCTTCTGCACGTGAAAGATAGAAAATATAAAACTATATACTGTTATCATTTATTTAGATGTTTTGTCAAAACTTAAGTGCAAATAACATATTATCAAAAAAGATATTGTATGAAACTGAAACTATATCAAAATAAACACAAAAAATCCCAAAACTTAAATACAGAATTCACTCTTTTAAAAAGATGTAAAAATAAAAAGCTTGTTTCCCTCAATCATAATGTAACCATTTTCCAATAATTATGTGACTATTAGTGATTATGCAAAACTGTATATATCCTCAAGGTATGCAGCAGATTCAAGTACATACATCTTATACTGTAGGTGTCCATGTATGGCCTACGTAGAGATAGCATGCCTGGATATCTGTCTGCAACAGATATTGTGCATCTGTCTCCATGAAGCCTTTCACAGTCATCTCTCAGATACCTTATAAATATTAATACTCTCTATTCTTTATCACCTTTTCCCCTTTCAGGATCACCTTTTGATTTTTTCTGAGCTATTGCTGCGTTAACAAAATACACAAATATGACAACAAAACACACTGAGCAGGAAAACAGAAACACCAGTATGATGCAATGCAATGCAATACCTTTACTGCTCATGTACTGACTGCAATCCGTGGCACAGTCTGAGGTTTTTGTAATGTAATTGTATTTAACTCCATCATATTTCAAGTTTTTTTTTATTATTATTACATTTGTGGAGCAAGACAATTAGTTGTTAAAGGCCAATATGGGTCAATAGTGCAAACATACATTTGAAACATCTTTGGTGTGACTATAGGACACTTGTTTTCTTTTCATACTCACTTGAAACAATTTAAATCCAGCATTTCTTCAATACAGTCCTGTCCATTGGGAATGCAAGAGGTTGTGCTAATTAAGTGCATTAAGTGTAAAATGTGTGTCACAGACAAATTGATCATCGTTATAAAATATCAGAATGTATGTTGAGTGAATTTTCAGAAGACACATTGCATGGTCCAGCCCGCCTCTTTATATGTAGCAAATGTAAATACAAGTAGACAATACAAATGCATTTACATAAACAAAAGCAAAAACAGTGTTCATGCACTAAAAATTTAAAAGGCATTTATAACTGGACTTCCAGTCTACATCAACAGCCGGGGTTTATTTTTCAGCAAGACCAATAGTTGGAGTTCTGCCTATCGAAGCAGCATCTTTATTCAGATGGAAAATGAATCCTCAAGGAACATGGCCAGGCGCTTTATTGTGTATGCAGTGTGTGGCCAGGTTCAAATTGGCAATCAATTATCCAATTAAGACTGACAGAAATGCACATCAGGAATTCTAGCCCATCAGTCCAAGCTTCTGATTGGAACACGATTAGAGGGACTTAATTAAACCCTAGGTGCTGGGTGTTTAAACATCATTTGTGTGGCGTCGGAGGGATTGGAAAATATAAATCTGGACTCTGGATCCTCCACACCATCCCAGTTACAGTCAAGGCAAGACAGAAAATCCTGTAAAAATGTCCCTTTGACTCCATCCTGTATGTGACCATGTTGGTTATTCAACAAGGTGCAAGGAGCATGGGATAGTAACATTAAAATACATGCCCTTGGGAAGATCAGAAGAAAGAGATAAATATTTGTGAAAATTGCACAGTACAATGCAATAACAATATTGCGACCGTGATATTGTGCCACATTAGTCTTAAAACCATTCCCACAGTTTAACAGGTTCTGAATAATTCAAGGACATACCATACCACGGAGAGAGCTATAACTGTGATGTGTGGAATGAAATGCAGTTTGCTTCTGAAATTCTTAGGTGTGTTTTCTTACTTGACCAACCTCTCCTTCTCCTGTGTGGTTGTTTAGTGCCTGTATTGATTTCTGAGCTGTTTCTTCCTCCTATGTCAGACAGTGTGAAATGGAAGGCACTGCATTTTAATATTGGGTCGTGAATTAATCATTTTTCCTGATAGCCAAGCTCAGCTCTGTCCCTGTAGGAGAACACCTTATCACGGCAATAGGATTCAAAGGGAGAGGAGCAGTATAATCCACAGCTAATTGGATGAAATGGCTGTGCTCTCTCCGTTCTTCCAGGGGCTAGCGTCCATGGAGCCCCCTCCACAGGGATCTTCCAGCCAACGAAGAGGTTATTACAGTTTGTCCTAAGGGAGCATTAATACCTTAGCCCTTGTTCAGACATGCAAATAATCCAATTCAAGGTCTAGCTAATTAACAACTTAGCTTCAGTAAAGATAAAGAGGCTCAATAATAAGCCAGAGCTTTTTGTAGGAGGGCAATGTACCACCTACCACAGATACACCAATGTCACAAAAACACAGGGGCTGCACTAGAAATTAGGAAATCAACCTTGCGTTGTAATAGAAAAGAGGGCTTTAAGCAAAATGGAGAACAATTAATACAAAAGGCTGGTGTGGAACTGGTCACCTAAGGGACTGTATGGAAATTATTAAGGGAGGATAGTCTCAATTTTTTGGGAGGGTGGGGGAGAGTCTTTAGTGATTGAATGCTATCTCTCCAGAGAGCACGTCATTTGTCACTATCCTCTAGCAGCCACCACCTTTCACTTTATTCTGCATCTTAATAGAAAGCAGATCTACAATAGAGAAAAATGATGAAAAGAAAATGCCTGGAATATTTGTTAAACATGAAGCTATATTTTTTATTATATTTGCAATAATTTGGTAACTGCTACTTCTATTGGACAATTTTGTGGCTGTGTGAAAATTATTATCCCATTAGTATAGTATAGTTTTAATTGGAATACACATTACACACAAATTATTAATGCTTTTTTATTCATTTATGGAATAAAAATAATTGAATCAAAATTATGTGGTAGATTGGTGGGAGCATATTGTAATTTTTTTCTTTTGAAAAAAAAAATATATATATGTAGGGCAGGGTGTTTTGTTTGTTTGTTTGTTTTTATTATTTGTTTGTTTGTTTAGTGAAGCATTATGTTCAGCCCCTATGCACACTCACTATTATCACACAATCATTTTTATACAGTCCCTAACAACAAAGAATGAAGTATAGTAAGGCTGAAACGTTGATGTTGTCTTATAGAATTTCACATTTAGACCGGTTTATTACAGCGATGTTGTAATAAACCGGTTGTTTGTTGAATAAATGTTTAAATAGTTTAGTAGCCCTGGCTATTGACCCTTGGGATTCATGTGCTACAATATGTAAAGTGATATTCACGTGATGTTTTCGGTGAGCAATCAGATGGATATGTCAACATTTTTTTGACACTTAGCATGCTTAAGTCTAATAAGAGTTTCTCCTTGAGTGCTCATGCAGCATACTATGGGCACTTATTTGAATAGCCTCTGTAGGCTGTTGTCTCATAATAAGCAGCAAAAAATGGAACATGTTTTAAGGCATCTCTGGCTTTTCCAGGGTAAAATGTTAATCCAGCTTTAGCAAGGTTACATGGTCAAGGTTGCCAAATTACCGACAAGCACTAATCACCCCTGCCTTGGAGCAAGTCTGGCTCAGAAGCAAATACTGTGGAACATTGCTCCCAGCCCCCGCTGAAATGCCTCACCACTCTCACAACCACTCTCTGTGCCTTTTCCTGTGTATGAAATTGTGATTGTGATTTACAACATCAATTTGCATCTGCCAATACAAAATAATGTTTCCTTAAATACATGAAATTTCTGCTCCAAAGCGTCTGTGTTCTCCTCTGAGCTAATTTAAAACATATACTATAAGCACATATATCAGGCCTAAACAAACATGAAGAATACTGACCTTTAAAAATTACAACATTACCATCAGGAGGGGATCAGCATTAATTAACACTGATATATTTCAGACTTGAAAATATGCACACATCTGTTATAATATAATAATATAACGATCTTTGTTACAATTATTTTTAAATTTACCTTGAAATAAAATTACAAAATGTGCTTACTTAGTGCAAAAAGATGTAATGTCATTTGAGAAAGAAAAAAATTCAAACTTATATAGCACTTCTTTGAGAAGTTCAAGAAAGTTCAGTCTGGGAAGTAACAAAATATTAACCGTACATCCCAAGTTTTGGGATGTACATATGAGTATATGCATGTTTTTATACACTGTACATTTGTGTGTGTATGTATGCGTGTGCAACATTAAATTTGTCTCTTCAACCATGGGATAACCATAAGGGAGGTATTACTGTTTAATAACCATTTAGAGTCACTCTCAGGCAATGTTCCTAACAACAGATGAGGCTTGTAATTTGTTCAATAAGACAGGCAGACCTTTACATACCAAAACCGCTCATTGTTAAGGAATATGTCTGGTGATATTCTGTATTCTTCTTATTATGAACAAATCCCATGAAAAGACTAAGACCAATAATGAATCGTTCCTGCTAGTACAGCTAGTATAATATGATTGTTGTCCAAAAACTATTAAAAGCACATCAGTGCTTCACCATTGCACCAGGTGATTACTACACAGCATGATTACATGATCCTTCATTACAATCTACATGAGCACCAACAATTCTCCAAATTAAACAAAATATGTTGTCGGTTCATGAAACCCAGAATTACACGTTTTCTGATCTTAAAGCCCCTTTCAGCAGTTATCGGCATCAGTTGTTGAAAAATGAATAGGTTTATGATATGACAGTGCTATGGTTAAGGTTTGGTCAAGATTATGCACAGAAACTTGGTGAGGTTTCAGGAAACATCATAGTCTGGGTTTAAATCTGTTCTTCTGTTAAGGTTAGAGATAAATTGTGGTTTTGGTTTAAATTAGTACAAATTAGCCACCCGTTGGTTTGTGGATGCTGTTGGCATCTTGGATGAAAATATTTGAATGAGAGGGTGGAGCTGACCCTAACCCCAGCTGCTAGCTGTGTTAGCATGATGCATTTACAGTCTATGGTTAATTGTGAAAATGCTAATGCTAATGCTAATTTTCAAAAAACAGGCTTAAAACGAAATTTACTTAAAAAAGTGAACCAAAAAATTGAACAGCCAATTCTTTTAATACGAGCTCTGAACAAATAAAAGGCAACCACAATGTTACAATTAACTTTCCTTAACTGTAAACACACTGAAAAACACACTGGTGTAAAATAGTGACAGCTACGCCTGTACTTCTATTCTAATCTGGGGTTACTATATATAATGTACTTGATATATATATACATATAACTATGATAGTTAGACACTCTAGGAAAATGTTTACTGAGGTAATAAGTCATTTTCCAATGAACTTACATACAATCTGACTTCTTTTTGGAGCCAGTGGAGTCATCTCTGGCTGGCCTGCTGCTGCCCGATAAAAATAGAAGTCATGCTCCGCACTCAAACAATGACTAATTTCCAAATTCTGTCCCAACTATCAGTTGTCACGTGCGATGATGCATTCACAGCAAGACAATATACATAAACTGTTCATAATATGCATATACATTGTGCTTAGCATCTTTTCTAAGGGTTAATGAAAAAATAACATAAAATTTGGTATACCAAGTCTAAGTCCAATCACTCTCTTTAATGGCTTTGTAGCAGCCAGAAAATCAAGTATTCATGAAGATTGAGGAAGATGATCCAGTGAACTTCAATTTAATTGGTGCAAATTAAAACAATCCATCTTTTGCAGCTGTCTATCTATCTACTATCACCACTTCATTGCTCGTCTTGCACCTTGATTACAATTATCTTTTAATAGCAAAACTTGTCAGCGATTTCTCTCCCTTCTGATTTACGTCCCAGCCCAACACAGCGTTGTTCCACTCATATTATTCATGTTTTAGTGTAATGCAGAGTAAGCCTCCACTGGGCAGACGCAAGATGTATTGACATCATCACCTCATATCTGCTGGGTGCTATGACATATGGCAAACTGTCTCTCTGCAGTATAGGCTGCAATCCTTCTCCCATTCATACAAAAAAGCATGTTAGCATGCCTGGGGTTTGATCCCTATGGACTATGTGCAGAGTGTGGTAGATCAATGGATTAGAAAATAAATGCATATGCAGACATTATTTTTTGCAGTGTCCAATAATAGTTCCAGGCAATTAGACCGAAAGATGACACTCTGACTTTTAATTTGGGACAAAGTGATCTCTCTCTCTTTCATCCTCCCCTGCCTCTCACCTGATATGCTGAGCTAAGGAGTTTTTTTTTTTCAAAAGAAACATAGCTGTAGTCTTATTTTATCATAAAATGGTATCCGGCCATTTCCTTGCAATGACTCGAAGTTGAAATCCTTGTCTTAAGCGACTTAAACTTTTATAGATGACACAGGTGGTGGTGCTTTGGGAATGGAAAACATCAATAGCTGTTGAGCTAAGCAGAACACAACAGATTTGTAAGAACCAAACAAAACAACACAATAAAATGGAGTAGCTAAGAACAAAGGCTACTCTCAGAGCTTTGTTATGCTCTGATCACTTTTAAGGCAAAACTGAGCACTAACTTTTGGAAATCAAACCCGAGTATTCCTCTGCAATATCTTGTAATGTCCAAGTGAGGCCAGAGCAAATATCAGAACAGCCTTTATTAGAAAAAAAAATGATATTCTAAATCTTCTCTACAAAGTATCAGCAGCAGACTCATTGTCAGGAATTTCAGCCTTTGAAATTGCTGGACATTACAGTAAATGAGCCATGCATGGACAATAACCAACAGAGAGACGGAGAAAAAAACAGAGCAGATATACAACTTTATATTAAGATATCTGATCAATGGGAGAAAAACCTCTGCTCTCTCATATTCTGTTACCAGTAATTACTCACTTACCAGGCATAATAAATGCATTACGCTCTCAGATTTTCTTATAAACCCGACAATAAAAAAGCACTAAAAATAAGTACAATTTACAGGAGAATCTGTCAGTAACGAAACAGAATATACTTTTTTTTTTTTTTTTCAATTGAGTTTTTTGTCTGATAGTCTGTTGGTGGATGTTAGTGTTTCCCTAGGTTTAAAAAAAATAAATCTATTGGTGCTTTGGGGAATTGCTTGGCCATTTCCACCATGCCCCAAATAAACTTGGATGTTCTCCATCCATCAGGTGACTACATGGAGAGCTGACCTGTCATAAATTCACTCTGTGGGGATGATGACAGGGCTGGAGCCAATCTTCATGAAAGAATAAAAAAATGGCAGTAGGTTCCCATCCCCCACTCCCTAAGCCCCCTTCCAACCCCAACTCACCCTTTACCCTCAGCACTGGAGCACCCTCGCTCCCTATCTTTCGGCCTATCTCTCTCTACGCACTTACCCCCTCTCTCTCTCTCTTTCGCTCTGTCTCTCTCACCCCCTTTTCTCTCCATGGGTAAGCAGGTAATCATGAGCTGTCACAGAAAGGTGACCCATTAATGTGATGGATACGGTGTGAAAAACAAATGGTGTGAAACGTGTGGATTGCTGTCCTTACTGCACCTTGGCCTTTTGTTCTGTCATATCAATATCCACACAGGGCCTCATTACACCGCTGCACTACACAATGAGTGGAGAGCCAGGGTCAAGACTGCGCCACGCTCCCTTTGACTGGCTCCGACTGGGCTTTGCAGCTCAACCTCACCCCAAAGGACTCCCAGGTAAACAGTAAGAGGGCAGCCTCTGGAGCCAGAGACAGGGCACATCATCCCAGACTAAATAAGCAACCCACCAGCAGTCCTGTATCCATCAGGGGGCCCTGACTCTGACAATAGTTACATGGAGAAATCATTGGATTTTTTTTTTGTTGTTGCATGAACTGGTCTTATTTATTTTGAATTTTAGCTGCACTCGGAGAGTTGAAGTTTCCATTGTGGGGAAGCCTGGACATCATTTAAATAGTTACAATCCATTTTTACATCACATCGACAAGGTCAAAAACATCTCTTGCTTGTGCTGTTGATTTTATTTTTTCAGATTTCTTGGCTATAGATCACATTTTCCCCAGACAATGGCAGGTCACATAGTGATAATTGAAACTACATTGTCTGACTGTGTGAACAGCAGCAAAATGATCAATAAGTGGGACTTATATGAATGTGTATGGACTCCTAAATTGCTTCAGGCATACTGTAAGATGGGCACTTAGATTTTCAAAGAGCCATACTGCCAGTCAAGGTCAAGAGGGGAGGCAGTGAGGAGCTATCACAGTCCTGGCCTAACCCTGCACTGTCCATTACAGTTCCCCACTGCCTGGTCAAGCACTTATTAAAGACCACTGCCAGGACCTGTGATCCACAAAGTAACAGCTAATCACCGATTAAGAAATATTATGGATTACAATAATTGATTTTATGTGCAGGTTTCAGACGTATGGGCCCCAGAGAATTATGCCCATAGCTTCAGAGTTTCTCTGAGGGTTTGAATATCATTCGTGCAGGTCAGACTTGACTTTTTATAATCCGTTCAAAGACTCATATTAAGGACTAAAACTGCCTTTAAAAGCTTTTTCCAAATGTTCACAGTAGATTTTTTTTAATGATAGAAGCGCTGGTTCTTTTTTCAGTAGATCACTGCACAGCTGAAAGTGAAACACAGCGCAGCGGTCTCTACATGTAAACCGGTACAAGGAATGTCGATACACCCTCTGTGTTCCCCCTGAGGTCTACAGTGGTGGTCTAGTGGACACCCCAGATGAAACACTGGAGACTCTATTAAGGACAGTGGTTACAGGCCACAGACTAATCTAGTATGACAAACTGGAGGTGTCCTGTTATTTCCAAACCCGGTGATGAATCGAGGGCTGTAGTCCCCCATGCTGTCATGTCAGAGTGGAGCTGAAACAGATTGAGAGGGACCAGACAGCAAAATTAATGTTCCAGGCTTCTTCCCTCTCCTCTAAAACCCACAGAATCAGTCCATTAGCCCTCCTCCCATTTGCCTTTCATTTTATACAGGAAGCTACCCCCGCATTCAAATATGAGATTCACCTACTGTAAGGACTGAACCACAAATCAGACCAGTTAAGTCTGTTCTGTAAATAATATTTTATTATATATTTTATGAAAAATAAAAAATAACACAAATATATTTTCATTGATGATAATTGTAAATTGTTTATGGAAAATTATGATTCCTTGCAACCTATATAGCTGTCTTCCCCATGAAAATATCAGACATAAAGGAGGAGATGCTGTAGTTAATTTGTTTAATTAGATTTATTAACAAACACAGAATAGTAGAATATAAAATTTAGCGTGAGCAGCAATAGCCAACATAGCTCACTCCATAAGAAAAAGAAGAGAAGGAAACGCAGCGCATGGATTTACAGAAACTCAAACTTTAAAGGAAATAGGCTTTGCAGTCTTACTGAAATGAGGAGATTGATACCACTCTGTCTGTCTGTTAAACATGGCTTAGACACATCCAAGCTAGCTGTTCCACCATGTTTTTATGCCAAGTTAAGCTAACATCATTTAGCCTAACTGTAGAGAAGAAAGCAAATAAACATATTTTCGAACATTCCTCAAACAGAAACAGACTTTTTGTTGTCAAATATATATATATATATATATATATATATATATATATATACAGTAGTGTGCATACTCATATTTCAAACTGATTATTTCAATTTATTATTTATTTACACCTATAATAGCCTAGAGGGACTCTTCAGCCAGGAGTTAACTATGGTTATCGTTAATGAGGGAATGAAGACAGTGACAGTGCTCCATTGCAGGTGCTGGTATGTCTATCTGTAAATCCCCCCGCTCCCACTCCTTCTCATCCCCTCTCCCTGCGATGACCGCATCCCCACCGTAATGTACCTGTGTGTGTGTGAAGGACATCCCGACCGGCAGGGCTATCACAGACACAATCTCACAGCACTTTAATAACTTTGAGAGCGGTCAGCACCCTGTGCTTTAATAACACTCCCTGTCAGCTCACCACACACTGCGCAAAATTGTCTCGTTGGAATTCTTTATGGTGGAGGCCAAAGAACTCCGGTGATGGGGAGGGAATATAGCCACAATCAACCCGCTTCTGCCTCTAAATGGTTTTCCAAGAGTATGTTTTTATCTTTGGCTCAAAACAAACAGGAGAGAAGACAGACACACACTTTATGATGCAGCAATAAGCTTTTAAAATCTGCACTGTCGTCTTTGAAAGAAATGTACACGTTTTCTTAGAGCTAAAGTTCACTCACTCATATGATAAAACTGTCAGAGCTGGGAGGGCTGCTGAATGCACACATCACACATTCAAGACCTTTCCTACAGAATAACATGTAAATACATTGATAGGTTAAAAAAAAATAATAATACTTACAGTTAGTCACAAATATAAAGTTATGAGTGAAATATGTACTGTTTGGATCATCAAAAGATGCTCTGTATTTGATATAATTTGGCATAAATCAACAAATGTGGTTGGTAAATATGAGCTGGAATGTTGAATGGCTTTACTGCAGTCACATTACACGATTTCTAGATATTGAAGAGTAACATTTTCAGTTTTCTTTCACTGCCATTTGGAGCTGTTGACATCCAGAGCAGCCTGGTGTAGCTTCAGTGTTCTTATCATTATGCAAATATTTGATTATCTGTTAAGGGAGATCACAGCTAGTAGCTTCACAAATGCAGCATGTTTATCTCCAGTAATACATATTAAAGGAAAATTCAAGCTGAGCATGTGAAGTGTAAATCACCCCGTGCTGCACGCAGTATGCTGTAGCTGTGTTTTAGAGCTAATGATGGGCTCGAGCTGTGTTTTTTGCGGTGCATCTGAGATTATAGTCTGTCCTGCAGCAGTGGTGCTGCGTTCCTGGTCATCACTGCCTGGTACTACTGATTAACATAATCAGCCGGCATTAGTTATTCATGTGATGTGCAGAAGCGCTCGGGGGTCAAATCTTTGCCCTGTCTAATAACCTATGTTAAATATTAAAGAAGTACATGGGCTGCCTGATTTACATGCCTCTCATCCTGCCTTCAGATGCACGAGTAATACAAAAAAAAAAAATCACTCTAGGCCTGTGGTCCATTACGTGGATGCAGAATAATGTGCTGAAGATGCATTGCTTTGAAGATCTGAGGAGGTGTTGTTGTACTATCACAATGTACAACAACTGTATCTAATAATAGATCATGTGTAAGACCTTACTGTGTGGTAACCATCATTGCCCTACACAATTGCTCTGCATGTGTGTGTGTGCGGTATAAGAGGCTTTTTCCACTCCGCTTCATCTGACTGTCTGACAAAAAGGACCCCACTGGGCATGCATGAACTGACTTGCTGCATCTTTATGCCTGCATTTCTTGATTAAGAACAATGAGCAGAGGCTAGCCAAGCGTTGAGCTGTCTCTGTTGGGTGGGCTGTGCACTGGGTGGGTGGAGGGGGAGATCCTATGGGCTGTAGAGGAGGAGGTTTGCCATGAACCCGCAGGAAGTCATTAGGAGACCAGTGACCTCACTGGTGCAGAGCTAAAAAAAAAAAAAAAGCTGCCCACTGGCATGATGTCATACTTCACATGTCAATCTTCATCACAGCAGCACAGTGACGAGTCCAAAACTGTGAGAACTACATCATGCACCTGGCAGCTTCACCTCCGTTTCATGTACAACAGTGGCCTCACCTATGAATCAAGCAAGGAGCATCACCTATTTACAGTCTTGATGAGCATTAATGTAAGATCCCAAAACTTGACTGTACATTTGCATATTAAAGCCCTAAGGATGCATACATACAGTACATATACTGTTGTGTAGCACAAACATACGCAGGAATTATAAAGGGTAGATGCGGGTGAAAATAATCGCCCTGTTATTTATATAGCATACCACACTATTACTAAAAGAAAACCATGTATAAACTTTAAAAACAGTTACTCTAAATACATTTAAAGACCATGACCCGGTAGTCTTTATACCAGGAACTTCTCTTTGGGTGTTATAAAAGTCTTGAGCCCTACAAAATAAATACAAACAGACCTACAGCAGCGAGTGGATCTCAAAGGTGACACTATATTCCAATTCCAGACTGGGCCTTTAATGACAACTTGCACTGTGGAAGTGAATGGATGCACAATTTATCAACCATATTTCCTCTCCCTGTAGGACCAGGAGGACCAAGCGAGTAAACTAATGAACTGCAAACTCTCCTCTAGGCTTCCCTTTGTAATGATGGAACTACTCAGGATTTCTTTTTTTTCTTTCTTTTTTTTTTTAATTTGTTCTTTAAGAAAATAACAAACCTCCTTGGCCCTGCTCATTACTGCTTGGCTATGGTGACCATTAGGAAATGAAAATAACTTTCATTTTGTGTAAAGGAAAGGCCTTTAGGCAGAAGGTCTGAGTAAAGAATTGAATTTCTAAATATAACTTCAGTGCTCACAGGCTGCAGTGCTCTCACATAAAAACTAATAAAATATTTAGTATACTGTATATATACCACTATAAAACCTCATAATGCTCTGATTGGCTAGTTTACAATGCCACAAAATTGCAAATACAATCATTGTTTAGTACAGAGTAATTAATGAGAGATTTAAATCACAACATAAAATAAACCTTCCTTGTGCATTTGCTCGTTATCGTTTCACGGACAGATCACGAGCTAATGTACGTGTTGAAAGCATGGGTGATCTCACCCCAAAATGGTTTCAGTTTTTATCACTTTGGGTGTAACTTGTGGGCACCCACAGCAGGTGACAAGAACCACACAACGTTCCTATTCACCATCATGCTGTGATGCTGTCATGAGGTCAATTTGACTTTTCTGTACAGCAGATCAGTCACCCAGTCAGTCAAATGTCATCACAGATCCCACTGTCATTTTCTGAAAAAAAGGTCTTGATTTACTGAGCAGCATTAAGTACCGGCAGTATTATTATAGGAATGAGCAGCTTCTACAATGCTTGATGAAAATAAGATTTATCTGTCATCACTGAATAGTGAAACTTACTTTGGTTGGACTGAATGAACACATTGATGTATGGTAAAAATGTAATGTATTACATTGTTCAATGCAAGAGGAAAACTAAAAGTAAATAAGACAAGAGAGACAGACAACAATATCATATTCAAATAAAGTCTTAATTCAGTGGGTTCAACACTGTAACACTGCACAGAATCAGCCCTTGTCAACATTTGTGGTAAAATTGGTTAGGTTGTAGTCTTTAGGGAGCGAGGCACACAAATGTAAAGTCTCACAGAGCTTGTACACCATCAATTCACTCTCTCCAAACATAAACGTGGTGGCAAGCACAATGTATTTGGCAGAGACCAATGTCCAGTGGTTACTGGATGAATGGGCCACAATATTGCACTGAGTGAGCGCACTCCCACATTGAGGTTGAACTGCTGTTTAAATCAAGCGGGCGGTCACACTCGATGTGTACATCACCACTGAGGCATGGTGAGCAATGAGACGCCTGTACAAGGCCCCTGCCGGCCCATTGCAGGGCTGGACTGCTGAGGCCCCTGGGCTGCCTAATCAAATCTGAAACCATCACATTCACTAGGCTCTCAGGCAAGGATGCATGCAAAAAAAAAAAAAAAAGTATATCACCAATCATATACCCCTCCCCCACTGCTCTTAAATATCACCATTAGGAAGGCATTACAAATGAATATATGTAAGTAATGGAAGTATAACATTTAATTTCTTTCTACTGGTTTCCCATTAGAAAGTGGCTTTGTGGTTAAACAGAGAGCAGAGTGCAGGCCTATGCTCGTCGATCCAGCCAGCGCAAAAACACTTGTGATGTACAGTACAGTATCTGTATCATCAACCATATGCAGCGGATAACTACAATCTTCCTTCAATCTCTAACTTTCCAGACCTATGAAATTGATGTGTTTATTTAGCGTGTCCAAGCCAAGGCAGAGCAGTAATAGCCTTGTCTAGGGGGTGAAGATGGAACCCCGTCGCTTCACCACCGATGTAGGATAATGGTTTCCTTTGATGGAGATTTGGGCCATCTAAACATAATTAGGCAAGCGTGAACAATGATCTCCATAAAGTGCAGAGTACTAATTAAAACAGTTCAGCATTACAGCATTTCAAACATGACAATAAAAATAACAAGAGGACCCGAATGGATTGCACACTGTGCCAATAATTCCAGGGAAAACACTGTATCAGATATTCAAAGGGCATTGAATTCACTCTAATGGAAATACAACTGGACAAAAAAAGAAAATTAATTTGGAAAACTATATGTGTGTTAAATCAATCACTATTTTTCCTTCATCACTGTTCCCCCTTCTCTAATGGCATCTGTATAGTTAGAACTAATTGTAAGATTCTGTCATAAAAATCTGCACTTAGCTGCAAATAGTGGCATAGAAAACTTATGAGAAATGAGGTGTCATTAGTACATTTTAACATGTAGCACAGTCTGTTTCTGTGTTGGCTGCAAAACAGAAATAAATCCAAACTCCACAAAGCACAGCACTTTTTGAATCTAGATTTTTCTGAAAGTTATTACTTATTAGGTATGAATGCAAACTGTAGATATTAAGTTACATGATAGCACTTTGATACTAAGTACCTGCAGGTCATTAATGCTTGCTGTCTGGATGCATTTAAAGCTCAGAAGATCAGAATAATAACAAAAAGGTTTCCAATTGTGTGTGCTTGTGTGTGATTCAAATAGCCAGTCTCTTGAGATGCGCATTGATTCCTAAATGAATGTAAGGCTAGAGAAAAATGGATTTCTTCCTTAAGATGTGACTTTATATCTCTTCTTTAAATCCCTGCAGCACTGTGTGCATTTGATTACACACTGAGAAGGAGGAAATGTTTGCATCTTTATAAAATATTCATCGAAGTGGATGGGTGAGGCAAGGCTCTGTAGATGGTTGCTTGGTGATGGAAGAAATCTTTGGAGGTTCAAATGGATGGAAACAGAATTTGGTGTCTGCTGTGTAAATCACATAAGTAGGTCAGAGATTTTAAATGCCAAAACTGCTTAATATCACTGTAATTTTGCATCCATTTCAAAGATATGGTCCAAAGTATCTGATGAAATGCATCCTTTTTTTTTTAATAAATGATGTGCATCTATTAAATGAGGTGATCAAGTGATTTACTGTTGTGAATCAGCCACGGACAGAGGAGGCTTTTGTTACAGCATCTTTCATCCATTTTATACTGACAAATGATTGATTTCAGATATGATTGTGATTAAATTACAGTTGGATCTTTTATTGCCCACTTGGCAGTGTCTGCTTTGGATTTTCTATGTTAGTTGAGACATTTTTTTTTAGTATTCTCAAAGTTTATACATGCATGTGATGATATTCCTGCAGTAATTAAAGTCACACCACATATATTTTATATGTCTTACAACAGTGTGATAGTCCCGTTATTGGCCTTTGGTTTAACTTGTATCACAGGTGAAAATAAAGAAATACTTGCAGTACAAACTGGGCTCAATATAGATTGTTGATCTGATAATTGGTGCACAAAATAAATGATGATTAATGAGGTTTTAAGACACAAACGCTCAGGCAATTAGCTAGCTCTTCCTTTTTTTCCTGGCAGGTATATATCTGGTAAATACAAAAAAAAACATGATGATTGATGATTTTCGGTGCATTTGTTATTTGATTCACATGTAACAATCATATAACAGTAACTGTATTGTGTGAATGGCTGGTTGGATTGTCTTTAAATGAAGATACAACAACAGTAGTTAATGATAGTTACTGCTCTGTAGTCCTAAAGCAGATTCTGCCTTTTCAAGAGGAAATAGTCAGTAACTGAAATTTTAAATCCAGTCATACTTGTCCTTTTCAGAATGCCAGAAGGTGTCACTGTTCATGCAACACTTTCACACTTCCACTGGGAAGTTGAAAGCAACCTCCTGGTACAGTTTGCAGATACTGTGCATGAATTACATTTGGAACTATTCCATTACACCAATGAAGATGAAAAATATCATATCCGAAGGTATTCATATATTATTTGGTAAAATGATTAAAACAAATGCAATTACAGCTTAAAGAATGTAATTGTACAAATGATGTATGTATCAATAAAAACATGTTTGGGCTATATTGTTACAACTGGTATAACCTAATATAGCACCATATTTAAGTATTAGCATAAGTTTTGATATTTGTAAGTGAGTGTGTCTGATTGGACCAACAAGAAAACAGCTGATGTGAAACGACAGTTCTCAAAGTAAAGAGCCAAAGAAAAAGTAGGCAGAGCAGACAAGGCACTTGCACACACAAACGCTGAACAGAGGGGCTTGTCAAATGAGTAATACCCCTTGCTTGGTATCTTCAAAACTGACTGGATGACAAACATGTCTGTCAGTGCTGTGCCAATATAGTTTAGGGCCTCTCATGATGGGGCACACACCCAATGACAGAAGCAGGTCATTTCCGTTCCCTGGCATCATAAATCCACCGTCTGGCCCCTGTCCGGCTGCTGATGCTGCAGAACACCACACACAGTGGACCTGTCGGAGCACTATGAGCTACTGCACTGTCCCCATGGCACACAAAGACACACACACACAAACACACACACACTGCAAACACTCTATCTTTACATAGCAATACTTGTGCCCATCACAATACTGTCCCACCTGCTGTTGGCATCTCAGGTAAGTGAAAATATCTATCTATCCATCTAGCTAGCTATCTAAGCATACTTTTGTTTTAGTTTATGTTTCTGATTTTTTTTTTCTTGTCAAAAAAGAAAGCAAAGCTGCCATGCTGTGGTTCACCTGTCCTTTGTGTAAAATCTGACAGTTCATATTCCTGTCTGCAGTAAAAAAACTGCACTTAATATACAGTAGCATAGCAAGAATACAGTGTGAGCATGTCAGCTGGGGGATGAGGGATACTGCATGTAATATATTCATGTTTGCTTAAATCAGGCTCAAGGTTAAAACAACACCTATTTCTCTTGGCATCACATCTCTTTGGCAGAACACAGAGTTGCAATGTGCCAAACATGACACCTCCACTCACTAATACAAGAGAAATAAAGGATGAATGATAAATAAGTCTACATTTTCACAGCCTTCCACTACACCCCACCCTCGTTCCTCTCCTCTCCTAGACAGAAATGCAAATAGGTCATTGAGCTTCATCCCCCTTTTGCCCTAACATGCAATGACAGTCTTTAAATTTCCGTTTGAAGCCACTTCTCTAAGAAAAAAAATATCAGAAAGTCTTCCATTTAGCATGAAAAGGTATTAATGTTTCCCAGCGTAAGGCTAGGGATCAAAATATGTGCTTTAGGGAAGCCATGACCGCTTTCAGGAAGCCATGACCAGAGTTGAGCGGAATGCTAAATGCCATACATCCTCAAGGTTATCTCTGAAGACAGAGCCCTTTTGGATTCTGCCTCTGCTTTATTTTCTTGAATGCATGCATCAAGTCAGCTGAACAGAAAAGATGAAGGTGACTCCTAGAACGAGTCAAAACTGCTTTCTCTCTGTGCACGCTGCCGGTGGTTGTAGGGTGTACACCTTGCTGTGTCTGCAATGAATGGTTGTAATTTGGTGGGTCTGTACCAGCCGTGCTCTCTCGGTGCAGCGCGAGGTTCTGTCTGTGGACTGGGATTAGGCAGAGGTACAGTAAGCCAGGGGCTAATACAAAGCACTTAAATGTGAAAAGTGTCATTACCATCCCCAAGTCCCTGAATATTGAAATTAGGTCATCAGTGCAGCAGAGGCCAATTTTCACCCTCATATATCATGGCTGCCCCTGCACCCAAGGTCTCATTACAACATACATGGTCAATAAGCCATTAACATGCAGCAGACAATGTGCAATGTTCACACAAAGACACTGTATCTACTGTACAGTAACAGTAGTGAATCAGTGTTTGTGACATCCAATAATACAGGGCAAAAGAATGCATTTTACTGCAACATATAAGATAGATAGATAAGAACCATCACTTAAAGTATTTTGGATTATTTTGATGCCGGATAGAGAGAGAGAGAAGCTTTCGTATGCAGCTTCCTTTTTCCAACATCAGTTTGCCAGTGTGATATTCATTTGTTGGAAGCTGTGCTGCATAAACAAACAACGCCCAAGGCTACCACTGGCTGGTTAAACAACCACAGGCTGTTTTCTCTTTTCTCCACCATAGCACATTGTAAATTTCTTGTTGGACCACAACATGCGCTGCAATGTTTATTTACAAAATAGCCTACATGCACTGACAATTCCACCTTACAATATCTACACCTTGCACATCAGAAGAGTATGTGTGTTAGAAAGAGTTTGTGTTTGTTTGTTTTTCCATGTTTTACATCTTTAAATAATTTGTCAAACACAAAAATGTGTTAACTATCATCTAAATATGATAGTGGAATTGTTTTAATAATGATTGAATGGTTTACGCATCCTCCCTAAGTCGTAATGATATCAATGTCCCTTTGTTTGTTGGCATCCTGTTTTCTTCTTGCCATTACTGCGCAATAAACTGAGGCATCAACATTCTTCTAACAAACCGAAGGCAGATTGAGGCCCCTGGCTGCCACTGCTGTAACAAATGGGGGAAATCATTGTCACAACCCATGTTTCTTTCTCCTTTAACGTGGTTACATGACTGTGCTGGGACATTTATGGACTGCCTGATCCAGTGCTGGCAGATTAAAACAAAATCAAGCCAAACCGGTTTAAACCTCTTCTGTGGCGAGTCATCCCGCATAGTGTACACCAAAAAAAACCAAACATTTTATTACCAAATAAAACATTATTTTATTTTATTTTCTTGCTCTGATTCAATCTATTTTCCTCAACATTTTTTTTTCCCTGAGTACCTTCTTCCTGCTTGTGAAAATGGGGTTTGTATTGATGAGCTGAGCCCAATATTGATTTCCCATCATTCCTGGTGTGGACATTTTCTGGTCTATTATACTACAGTCGCAGCATATTCCCCTAGCAGCCGTAAAGTGGATATATGGACAACCTGACCTTGGCAATATGGAGATAATGAAATATCCTTAATGACCCTTCCTGAAAGATTTTACAGGCTGGACTATAGACTGCCAACCCATGTACAATAATAGTTAGTGGAGGAGGATTTTAGAGGCCCAACTAAATCTAGAGCTCACTACATGTATTGGGAGGACTGTTAACTTGTCTATTTTACTGGGTTAATGTAACCATTAAGGGCGCACAGTTATATGATGGGACCAACTCGATGGGACCTAATATGAAAGTCTGCTTTATATTTAAGGGCAGTGTCAGCCATTGCTCTCTGTCTTACACCATTATTAGAGAGACGTATTTATAAGCAGTATATAAACATTATTCATATTCATGCTTGGAAAGATATAGAAAATAAAGTAGTAATCTTGTAAAGGTGTTGTGTGGACATCATTAACATTAATTAAACAGTGACATACTGATTTTAATAGTTTAGTTTGACTTTATGTTCCCTTCCCAGTATAATAAATGGTGTTGTTGTTTTTTTTACTAAATATTAATTGGTGGATGTACTGACCTGATGAATATGTTTGCATCAGGAAATGTTTCATAGACGTCAGTATAAGATGTAAATCAGCAAAAGAGAGCATGAATAAACAACAACAATTACACCCTCAGTTAAATACACACAAGTAATTTAGTTAAGCATGTATCAGTATCAATAAAGTATACATAGTGTACACTTTTGTTTAGGTACCCTTATAAGGATAACAAAAATATGAAACTATGTTATTACTACATAACTAAGAATTCAGAAGTGTATTTATCAGGGTAATGACATGAGTTTGCCCCAAAACATGATTTTTACATGAGCTCCAGGTTTTAAGATTAAGATTTACTTTTATTCATCCCTCAATAGGAAAATTATTTTTTCACTCATTATTTTTATTTTACATGCATTTAACCCGGACACACACACATGCAGTACAACGGCACAGACATGCACATGTGGAGAGAGATGGTGGGGTGATGGGCAGCCAGTAACTAGTTACTAGTAACTAGTTTAGTTACTTTTACTTTTAACATGTAAAAATGCCTTTTTATCTGCTGACAATTTTATCATGTGTGTTATTCTGTGTTAGGAAACCACGTATTCTTTGTTAATACAGTATAGGTGCAAAATAGCAGGGGGAGCTGAAGTAGAGTGTTGCCAAAATTTCAATAATTTTCATGAATTGTCTAAAATAACTGCAGACAAAGAAAGAAAGAAAAAAAAATGAATCCCTGAACTCTAGTACTGTAGGTACTTAGGTGTCAGTGTTGGTTAGACGTCAGCAGGTGAAAAAGGGAGATCATTATTCACATGTCATACTGACAGTTGTTTCAGAGATTCGCGCCGATAGCAGCTGATAATCATCCCCAGAGCGACGCAACAATGAACTTGCCCTACCACTCCACTGTCTTCAGAACACTTCAAACATGCTCCACTTCAAACACAAAAGCAGCCATCTCCTTTGATGTCATTGTCAAAAAATGAGTTTTGTTCCATCGCATTTAAACTCCACCCTCTCCACTGAAACCTAGACGGAGACGTGCAAGGAACAGATTTTGAACATGAAAAGAGCAGCTGTGTTGTCTGATACAGCCCTCTATCCTCGGGCTGCCACACTTCTCCCGGTGCTTCACCAGGATAGGAAATACAGTCAGAGCTGTGCATTAACACTGCATAAACCTTTATGCACTTCTGTAGATGGAGTCACTCAATTTCATGTAAATAACATTTACAGAATATATGGCTCATAATAAATAATTATTTGTAATTCCCCCTCCTGTTATGACATGACTGCAAGCCGTAGAGTGCAGTTGAAATATCCAGTATTACATCTCCAGCCAACTCTTTGTGCACCTCCTTTACTAAACGGGACCTGGTTGCAGTGGCAGCTGGCTGAGCATGTCTGCTCCTGATGAAATCTCACTGCAGACACGGCTGCTTCATAATGACTATAATCACAGCAGATAAGCAACTAGTGCATGGGAAGGAGGGTGGAGATCAGAGGGTGAAAGGAATAGAAGGAGAGAAAAAGTAATTGAATCTTTTGGAGGCACATTCAGATGAAAGCCATTGGCTGTGCGGGAGATGCTTTTCAGTGAATGACATTTAGATTACAGAGGTGCCCTGTTCACCATCACGGTCAATACCTCCTTCTTCACAATAGCACTCCTAAGACTCGGCAACCCATGCTCTCAGAATAAAGAAGCCATTTCAGTCGTGATGTGGATTTTGAGGATGCAGAGTTTATTGTGGTGATATTTGCAGGATTTAAGGGGGGGGACCGGTACTGCATTAAAATATGAGAGCATTTCACCTCTACAATACAGGTTTCTGTTTGTGCATCATCGTGATCGTTATTGTCATTCATCTTGATGCACCACCACCACCACCACTGCTTTTGCATTAAAATATAAGAATGTTCAGTTCCTCCTGTGTATGGTCATTTGAAATATTCATTGCACTGCCTTATCAAAATGTAACCCCCGGCACCTTTCTCCCCAGCACCCCTTACTGCTTTTATCCGCTCTATCTCCTGTATTGACACAGACCAGCATATTCCTAATATTAGAGGGATTGCATATTGCCCCGGTGACACACTTTAAATGTATCTCAGATTAATAATATATCACAGTAAGGGATCTACAAAAACCATTAGTAAGCCTGACACTTTGACGTCAGATTTTAAAAAATTTCCAAGTAATCTTTTTGATTTATGAAAGTGTGTCCAGGTTCATCGGGAGTGATTCCAGATTTATCACATCCTGGTTAGAATTATTAATGATTTTCAATTTGTAAATCTGATGCTGCCATGTTCAGAGGAGCTCCGCAGAATCACCAAAGGCTGATATCAGAGTCCGAGGTTTGCTCCTGAAAGCATGATTACTTTATCAAAATATTGCTACCTATGACTTACATTTCACTTATTTTCCACTCTTGCAGAGCCTTCTGCGTCGCCTTCATTTCTCTCTCCTCACGTACGAGTGCCACACACATTTTTCAAAAACAGGCATCCAAACACCAGAGCAGCTACAGCCTATGTCATTGCTTGGCTAATCTTCTGAAGTTAGACGTTGCACTATTAGTTCCAAGTTCCTGACACATGCACTTTTAAGGACCTACTGTGTCAACATGTCAAATGGATGTAGCCCGCAGACGGCTGTACACTGCAATCTTTCTCACTGTTGATGAGAAGCACTGCTAAGATCATCATCACTTTCCAAAGATAGCCAAGGAGTGTTGAGGTTTGCTCTGATGTCATGTCAATGCATCAGTGCAACTACTTTACTTCTACTTACTGCGCACACTCACAGTGAAATCATTGCCGTGTGAGGGGCCCTTGTGTGGCATATGCCCACTCAGACATGAATAAGAATGGCACTTTGCAAGTAAGCACTACAAACACGTACAAGATGTATGGGTGTGACACCTTTTGCTGAAATGTGCTTTTCCATAGAAGCCATCAGAACAAACCAGTTGATGTGGATAATAAAAAAACATAAAGCCCTCACAGCCTGGCTTGTTTGGTTGAAGGCTCTCAGTAATTACTTTAAAGGCTCTGCTCCATAAATAATTACAGGATAAGGGTTTTGCCAGTTTTTTCTTGTTAGTTGCTGTTTCCATTTTGCCTCCTTTATGGTGTATCTCACTTCAAAGGGAACCAGTAGATGTGTGAAACTGTTGATAACCCTCTTCATTCCCTGTCCTGTTCTCAGATAAATACAGCCCTTCACCACATCCATGATTCATTGCTGATAGTGCCAACATGAATGTGTTAGTAATAGTGTCTCTTTACTTATTCAAAAGACTCAGCCTCGTTGTCTCCTCTGCTGAATACCACAGGCAATGTGATGATACTGATATTTACAATATATATATATATATATAAAATAATATAATAGCTTAGTAAAATGTCTGTGAGACGTGCATATAAAAATGCCTGGTAAAACATTGAGGGAATTGTTTGACATTTTGGTAAATATGTTATTTTTTTCTTTTTAATCATTGAGCTGGCCTGGCTCCATGATTATTGTCCTCCTCCATAATGACCTATCTTCGTCCGCAACCCACGCACACGAGTATCGTGCCTTTAAACAGTGATTAAACTGCAATGATTGCAAATTTTAGGAACACCAGAGTGCTAACAAGTAACTTGGCATTTATTTCTCTTCTACAGTGCTACCACAGAAAACGCAGCCAGAGCACAGCATGCTGCATATTGAAGTTGGACCAAATTCACTTACAGACCAAAAGTACACAATATTCTCTGTATTAGTCCCAACAATGCCTGCTGGGCTGCTGGTTGGGTTTTGAAATGATAGAAAACAATGAAGAAAATCTGCCATTTCCTTGCTGCCATAGTCCAAGTCTGTGTGCTCTCATTTAATATGGTGGCTTTTTTTTATTTGATATACTTGGTAAAATCAGGCATACATACTATATGCAGGTGAATTTGTTGTAAGAAATCAGCAAATGATGAACTATTTCCAAACAGCTGTATCTGTAAAACAGTAATTCAGCAATTGAAAGCAGATACATGCAGCACCAAATTTGTTTTATTGCTCCAGAAACCGTTTTTTCCCTAATGTAATAAATGCTTTGTGATATTTTGCACATTCCACGTCAGAGAGTGCCAAAATGTGTACAGTAGTAATCTGTGAAAAATGAATCTCATGTTTTCTCTATTGCCACTGTATTAAATTACCTAAATCTAAGACAAAACAATAACCTTGACATGTGAAGAAATGCAATAATCTGAAAGAAGTGAGTATGGATCATTGATGATAACTAAGAATTAGAGATTTGCTTACATGCCTAATAAGTTCACGAATAAGCTGCAGATTGCTATTATGTTACAGAGGTAGTTAAATTAGATGCAGAGTTATTTACAACAAATCAGATTCAGCTCTACATGTAAAAGTCACACTGCCATGTCGTAATGAATTCAAAATACAGATGTTATTCTCATCATGCGGCAGTAGTTTGACATTTTGGGAAATGAGCGTAATCATTTTTTAGATGAGAAGATCAATAGAGCTGCGATGTTAGATGATAGTTTTTTTCATTATTTTCACTTTTTCTTTTCTTTCTTCTTTTTCGTTTTTTTTTTTTTTTTACCAAGTATTCTCAATGTCACTTAATAAAGGCACATTAGACTCTCCCGTATAGGTTTGAGAAATGGCCCCCGAGTCTTAATAATTTCAACTTAAAGCATGTCTTGCCTGTAATTTTGGCACAGGTGGCTCCTAATACTACAGTACCCATAAACCTCTGTTTTAGAGAAGAAGCCAGCCAAAAAGTTGTTGTCAATTGGTGAGTCAGTGTGATACAATGTTTATTGTTTTTTTTGGTTAAAGCTCTCAGGGGAATTTGTTGAACTCTCCACGATTAAGTGTTTAAACTTTTGTTTTTGCTTCTATTTTTTCCCCTCTTAGTGTTGTCCTGGAGTGTGGTGAATTCTTTACTTACTGTATGATAAAAAGCTTTTTTTTTATTACTCAGATGTTAAGCATTGACTGTGTCCATTCTTAGGTTAGAATACAGAAGGGATGATTTCCCAACCCTCTCATCACAATCCCATTATGTGTGCTTGACTAGGGACATAAGGTTGTTAACCCTCAAGATCTGCCCACAAGAAAGGCCATTATATGTGTTACTCTGCTTCACCGTGTTAGAGTTTAAGATGATCTAGACACGCTTATGAGAATTTATATCTGCTCATTATTACCCTGACAAAAGAGTCTGACTCATAAGACACGCCTTAACATCTATGTATTTTAGTTGTATTTTCCGTAGCTATAGAACATTAGCCAGACATACGTTTATATATAAGAAAAACAAAACAAAAACTTAGAACAATTAGCATTTTCAGCATCATTCAGTATTTCAGAAATTCAGAATTTACTTGGAAATTCCTTATAAAACGTAAAAGTTACATTTAATTTCAACTGGGATGTGTTGTAAAAAGCCAGATGCTCTGACAAGAAACAGAGACAGGCTGATTTCTCCTGGGGGATGAAAGATGGAGAAGGGAAATATGTTCTATCCACCAACAAATCTGTTTTTCAAAAAAAAAAAACCTTCAGCTTAGTAATGTCTGTAGTGGTATCATATACTGTATATAGTGATACATACTTTACCTCCCTTCATGACATCACCCTTCCTGAAAAATGTAGAGGTGAAGGGAGACAGCGAGAACTATATCTTACACTTTGGCTCAGAGGCAAACAGGAGTTTTGTGTAGATACTGTAGGAGGGATCAGAGTGTGAATTTCCCGTTGCTCTCTCCCTGCCAGTCTATGCAGCCCTGACAGTCTTTGACAAAGGGAGCTGCAAGCTAACAGACTTGACAACAAGTGCCTGCGACAACCATACAAATTAAGGATGACTTATGATGAAGTATTGTGGTCTGAGAGGCAAGACAGAAAGTACCAGGACTTAATTTGTGTCAGACTAGCATTGATGGTAATGAATTCCTGCGGTTGGGTTGGACTCTGTGCCAAGGTCTTGAAATTCATGCAGTGGAGATCCTGCATGTTGATTCCAAATACACCAGCACGATCATTTATTGTTGAACCACTTCTTAAATGTATTGCTCTTGTTACTTTATGTGAATCAATTCATTGATCTTATGTCCCTGTCAGTTTTGTAAATACATACTATTTTTTGGCTGTAGCTCAGACCACAACATTTTCAAAGTTCGTTTCATGCTATGAGGTTCTCAGGCAATGGAGGCTGATCGTTTTATCCATACAATAAATGACCTTTTATTGAGAATGTCAATAGGAGGATCTGGTTACCTACACTGAGGGAGAGGGAGGAACTTAATTGCTCCCAGTGAGTGCAGTCTGAGGACTTGATTAGACCTTGAACCACTTCTCATGTTTTTCATTTGTGTGGTGACGACCTTCCTCCTGACTGAAATCAGTCCGGGCTCATTCCATGTCTACTGGTCTCTGGAGATTCATGCCCCGGTGACTCCAACTGACTGCTATATATATATATATATATATATATATATATATATATATAATTAGTTCAACCTAAGGTCTGCAGCATTTAAAAACATTAAACTTCAAATCTCGACAATGTGTGATTCTTTGCTTTTAACTAAAAACACAGTTTGCATATAATTATATGGTATAACAAGGGGGTGAACATGTTGATGGCAGGCAGAGCTGTCTTCTTTTAAAGCTGGTTTTGCTATTTTTATTAGATCAAGGAACTGCAGCTACAAAAAAAAAAAAAAAAGAAGAAAAAAGAAGGAAATCACAATTATCGTGCTCAACTGACCCACCTGCCATTAGCAAGATGAATTAGCTGAGTCCATGCTAGTGACAACAGCTACAGAGGGAAAATGATCCTGGTGCCTCATAGACCTGGGCTCCCAGACACCACCAGGAAGCAGACAGGGGCCGCTCGGACCCCAGAGACCCAGAGAGAGAGAGGGGGGGAGAAATAAACAAGATAAACACATTTACTAAGGCTGCGAATGTGTGGAAGAGTGATAGGGTTTACTTCTTGTGCAATGCAATAAATTATGCAGCTTGGTGGTGCAGATTGTAGCACAGATCAACATAGTGTATAGTAACCACACACTGGTTACACTGGTTGTTTTTAAAGGCACACTGAGGCTTAACACAAAGAAATGTGGACTGTCTAAATGCGTTCTAGTTTACCAGTAAGCTTACGATTATTTTCTGTTTGGTTTATCATGACAAACCAATTCCAATAAGTCAAAAGGTATTAATATGCGCTGCTGTTCACAACATACAATTGCAGTCTCTGGCTACAAAAGAAGTGTTTTCTTAGCTTGATTGGTTACCACTGACCATCACCTTCTAATGTTGTTACATTATAGGGACCAATGCACAGAGAAGAGCAAAATATACATAACGTAATAATATAATTCATAAGAAAATATTCATCAATAGAAATGATATAATTCTCTACAAGATTATGTGTATTGTTCCAAACAAGATTTTCCACACTTATTAATCTGACTGTTCGGTGGGTATTTCACAAAAACAGGCTGATGAAAGTAGCCTAACTAAACCAGTAAAGTTGCAGGCTGGAAAAAACAAAACTTTAAGCTGAAAGACACTTTGATGTATCATAAGTATCATATCATAATATTTTAGATATGAAGCTTTTACTCAGAGAGGTTGGGGTTAGGGCCAGATGTGGAGGATAGTACCCAAGGACTGTTTTTTGCACATCACTGGACTAAAGTGACAAGAGGTCAAAAGTCATGATCAGAAATCTGTGGGAAAAGTCCACACACAAAGTGCAAGATCACTTTAACACATGTCCTCTTCATGATAGTATTCTCAAATGCTCAATATCTATACGCTTGTTAGGTTTGATGACTAGCAGTGGTACAATGACTGATAGCATGTAAAATATGACATCATGCCACTGGGCAGCCTTTCTGAGCTATGCACCAGTGAGGTCACTGGTCTGCTTAATGACATCCTCAGGGTTCTTCTTTGCAGAGCAGGGTCCCCCCGCCTCCATCCAGTACATGGCCCTAAACACTAAACACTAAACACTAGCCTCTTTGCTCATTGTTCTTAATCAATAGTTGAGGATAGATGTTAATGATCAGAAAGAACTTACAGTGTTTTTAATATACTTTGTTTACACAAGTAAGTGAATTTCAAAAATGCCACATCTATGCTTTTATAATTGCAACTATTTACTGACGTGCATCCCGGTAGCTTGTTTAAGACGATATGTCTCATACGCGTCCCTGTCAGAGAAAACAGTCTGATGATGTTTGCTAAAGCTAAAGCTCTGGTTGCTGGACAAATATGTCCTCAGTATAACCGCCTCACATCTGTATTTGTTCTGCTCTGAATCATAGGTGGCCCAAAGCTGTCTTGATAAATAGCTACTCCAGGCAAGTATGGTGTATGCTCTCTGACACTATAGGTCACATAACCTTGTTGTCGGGACTAAGACTAATGCAATGTGAAGTGTCAAGTTATTATACTGAAACTAGACTGTGGAGCGGAACCTGAGCCACTGCGGTGATAGCAAGTAGGTGAAACAAGGCAAGGTGAATGTAAAAAGGTCATAAAATGAGAGGATACTGTGCAAATGAGAGGGTATGGAAGGGAAAATATTCGATACTAAGTGGGTCTTGTTGGAGGTGAAAAGAGGCACAGAGGATCTTGGTAGTCGACGTAAATCATAATTGGCTGCTCCGAGCTGGAGCGATGCAGAACACAATGCTGACTTGGTAGTCGCACATGATGCCAGGACGGGGGAACGTGTTTGTTTATTTCAGGAGAACTAAATAATGCAGTAATAATCCACCTCACCGTGTCTCCCGAGCAAACGCCTCAGCACCTGTCAAGAATTTGCAGTATGTTGTCTATTGAGAGAGTTGCAAGAAGAAAACATGTTATTATTACAAAGCCAAGTAAACTAAAGTAATTGTCTGCAGATGGCAAAAACAAGCCACAGCTGTTAATACATTGTGAAACATAAGATATGAAATATAAATGTTGCAGCAAGGGACCGAGAACAAACTGCATCAGACCAAAAAGCTAATGACTTCCCATTTACACAATGTAGCCTATAGCCACTAGATAGTGCACCGAGGAGGAAAATGTGTTGCAAAAATTAGTTGTTATTTCAATATAATTACCAGAATCAAAGCAGCTGGATGCAGCTGGAATCTCAGATTTGGATCGATTTCAGTAGAAATGAGCATTTCGCCAATTTATTATAACAGGCGGCAGTAGTGCAGTAGTATTTAATTTTTATCACGTATTTTTGGACAATGTTGTGTACTCTAAATAATCATAATGAACATGATGAAAGGGTTTCAGCGAAGCCATCACGGTTAAAGCAACACAACATTTTATGAAATGCGCTTATTTGCTTTCTTGTGATAAGCAAATCGATAAGCACTCTTCTGTCTGTCCTCTGAATATGAAGTAACAAACGAGGGAAACAGCTAGCCTAGCTCATCTGCTTGGACACAGAGATGATTGGTACCTGTGCTGTGCTGAGTTACTGTAGGTACAAGCCCATAGTGTGTTCATTTTTAGAGTCTACTGTCGTTGCGCCAAGAACAAATGACTGTTTCATCCTCTCTGTAGACTCTTGGAAGTGTAAACCTATTGTTGAAACAACTCCTGCGTTTCAGCAGCGAACTGTGATGTGGGTGAACAATAAGGTTCATCTAAATTACAATCCTCAAATGTAACTGTGACAGCAGAGATCCTTCAGCAGTTCAAAAAAACTACCCTGACTACTCGCACATGCGTTTGATGATCGTTATCAGCGTGTTGTCATCGTCTTTTGAATCATCCCACCTCCAGCAGGCCATTTTATGTTTTTTTTTTTGGGGGGGGGGCATCAGAGGCATCTAGTCATAAACATACTGTCACTTCTGGAAGACCTGTCACTTTATCCATTTTTAAAGCTTGTAAATGAATTTAGTCTGTTGTCTGGTATACTGATTCAATGACCCACTTGCCCAATCTTGATGAACAACATGGCTCAGCTGCTCTGTCTTTTTTCCTTTTCCAGAAATTGACAACAGCATCATTTGTTTTCCAGTCACAACCCTTAGATGGAAAATTAAAAGAACGTGTTTGGTGTAGCCAGCACTCTTATGTGTCTTCGTATCTTCGTTAAGTATCTTCGTTCATTTAAACATCTCTATGGATCAAGTTGGCTTTATATGAACCTGAGCACCATAACCTATGTTACATCTGTCTGCCTCAGACACCTCCACCTGCTTTGTACGTTGTGCAGTTCTTGTCAATGCTGAGACACTCTGACTAACTACTAACTAGCTGACTGACGAAGTCCTCATAAAGCCAAATTGAAAGGTCCAAACCTTAAATAACTGCAGCCATTGATTTAATAAAGTTACGTGATACAATTACTGAATTTTTATTGAAAGATGGACGAAGAGAAACAGAAAGATACTGTTGTTGTTGTTGTTTTTTTTTTGTTTTGCTGTTTTTTCATTTTCTGCGACTTGGTGTCAGGATATTTGAGCAGCACAAAGGCATCCCTTGCTTGCTGACACGCGTCTGCTAAGAGGTAAGGCAAACATCTGTCTCCTGTCACAAGCCTTCACATGCCTGCTTTTGCCCAACAAGGTATGATAAGCTACCATCAGTTCAGAGACGATGCTACGCGTGATCCTGAAGCAAACACTCGAGCACCTAAAACGGGTGAACGGGTTGAAATGAAATTGAAAATGGACTTCTAAAGACGTAAGGAGGTAGGTAGGATCAGATGTTAATTAACTCCACTGTTTTAAACTCAAAGGCCACTCAGGAATCATCTCGTAATAGAAGTCAGTGCTGCTAAAGGGATCAGTGCAGGCAGTCTCTGGTCCATTATACTCCTGCTCTGTAAATGAAACTACTGTACTCTACTCTCAGGCTCATGTCTCCTTGATGAGCATCTCATGAAGCAAGAATTCAAGCAGGGGGGTATTTCAGAAAGAAGGATTAGCAAATTAACCAAATCCATTAAATGGAAATTAAGAGAAATCCAGCATTTTCTATTCCAAATTTGTTTCAGAAACTGGGTTATATAATATTACAAAGTAAAAGCATACTAGCTAACTTATTTGTTTTTTTTACAATGATGGCAAAACAGATTTTATTCCCTTATTGTTTTAATGAAATTATTCTTAAATAAGGTTAAAATATTTAAATTAAGTTAACGGCTGCATCATATTGTGAGTGTTATTTTCAACATTCACTCTTATTTTCAGATTTCAGAGTGTAGTATTGTTGTGTCACTGGCAGCTCACTTCTTTCTTAATCCACTGTTATGTTTGTGTATATCTTTTTTTTTTTTGTTTTTGTTTACAAGAACATAAAACACTCTTGCCTGAATATCTTGCTTATATTGTCAAACACACAAAAGATTCACGCTATTAAACCCATTGCTTTAATTTGAGTGCACTAATACACTGTGCTAACAATGCATTATCTAATGTCTGTTTGAGTTTTGTTTCATTATGTCCATCTAAGCCACACAATACATTTAATTTGGTTTAGAGCTACTGTCTCCAGTGTTTTCTTTTATTTTGATACCATATACAGTAGGTCCCCTCTGTGGTTGTGACTATTGTATCTGTCTCTTGAAAGCCTTCTTCATAAGGAATCAGTGTGATTTGTGCTTGTTGTGGTTTTAAAGTACAAGTGATCTAGATGGTTGAAGCAACAGGTCACTTATATTAACCTTAACTTTTAGGTTTGTGAAATGATATAAACAATTGTTCTGTGTTAACCAAAATTTTTTTGATTCATTCGTTTCTGTCCTGTGAATTAGAATCTATTGGGTTATGATGTTTCATATTATGTTATGTGACTCTATTCAGACTAACTGACTTTATTCTCTGATGTCACTTTCTTATGCCTTACAGAAAACTTGTTATTCCATCAAATCTAAAGTGAATGACCACATTGCTGCAGACATTGAGAGGTTTTTTTTGTGTGTGTGTATATCACACTGCACTCACAGTGAATTTCTGTTTGAACCTCCGACCAATTAAATTTAGCAATAGCGTGAATCAATTACAGCTTTTTACATTTTAATATAAACAATCTATGTATTGAAATACAGTATAACATGGGTCTGTGATCAATGCACCATAAGCAATAAATCAAACTGTGAAAAAAAAAATTACATTTTATATTTAATCTAATATGAACTCTACCTTAATAATATAAATGATATCTTTCTCTGATTTAATTGGCACTTGCATGGTGCATATTGCTAATGTAATTCTGGATTTCCATATTTAATGATGCATGCTTTTCATGGTGAATTTTACTTAGAAAATGTCGTCTTTAATGAACCTTAGAAAAGTCTCTAATAGGCATAATCTCAGAAAATGTTACTTCTTTATTTAAAAGGTTCTAAAGCCAATTTTGCTGAGTGCAGTACTTAAAATCCAATAGATGAAGTCGTGAGGAAGCAAATGTATCTGTTTGAAAATGTAGAACGAGCAAGTAGATTATTATCCAAATGGCACAGTATAGCAATACTGGACCTCAGACATCAAATGTTTTCATACTTCGTGTGAGAGCAAATATGTATTCATATGCACACTCCGTTTTTATTAGAAAAGAATACTTAAACAGCACTGCCAAGGAGCATACTAGCATGTGTGTATGAACTAAATGCTAATTAAAATATTAGGGGGAATGCTGCACAATTTCCCTAAATCAGGATTTGATTATTATTAATAATAATTAAAACATTAATGATGTGCAAAATATTTCTGAAAATCCATACGTCCTACCACAAAGGCAGCATTATTTCTTGAAAGTAAAGTTCTGAGAAAGAAGCATTTTACATTTTGACAACTGTGGCATGGATTTCAGGTTTTAAAAATATGATTTTCACAGAAAGGTGTTCAATGAAGTTCTGCACTGGTTGAGTGGGCAAATATGCTCTCTCGGGAAACTGTGCATTGCGCTTGAATTAACTCATGCTATGCTGTTACATCTCACTTGTCTTTTCCCTGTGTATCTGCACGTGTGTTGAAATCAAAACAAATATACACAAAGGCTCAAAAACTCAAAAATTAGGTGAAGATTATGAATGGTGATACTTCCCTATTTGCTGCAGTGTAGAAGTGTACAGTTCATTTCAGCTATATTTATACTGTTAAAAATCCATAAGGGTCCATGACTGAGAGACACAAACACTGGACACAAGCACACGAGAGGGAGACGGGAATGAAGAACTCTGCCGAGAAAATGAGAATAAATGGATGTCAATTTCCATGTGGAATTGGTAACCAATGATCCATTAAGGCATCCTTTCCACAACAGACAGACAAAATAGCCTGAATTAGAAGTGCCTGACATTTCAGTTAATTGCACTAACCATGTCAGCTCCAGAGTAGCTGCAAACCAGGTTAAGTCCTCTCACCTTCTTCCCTCCATATAAAATGAGAGTCACGTACACGAGTTATATATGTGCAGGAATAAATGCAAATTAAGAATAAATTACTTGAAATATTGTATTGGCATGAATACGTTTTTGATAAAATTCTGTGAAGAAAAACACATGAAAAAAAATACAGTCGGTTCTTCATCAATTACTGGTAATGGCTTAAATGAGTTCAAAGTTAATATTATTGGACAAGTGCAGCACTCCCTCCATTAAAACGTACCTCTCACTGGCAGTTTATGAAGAGGAAAAGTGCCGAGCCTCTCGCACCGACTCAACAAGGATGTAAGAAAACACGACTTGCTGTCATGAAAGCAAAAGGTTTATTCATGTTTGAAATTACACAACTACCACAAGGAAGACTTTTCAGTCCAGGGTGTAGTCTGGTTAGAAAGTAACACTAAACATCTTTAATACATTAGAATCACTGCCACAAATCATTTGTCATGACTTTTCAGTTTCAGAATCACATACAATAGAAAAAAGAGAAAAGAAGTTTTGAACCCTGTTGGACAGAGCTGGAAATATACAGTTCTGAATACTGAAACCTCTATGCATTACAGTTTTTATAGTGATTTTTTTTTCGTTCTTTTTTTTTGCATGATTTAGTAACAAGATGAGCAACATTCAAAATGTTTTTTTTTTTTCTTCAGTATTTACAACAGTTTTACTGTTTGGTGTTAATTTATCAACAATGTTCAAGCCACAGATCAACAACTTTCTTCACCCCTCCCCCCTCTCACCATCTATTTTTCATGGTATTAATATTGTTATCATTTTCATTTTTTTTATTTTTGTCGTTTTAAGCTGCATTACAGCAACCACATTTTATTAAAAGATTAAAATATACATTAGATTACATAGAGAATGAGGAAGTTTACAGTGTTACAAGATGTACTCAAAATAACGACATAAAAAAACATTAAATAAGGACAAAAAAAACCAAAAAAACTATGGTGGTGATATTGTTTAGAGGTAGTAAGTGAGCACTCTAAGCTACAGAAATGTTGGAAATTGTTTGTTTTTATGAATTTTAATGAGGTAATAAAGATGTGTATTGATTGGTGGGATGTATAATTACTCTTAAGCTATATTATGTACAACTTTTTGTATGTAACAGGGCCTGATCCTGTGTGCCATGAGGAAATGATCTATTGTGGGGGGTTTGTTGATTTCCATAAGCAGTACAAAAAACAATGTTTACATATGTACATACTAAACATCAAATTATAAAATATGGAATGATGTCATGTTATAGTCAAGCAATCAATTACACTTCTTTATGTTCCAGACTTTGAATAGTCATTTGCTTGTACTAATGTATACGGCTGTAAGGCAAAATAAATCTTGAAAGTAACTACAAAGCTGCCATTGAGCTGTCAACAGTAGCATTGTTGTGTTGCTGAACAAGATTGCAAGCACATTACAGTCAAATAAACAGCTGCTCTAATCTATGCATTGTGAGAACTGAAAGTGAAGCCAATTATCAAAACGGAAAATAGTAATTAAATCAAGAATCAGATGAATGGGCATTTAAAATGTCATAAAATGTCTTGTAAAATACACACAAGTGTCATCCAGTATTTTGAGTTCAGAGTAGATAATTATCCTGAAAGTTTACTGAATAACATCTGAGGGCTGTTTTATATATATTTTTTTTTTTTACATGTGTGCGCTTACCCCTACAACAAACAAATATGAGCATGGTGATTTATGGAGACAGAAAGAAAACACTGAACGATCAAGTAAACACTCGGTGTTCATGACAGAGAATGTCATTTGTGTGTGTGTGTGTGTGTAGCATGGTCATGGGACATTTTAATGCACAGGAAAATGGGTCTGTTGTGAAAAGGTTTTGTTTATCCTCTGCAGTTAGTCAGCCAGTTAAAGAGTCCATGCCCAGCTTGAGGCAAAGATGCATTAGTAGTGGATCAATTCGAGGTATCGGAGTGCACACTTCCAGGTCCTTCTGTCGGAGATATTACAGAAGACGGAGTCGTAGCATCTTGCCATCCCCCATTAGCCTAAGACACAAATAGGAAAAGGTTGAGATTACAATCACATTTTCTGCAATGTGACCAGGGTACCATTTCATACCTCAAATGTAACCAAACACTCAATAAATGGAGAGACTTTGATATTCTGGTAGCACTTATGTGTCAGCTGATATTTAAATGTTTTGGATACAGTGATGCTGTGTGATTAGTCCAGACTCTGACCATTCTTTGCAATTCAGTAACATCAGCAAAGAGACTCTTGGAAACAAATTTGTCTCCTGTCCCAACCAATGGGAACAGTCCCTGAAATCAGTGTCTAAGCAGATCTCAGCAGCGGCCGACAGCTTGTCGCTACATATTCTTCTGTCAGTCAGGAAGAGGGAGGGCTCGGGCTGAGTGAGGTGGGGAGAGCTGAGTGAAAGTGACAGGGCAGGGCCTCTCCAAGAGAGCCCGTCTTAGCCAGCCTGACTTTGCTTTGCTCCAGGCATGACCTAGCCTTTACAGGATCTTTCTACGTCACCACCAACAAAGCTAAAGGTTAGTCTATGCTAATATATCTATAAGGCACTTTCTGGGTTATTGCTATAAAATGGGAGCTTTGCAACAATTTAGTAATAGTATATTACTATAACTAATTATGTTTTGATTTCTCTTTTTCTTCACATGTGAAGGTTAGTTCAATGGTGTCAGCTGCTGTTTTAGCAGGGATTGTACAGAGCTTCGGTGAGCCACTAGGCACAGGTCTACGCTGCACATGGAAGTGAGAAACCTCGTGAGAAAGTGAAAAACACTTGATCCTGCTTAGAGTTGACATGTCTAAAGAGCTTATAGCGATGAGGCTTCAGCACAGACAAAATGACACCAAAAGCACTGAATGCTGGCAACATCCTACACCATTTGTTTATATAAAATGTGTTAACTATTTTTTATAGAATATGTATATATAATTTAACACCTTAAATAATATCAGACTGTGAATATGCATGCATTTTACCCGACAGGCATAACAATAATAAAGTGAGCAAATACTGAGCTTCTGATATAGTGAGCCGAGAGAGAGAGAGAACTGTCTGATACTATTTCTCTCTCTCTTCGTCCTCTCTCATCAACAAAATTAATCTTTACTCTGATAGCTTCAGATTATGCGCTGCTTTATAAAAAGGCGCCATATCAAACCTCATCAAGGAAGATGGAATTTATGTCTGGAAAGGGCTGCGGGCGATCACATGTTCATATTTTATCATGAAGATAAGGCTATGGAAAATTCTGTGAAGCATTTCAAAATAGCTAAACGCAACAGATACCGTGCAAAGAAAAGCTTTTTTTCGCCTAAATTTGGCTTGAGTCAAACAAAGTATTAAAAGACATTTATTAAAGTTGCATTCCTCTGCCCTGCAATGTGTTTTTATTGACACATGCTTCTTTAGAAGGCTTATTCACATGCAAATGGATCTACCTGTGTGTGTGTGTGTGTGTGTATGATGCAATATAATGTACTATAATACAAATATTAAATAAAATGTATTTAGAACAGCAAAAAACTCATGTCACTATATCTTACTGATGTATGTGAAACCAACAACGCCTCTACTTACATTTAAGCCATGTGGACTATACATTGTGTTTCCCCCAAGAGGATCATTGTATCCTGCCGTCTGACTGATAACATGGCGCAGGGTATCCACCTGAGGGGACAGACAAGGTGGACAGGCTGGTCAGGGCGGTGTCTTGCAATGAGCCAGCACTAACTGTAAACATGCTCAGTAAAGCAACAGATACTGACTAGTGCGTAATCAAGGGGCTCCCTATACACCAAATATACTAGATACCAGATTTATAATGCAGCTAGTTGATTTTTCTAATAAAAAGAAAAAAAAGCATACTAACGTTACTGGCATGCTCAAATCCATGACATATTCTATATACGTTATATGGCTTTAGCTTACTAAATAAAAAAACAAAAACATATGTAACAAAAAATTAAAATTAGTTATATTTTTACCTCAATCTTGAATAAGCATAGATTGTTTTCATAAGTGCATGGCTGCGATTGTGTGTTGGTTGTGTAGCTGCATTAAACTTACAAAATGAAAGACATCAACAACAAACGATAACAAGATGAAACAGGGAGATAGCAATATATATATATATAATACAGAAAAAAAAGGGAAAACACAGTACCAAAAACCCAATACCAACCCAAGAGCTCAAGTCAAAGCCAAATGCATTCACAAAATGTTTACTTAAGATGTTTGGAATAACCAGGAAATTGCTTTGCGGCATGATATATAGCAGTGGGGTGGGATTATATTTTGGCTGCCAAAATATTCCATCCAAAGCGAAATAGTCAGTAAACACTTTGTTCACATCAGTCAGAGGTATTGGAGGCCTCACTGTGGTAATTTGAACTGCCCGCGCATGAGCAGCATGTTTTTTTTTTAATTTTCTATTTTTGGTTTAATGTGCTTCAGACTGCACTGTGGATGGCTCAGTACACAGGCAAGACAAGGACAGCTCTCTGCACTGGTAGTCAGGAACTGTCCCTGATTGTTGATCCTACCTGTGACTGTACATTGGCTCCGACTTGTGCCCCTTGGTAAGAATCCCCATTCAGACTCTGCATGCTCAAGAACATGTCCCCAGAGTTTGGGAGGTTAAAAGAACCTGAAGAACCTGGAAAGGGAAGATGTAAGTAGCTCAATACATCAGAGGGCTATAGAGGGAAAGCACACACGCACGCACAAAGAACGCAGATACACGCACCACGCACGTGTCTGGATACACAGACCCAACTTAAGCAGACACATCAAAACATACTGAAGAAAGACTTCCATAAAGCAAGCAACTACAAGGCTGAAGGAGGAAAGGAAGGGGAGCAAATAAACAAACAGAAGAGGGTGATATGCAGAAGGACTGAAGAGGATACAAACTACAGGTCTGTTTACAGATGCGATGGGGACACAAATGAAATGAAAAATCACATGGCACAAAGGACTGGTTCTATATGTGGTTGGTTGCTTAAGCTCCCAAGTGTTCCACATCACCTACTTCCAATCTAACATTGGCAGCAGTTATCACATGGTAAATGACAAGGACAATAAGAAGCTTATGAAAAGACCAGTACCAGTAAACATGTTGGTTAAAAGAGTGTTTTTGCTCTCTGCAGAATCCAGCTGAAACTCTTCATCTTTCATCTGGAATCCTGGGTGCAAGAAAAAGGGACCACTTCATAAGCTTACCACATCCCGACGCAGGTCAACCTAGTCCAAACTCAGCATTATATTACTCATTATAGCGGACTAAACATGCCTTTTTAGGCCTTGTGTATGACTCTATGTTTGTGTACTTTTATTAAATATGAATTGCACATAATGTCATTTTGATATAATAATATATCATTGTAAGTAAAATGCTCCCAGCAATTATGTTTTCCCTTATTTAACAGAAAAAACCCCACTACTATTCACTGGAACTACATACCATTACATTACAAATGACAGGAAGTTGACAGAAAGTCAAGGGAAAACAAATCCCATGGCATCATTCTGAATTCTTGCTTTTTTTTTTTATTTTGCCAAAAATACAAGTGTTCTCGGTTCACAAGTCAGGAACGCTCTCTTTATGCATGAGTTTGCTTGGCATCAACTGTCTTATAGACAGGAGACACTGTGATCCCCAAGCTGGGAGCAGAGCCTGTCACTCTTGCCTGTGTGAATGGTGCATGAGAGAGTGAGGCAGGTAGGCAGCAGGTTAAGGGCTGAGGCAGAGGGCAGATCTTTTTTTTTTTTTTTCCTCTTTTGTCTATATGCAGGAGTGCCTACCGGAGTTAGGTGTGGTAGGGGAGTTGGCCTGGCTGTTCTGCACTGCAGCGGCTGCAGCGTGTGCTGCATTTACAGCAGTCTTGGCAGCATACAGGTTGGCTTCTTCCTGAAACTTGCCGATATTTTTCTTGTACCGGATCCTTTTGTTGCCAAACCAGTTGGATACCTGTGTGCGAGAGCAGAGGGAGGAGGAGCAGAGGAGTCAGACGTCAAGCAGCCACAGCACCGTGCACTGAGCAGTGTGATTGTTTCAAGATGTCATGTTTGGGTCCATCAAGTACCCAATTCCCAGCCCCTGCAGTAATGTCCACCGGGTACACAAGCTAATTAAGCCATAATCAGGAGCCACTTGTGTCTTCTCATGGATGGGAGCATGACATGCTCTCAGTTCTGTCTCCTGACAAAAGTAAAACACAAGGGGCTCCTACTGCATAGACACTAAAGTTATTGTTATTTTATGTATACTGTATATATATATATACACCCCCTTGTGAAATATATATATGTTTTACCCTCTACAGGAATTTTTTTTTACTAAAATACTTACATATTAATACATGCATGCCACCTTATAATTTAATAAACTGATAGACTTGAGCACTGTTCTTACTGGAAGTGCTTCAATTTTGATAATAAACACTTTAATACACCCATGAGACGTTTGTTAGTATGTCTGGGAGTGTGTATGTGTGTATGTGTGTGTGTGTGTGTGTGTGTGTTAGAGAGGGGGATATCGCATGCTCAGTGATACAGAAAGCAACTTTTGTTTATAATTATCAAAAACAAGATTAAAAGGGTAAAGACCTGTAGACATGAGAAGCGGTAAACATATTACTGGAGCAGTCAGTGTTAATTGGTGTGTTAAAAATACATTTTACTAAAGAGAAAATGGAACTCTAAAGGAAGGAGGGACAATTATTATATGAAACTGGTATGTTCAGATTTGGAGCAGTTGGGAATGATAATTTTGTTGAATTGAAATGATGACATCTAACATTAGTCAGACTGAAAAGTTGCGTGAACCTTATGTGTGAATGCTGGCTCTGCAATAACAGTGGAATAATAATGAGATGATGCTTGCTTTTAATGGCCCTATAAATTAGAGTGTCTTGTCGCGGTGCCGCTGCCGCCCTCTCAGGCCCTGCAGCCCACGGCTGGACCAGCTAAAGAGCAGCTGCCCCTAATGATGCTTTATTTAATTTCCACCCATGTGCTTAAATTTTAATATCCCCAGCAGCCCGCCAATGTTGTGGCGTAAAAAACTGACTGGATTTGCAGGACATCAGATCATTTCTATCCTGCACGTCTCTGTGCTCTAAATCTTTAATATCTAGGCAATTAAAATTAATGACCATTCAGGCGAGGCCGACTGTTGGCAGGGTTTCCTTGACATCAATTGTTTGATGGGTTTACCTAGAGGTTAAACTAACAAGCAAGGTTTAATTGGAAGCAATGAAAGCCCTGGCCATCATCCTTTTTACTTAACCTGCTTATAGTGGATTGTAGGGCCAAAGACGATGCAATATTCTCGCTCTTTTAGACAGGTTACAAAGTGCCCACAAAACCCTGGAAATCATAGAAAATGTTTTCCCAACCTCATCGGTCTTCAGTCTGTTTAATTTAACAATATCCAAGCAAGTGTGTTAAACACAAGTAAATGTTTTGTAATGCTAGTTGTGAAGATATATTTATCATTAAGTGTGTGTGCGTTTACATTAACAGACTTTACACTAAGTTTACTTTTTACCACATAATATAACTTTAAACAATATGGCAGCAATGCAATCGAATCCAATTTATATTAAAATGTGAGTGATTATGTCATGCAGTAACAGTTGAAACATGAACTTTTAGCTTATCCTGCTCTTATCCTTTGAGATATACTGTGTTATGACTTTATCCTACCACTGTATGGTGTTAAAGGCCTGAACAGACTCAGCAGTGTTGGCATTAAATCCTCTCCATGTTCTACCACCCTTCTCCGGTCTACACACACATTTCTCTCCTGCCCACTGAACTCTGGCTTTAGTGATTCTCAGGTTCAGCTAAATATTGAACAAATGCAAGGCACTGTAAGGTGTGGAGCACAACCCAATCTAAAGAACTAATTCCCTTTTATCTTGTGGCAGGCCATGCATTCAATTGACTCCTATGTGTGGTGAGATCCAGATTGTGAGACTGAATTACCTGACATCAGCAGCCTGAAAGGCAGCGATTGTATAATGACCATGCAGACTCCTTGCGAGAATACCATACAGTAGTAGCCTTTGTTGCTCCCTGCTAGCGAGGCCGTGGAGCCGTAGTTAATAATTCAAACTATTTCACCCTATTTCAGGTCAGTATTCCTCGCTTGTCAGTGGAAGGTAATGCATGATCTGTCTATGATCTCAGTATATCTGATCTCATAAAGACCTAAGCCTTAAATACAAATACAAAAGGTGGTCTCGCTAGCTGTGATACCGTCAATTATACAAGCTGCATTAATAATGAATGATATCTTAGTTTCTCTAAATCTACTGATTTTCTGATATATTGAAAAGTGTCACGCAGAAGAATAAATCTTATCCATGTAGGTAATCTAAATTAATATCTGCACTGGGATCTGCTTTAAATGTTGAACATAGCTTCCCAATAACACAGATTATATCAGATATGGCTTCTGAAACATTCATAAACCCTAATAAAAAATAAAAAACTACAGCCATCCAATCCCATGCCTTCATTCAGCACAGCACATGCACGATGACTGTGGAAAAAGACATCCCGCATTTAGAGAGTCACTACCAGGTGGTGTCAGTGGCTCGTTTCATTGTTATATGCTATAAACAAGGAGGACTCTCTATTAGTTAAATCTAGACAAATCAGATAATAATGTCTGCATTCAAAAATTTTCTTTGTTTATTCATCATCACTTCATCATTTTCTTAAGGCTAAGCACTGCATCTGAACTGCACGAATCTGGCTTTGCACTCAGGGAAGTCAACAGTGCGTCACTTGCATTTTAAATGAACCCTGCTAGAATGATGCAGGGTGTTTCGTCAGTGATGATGTATTGAGCAGAGCTGCGGACTGATATTGGCATACCATTCACGACTGATGGTTTTTACTTAATGAACTGCTTGTGTAATCAACAAAGCCCGCAAAAGAGTTTGGGGTGTTTGAAAAATGACTTAGCTGAGCCCTCAGAGTGGCCACAGAGAGTGGTTTGTGACTCTGAAAGGCTGGGGCACGATGAGGGATAACACACTTACGGCGCACTCGGCATCATGTCGAGCCTCAGACTGTGTTACTCATTTAAAATGAGCCAAAGCACCAAGAATAAGTCAATAAGAATGTCTGCCGTGGCCCCTGCTAGTCGAGGAGTACACCACTAATGGGGCCTGAGATGAGTTCAAGTGAATTTTTAAAAGCCCTCTAATTTCTACATAGACTGATTTGTTCTTATGGGAACTCGTACAGTGGACTGTTTAGTGAGGCACTCAGAAATCAGAGTGGAGCTCCATTTGTGAGGGTAGGGGCCCCATTTCTTTAACTGCTATGAAGCACACAGTGAGCGGAGGTGGGCAAGGGGGAGGTAAATAAACTCAAGAGCGCAGTTTAAAAATTCAAAAGACCACACAACCTGTTGACGCTCTACAACAAACAAAAATAAATGTAGTAAACAATAGCAAAAAAGTGAAATTTCATGTGACACATTTTGTACACACAGAATATGGTGATAACATGGGTGTGGTTTCATATATAATATGAATTAATCAAAAGTAGTCTGTGTGACTTGAGGTAGGATGTGAATGCTTAAAAATTCTTTTCCACTCTTATTTTAAAGTGTAAATTCAAATACTGTCATTTATGATAACATTAGCATTGAACCAGTAGTGTAAGGGAGGGAGGTTCTGTGCAGTGAAAAAACTGTGAGGCTATTACATACATAAATAAACAAAGGAGGTACAAAAAAATGAAAAGAGTGGATCAGGAGAAGTTATGACATACCTGTGATACTGTGATGGTGCTTCCCACCCCCTGAAGGCAAAAAAGAATGGGCTTTTACAGTATCTGACTCTTCATATGACTACACTCAATATACCCCTCAACACCCCCTCCCCACACAGAACAAAACACTGCAGATTAATCGTTATTGTATAGATTAATGTTTCTCTGTTATTGTGCCTCATGAGGATAACCATAGAACAATAGAGTATAAAAAAAAACTAGATAGTCACAATCATAGCAGGAAAGAGAGAGAGCACAGGATAATAATAATACTTTGGATGTGGGGGTTAGGTGTGAGAGATATTGCCTTCAGGTTTACCCAACAAGGAGGCTATATATAGGCTATATATATATATATATATATATATATGTAAAGTTGAAAGTCGCATTTTGTAAAATTTTAAATTCAACTGTGAATTAGCAGAGTTCTTCAAGGTCACTTGAACAAAAATAAATACCCAGCATCATCCAGTGTTTTGAAGCACCAGACTTTAACAGCTTTTCTTACAGTAATGGATGATGCCATTTTTTTTCTCCCCAGCTTATGACCTGAGCGACTGACCAGGCAACAGAGAGAGCACACATGGTGGATGGGAATGAGAGGGGGAAATGGCAGGGGACCCAGCGTTGGGTGGCTAAGGAAGGACAGCATAGTGCTTTGATTGAGGCCAAGATGATATAGGCCTCCCCTCCCTGTGGCCCTGCTCTGACTGACTGGGACCAGCCTTGACTGAAGCATCATTAGGCAGTCACAATGTCAAGGTTAGCTAAGGACATTGTGTCTTGGTGGTGTGACCTTCGGTAACTATCCCTCTAGGCTTCAGGCCTTTCCCACCCCGATTACCCACCAACTACTATTAGATGAGCACTACCCACCTGGGAAACTGTGATGCTGCACTTCTTGGCCAGCTCCTCTTTAGCCTCCTCGCTTGGATATGGGTTGCTGAGGTGCGAGTAGAAATATTCGTTTAAAATTTCTGTCGCCTGCTTGCTGAAGTTTCTCCTTTTCCGCCTGAGTAGGGAGCAAAACGAGAGAAAGGCCGAGCAAGCCTATTAGTGGGACCAGCATTAACTCATCCATTTGGATCGCACAAATTGCACAATCAATCTCACACATAAATGGTGAAAATAATGAGGAATGGGCTCTAGGGGCCATCAGGGGCAGAATATCGTGTCCTGCTCCAAGAGTCTCGTCAACACACAGAAGACCAAACTCCAACCAATAAACTGACAAACACACACACACAAACAAAAACACACGCACAGAACCACAAAACACATACAATGTTTAATTTGGTCTGTTGGTCTCCAATCATCAGTCCAAGCGTGTAATGTGTAGAGTTTAGTGCAGCGGATGGGTGGGCTTCATGATGGAGCGCAAAGCCCAGTCGGAGTGCATCTTGGTACATTATAGAAATCACGGCATGCACAGTTGAGCATTGTTCTTGAAGTGCCACAGCCCCAGGGATCTCCAGTAGAAACAAGCTAACTCTAACTAGATCTGGGTCCCCTTCCCTCCCAAGGGCACTACTTATCATGTTGTTGAGCATTTGCTTATTTTGCCTTGTTTACTGCTCTTCACACGGGCAGTGGGCAGCAAATGTGCTTCCACTTGGGTTGTTTGGCCTGAACTTGTGCCGCTCTCCGCACAGCACCCACTGCACCGCACTGTTAGTGATTAGAGTAATACACAACACCTGCCGATTGAACCTCCCCTCCATCCATTACACATGACTCGACCCCCATTTTATTGAGTCTTAACTGCTCTCAGGTGTGAGAGCATGATTGTCTTGAAAATGGATAATGCATGGAACATGGACATAATTAAAATCATGCATAGTTGTGCTGTTCATACTGTGTGCTGTGCCAAAAAAGTGAGGAAAAAAACTTCAGACCTGCGACAGACTAAAAATGACCTTGCCCACTGGATTTGTCTATATGGGTCACATGGAAGCAGATAAAGTTTCTAGATACCAAATACACACTCACATACACACAGACATATAAACGCACATAATGCACTGACCTGGCATCAAGAAATCTGGAGCGCAGGATCATGACGGCCTCACAGGTGCTCTGTTTCAGTTGCATCTGGATGGAGCTGAACTTACGGTGGATGATTCCCACCATGCGTTCAATCTCTTTGGGAGAGATGGGCCGTGTGCGAGACTGTTCCCTCAGCAGGTTCATCACATGGGTAGTAAATTCGTTACACGCCTGCCGGGTAAAACAAAGACAAAAACAGCAAACGTGAGTTCTGCAAATATCACAGCAATAAGCTTTTCAGAATTTGCAAAAGCTCTTTGACTGTTATTCTAAAGTTGCATTCATTTTTTATATAGGAGTTCACTACATGTTAGCTCTTATGGTTAAAAGCTTCAACAGAGGGCATTGTTTATATATTACTTTGATGACATAATAGTTGAAGTCATCTATGAATACAAATGGCAATTTGCAATTTGGCTTAGACCTAATGCAGAGCGAATTTAAAGAGCTTTTCGTTAAACCAGTAGTTCATACATGATTAATTAGAATAACTAATTTACGTAGTGCACACTTTAGCTCATTACTCTGAGTAAAATTCGTTAAGTATTTACATTTAGATAATTAAAACCTTGAAACACCCTTAAGAAAGATGCATTTACTCTAGGCAAAGTGTAGTATGCCGCCCCACAAAACCACCTCCTCTTTCAGAGAGCACGGAGTAAATTAGTCTAATTTACCTCACTGGCTTGCTGAGGCATCACTGTTACACCTTCTATTTTCACCCATAATGGCTGTGTGTTTAATGGCGGGCTCAAAGTGTTAGGTGAAAGAGCGGATCATACTTTCATTTAACACAGATGACTAAGGCACTTCTCTACAATCAGCTACAACACAGTGAGTAATACAGCAATTTTTTCCCAAGCTGATAACACACTCTCCCCTATTATTCATACTCTTTGCAATTTTCTTGCTAATGCAGGGATAGTCTGTTGTAGGTACGGAAGTAATGAGTAAAGTATGAGTACCACTGAATTGGTCCATTTGAGAACAAACTCAAATTTCAAATAGCTGGTGGTTATGTGTTGATTTAAATCCTGAAAGGACAACCAATGAGAACAATGAGTGTTATTCTTCTTTTCTTGGATGTAGAGTAAAAGTGCATGAAATTATTCTACCAGATTTGCAGGGAGACTCCTCGTTACCTGCTCATATTTCTCCAGCTCTGTGTGGTAGATCTGTCTGATCTGGGTGAGTTTGGCTCTGTAGTCGGAATGTTCAATGGAGTTATCAGCCGCTCCGCCCGAGGCTGCGGCTGCAGCTGCGGCGGCAGCGGATCCGCCACCTTTCTCTGGTCCCGCCACGCCCTCTGCCAGCAGCATGTTGTCTAAACGCATGAGCTGGGGGTCTGGTGGGTCCTCCTCCTGGGCGCCACGGATGCTGAGACCTGCAGCAACACATAGACAGGGACAGAGGGTCAAATAAAGCCATCTAGTGATATTTCAGACTGGAAGAAAAAAAAAAAATACTAAAAATGAAAAATATAAGCAGATAAAGAATAATCAGTAGACTCAGACTGCATAGTTAAGGTCAATTAAAGGCATTATGCCTGCATAGGCTGTTATAGTGTGATGTTTCCCCTGCAGGTATGTACTGGGTGGCTCCTGTGTATGTGTTGTGTTCCTGTCGCCGATGTCTATGTCTGTTCTCTTTTATTTACACACTGCACTGCACACTGTGTGTACGGGAAGGCTGACATGACAGCAACATCCATAAACTGACAAATGCTCAATGGTGAAGTGGCACTTCCACTCTGTGAAGGGATGCTAAACAGAAAACTATACCTCTAGTAAGTGTCTCTGTCTTTGACACAGTGAATGCCAGGAACTCCTGAAAGTAACTAGGCTTACTCTTTTCCTCATTTCTGTTTGCTTCCAAAATTTAAATTTTGTATTATTCTACACTCCTGGTTTTGTAGCATTCACCATCTTAACAACACAAATGTGATAGTGAAATAAAATATCTACATGGGCAAATGCAGGGTAAATTTTATGTAAAGTGTTCATTCATTAATTCTGCTCATGCAAGCAGACTCTGCTGTTTATTTCCTCTGGTTTTCTGTCTCGCCAGTCTGTCAGCGAGTCGTAATCACCCAGCAGATACATACATGCACACCTGGATGCATTGGCAATGCAACCACAATGCCGGGCTTTACAAAGAATAAACAAACTGGGGGAAAAAAAACAAAAAAACACTGCAGGTCAGAATTACAACAAAAACAAGCCCAAGCAATCCAGTCTTATAAGTGGATAAAACGTGGCTCAATGGGCAGTAAATACTGAGTGGCTACTTGAACGTTATGATTACCAGAGTTGTTTCAATTCAATAATCCCTCCCGCAATTCAGGGATTTTCAAGAGCTCATTACAGCTTCATTAAGATATGGCCAGCCTCTGGATTCTAAATAAGAAGATTAGTGGCTCTATTGTGTCAGCCACTAGGCATGCAATCAGAGAAGCCCTTTTACCACGCTTTGACCGACTGACCCTGCACACCATCCACAGGGGTAAATACTAGAGAGAAAACACTCCTTTTCTTTCTTTTTTTTGCATCTTTCATATAAACACATTCCCAAGTGAGAAGAAAAATTAGAAAACACATCATCTTGTAGCCGCTCCTCTGGTGTTTTCATCTTGGTTGGTGTTTTGTTCAGCTGCAGTGCCACTGAAAAACAAATTTGCCTCTATTTATGGATCGGCTGGCTTTGAGTCTTTTAGGTGTAATGGTGTGAGAGGAGTGGATGAATGTGGCTATTTGTGTTGGAGACATTGAGATGCTGGACAAGGCTTCATCAGGCTTGCAGAGCCAAGCCATCCATGTGGACAATATGCCACTGCTCCACTAACCCTCATCCACATCACACTGCATCTGCACAACTCCACCCAAAGCCCTCATTCTGGACAGGCTCGGTTGTTTCTTTTCCAGTTTGTGCAGCCTGAAAGAAAACGGCACACAATTGAAATGTTGACCGACCAGATGCTGGGCAACATATCTCAACATGCTCTAATAGCTGGTGGTTTGTCTGCCACTACAGTTCATATTTTTCTAATTCAGTATTTACTCCCACACTTGGATTCAACACAAGCTCAGCAAGCCACAGTTTTCCTTTGTGCTGCGGGTGGTGGTAAGTAGGTAGGCATGTCAGGTATATTAAATATAACTCTGGGACGCAGAGTACATTTCCACACCAAACCCAGTTGTCACTTTTGCTCCACTCACTCTATATCCAGGGGAAATGTAGCTGATAGAATTTACAGGGCTTTTCAGCTAAATGGGCATAAATCACTGGTTTCATTCAAACTAAATAATCATAGGCCATAAAGAGCTACTTGTCTTTTACCATATATTACCACAAAGTTCCCGTATGCAATAATGTGGCCATTCATGGCAAAGGAAAACAGAGCAGGCATTAGAAAGTGACATGTAATCCTGTTAGTCCACTGACATGTGGAGTGGCCATGACATTTTTATCATATGTGTCCATTTCTATTTAGGAAATCAGCAGAATAAAAATGATTACTCTGCTGCCCCGAGAAGCGGACGGCCCTGCAGGAGTCCACCAGGGTGTATTTATGCCACAGCAACTACGTCCAGCCATTCATAAAACACACACATGTTGGGAGGGATGATGCGTCTGTCTCGCGCCCAAACACATAAATATTGAAAATTAGAAAAAAAAGAGTAGAAAAAGAAAAAGAAAAAAACAATGTATCTCTGTCTTGCTGTCTCTTCCCGTGTACCTCTGTTGATAAGCTGAAGATTGCAGATTCACTGTCTAAGATCAGCAACATCACACAACTTCCACAAAATAGGCACGAGTGAGATAATATCTTTAATTTGCTGTGTGGTTGACAAATCTGTATAGTAACTTGCAAAGCCACAGTCACATTCTAGCACTGAAATACTGCCTGCCTGCTCAAATCTTTATCCCTTTTTTTTGTCTGATGATATGGGTATTAAAACAAGTTTGGGCACCCGAGTTAGCTCTAATCCACCTCCACAGTCAAAGTGGGATTAATCTTAGTGCAAGGGGAACGTGTGGGAGTCGTGTCACCTTGGCAAAAGCTGCGAGCAATAGGAACTAGACATGAAAAATCCATACATGGTCCGGTTATTTCACAAGAACTCTAACAATGCTGGCTCGGTTAATTACCAGAACGCATTTAATGACGCAAAAGAAAAAAAATCTGAAATTCTAATAATAATAATGTAACATGTCCTTAATCGGCCTCATTCGTCATTCAACAATACAGGTGGAGTAGCAGGGAAAAAGCACTTGCCTATATGATTGTTCCTCATTTCTCCTCTGTGGATAAGACAAAAGGAGACACTGTGATTAATCCATCCCTATCAGTCAGGGGTGGTTCTTCTTTTCATTTTTTACAGGTTTCACCGTCACTATCTGATCCGAGGAAGTAACGAATTTGACAGATAAAGACAATGCAGCCCTTTCTCTCATATTCTCTCCCTGTTCTCTGTTTATAATCATTTCCGGTTTGGGGCTGTTGTCTCGTACATCATTCCCTGCTTGAAGCCCTGACAGTGATCTGAGCACTGCCTCGGGCCGCTCTCCTTTCCTCCCACCTCTTTTCCCCCTGTGCCCTCTTTCATTCTGTGGGCTTAGCTGACCTTTGGCCCACTGCTTGTTTACTCTCATCACTGAAGTGTGAGCAGGAGAGCCATAAAGGCAGAGCCCTGCTGGGTTAATGTGGCCTGCTGAAGAGGGAAGGGGTGGCTCAGGGCTTCTTTACCTCATTCTGCTGCACTGACTGCACTGCCAAACACCAGACTATACTCTAGAAGAGATGCACTTCTTGCAGATAAAGCCAGGGTTTTTTTTGTAATATTTTTCGCAGTACAAGTCTTCTTTAAGGAGTAAGAAAAGTTAAAAAAAACAATAAAAACAAAAAAACAGAATGTGTTACAGTAAGCTAGTCCTGCCTGCATTTTTAACTGTGTTTGACAATGCACACTGCAAATTGGTTACTTCCACCAGTGTTTCCAAAACATCCTGTTCATTACAAGTAACCTGACCTCCTGCAGCTTCTCTCCTACCATGTGCCTTTAGTGGACGGCTCCAGTCACATATCGTCACTCTGTTCATCTAATTGTATTGATTCACAAACGTCTCCCAAAGCTAACTAATCGAAACAAAATTTATTTTCTGTCAATATTTGCAAAGGTCATCTCTCTTAAAGCTGTGGAGTAGACAGTGTGAGGAGAAAGGCAGTTGGGACGAGGAGGAGGAGGAGGACTGTGGCATCTAGCCTGTTACTGAGGCTCGTCCAAGGTGAGCTTTAACTCTGGCTTGGCACTCAGGATCCAAGGCTTCTAATCCACCATGTTATTAAAACCTGCTGCCAAAGCAACACACTAGAGACTACAGAGGGCTTAGAGTATCCATTTCACAAAGAGGCCAGTGTCACTGCAGCCGCGTTCCACGTCTCCTTTGACTTCATATCATCTCCTTTGTCATGGCGCCTGGATCAGTGACTTTCAGCTCCAGAAGCGAGGAGCTGGATCAAATTACCATTGAAAATCTTTTGTTCTGACAAATGAAACATAAGGATCCTCTTTCATTGATGTTCTTAAAGGCTTTTTTAAGCTTGGCCTACATCCACATGGCACAAAGAATCTGAGAGACTGCCTGCGGGCTCTCTCTAGCATGTACAGTAATTAACATGCCATTAACACATTAATACACATTAACTATTCCCAATGTTAATGGCAGAGTAATTACCATACCTGATACCACACTGTGGAGAAGTGAAAAGTACATTTGCTACTTTGCATTTCACTTTCTTTGTTGAGTAAGCTGAAACAAATAATTCGGAAGATGGCTCATTTTGCTTTCCTCCACTGAGGGAATGTCTTGTTTTTGATAGTTTCCATGCATGCAATGTAGCTCTCCGTTTCATACAGTAAAGAAGTTCATTGCAAAGAAAATCACCTGAAATGAGCAAGCTTCTCATCTGTGGAATGGCTTTAGAGGTGAGGCTGAAATACTGGAGGGGACAGTGAGTTGGGTGATTAAATGTAGAGTAAAAGGAGGCAGGGAACGGGCCCCAAACTGGGGAATCCCTGTCTGGAATGATGATGTATTTCCTCCCAGTGCGGTGAGTGATAAGCTAATCAGCCGCGTTGACAGTGAAGTGTTACAGCCCCCCAGTGCTGGGTCAAGACTTCTCCCATCATACACCACCAGCACACACTAAACAGACGTGGTGGTGGGCTGGGGTGGGGAGTGGCAAAAAGTGGCTTTGGTCAGAAAAGAAGATCTCTGTCAATTCAGGTAGCCTTTGTCCCTAAATGACGACGCACACCCCCTTCGCCCAAAGGGCTGTGACAGCAGGGGAGGGGCGAGTGGAAAAGAAGAAAAGGAGGAGGAGGGGGGGGGGGGTTTGGAGACGTGGGTTGCCACTCTCAACCCACGTCTCCAAAACATGCAAAACATCTTGAAGACATTTTGCCAAGCACACCAAAATTAATCACTGTCCCACGGTGGCAATGACATTTGTGGGAAGTGACACACAACATGACAGACTAGAGGGAGAGGATGAAAGGAGAGTAAGGAGGGGGTGGGAGGGCTGGATAAACAAGAGCCACTGTCACTCGCTGTGATCGTGTGTGCATATGTGTGATATGTGTGTACGTGTTTATATGTGGACATGTGAGTGCCTGCTTTGTTTCCCGCCCTCTAAGACTCAATGTGGGCAAACGGCCAAGTGGTGTAGTGATGGCTGACCAGACCTGGCGGTGGCGGCCGCACGCAGCGGTTGGGGAGACTGGCCAAATGAGTGGACAGGACCTCTGCTACAGATCAGCACACTGATTGACCCTACAGGACACATACAGCATGGGGCTCCAACATAGGGCTCACATGGTTCACATGGTCGGCTAGTCACAGAATGAGCCGCAATCACTGAGACACTCGCGTTTTCAGCCATGACTATGCTAAACATAAAGGATAATATACTCAACTGAATAGTCGGATAGCATTTGCGTCTCTATACTGTAGGTAGACCCACAGTTAAGATCAAGTCTGAGACAGTTATTGTGTGCTGCGTCTCAATATTTCATTTTATTGTGTTTTGCTTATTTCTTTTCTTCACTTTCATTTTATATTTCATGTATTGATGGTCTTGAGCTGCTAGCCTCAATTTGCAGCAAAGGTAAGCTGATTTGTTATTCAGACCCCAAGCAAATAATGCAAATGTGGCACTGAAAGCCACTTATGAAATACCCAAAGGCAACTAATCACTCGTCCTCTCGTTCCAGCCTTTCTGCAGCCTCCTAATTAGAAGATGGAGATTGCATGAAACCAGGTCACACAGCAGGTCTTGTACACACCGATAACCAGGCAAATACGCAGGCAAAACTTCATCCCATCACCAAGCCAAGCACGCATTATGTTAAAGGCTAGAGGTGAAAAAATAATGCTATTCAGGTTATTAATCCCATATATTTCACTGTATGCTTCCGAAGAAAGGTTTTAGGCTGGAAGCATTTTGTGTATGTATTCTGTATTTGTGTGTTTCTCTGTGTATGCATACGTTCATGCCTGCATGTGTGCGCGTGAAGGCTACATACTCCTATAAACAAAGAAACGGCATTGGTAGCATACAGCCAACCATGATCCACTGCCAGAGAGATTATTCTTTGCAATGGCATTTCTGCATGAGAGTTGACAGTCCATCATTTAGATTTTGCAGTGTATCCACGAAAAGGCTGCATTGCCTGAAGCAGAAGGAGCTGCTCTTTCCTTCAGTGTCTTTTATAGAATTCGGCTCCAAACTGTAAAGCCAGAACCCTTTGCTAGCTGTGCTAGTGTGTGAGGACTCTGCTATGAGGCAATTGAGGTTATGACACTAGAATAAGGTGCTTGATGGACTGAATCTCAGTACTACTATTTTCTGAGGACTGATAAAGCTCACAAAAACACATCCCAGAGTCTTCGGTTGCAAACACCTCAACAAGAGCATTGTTTCTGGAAGCATCCTGAGCCTGATGTTGCAGGTTACTACTAGGTCTGCAGAGTGCAGTGCAAGGAGTGGCTGGACAGATCAGGCCCAGGCCAAACAACAGCTTGTGACAGAAGTGGGACAAAGAGGATGTAGACACGCAGAGAGTTAACAGGCAGCCGGCTTGCCATCCACTCTTTATCAGCTCTCCTTATACTCAACACATCACTTCAGATCCATCGCAAGTGTTTCTCAAAGAACATGGCAGATCACATTACCGGTTTTCAAATCAAATGAGTGAATGATTGCTGGGAGAATATCATTTCCCTCACTTCATTTGACCGGCGGAACAGTTATATTGTACACCCACAGGTGATACTCCATCTTTTTTTTGTGTTGCGTGATAACCCACGAACAAGGTAGCGAAAAAGGTTATTTAGTGCTAATTATTGCCAGCATGTACACACCGTTTAATTAGTTAGACTGGAGGCGTGGCCAGTGGCTGTGACTTGCTCGCCCAGTTATCCAAGATGAACCGTGCAATCTCCCTCACGTCACCCCTGTCATGTGTACCAAGTCCCCCTCCGCATCCAATTCCCTGCTAGGACTTCACTGGAGCAGAGACAACGTGCCACTGAAGCAACACAACAGCTCCCGTAGCGTCTCTGCACACCGAGGAAGGAGGGGTTGGGGGGGGAGCTGGGAGCTCACTCTCATAATTACAATAATTAACAGTTGCAGATTTAATTGGAAGGGAAGGCATTAACAGGAGGAACATTGTGGTGGCGTGTGGAGAGGGAACCTTTACTGCAAGAAGCTTTTGTCTTCTCTGTACCTAATGGTGCCTTGGCTGCGGTTTGGCGAGTGCTGACACAACACAACACAACACAACCAAGCTGAGGGTTCAGATGGTGGGGCTTGTCAGGACTCAGACTGGAGGCAGATAATTAGGTGCCAGGTTAATGAGAGCACAAGCTCTTGATGGCATTTGGTTACTGTATGTGGGCAATTAATGACTTTGTTTTTGTGTTTTTATTGCCCACTTGAGTGGAAAACATAATACATTATTCACCTCAGGCCTGTGTGCGCTGTATGATGGAGTAGCAGGGACTCTGGATAAAAAATCTGTTTCATTCATTGTGGCGAATGGTTAATACAAAACAGTGCAGTATATATATATATATATATATATATATATATGAGTTAGCAAAATGCTATCTCAGTTCGCTTATGGCTACTACGCTGTATGACCTTTTCAGCATGTATTGCCTCATGTCACCAGTCATGATGTTAAAAAATTCCAAAGATGTCAAGCAAACATTAAAGTTGCAGGTCAGGCACAGGACAATACAGCCACAAAGACACACCAGAACAAAGAAACCGAAGCCATAAGTGTTCAGTTAATTCAGCGTATCACGTTTCACGATGTATTTACGAAATTCCATACCCCCCTAGAAAAACCCGGCTTTCATTCCAGAGGATTTATTGGCAATGAATCCACTGAGAGGTCTTTAGACATCCTCTTCTTTAGTCCAACCACTCAACGCCTCCTATTTTGGAGTTAGTTGTTCTCTTGCCTGTGGTGGCCAATTAGAGTGCTATAAGATAAATGGGCACCCACAACTTTGATGTCCATCTTTTTAATAAGCTTTGGTTAAGATGACATCTGTGTGAAAGAGTTCAATATCTTCACAGTGGGAGAGAAAAGAGGTTTATTCTAAAATGAAATATCATGTAAATACTTCTGGAGGTTTAGGCTGGGTGGGGGATCATAGCGTTGGCTGTGACTCTGCTGTTGGCATTCATTATCTTCCACTGCAGTTATGCAGATTAGTCAGCGAAAGAAGATTTTTAGAGCCTCATGAAAGCTAGGCTTTTATACTACTGAATCTGATTCAGTATAAACAGAATTTATTTTTTTTTATGTAGTATTCAGATATGCAGAATTTATCCAGCCTGAAAAACAGTATGCTGTGTTTTTTAATGCAAATTTACTCTAAAACAGAGAAAGACATTTAATTAACCTAAATACTAGCTCATACAATGGTGGCACTATGCAGCAGTAATAGGGGGGGGAAAGTACAGTGTAACAATATCTAAAATGGTGGGGTAATGAATTTGTGCATGTGCGTGTATGAATGTACGAGAGAAAGAGAGATGGAAAGAGAGCATATATCTAACCTAGCCTGCGGACGTGCTCCTTTATACGCGTGTGTAACTCAGTCAGGAATAATGTAAATGTCTGGAGAGTCTTAAGACCGAGCAGGCCCGTATAAAAGCACCCTGTTTCAGGCTAGTAAAACAAGTCAATAAATACAGTGGAGAAGCCGATGCTGTCTGCTGCACTCTCCTGAATGAAAACATAGGTGAACTGCTTATTTTCAGTCTGGCACCAGAGGTTGACAGCAGCATTATGGGCGCTCATACATTCTGACTATCACTCGTCACAAGCTATATCTGTCAACATTACACTCGAGTGCATTTTAGATGTAAAAACGTGCGTTCCCTGCAAAGACTATTTATGACTCTATGTGGTCAGCTGTTAAATGAACTAAACGCTTCCCACAGCATGCGACTGACCACCGTTATCTTTTTTTTTAAAAGACTTCTCTTTCTCGCCCCCAATTTATCAGTTTGTCTTTTTATTGACTCTCGCAGACAGAGCAAACACAGAAGCATCATACGCTAAGCCTCGGTAGGCCAGCAGTTACTTTAGGAGAAGGCAGATCCTTCCTAGCTGTGCTTTAAATGGGAAGCCGATGACTAAAGGCTAAATGGAAACACCATTAGGTAGGCAAACACTTCACTGCGATAACTGCTACCTGATTACAGCGGGAAAGCACACAGCCACAGTTCTCCTTTTTTTTCATACTGTGTCAACACTTTGAGAAAGCAAATATTTCAGTGACTACCCTGCCTGGGTTTTTAATCCACATGGTGCATTCAGTTTGTCACCACAGATGTTACACTCCCAGGATGGGTTTTCAGAATAGGAAGAGCTACTCCTCCACAAGCAGCTGCTTGCTTGCTTGCTCCGCGCTACACAATGAATACACAGAGGTCACACACAATATCACACCGGGGCCAGCGTCAATCCTTTATTAAATTACCTGGCTATCTTATTTTCTGTCACCACACTGATATGACGGTTATCCTTTTCATTTATGTAGCGGATTTTGCAGGGGATTATGCATTAAAGATTAAGGTGTGTATACCTAACACCTCAGCACAATAAAATGCAATACCTCAGATGGTGCATGGCTGATGTGAGTAAGGAAAGAGAGGTGCTATTGTATAAAACAAATCTTCAGCAGCTAGAACTGGGCAGGGGTTTATTCTCCTTAGACAATACAAGCTGTGACTATACAGAATGTTTCAACCCCGAAATACTGCGGTAAGCAATACAAATCCCTCGGACAAAATGAAATGTATTAAACATGTGGATTTCATAAATCTCCCTTTCCTCAGTATGGGTCAGAGGTATATTCACTGTAGAGCTCAGCAGGCACTTTTCACTCAGAGTTGTTACTCTGAGTCACAATTGCTCCGAGTGGTTTCAAAATGAATGTCAGCAAAAGCTGCATGTACATGGCAAACAGCAGATCTCCACAGTAAAACGGTTCAAATCACTTTCCCCTGCTACTGTATTAGAGTATTACAGCAGTGTAGGGATTTACAATAGAGGTCTACTATAGAAATATTACAGTTGCAATAGTGAAACACCTGGATGACAGGAACTACATTGTAGGTACACCATGTAAAAAATGTTCCAAAGATGAACAGTTTTGGAGACATTGGTTCTCCCGGTTTAGTCTTCACAGTGCAGATACTGACAAAAAAAAAAGGAGGGGAAAAAAAAGCCATTCAGATCTGAGCAGAACACTGTTAAACACCCAACTGGGATCCCTTTAACCTTGAGTAGCATACCAAAGGTAGAGGCAGCCTGGGGCTACGGGGGGACTGGCTACCACAACTCCCAGTGCCATGCTGTTCCACAGTGGGGGCCCAACATAGCCAGATTGCCAGAGAGGCCAGCAGAGGTGGTGCTACAGTGTCAGTAGGAGCTGATCATTCATCTGCTGCAACATTCATTTAAGTTGCCCCATTATCTATTTGTTTTGTTTTCTGTTCTGGTCACCTCGCTGAGGAAAAAGTGCACCGACATGCTCACCTTGTGGGTGAGCATGTCGGTGGTTTGTTCATGAGACATTCCCACTAATTATTTAGCTGATCTTGATGGATAATCTGTGATCATTAAAGATCAGAAGAGCTAAGAAAAGATTGGGTGTAATTATCATTTCTCTGTGGTTCTCACTAATAATTGAAGGGCTTTAGTCTGTTCAAAATGGAAAAGGAGCAAGTAGCATATTTTAAATACTCTACCGACTGGCTCTAGTATTTTTATTAGCATCAAACTAAAAGCTAGTAAACACACTATGAATGTATAATGATGTATGAATGTTAGATGTTGTTTTGCTTTGTGTGTGGGGCCTGGGAGAAAAGATGAATAAAGATAGAAGATAAATTAGTCTGTGAAAGGAATATTCTTTCCCTCAAGCTCATGTTAGGGCTGAAGCTAAACAAATAATAAAGCCTACAACCTATGAGTCACTTCAGTGCCATTTTATAATTCAATCATTTTTGTGACAGCTGACAATTACTTCATCATCGCATAAAGACAGATTAAAAAGTTGTCAAATTAAATATTAAAGAGAGACTGCAGGCGGTGGTGAATTTTTAAAGGAATAACACAGATTGGAGATGAAATGAGGCACCTATATGCAAAATTTCATCCCATAGGGAACAAATGCATATATTTTCCTCTAGGCCACCTACTTTGTAATAAAGAATAGTGTGTATAGATGTGGTAATGCAGCACAGCGGAAATGATATGAAAGAGAAATTGGTTTTACATAATGATGTCAAAAGGAATATGGCTGTGCATGGTCATGCGGAATAAAGATAAGATTCTCTTTGGCTGTGAGTGAATATTTTGCTAATGGTTTTTTCATTTCCTTAACGAATAAAGAAGCCAAGCTTTGTATGAACCTTGAATGAGTTTCTATTGAATGAAGTTAACATTTATCTTTCAATGGCAGAAGCGATCTGTTGAAAATATCCGTGAGTGGAGCAGAACACTGAACGTGAAAGCTTTGTCATCTGTTGAAATAAAGAGAAAGTGACAATTGACAGTAATGCTATCACATTTTCCGCAGAAGGAAGGTTTGAAGGAGGAGAACAAAGTAGTTGAAATGCGACACAAGGGGGTTAAATCTCTATAAAGAACAGAGAGGGAGGCTGCATCTCACAAAGTCACCATCGATTGGAGTAAACAATGACTGATCAATACACACATAAAAGGCTCTCCCTAACAACTAGTATGTAGATTTCATATATCATATCTCACAAACAGACCGTATACTATACAGAGAATGTTTTCTCAAGCCTGTTGAATTAGCAGCAGTGTACCTTATTTTATTAACACTGATTTTTTTTTTTTTCTTCTATTCAGCGCTAGTACACAGATACACTCCGGTGTCCATACACACTTACTCATGCAATAAGCATCATTGTCACAAAGCCTTCCTTTCCAAATGGTTCAGCCTCCACCATCTGCAGGCGTTCCCAGACACACCGCTTTGAGTCTGCCATAATGATGCATGACTAAGTACAGTTAAAGTGTTGCAGTCTGTTGGCAAAAAGCAGTCAAGCACTTTGCTATAGTGTCACTACGGATAAACCATACAGTTGAAGGTTGACGATGGATAAAAGGCAGTGACAGGCCTAGTGATGTGTCTCTGCGTGTGTGTGTGTGTGTGTGTGTGTGTGTGGCTCCACATGTGTATAGGAGGTTAGAAACCATGGCACAGCAGATTTGTACGTGTGCTTAACTAGGATGTGAAGTAGGGTTGGACACAGTGAAATAAAATGCTGTGCTGGAGTCTGTTGAAACTGGGACGCGGTATAAAAGTTATTCTTTCTGCAGGCAAAGAGCAGGCATCTCAGGGAATCACAACCTCAAATATATTTACATACTGTATTTGTCACACACATTTCTGCAAACTGTTGTTAGCCGGCACAAAAGGAAATCTTCAACACGTTTCATTTTCTAAATGTATTTTGGCACCGTCTTCTGAAAATGATGTTATTCTTGGGTTTCACGTATGTTTACTCACATCAGTCAGCCCAAGTCCAGCCTTTGCAGAGCACTGTTTATTTGGCTTCTTATTTGGCCCTACTTCTTTGGTGAATTTAGCAATAAGGGACTCAAGCCTCCTTCTGAACTCTAATCCAGTCTCTTTCCTCATTTCACTGTCTCCCCCAGCACACTTCAGGGTAGATATTCAGCGTACAGTGAATAAGGAGGAGACAAAGAACTATCCGTTATACTGCGCTCTCTTTGCCAAAGTCTTTAATGTCAAAACGCTCACAGACTTTGCTGCTGCTTTGTCGAGTTCACCGCTGCAGTCGCTTTCATGTAAATGATCTTGAATGTTATTTTCTAAAGAATGCATTTAAAAAAGAAATTCCCATCTCTGCCTCTTGCATCCTGTCACAAACCCTTTTCTCGCTATCTCCTCCCCTCTCCCCTGCTCCCTCCTGCCGCAGCCCTAGACTGCATAATTGATGCAAATACTGTCACATGTGTCAGGAATGGAGGCTCTTCTAGTTTACTTCTGTGTAACACTTTATCGAAGAACATTAAGTGGAGAAAGCAGCCTCATGCCAGGAGTGGAAAATCAGCTTGTCAGTGGTCTCATTCACACAGCCATCGCTTCAGGATTGTTTCATCAAGGTGATTGAGAACAAAAAGTATGGGAGCAAATTCCAGTTTATGTTTAAGAGCCCTGTCACATGCATTATTTATATTTGTTGCCCACCCTAGTCTCTCTCCAGCTATCTGAATACATCATAGCCTAATTCTCAAATATTTCTTAAGATTTCCTCCTATTTGCGTTATATCCTTTCCACATCCACCACGTCAGGCCATTAGGCTTGTAGAGCACACTTTTTTTTTTTTGTATGTGACACAGACCTGAAATTATAGATGGCTGCTTTCAAGCAGTGCTGGGGCCTGATGGCAAAGCTGTAATGGCTGTAGAGTGACTGGAGCGCAGTCAAAGACAGAAACAAGATTTCATTTACAACAACGATACAGGAGGAATTATGTAAAATGGTAACATTCCATGCCATTTAATGAGCCATATTCACTAATGTCTAAGTCTATGGTCTAGCAGTAATAAAACGCACCGCCTGCCAGCGCTCGGCGCTACACTGTTTCTGTCTATTTTGAGCTCTGTATGAAACAATGGTGCATAACAGAACAGGCAGACATTTGCAGTTCTTTACCCTGCGTGCTGAATGCTCTGCCTTCAGACAGAGTGACTACCCTTTCCCCTCCTCCCTCTCCCATGCTCTGCCTGTCCTCTTTTTTTTTCTGGCCCTAGTCTGTACAGATTAAGTGACTTGATCCTGCAAATATCTGAAGAATTCAGCTCCACAAAGGGGTCAGACAAAGGCCAGGGGATAGCCTTACAGGTCTTCCTCCATTAGCAGATCCACCGAGGTGTCACCAGGAAATCTCTGCATGCAACAAAGAGGCTTCAAAAAGAGCAGACTGCCAATTGATGTTTATCTCTGGACTCATTATCAAAACCCTGTGTCTGCTTGGACATATGATCCCTGAAATTAATGGGGGAAATTGATTAGCTTTGCACTGTGTGCATGTCATGCATGATGGTGAAACAAGGTTTTTTTTTTTTTGGACTGGTAAATGTAATACTATATCTTTGCTCTTTGTCAAATCTCTGCACTTTTTGCACAAACAAGTTCTTGCTTGTGAACTGCAATACTCAAGCCTGCAAGTGCTGACTGTCTCTTTGTTTACATGTCTCTTGATATAGACAAACAAAAATAACCCGTATTTTCTGGGCAATAGCTATTCACAAAGAATATCTGGGGCTCCTAGAAAAAAACATTTCAACTGTAATAAGCTTTCTCCATGAGAGTCTGAAACATTTCAGGGGGCTCCTTTGAAGCTCTTACTATGTTGACTGTTCATATATAGACAGTGCTTGGAAAGCCTAAGCACCATATCGCTGTAACCTCTCAGTACTTCTGCATTAATAATTAATCGCCAATGTGAGTAAACACCACTGTAGATACGAGAATGCCCCTTTCACTTAAAGCTGTAGGCTCAACAAATTTGGTTGACATGCTAATGTCGCAACTGCATTCTGTCACATTTATTGTGGAGAAAATTCAAGCACCGACTTCTGTGTATCTATTCTGCTTTGCACATGTGGCAAAGTTATTCTGAATGACTGTGATTTACTCAGTTCTGTAAATAAATAAATAAATAAAGAATCCATGCAGGAGATGTGATTCAAGCACATGGCTCCATCTTTCATTCTGCAGGCTCTCATGTTCTAGTCAGACCTGCTCAAGAGGAGATTTGGAGGCGTTGCTCTTGTGCAGTTACCCTTTAGCTTACAGGCAACATGCTGTGAGTTTACAGCTAACACAACCTCATTTATATTACTTATAGTGAGGAATGTATGTGCAGGGCCTGTAGAACATGCTGACCTTGTCACTGTAGCAGCATCTCCACATGCTAGTGAGGAGCCTGCTGGTGTTCAGGTACTGTTACCCAACGGCTCAGTGGCTTCCTGCTTGTGTTATACATAAAGGAGTAACTAAGGGCCTGAGTATGACAGCAGAGTGGTTGCTTATTTAACGACCAAGTAACATAACGTGCCCATTGAGCTCTGATTAAAGGATTTTATTACATATATAATATGAGAGCATATCACAGCAAAGGGCAAAATCTGCTTTTAAACCTCCAGCTTGTTTCTGAATTGAAGAAAAATGAGAGGGGATTTAACGTTTAATATAATGCATTCACTAATCATATTACAATAGTTGCATATGCATCATCGGTGAGCCTTAGTTAGCTTTTTGTGGTGGGATATGACTTGCTATTCAGGATTCAGGAGCAAGGAGAGCGTCTTTTATCTTACTATAAATCCTCATTATTTCTAATAGCACTTCTGAAGGCTAAAGAGTAGAGCAGAGCATGTTCTCTTTATTCTGCAGTCACTGACAGACATGGCCAAGCACTATGGGTTAATGTAATATCACAGTTGGATGCCTCCTCAACTCACTTACATTCCCTGTTAGCTTAAAAGTCCTTCTGTGGAATAAAAAAGCGTCGCATGAGAGGAGGTGACTCGATGATTGTGGAAGCCCATAACAGCAGACGTTAAAAGGATTATTTCAAATAATATATATATATATATATTTTAAACAATGTTTCTGGGGTCCCACAAGAGAAACATTTTTATGTATTAAAAGGATATCACCTTTGACTATTTTACATTTCGTTGTAAAATAACATCTGAAGAAAAAAAACAAAAAATTCACATCTGTGGTAACCATAATTCTATTTTGTCACGCTGAAACGTTGATCTAAGAATAGAAAAATGGACTGTAAAAAGTCCATGGTTCATCTACTGAGACTGGCATATCAATTAGGATTGTGAATAAGAGCGTAATTGAAAGCAACAGGAGCAGAAAGAAGCGGAAATTCATCAAGGCAAGCATGGAAAAGCACAAATGAGTTGGGAGCGAGACAGAGAGCTCCGTCCCTATTCTTCTGCTCTGTCTTTGCCGTGAACAGATCCACCTAATCTATCCTACCATTACCAAACAATGAAATCAGCAACCAAACAACTCTGCCGTCTGTAGTTTCCTTTGAAAATTCTAAGGACACTAATTGTTTTATTAGAAGTACAAATAAAAATCACATAGACTTGACTCTCCTTCCAGCCATAGCAGATTCATAAATTTGTGTTAACAGCACATTGGGTGCTAAAGTGTGCAGCCGCGGGGACCCAATAAGCAGTAAATCTAGTTTTATAAAAGTGAGAAAGAAGGAGCTTGAATTGTAGCATTAACAAATTACTGTTAGCTCATCAGTCACAACCTGTTGAAGTGGCTCGCTGCCTCTTACCATGTTATTTTGAGAAAACAAAGACATTTAAGTGGTGTTAAGGTCAGAGGTCACACCTTACTGGGACTTTTATAGGTGGCTTTTATTGAGTGTGTTGGTGCTCTATGCCTGTAATTGCTTTGCAAGCCTTACCACTGAGGAGCTTGCCTGCCGGTAGCATCTGTGTCTTCCTATACTCTTATCTCTGCTGGCAAGCGAGCACACTGGTGCAGGCCTGCCACACAATCATTGTACCACAGCTCCACTGTCACTAAATGGCACGTTCTCTCAGCCCCAGTCCTCCCTTTCCGAGGCACAGGCTTCTCCAGCTGCAGCCTAATTTCCTGTGACTTGCCTAATTACTGTAATTAAGGATTAATTGCCATTAATTATTCACACATAAGCTCATCGCAAATCATGGGGTAAATGTCTTATGAAAGCTGCCATACAAGCCATGTATAAACACACTAGGATGCTCCAGGCTGCAGAATCGATCACTCAGCCCTCCAGCAAATCTCCACGCCACACTTAGGAAAACAGCGATAACTCTCCCCAAAATCAACAGCCTTTCCAGGTGATGGAAGAATCAATTCACATGCTTTATTTGTCTCAGCTACTTTCAGTTGCTTCCAGTAGTGCTTCCTGAATCTCCGAGACACCAAGCAGACAGAGAAAAATGTCTACGAAATGTGTTGCAAACAATAACTTTTGATGAAAAGCTGTGACGTCTTGTAACACAACACTAAAATAAGTGAAGGAAGTGAAGCTGAGTGAGGAACAGGGATAAGTAGAGGCTAAGTCCACTTTAAATGTACTCCTGTTATCTTATCCTTGATGTTAGTGGTGTAAGAATCAGTCCACTGAAGCTGCTCTCACAGCAAAGAGGTGAGAAACATGAAACTCTGGAGGTATTTACACCAATCTGTCATGATTAAGGTCATAGAAGGAAATCTATTCACGTGGCACTTTATTGTTTCATTTTATTTCTCTAAATTCCAGGAAGTCCACTTAAACATGAAAGATTGATTTTGGGTCAAAGTGAAACATGTCATTAACCCCAACAGGGAGAAGCTTTTATCTCTTTGAAAAAAAAGGTGACCTGCGACGTCTACGTCTGAGACCTTCCGGCTTTTGGTGGGAGAGAAACTCAAATATTTACACTTGCAAATACCCTGACGATTCCCAAGCATTTCTGGGGAAATAGTTTTGAAAACCTCCAGCGTCATAAAATCATAATAATGGCTATAATGTAAATCTGCTGAGTATGAAATGTCTTCCAGGGGGCCGCATGCAAACAGTTTTTTAAAATCAGACATTTTTACAAGGCTATAAATCAGTGGTGCAGCCAAACCCTTCCATGTGTTGACAGAAGAAGAAAAAAGAAGAAGTAAACTGTCTGGTGCTTCAGACCAGTGTAGCAAACTTCGTCATAATATACAAGACTGACAATGACTTTTTGAATCCTGGCGAGGTGGGCAGTGACACTGTTCACTATGCTACAGGTTTCTTTTTTTTTTCACTGATGGATGAGAAGGGACTAATTGTTGGACCAAATGCAGATTTTGTAGATTAATGCAGGAAACATCTTAATTTTGGGTGCGTAAATTTGTGTGTGTGATTTAAACATTTATGTTAATGGGCCTTCTGGCACCTCTTTAATGCGCTACACTCTCGTGTAAACAGCCTCTTTGCAAATCCATCATTTGGCCATCCTGCGAAATCCAAGCTGCACAAGGAGAGGGGACCAGATAACACCATTCCAGATCAAGACAAGGGGATAACAAGACTTCAGACATAGAGAGGCGGCTTAAGCCAATGCTGGCAGAATTTTTCTCTGTTCAGCATTATTGCAGCCAGAGTTAAATTTATAGAGCTGAGCCAGTCCTGTTTTAATGCGTTTGTTAGATTAATGTACAGAGCCATACTTTTTTTACTGCCATGGTCTTTGATCAAGTTCAATTTATTGGGATTAACCTGAGGTTCGAGTGTGGTCTATGATCCATTTCAAGTCATTATAAAAAAGCCTCTATTTTTCTCCAGCTGTGATTGAGTTTTTAGTCCTTATAATTAAACACAAGTTTAAACTGTCAAAAACTGTCCTCCGATTATTCTTCAACGACCTTTTGCCATAACATTAATTTCTTCTTGAACTTAGTTTTCTACCTTTTAACTTTGCAATGTGCCCCTTAAATTAGTATGCGTTAATTGCTACCTTATAAGCAGGACAATGCTGTGATAAACACTACGTTTCACTGAGACGCAAGCAAAGTGCCTGATTGTGCTCGTGGTGTTAATATGGAAACATGTTGTACAGTCAGCGTGTCACTGCGCAGTGTGTCAGCATGTGAGTTACAAGACCCCACAGCCTGTGTATCTTTCTGTGGACCCTGCTGCCCCCACACATTTCACACTCCCACCTCCCTCGGTGTGACACCTCCCAGCACGCACATGCATCATCGCGTCATTGATGCCTAATTGATACTTCCCTATTTATTGTCACCTTCCCTCTCTGTCAGCTGACTTAGTTTACCATGTCGCTTTGCATTTATGGACTCCCGGCTGCCTTGATCTCGGTAATTAGAGTTTATGTGCTAATTGGTGTAAATACAAAGATGGGAGTTGCAGGCGAACACTTCACACTGCAGCTATAAATTGTGGCTCTGATAAGTGTGGGTTGTAGTGCTGAGGGGATAGCAAAAGTGTCTCTAGGAAACCAATATTTCTGTCACCAGCCTCGTCCTTCTTTACACATTCAAAGCGCAGTTCATCCTGAAAAATACAACAGCTTAACATGTTGCTTTGCATGTTGTTTTGACATTAAAAGATCCATTTACTTTTGGGTGTCAAAAGTCCAAATTGTCAACCTAATTTTCATGATAATGTGATCAATTTGTGTATGACCATGTGCTCAGGAAAATTATTTTTTACGAATACTTTACACAACAAAGGGAAAAGACATGAATGCTATAACATTATCCTGCCTACAACAAAATATCTTTATATATTATATGGCAATGTGGGTGGAGTACATGCATAGGAGAAAAATAATAGCAAGATATGATTTTGATCTTTCCAAATCAAAGCTACCTGTACTTAATTTTGAGTGATTATATCCTTTGACAGCTAGAATAACATGACTTCAAAGCCATAACATCAAAAAACAGTCTGTGTCAGTCCTCCTATTACTATATAATATGTTTCTTAAGCCATCTGCTTCAAAATGCTCCATTTCATTGAAATGTAAGACACCATTATGCAGATATCAAACTGAAAACTTTTGCAGTGATTAAAATTGTGGTTCAGCCATGTGCTTTTCACATGCAAAAACAGATGTATGTTTCTGTCCCCTCCTTTTCATTTTCAACTTGGTTCTTTTTCAACTCTGTGTTGTCAGCAGATGTCCTTCTACCGGAGACAAAGAAAATGAGAGGGGGCTGGATATCATCAGCATAGAAATGAGCCTCCTCTCGATGCCCCTTCTAAGGCACAGCCACAGCGCTGCTGCAGCCACTGCACTACCTTTTCAACTTGCAAATGACAGTGTCACCAAATGCTATCCTTCCATCAATCAAGTCGGGGGGGTCATGAATATACAAAAGGCAAAGCGGAGACTGGCTGCCTCCCGCAGCTCTACTTGGCCCAATTATACAGGCTCAGCTTTCTCCTCTGAGCTTCCACTTTTTGTTTCAGTCTAAAGGGTACAGTCCTAGGCAGCCCCAGGCTTAATCAAGGTAGGTCACGCATACTGGACCTCTCAAGTGGACTGCAAATGCAAGTTAAATGTGAACACCAAATGTCATCTTTCTTTTACATCATTACTGCTAGGGGGCAAAGACAGCAGGGGTCAGCTCCGCACCTCTTTTCTGTGCACACTCTGCCACATCCCATGTACTGAAGTCCTCCTCTTTTCCAAAACATAAGACCAGGCCACTAGGCCGCTGTAGCCCCATTCTCTCCCAGTGCCTCTCTGTGGCAGGCTGCTTGCCCCTTTCTTTACCCCAGCTGTCAGATCATAGTAGTGAATTAGCATTCTAACGGATACGCCTCAACCCAGGGATGAATTAGCACACAGTAGTAACTAATGACCTCCCTGCTGAAAGTGGACCTTATACTCAATAGCACAGCTCATCAATACCCCCCACTTCAGCTCAGATTACGCTCTCTTCTCTCTTTTTAGTTTTCACTGAAATCCTTTCACTGCCTTAGAAAAGATGTTAAAGAAGTTTAAAGTTTATATAAAATGAAAAATATTATTATAGGAGCTGCATGTTTTAATTTTGATTTGAATAGAAATCAAACGCGAAACTCATCAATACACCTGAATGGTGACTGTTGAGCGCAAAGCACAGAGGGCGATAACATCTCATTGTTAGGTATTCATTATGATGGAGAATGTAAACAAGACAAATCAATGTGTTAAAGTAAGTAATGTTACCTGTGATTGTGTTGTTGCACTGCGTTGACAAAGTGCTGCGAGAGCTGACTAATCAATCATCTCATTAAAACTAATAATTCTAATTGTTTTTGATGAGTGTGGCACTGTTGCAAAGGTTAAGATCATTTTGTTATATTGAAAGCGTGATAGCTGAATGAATGTGTTATAAATTTGTCACATAAAAGTGTGACACTGATGAAGCAGGAATGGACTTACTGTAACAATGGCGCTTTCTTTATAAAATAATTAATGCTTAAGACAGAGATGCCAATGACAGTATATATATATATATATATATAGCAGAAAAATATAAAACGTCGTGGCTATCAATTCTGTTTATTCAGACCATCGGAAAACAAATTCACAGATAGATGTTGAGTCTCGAAATAGACACGACAAGCAGTTTTTTGATGTGTTAATATGTCAGCGGAGGCACAGCAATCAAGCCACAATAAGTCTCAGAGGAGAGCAGGAAAGCAGAGGGTTAATGTAGGCCTACGGCTGAGAAAATAAATTACTCTAAATATGTAAGTGGACGTTGGAATGGGCTCTGTAAGAGAAGAGTGGGTTTGGGTAAACCAACAGTCTGTCTGCAGTAATTTATAGACAGCTATGATAAATATTATTTGTCCATGACAGTCACATGAAATAATAAACCATGGCTGGCTATAAACATTACTAAATCCTGACACTATTGATTTATAATGTCTAACAGTGACATCAAACCAAACAACTGACAGAAACAATGCCAGGGCTTTAGGAGCAGTTTGTCAACTATTAATTCTGTCAAAGGGGGTTTCGCTCTAAGCTGAGAGAGCTTGTCTTGCAGTTGTCAATCCCTCTGCTGGAAACGACTGCAGCACGTCCGCGGGTAAGGGCCCTAGGCACTGCTCCGTTAGCCCTAATTACCCCCATCCCTGCTTTGGCAATGACAAGAACAGCCTCTATTTAAAATGCATGTTAATTATGCAAATTATTAATTGGGCTGGTGCTTGAGGATTTGTGTTTATGCCCGGATTAGAGTTAATAACTGTATCAAGCTACGTTTTAAGCCTGACCTATGACAAGTAATGCTGAGGTGCTGAAAGGGATATTTTCCAATACATTACCCTCTCTTCTCTTCCAAGTCTATTCCCCATTACAGGAGGCTGAATAAATGACATACAGATTCTCCAACCCTCGCAACAAGAGCCAGACAGTTTGGATCTACACCGTGTACTGTATAACATCATCTGAGGCTGCTACACCATAGTGTTTTATGAAAGGATCGTGCAGCAGTTTATATTTGCTGGTAACTTTTATACACACGTGTATGCACACGTATGCGCACAAAAGCAGACACCTAAACACACACACACACAGTCACATAAACAGTAGAGGATCTTATTTCATGGCAATCCAGGACTAGCTGTCAGGCTAATTGCGCACACCTGTGATGGGGACCACACGTGCTCTGTCACCACCTGCCATGGAGAATAGTCAACAACAGTCTGCACTCTGGTCACCCAGTTATCAGCAAACTCAAGCAGCGATCATAGAGGAGGCCTAAATGTCTAGTACTCCTTTCCAGACTTCCAAACTTTATCATTCTTATATGTAGAAATCCCATAAAATTACAACATCTATATATATCTCATAAAATAATGACTATATGTTAATTGTGGATTCTTTTCATTTCCACTCTTGCCTGAGCTGGCCAAACCCTTGGGAGCTCTGGGAGCGCTCCCTCAATGGGGTTAAGCTTGAGTTTGTGTGTCGACAGTCATGCATGAATGAGGAACAGCTACATAAAACCCAAGAGGTATGAAAAAGAATATCAACTGCCAAAACTTTGGTATTAAAAAAAAACAGACAAAACATTTCATTTATCGTGTTGTTTTTCTGTCCTTTAGTAAGCTTCATTTTTCACAAAGTATCGACATTTAACATTGTGATTTGAAAACAGAAGATGTCTTGTGTGACTTACTGCAAAATTAACCATCATCATAAGGTTTTCCTTGTTGTATTATGGCTAAAATATACCCAGGTTCTATGCTCAACTCACAGTCTGTTTAGAAAAATATGTTAGCGATCTAAAATATCTAGCTTACTATAAATATAACTCTCGACAACTGTTATTCTGGTGCGCTTTTCGGGAAATCAGACACACTTTATGATTAAACAATAAAGAGACTGCAGAGGGTCTCAGCTCCAGTGTCAGCCAGTCAGCAGTCTTTCCACTTCCTGCCACGACTGAAATGGTTAAGGGCGCATTAAGCTGTTTTGCTCAATGGCCCTTGACCAATATAAAGAAGTACTGAGATAGCATGTTCTGATTTATGCCCTGTGAAGACATTATGAATGCATGCAAGCACATGCATGAACACCAACACACACAGTTGTTGATAAATAAATAAGTAAATGTAGATAGATAGATAGATAGATAGATAGATAGATAGATAGATAGATAGATAGATAGATAGATAGATAGATAGATAGATAGATGACAAAATCCGTAAAATAATTGCAAATAGACTTTCTATTTATTTTCAAGAGAACATTTTGTTTGGTTGGCTCTAAATTATATCTTGATTAAAGTCTAACAGAGGGCTACAGTAAATCCTGTGTGAATGTTTGCTGCAGTTCCTCTAAAATGGGAAATATTGATCAGTGTGATTTCCCTGGGTAGTAGGGAGCTGTAGAGGAAGAGTGAGAGACATTATTTAAGGAACATAGAGCCTAAGTTAAAAAAAAAAAAAAAAAGCAAGCAAAAGAGAAAAACAATCTGTTATGGACTGTGCTTTGAAACATAGCTTAGTCTGAGTGGCCTTTGATGGTAAGGCAAAAAGGTAGTTCATCATTGCCTGCATGGGAACCAGGGGGGGGTGGTTGTCTTGTGTTGATTTTACATTATTAATTTGTGGCACACAAGGTCATTGGGGCTGCTATAGTCATGAGAACCAGTTGTTATCTTAACACAGCTGTCGAGCTGAATCTGCATTGATTGATTATGCCATCGATTGGTAACAATGTGAGAAGGGAGACTTTAGTATATGACACCGAATTCACAGCCTTTTCAATACCATGATTGCATTTTGTTACTGAAAACATCTCCACTAAACAGGCATTATTATTTCTTAACCAGGCACAGTAGCTCCGAGAATATTGTATAACCTTGTCTAAGACACCTTCAATCTGCTGTAAGCAAATCAAATGTAAATGTCAAATTGTTGCAAACATATGGTAATGCAGGAAAAACCTTGTGTGTGTGTGTGTGTAGGGGGAGGGGGGGCTAAATAGAAAATAAACATTACAAAAACTGTGAAATCTTAAACAAAGGGGTTGAATCCTGAGCAGCTGGCATGGAATGAACTATTCTGGAGAGGGAATGCCAGTTTCAGAGCGCCCCAAGCATCGATTTGGAGCCAAGGCAGTAAACAGCTTTTATCAGCAATAATGATGGCATAATCCCAGCTAAAGAGGAAAGTAGCATATGGTGCAAAGCTTACAACTGCAATCCCAACAAAGTAGGGGGGATTTTCATCACTTTGTCCACTTGAAAGACACAATTATTTTTTTTTCCCTCCCTGTAAGGATCATAATCTACACAGTGAAATTAACATGACCTGTGTAAGATACAGACATTTTTTCTCATCTGTTGACCTTAAGCCAATGTAATGTATAGAGTCATGCCCTTACATATCTCCAAAATTTAAAACTGATTTGCAAACTCTAATCATATGCCCACATTACAGCACATATAGGCTTCACAAGATCACAACTACATCCCTACAAGCAACCAGGGTGTTACTGTGATAATTCATTACTATCCCACACATGAAGTGTGCATATAAGCAGTCGTGCTCCAGCAGCAAATTAAAATACATTTCAAACAGTGTACATAGCTGCCACCTACAGTGAAGTCAAACATTCTTTGCTGCAATATCTATATTTCGACTGTCAGTTTTATTGTTTTCCTCCTTCATTAAACCTATCAAATTTCCCTTTTGATCAAACAACCAAGGCCAGAAGACAGCTCTTTTCCAGGAACAGTGTAACGTTGCCAAGTAGCACTCTAGACTGGCTTCAACCTCTGTCATTGATTTTCCTCCAAGCTGTGACCATTCATTGTTTGTGACATTCTCCTGTCGGCTCTTTAACACCCTTCAACCAAATCAATTTCATATTTTTGTCAATGCCATGCAACTGGATGAGCCAGACGGAAAAGGACGTCACATGATTTAGGATGTCGATTTTCTGGCAACAGTTTTATCTGCCGTTTTTACAAGACTCAGAAAGCTGCCGCGATGGGTTTATTTTAAAGACATATAATAGAGAATAAAAGATACATGTTATTGTAGAGTTAAAACAATTAGTCATTCATTGAGTAGGTGATCGACAGAAAATCGAAAGGCAACAATTGAATCAAAATCAACCCATCCGTATTTTCCGTATTAAGCTAACAACAACACTGCAAAACCAGTTTGACAGTGAAACCTGATCAATGTCCGGTTCCGAAAACTAGCAGTTTATTATTGATGATAGTGGCAGGGTTGCTTTTGGTCGTAAGTCTTTTGTATAACATTTCTTTCTGGTTATAAACATTAAAAAGCCAATTTATAAGCAGTAGTTATAGTCATGAAGATGTCAAAAGGAACCCAAACTGCATATTACTTCTTTTCTAAACTCATAACAAATGACTAAATTTATTCTTTGCCTCTTCATGACCATATGGTTTTGCCCTCTATTATACCCTCAATATCACACACTAACAATGACAACAATAATAGCATGAGTGACCTTGACTTGCCGTCTGGACTCTAAGAATAATATTTGATAGCAATATTAAGTGCAACAATAATGAGATGAATATTCCCTATTTAGTGTAGACAGCTTTAGGACACGTTCTGAAGGGAGAGCTGCCTGCTGCAGCTACATGCTGGTCACTCTTAGTTGTCAAGGCTGATTTATTGCCTCCTAGCTGTTCAATTTCACATTTTGTCCTCGTCATATCCCCGACTCATGATCATTCTGCACTGACCCTTGTAGGGCAGGCAGGGAATATTGATAAAACAATTATCTGCTTGCCGTTCATTTGATTTTCCATTTCAATTACGGATTGGAGGAGGCAAAAAGAAAAGATTGCAGCATTGATTTTTTTTTTCTACCTTACAACAGGAAGGAGGCAGGTTTTGATGGGATGCTTTGGTGACATGGAATAGGGGCATAGCTTTAGGCACTGTGCTCCTCTTTTGCTGTTGTAAAAGCTTTGCTTTATGTACTGTTAGTAAATTAAGGATGATTTGGAAAAGCAAAAGTGGAAACAAAAATGACAAAAATAAGCACATACAGGCTCAGCATTTCTCTTTTCATTCTATACCAGACACATGCATCTATTCTGAGTACAGCTTATTTCACTGATTATTGATTTCAATCATTCAAATGTGATGACCGTAATAGGCTTTTCTCCATGGGGGACCCGCTTGTTCACACTGCTGCTGACCTGAGGTAAACACTGTATGTGCCGTGCACTCTGGAGGCCAAAAGACCCAAAGGTCATAGCAGTTTGTCAGCGACACCATTCGGCTCTCTCCCCCTTTCTGATGGTCTGCCACTGTCTATTTGTCACTCTAAAATGACAACAGAGTTGCATCATAGTTGTTTTTCCTGCAGCACTGACACAATGCGCCACCACCTCTACTACTGTGCAGCATTGTACTGAAAGCATAGTGTGAGGATGATTTGGTATATACAAAACAATTGCCTCTAAAACAGATAAAAAATAAAGACTACAGTAAGGGTTTCAATTGAGGGAAAGTGCATGTAAAGTTTCTTCAGAGCAAGCCATGTCAAACGAATCCATTACCACATAAAGTAAATAGATTCTTCTGTAAATGATTTGGAACATTGGTAATGGGTAAAGACCTAATGGGAATCCTGCTAAAATAGCCTTTGGGGAGCCTGGGAAAATCTTCCTCAGTGAAGTGGCCGGCTCTTGGCCAAAACCCTGTGTAGAGGGGAAAGGGAGGGGAGGCACAGACTTCACAGAGATGACAGAGAGAGAGAGAGAGAAGGAGGAGGAGGAGGAAGAAAGACAGAGAAGGGTAAGAGAGAGAGCGGGCTCTCAAGGAATCTCCACCCATGGATGATGTTAAGTTCCACTGTAGAGCATAATCGTGTAAAAATGCTGAAGACTTGAAAGGGATGATGATAATGCTATTGCTGTCCAGTGATCCAGCACGGTCACAGGCAGCAGCAGCAAGGCACAGTGCTGTACTACTTCCTATATCACATTCCGCTTCGTGGCACACAGCGGCTCCCAGGGGATTTCACATGGCTGACCTTAAATAAGTTTGGCTTTGATCAAAGTTCAGCGTTAGCAGGATTGGTCTGCTTGCTACAGATCAGGAGATCAGGGAGATGAGACCTGGGCTAGGAGGTCCTGGCAAAGACTCTTTCCCAAAGCTCCAGTGCACCCTTCCAACACCGGATTATGTTGGGCAATTAAGGTAATGAACTGGCTAACGTAACAGCACATAATGATCCTTTTTATCCCCGCTCTCTAAGGTGCCTTCTTCCTCTGCATCACTTAAAAACAGCATGCTCTATTTGCTGCCTTCTATTCTGATGGTTGGCAATACAGGAATTTATATCGCAGATAATCTAAAACAAAAGAAACCCCTTCCTAGATTTATCTGTGAGTAAAACAGGAAGCGTTTAGTGGCACAAGTGGAACTTGTTTGAGGTTTAGCAAGAGGAGGACAAGGAAAGTTTGCATGGCTTAGTTTAAGAGATAAAGAGGAGAAATAGCACGAATGCACCTGCGTGGACATGCTTGTGTGTGCCTGTATGTATTTGCCTGTGCTGCTGTACATACAAGTGAGTGATCAGTGAGCCTTACGTTGATCTGTGTGGCAGCGATGGCCTGCATTCCAGTTCCCCCAATCAACCTCCCACCCCATCAGTGTGCGACTTGTGACTTGTCTGCCTGCTCCCTTTTCATTTGAACACATTTTCTAGCCAAAAATTTCACTTCAATCTCACCTCATCTCTCCATACTACATTAACCCCTGGCAATTGCCTTCCAAATGACCCCATTAAGCTGTAATTGCCTCAGCAGGCCTGCTCCCTCGCTTGTAATTCTGTGCAGCGAACCCACCAGACGTTCCCCCGGCATTGTTTCATGTTCTGGCTCCCATCAGCCAGTTCAGATGCTGACCCTCCCCCCGCCCCCTTACTCCTCTTTGTCGTGGCCGGAGCTGCTGGTGCTCACCACTACCACTGCCACTGGCAGACTTTACTTATCTCCACAGTGAGCTCACACAGGAGGCGCCATGCCCTCACTTCCTCCTCAACAGCTCAACTCAGTCAATTACACAACCACATACATTCACTACACGAAGCCCTAAACAAAATCAACCTCAGTGTGGCTTTTTATTGTGTCATTCCTACAGTAGGCATTCTTTTCATAAACACAGCGGTTATCTCAAGACTAGCAACTAAATATTTGCTTTTGGTGTGCGGATTTCACTTCACGTGTCAATTACAGAATTAACTGTGCCATAAAATTTGTTAAACCATCATTTCTGTCTTCACTTGTCATTAGGATTCTGTTGGGTGCAGAGACTACAGCCCGGTGATGACACCCGCCATAGCACCTCCCAGCACAACTTCACCTTTTCTGTTCCCACAAGGGAGCTGGTGTCAAGACTGCTCAACTTTTTGACGAAGGCCTCCGTGGATAACTAACGCACAAATGCGGATAGGTAGAGAAAGCGATCCTGACAGTGATGTATTGCAACTAGTTGCAGGTGTCAAAAAGAAGATGCTCTGCCAGGCTTGGCGTGCATGCACGGTATATATGCATGCATGCACACGTCTGTGCCCTTGCATGTTTTTCCTGAATGTGCATCCCTCCGCACATCGTGTGTGTGTGTGTGTGTGTGTGTGTGTGTGTGTGTGTGTGTGTGTGTGTGTGTGCGTGAGCGTGGTTGCTCGCAGACGTTTGATGTTTGTGTACGTGTGACTGTTCATGATGCTGTTCGAGCTTTTACATGTGACCTGGTAAGGGGGGGATTGGTGGGGGGTCGGACTAATAATCCATTCAACACTCCCCCCATTTCAAACAGCACATCCTCCCTGCAACCCTTAACAGATTGGTTAGCTCATAAAATCTCTTCACTGACACTGACTCACACACACACAGTGTTTCTGTCTGCTATTCAACCTATATTGTAATCAACAACACACCATCTTCAAAACCCTCTTCTACCATACATTTTATTTGTTTTCAAAATAAAGCTCTTTAGTAATGTGGAACCAACATCTTGACAAAATACAGTTCGATTTTCCTTTTTACACTGCAGTGATTTACTGTGATTTAAAATGTGGATTCTAAATTAATTCTGAATTAATAATTAATTCAGAAATACTTTAGATCATTTCGTTCTCTGGTTGCCCGTTTATTTAAATTCATTCTTTTCCAAAGCAAATGTTCCCAGGAATATCAAGGTGTTTTTGTTGCAAAGCTCTAACTGATCCAGGGGGATTTGCTTCCAACAGCCTGTCTCTCCCTCGCCTTTCAACACAAAACTCTGCGCTCCAATCAAAATGAACCACCAGGGACCCCCCTTTCCTCCCCCCTAAGCTACGCCTGCTCCGAGTGCTGTGATAGCAGCCTCTCTGCCATTGATCGCGGAGTTTAGCTTGCATGCCACCGTTAGCAGAAAACAAAGACCTCTCTCCCTTTAATAGTGGCGCACGCCGTTAATGCAGCTAACGTCTTCTGTTTCCCTCTGCCCTGAAGAATGAATGAAAGAAAACAGATAGCAATTAAAAAGGTTAACTAGGGTCCATGTCTAGTCACAACTCATCTTTTTCACACAAATCTTTTTACCTCATAAACAGATTGATATCTTTTGGAGCGCACGTTCGCTTGCCACAAGTGATAAAAACACACATTCATGTCTTACTCATAATTGTGTTCCACGTTGCAAATCTAATTGCAGACACTGAATTCAAAAAGGAAACACAGCTTTATTGATCCACCTAACACAGACCAGGAGGATCTCATGAATTAGGAATGAGATAAATCACCATTAACCCCAGAGAACCCAGCTTGTGGTCGACCACTGACATACCGCACTGATCCTTTTTTTTTTAATATACAGGATGATCCTTCCCGGTAAATGATAAATATAACTCTTCAATGAATACAGCATGTGTCTGTTTATTTAATCAAGGGCTGATTTACTTGTGACAGAGAATAAATTCTTCTATTTTCTGTGAGCCTCTATAAAATTGCCATCATTTTTAATTAATTCTTAATTAAAATATATTACACCACAGCTTCTACCCATCTCTCTTGATATTCTAACATAATCAATTCAGAACCATTTACATATCATTAATTAAAAGCTTTCCTCTCTCATCCTTAAAATCATAATGAGGGCCGATTCCTCATTAGTAACCTATAAGGGAGAAAATAACAATACAGTAGAGAATGGATGGCGCATTCCACAGTGAGTCCTTTGTCTGCAGTTTCTAAAAAGCTTTTTTTTTTTTACGCTTCTCAATTGGATTTAAGAATTACTGAGTCAATTTTGTAGACTCAATGAAAATAAGTGAAGCAACACAAGCTCTCTTAGTTTGTTCCTCCGTGCTGCTTTGAAGAGGAAAACAAAGTTAATCAGTGTCATCAGTCGGATCGACTTCGGTCTAAATTCTTTTTAAACTGCAGAGAACTAAAAACTACAATTCACCATTATATATATATATATATTTTAGATTTTTTTTAAAGTAAATAAAAGAAAGGAAAATATAAATATAACGTTAAATAATTAGAAAAAAAAAACCATACATGTTCTATATGGATATTGTACATGCACATTTTATTGTGTTTTCTACATAACACACCTGTGAATAATGATGCTGGAGCAGAATAAATAAATGTCCTAACCTTGGACTTTGTTTACAATGAGAATGCAAACAAAAAAAAACATGGCCCTATGCTCCGAGTAATAAACAATTCAGTACTTGTTGATGTGGCATTAGACTGCATAATTCAATTTAACTGTAAATTTTAAGTGCAGCTATGCAAACAATGGCCTAAGATCATTTATTATCCAGACTTTAAAAGAGCCAACACATTCATACTATCTTTCTATCTTGAACTGCCTCTTAAAGAAGAGTAATAATATCGAGTAATGATAGGCACTGTTATGCCGAGGATCAGGCATATCCTGATTTTTATCGCCCGTCTCTCACAGGTGCTCCGGCGTTACTTGTCAGGACTGCATGTCTGGGTCTTCCACATGTCAGATAAAAATCGCTGCACTTGGTGTTTCGGCAGCCTGACAGCAATTTATTTGAATGTTTTGTCACACTGGTGTTGGTGCATTTTGTGTGGGCTGCTCACTGGAATGGCAACAGCTCGTAGCTTCCTGACACTTGTGTGCACGCACGCACACACACACACACACACACACACACACTAGCACAAAATCACAGATGCATACTTCATGTGCTGCATGTCTACTTTAGATAATTAAAAGCTGTATAAGTAGAAAAAAAAAAGGTAGAATGTTGGTAAACTGAATGTGATCATTAATATTTAACAGCAGGTGACTCTAAAGTGCATCGTTACTACTAGCATCCTTTTTAAAATGTACACTTTCATTTACATGAACCCAAAATAAATTGTCACACCAGGCTTTACTAAAGTGAATCCACAAAAAAATGTTTTTCTACTAAGTGTAAATAACATCTGAGAGATTCAAAGCATGTTAAACACAAACCTCGCTGCAATCGTGTGATTCTTTGAGCTGACATGGAATATTGAGTAAGTTAATGAAATCCTCTCAAAGACAGGAACTCTATTTTTACACCATGATAATTAAAGTACGACACAGTTATAATTTACAGCCCTCACTTAATTGCATAGGAAAAGTAAAATGGGAGAGGTCTATGAGAGGAGATTAAATACGTCTGTGTGTGTGTGTGTGTGTGTGTCTGTGTGTGTGTGTGTGTGTGTGTGTAAAACGCACGTGTGAGCTGTAGTGTGTGTCTGTGCATGCGAGTCTTCACTCAAGAAGAGTGAATATAAAAGAGCTTCCTGTGCATTTAAACAACAGGATTGTATCTTTTAGCATCGTAGAAATGTATCAACGATTAGGTAATGAAATATGCACTGTCCTATTTTTCTGCTAGCGGGCCCTTTGACAAATCGAGTACAATCCAAAATCTCCATAAATCACTATTAAAGACAAGTATATCATCACCAGCGCATATATCTTCCCCAGCCTGACCTGTAGACTAATGAGAAAAGGCCCAGACTATCTTGTCTGATTAATTAATTCAAAATGTCGGCTGTTATTCAAATGTGAGGCTAGTGTTATTTGAATAACACTTGACAGAGACGCCTGAAGAAATAATTTCTGGTTTGTGAGGCTGCTGCGGCATTACTGATGATGGCTCATGGAAATGTTAGAAGCCGAGGAGTGTTTTTTTCTCTTCGCCAGTCCTCTTGCTTTCCCTCCCTCACCTTCTCAGTCATGATAGCTCCAAGAAGTGTTTCATTACTTCAACCCCCCCCCCTCCCTTTTTCACAATTATGGCTCTTACCATTTTTTTCCACTGTCTGTCCTTTCTCTATGTTTGTATTCCCTCCCACAGCCAGCCCAGATCTACAGGGCAGCGCTTTGGCTCTGCGAGAGACATGCTGGCAAAGAGGAAGGTCATGGTTTTTACAACTGCAGCTCCCCATTGCTGACAGCCCACGCTGCCAAAGTGACACACTCTGTTTGGCTTTCCCACGTTCATAGAGCTCCACAGCACTTCGTCTTTATCACAGAGCACGCCACACACACACACACACACGCACACACACGCACACACACGCACACACACACGCACGCACACACACACTTAATCAGCTTCATAGCTGCATTTCCTGTCAATGTGTAACAAAATGATCACAAAGACAGACATTAACACAAAATATCACAACAGACAGAACTGGAAATTATTCTATTCGTTTGTTTCTTTTTCTTTCTTTCTTTCTTTCTTTTTTTGTGCAAAACCCCAGTCAATTGGGGGTAGTGGAAAAAAAAGACACAGGAGAAAGAAAACCATGAATGTACGTGCTAGGGCCTAGGGGCAGTGCACACCCCTCTATCGCTTCCCTCATCAAGCATGGATTCTAATCAGGGCTGGGGAGATATAAGACGCTCAGTCATTAAATAAATTAACTCTGCCACTCCATGCTCTCCTTCAGCACCCGCGAGAGGCCCGCCGTGCTCTGCATACTTACAGAGGCTCTGAACATCACACACACCTCACCTTCACACCACAACCGTGCAGGTCTGCCAACACACACACACACACACACACAGGTTAAGAACTACTCTTGAATATTTAGAGAAGGAGAGGAACCACACCTCCTGTCCCTCAACAGCAAATGTTCACATTCACAAGGAAAGCTTTTACATAATTGTATTAAAAGACCAAAAACAATCCTCGGGGACATGTCTTGTGAACAACACAAGTATGTCCTATACAATTGTGCCTTAAAAAAAAAATCTATGTGAGCGCAAGTGATAAATAACCTCTGAGGACCAGTGCTGATTCACAGAGCTGGTGAGACAGTGTAGACATGAGTTTTTTGAGGATCTGTGCAGTGTGCTGCCATTCATCAAGAGGAAGCAAGTGCAGTGACGAACAGTAAGAGAGCTCAGTGTCGGCTCGGATCACTGACACAAACAATCAAAGCTGACACAGTCTTCGTATAGCACCTGCCACTCCGGCAACACAAATAGATCAATATGAGGGGAACTCATTCACTGTTTAAAACTCATATCCTTGCACCCACATCATCTTCCAGTGCACCGCGATGTAAAATGTGCATGCTTAATACGTATCAATCACTCTGACAGAGGAAATGCTTATTTGAGAAGCCAACATGAGGCAAATACACCGTGTCAGCAGAATGGCCGTTGTCAAAACTTGCCATTTGAATTTTCAACCGCATAGAGCGGAGACAAATGTCCTTAGAAAATCCCTTACATTGCAATTTATATCATTTTAATGTACGCTTTAATTCTCCATTACTTAGAGAGGACGTACCTGGGTTAGTGGAAACACATTAGAGAAAGTAAGAAATGAACAGAAGGGTCTGGGGATCTCTCTAGCAGACACAATTAAATATTCATGTGTCTCCTCCTAGGACACAACAGATACAGATCATTATCATGGCAACAGCACACCACCATTTTGTTCACACGTTTGGCTCTGAATCAATGCGTGTGTGTGTGTGTGTGTGTGTGTGTAAAATTCTATATAAACGGCAGACTTCATTATTAAAACTAGAATTGTTTTTTTCAGTCAAAATTATCACTTACAAATGATCTTGCATGGGTCATAAAATATAAATATAAAATTATCACTCATACCTAATTATTGCAGTTACAATTATGAGCTGTGTGAATATCTTTTCAAAAGATATTCAGGTATGTGTGTCTGTTTGAGCCACATGCTGGGGACAATATACTACCTCACTATGTTAGTGAATCATTCCAAAATTCATTACTAAACCCTCAGTCCTTTCCTGCCTCCTGCTTGAGGAAAAGGAAGGAGAAGAATAGCAGTAATGTACTCTGGATGACCTCCACTTTCTAAAGAGAGGAGAAACCAGATTTTTTTTTTTTTGCTTTTCAATCCCCATCAAAGAGGAGCAAAAGGAGGGACAGCATTCCTCTGCTCGCCGTCATTAATCATAGCTTTCTGGGAGCAAGCGCATATTAATTTCTGTCATCCCAAACATCATTTGGTATTGTTATGCCACGGCTTAGTCCTCATTCACCAGCAGACGCCGGCCGTTCCTCCTGGTTGAGGGAAGACAGGGCTTGTGTGGCTGTGTTTCAGAGCAAGAGGCCTTTATCCCTGGGGCTCTGACACCAATTAAGCCATTTCACAGAGAGACGAAAACAGGGCCCGCCGTTTCACTGTAACATGAGCCAGCACCTAGCTGCTGGCCCCATGCCATCTTTCCATTACTTCAGACACAAAAATTTACTTTAAGTACTTATAAAAACAAAAAAGATGGTATGCTTAGCAAATGGTCATACTGACCTCTAACTAAAAAGTGAGATGTCAGTATTTGTGCATTGATCACCAGCGGTAGCAGAAAAACAATCCCAGTTCTTAGCTCAAGTAACACAAGTTAATTAAATTTATTTTAAATACGTGTTTAAATTTACAGACAATATCAAAATAATATGATAGTATTACGCCTCAACTGATGTAGAAAAATGTTCAGTGTGCAGTTCCTTTTATGTCTTTTTTCCCCCACAGTTGCCTTTTGGCAGGCAGCAGAGTAGAGCTTGTCTTTGGGCTAAAGCAGAATAATGCAAGGTTTGTTATGAATTAAATATTAGAAATTTTAACACAGCAGCCAATAAGAATTATTTGCCTTATTAAAGCAGCAGAAGACGCTGATTAAATTTTCATTGCATTGCAGTCTTTTTCCCATTTCTGTCTTCAATATATCATTCTAATGTATGAAACATGTGGAACAATAGCATATGGAACAATGGGAAGAGGGGCTTCATTTCCAAGCTTCTAAATGAGGAAAAAAGACGGCATAGATTCCCCCTTTTTCCTGCTGTTTTTGTAAAACAATCGTGTGAAGAAAAGAAAGGTGACAACAATGCATCACTCTGTTTTTTTTTGTCAACGGAGACTGGTAACAAGCTACACGACTGCCACCGTGTCAAAATGTTACAAGTGAGATTTAAAATGTGTCCATTTACTGACTTCTACCTCTAATTCATCACCTGTAGGAGTAACACCCCCAACACACAGTCAAACTATACAGGCGTTAAACTGCCCACAAAACATATTTATCAAATAGATGAAAATCAGAAAAAGGATACTTGAGACAAAAATAGTGGCAATCACAGGATTGTTTTCAATGTTACTGCACTCACAAATGAGGGGTCATTTAGTTGTCCACATGTAATGTGTACAGAGTAAATGAACATCATGGTGTCTATCGTCCCATGAGGAAAACTTCCCTGAAACACTGGAGCTAATGAAATAGGGACCTATAAATAGCAGAGTCATTACTGAGAGAGGACTTGCTTTGCACCAGTCTTTCACTCTAACCCTTTTTACGCTAATAACTGGCTCTATGGCATACATTACATAGCCCGACCATTGAGTGACACAGTAACGAACATCATGACACACAGGGAAAAATTTCATATATATATAAATATGTTTATGTTTATAATAAAAAAAAAAAAAAGTATATTAATTAAGTATATTATGCACAATGATGAAGCAAGATACACGCTCAAACTTAATTTAAATTTCATAAACACAGGTTGATTCTTTTTTTTTCTCTTCTGGGGAACTTTTTGTAATAACATCAAATCAAATAAAAAGTGTGAAATATTGATTAGTGCTTTTTATTAGGATTAACTTTATTTCGAGCTGTGAAAACTCCATATTTCAACTGTTGTGAAAAAGTTAAATTTAGTTTAAGTACGTCTGACAGGTCAAAAGTCTGACTGTTTTGACAAGAGTGATGCATTAAAGAAAATCCTTGGTTGATAACTCATGCCGGGGTCCTGACAAGAAAAAAAAAGTTGAATTATACACGTCTCTATCTACATCAAGAAATTCTTTAAATCAACACAAAAGTGCAATATATTTCTAGATGGGTCTTTTTTTTTTATTTAGCTTCTCCTTGTTTGCTTCTGTTTTGTTTTTTGTTGTTTTTTTTTTTCCAGCAACAGATAAGATGCCGGGCAAAAAGTCTCCACCAACCATGATCCTACTGCTGTAAACTAATTTCAATCAATCCTTCCTTTTTGCATCCCAAGCAGCCTCTGCTGGCTGCCACCGCCTGAAGATAACCATTTCACCACCTCTGTCATGCCTAATTAACAACTCAGATGTACAATTCAGAAATTTCGCAATTAACCTACTAAAATATTGTTGGAGGATGCTAATTGTTATGCCAGTTGCCATAAAGACTCATTTGCATAACGTATGTGCAAAAACAATTATGAGCTGTTGATCGCGCAGGAGCCTGCGGAAACCGCTTGCAGTGATCGGGGGGGGGGGGGGGGGGGGGGGGGGGGGGGGAGTGAGATAGACGTGCAAGATGGGTGCTTGTGAGTGCAGATGGAGGGACAGCCCTGAATCATCGTGCAAAAAAACAGATTTGAAGTTGCAGACACCGGCACAGAGGCATCTATCTCCAGCACAAAAGCATTTACCCTTCCAAATGAAACTGATATGCAGTCTTTCTTTTCTTTCACTTTCCTCTTTGTCTGGCTCTCCTTCTGTTCATCTTTGCAGATGGGGAAATGTAGGGTATTTGGGAGCTACTTAGATAATAACCACATCTTCCCAGTCCCCCTCGTGCTTTAAAGGAGGAAGCACTAGTGGCCCTGCCATTGAGCCAGTCAGGAACCCAGCTGTGCGCAAGCCATTCGGCACAACACTATCTAGTCACTGCAGCCGCATCACTGGGGCTCTCTGAGACAAAAAGCAGCCAAAGTCAATTGTCTCTCGTGCTGAATAGCTTTCTGTTCTGGAGCTTTTTCAACACGAATAACAACACGAAGTGAGAGGAAAAATAAAATAAATTATACAATTTTTCAACACGAATAACACCACGAAGAGAGAGGAAAAATAAAATAAGATATTAATAAATATTGATTTTTGATCTCTGGCTTATAAAAAATGATATTTTAGATGCAACTGATATGATGATGATGATAATAATAATAATACTTTTTCATAATAATTATACATTGGTATTAATAATAATAATAATAACCCAATTGGAATGAGAAGGCTTATTAACTTTGTCAGGGAACATTGAAATTAATGTTCCCTGTAGATTTCAGAAATGCTTACCTCCTCAGTCCTAACTCTATTTACTCCAGGTAATGCTTTTAGTCAGCCTTGCATGTGGTTAATTACAGGCTCATCCTGAACTGTATTTAGCTAACACAGTCTTCCCAGCTGAATGTTACATATAGCGTGGACGAGCCAGTAAACACATACGTGAAAACATGTTTAGCGGTTTGCAGAAGGCGAATCAAACATGTGCAACAGAATGCCGACATTGGCTCAGACTGTGTGTAGTCCCTCCCTAATCCACTGTTTTAAACACTGGATCGGAGCATTTATCAGCCTGAAAATGCCACACTCTCTATCTTTCTCTCTATCTTTCTCTCTCTCTCTCTCTCCCGTACCTCTCCAGACCCCCCGTTTCTGAACCTGACGAGTCAAAGGTCAGGAAAACAACAAGTCAATACGCAGCCAAAAGAAGCGCTATGCAGCTGAGAAAGATGTGGAGAGGGCTTAGCCTCTCAGTGGCACTACGTGATTTAGCCTGTAATAGTTTTCTGTAATCTCTTTCTATTGATTAAACCTCACATCAAAGAGGAGTCTTGCTACAGAACCTCTCTTTTCCTGGTCAGAAATACCATATGGAGGTAATCTTTCACCTTTGTTATTCTTGCTGCTCCCGCTGCTGCTGCTGCTGTGAGTCTCTCTCTTCCAAGCATGAGAGCAAGACAAGGGAGTAGCCAGCAGGATAAACTCAGCACAGAGGAATAACTGCAAAACCCATCTGAATTGTGGGCATTTTTTGCTGAATGCATTCATTGTCTGCTCATACAGCCTAAGGGAAAAAAGGTACAACATGAATGTGTTCCTTTGTCCTGAAACAGCAAAATAATGATTGTGAATAATTAATTGCCATTTTTGGGGTATGTAGCAAAAGAAAACCACATCCCATCTGAAGGACAAACAACACCACTTGACAACTGAATCTTACATTTAGCTTATTTAAATTCAAAACCAAGAAATTTTAGGGGGGAAAAAACCCTCAATTTAGTGACAGGCAAATGACTTCATGCTGCCACTTAATCTCATTTCTTGCATAATGCTTTCTAATTAGCATATCAAAGTGAATTAATACTTCTAGGGCATTAGCAATGCAGAAATATGCTGGAGCTCCACAAAAACAGTTAGAAGAGTGCCAAAAATGTCTACACCCTGAAAAGTCTTCAAAATATTTCGCTATTACTATAAAATGCACTTCTTTACCTCAACCTTTCTAAAAAAAAAAATAAAAAAGAAAGAAAGAAAGCAGCATTGCGCTTGTTCTCACCACTTTGATTTGTCTCACCTCTGATCACAAAATGCTTCTTCCAACAAAAACTTGTAATAACACTTTAAAAGCTTTGAAGCCGAACCTTGTGCACACAATTGATGTACACACTAGACAACGCGTCATGATAACATGATACATGCACGCACTTATTATGCTGCTGATTCTTGGACCACGTTCAGATTTATTACTGAAAGCCATTTTCAGTGAATGCTGGATCTCATGGCTTAAGAGAGAGAGACACTCCTGTGCCATCTGAACGGACATGAAAGGGCCAACGATGCTACAGGAGCCAGTGAAAGACTCACTGTGTGCTGGAAAAACAGGCCGGTCAACAAGGCCACCAGACCAGCTGAGCTCTGTCAATGGCTAAGAGGGGCAGGCTGTGACTCTAAACCACAGGTTAACCATGCACATATACACACACACACACACACACACACCAGCTCTTTCTCACTCTCCTCCTCCGTCTCGTCGGTTTCATTCACGGATACATACACTCCCGCACATCATCGTGCACACACACACACACACACACACACACACACACACACACACACACACGTCTGCATATATCTTGTTTTTGTCATTTTCATCTACTTTTTAATTCTACTTTGAGTGGCTGATATAAACTTCAGAGCTTGTTTTACAGCAGAAACATTCCTGCCGGACCCCCATCACATAAGTTTCAACAAATAAATCAATAAATTGTCTGTCTGATTTTGATTAGTCACAGAATGAGACACTTTAAATGTAGGTCAAGTTTGATTTTTTTTTTTCTTTTATACTGAGGTTTAAGTTTCACAGATGCATTGATGCTCCTACACTGCAAAAAAAAAACATTTTGTATGATCTGTATCCTGTGCGTCTCGTTGTTTAAAGTCAACAGGCACACACAGC